>CM018083.1:19260657-20685869 GCA_008658365.1 Alca torda | reverse complement strand
TAACTGGAGCCCAAAGAGGGTGTAAGGAAGGGAAGATGGAGGAATCTTTTGCTGGATGTTTAATATCTTGCCTGTACTGTGGACAGTAGGTATTTTGAGTCTTGTAACTGGGTTGTCTGGTTTTTAACCCTTTGAAAGCCCTCTGTTTTTACTGTTGCGCATACCTGAAGAGGTAAATGATGTGCCTGACTGCCCAGAAGACTGGAACTCTAAGAAAGGAAATCCATTATTCCAGGAGAAAATGGAAATTCCTCTTCACCTGCTCTAACAAATGCAGTATTGTCAGTAGTGAACATATGGTAGCTATTTTTGTGGAAAAGTCAAAGTACTCTTGTTCACGATGATGAACAGAAATAAATTTTCTTCCTTTTGTAGGTGTCTTTACAGTGCCCTCTAGTAGTCTTTTGTAGAAATGCTAGATGTGTCGTTTCTCAGACGAATTTGATAAAGTAATGAAAATGGTCACTGGAAGAATTAAAAAAAAAAAAATTGAACTCTGGTCCCCTGTAACTGAGGTGCTTTCTGAAGTGCTTACCTTTTTGCGTGAAGTATGAGGAAGAAAATTGCAGGGGAATAAGAGCCATGTAAAGCATTCAAAAATGGGCTGGAATGGGCAAAAAAACCCCAATCTCCTGGTATACTGTTAATTTCGTATGAAAGGTAATTACCTTGGCTTATTTTGACAGATGAGAAAAGAGAAGTTTGACGCTGGATGAAGGCTTTGTTGGGGGTAGAGTGTACGTGGATTTTCATAGCGCTTGCTGCCCTGATGACAGTCATCTCCCTGAAAGCATCTTAGCTCTGCTGTTAGATCGTATATCGAACAAGTAATCCCAAGAGATTTTGATTAAGGTAACTGGTGTCTGCAGTTTAAGTCAAAAAGGTTTTACCTTGTTATCATTCTGGCTTATTTCTGTTGTTAATAGCAATAGGAAGGGGATATCATATGAAAGAATGTTTTGTCCTTTGTATCGAGTAAAACATTGTACCATTTTTAAATCCTATGCAGGCTTAAAGGGATGTGTCAGGTAAAGAGATCGGCTATCTGGATGAAAACTGAGACTTCTCTCAAATGAGAGAAATGGCTTTGGTAATTCCACAAAAAAAGAAAAAGGTGGATAAAATCCTTTAAGCTCTCCTTCTGAAATGGTTACGAAAAGAGACTTTGCAGTTGGGATATTCAGAGTAGTTCATTGGCTTAACTTGAATATGTGGTGTTAGATGGTCTGACTTGCTTTTCCTTTGAGATAAAAGCAGAATCTCTTTGAAAGGACGTTCCTTGCAGAGGTGAGAGGTTTGTGGGACTTAGTTCCTAGATGTGAGTTCTGTAAAACCCAAGCAACCTGAAGGAAATCCAAATTTTGATCTTAGTGGTTATAAAGGATTCTTTTCCTTCCACACCAGGAGGAATAGACAGTCTAACAGAACTTGGTTTTAAAGCATGGCTGGTAGATGTTTTTCTGGGCTTGAGTGTAGGTTTAGGGCAGAGGAATAAATCCTCGCGAGAAAGTAACTATCTGACAGTGGGACTCCGGACCGGACGGGAGCGGAACATCTCCTTGGCCGGGATTTCTTTTGGGACAGGTCACACAAGAAATGGTTCTGGTGAGTTGTGCTTTAGGGGAAACTGCTTCAAGAGGAGTTTGTGCCATCTCTTCTCCTTCAGTTTTCGAAGGAGCACGAAGGAGCACTAAGGGGCACGGCAGCCCCTTAGTAAAGGGACATAAGGGTTGTGACTCAGCCTGGCAGCGCTTGTTAGCTGGCTGTGTAAGGGAGACATTGTTACAGAACTTTAGACAATTAAGCAGCAACCCTGTAAATAATAAAGTTGCTTCCATGCGTTCAAAATTCAGGTAAGAATTTCTAACTCTCTATAGGTGTTAGAAAGGTTGGGCAACTAAACACCAGACATAAATGCATCTCCTAAGACATTTGATATTTGAGATTACAATCTGTGTTTGGATTTTGCTCTTGATCATTATCTTGTTTTCCTTCCCATTATTTAATAATATATGAGGAGATGGTATCGGTTACAGAAAATGTGGTTGGAGTAAATGCATGGATGCTTCCTTTTCAGTGTTTTACTGCAGGCATGCTGTACACTATTCGGATACTTTTTTCTTAATTCTATTTATGCATACTTTTTTTAATGGGCTGATTTTTTTTAAACATAATTTCACGCTTGAGGTCTGTCAGGAAGGTCGATTAAGATTAAGCCAACAATAATTTGTTATTAACAAGTGAAAGGTAACTGGAAGTATAGACAAAGCTATGAAAGCCTTATTGCAAGATGTAGTTTGCTTTGCTTTTGTTCTTTGTTTGTTGACTGTGCTGTCTGAAATCTGCAAGGATACTCTTAGTTACCAAAAGCAAAGTCTTGAAATGTATATTCTTTCTTTTTATATTATAGTAATTCCTGCGAGTATCTTAACTTTTGTGTTCTTGTTAGTACCTGGTGTCAAAAACCTTCTCAACTCAGTGATGTTAAACCATTAGAGAATAATATGCAGAAATACTTAGCGTTTTCACAACTTCATATTTCTAAATGGATGCCTTTTGAAAAACATGGGAGCAAAAAGGTATAGCAGAGTTCCCTGTCACTGGAAGCTGCCATCTGTCTGTTGGTGACAGCCTGCACGTAGGGCTGGTGGTGTTCAGATGGCTGTTCTTCAGGGTGGACCACAAAGAATAATTTCTCTAAATTTACCATTTTATTGAGGAGAATGAGAGTACCAGTTTTCTGGTGGTATCCCAGGCTGTTAATACTCAGTGTTGTCTGCTTAGCCTGTATTGTAGGAAGGCACCTGCGCACAGGATTGACGACTGAAGGGAAGAGAAGGACAAAAGCACCCGCCTTTGTGCTGTGCTCTTTCAGGAGAATTTGCCTGAAGAAGCAGCTTTCTTCCTGTCTCTGCAGCACAGAAGCAGCCTGCTTTTTAGTAAAGGGGCAAAGGGGCTCTGTAGGGCTTGTTTCCCCATATATCAAAGAAAAGGATGTCTTTCCCTTAAGGATTCCAGAACATGGCCCCTTGTAGAACATGGCCCCTGTAGGCCGGGACCAGTCTGAGCCACCTTACCGTTCTTCAGACATCACTGGTAGCCCACAATGCTTAATGACTCTGGGACAAAGATGAGTTACTTTTTTTGTTTAATATCTTTGTTATAGAGTGTTAAATCATAAAAAGAGGAAATCTGTGCTGAAGGAGAAAGGAATCTACTAAGTCTGGGAAGGTCTAGATTTGTGCATGGCATTACTTATCTGACAATGTTACTTCACTTGCTGACAGCGGAACCTAGGAGAGCCTACCACTGGAATTATTAAAGTACCAGCAGGATTTATTTGGTACATCCACAGTCATGGCGAGCTCTTATACTTTTTCCTTTTTTTTCTTGATGCTTAAGTGCAGTGTAATTTTTGTCTTTAATTTATGGATTGCAGAGTCTTTGCAAAGAAATGAAATGGTGTTTAGAGAATGCAGTTTAGAGAATTTAGCCTTGGTTTTTCAGTACGAGTGAACTTGCCAACCACCATGTGTATGATTTGCCTTTGGATGGGCTTTAAAAAAAAAATACTATCCTAAACCATCTTTGGTTGACAAAGTGTATATTGCCATCATATGCACTTTAATTTGGCCAGGTGGTCTGTGTTCTGCCATAAGGGAAAAATGTAATATTAAGCAGAAAATCCATCTTTGCCTAATCTGCTGTAGTATATTATAATGTATCTTATAGAAATATTGCTTATTGAGCAGTGCAGAATGTTTCCAATGTTGTCAAGGGGAAAGAAAAAATTACCAACCTGCTAATACTTAGATTTTACTTAAAGATTAATGCATGTAGCCATTTATCCATATAGATAATGTGCTCCTTAGCAATGAATATTTTAATAAAACTACAAGTTCATTGTGAGCACTTGCTGGCAGCTTGCAAAGAACAATGTTTGCAGCGTCTTCAATTAAAATACGTTTGGCTAATTCTTGAAGACAGCTTTTTTTAATGATCTAGGTTAGGAAGGGCATGACACATTGTTTTTAGGATTACAAGGCCCATTGGGAATGTTAATTAAATTCTGGTGAAAAGCCTTTTAAAAGTTCAGTCCTGCAGCAAGAGAGCTTGGATCTTTTATCATTGACTTGCAATACATAAAAAGGGGCTTTATAATAGTTCCTGCCCGTCTGATTAGGATTTTGTCAAAGGCTTCTATTTTAAATGTCGATTTTCAAGGGTGTTACATATGTACTCTTAAATTGCTTTGGAGTCTAACTTAAAAGGACAAGTCCCATGCCCCTCAATTGACATATCTTTCCTCAACATGTAAAAGGAAGTAATTGTTCTTCATCAAAGCCCTGTGTGACTCCTTCCGACCACTGAATCCTTGTCTACTACTAATCTAAAGTCAGGTACTTCGGATGAAAGATGTGTTTGGTTGCCTTCTGTTTGGAAAAAGTGGCTCTGAAATTAATACCTGTACTTCACATTTTCTTTCTCGATGACTATTGGATTTGGTCCTTGTAAGATGGAATGCAGTTTTGTTCCAATAGTTACGTGAAATCTGGTATTAAAGTCCTCTGCTTTGAATGCAGTTGGCGGTTGTCATCAGGAATACAGCATTACCAAAGAGTTTTGGTGGCAACAGCAGATTAAAGTTGAATTTATAGCACTGCTAGTAGGGAAATCTTCAGCCACATACTGCCGTGCACCAGCGTGGGATGATTTATATGCACTAAGTAGAACTGAGATCAGAGTGGTTTTATCTGAAGTTATTTTCCTGAACACATAATTTCTGAAGAGCTTGTGTCAGGCAGTTGTTAAAGCACACATTTAAATGATTTAAGTTTGATATCGGAATGCTTGTGTCTTTCAGAAATTAACTGAATAACGAAGGGAGGCTTCTTCCCACTTGAGCAGCCGCTTTGCATTTACTATTCCAGGCATTTCCTCACCTGAAGCCTTGTTAAAGATGTACCATGGTGCAAAATGTGATGCAACTAGCAGAACGTATGAAACAAAAGAAGTCCTTCTGTAGGCGTGGTAGCAGTAAAAAGAAGGCTAAAGGAAGTCTAGGGTTTCTTTTTTCCACTGAGGTATATCACCCTTTGAAAATGCAGTATTTGGGAAGGGTGAGTGATGAGCTCTTTCTGTCTTACCTACCTGCTTTCACGTTTCCTGTAGCTGGAAAGTCTTGTTTTAAAACTTCCTTCTTTTGACTTTAAAAGCCTTTTCATGGTCTTTGGGGAAGTGTGCTGTAAGGAGAAGTTCAGGCAGATTCATCTTAACTTTGTGAACTTGGTGTCATATCTCAGATGTGCTTTTGTTGGTGCCTTTTCAGTGAGAAATGCGTGCTTATGGTCCTTTGCCTAATACTGAGGGGATAAGAGATCAGCTAGGCTTAGCAATGGACAGGCTGAAAGTACTTGGTTAACTATTTTCCTATCAGGTGTGTGTGATGAGTTTTATCTTAGCTGAAAATATTTCAGAACCATTGGTTAATTGTGAGAATTTGAGGAGAGATGAGGTACAAGGAGGACTAGAAAAACCCAGAATATTTTAAATGGGAGAAGGAGCTAGGGATGTATAAAAGTAGTCAGCTTGGCTTCAGTTCCTGGAAAAATTAAGGCATAAGTGAACAAACATTTTTTTGTTTTTGTTTTTTTCTAACTTCTGAAAGTAATGTGGGTAGGAGAGTTAATTGATATGGAATTGTCAAGGAAATATTTTCAGATCATCCTAATTTCCTTAGTTTAAAAAGTTTCATAGGAAAAAAAAAACTGAGCACCTTCCCTTATTCTTTCCTCAACAGCTACCATCCCATTACACTCTTGTAAGGACATAGGGAAATGTGGTCTTAACTGACATAGGATGGCTACGAAAAGGGATGGATAAATGTTGAGAGGAGAAATAAAGATGATGATATTGACGGCTTCTTTGCATGGGATTTTGCACTTGTGTATTGAGTAATCTTCTTCTACATGTCTTTCACTCACAGCCCAGATGATAAAGTAAGCTAATTTATTAAATTTTTACATGACTTAATTCTGCAAGAGGGAGGACAAGATTGGTACACTTTTTTGGAAGGAGGAAGAATTTGGAGGAGCCAAGTGAAAGTTAATACAGTTAGGCAGGAGAAATCAGCTAGTCAAACATTAAATGGAAAAGAAACAGCCTCACGGCAGTTTCTGAGAAAAGGTTCTAGGGATTAGGGTAGTGAAGGGATTGCAGATCAATGTAGTCAGGGATGTTATGCTTCCGTGCTGAAACCTAATGCCTCTGTGTTGGGAGGGATGAAGAAGGGAGTTGTAGAGCCTCCAAAACATGTGAAATGACACTGTGCCCACACCTAACACTGGTCTCGTCTCTGCTGGGGACCTCTGTCATGTTTTGGGCACGGCACCTCAGGAAGGTGGTTGGAGAAACCTGGTTGGAGAGGATTCAGAGTTCATTATCAGAGCCCTACTATCACCTAGTACTGAACTAGAAATGCTATGCCTAAGTAAAAGGCTAGAGAAGGATTTAAGTCCTCGAATGTGTAGAAGACTGTTGGAAAGAAGAACAGCCTGTTCTCCATGCCCACAGTGGCAAAGAGGAACGTGATTAAATCATAGCAGTACTGCTCGCGAGCCATCATACTAGAGGATGAAGCACTGGAGCTGAACGCCTGCAGGAGTTGCTGGGTCCTTGCCACTGGTCTTTCAGAGCAGATCTGTGGGGGGAAAATCATAATCTGTTGGGAATTAGCAAGATTTAACTGTTCCTGTTGCTGAGCAGGAAGATAGACTTGCCTTGCTTTTATTTGTTTCTTGAGCCAATATTAACACCAATCAAGCCACTGGTGTGTACATATCTATGTATTTGCATCCCCACCCCTAAAGACAAATACATGGAAAGAGGGAGGACTCCCTCCAGAAAATACACCAATTCTTTATTAATGTAATGTCATTTAACCCAATAATCAATAGGTTGATGGAGTGGGAGAAATGGCTTGTTGACACAAATAGAAGTTTATTAAGGTCTTGTACGTAGAAAGCCTTTTTATGCTGAATCGAGGTTTAAGTGAGGTACGAACTGAGTTGGCTGGAGTGTGGATGAAGCCCACCAGCACTTCTCCACAGCGCCCCCAACTCTAAATTGCAAAAACTTTCCAAGACTGTGGGCTAGAAAGGTATCAATTCTAATTTAACTTCCTTCAAGATGGGACATAATTATTTACCAACCCTTTTATTTTTTTTATCCATTGCTTTCTGTGCAGGAGCGTGGCAGTATCCCAAGTTGAAGCGAGCTGTGCAGTGTCTTCACAGGGCTCTTGGCAAGAGCTTTTTTTATGTTACCACTGAAATCTGGCTGAGAATCTGCTTCCCATTCGTTCTGAAAGTCTCTAATCCCTTCTGTGCTGCTGTTTCTTCTTGGCATACTCTCTCTTGACATCCTCTGCTCTGTAATGTTATTTCCTTGGGCACCTTGTTGCTTCCAGGGTAAGAACAATCTTATCCCATCAATGGATTTGCTCTGTGCTGACCTACACCAAAGATGGACAAGGCAAACAGAAGCCGACCTCTCCCTTTCAGGGATTTCCTAGGTTTTATTTGAAAAGTCAGAGAAGATGGGCAGAGAAAAACAAACTCAAGAGTGTTCTGGTAGGAGTCTGGATCTATATTGGAAAAACTTACGGAAGTTTGTAAATAGGGGGGAAAAAAGGTTGATAGCTTGAGTAGAATGCTTTTTCTTGGAAAACCCAGGGACAATAAAGCCAATATTTAATATTAAAAAAAACCCTTTAGCTTTCTGGAGTGATGGAAGACCTGATAAAGAGATTACAATATCTTCATGCTGCTTACGATTCTTGTTTCTTTTCTGGTATATTAGAGATGAAACTTGGTACCCTGCATGCGGAGAATAAAGTACATCTGCATGTAGGTGTGATTATACAAATTGGAGTAACATAAGCAGCACCTAGAAATTTTGTAATTTGTTCTGGGTTTTTTTTGTCTCTCTTCTTTTTATCCTCAAGAAAGACCTAATCTCAAGGATTTGGATACCAGTGTAACAGGTCTCCAGTCTTGTCTGAGGCTGTTACTGTCACTGGGGAAACTTCAGTCCTCTATACTTTTTTTTTCTTATTTAATCTTTGAATTCTTGAAGGTAGAAGAATATTTGAATGATACAACCTACAAAAGCATAATTTCTGTTTCTTTCATGGCGCTCCGTCTGCCTTATCTTCAAGTTTCGGTGAATCCTGAGTAGCGAAGACAATGAGCTTTGTGCGGGAAGGCTGGGATTCCTCTCCAGGGGGATGCTGAAGGGGCTCTTTGGAGACAGGAGACTTTCTGTGCAATTCAGCAATAGAGGGAATCATATCAATTTGTTAATTAAGGCTATTTTTGAAAGTAAATCGGATTTATTTAAAACAAAACAAAACACAAAATCAACAAGCGATTGAAGAAGCTAAAATGCTTACAGGACAGACTTCACAAGTAAAGGTCTCCCTCAGATTTGCACTTTTTCTAAAAACACAGGCTTCGTAGTTATTCTGTGACTTAATGTAGCAAATCTGGCTGTTAGGTGCATATTCCTCTTCAAGGTGTTCTTGCCATACTTCAGCATTTCATTATTGACCTTACTGTGAAAGACTAAATAGTTTTGAGATGAGTGTTTTTATGAGTCTTTCTGAAGGGTTTAGTGTGTGTGGTAGAAGCTTCATTTTATATTTGTGAATGCATTTAAACCCTTTTCTAACAACGCCTTTCACAAGAGCTAGGCATTGCCTTCACATTCTTTGAAGTGCCTAAAAGAAAAACCGTATTCTTGCTGTATCAGGTGTTGCTCGCTGCCAGATGGAGTAAACTGGTTCAGGGGAAGGTTTGCTACAGCGGTCTCAAATCAAATGACTGTAGTATCTGTCTGTGCAGTGGAGAAGCAGGTCTGTCTCCACTGCTTGCTTGTGTTGCCTGAACATTCCTATTAAAGACTCTGTGTAACTGGGAGACAGTGCCTGCCCCCCCGCCAAGTTCAAGACTTTCCCCCTCCCATTTAAGGACTATGTACAGGCTGTAAAGACCAACTGGTTTTCCTGTGTTTGCTCTGGAGCGCATGCTAACAGGGACCTTAATGACAGAAACCACTGAACCGTTTTCTTTAAAAAAGAAAAAAAAGTGTTATCAGTAGAATCTCCTTTTTGGTCTCTAAACAGCCTGTGACTTCAAAAAGTTATTGTTAAAATGTTTAGAGGAGGGGAGTCTGAGTCTGGCACTTCATGCCGAGGGTGCATCAGTAGACACAGAGCTTGTAAAATCTGCTTTAGACATCAGGATTGGCAGTTAGCGGTTGCATCTATGCAAATAGTCATGTTCTAGGCCTTGCAAAAAGACCTGGTAAGCTTGGCTGTGTCTCTTTTCAGCTGGCATTTTAAAGTGTTTTCTCTTGCAACTTGCTTGCTTTGTATAAAGATAGGAATTTTTGCAGCCCTGGGTTGAAGTGACTCAATTCACTTTTAAGTGATTAGCTTTACTTAAAGCTTAAAAGTGTTAAGCTTTTAGTTGGTGCACTTGTCGTTTAGCTTTGCTGGTAGACAGCTAGGAGGATTTCACTTTGTTGCCATGATGTTCTGTACACGCATCCCAGTCCTAGTCCCCAGGTGGAGAGAGGTGGAGCTTGTCAGAGCATAGGTGGGGAGCCTTCATCTTATTTCTAAGGTTGGCTTTACAAACAAAGACCCCCTTTTCTCTCAATTCCACATTATGCTGCTTTGGATTCTTCCCTGAAAGACTGTTTTCTGTGTATGATTAAGTTAAGACAAGTCAAAGTGATATTGACACACAATCTTTCTGCTTGACCAAATACACCAGAAATACAGTAATTAAAATTCTCTTCTTAATGGGAAGTAGAGGTTAATTACAGAAGTCTTCTGGGAATGCTTAAAATGGAAAAGTAATCATGTTTATCCTAACTAGAATGGACGTAAAAAAATGTTTTGTGGCACTTGCATGATATGTTAAGCTCAGAATTGGAGACACTTTTTCTCGAGGGCTGAATTATTCTTAATGGTTCTTCGTATTTGCTATACTAAACAAGTTACAGCACTGCTGTGGTATGGCAACCATACCACAAAAGGCCAAGAAGAGAGTCCTAAGAGTATATATCATTTGTTAGAAATGTGGTACTCAAGCACATATATTAGTTTGCGTAAGTTTTGATGTGGCAGACTTCTGCCTGCAGTGGATGGCTCAGGACTGTTAACCATATTGATTCCCATATGAGCGGATGAATATGGTGCAGGGGTGAAAACCTCGTATTTAAGAGTCCATCAGTGTAAACAGTCAAAGCAGAAAATACTGTCATATAGACAAAACTATTTCTAATATGTTCAGGGAGACGATACTGCAAGTAGCAATAGGTCTTGTGCACATTACAATATTTTGAAATGAAGATGCATTTTATGTTTAAAAACTGTAGAAGGCTAACACCAAAGTTGTGTGATGTGATCTGTGTTTTACAGGATCCCTTGTGAGAACCTTCACTCCTTTTTACTTTCTGGTGGAACCAATGGACGTTCTGACAGTTCGTGGCGCTTCTGTCATCATGAACTGTTCAGCTTATTGTGAAACTTCTCCAAAAATTGAATGGAAAAAAGATGGGACTTTTCTAAATTTGGTGTCAGATGACCGTCGCCAACTGCTACCAGATGGATCTTTATTAATAAACAGCGTGGTGCATTCCAAGCATAATAAACCTGATGAAGGATATTATCAGTGTGTGGCGACTGTGGAAAGCCTGGGGACCATTGTCAGCAGAACAGCAAAGCTCACAGTAGCAGGTAAGTCTCTTTTTTTGTTGCTAAGTATAACAGCATGAGAATGTAGATGTATACGCTGCCCTTGCAAAAAGAGGAGGGCGCTTTCCAAGAAAGGAAAAGATGGTTTTATCAGTTATCAGTGAAACTGGGACTGTATCTCTCGCTTTACTTGCTAAATGTTGTCATATATTCATCTAAGTGGCTTAATGCGTGGGTATTTCTCAGGAAATGCTGAAGATCAGGAAAACTGAAATGAACGGATTAAAAAAAGTGTCAGGTCCATGTAATCACAATGAAGATTTACCACAGCTTAGAAGGGGAGGAAAAAAGAGCAGGGTTCTACTTTCTTTATGTATAAATACCCTTAAAAAGGACTTTGCTTATGTTGAGATTTATCTGCCCTTTGTTGTGCAACATTTGGGAAGCTCCTAAAAGCTAGCAATGTGTATGATCCCTGAAGAACTAGACGAGTGGTGGAGAAAGCTGGCGTGCTGGTGTTTTGTATTTCTGTTTCCTGAGTATCAGCTGTGAACAAGGGAGTTTGAAAAGTAACAAACAACAAAAGGCCTAAAACTTTCTTGACAGACAGTAAGAAGCCCAAGTCATAACCTCACTTTGGGTGTTTTGAGTAACCTTTAGACATGCCTTGGTAATAGCTTTTATTTAGGGGGTAGAAAGAAGGAAGTAGGTGAAGTTTGCGGGTAAAAACAAAGAATGTGACTGGGGAAAGTGCTCTGTTTTCAGAATGCCATTTGCTTGTGTCTTGGGGATCAGGAGTGTCAGACTCTAAGTGTTTTGTAAACCCTGTAGCTGGAAGGGACTTATTATTACTTTGTAAGAGTGAGACTTCAAAAACCAACAAAAAAAGGTGAACTAAGGCAATGTAACTCGGAGAGAAGCCTATGAAGCAATTTTCTTTTGTTTCTCTGATGATGTTTGCCAGCCTTTTTCAAACAGTTTTTTTTTCTTTGCTTAATAAATGTCTCGAGGTAGTGAATTCTTCCCGAGTAGTGCTGCAGCATCTCCCAGAGCTGCTGCTTACTGTCATTTATATTCTGATGTTGTTTCGATTAAGTTAGCTTGTAGCAGTGTTGTGAAACATCAAATGTCAGAAATAAAAAAAAAAAAAAATTGGGGTTTTATACCTTAAAGGAGTGACTTTCAGAGTCTCTGAGTGAGAAATACCTTTCTAAGTTTCTTGGCAATGAGGACAATAAAAGCAGTTCTTGCACACTTATGTCAGGCAATTACCACCTTCTTACATTGCTGCTGTGGTGATTAATTCTGCTGTTTTCCACATGAGATCATTCAGTGTCTTGCTGCTGTTATTCTGGTCTATACGATCATTAAGTAAAGGTTAATGGGGTTAAAAATGAAGGTAATCCAAAATGTGTTCAAAATTTCCAGTTCATTTTTCCAGTATTGGTGTAAAAGGGACTATTTTAATGGATAGTTTTTAAAATGATGGAATCTTGAAGAGCCTTTTAGTATTTTTAAAAACAAACAAACAAACAAAAACAACAAACCCCAACACAATTCTGGTGAGTTTTTGTTTTCAAAAAATCTTTCCCAGGAAATGAAACAAACATAGTCTAACCCAAGCTGATACGAATGTTTACAACATAAATAGTTGCCCCTTTGTCTCAAGTTGGCCTAGCAGCTGTATTAAAAGATTGATCAGTTCCATGCAACAAAAATTGTAGGGTTTTTTGTTCAGGACTAGAGGAAATGCTCTTGACGGGTGTTCTGTGTTGCCTTATGCCCTGCTGTTAGGTTAGAAGCCGGCACAAGAGCATCCTCTGGCTGCGGTGCGCATAAGCTGTTCTGCTACTCCAAAAGACTTACCAAATATAGGGGTGTGGAAACCTATTTATTAACTCAGTTAAGTGCCAGGCACTGTGCAAGAGTCCACAGAGCTTAATCCTTTAGTTGGGAGGATGGGTAGCTTTGGTTGCTGAAGGCTTTGGAATAAGAGATGAAATATTTAAATTTGGTTTTAACTGTATTGCTTTTCTTGACCTCATTTGAATCCCTCAGTTTTATCAGTGGTTTTTAATATTTCTTCACACACACACACCCTCCCCCCCTCCCCCCCCCCCCCCGTTTTAATTGGGAGCTTTCAGCTGCACTAAGTGTGGAGACAGTTAGCATAGCAAGGTCTCTCCTTGGCTTCAAGGTAACAGCGGGAGGCAGCTAATTCCCTTCTTAATTGAGCAGTGGTATGTTGAATTCATATGGTGGGTGTGAATGTTGTACGGCGATGCACCTGATCTCTTGAAAAGAGAATATTAAGACGTGTAGCTTGCATGTTTTAACTGCTTCTTACTCATTAAATAACTTCAGTACATGAAAATGACAAATTCTGGTGAGTAATGTAAGTCAGGGCAAAGAAAATCCAGTAAAAACATGCTGTGTTAGATCCTATATATGAAAGAATACAGGTTTTGAGTTTTTAGTCTTATAACTGCAGTGTTTTCCCTAGCAGCTGATGCTGACCAATCCACCTGCAGTGAGTCTTCCATTAAACTCTAACAGGCTGATAAATTTTGATAAATTTCTCAAATTATTTAAAAGACTTTTTATATATTAGTTTGACAGATTTAGAATTTTTGAACATCAGCAACTGAAGCTCTCTTATTGCCATTGGATGACAGATATTGATAGCGCAAGGTGCTGCAAGGTGACAGAGGGGCTTAGTCAACCATTGTATGAAAAAATCAAACCAAAACACACACTCAGTAGCTGGGCACGGACCAGGCTCTGCAGACAGTGACTGAATGCTTTACGTTAGACACCTACTTTCTTGGTTTCTTGCTCCAATTTATGGTTCTGACACAGTGCTATAAATGTGTCATGGCAGGGGAAAATTGATGATGGCGTGCATTTGGCAAGTTTGTAGTGCGTTTGACAATGTGCTTTTAAAGAACCTTTTCCATACACGATAATAGATGAGAAGCCTTTACTCAGCAGGGTTTTTGAGGTATGAGAATCAAAGTTTCTGTGGCAACCGAGACTCCTATGGAAATGGATCTTTTCCTTCTTTAATCTAGTTTCTCATGTGATTTAAAAAGCAAGTCAGAAGTTATAATAAAGTATTACCTTATGAAGAATACTTGAATCAGTGCAATTAGTCTGTAACTTGAAATTGTATGGTACTGCACCTTGGTAGTAAGTTGTTTACTGTTCTACCAGACTTCTAGTAATAAATCTTTGATTTTCAGAAATTGCAAACAGCAAGACATTAGTTAGTTTTCTTTAACAATCTGTAGTTTCAGGATACACGTATCTCTCTCTCCCGTTAAATGTGTGTGCTTCCATGTTGTGGTTCCTTTTAGCAAATGCAGACTGAGATTGCAGTTTCTAGTGTTCCTTTCCTCCTTTGCTTCCTCTTGCTGTGCAAACGTAACCATGTTATCATGCTCTACACTGGATTTGTGAAAGAATTAATTTATTTTTCAAAGTGGTTTTGCTTGCCTTCTTTGAACCCAGAATATGACTGCACAAACCCGAGGGAGATGGTATGGTGGTCATATAGTCCATACAATTTATAGGTTTTTGCCATTATTATGATGGAATTGACCTACGGAAAGTCAGAGAACTGCCTAATTTATGTAAAGCCACAATGCTTTTTAATCTGTGCCTTACTACAGTATGTTTTTTTTTTTAATTGGCTTTTGAAATGCAAATCTGTCTTTGATACTTAAGTGCCAGTTAGATCTTAAGCAGGGTGAGGGGCTGGAATAGCTCTTACAAAGCACACAAAAAAAAAGGGTTACAGGATTTTGGGGAACTTTGTCTGTAATTCATCTTTGTATGTAAATTTGTATATATTTTAGTGAAAAGTGTAATGATACTAGCTGAAAAATATTCCCGAGATCATTTTTTTCCAGTCACTCTTTGCAACTACTTCGCTAAAGCTTTTATAAAGCTTTTATTGAGAGAAGAGATACATGAAGATGTAAGAGGTCTGAAGCATGACAGTGACACCGAGTTTCATCGTAAGGATTTATCATTTCTGTACAAACATCCAAAGACTGTTCACTAAATTATTTATTTCACCTCTTGTTGTCTTTTTTTTCCCCAAGTGAATCCATCTGTTTTTCTTCTTTTTCTTCCATTTATTTTTGCATTTGACAATGTCTGGCTGTGAGCTTTAAGTGTAATTTGCTTGATTGTGATGAGGTAGCTGCCTTGATACTAACTTTATGTCCAAATTTTATTAATTCAAAAAGCACTTGGTGATAACTTATGACCTTTTTTCCGCACATCTTGATTAAATAATCTCCTTACAGTATTATTTCTCATTTATATAGTCATAGAAATTTTATTTTCAAACCTTCATTTTGTAGTTACTTTTAGAAAAAGTACAGGCAAATCACTTCTGTTAAGAAATATTCCTGCCATGTAGTACCAAAATCTAAAAGGGTTCAATAAGGAGAAAAAACAGGTTTGTATTTAGTAAAAATATTTAATTCGGAACCAGCTGAAAACATTGCAGGTGTAGCACTATCCAGAAGGAGCATGGTTTCTTAATGAAAAGTAATTCTGAAACCTATTGGGGTGAATTTTCAAGTATTGTTTTGTGAAAACACAAACACCGAAACCTTAATAGACTTCCCATTTTTCCCACTTACAGCCAGCAACACTTGGGTGGGTTCAGCCATGTCATGTACGTACTGGGAAGAGACACTTGGGCTTGAGTTCCGGATATGCTCTAGTGGTCTGCTCCTGGGCATGGTGGCCTCTGAAGGTCTCTGCTTTTCTGACCCGAATAAATCCTCCTCATTCAGCTCATGTAGCTCGGGCTCTTCTGGGCTGTGATGCCTCCAGCTTTGGGTCCTACGGTTGTCATACAGTGGAAGGACTTCTATTTTCATTAATAAAATCCATTGTTTCACATCTTCACCGTTTTTCTTTTCATAAGCTAGGAAACTTCATTGAAAACCTCTGCAGTAATTTTTTTTGGCTGTGAAATGAAGGCTAAGTGTCAGAAGCGTGTTGATTACCACAGTTACCCGTCCCTTTGTATATGGTATGGTCTTATCCACGTGGTCTGCAGCACACAGTCACCTTCATCCCTTCTGCTCACCTGTCCCCATCTAGCTGCAGAATCAAACTTGGGGGCCAGGGATGGGGCTGGAGTTGTGTGGTGACAGAAATGCTCCATGATATTGCTCCCTTGGGTCTCATACAGCTTGGGGGATCTGTAATCCCTTGGTCAGGGGATGCAAAAAGTGAAGGCAATTCCTTAGTGAGGAGGAGACTTAGGACCAGAGGAGGAAGGCTGTCAACTCTGTTCTCTAACCTGCTGCAGAAGATTGCGCAGAACCTCTCAGTAAGGAGGGTGGCCAGCTCTCGAGCTGTTTGACCAATGCAATTTGTTTGCTTCATGTCAACACATCAGATGTAGAGAATGAACTTCACTTGAGAAATTAGTCCAATTTTAGCTGACTAGATTGCCTTTTTAAGGTTTATTTGCATTTTGAATTTATCTAGAATAGAAAAGCTGTCATGTAACTGCCATTGAAATTAAAGGAGGCCCAGATGAGCAACTGCCATGGTATTTACTGTAACGTGGCTTGGCATCAGTTATGAGCCAGGAGGTGCTGATGTCTCATCCTGCTTCTGTTGCAGGCTCATTATATGGTCTCAAGAAGATCCCCACGCTTTGCCTTTTTCTCAGTGGGCTAATAAAGGATTTCTCTTCAATAAATTTAGAGTATTACTTTTTATAATGTACCAAGATGGTGTAAATGAATACGCTGGGAAAAGACCATGTAGAAATAAGTGATTTTGTATCCGTTGCAGTGTTTGGATGGTGTGCAGTAGGCAAAGTTGGGGCCAAGAAATGATTATCCAGGACATGATTATTCCCTCAGCACAGCTTGTGGGAGGGAGGAGGACCTGAATGGATGTGTTCTTGCAATTAAATTGTGATCTCTGCAAGGCACATTTTCGAGGTATGCGGTGGTTGTGAGGACTTGATTTCTGGTATGTTATAGCATTTAGCTATTTAATAATCACTTACTGATGTATAAACAGTGGTGAAGAGTTAAGAATTTTGCTCAAACATTAATTTGGGTTGAAATTTTATGTTTGCTTTTTGCCATAATTATTAAGAACTGCATAAAAGTAGCCAGGTTGTATGGTTCTGGAATAGGCGTGTTTTTTGCAAAGTTTGCCGAACTCTGAAGGTTACACCTCTGAACAGTGTTTTATTTCTTACTTGTCTCTGCATGTTTGTGCCATCCCTAAGGGACAAGAGAGAAGCTTAGTTCAGTGGCTGAGCAGAACAAACTATGTCTCCTCAGAGGTGCATTTAGCTTAGAAATAACAGCACTTTTTTTACTCAATATTGCGTATTTCCTTTAAAAGCGAGGGGAAGAAAAGTCTTCATCTGATCTTCATAAATAACTTTCTGTACCTTGGAATTAGAAAAAAACTAAGAGCGTAGATACTTCAGTGGAGGGTACTTAAGAGCCCTTAACCAGTAAGACTGAGTGACATGGGTGATAAATTTTCCTTGCAAAAATACATTTTCTGTGAAAAAAGCATCCGTGTTTGTCATAAATTGGCTTAGATCAAAATGTGTTTCTTGTCAATGGTGGTTTTAACAAAACTGCGGTTTGTACAGTTTCTGTCAGCTGTTATTAGAAACGTGAGAGTTTAGACATTAAAGACAATAAATGTTCGACCTTATATGTCATTCAGAATTCTTAAAATCCACATATGTCCAGCTAAAGTAGGAAAAAAAACAAATCTATGTGAGCTCTTGGACTGATCTACAGTAATACTTGGACTGAAAGCAGAGGTCCAGATTCGGAACTATTATAAATATTTTCAGTGTAAGGTTAGGAAAAATGAATTCCTAGACTTGGTCATCATTTACTTTTTCTTTTCTTTAAGCAGTAAGTACAAATCTGGGAGGTGGGAACCGAAGTGATTGAAGTGATTTGTGATATTGAGTGCTTCACTTTCTGGATATGCAACCTGGGAGGGTTTGCCTTTGGGAGGCTGCTGGTGTGCCATCTATTTCCTTTCCTTCTTTCTTGCCAATGAAACCCAAACAAATGCCAAAACAAAATGATGCTGATGTTTTACTCTGATTGTGAATGACTCATATACTTCTCGTGTGATATTAGAGAGTTAGGGTACAATTTTTCTTCCAGAACTTGGTTGAATTTAATTCTTTTTAGGAGGTGTGGCAGGAGATTGGAATTTCTCACGCCTGAAATAATTCTTTGAAAAGGAATCAGTAGAAATCTAATCAAACTTAAACTGTGTCATTTTGTCTATGAACTGGAGGTGTTGGAGAGAGTAGCAGGGTGTCAACATAGTAATGTCTCCAGTCTTGGAGGGGAAAACGTGTTGATTCTGCTCCAGGACCTGTTCCCTCTTGAGCAGCAGTTGCTCAGTGCCCCTTGTTTTAGTGTTGTGCCTGCCAGGAATTGCTCTTGGAATTCCTAGAGCCCAGTTTCAAGTCCTTGTTTACCCAGTTCATTTATCCTGCCCTGTCGAGTGCTGTGTTCTCTCCAGCAGCTCGTCTGAGAGCAACATACAAGTTCTGATTTAGGATCAGCCTCTTGCCACATCTGAAGCCAGGAGCTGTGCTGTTTGGCTGTGGCTGAACTGGTAATTCTGGTGCTGGGTGAAAGCCCAGAGCGAGCAGAGCTTTAGACCTGCTTGTTTAAACTCTCATCGATATCTAATGATGAAGTTATAGCCTAGGTGAAGAGATTCTAATTTGCTAGTTGAATGATATTAAAACCACTGTTTCTATTTAAAACTGCAGCTTTTCTTAAGCTTTTGTGTTTAAAGTTTATTACACCTAATGTCAAATAAAATCAAACGGCCTATTTTCACTAATACTGTCCTTGTGCCTAATTGCGTGGGTTGGTGAGCTGGTTAAAGCTTATTTCTGCTCACTGGAGGGTAAGGAATCCTCTCCTGTAGCTATAGGAGAGGGGGCACCAGTAGATCTGTAACTTGTGCCTGAACTTTCTGCTTTAGTGACAATTTAATGTTACTGTTTAGAAAAAACCCAACTGGTTTGTATTTTCTAGAATGAAATTAATGTTTAATGCAATGAGACATCCCTTACTGAGCTGGATCAGAAAAGGTGGTGGTGGGGGGTGATTTTGGATCCTTTTCTCAGGTGGGTAGATGCAGGAAAAAAATCCAGATTGTTGAACCCTCAGCTGTCTGTGGCCAGCTATCCCATTGCCACGGAGCTGGAATCTCCCTTCTTGCTGCCATGTCTTGTTTCAGGTGGTTGTGGTAGCTACTCTCTTCATCCTTAAACACACAGCACAGGAGCATTTAAATCCTGTAGTCGTTCGTTAAGATTTTCTTAATTAGCCATTATCTTAGGTACAACATTCCATGTCATTATAAACCAAAAAGATTAGGTTTTATCAGTTTAACAGTTTGCAACTTAAATTAAGTCCTGTAATTAGCAAAGACAGTATCCTTTGTGTGTTTGATTAATGGACAAAGTTGTCTTTATGTTAATGTACTTCAAAAAAATAATAGAAACTGACTGTAAATCATAAAAAATTAAAGCTTTTTGCAGTATACATTCAAATTTTGACCTTTGGTTTTGAAAATATGGAAGGCAATATAGTTGATCTCTAGAGAAGCATGAATTCTGTGACAGGGAGGTTCAGTGCCAAATTTCTACAGTCACTTGTGTTTATAGTAGAGGATCTGTTGATGGGTGATTCTAGATGGTGATGCAGAAGTAGAAAGTGAGAGCATATTGATGATGCATCAACACCCCTAAACAAGAAAGTTGGATGAACTTTGTTTAGATTAGCTTTCCCATTTGTTAATATTTTCACTCAAATATGTATTTTTTCCTTATTTATGTTCTTCATGTCAGCACCAGCAATCCCTTTTGTAATTTTGTTTGACAAGTTTTTGCATAGATTGCTCTCTAAATCCCAAACTGTCGGGCAAGTGCTGGTTACATGCAGCCTGTAGTCTTGTCTCACTGCATTTTCTAGTCTAGGATTCAACAAGACGTTTCAGCTTTAGACAGTGTAGAAGTGAAGGGTCTCCATGCTGGCGTTGTTCAGAGTTTTTATCAACTGAATGCAGCATATTGAAAATGATAGGAACTGGTGCTATCACACCTACCCAAGTGAAAGGGGACACAAAAGTAGTAAGAAATACCTTGGCAGAAGTGTGTGTACAATAAAGTCTTTATTTTTTTCATAATAGAAATTCAAGAGGAAGTTTAATGACACTGAAAACAAAACAGAGGAAAATTATTTTTAATCAGGAAAAATTAAGTTCCAAAACTTGCTATGGTTGTTTTCAGTGAGGTTAGTTCTTAAAGCATAGGCTATGTCTCATCATTCATGTAAGTACACTAGAAATAAAAATGTTAAAAATTATTACAAAACCCCTGGAATTCCTGCTTATTTGCATATATAAATCCCTATTTTTACGGGGAGCGTGGGGTAATGTCTCCAGATAACTTACAGGTTTCTGTGAAGTTGTTGCTCTTCCTTCTCTAATATCTTCTGTAGTCCCGTTCCTGGATTAGATCCACTGTCAGTCTGTTCTTTTGTGACTACTCTTAAATTGAACACATTAAAAATAAAGCCAAGAAAGGCTTCGTTATGGAGACGCCATTAAAAATGGCGTCTCCAAATATATGAGCTGAATATATATATGATATAATGAGCTGAATTGCTAGCAACTGCTCACGATTCAAGGGCCAGGGTGTGGTAACCCACCTCTTAGCAGTTTTTCTCAGGATCCCTTTGAGGGATGGACAGTTTCATCGAGTAAGTTGCTAGTTACATGCCTTTGGTGTTTCTGCTCCTTTCTGCCGTGTGTCCTTGTTGTCTCCAGACACCACCCTCCAGCTAAACGTTTCTATCTATAGAAGTTCTTTCTCCTGCTGTATTTATGTCTCCTGTTATGTCTTCAAGTACTCTATTTTTGAGGGATTTCTTTGCTATTTATGCATTCAGATTATTTCTCTGTGAAATTGTTTAGGTTATTTCCTGTCTCTAAATATCTGTTGCCAGGTACCAGCTGTCTTTCTCACTGTCTATAGACTTGCCTGCAAAAGCTTTTCTGATCTGGTTTTTCTTCCAGTTTCTTGACAAATTTATCATGAAAGTCCTCTGTGCATTAATCTTCTTTGAATAGCTTGTTCACGTGAGCTTTTGTAAGTGATACCCTCGCCTGGATCTAAAATTATTTAACCTGTCAAGCTCTTTTCTTTCACCAGAATACTCGGATCTTATTATTCTTTTGTTATGGCTATTGATTTTGTTTTAGAAAAAGTAATTGTGAGTCTGAACTTTCTTCTTTTTAGGCAGTCTATTGATCAAGAAGTGAGGTTTCTTAAATGATGAAGCAATCTGCATACCTTATCTTAAGTTCTTCTCTTAAAATCCCACAGTGCTTTCTTCATTGTCCTTGCTGTTAGAATGATCTTCAATGGTACCAATTAAATTATCCCATAGTTTGGACCCCCTCAGTTCTTTTTTTTTTTTTTGGTGATATTAGAAATGTCTGCTTACCACGTTCTCAGTGTCTGTATAGATGAAATCCATTGTGGCTGCTGCAGCTCTTCCTGCTGCCTTGAGCTGCTGCTATTGGTGCTGGAGCTTTCCTGTTCGTTGGCCCTTTAATTGCAAGTCTTGTCTCTGATTTTAATGGTGCTGTTATTTCACCTACTCCATTAGTAGAATTATTTTTTTTCTGTATTCCCGTGCCTTTTCTTGCAGCACATTCTGAGCCTGACCTTCCGCTGTGCCATGGATGAAACCCCCCACCTCCCCTCCCATTACGTTTATTGTAGTTTATGGTTGTTATCAGTGACTTCTGTATTTTTGAAAGTCTTCTTTGAATCACCTTTCTTCTTCCCATTTAATTCCTGGAATAATTCATTGATCTCTTCGTGATATCACCTGACCAGAGTTTGGATTTGTTTGTTTAGCCTTGGTCTGTTGTCTAGTCCTGTTGTTTTTGAACACTTCCAATACCTTATTAAAGATCAGTTCTTTTCTGGTCTCTTTGGTTTCCTCCAAAGGGTTTCACAGAACCATAGAATCATTGTGGTTGGAAGGCATCTTTAAGATCATCAAGTCCAATCGTTAACCCAGCACTGCCAAGTAACCATTAAAGCATGTCCCTCAGCACCATGTCTACCCATCTTTTAAATACCCCCAGGGATGGTGATTCAAGCCTGTTCTAATGCTTGATAACCCTTTTGGTGAAGAAATTTTTCCTAATGTCCATCCTAAACTTCCCCTGGTGCAACTTGAGGCCGTTTCCTCTTGCCCTCTTGTTTCTGAGGTACTTCCATCGAGGAAGGCTGGATTAACTTCTTGCTTAGCATTTTTTCCTTCTACATTATTAGGGTTTTTTTTTTAACATACCCGAATCTTACTTTGTTAGGGTTTTCCATAACTGCTTCACTCCAAACTTGAGCAGCTGTACGCATTCAGTTATCTTCATTAAAAATTCTGCCAGGACATGTTCTGCAGTTGCAGAGCAACCATCTTTCAATTGGAAGTTACCAGGCATTCATCCCTTCTCAGAGCCAATCTTACTCCTTCATGGAATTCCTCTACAGTTTGTCCTGGAGCTGCAGCTGGTCAGGCTCAGAGCTGGATCATGACTGCAGCCTTGGGATGTTGCAGAGCATAGCGAGCGTACACTCAGCTCTTCCAGTTTTTTCAGGTTAGGAACCTGTACCCCAGTTGGTACAGCATCAGGATGTCCATCAAGTCTGCTCTTTATTTCTTGGTCTGTTCTAGTGCTTCCTTATTCCTGGCACTTCTGTCAAAGGCAGTGTTCAGCAAAGTGGCATCATAAAGTTGTTTTTAGGTGTTTGACTTACTCTTACTTGATACTGTGCTGTCAGTCACAAGTCTAGTTGTTTCACCAGGATTGTTTCATTGACTTTTGTCTCACTTCTTTTCATCAAGCTTTTGTGAGAGAAGCTCATGGGGGGTTATTGTGTCCTGATTTGGGTGTGAAGAGTTGTTCCAGGCTAAGTAAAGTTTCTTAAGAAGCCAGGATCTCTATATTTGTTTCTGTTGATGGACTGAGTTCAGCAGGTACTCTGAGCTTTCTGTGTCCTGGTTCAAAATCAGAATTGCTCTGTAACACTCTATCAGATTTGATCTCATTAACTTGTGAGTTTTTCCTACGCGTCTGCGTTCTTACATGGTTGTATTTCAGTTTGGGCTTCCAGACACTTGGGTTTGCAAAGTCTACCACTGTAAAGGACAACTATATACTTTCTGTTTAAAATACGTTCTGCAAGAAACTTTCTTGCCAGGTAAACCTTTAGAATATTCTGATGTGTTCTACTAGTCCAAACATCCTCTTAAATTTTTGTATGTGTGGTTTCTTAGTTTTGTCTTTAGTGTGTGGTTCTGTGGCGAAGCTCGGATCCAAGTCTGAGAGGGGGTGGTAGCAACCTCAAATTCGTGCAGTCTGACCCTGTGCTCCAGAGCAGGATCAATTTTGCCCTAACTTTCCCTGCTAGAAGCTTGTTTGGACAAGTGTAATTATCTTCCGCTTTGCACAATATTTTGTGCAATATTTTGCTCGCTCTCTCTCTCCATAGTTTTCAGTATAGCTTCCCCATATCATAGTGTCATCAGATAATTGAACTTGGAAGGGACCTCAGGAGATCTCAGGTTCAGTTGCACGTTCAAAGCAGCTTAGAGGTCACACCAGGCTGCTCTCTGTGTTAATTATATGTATATAGGTGGGTATGTCAGTGTGTGCATTAATGACATCCTCTCCCTTTTCCTCTGCTTCTTAATTCTGATCAAGGGATACCTTTTTTAAATCAGTATATGCCACGTTAATTATGCCACCAAGTCTGTGTTTAACAAAGTCAGGATTCTGATTATGAACTAGAGTTTCTCATTCCTGTTGTATATTTTGCATACTTCTCACTTTAGCCAACAAAGATGTTTTGGTGGTGGGTTTTCCTCTCTTCGTGTTATAATCCTTCGAAGAATATTCTGTCTCCCCTGACTAGTTGTCTCCTGCCCAGATTTTCAGCCAGGTTGCATTCTCTCCTGTCTAATTTGTCTAAGCGAGGGCGGAAAAATTATGTGATAGTTTGTGTTTCTCATTTGTAGAAATGACTAGAAGTCCGGGATTACCAAATTCAGGTAATCCCGGACTTCTGTTCTCCATGAATGTTTTGTAATTATGAGGTCTAATCTATTCGCTAGTGAGATTCATGAAATATGTCTTATTAACAAAATTGTATTTTAAAATGTTTCACACCTCTGCCACTCAGACAAATGATGCTGAATAATGTTCAAGCAAAGGAGAAGAAAAGGAGCTGCGATAATTTAATGAAGTGTCCACAGATGGCTGGATTTATTAATTTTTTAACAGGGTTGGGGTGAGAAGCTGATGTGCTAACAAAAAATATGCGGCATCTTTGATATCTGCTGCTTCAGTGAAGGGTAACAGATGTTGTAGCTATTTTACCAATAGGGTATCATGTTTCTGTACTCCTTTACCTACTTGCATGGCTAAAATCCTCACACTTCCCAAGAGGCTATTTTAATAAAGCAGTAATAGTGTTATGGATTTGTCCTAAGTTCAAATTCGATTAGACAAACAAGAATGGGGAAAAAATTAAAGTGTCTTAAAACTATCAGCAGTTCATGTAATCACTCACAGCCTCTTAGTGTTAGCCCCGGCGAGGTTAATGCAGAAGGATTTGAAGGTGAAAGCTGCAGGGTGGCAATGTTTGTAAATGATACTCCACAAGTTAGTGTAGGCTTGGGTAAGTTATGAGAAACTTGTGTAACAGTAACATTGGGTGATGGAGGATTTTCAGAGCCTGGCGTACAGGAGGGAACAGGTTTGGAAAAACTGTCATCTACTCCCATGTTTTATAGAAGTAACTGGGGGGAAAAAACAGGGAAAACACTTGCTGAGCACATTGAGATGTCACAGAAAAAGCTGAAACCAGCTTTGGGAAAGAGTTAATTGCATAAATGTGTAATATGCGTGTGTGTTTAGAGCTGTTTAATGCTTATACAAGTTACTCTGTTAAATTCCAGTCTGTGGAGAAGCCAGAGAGGAGATGCAGGCACGTGACAAAACAGCTTGCAGACTTGGTCTGGCAGGCTTGTGACCATGGACTAACAGCACAC
Organism: Alca torda; assembly: GCA_008658365.1. Taxonomy (NCBI): domain Eukaryota; kingdom Metazoa; phylum Chordata; class Aves; order Charadriiformes; family Alcidae; genus Alca; species Alca torda. The sequence goes on along the minus strand of CM018083.1, from coordinate 20,660,921 downwards.
AGCCCTGCTGTGGGCAGGGAAAAAGGGAATTCCTCTGCAGCCTTCTGTCGCCCTTGAGACGAGGAAGTTATTCTCTTTTCTTATTTCTGTTTTGCAGTTTTGATTTGGCAAGCTTGATGCCAAAAGATTAGTAAGATTCTAAAGAGGATTAAATATGTGTATGGTAATAACATCCACATTAAATAAAAGTAAGCATTTACAATGACTGCTGACAGTCAGCATTTAGAGCAGAACGCAAGCATTTACTCTGCAGTTAGTTAGAAGGTAGTCACATGAGCGAGTTATTTAGTATTTGTTGATTATGGAAGACTTTTTCCTTTCAGCCTCCTTGGGAATGGTTGGCACTGGCTGTGGTTGCAGAGAGATTGCTGAAGTAGATCAGCATCTGGCTCAGTGCAGCATAGTCCTCCTATGCTGGGAAGTACAGGAGGGGAAACACTGGCTCCATTGACAGCAGCAGACTACAGCCAGAATTTTTACCATCTGTTTTTTTTCCAGGAGCATGGGAATTACTGCTTTTCTAGGCACATCTTTGCTTTCTCAGACATTGAGACAATGGGCCACAAATCTCAGTAGTGCTTAGACTGGGGATGCTGGCTGAACGGAACACAGTTGCATTAAGTAGATTGTTCATTCACATTCCTACCATTGCTCTGGTCTTTTGGTGAGGGGAGAGACAAAAGGGAAGGAGAAAATAGTGACAGAGCTGACTTTTTTTTTCTCTCCTCTTCTCCTTTGCCTTGTCCTAGCAGAAAATGTGAAGTTTGTGGTGCATCTAATTCCTATCGTATGCATGTGAGAATCTCGCTGTTGCTTATTTGTTCTCCTGCCAGTGTTTAGAGAACATTCCAAGTGGAAAATCATCCTTCCCAAATTGAGTTTATTAACCTGCATTCCTGCTAGGTCAGTAGTATCTTCCTTCAGTGTCCTAAAATCAATACATAATGTATTTGTACTGCCATGGAATGATTAATGTACCTACAAACATGAAAAAATCATCAGAACCTCAAAGTATCATTTATCATTACGTTTGCTTAGCAAAAGATGGGTAATACCGTTAGCTGAATGCCTTGCAACATGTGGGTGAAAAGTGGGTGCTGCTTGCTCATTAGAAATGTAACTTATTTTCATTAGATCTTCTGGCTTAGTCTTGGTGACTGAAGTGATTGGGGAAATACGGGCCAGAGAAAATTTTTTTAAAATTTAACTTTGAAAAACAGTTTTAAGTGTGTTTTGTACTTTAAATAGGAAGACTGAATTTGCTTCATGGTAATGCATTTGAAAATGATTATAGGAAACTAAGGAAATGCAGGCTTACGAGTCAATTGGTAATTTGAAAAGACAAACTGTAGTGGCATGACTCTGGACTGGTAAATGAAAGGGTATTTTTCAGCAGTATATGCTGCAGGAGGTGCGCCAGCACTCCGGGACCTGTGTTTATAAACAGGTCTCAGAATTAATAGTAATTAAGGCTTATATTTAGAATGCCTTTTGTGATACATCATTATTGTTATGTGGTTGTCTGTTGGCTGAAGCAAAAGGGTCCTCCTCCACAATGGAGGCTTTTAAGTAGTGCAAATTGCAAATAATCATAGAATAAGAGAAGATTACTCTCTAGGATAAAATTATAGCCTAGGATAAAATATATATTTTAAAAACACGCAGAACTATGATCATATAAAGGTTTTACTGGCATTTAAGATGACCTGGAAAATGAACTGTATTTTCATTGCTAGTAAGTAATGAAACTATCTTTAATAACGCTTATTTAACCTTAATAAGGCACCTGCACACAGCAGAATATACAATCCCTATCGTGTCCAAAAAGTGAACAGCACTGGTAAGGGATTAAAATTAAAGCATAGTTGAGCTCTATGTTAGAAATTACAGGGCTTTAGTCCTCCAGTAACATTCTCACTTATGCTCCAAGTTGCGGATAGGATGATTTTACAAGTGGTAGCTGAGGTGCAGAGACAAGTCCGAGTGCTCCTGATGAAACGAGGAGGTCCAGACTCCCTTCCAGGCTGGCGAAAGGACTGCCTTGATATGCGTGTCTGTTAATAAAGACTTCTAATGAATTGTAAATTTGGGGGCTAGTATGTTCTTCTTGAAGAATAACTGATGTAGAAGTGTATCCAGAGAGGCAAGGGATGATCATAGACCAATTAGGCTGATCTCAACAATGTGCCCTTTTTAAAGGGGTTGTGAAGGCGAGGGTAATTAAGACCGGAGGAAAGTGGGAAGAAGGCTAAACTGTAACATGACTCTGGTCTGTGGCTTGCGTCTCAGTTTCTTGATGAAGCAGTTGAGGTCTTAGAGCAATACAATATGATGGGCATGCCACAACCCAGCCTTCTGATACGCTGTCCCATTAGAAATTGTTAAAGGTCAAAATGATAGAAATTTAAATGATAATATTGAGATTGATAAGGATCTGAGGTAATTATGATAATTTAATGGGTTATATTGAGAGGGAAATCTTCAGAATGGAAAGATGCGTCAGAGACTAGACTTTAGAAAGATCACTTTTGTTGTCTTCATCAGTCATTTTGTAAAATACAAATAACAAAGTATATACCTACAAAATGAGCAAGTGTGGCGAATCTGGGAAACTGAGGTCTCGATGGTCTTACAAGAAGAATTAAATAATGCTATGGACACAATAATGGTGAAACTACACAGTGTGCAAAGTTGTGCAGGTACAACACCACTACTCTTAGTATGGTAGGAGAGAAAAGAAGGGTAGTTGGTGGATTATAGGATAGACTGTAACCTGCCAGTGTGCAGAGAGTTAATGTGATTCTTAGATCACTTGGGAAGATATTTTCAGTAGACACAGGGATGCAATTTTGTCGTATTTCCATGGATGAGTGTGATCTTAAATCACAATAGGTGCTTCAATTTGTTGCCTCTTTGTTGTACTGCTGACAGTGCATGGTGGGAGAGTGAGAGGTGATAGATGTCATTTGAAGCAAAAGAGATTCTGACTGGATTAAGGAGGAAGTTCTTCACCATAAAGATAGTCAGGTGGTAGAACAGGTTGCCCAAGAGGTTGTGCAGTCTCCATCTGTGGGGATTTTCAAGACCCGAGTAACCTGCTCTGACCAGGCCCCTTCCTACCCAAATGGTTCTGTGATTCTGAGCCTTTAAAGATGGACAGGGTGGTCAGGGGAATGAGGAAAGGAAACTAAAGATTGTAGCTTCATTAACTAAGCAGAAGGAAAGTTGAAAGAAGCTATGATTTTTATTCATACGAATACCTTAGAGGGAGGGGAGTAATGGCTAAATATCAAAGATGTAAAATAATTAATACCAAAACAAGGTCAAGATCAAAGTACTAGAAGTTGGTTGTAAATACACTGGGAGGGGAAACCAGAAACTTTCAGAGGAATGAAGTTGTGGAAGGAGCCTCTAAATAGAACTCCAAGAGGGGAGGAAAGTATGTAATGGTTGGAGATGGACCTGTACAAGGTTATGGAAGGAATTATTTGACAGAACAGAAGTGAGCTGTATGTGAGAGAAGTAACATGTTAGAATTCAGCCCAGCTCTTCTGAAGGCTTGGGAAGATCTTTGGAGTTGTGCCCCCTCCCCAATTATATACATGTTTTAGGTTCAGTCTTTTTTGTCTGTATAGCATCAGAGGTTAGCCACAACTAACAGCAGGTATGCTGCCACTTCTCATTGCATTAACATTCTTCATCTCTCACGTGGTGGCACATAATAGTTTGTGGATTTTGATCTTTTACTGTAGGCCTTATGTTTAATATAGGATGCAAAGGTGATGTTTTGTGGGTTTGCTCAAATAAACCTTTCACCTGCTTGGCTTTGCAGAGCACCGGAGTTGGTGCTGTTGGCCTGGTTCAGGCTTATTTTTCTATGGGAGAGGAATATATGAAAGTTTTATGAAAAGTGTGTATTAAAATTTGTACTTAAGTGGGTGCTAAGAATGAAGAATTCTACAATCCCAAGTAAAGAAGTTTTTCATTCAAGTGAGAAAAGCCTGGACATGTGACATCAGATGTTGCTTCTTGCTGCTTCTCCAAAGATTACTACAAAAATTGGAGAACAAAGATTAGACAGTTTAACAAAAACAAAACAACAACAAAAAAAAACCACCAAAAAACCTGTGGAATTTTCTCGTCAGTAAGTAGAGATTCAGGCTGAAAATGATAGAAAGTACCACTTAATTAAAAAAAAATTCATGTTATAGATTCTTTCTTTAGGCAGTCACATATAGTGAATATGGACAGAGAAAACTACAGGAGGTGGGGTTTCGGCACCAGTATGTAACTGCTAAGCTGCATGTGGTGATATACTTTATCAGGAAGCTGAGGTACAAGAGGTAGAAAACTCATCCATCCTTTTTCCACCCTTTCGCACTGAAGAGCCATGCAGTATTTTTCAGCCATGGGGATTTTGCATACTTCAATATCAAGTTCAAGTCCCTCATCTGAGTGATTGTTTTTTATCCCTTGTTGAAGGAAGAAAGAATTGTGAAGCACTGAACTAGGTATTTAAAAAATAAATTAAAAAATATAGAAAAATGGGTCCTATTACTGGTAAATTCTCAGTGCATTCTTGATAGGTGTTAAGTGATACATAAAAATACTGGGTTGAACTGTTTGGAAATGAGTTGAGTGTCTAAAACAATGTAAAAGAATCATCTTCAAAAGAGATAAATGAGAATTTTTCCGATTAGGTCAAACTTATGAAAATGGATTATAATGAGTAAGGGATTTCACCCTTAAGCTTGCTAGACAAAGTGGAAGAGGCGAGAACTGATCTAAACTGTCACGGCCTTTTTTGTGTATAATTGTGACTGTGAGGTATCACCTGTGAAGAGAGCTTGTGCTTGTGTTTTCTCATCTGGGGTCTTGGCTGTGTGCAGTTGCATTGAATTAGAGGTTACTGGAGCCCACTGCTTCCCAGCAGGCTCCGTTCTCATGCTTGAATAATCGTACTAGGATGGTTTAATTTGTGTAACCCGGAGTCCCCCTTTCCATCTTTTATATTGAAAGCACAGAGCGTACGGACTTTAAAGAAAAAATCATAATATGTACTTGAAGCTATGTGCTATTGAGAGGGAAAAGTAAGATGTCAAGAGTACTGACAGGCTGTTTCTATGACAATATTAATTTTAAGTGCAAGCATAAAAACAAAAGAAAATTTTACTTGGAGACTATTACTGCAGTGAGTAAGCTGTGCCTTGTCCCATGCGAGTGTGGACTGCACAACCGCCCCTGTGCAAGCTGTAAAGGGAGAGCTGCTAATACAGATAACTGCTGTGGAAAATGGAGAGCGAGGGGACTCTTATTTTTCCTTTCCCATGTTTTGTCTTCTTTCCCTCCCCCTTCCTGTATGCTGTTGCCTTTACTGAACCATTTGCTTATACCAGTAATGTTCTTCAGTGTGCAGCCGTCAGTTGGGCTGGGTATTTCTGTTGGAAGATCCAATATGTACCCTGTTATGGAAAGCTGTCATGGAAAACGCTTTGTGGTGGGTTGACCTTGGCTGGCTGCCGGCTGCCCACCCAGCTGCTCCCTCACTCCACTCCTCAGCAGGGCCGGGGGGGAGAAAAGGAGGAGGAAAACTTTGTGGGTCAAGACAGGGAGATCACTCGCCAATTATTGCAAGGGGCAAATCAGCCTTGACTTGGGGAAAATTAATTTAATTTCTTGCCAAATAAAATAAAGTTGTGTGGTTAGAAAACAAAGACAAAAACTAAAACACCTCCCCCTGCCCTCTTCCTATTCCCCAGGCTGAGCTTCTCTCCTTCATTCCCAGTTCCTCTGCCTCCTGCTCCACCCTGGTCTCCCCAGGGTGGCACCCAGAGCTGCTCTTCCTCCTCTACTCCTCCTGCTCTGCCCTGACTGTTGCAAGGGCTGGTTCTCCCACTTTCCTTGTTGCTGTGCAGTGGCTTCCCCTTTCTTGGATATGCTTTTGCAGAGGTGCCACCAGCCTTGCTGACTGGCTCAGCTGTGGCCTCTGCAGGGCCACTGTGGAACCAGCCACCGTGTCCAGCACAGAATGGCTGGAACCTCTTCTCACGGAGGCCATCCCAGCAGCTCCCCACTGCCAGCACTGGGACACAGGCACCCAAAGGAAATGTGAAGCCATTCAGTGGACTTTGGGTATCTCTGGAGAATGTTTTCACTCAGAAGGTGACACGTTTGGTGTGTGGCACTGCTGGGCCGGCCTGGAAGCAGGAGCTTTGTGTTACGCTGTGGAGAAGTGCTGTTCTTGGGTACACCAGCATGAGAAAGATAAATGTTTGCGCACGAATAAATGCAATTTTTACCTTATGGGTGCTATATGTAAGGCTTTTTGTAGCTGAAATCTTGAAAGGGATATCCCGTTTCCCTTGAATTTCTGGGAGATTTGGTCCTTTAACACCTCAGGCTCCTTTTCATGGTCTAGTTAAATTACTGTGAAGCTAAACCTTTACATAGACATGGTGACAAAACTGTAGAAAATAATTTTCAACTTTGTTGGCTTAAGTTCTCAACTGCCATACTTCTAATTTTAAAATAAGACATTTTCTAAGTTGACAGGAAAAAAAACACCGTAAGTAGTCCTGTAGGCAGTAAATGAAGGTGTCGCGTAGGCTGTAAAGGTGAGAGTGGAAGGCACACAGAAGCCTTTTGCTCTCCTGGTTACTGTCTCCTGAGCGAGTACTAGAGGGCATCTGTGTTCTGCTGCAAGTGAATCGGTAGCTCTAACAGAACACGGTTCAAACTCTATTTATTCGGATGTACCAAGCAGAGGCACTATCTTGATTTTTGCCACTCTTGTGCTATCTAATCCTGAAGCAGCAGCACTGGAGAAGTGAGCAGAGGTTACCTACATGTCTCCTCACGTTTTTGAGGACTCCAAAAACTTCTGTTTTGTTATTGACACTTGCTTGTTTCTAAAACTACTTTTGTGTTTAAATTAGTACTTTTATTACTGGTTTTATTTGTCCTTACACTAGTTATGTTCTAGTGTTGTGCTATCAAGTAGTTAGCAGGATGTTAGATTTTTTAAAAGTTGGAGAGCAGCCTAATTTTTTTTTTTTAAATTAGATTCATGAATCTTGACTTGGACTTCAAAGCTTTGGTGTCATCTTCAGAATGCCTTTTTTTATTTTTTTCTAACTGTTCTATTTTGTATTTGCAGGCCTTCCCAGGTTCACCAGTCAGCCAGAATCTTCATCGGTCTATAAAGGAAACAGTGCAATCCTTAACTGTGAAGTCAATGTTGACCTTGCACCGTTTGTGAGGTGGGAGCAGGATCGCCAGCCAGTCTTTCTGGATGATCGTGTATTTAAATTGCCAAGTGGAGCTCTAATTATTAGCAACACTACTGAAACGGATGGAGGACTCTATCGCTGCATCATTGAAAGTGGTGGAACCCCCAAATACAGTGATGAAGCAGAGCTCAAGATTCTTCCAGGTACTAATCTGTTTTTCTTTTTTAAAAATTAATAAATAAAAAATTAGTCAAGTGATAGAGGGAGAAACCTAACAAGAATACTTACAGAGGGGAACACGTGAGAATCTGCTCTGTTGCATTTTTGTATATTTTAAGTGGAACTAAGTGTAATGTGTGTTGTGGAAGCTAGTGGTTGGGGTTTTTTGTTTGTTTTTAGTTGTTTTTTTTTCTGTGTAGCTTAAAATGAGCACAGGCACTTAAGCTAAAAGTTTTTGGCCCTTGGGAAGACTGACCTGTATCCTGCAGTTGCGTAACAGAAAAGCAAAATCAGTTATTAGTGTCTGAGCTCTGCAGTGGTTGGAGATAAGCCGGAGATACGCACATAATTTTTGGCCATATTTAATGGTTTAGCTTTTAAGGGCTTTTGGGGAAAGATTTCTTTTAAAAAGTCACTAGTAATACACTTCTGCTGTGACATGTTACAAAGAGGGAATTGACTGTTTAAATATAAATGTTTGGGGATTTCTGAGTTTCTCAGGCTTGAATCTCATGTTTAAAATCCTGTTGAAGTTTCCAAAAGAAATTGGTGCTTCGTCCCTCACTCTTGGGATGCTTAAGCTCAGGCATTTTCAGTTGTCCCAATATTTAGGAAGTTCTGGTTCTTCAAACGTTGGAGCATTTTGGGAAGTCTCCAGACCCCAAGAAGGCGAGATGACTCTTTATTTCGAAAGGTTTAGCTGTGCCTATTGTGCAGAAACATTTAGATTTTTTTATAAGAAAGGAAGTCCATCCCCGTTTCTACATTTAGTGTGTTCTGTTTTGAATGACAGTATTGCACAGAGCTGTGTGTTGCTAGATAGTCTGAGTTTTGAAAACTGACCAAGAATAAGACAGGAACGTGAATCGCACTTTCCCAAACTAGGGAAATTCAGGCTGTGTTTTGTACAGGTTTTCTTAATTATTTCCAGAACTTTATGCCATCTCCTCTGAATTAGTCTTTGTGTTGGAATTCTGATTCAGTTTTTACTGCTTGGAGAGCTGCCTGAGAGGGCTGCTGAATTTCCATCTTGGGAGGTTTTTGGGGCTAGGCTGGGCGACACCATGGTTGGCCTGACCTCCCCTTGGCAGCAGGTGGGCTTCACGCAGGTGGGTGCGCTAGGCATCTTCAGAAGTCCCTTGCAATGAATACCTCTGTTCCTCATGACTATGTCACTTTTCTATTTAAAATACCCCAATTTTACAATTGTGGCCTTCCCTCTTTTAAAATGGTGGAATTTGCTAGGCTTTGGAAGCTAACCATGCTTAAAGTGGGAAGTTGTTTCATTAAGTTCTTTAGCATTTCTGAAAAGAAAGGCTCATCTTTTCTTCAACTAAGGATATAGTTTTTGAAGAAGGACACTTTTGGAAAAGACGCTTAATTGAACTATTTTGTTTTGTGTTCGTTTTCTCCACTCCCTCAAATGAATTCTTAAGACTTTTTCTGATATTTGGCAATTAAAGATTTTCTGATGAAGTCCCATATTGTGTTAATCTTTCAAATTCTTTAGCTCCAGATGTAATTTACTTGCTTTTGTAATGTTGTGCTGAAGGTGATTAAATATAACACTATTAGGGAATACAAATAATGCTGCTTCCTTGCTTGATCATGACTCTGAAAGTGTTGATAGTTTTGTGAAATCCCTCCCAGCATTTTTTTATATTTTAAAGTGGGATTAAACTGTTGCACAGAAAGCTCTCTTAATCGTGAGTGGCCCTGTAATTGTTTGGTCGGTCTGAGATGTATTTGAAAGAAGGATTTGAATTAATCTGTTCTTCATTCAGTTTATTGCATTTTTAAATTGTTATCTGATGCGTGCCTGACAGTGACTCCACTGCTTTCCTTCTAAATCTTTGAAATACACCCAACATGCACGTGAATTGCACAGATTTGCATCCACAGACAGCGGCCTACTTTTTCTGATGGTGAGCTTCTGTCTTTCATCTGCCACCGAGCAGGAGGATACCTTTCCAAGCTCTGCTGCTTAAAAACACATGCTTTCAAATATAGGAATGCAATGGAAAAAAAAAAAACCACTTAATTTTTGAATCCAGTTTCCACTGACCTGAGAACTAAACTCCTTTTTGGGAGCTTGGAACATTAATGAGTTGTGTCTCCAGTGAATCACGCCAACTCTTCTCCCTAGTGTCGTGATTGCTTGCTGGCAATCTGTTGCGTCCATTTTCTGCAACTTGGCTTGCTCCACATGCCCCTGCAGGTCACTCTCACTGTGTAACCCGCCTGTTCACACATGGTCTTATTTCTGGAGCAGGCAGACTAGTTCCCTCTAACAGGGAACGTGGGGAGAGCCGCTATGATACAGACAGATGGTGTGATCCAGGATCGCTCTCAGTTTGGCTCCCTCTGCCCGGGACAATTCTGAAACGTGATTTCTATCAGGCCTGGTTCTCTCGAATACCCTGGCAACATCATCGTGTTACACCTTGGAGCACGTGCATGCCCTTAGCGTAGTGCTGTAAATGCTCAGTTATTTTTAGTGCTTTAAGCCGAAGAATACCAAACCCAACAATTTTCAGAAGCTGCTGTGAGGGGAGACCTGCACCCCACCTGAGATGGGGGCCGGACACTGTGTGTGACAGACACGGAGTGGGCTTCAGCGGGCAAAAGTAGTGTAGGTACAGGATAGCCTGCTCCCGTTTAGGGGGCCAAAAATAGCTTGTCTGATTCTGGAGCTTGCTTTTTATCAAACTTGTAAGTGCACATTTGGGACCAGAGGAAACAGCCTCAAGTTGCACCAGGCATGGTTTAGGATGGATATTAGGAAAAATTTCTTCACCGAAAGGGTTATCAAGCATTGGAACAGGCTGCCCAGGGACGACATGGTGGAGTCGCCATCCCTGGAGGTATTTAAAAGCTGGGCAGATGTGGTGCTGAGGGACATGGGTTAGTGGTTACTTGGCAGTGCTGGGTTAATGGTTGGACTTGGTGATCTTAAGGTTCTTTTCCAACCTAAATGATTCTATGATCTGATTATTGGGAATACAGCAATTAATGCAGCATAAACACTGGGGGTTTGTGCAGTTGGCAGAAAGAGTTACGATAACTAACAGGGTTGAAATACTGTGGCTGATATGTGGGAACTCATTTATTCTCATTATGGTGTACGATACATGCAGAAGTTACTGCAGAGGTAAAGGGTACAAACTGCATCTTTTGCCCAGGTTTTACTGGGGCCCCTTGATGAATTGGTTACAGTTCTAGTTAAAATTGATTTTAGAACCTTTTTCCTAATGTTACATTTTGAGAGTCATGGATATTTTTAATAAAGTAGAAAAATAGCCTTTTGTTCTGAGTATTTATTTGTGTTAGTTTAGTTCAGAGTAGGTTGCTGGACAGCCTTTATTGGTGGGCATGTTTTGAATTCTCACAGTCAAAATGGCCTTTTCCTGCAGTAAAAGACTGAGTAAAAAGGCACTTTGCTTGTGCTTGTTCTTAAGGGAGGGAGAAAAAAAGAACCAGACCCCTCTCCAGCCCAATTCAAAGCAAAACAAAAACTAATTCAGAGGATTTACCATTTCCATAAGGATGGAAAATGGCGGTGGATTTCTGTTTTAGTAGAATTCTTGTGTTATTGCAGCATGCAAATGATCTCGTTACTTATTTCACTTAGGGTTGACTCTCTGCTGCAGCAATTTCATTCTCTACTGTGTAAAAGCACTTTCACAGGCAGGTACCTGATGGAGTCAGGTGATTGCAGAGGCTGGCTGTCCAAAGTCAAAGCTATACCTTTCTTTACTAAATCTTGGCAAGCTGGTGGAAGTTCCAGTTTCAGGGCTGTAGCTTTTAGCTGAAACTATTTCCTGGGGAGTCTGAGGAGTCAGAATCCCAGCAGTGTCTGGTTTGCCACTTGTGTGTGTCTGGAGGAACCAGTAAAGAGCTGCTCATGTGGGAGGCTGGGAGAGTCTCTTACAGAAAACTGGTTATGGAGCTAAGGTGATGCCTCAGTCCTGTGAAGATGCAGGAAAGAAATTAGATGTTTCATTCGTTCTTTTTAATATGATCATCTTCCGATTCTGCGTCTGGTAACAGCTTTGTCATTTACAAAATGTTTGCAGATCCTGAGGTGGCGCAGAAGTTGGTGTTAGTGAGGCAGCCCTCTTCGCTTACCAGGGTGATGGGGCAAAGCGCCGTTTTCCCCTGTGTTGCCGTAGGATTTCCAACTCCATCCATCAGGTGGACAAGAAATGCAGAAGAGCTTATCACAGAAGGGTGAGTAATGGCTAACGTGTATTTTTATATAATGGTAAGAATCCAGCCAGTTACAATTTTAGATGAGCACAATTTGCTTTCTACTTAATTTGAAACCAGGAGAACAGAAGCTGGTTTTTGACTGCTGGAGGGCTTCTAGACCGAGCGTAATGGCAAGACAAATAGTTCATGAGACTCGTGGAACAATCCCATGGTATTTTTTTACAGACACCTGAAACCAAGAAATCTTATTTGAAGCAGAAAGGTTATTAAGAATATATTACTTCTAGATTGCCACTGGAGTAAAAGAAGCAGTTAAGGGAATAAGGACACTGCAGAAAAGTTAAGACTTCTTCATGTTGGCATATTAGGTGTGTGAAGCCCTGCAATCACATTACTCTTTCTGCTGTGAAAGTGTCCAGTATGCGTCTAAATGTTCCGTAAGAATTTAAGAATAAGTGTTTAGAGCAGAATTTAATAATTTCTCATTAAAACAGAATATTAAAATGTTAGACATGGTTGATAAAAACCTGTGGGCTTTCAGGAATGCAGTGAGTGAAAACTATTATACATTGTCTTTGCTGGTGTATTCATTCAAAATAACATGGTAGAAAATATGCATAAGAAAATCTTGTCAAGAAAAGCTATCTCTTTGTCCATCTAATAAACACACTTACTAGAATAAGGAAATAGCAAACGGATACTGGAATGTTCTTAATGTCCCTCAAAGTCGATGGTGAGGTTAATGCAGAAACAAGTTAATCGTGAAACAGTGAGTAGAGTTACATGGTGGCACAGCTGATACAGAAAGCAGCTAAATATGCAAGTCTTTCTGCAGTACCAGCGATAGTAACATATCTCTTTTTTTGTGTCAACTCTTAAATTAAAAAATCCAGGGGCTCATGATGGGAACTGTCTTTATCTGGAAAATGCAAGCTCCTGTGGGTAGTGACTAACAGTTCTAATACCACTGAGAAATTGTGGTGATGTCAGTCTGATGGCATATCATTTAGATTCATTTTTTGTAAATACAAGAAATCATTCACGTACGAAGGATGGTACAGACTCATTAGAATTGCACAATGAAATGTGATGAAATGTCAGAATAAATGTGCCTGTAAGATCTTAACTTGTTTTTCTTGTCTGTAAAATCCTGTCATATCATACCTTTGTAAATTTTTGCCCCCACGCCCCAGCCCCCTGTTCTCTAGCTTATGCCACATTCAGTGCACAAAGAGGTTAAAGCTCACTTACTAAAGATCTCTCCTTTTTGTTATCTTCTCATTTTTTGATATAGAGCCCAAATTTTCAAGTCCTGCTCTGAATACAGTGGTGTCAATTCCCCTATGAGCGTTTCAATGCAGGTTGTCACAATAACTTGTGAGGGTTTCCCAAAAAATTTTTCTTTTCAAATTTCAGTGAGAATTGTTGGAGACCTGAGCAATAACATTAGTAAATATATTTGATCTTTATAAGTGCACAATTTGAACCATGTAGGACCTCATATTTCAGAATATTTACATTTAGTTCTCAGCACTGTGTCCCTTTGTTAGAAGAATGGATCCTGGTTGACTTTTGGTGCAACAGGAATGCCTCTGTGAACTGTGTCAGGTTGTCAGTGCAGGCAATCAAAACAGCGCTTCCTCTGTGCTGCCACCATCTTGAAACCACTTTTTCGTGAGCATCTTTCTACTGTCTCATGGACACCGAGTGGTGAGGCAGGAGCCACAAGGCTGTTGGTTTTCCCAAACGCAGTTTTACTAAACGTTTCGCTATGAGCTCTGCACGGTCTCTGCCGAGGCCGGGGACAGCCTGGCTGCAGGTGCCTCTCTGCTCCTGGAATCTGCTGGTTGTCGCATCCTCGGCGTGTGTATTCACTAGGGAGGGTAATGCTGAAAAGCCAAAGAAATGTTCCTCTTCCATTTGAAATAAATGTTTTCTTCTGCTCAAAGATATAACCAAAGAGGAATAAATAAAGGGTTTGAACAATGAAAATTGTATTTCTTTTCACTTACTGTTACTTACAGAACCTTTCTGGTCTGGCTGAAGACAAGTGAGTAAAGTTACCTTGCTGATGAAACTGATTTTTTAAAAATTTAATTCTTTTTTCTTGTTACAACACTTAGCTCTTTTTTTTTCTTACAAAGACATATGTGCTTATTATAGAATTTACTTTTAAGGTAGGTAAAGGAGCAGATTTGGTATTTTTTTTTCCATTCTGTAGGAGTAAGCTTCCTTCATTGTTCATTAAAGTAATCAAACTGTGCCAAAACTCTTAAGTCTGCTACTCCTGACTATGGCTTAACTGAGAAGAGATTCAAACAGATAACAAGAAATTCTTAAACTCCATTTACCTCAATAGCTGTTGTATTATTCTTTTGAATAGAATAATGGAAAATCTCTAGAATTAAAAATTAAGATTCTTTGTTAAAGTAAAGCAGTTAGCCGCAAAATAGGTACCTTGGCTTGTTATGCATGTTCTGTTACTTCGGTTACAAATGGAATCACTTTTAATTTTTATGAAAATCCCCTTTTGATATAAAAGTAAGACTTTTCTCATTAGCATGGCTTTTCATTGTCCCAAGAAAAAACTGATCCTTTTCATCTGGACAGGTTTTAATGTACCTTCTGCCTCAGAAATGGTCTTAAATCATGGTTTTTGTCTATACACACATACTACAGACATTAACATACATATAAGTATGTATATGCACATGTGTAGACATACATATTGATAGATGTCTCTGTGTGTGTGTAGGTATGGGGTTAGGAAACAAAACTGGGATAGCATGGTCAGGTATGGCCTGAAGTCTTACCCCTTGTTAAATGGTTTAGGCGCGCAACCGTATTTTTGCTTTTGTCTTTTTAACTGTGACAATTAATCTAATACAAAGTTCAATGTTTTCCTTTCAAGCTGTATTGCTAAGGAGAATATGTGTAGGAGCCTGTATCCTTTTTTTTTCTTTTTTTTAAGGATTGGGAGTAGTGGGGTTTTGGAATTAAATATTGGTTGTAAGACCTGGAAAAAAGGGAAGATGTTTAATTCAGATGGAGTATTGGTGAAGTTAATGCAATGTTAGAAGTTTCCATTGTACTAAAACTGCTGCAGCTTCAAGGAATACTTTCAGAACTTGTTGACTTAAAGATTTCAAAGAAATACAAGTGGTAGTTAGACTGCTGACATTTTGGTTCTTCATAAAGAAGTCCATCAAAGACTCTGAAATGCCCAGATTCCACCAGGACTTGGGGAAGTCTCAGTCCTCGGGAGCTGAAGAGTAAGGAGTTTGGAGAAAGGCTCTGTGCTCGCACTGTCGGTGTGCCCTTCTCCAGGCATTGCCAGCTGGCTTCCCTCACCTCCCTGGGGACCTTTCCTCCCCGAGGCACAATTTTGGAGAGGAAATAATCAAAAAGTTGAAAATTGGACCCAATAACCTGTCACTGAGATAAACATTTGACTTGTGATGAAAGATTTCATTGAATTGGCTTACTAGTCAAGCTAATAATCTTCATGATATGTAGTAATTTGCTCAGAACTTCATTGTTTGAATAGAAAGGAAAAGACTAAACTCTGTTCTGGGTTGAGATTTATGGTGCTGGTGCTTGTAGCTCCAATTCAAAATACAAAGTAAGCCTCTAGAGTTGGATGTGTTCATGTGTGCTTATCTTGCGTTGTGGGGTGTACTGCTCGTAGGTCTTTAGGACTGGCACCATGACTCACAGCCACCCTGGCGTACCTGTGGTTCAGCGATGCTGAAATTCCCAGTGAGTCGTGTCTCTGCCAGGAATGTAGAAAATACAGAGAGAAATGGAATGAAGTGAGGAAAGCCACTGAAGTATAAAGCTATTTCAATAAATCTTATGTCCTCTACAGAAAACTTTCTAAAGTGAAATTTACCACATTGTCAGTATCACCTGATACAAAAGGGTGTAATGGAAATGTTATATACAGCTTGGATAGTTTTTCAGATTTTGCTGACTTTGAGCCTTTCATATTTTTTTTTTTAATGTCTGGCTAAGGATCCTACTGCGTGAGGGTCTGTTCATTAGCAAATGCAGGAGTACTTTTGTGCTTTTGGTGATTGGGAAGTAGAAAAGAGAAGTTTCGGTGAGGTGAGGTGGCTGCCAAGGTGGATTTTCAGAGCTTGGGAGATATGCAGAGAGTTTCAAATGTGTGGAAGATGAAGTTCTTTGAAGCCTTTCCTGTGTGTGGATGGGTATGTGCTCAGACAGCATATATTGTGTGTCTTGAGTTATATTCGGATGCTTATATGGAAGAAATTACAAATGCATGTACCACAGTAAACGAGATGGTTAATCTGAAAATAAACAACTGAAAAGACCCTGAACAATAACATTATATTTTAATAAGGCTATTGAAGAACAGCTAACTCTTTGGTGTTATTGGGCTGTTCCACTTAGCAAATTTTTATGTCATTGACAAATTCCTAGAGTAAACTGAGACATGGTCATATGGTTAATCTTTTTCTAAAGTGAGGAGATTGCAAAGCTGAGGTTGCATCTGCGGCACTAATTTTATGCTGTTGCTGTGTGCATTCAAATAAAGCCTTTAATTATATGATCACATACATATTCTTAATGTAGGTTTTTTCCTTCATACTTCACATAAATGTGTGGTGTTTTTAATTATTACATATCATTGTTTACCAGGCACTCAGAGTGATTTGTATTAACTGAACTATGCTTGCCCAACTCAGTAAAGGTTAAACATAGAGTAATCATGGAGATTTTTCTGGTAGTAAATTCCACAAAATAATCTAATTTACTGTCTAATTTTATCTGCTGTACTTTACCAAGACTGCAAATAGATTATAAGATGTTTTGGGAATAGTAATTTAAAAGAGGGGGGAAAAAAGAGCGCCAAAACCTCAGGGTATAACTGGCTGTTTGAATCCAGTAAATTAATAAAGGCTTACTATGTCTTGTGATAATGAACATAAAAAAACCATGCGAGTTAGGTATCCAAAGTAGCTCAAGTAATTGTACATTAGGAGTGTGTAACTGAGGGCTGTACAGGATGCATATAAAAGGCTTGAATTTGATTTTGCTCTTTCCTTACATCTGAATGATCAATCTTTGCTGGTTTTAATGACACTTTAAATTATGTTATCACTTTTATATTAAGCTGATTCTTTGTCTCCAGTGTCTGAAATCTGATTGCTTCAGTCTTGTGGAAATGCTTCATTGTCCTTACAAAATTAAGACATTTTACATTATTACAAAAGCAGTTTTGCTTTAAGCCGAGAATTCTTCCGCAGCTACTGCTGCAGAAGGGATCACTAAGGAGGCTGACACATTAATTGTTTTCTTCCCTGTTTTCAACAGCGGGGAGCTTGTCTTGGATTACATATTGGTAAACTCTGAACTCAGCTCTAGGTTTTCTTTAGGAAAATAATCAGAGAGAATAAAAAACATTGCATGCAATTTAGATGGCTGAAAACTACACAACCTTGTTTCTTGACAAAAAGGAGGATTCCTGTAAATGCTGCCACGTTGTAAGTAGTGTTCAAGATCCTATCCCACAAACTTGCGTTGCCTAATGTGACAATGTCTAGTAATTTTTTATAGTTTTAGTAACATCTTAATTGCTGGTTATTAACGATGAGTCTCCTGTCTCACCATGCATGTTACTTCACTTTTCCAGAGGATGGCTCTGGGAAAAACAAGCATCGTAAGGCACGTGTTCCTTTTAGATGAATAACTATGGAAACTGGTAGCTATTCAGAAGAAGGCACTATGTGTCATCAAAATTACACTAAGAGTCTGTATAGCCTTTTATCATTCCTTTGCAGTTATGTTAGTCTCAGCTTCTTGCATCGTGTCAGTCCTTTCTGCCCAGCCTTCCTTCCTGGTTTGTCTCCTGATGGCCAGCCATAGACCTGGCACATTGACCCGTTGGCTCCAGTTCTTCCTGCATTCGTCTTAGCCTTCAGCAGATTATATGCTACTCGGATTAATTTAATTTGCCACAACTGCTAGAACAAATAATCAAAGAAGCTATTTTACATAATAAAAGGAGATACAAAACTGCAATATGTGGATGTGTCGAGGTCCAGACTTGTCTTGTCTTAGTAATTTATTTTTCTTTAGGTGTGATTTTAGTGCAGCCTTAATAAGTCTAATGCGTTGTTCCCACAAATAAGCTTCAGTGACGTTATTTCTGTTCACCTTCATAATGTCTGGAAAGCTTTTCTGTGTTCGTGGACTGTCAGTGTCCAGATGCAGACAAAGAGGATCAAGGATTGGGAAGAGCATTGTTTTCTTACGTGTTTTTGGATGTTCTCAGAAATTTCTTAGATGGTCAGGTTTGCCGTGGAGGTGGTGTCCAGCGCTTCTAGATTCAGTTCCTTTGTGCTAACTTCAACAAATTCGTGTGATTTAAATGTAATGAATTTACCTGGATAGAATACAGGTAAACAAAATACAAGAAAGTGGGAGAAGAGGGGGGGAAAAAAAGCAATACGGTTTTGGCAGCTCCTGTTCTCATCTCCTTTGTGTACAGTTTTCTTGCTTGAGATGTGAGAGGGATCATCCATCACTATCAGTGGTTACCACTAAAGCTCCTGTTTTATCTCCTACAGATTAATCTTTCATCTGATCCACAATAGGAGGTTTCTGCCTTTTTTGACTGCAATGACAATAAAATGCTATCGAAGTAATCCAAGATATGTCTTACCATTTCCTTACTTTCTCTGCTTGAATCACTGTTGAGCGGTTCCAAAAAAAGGTTTGACAAACTTGTTGCTGTTCCTCTTGACTGGAACCTGTTTGCAGTGCTGGTCATGTACTTCTCTACTATTTCTTCAGGTGTTCCTCTTTTTAAAGCTCCTAATAGGTTTTTTCAAAATTACTTCTCTCTTCAGTCAAATTTCCTACACTTCTTAAAAACCAAACTGTTTGTAGTCTTCCTGTTAGTAGCTCATGGAAGCAGGATCCCTTTCCTTATGCTATACCTGGGTAGGACATCTCCCTGGATCCTTTTAAGACTGGTTTCTTTCACTTAATTCCAATAATGATTTTGTTTGTTCAGATTTTAAATGTATGGAATCAGAAATTTGATTAACAATTACAGTACTATCATAAATCGATATTAATGTGGTAATTAGTTAGGGGAGTCAAAAGTCTTTGTGGCCTAACAATTTACCTTTCCAAGAAGGTAAGAGGGTTCTACTGACATAATTCCAGGAAAATTTCAAATGGAGAAAGCAATTAGGTTGATTTTTGCACACTGGCTTCTCTATAGAGACCAAAAGAGTTAATTGTTACAATGTGCTATTCAGTTGATATTTTGAAAGAATTCAGTCCATTCCTGCCTGCGAAGCCGTTGCTCGATAATGCCAGAAAGGAAGCCATCAGGTAGACTTGCTCTTTTTCTTTCAGCTGCAAATAGGTTCTGGATCAGCATCTAGTCATGGCTTGTTGTCTCAGCTTGGAGTTTTTGGTAATGTTACTGGCTCTTCATTGTGGATGCTTGGAATGGTGATGAATCTTGGAAAACCCTTGTACAAATTCATATCACGTAAAGGAGAATGAAGGTTGCAATGGCAGAAGAGTGCTGAGGGTGCTACGAGGAGCACAAAATGCTACGTTTAGCTACTACGTTTAGCCTAAAAAGCAGGTAGTTTATAAGGGCTGAATTATAAACCTTCTCCCCAGCCTTTATAAGTCAGAGGGAGAAAATTCTAAACAGAAACTTTGACAACTTGTTGAATTTACCTTTTGAATCTTGTTTAACCTGTATCTTATTCTGAAATCTTACTGAAATGGTTATCTTTTAATATGTGAACTCTATATTATACAATATACATTGCTGTTCCTTATGTTGTACAGGCATAAGTCTGGCGTGTTGTAATTCACTTAACTTTTCAAGCATAAGTCATTGCTACTGTATCTGCAAAATGTTTGTGGGTTTTGGTTTTTTTTATGATGTGGTTGTTATTTCACTTTTCTTAACTTTTAGTTCCTATTGTCTAAATATCTTGGATCACATTTAATTAAGAACTGAAGCTGAAAGTGCAAAACCATGAGCTGCCCTTGTGGACTTGATATAGTTGAACTTAAATGTGAAGCCCAAATACAGGGCTTCAAGTTGAAACCATCAAGTTGAAAATTCCTTGCTAACATGGCTCCCTGTAAATGGCACCCAGGAATATTACATGTAAACACTTCTTTGGTTTTTGCAGCCATTTCAGGCAGAGTGTTGGTGCGTGCTTCTCTGGTAACACTTTATTTAAGGCAATTTTTCCATCAAATCACCCATATGTCCTGTTTTGCACAGCTATGAAAGATTTCTTCTGCTTGAGGGAGGCAGCCTGGAGATCAGTGATGTGACAGAAGAGGACGTCGGGACATATACCTGCATAGCCGATAACGGAAACGAGACGATTGAAGCTCAGGCAGAACTTACAGTTCAAGGTAGGTCAAATATTTAATTTTCAGAGAAAACGGATCTCCAGATGACTTTTCATAAGTGTGCTATTGTTTTCATAAAAGTGTTATTGTGTGATCAGTTAAAGACCCCGTTGGTTTTTTGCTCTGTTTAAAAAAAAAAAACAAAACCAAAACAAACAAAACCAAACCCCAAGCCCCCAAACTGAAACAAACAACCAAAACAAACAAAAACCCCAAAAAATCTCCAAACACCCCTCCCAGTTCTCTTATAATGTGTTACTCTGAGTTATTACTCAAACTGCTTTTAATTTTATCAATATTCAAATGAGGAATTTGTTCATATAATGCATCTTGAGCATGGTTAAGCACTGCTGTATATGCTCATATAATATTAATTGTGGTCAATGCCATATACTTTTATAAAGGATGACAAAGGTCACAGTGTGGCTAATCATATCTGACAATTGACCTATAGCACTACTACTTAAGTTTTCCTTGAAAAGGACATATATAAAGTATTTTTCGTAATCCTTAAAATATACTGTTATTTTCAAGGAGCTTGACAGAAGATAAAAGCTGAGATCCTTATTTAGTAATACACTGATTTATTGTGTGTATAACTGTCTTGCTTACTCTTGAAAGCTATTTGTACTAGAAACAGCAATGAAATGTTGATTCAAAAACATCTTAGGTAACCTGTGCAAATAAAGTAGATTTGTTATGGAGCAGGAGAAAAAAAGGTAGAAGTTTGTCGTCTTCAGCTTTCTTACATTTCATGAAAAAATCTGTCTTTTTTTTATTAATAGGATCTTAATATTGGTTTAAAATTCTTTTTCTAGAATTTACTGGCATGTAAGAATGGTTCACATATGCAGTATCCTTGTAAGAGCTTAACTGACTTGTTTTATGATGGGTTGTGGTACTAGGTTTGTCTTAAAAATATGTCTGAAGGGATAAATTTCATCACTGAACGACCGTTAAGGAAGGCTCATCTAGAGATGAAACTTCCATGACAAAAAAGTACTGGTTTACATTGTGAGATAACTGTTCTTATACCATGAAGTGTTATGTAAAGGCACATTAGCAGAGTTCTCGCTTCTCTATCAACACAACTTATGAAAGTTTTACAAATTTCAGTACTCAAGGCATATATACTTAAGGTGATATAATTTACATGTCTTAACTTATTTCAGAAGTTCCAGGTATGCTTCTGGTGTAGAATAGTGGGAGAAGGTCAGTTGGGTTTAAAAAAAAAATTAAATACATATACATATTAAGAAAGGACAACAGGTTTTCAAAGAAAGTTGAGCTCTTCAGAATTGAACAGCTAAAGTCTTCCTCGTTAGGAAAGTGGAGTGTGGAAGAAGGTTTATATTGGCATCCACAGCATTTCTGCATTGTCACAGCTGTGTTTAACCATGTCTGTGTAAAATGAAATGTTAACAAGGTGCAGAATTTGTTTCTGACCATATTGGGGGGGAATATTCTCCTCGGAGCACATTGTCAGTGCTCGCTGTACACCGCTACCTGCTGCCTGTCCCTGAAGCTGCACCTTGGCATTGTGTCCCCCGCTGGCCGAGGGACTTTTGCTTTCTGCGGGTTACTGATAGAGAGGTGTTTTCACTCTCTCTGCCCTTCCTTAAAAGTTGGGGGAGAAGATCTGGAAAATCCATTCTCTGTAAGGCCTGTGCAAATGCAATATAGCTCTATTTTGACTTGAAGTGTTTTGAAAACCACAAATTCTGGTCCTGCAGAAGAAACCTCACGTTTTTCTTACCTTGTGTCTTGGGCCAGAATAATGAAGATAGGGCCTCTGTCTTTTTAGATACTTCCATGCTTGGTGCTTCATACCACCTTATGATGGTTTTATGCAACTCTGTGTGGTTTTAATTCAGTTCCAACCTATATATTTTATAGAATTGGCATAAGGCTTCTGAGTTTTATGGGCAATGGCAGAAATTAGTAATATTAATGATACGATGCAGTTAGGCAAAGCAAGTCGTAGATAAGGCTGAGTTTGTAGCCTTAATGTAGGGTATACAGCCAGGTCAGTTGGGGGATGCAAGTGATCTTGAGATCACTCTTTGCTCCTTATCTAAACTAATATAAATGATTTATTTGATTGTAAAGATTTAGAATATATTCTGCCAATTCTTTTATGCTGAATTTTTCTTATGTGCTTGGCACAAAAAAAGGAATTTCTTTTAATGCTTGAGTATTAAATTTATTAAAGATTATACAGAATGCATTTTGGGAACTTGCATTTCTAATTTTACTACTTATTTCTAATGTTAAGTCTCCTTTTTTCTGAGAGGTCACTGTAGAGAGTAATTCTATTTCTGCATTACTGTAATTTGGTGAAGGGTTGAATAGTTTGAGTAACTGTTATCCAATCACTGTATCATTTTCTTCTAGACTAGAAAAACTGTCATCTCTTCACACCTAATAACTGCGTGATTTTGCTTAATTTAAGCTGCTTCTGTCGTTCTTAGAAACTAGTCTGGCAGATGTTCATATAAGAAATCCATTTTTGGGGTAATTCATTTCCTTGTCTCATCTATTTTTCTTGAAGCACCTGGAGGGTTTTGTTTGCAGATTTCAGTAGCATACTAGAGGTGGTATGAAGGACGTCAAATTTTTTTTTCCTTCTGTCAACACTTCACAATGGCAATTCAGTGAGACATTTGTAAATCTCTACTTCAGCGTGGGTAAGATGGCTTTGTTTGACAGTGTTGGGACGGTTAAAGTGAAACGGCATTCCTCTTATCTGAGATTTCCCTGCAGTGCCAGGTACGGATTCACTGAAACCTACAGTTAGTTAGAAACAACCCGCCTTATGCAGCTGTAAGCTTAAATTGTGCACAGAATAAAAAGAATGCTCATTAAATGTTACTTCATTCCAAGACCAGCTTTTGTATATCCTTTAACAAGGATATAAACCCCTGGAAGCTCGCATGTGTTCTCTTTGCGGTGGAACCAGCGGCACAAGCTGCCGTGCAGCCACTGTGTTGGACTGATTGCCTGTATCCTTATCCCTATATCCCCCTTCTTTCCTGACCGTAAGGACGGAATTGCTGACCTTCAGCATTAAAGGGGTAGGGTTCCGTGAAGTGTCTCATATTTCTCTGTTAAATTTTGGCGCTGTTTTGAATTCAGATTAAACTAATGCAGTTTACTCAGATCCTGTTGGAGACACTTCAAGATATCATCTGTTTCACACACCTGGAGACAGTCTGCTGAATGAGCTACCCTGAGTCACTGGGGGGGGGGGGGGGGGGGGGGGCGCGCGGGGAAGGGTTAGAGGATCCTTCTATTGCCCTAATGTTTAATTTAAAAAAAATTTTTTTTTTTCATTTCCCTATATACATCACAGAAGGACCAAATCTGGAAAAAATGTCTTCAACTGGAAAGGACTTGACTAGAAAAGTACTTAAGGGTCCAGAAGCATATTACACAAATTTGTTTCCTCACTATCTTTATCTACAAAGTTTATCTGGGAGCTAGAGTTATGGGAATTTCATTTTATTCAAAGGATGATGGAAAATTAATGGAATATTTTGGTGAAGACTATTCTAAGAATATGCAAAAGGTATGCAGTACAGGTCCTAAGAATACAGGGTAAAATAGTATTTCACTACTGGTGAAAGTAACTAGTGGTGTGGAAAGTGTTTTTAATTGAGAAATCATTTACATTTTAGGTGGGTTTGGAGGGAAGGAAGAGTATGTTTTGTTATGTAGCCTACATTTTTGAGGTGGACAAAAGAAATAATTATAAATGAATACCTGTTTTTGTCATCAGTAACATTCTTTGTACCTTTCCCTGTGAAACATCTTTAAATTTCAACCCTTTGTTAAATGTTGTTATTCTTTGGTATGGTATGAGGGGATCTCTTGAGAAATGTGTAGGGAATTCAAAATACAAAAATTGTAAATTATGTCCTGGAAGATGGTGGGTTTTGGTATGGCTTCTGTCAGCCACCTGGAATTAATTCTGTATACCCTGCTGAGTGAGAGACAGTGTTCTGACCTGCTCTTCGTGTGTCTGTGCCTGCTGGAGAGGTGGGCACTGTCTCCGCACCTCTCCTCCCCACAGCCCCTCCATCGTCTGCTGACTCATCTGCTTTTTGTGAGCTCTAAGGCACTTTAGTTAACTTAAAACAGACTTTTTGAGGTGGTTTGAGCTACCTTAGATCATGTTGAGGGAAATGGGTGAGGGAGCAGCAGTCTGAAGACCTCAGCGATGGATCTGTTGGAAGCACAATTTTCAGGCTTTTTCCTTGAAAAGGGGAAGATGCACGTTGCCTCAAAGTGAAGAGACACCTTGCAGGAAACTCACAAGACTGCTCTGCGTCAAAGAGTTACAGAAAACGAAAGTTTCTAGTTACATGTGTGCAAACGGGAGATTTCATGGACGCATGTGTCTCACGGTAAATTTTTGACTCTCTCATCTGAGAAGTGGTTTGAATATGGAAGAGAACATAAAACGTTCTCAGGAATATCTGTGGCTGAGAGAGTCTCAGCCCCTAAAGCGCAGCATTTCTGAATCCCATCCACATTGGAGATAGCCTTTAGGGACAAATATCAAACGGATAAAATCTGCATACAGCTTTGTACCTTCTCGCTGTTCCTTGAGTTAATCTTGGGCACAAAAAGTGTGTGTCATCATGCTCCCAGGCCAAGCACCTTGAAGGCACCTGTGCCAGGGTTGGTCACTTGCCACAAAGGGAGGCAAGAATTTGGTGTCTGAAAATCCTTGGTACAAAGTCAGATTTCTCTGAGCTGTGTTGACAGAGTTCCTTCCCCTTGCCGTCAGCAGGAGGACCGGCGCTGGGTACCACACTTACTTATGACATGTGTAATGAATTGAGAGCACTGGAAAAATTTGTTTTGCTCTCACCAGCAATGAAAGAATCTGTAGCATTTCTGTTAGATAAGAGTGGAAAGTGATGAAAGAAAAGCTGGGGAAACGAGCAGTAAATGTATTTAAAATGTAGTGGGCTGGCTTCTGTTCAGTCTAAAACCTGTGGCCTGGAAGAGCCATAGTGGCAGTTAAATACTGAGAAGGTTATAAGTTCTTTCTTCATCTGGGAAATATTTCAAATTTATTACTGGACCCAGCACCCCTGGGATTTCTGCGGATGCTGTGACGTGGGTTAGATCACCCTGTGGGCTTCCTGTCGCCTGTCTTGGTACCTATGTTGTAGATAATGACTTTAGAGGGAGTTTTCTCTTTCGGTTGAAGTATTTACTGCAGTTAATACTGAACCAGAAAATAATAAACCACAAAAATTTCCATTTAAATTTTTCCTTATAAAATTGATATGGTGGGTGTGAAGACTTTAAAATACATGAATCACTGCATTTGTGTGAGAAGAGCCAGATTTGTTGTCTATGTTACTACCTTTCTATGTTTTTTGGAATTGTAGAAGGTTGGCTCTCGAGTCATCTAGGACAGCATTCAGCATCTGATAGCACATCTTAAATACTATGCATTAAGGGCTATGCTGTGTTAATGTACTAAAATTAAAGGAAAGGCTTATTTTGGGTATTTGTAGTGATAAATTGGAGGTTGCATGTGGCGATAGGGTGATCACTACCTGTTTTGTGCTGCCAGAGCAAATTGCATGCAAAAAACAAATGCAGAAGTGTTTTGATAGAATTACCAATTTTGTGCTTTTAAAGGAAATGCCGGAAATATTTTCAGTGTAGCTGAAAAGCCTCATGCTAATGGAAAATCCTTATTCTTGCAAAAAATACATATATTGAAGTGTTGGTCCTGCAGTGCAAGAAAAGAAATTTTTTTGTGCTTTCTGTGCAAGGGCTGGGTGGTAATTTGGATAATAAAAGAAAAATAGATAAAGATATTTTGCCTAATCAATAGCTTTTAAATTAATAGTCAGTGGCACAAATCAGATTTGAAAAGCTGGTGTTATTAGGACACAGCAGAACTGTAGCTGGTCGGGCACCCTACCAATGTAGGGTCTCTTACACTTGGAGCAAGTTTTGGTGCACCCAAAGGAGGGAAAAAACAGAAGTTTTCACCAATCTGTGATGGTGTGCTTAGCTCAGACTTTCTGTGAAGTGATCTGTGACCTTTGTAGTTGCTGTTGGAGTAACTTAAATAATTTTAAGTAATTATTTTCCACAAAAATAAATTGTTCTTTGCATCATGCAAAACATCACACTTTGGTTGCATTTAAGGATACCGTGATCCGACTGCTGTTGCCCACTGCTATTATGTAGGACTTGGGCTCAGCAGAACCTCTGTTTGTAGCTGCTTGGTTTCTAAGACTTGCTCTGTTTGGTGAACCGTTGTAAATTATTTTGGTATGTCTTGATATTTTTCTAGACCAAGAGGAATATTTCTCCAATTCTTGCCATATTTCAGAGGCACAGGACAGTAAAGCTTGTTGAGGAGAGCTTGCCACAATTCTTAGTAGGGGCACAAAAATTTGTTTTCTTTAATCGTGTTTCCAAAAAGGATGAATGAGCTTTGCTAGCATTTGGAAGGAGGATTCCCTTGTAGCACTGCAAATGTTCACAATTCGGTGGTGGTGTTACAGAACAACACAAACTGAATGTTGTAACGAGAAGTGTTGGGGAGCCTTCACAAGCAGTGATCTCTGCCTTGCTGCTTCCTCTTGTTTTTCAGTGTTCAAAGGAGGCAACTGCTCTGTGAAGCTTGGGGCTGGGCTGGTTTTCTGCCCTTTCCTGGGGTCAGGGTCGAGCAGAGGCAGCTGCTGTTGGTGCCTTGTGCTGTGCAGAGTCTAATTCCTGCCATCAGGTGGAGTCCAGGGTTATTGTTGAAACCTGCCTGTGAAGGCAAGGGTTATGTGTGGGCCTTGGAGGGGGCATCCCCTCCAGTGTGGACCATCCACAGGTCCATGAGGTGCTTTGGAGGCTTCACAGACTAGGCCCTCGTTGCACTAACAGCTGTGTTTTGGTTTAGAGTGCTGCAGAGGTATGAGTGTGATATGGTCCTCTGTCAGAGCTTGACACCCACCCACTGGCAGACCAGGATGAGGAACTGGAAACGGGTGTACCATCCCTGAAGCTCCCACCACAGGATGTGAAAGGCTGCGTTTGGGAACCTGAAATCAGTCCCACTCTTTGATCATGCCGTGACTGGGAATGTCACGCCCCTGCTGCATCCAGAAACATCAGCTTGCAGCATGGGCTTTTCCCAGCAGTGGTGGCTTCCCGCTGCCCAGCAGGAAGGACCACGCATGTGTCATCCCTCTGGGTTTGGACACCGTCCTGGGGACAAGCTCTCTGGAGCAGCCCAGCAGTGGGTGCAGGTGCAGTGGAGGTGGAGCCAGAGTGGCCTGTAGATAATAACAGGGCTGCAAGGTAGGCTTTTTCTCTTAAAAGATTATCTTTTCTGAGTGCCTGACAACCATTAATCATGAGATTGCTCTACATGAAACATCTGTAATTCACTAGACAATTCGATTATATTTGGAAAAATTTTGTGTTATGTGGGTGTTGCATCGTTTTCAAACAGATTTTTGTGGCATGGAAAAAAATGCAAAACAGCCCCAAATGGTTAAGTGCTAATGAGTACAAAGATTAGACCCTTTTGGCTAAGTGCCCATAACTGAATTGGGGGAGGGTGGGGTAGGGGAGGTAATGCCTCCAGAACTGCACATGCAAGGAAGATGAGGCTCACTTTTGAATTTAAAAAAAGCTTTGTGGTTTATATATATATATATAAAAAAAAAATAAAAATACCATTAGGAAAGACAAACCCAAATTATCAGTAACCCGTACCATTCACACAAATGGTTTTCCTTGTAAATGTTCTTGAGTAATCCTTGGGGATGATGAAAATGTTACTATATTAAGCAGCAGCGTCTTAAGTATCTACAATGTAGAAACTGATATTGAACTAAGGGAATTGTAAAAGCTGTCTTCTCTTCCGGCTAGAATTTCTAATACATTAAGATCATATTAAGGGGGGTTTGAACCAGCTGCTGCTTTATGGAAAGAAATACTTTTCCCCCCAGAATGGCTTTTAAAAAAAAATAAGCTAAGGTTGCTATCAATACCTTTGGCCTAGACAATCAGTTAGAGAAAATGCATGTTTTTGCCTGAGTTTCATATTTGTCTAGTCTCCAAACTAAAAATGTACTTTTTTGCTTGGAGCAGGATTTACCTGACACAGGATCAGTACCTTCTGCAGTCAGTTATGTGATGAAGTATGTTACACTGCTGATTAGAAGAGAGACGTGTGTGGCAGCACAGGGCAGTCAGTCCTGCATTAGCCACTATTCCGCTCCCTTTCCCAGGTTTTCGTTCCTTATGCTGCTTCCTTGCACTAAAATGCCCCTCTGAAATAATACTGTTGAGGTGGCTTTTTAATTTTGGGAAGGCATGCAGTGAAACCTGCCATCTCTATTTTCTGTACCTGGTTTCAGCTTGTTTCTAGATGATGTATGGAACAAAAGCTCTAATTCCCTGAATTTTGTCATATCATGTATTTCATGCATGAATATACATGGTATGCTATATGAAGCGCACCATGAGGTTCCTTGTGAGTTAGGCAGGAGGAATAATTAATACTGGGTGGGAAGTTTATCCTCTGCATGGCTGCCCTGGTGCTATAAATGATGCATGTTTTTCACCTGGTGATGAAAGGTAAGGCAGTTGGGCAGCACAACTGCCTCCTGCTCCCAAGTGCTCTTGAATACTTGTTAAGGATTGAAGGATATAGTAGATGTAAGATAGACTAGAGATAGACTGTAGGTTTTTTTATTATTGCTTTTATTCCCTATCAGAAAGCGATGACAGAATTTCAATTTTAAAAATAAAAGCTGAAAGATTCAGTAGTAATTTTTAAGTTGCATATGCCAAAGACTTCCAAGAAATTTGAATGTGTGAACTGAGAAACTCATTAAAATGCCTTCTTCCTCTAAGTGAGAACTATTTTTATAGCAATTGTGCCCTAAATGGCAAGTATTTTTCTCTGTATATCAGGGTCATCCTTCCATGTTTGATTGGTTGAATCAAGCTTTAACTTTGATTCTTGGATTTATGGCATTTAAGTTTTTTCCATTTCACCAGAGACTTTTGCATTGTTTTTGCACCACCACATCTTGTGATGAAATCTGAGGGTGGTGTTAAACTGGAAATGCTGAAGAACACCATGCATTACTTAAGTAAGTCTCGAGAGAGACTGTACCATAAAGTATACACATACTTTCTTTCAAGTTAAATTTTTATGATAGTTAAACTGACTTTCATCCCACCAGATAATTTATTTCTCTAATGGGAACTGGATTGTTGCAGTTACTAGATGTCTCATTATAAAGACTATAGTCCTTGGCAGGGAAGTTTGTCCCAAAGTTATAAAGATGAAACAATTCTGTAATATGTTGTAAGGAGGTGGGCTGTTATCTGTAGTGGCTTATTCCCTATGCAGTCTTGCAGTTAATTATTTTCTCTTCATGATGAGAATAATTTAAAACAAAACCAGCATGGCGTTTGATTCCTTGAGTAAAAACAGTTTCTTTAGTTATGGTGTCAATTTAAGTTAAACATACTGTTTTGCAGTAGATGTGAAGACCTTTGAGGCAGGTGTGATCTGCATAATAAAGCTGTTGTATGCTCTTTGGTGACACTTCTGAGGTTCTCTCTTTGGAAAAGTGCAGGAAGGAGCCTGTGACAGAATGTGACCAGGATCCCAAATGTTAGATGCAAGGAAACTGGGCTCGCAGCAGCAGAGTTAGTGGTTAGTAAATGGCAGAAGGATATCTTTATATTGAATATTTTTTCTAAACAGCCCAGATTTCTGGCAGCTCTGCTAGTCGTCTTTATTTTCAAGTGCTGACTCAAAGTTTTCTTCCATGGGCTTTCTGTTTTGCATCCGTAGGAGGTTAGGTGTAGTCTCAGTCTAGTGTGAAACAAAGCGTTTTACAAGTGAGGACACAACTGCTATGCTGTGTGGTAATTCAAAGCACCAGTGTGCTCTGGAAGTGGCATTCCACAGCTTCTGTGCCTCTGACTTGCATCACATGGTTTTAATTTCAGTAAAGTATTATGTTCTGTAGATACAACTTAAGTACAAGAGGATTTTTTGTGTTCATCGTAAGTTATAATATTTGAAAGGCCAAATATAAACCTCCAGGATTACTACAGTAACCTTACTGTCATTGGTAAGTTAATACACAGAACGTAGACTTATTTCTCTTATTTATAAAAGAATAAATGCGTTGCCTGCAGTGGTGGTAGCCATGTAAGTTGCAAAATCTTCCCCAAAGGTGCTTTTTTATCAGTAAAGCCCAGGATCTCTAAACACAAGGAGCTGTTCACTTAAGTAGGACAATATATTTTTTGCATAGGGATGTCGCAGAGCAGAATTGTACTGGAAGGAGATACGGAAGTTCTAGCAGCCTTCAAAAATAATCACAGTTCATGCTTTATAACTCATCAAGCTCAATCATATTTTTGAGCTCCAACTTCAAATTAATTTTCTTTGTTTATTCTAATGGAATATCTTTTATGAAGTGAATGATGTGCTTCACGTTTGCAAGTCTGCATACTGCCTTTTGAGCAGCTGGAGGCAGGCTTTGTGCACAGTGACAAAGCCGAGAGGCTAGAAGTGCAATTTAAAATATGTCAGTCTTCTGGAATGAAATCTCTTTTGAGATGAGCTCATAGCTTCTGAGAGTTGAGTCCATGCTGTTCAGCATACGTTCTAGTAAATTCAAATGTTTTACTATAGGCTGTATGTGACGCTTTGGGGAGAATTTTTAAAATATAATTTTGCCATTCCTATCCCCTCTGGGCAAATAATTTTTCTTCAGCTTTTCCAGTACATGTATAATTAATAACTTTACTTACTGACAATGTCAACAGTAACATAGCTCTGATTTATAGCATTTATCTTCTGCCTGTTCTGCTTCCTCTCTAGCACATCATGAAATGCCACGTACAGAGTAAACTGTATTTGTGGAAGGTGGTTCTAGTGAGAAGAGAAATAGAAAAATGGAGTGCATCAGCACTGTCCTGTTACAGTCTCCTTGCTGCAGAAAAAACATAAGGCCCAAATCATTGTGCTTTAAATAATTAGTTGAAACTTTGTTTTGGACAGCTATCCAAGAATTTGCATGGAGTAGGGAGGGAAAATAGGCGCTGGAGGCTTTGTGGAGATGAAAAAGGAGGTTTTGGTGTGTGGGATCAGGCATGGGAGGTTTCATGAGCTGCAGTGTTTCCTGTGGGTTTCCTTCCAGCCATGTACTTAATCTGAATGTTGCATGGTTATTGCTCTACTAATTTGCTTAAATTATCATTAGTGTGATTAGCCATTATAGGAGTGATTTTCCCTGCTACTTCTTTTGATTATAACTGGTATAGTATAGGCATCAACTCAGAGGATTACAAGCAAGAGAACTGAGGATTTAAACAATTAACCTATTAACTTATGTAAAATTTAGCTGGATTGTAAGCGAGTGCAATAGAATACAAGGAATAAAGCTTTTATGAAGCTTGTGGTTTCCATTGACTGTTTTCTCTGTATTGCTGTTGGTAAAGCTCTGCTCATGATATTAGTCATACAGTAACATTAAATCAGTAGTTTGAGTACTTGGGCAAAATATTGTGACTTCAAATCTTGAGCTGGTTCTCTTGCAAAACTTAAACTTCGTTTCTTTAGTTTCATGTTGGATTATAATTGTTGATCATCTAAGTAAAAGAGAAATTTCTTGAAGAGGAGGGGAATAATTTTAATTTTTCTGTTTGCCTAGAGTAGCTCAGGTATGTAAAACTTTATTTGAAAGAGCACTCTTCCCTTTTTATTAGTGATCCACTGTTGTACTACCTTGCAAAAAATACTAAAGGTTATAAGATATGCTTTAGAATTTTACACCAGTCTTTTTCTAGGGAGGTTCTAGTGCTTTATTTATGTTAAAGTGGTCACTGTTAATTACTAAGTTGACATATGAGTAATTGAGACTCTTATTTCATTTCTTCCTAATCTATTTAGTTTGCCTCAGTATTGCGTGAATGCCACCCAGGCTAATATTTCTGCTGCTAGGAAGAGTTATTTCCTAAAATACTGCAAACTTACAAGAGTTCTGTGATGGATTTGAGATATGCTCCTTATCCATAATCTCTACCTTGATTTATCTGCCTTAAGGAACACCAAAATTACTGGATTTCCAGCAAACTGGAAAGGCAGAAGAGTTTGGCAAATTTCTAACTGTGCTTTCAAATCATGCTGGTTTGCTGCTTTACTTCTGTGTTTTGCGCTCTTTTCCTTAGACTGCAGAAACAGAGCCAGGGACTCAGTTATTTTGGGTTAAGTTTGAACCAAACGGACTGCAGGCTTCATACAAGTGGTGGCCACCTCTTGGCTAGTGCCTTGTCAGAGGGGGAAGCACTGTCAAACAGGGCACAACTTCTCTAGAGTCACTTCAGCTGCCAGTTTGAGACTGAGCATTGCAGTGTGGTGAGAAACACATCCCCAGATTCCAACTATAGTAATTCTGGGAAGCTGAAAATTTAATTAGATGATGTGCTTTTGTGCAACTGATCGTACAGTTTACAAAGATTGCCTTAGGTTTATTTTGTTGTTAGGATCCAAATTTTATTTATTTTTTTAAAAAGGGAAATCGGAACATAGTAATTTGATACAGCACAGTGTCATAGTGGCGTGGCGTTTCTGTTCAGTCATAGAGAAGCTGAAAGATATTCCAAATCTATCCTGCCTCTGCCTCAACTCAAATTCCAATTTGTAAAACTCTTGATCTCTCAGCACAGTGAAATGTTTTTTTTTAAGGTTGGCCGTACCAGCTCAAATATAATGCAGAGTGTCCCAGATGTGAAAGGGTCTGTTCCCTTCGGTCACAGCCTGTGCTTTAGGAGAGCCTTTACTTGAAGCATGGAGAGCTCTCCTGGTGCGCTCCTTTGGTAAAACACCTGCTGATGGTGGCACCGTACCCAGCTGACACTTCCGTCAGCATCATAGATATGTGTTAAAACTCCTCTTGCAAGATGTGGCCACTACCAGGTCTGAGGCCTGAGGTGCCCTCCTGCTTGTGTCGATGGAGAGGGCTGTGGCTGGCACCGGGACCAGGAGTGGGAATGTCCATGGTGGAGCAGCTGGTGGGATGGAGAGGCGTGGGGTCCTTGGGACACTGACTCTGGAGGCTGAACGTGTGTCCACTGTCAGGGCAGGACGATGGCTGTGCATTTGAAGTTCTCTTAATTTAATGATAACACTGTGCAAGCAAAGGTGTGTGTCAGTTTAGCGTTACGATGCGTGTGCTTTTGTGAGGGAAGTGAACACAGCAACACAACAGTAGTGGTGCTAGGCCAAGCGAGAGACCCGTGTCTTCAGGATCTTGTTCTGAACTGTGTCCAAAAGCAGATGGCTGATAGAATTTAACTAAAGGGCAAGACTATTTGTTGCATCCCTTGAGTAATGTCTTGTTCTCCAGCCGTTTGCAGATTGGGATTTTTCTGAGCTCCGTGTAGTTTCTGTATTATTCAGCAAATCTCAATAGATTTCTTTTCCATTAATCCATCTCCTGCTCCTGCCCCTTTCCCCCCATGTAAACATCTTGTATTTGCTGGGAAGAACAGCACCTTCTTTTTGTTTTCAGCCAATCTCTGTTAACTTTATTTGATTTTTCTTTTCTTTTCCTAGCTTGTATGGGAAAAGGCTGAAGCAATTTGTCCTTATTCCCCCACTGTACCAGACATGATTTTATAGGTCTTTATTGTATCCTTTGTAGTTGTTTCTTTTCAGACTGCAGAGTCTTAGCTTGTTTGCTTGTTCTTTATATGGAAACTATTATTGAAGTGGATTGTAATTAAGGTTATTTTGGGGATTTGTAAATTAGAAGGGACTTTGATGTGAAGATGGGCTTGTGTTCATTGATCTGGAAATGAAAGCGATTGGATAACTCTTAACTGACGTGTAAAACAAGCCTAGAGAATCTGTGTTGTTACGAGCCAAAAAAATAGGAAAAGCACAAACTCTCCATCTTTGTTTTGACTTCATCAGAAAAAAAGCATTTTTCCTAGCAGGAGATTACTGCAGGGATGTGCCTGGTCCCCGCAGTAGCGTGCTGATGGAAGTTCCCATCACGCTTTGGTAAAGACAAGAGGGGCTTAGTGGAGCAGTGGGTCCGATCAATTACTTGTACCATTTGCAGACCTAATTTGTTTTTTTTTCCCAAGTCATCTGAGGCAATCCATATTCAGTGAACAAATGCTTTAATATTTGAAATTATCTTAAAATCTATGCGCTTTTTGGCCTTTGACAGCTTCTCAGTCCCCAGCACACAAATGCACTGCCCCCTTGTGAAGGCTGCACAGGCAAATATTCAAAAATAAGAAATTTCAAGGCTAGCTGTCTTTAATTTGTCATCCTGTCCTTTCCCTTTTTTATGGGATGAAGTTATGGAAATCTTAAAATACGTGTTTTCCTCCTGTTTCTCCATAGGATCTTACTGCCTTGTGCAGTACACAAACATCATAGTACTACTTTATTGGGAAAATATTCACTGTTTGATATTTTTTCTTATTCAGAGGGTAGTACCATGATTTATTTATTATGTTCAGTTCAAATCCATATTTATTTCCCTTCTGATATTCAGCACCATGGAATCTGAATCATTCATAAACACTAATGAATGTATTTTTGCACTCTGAAATGAAGTGATATTGAACCCATTTCAAAAATTGACTGAGACACAGAAAAATTAAGATGAAATATATCCAGCTGTTTTAGTGCCCAGTGTAAGACACTTAAACATTCATTTTTCAGAATATGCATCTTTCAATATGTCCCTTTAGAGCTGTGATTGGCGTTCGGTGCTGGAGGAGGGTGAGCGGCTCTGCTGCTCTGTCCTGCCGCTGACCCACATCACAAGGCTGAGGGGTTGCGGTTGCCTGTCAAAAACTGGGTTTACTTTTCAAACATCCTCCCCGGTCCCACCAGTGAGGCAGAGATGGGGAAAGCATCTGGTTTTCTAGGCCCTCATTAGATACGGGACTGTTCATTGCCTCTCCGTGGTGCCTTCGCCAGGCTCTGCACGGCTCCAGCAGGGAGTCAGAGTTAGCGGCTTTCATCCTGATCTGTTCCACTGGAGCCGGGAGGGAAACAGCCCCTTCCCTGTCTGCCCAGTTACCAGGGGCTCTTTGCTGGCCTGGGGGGGGTACGTGGGATTGGAGGCTCATGTCCATTTGCTGAGGGTACAAGAAGGGAAGGCTGCCCTTCCTGGGCACCTCCAGCCTCTAATGGGGGCAACACTTGATGAATTTTTCTTTCTCTGATGTCCCAGCCTGTCTCTAAACTTTCTGCTATGCCACATCATCAATGTCTTTTCCTTTCTAGTGTCCTACTAAATCCTACTCTTCAGGTTTTGGGTCGCTTCAGATGCCTGCTCTTTGCTCGCTCTGCCTCTTCAGTCGGTTCATGCCTTTTTCCTTCGCCACCTCTTTGCTTTTTCCTGTCTCCATTAGTCCCTGTACCACCTTCTTAGGAATCGTGGTGCTGCCAGCACCGATCACTCTCGCCATCTGAGTCCAGCCGGGCTGTTTCTCTTCCTGTGCTCTCTTCCTTCACCTATATCTCTGTGCCTGGATTTCTCCCAGCTTTCTCACCCCCTCCTACTGCTCCTCAGGCCCCTCTCCTTTCTCTAGGCATCTCCCTTCTCTTATGCATCTTTGACAAATTGAAAAATTTAAAAATAAAGTCCATTTCTTCGCTGATCAAAAAGATCTGAACAATTGTGAGCTTATGATTTGAGGTTTTGAAAAATGGAATTCAAGGAAGATATATCTGTGGAAAACTTGCCAAATTCACATTTTTGCCAGTTTTAAATTTATTCTTACCAAGGCACTTAGGTGTCATTCACTGTAGACGGAGGCCTCAGATTTACCCATAAGAATAATTCAGAAAATAACCAAACCTTTGTGCTGGAAAGGCTTGTCCTTAGCTGCCATAACCATTTACTAGCTTTATGGTAACACTGCAGTGTTTACAAGTGCGCTAAGTGTGGTGATCTTCTTTAAAAGGTCTTTATACAATAATAAATGAATAACAATAAACAATGTGATAAAGCATTTTACTGAGGCCTGAAACTTGTTGGTGGATGTGTTTGAACTTGTACATTGTGACACGTGCTTGCTATGCTGGCAATTGCTTTAAACATACCTTTCGGGTAAAAAAAAATCCCCATATCCAGAATAAATAGCCATAAATGCCAGAAGTAATGGGTTTTATTTCCCACAACAATTGAAGCAGTGCTGCAGATCCTTTCATTAAACAGTCACAGTATAGACGGAGGATCCATGGTAGTGTTTTATTCTAGACAGTGGCATTTTAGCAGGGGCAGGGGGGATCTAAACAGAATCGTCTCCCAAGTTTCTCTTGCAGCTTTGCGTGTGAGCAGTGGCCTGCTAGGGACTGAAATGGAGGGTTTCCACTGGAACTCGCTTTGAATGAAAATGGGAAACACAGGCCTAAAGGCTCCAGCCCTCCATCTTGCTGGAGGGCTGTCTCTGCTGCCTCTTCACCATGTGTTCTTTGTGTAGGAAATTAGGGCTTTGGAATTCAATAAAATTTTCATTGCCTTTGGCGCTGCTGTAAGAAGTTCAAATTTTGATGAGCATTTTTGTTAATTCAGATGTTTCCATGGTACTTAGTGTAGATTCGGGCTCAAAACAGGCTTGATTTCTCCTAGAAGGACTGGGGAAGGAGGGCTTAGTAAAAGACAGAAATAATGAATGTAACATTTTTGCATTACTGATGCTTAGATTAAGGTTTTTATTTCTAAAAATCATCCTAGAAGTTGCTTAGAAGGCTTGTTTTGAATGATAATCAGTAATGTGCACTGATGAGCATTGT
Organism: Alca torda; assembly: GCA_008658365.1. Taxonomy (NCBI): domain Eukaryota; kingdom Metazoa; phylum Chordata; class Aves; order Charadriiformes; family Alcidae; genus Alca; species Alca torda. The sequence goes on along the minus strand of CM018083.1, from coordinate 20,623,997 downwards.
GAGTGAGCTCTGTTTTAATCTTATGGTTGATAAGCTTTTGCATATGACCTGTTTATCTCATTTTGATGTAGAATTCTATTTTGTCATCAGTTCTTTGTCCTGAGTTCTTCCTTAATCATCAGGTTCACCCCTGATAATAGCACATTAGTCCCAGACAATGTGGTCAGAAGTTTTCACAGAGGGTGTCCATACGCAAAGGGTGGGCTCAGCCTTAACAAAAAGGAAATAAATCTTTGGTATTTAAAATTAAAAATGCTCATAGGGTCATTTTACTGCAAGGACTGGAGGAGAGATGACAAGTGCAGAAGGTATCGAGGCAAAAATTCCACATCCTCACAAAAAAGGAAACAGAAATTAGCAAAGCTCAAATAGGAAGAAGGTGAAGAAAAAATATCTAACAGTCAGTGTTGGACTGGAACAGGTGCACAAAATGGGAAACAAGCTTTGTGTTGGAAGAAGGAACATGAGCAACCTGGCATTGCTGAGCTGGATTTATTAAACAGACCAAGCCAGGGCTAAGCTGTGTCAGGCAGCGCTGGGTGCTGACCCCCACTGCCACCAGCAATGGCAGCTGCCCCAGTTACCACTCCAGGGGGCCTGGGGGACATGACAGGGCCCTTCCCAGCCCCCCAGCCAGCTCTCAGGCCTCACGGCCCCACCCTGGCATGAGCTGTGTGTGGGGCTGGATGTCTGCCCCAGGGTCCTCCTGGCTAGGTGCTGGCATCATGTCAGGCCATGATGGTATCATGGTGTGCCTTTCCTGTCGTCTCCCATGGAGGGCTCCTGCCTGTTGTTGATCTGTGGCTGGCACCAAGGCTCATCACACTCGGTTCTTGTTTGCCCTGTCCTCCTGGCCATGCTTCACCACACTCGGCCTCTCTGCTTTACTCACCTCTTATCCCAGACGCTGGGATAGTCCTCTGCCACTCCACACCTTGATCTTGCTGACAGCTGGCAAGTGCAGGTTTTGTACGCGGACACAATTATTCATTCACTTTACATTGCACATCATTAGTCTATAAACAGCCTAAACTTTCATGTGCGTGTTTACCTCTTCTGTGCAAAACAATTGCAATTTAGGTTAGTATAGAACAAGCACTGACTCACTAATAGGTCCTGGACTCCTAAGTCTTATGAAAGCAGCTTTTCATTGGTGCAAAGTTCCATGTTTGATCCATACAGAGCCCCTTGCTCAGTGTGTGGGTTAGGACCATCTTCCACCCCTTGATCCATTATGGATGCTGTGGCTGAGAGGGCAGTGGCTGTACAGCGCACACCTTGTGTCTGTCATCCCAAGAAATGTTAGAAGTGAAGATCCGGGAGGGCTGTGCTGTTGCTACCCTTGCTCTTGCATCTCTGTTGGGCTCCAGTTGCGGTTCACCCACAGGGACAATCCTTCCAGGCAGAGTAAGGCATTACAGGCTGAACCAGATACAAATTACAATCAGTAACAAATCCCAGGCTTTCAGCATCACCCCACAGCACGGGCAGTGTCTTTGAGGGTTCATTTATCACCATGGGCTTGCCAATTGCAGAGACAGACAAGTTGATTTTTCAGGGAAACATACAGAATACAGAAAATTCTGTAAAACAACAAAAAAAGTGCCTACCACTATTTATCCTTTTGACTAACTCTTTCAGGGGATTGCATGTAATTTTCTACCATATGCACCTGCATCACCTTGCAAACACGAGGCCAGGCACCCTAGTGTGCCCACACACTGCTGCTTTGCTGTCCTAAAGGAAGTCTTTGCCAGCTGCGTTGGGATCCCAGTTGCATCGCTTCCCATTTCCATGTGCACGTCACCCTCCTGCAGTATTGGTGTGTGCTGTGTGACTAGCAACTGAGCCCCACCTCCCCATGCCCCAGCTGCCCGTCACAGGGAGGTGGGATGAGGCTCCTTGGCCGGGGGGGGGGGCTTCTTCCTATATGGAAAACAGTACCTTCTGTTGCTCTTGGGACACCATGCAGCACACACAACTCAAATTCTTCCACGTGGGCTGTACCAAAAGCTCTCTGTACACCTCCTGTGAGACCTGTCTGTGTTCTTCACCCATTTGTGTCATGGAGGGTGGTGGAGAACCAACACCAGGCAATGTGACACAGATGAGCTGGGTTTATTAAGCAGACCAAGTGATAGCCCATATTAGGGGAAGCGTTTCCTTTGCACTTTCCTGCACATCTCATCAACTGAGGCATACCACAACTATCAGTGTAGTGAGTTGGAATGGTTGAGCCTGGGAAGGTGTTATGTAGGACAGAGTGCCCGAGGAGGAACCATTGAGTGTTGGTGCTGAGCTGCTGCCGCAGAACCCAAGACAGACTGATCCAAGGGAGAGTCGAGTTTCCCTGGAGCTTTGCTGCTCCCTCTCACCAGCGTGGTGTTGGGGTGGGCTGGGGCTGGTGACATGCACGAGCGTAGAAGTTTCCCAGGCACTGCCTCTCTCTTGCATGGTCTGCTTAACAAATGGAGCTCAGCAGCATCGTGGTGTGGGGTGTTCGTTCCTCACCCCGGGACCTGATCGGCTTCTGTCCAAATGCCAGGAGTTCAGATGGATCAGATGAGATGTGATGCCTTGTTGTCATGAAGGTGGTGATACACCGGGTATGTTTGAAATTTTTAACGCAGAATCTCTTTAAATCAAGATTCTGGACTTTCATTTGAAACCCACAGTATTACGGCTGTACAGCCGACTGCCTCTCCAGGCTGGTGACATTGATCATTTCCATCAGCATTTAGGCTTATAAAAAGGGGATCTACATAACATTGAGAAACCTTACTAAAAACAAAATGGAAAGGCAGAGCCAAAAAGGTTAGATACCTGGCAAGTGGCGTTTGTTTAAGGAGCTGTATGATGTTCACAGTGAATGCCTAATACCTGTCAAAAATTATATTGGAAAGACAAAAAACAGCCCATCCCCAAAACCCTACCAGAAATCTCCTAGCAGCAAGGTAAAGAAAATTATTTTTCTCATTTTACTTGCAAGTAAAATAATACAAAGCTTTCAGTCATTTGTTAGTAACATAAAAATCCTCTAATGTTTTTTTCCAAGTCTGTCAGGGCCAGGAAGCCTGCCAGGGAAAGCGTGGGGTCAGCAGATGACTGAACATAAAGAGAAAGGGGTGAGAAAATGGCCTGAAGCAGAAAAGTTAATTCTTTATATCCCTGTTCTGTGCAAAATTGTAACCTTACAGTCCCCTGTAAGGGGACACCTTACAGGAAGCTTTTTTTTGTTATTTTTTAAAGGAGAGGGAGCTTGGCGAGTGGGAGCATACCTGAAATAGTAGAGATAGTAAAATGTGTTTCAAAACAAATCCATAAAGTGAACAGTAAGAAATCATCAGGAGCAGATGGTATTCACTCAAAATTTCTCAACGAGTTTAAGTGTGAAATCCTGAGTTACCAAGTGTGGTGTGTAACCTATCACTTAAATTGGCTAATCAGACTAAAAAAAAAAAAATCAGACTAAAGATATCTGGTCAATGTGAGATCAGGTTTTTGAAAAGTCTTTTGGGGGAAATCTGGGAAACCGCGGACGGGTTAATCTGACGTCTGGACCAGTTAAATTGATAAAAATTATAATAAAATATAGTGTTGTTAGACATTTGGGAAATATTATGTATTGAATCCATTTGTGTGTATTTTGTGGGGGAAAAGCCACCCTTTACTTCTGAGAACCTTTTGCAGGATGTTGTGGGCTCTTCCGTTCCCAGAACGCTTCTAACAGTCCCTCTCACCAAGAGCCTCAAAGGATGGTGCTGTGGAGTCAGAGAGAGTGACCTCGCACACATTAAGGAGAACAAATCAATTGTTTAACAGGTATAGAAAAAGTGGAGCCAAGTCTGTTCGGCGTTTTTGTAAGTGATGTGGAAAAGGGGACTGTAAGGTGACAAACTGCTGTTCCTTGGGAGGTGGCTGGGGCTGCGAGAATGAACGCTGGCTGGGAACAGCCTCAGAAACACCATGTTGTGTAAGAAACAATTAAGCAATTAAATGGCAGGTGAAGTTCAACGTACTATAAAGTGGTACATACAGTTAAACAGTTCTGTAAATTTATATAGCAGCGGTCTCTGAGCTGCTGGGTTTTGCACAGGCATGAAATACGGAAGTTGTAATATGTAGTTCTTTGGAAAATGCAAGATCTTAAAAAAACAATTAATCCTAATCGTTAGGAATAGGCACCTAAACAGAAAAATTGTTACGGCGCAGTCTAAACCTGTGATGGCCCTGTATATTGAATGCCGTGAGCAGTTCTTGTTCCCTCCCCTCTTAGGTGTAGCAAAGCTCTTAGGTGTAGTAAAGCCAGAGAAGGTGTAGAGAATGTAACAAAGAGGGTCAAAGTCACATGGGATGTTGAAAACGGTTCTTCTCTGTAGCATCGTGAGTACTGTGGGGAAAGCAAATAGGAAATGAAGACTTCTTCAGTTGCAACAACCAAGAGACGTCAGGTGGTTGATAGACTCAAAGACATGCAAAAAATGGTGGATTTTCTCAGGAAGCATCGCATGGATCTTTAGGGTTGCTGAAGGCTTACCTCAGTCCAGAAAGCAGTGAGAACAAGTTTTTACAGTCTAACCAGAACTAGTAAACACAAAGGTATCTCCTCTTTCTCAGCAGACCCCTTGTCCGGGGATTGCTGGATGCATATGGAGATGGATTGCTTTTATGCTTTGCTTCTTTCCCTGATAGCTGCACTTGGCTGCTGTGTGGCACTGGGCAGCCTTCTCTGGGTTTTTATGTTCCTGGATGCGTCCTGCTGATAAGAAGCCTTTGTTCCCGGTTATCAGGGTACAGTTACTGCTGAAAGCGCTGCAGAGCCAGTGCTACATTTTCTTTCAGCAGGTTCTGGTTAGATAAGGTGGTTTCTCTAAACACTTCTTGCTGTTGTTGAACAGATCCGTCTGATGATAATGGACATTTTTTACACTTACCTTTGTATAGATAGGATTAAGGGGGGTGTGGATGATGTTGCAATCTTGCCAAAGGTTTAACACTGGCATGCAATTAGTGTACTGAATTGGGCTGCAACTGCTAAGGCACTCCACAAGTGAAAAATGTAAAGAAAAATACTGGTAGTCTACAGGATGCTCAGAGAACTCTCTGTGTGCTTCTGCACCTGGAAAACTTCCCAGACAAGCCCGTTGGTGTGTGGGTGTAAATAACCTGCAGTTGTCTGCAGTCCCAATCCATGTGCCAAGCTAACAGCTCATGGCTGTTAAGGAGAGGTTTTGCTGAATATCTAGAGTCCTGCATATTAAGAAGATGCTTTAAAAGGCAGTTTTTTGATTTTACTGAAGCTCGTACTTAAAGCCCCATTTTCCTACCCAAGCGGAGAGTGAGCAATTAATTGTTTAGAGTTTTATCTTTTTGCAGAATAGGGCAGGAATTAGATGTTACTCCTATGTAGTTCTTCCTGTGCAAGAATGAGATACATAAATACATACATGATTTTTCTCTCTGTTGCAGTAAGTATTTAGGTATTAAGCTCTCTTACCTATTTGAGGCTCTTTTACCTATCCGACTGCATGACTGCCCCATCTTGCCTTTGCTCAAATAACTGAATCCAGGATTTCCATTTTTCTTCTGGAGCCAATTTTCTGAGTCATTGATCATTTTCAGTGCTTTCTTGTAAATCACAGTTCATGTTTTCCTTGAAATGTGTGGTGCTCAAATAACACGGTCAGCAGAGGCATTAGCACATGATGGATGGAAGAGGAGTCTCAGGAGCTACTGCTTATCCCTCCTGGTGTGATCACTTCTTTTCACAGCAGGATGACATTGGGAGTCATGTTTAGTTCATGGGCGTATTTGTAATCTCTGATAAAGTCTTTGTTTCTTAGACCTTTTTCTGCTACGTTTGTTGATATTACTTCCTATTCTATAAAGATACAGTTAAGTATTTCTCCCTGAAAAAGAAATGCACACTTATTGAATTGTATCCTCATGTTTTTATTCTACCTTTCAAATTGATCAATATAGTTTTTGTGTATTATTGTTCTGTACTATTCATCCTTATCTGGTTTCTTGATAGTTGTAATATCATTGAATGTTGTGGGTGGTTTAGTTTCTGCTTCTGAAATGTTTACTTAGGGTAAGAATAGTTCATACTTTAGCGATTTCTAAATGAAAGCTTTTCATTGTTAAATGTAAAATATTAGTGTTGGAATGCCATTTGGTCATCGCCTGCCCTTCTGCCACCACAGAAATCGTATCTCATATAGTAGCTGTGCAGAGGAAGCTGTAAAGCACCACAGTCCACGTGGGCAAAACCATCATGGACCATGGAGGTCTCGGGGGGCCTCTCCAGCTGGTGAGCAGAGTCCAACTGGTCTGACAGGGTCTGGTGGAGGTGCGTGGGCAGAAGGGAAGAGCAATCCCTCCTTCTCTGCTTTGCCTGGTAAAGAAGGGGGGAGGAATTCATACTGGTCAGGATGGTACAGGATGGTCAGGAATTCTATGATTCTATGAATTCATACTGGTCAAGATGGCAGAGACAGGGAACCACTGAGCTAGAGGTATGTTAGCTTTAATTGCCTAAAACGTGAAAAAAGTCATCAATTGTTTACTTGTTCAGACATAGGCAGTCATGATCTTACGAGGTAAGAAAAAGAATATTAGGTCACTGCCACAGAAACTTTCTTCTTCTGACTGCAATTTCTGTTCATAAACTGGAACTTTGGGGTTTGCACAATCAAAAATGCTGTGCATGTCCTAGTTTGCATTTTTATAAATTTTTGGGTCTTGATACACTGAATTTTTTTATAGTCATTTGCCATTTTTCTATTCTGTGGATGTTTCTCTAAAAACATTCCTTCTTGTCACCTTTTGTTTGCTATGCAAATTTTCCAGCTGCATATCAAGTGTGTTTTAAGGACAGGCAGCCCTGCTCAGAGGTCGGGAAGACTTTTGACTTGCCTGCGACATAGTTTTGGCTTTTAAATCTCTTTTTTCAGAGTACTTATCCATATACCTTTGCCATTTTTAAGGAAGAACGTTATAATTCCCCGTTTCCATTTAAAGTGTAATTTTTTTTTTTCAGGATACACTTGAAGAAAACCAGCTGATGTGTACAACTATAGCATAGGATTAAAAGATAATAAAAAAATCTGCTGTCAAACATCAATCCGTGCATTTTATCTGTGTTTTGGTGAGAATGGCAGCAGGTGAAGGATTTCATGCTATTTTGGAGCAGAATCAAAATTTTGAAAAAACATGTATTTAGAAGGCCAATAGGCTTGCTACCTTGTTTGTAATTACACTTTGATACCATGAAGCAGAAAATGTTTTCATAGACTTAGGTGAATATAAGATATAACTGAGACTTTTGACAACTATTGCTCTCACCTTTATGGTTTAATGTTCTATTTTATCCTGAATTCGTTTAATTTCATTGTTGCCCTTATGATAGATACTTAAACACTTTGCCTTTGTTTTTAACATTGTGGGTCTTCTCCATGGGTGCTCCCAAGGGGGATGGTAATACAAATAATTTAAAACATTTTCATCAGTCTGCCCTACGTGTCATGCCAGCTGGCTGATGGAAATTAGTTGGGTTCAGCTAACTGACCAAGGAAATTGCTGTTAGTTTAAATAAAATTCACTCTGAATGTAATGCAGTCTTCTCTGGGGTTAGCACTGAAAAGCAAACTTCTCCCAAGCGATGAAATGGTGTCCTGTGGTCTGGTTGGGAGATGGAACTAGCCACTGAAGCACCCTCCAGTTTGGCAAATTTACAAAAAATGTTCAGGGATTTTTAAATGCTGTGAAACATCCTATTAAAATAGAAGGATTTGTCACTTGACAGGTGGATTTGGAGGTGGTCTTATGTATTGCAGTAATACCGCTGAATACGTTAATGGTGATTCAAGGTGGGATTGACCAGATGAACAGTGTGATCAGCATAATGCAGGGTTACAGCTGCCTTAGAAATGAACTTGCAGTTGTTAAAATTAAGTTTAACTTTATAAGGATTCTGTTAGGATTTGTAACATACACTAATGGGATATCTTACTCTCCCTGGAGAAAAAAAATAAAATTCCTCTGGGCTTACTATTTTAGGCTGATAAGAAATGGGGTTTATGCCCACTTTAAATACTGTTGGTAATCCTGACTGTTAACTGAAATACAAGGTTGGGATTCTACCCAGAGTATACATCAGAAATGTAGTTATAAAATGGAAGCTGTTTGACCAAGAATACTTAAGCCATGATTAATCATAGATACACTATGAAAAATTATCCAGTCTACTTAGTTTTTATATATGCTCTTTGGAGTACACAAGAACTTTGGGATTTAGAAAATGCTTTTGTATTTGAATGGTAAGCATTGATGAATAGAGAAATATTTGTCATGGACAAAAGAATAGAAGGAAGAGGATAAAGAGATGTGGACAAGAACTATGATTTAAGTGTGTGACTTTGGAAAACACACTCCTGATTTTTATGGATTTGAGGGCATTTGTAGGTGGCTGAGGAAGCAGAAATGGCGACTTCAGTCTTGTCCTTGATGATTTCTATTCGTTGCATTTCAGTCCTTTGGCTGCCTGAGGCTGTTGAAGAAGTTATAATGCCGTGTCAGTGTGAAGGGAAATAACCCTACAGCAGAGTTAATGCATAGTCTTTGCTCATGCCGAAGAAATCAGCAGGTTACACAACATATGCATCGTATTTAATCCGTAAATATAACTCTGGTATGAGTTGTCTTGTTGGTTTGTGATGCTGTGATGCCGAGCAAAATCTTGGGGTTTGCTTCAAGTTACTCGATGCTGGGCCAGCAGTCACCAGCAGTTCTCCTGACTTCGAGGTGAGGCTTTTCACCACTCCAGTCTTACCGGAGACCTCCTCAGACTAGTCAAAAGCTCCTTTGGGCAGTGGTGCTAGTGAGTTTTAATTTGCAGTTAGGGAGGACCACGAAGTGGGTGTTGTGAGCCAGCATGTTATACATACAGGGTGCTTATGTTTTCACGTCGCTTGTGAGGGGCTTAGAGGAGTCCTGTCTACGGGAGTTTGATGAATTGATGGCAGCAAGAGAGTGATTTGTCTGCCCGGAAGGAGGAAGGTGATAGAGGATGTGGAGAAACAGCAAAATGCTCTAATAGAGATGATATCTACCTTTTGCAGTCGGTCAGGTGTGTGCTGGTTTTCATCTGACCCTATGCTTGGACCAACAGCTGTATTTATTAAAGCCTTTTAAAAAGAGAGTAAGTCTTTTAAAAGTATAGTTTGCAATCTGTGTTTCTGTTGCATCAAAATGAGACTGTTCTTACGCACTTCATGTACGACAGACAGTGTTTTATACATATTAGGAAGTGAGATAATGGTCCGGATGCCTGGCCTTTGAGGAGTACTGGACATGTAATGCTTAGTTCATTCTTGGATACTTTAAAACAAAATAATTTAGACTTCTCAATTTTTTTTTCTTACTCTGGTGATATGAATGGCCTGTCTGTGTGAGATCACTTCTCTGCCTTGGCAAGGTTTCCTTTGTCACTCAAGTCTGGTGAGCAGGAATCGCTGCTTTGCCACCATGAGGGTTTTCCTCTTTCTGGGGAGAACGTGGAGGGGATTTGACTTTTGGGAAAGGTTAACGAGCATAAATACGAGATCTCATCCAGAATAGAAGCATTTTGATTTGGTTATTGCAGGAGAAAGGTTCATTGTGCTGGTAACTAAGAAAGTTGAAAGTTCTGATTGGTTAATTGTGCAGAACTTGAGTTTTTCCTTTTCTTGTGTAGTTATAGCTCGGCTTGATGTTTCAGGTTTGAAATGGGGTTGTGAAACCAGAAACCTTTGTTCTTAGGTCAGTTGTAAGACTGAAAGGAAGGCTCTTCAAGAGATGGAGAGGAGGACTGAATGTAATTAATTTCTCTCTTATTTGAAGCAGTACAGGTGGCTTAATTGAAAATAGATTCGTTCAACTATGCCCCTGAAGGCCACAAAATTTCTGTCTTAATGAGAGCGAACAGTCAAGAGCTACTGACCACTGAAAAGACATTTGAGGAAACAGTCATTCTCTAAAGTTCAGGATAAATGATGCCGCTTTAATACTCTCGGCATAGTTATTCAAAGGTTTCTAATCCTTGGGCATTTAAAAAGACAATATGGATCCTAAGCCAACATTTTTCTTTGTGAATTTGCCGTGCTGGATCATGCTGGTGCACAAGGAAGAAGAGCAGAGTTCAGTCCTCTATGGCAGCATGCATTCCCTCTATGGCAGCGCTCTGCCTTTCGCCACTCTTATTCCTGAAGAGGTGGAGGAGCAGAGAGTTGGGGCAATTGGTTTCTGTTTCCTTCTGATCACCTTCTTTGTGGAATTGGATCCACACCCGGCATCCATTTCCGTTTCCACTTAACTTGGGTGCAGTTCCTTTGGCGTTAAGTGCAGTTCCTCAGCTCTTCCCATCATTGTACAGCCGTTGGCTTAAAGAAGCCTATTATATTTCAATTATTTCACCTTTACTGGGATTTAGCTTAGAAGTTTGAATCAACTGCTGACATAGATTGTTGGGTTTTTCTTCTCTTTTTTTGATCACCGCTGTGATCAAAATATTTTGTCTTTTAAATCTATAGAAAGATGGAAGATACTCTCGTATAGGGAATCTATAAGGGTACTACAGTGCATGTGAAATTCTGTGGAAGCATCTTGCAATTTAAATAGTTGCTATTTGCATGCTAACATTAAGAGGGATAGAAGAGTGGGTTGACCTGCCAAGTTGTCTTTGAAGTTTAATTGTTTGGTAACGGAACACATAATCTTCTATTACGAATTTTATTTTATATGGTAATTGGTTCGTTTGCTCTCTGGTTATCAGTTTAACTTCTCTACCACAAACATCTGTACTTGCATTGTGTTAATCTCTGTGAATGCTAAACATTGACATAGTTAAATGATAAAAGTGTATTTTAAAATAATTTTTTAATTAATTAACTGGAAAGTAAATGATAATAAACTGAGCACTTCTCATATTATTATCCTTTATAGGCAGCTTGGCATTTGCCCCAAAAGCCAGAAAAGCAAAGTCAATTTGAAAAAATAACGTGTTTCAAATCCTTAATCTTCTAAATCAAAAATATTTGAGAGCAGGTAGTAGGATATCAAGTTCAACTTTCTTTTTTGTGGCCAAAAAATATTGAATATTATGATTCAATAGTAGTGCCTGCTTGTGGATGATGCCCCAAGTTAAAGCAAAGTCAGTTGCTAAGGATATTTGAGTACTTTCCAAATGTCGTTATTACAAGTTAAACACTAGTGGAGAAACAGAAATAATCCCAGAACTTTACTTCGTGCTAGTTTTCTTTCAGATGTGATGGTCCCTCAGTTCCCTTATGGTGCTCCTCCTTCCTCCTCACCCTCCACTCATCTCTCAGCCTTTCAGGTTAGCAATGGCCATTCCCAATCTCGTGCTGCTCTTCCTTCTCTGGTTCAGTTGTGGGGTTCCTGGGTATCAGGAAGCCTCTTACCTAAAAGGTGAATGTTGTGGGAATTCTAAACTGCTGGCAGCATATTCCAAGAGGAAAATATGCGGAATACCACTGGAGACATCATTCTCCAAGGCTTTGTGATAGGATCCTCCCATCATAGTCTGTGCTGGGCACACAACGTGTCTACACCCAGGAGCAGGGACTTGGCCTTTCTGGTGCTGCTCTTCTCGAGGGAAGGTCTCATGTGTCTCCTCTGTGATGCGTATGCTCATCGTTTCCAAAATGAAAGAGTGTCTAAGTACGCTTTTGAAAGAGATAACCATGAAATACTTAGAAGTAAATGGAAAACTGGATAAAAATGTGGTTTAATTAAAGGCAAATTGTATCATAATACTTCTTTTGATAAAGTAACAAAGTTTGGCAACAGCAGTCTTGAACGCAGAGCAGCTGTTTTTCGTGTTAAGAGACGCTTGTGATTTTACTGAACTTCTCTTATATATCCCTTTTCTCACCCTTGAGTTTCACAGTGTGACTACTCAGATCAGCAATTTGCATCTATTCTGAGGTCATCAGATTAATTTTTTTACACAAGTTTTGTTCTTTTGAATGTTACTGACTTTGTTTATTAGGATTCCTGTAATAAGTGTAATATATGGCTAAGGAATTAAATGTTAGCCTGTAACAAACACTATGAAAATAGGATAATTGTACATTCATGGAAAAACTAACTTTTCATGTTTCCACTTTTTGTGTCCCCTTTTTTTTTTTTTCAACTATGTAAGCACTTCAAGAATCAATGCGTCTGTGTCTGTATAGATATAGAGAAAGAGATTGAAAGGAAATGAGAGCATAAACTATTGATCAAGCAGACTGGAACAAAATTACTCATTATTTAAAAATGGCTAACGATGAGAGCAATGATCTGTTACAGGCTGACATCAGTATGATGCATCTAGGAAAGGTAGAATGAATTGGGCAGGATATTTGCTGTAGTGATAACACTGTATTTGTGCCGTTTTTCAAGTCACTGGGGAGACACATCTGAAATTGCATGCAAATAATTGAAACCCTATGGGCTCCGAAGATTAATTCAAACTAGAGCAAATAGAGAGGGTCTGCGAGGAGGCTGTCGGTGACTTGTCGTACCAACACTAAGGAAACACGACTTGTTGAGCCTGCCAAAATAAAGGCTGGGACGTGGCAAGGGAGTGGAGAAATAGTGCAGCTCACAAGAAATAAAAATGCCAAGGATAAATGCCAGGGAAAAACAAAAGTTTAAAATAAAAGGCATTTTTTCATACAGAATAAGTAATTTGGCTGGAAATAAATTCAGAAGACAGTTTTCAAATGTCAGAGTTAGGTACGGTTATAACAGCCGTCTGATACAGATAGTAAGTACGAAAATATCTAAATCATTTTAAGGTGAAGTTCATGGCGTTTTTGGTAAATGTGTGGAAGTGATTATATGAAATGGATGTCTGAAGTCATAGGCAACTGGACTCGGACCCATCTAGATTTTGGCTCCTTTGTGAGAGAGTTTGAGCAGTGAATATACATGTGCATCTTTATCTGGTTTCTGCTATAGGTTTAACATGTTCATCTGAGAGTTAAGCCATCTTCTTACTCTATAAATAAATATTTCCATATGTTAATGTTCTCTTACTTCATTTATAATGCAAAACTTGAGGTTATTTTGGAGAACTGCTTGTCTCCAGCTATCTATATTTAAAAGTATTAAATCCACCTACAAACCTTTACAATGATTTCATAGGAAGAAGTAAAACATGATCTAGTATTCCTTATTCCCTAGCATGAAATAAATCCCATTTATAGGTGAAGCATGTAAAATGTTTGCCTAAACTCTGCAGCCCTTCCCTATTGACTTTCTTTGATAAATATGAAAGGGCAGAAGGCCACTTTTGACTTTCCTGGAACTCGAACAATCAGATCTGCTAACATAAGTAAGCAAATCACCCTTATGTCTGCGAGTGAAGTAAAAACAAATAAATAGGTGAATGTTCTTCATATAATAGATGATATTCAAATCGTATGTGCAACAGCAGCTCTTTCTGCCATGAAGCCAAAGGAGCTGCGAGCCCTCGTATGCCGCTGGATGCTTCTTGGTGGCACATTTGTTCAGAGGTGGTTTTTAACATGTCTGCACATTGGAGACTTTGGGGCTTGTATTACCAAAAAATTCTGTATCACTGAATTTTTATGGATTTTAAATATCTTTAATTTAATCAGTCTTACTCTGAGTACCTAAGGACATGTAAAAAGTCAGCCAAGGCCCAGAGACTTTGGTACATGTCTTAAATGTGAAGAACCTGTCTGGTTTACTGTGTTACGCAATAACCATCTTTGGTCGTACGTATCTGTAATACATCGTCGGTATGACACAAGGGATGTGTGTAGTCCTAACATAGTGTTTCTTGGGCTTCCACAAACCAGAGAAGAACATCTTTGGATGATACAGCACTATCTATTTGATAGCTGAATTTCTGCACAGAAACAGAAGGCAATGGCACCCTAGGAAACGTTAATCTTACTTTTGTGTTCATTCATTTCTAAAAGTCATTTTTAATAGCCTGGCATAGCCTGGCTGCGCTCTTCTGCCTTGTACGGAGCCCCCGCTGGTCTCGCTGTGCACTGAGGTGCAGATTACTGAACAAGTTACAGACAGCCATTTGCAGTGTGGCCTGATTTTTTTTTTTTTTTTAATTTCAAATCTAACTTAACAATCTTTCCATTTTGCAAATGAAGAAACTTTGCTGCAGGAGAGGGTGAAGGCTTTTGTGTAACTTTGATTGTCTGGCTGGGAGCTTATCCCACAAGCTTCTTGATTTGGAAAAGGGGCGTAAAACTGTTGCACAATGGAGCACTAAATGATCTGCTCAGATGAATTGTGAGTTTCTGAAGGAAGAGTGTGAATGATGTCTGAATCCACTGCCTGCTGGGGGCTCTTTAGCATGCAGCAACATGCCTGCAGCAGATAAGCGACTGCAATGTGTCCTTCAGCCACAGAAATAATTTTTTCCAAATAGCATCTCTGTCTTTTGGTTTTAAAATACCTTTTAACTTTACACTTTATACATCTCGGTTCGATTTCTTCTTTCATGTGTTCTCAGGAGGTCATTTCAAATTAAAATGGCTGGCTGTTTAACTGACCCAAATGTAATTTTGAAATAACACAGAACTTTTGTCAGCTTCTGTCAAACCCTGATCTGAAAATTTCTGCCAGCATTGCTACTGTTTGTGCTAGAAACCATCTTTCTGTGTTGAATCTTACTGTGGTTTTGTGTAGGAGCACAACTGATGTGTTTTTGTGGACGCTAACACCATCTGTTGTCTTTCCTCCATTTTATTTGAAGTTCCTCCTGAATTCCTGAAGCGGCCTGCAAATATTTATGCTCATGAATCTATGGACATTGTGTTTGAGTGTGAGGTGACTGGCAAACCTACTCCAACTGTGAAATGGGTCAAGAATGGAGACATGGTGATCCCAAGTGACTACTTCAAAATCGTTGTAAGTATATTGTCTGTTCTGCAGATTTTTTTAAGCTGTTGACCTGTCTGTTGGTCCTCTAACACATAGGCATGAAAGCTAGGTTCTTCTATAGGACCAGCTTCCTGTTTTCATACTATTGATCTTTTGGGCCTGGAAGAGGAATGGTTTTTGAAACCTTAAATGCTCTGTAATTCAGTCATTTTACTGAAACGCTAAGGCATGTTGCTTGTATTGTATGAATCTATTTTTTTATAATGTAGATTTTCAATGAGAGACACACACATATACACACAATGACAAAACCACACTTTGTTGGTTGAACCTGTGAACACTGACTCACTGTGTTTTCTGCAGTCATCTGTGATCAGTGAAAATGCCTCATCCCTGGAAACATTGAAGGTCAGGTTGGATGGGGCTCAGAGTGATCCGATCGAGTTGAAGATGTCCCTGCCTATTGCAGAGGGTTGGACTAGATGGCCTTTAAAGGTCCCTTCCAAGCCAAACTATTCCATGATTCTATAAAATCACAATTTCAAACAGGAGTTTAAATATAAATATAGCTGAGTTGTGGATCATGAATTTTGGCAGAGCAGTATTTCTGGAGGGAAATTTTAGATGGAGTGAAAGTCATTATTGAGACATAGTTCAGAACTTAATGGTTGTATAATTGGGTATACCTGAGGTTGTAGGGTTGTAACAGGGAGCCATGCAGTTATATGCAGTGCTTACAATATCATAAAAGTGGCTGTGGAAATGTTATGACTTGCCAGTGATATGTGATGCTAGAAAATGATAGGCGTTAGTAAGAGCTTCTGCTGCTTTTTGATACCATATAATTTGAGAATTCAGTGCAAGAGAGATGAAATCTGACGGGAACTCCAAATATACTTTTCCATGTTACTGTTCGGAAGTTTCTCCTGTCATAGTAATGTGCCATAATAATGCCATTGTTTTTGCAATTGCAACCCATTTTTAAGTGTTGCGTTTTTCCTTTGCTCTTCAGAAAGAACATAATCTGCAAGTTTTGGGTCTGGTGAAATCAGATGAAGGATTCTATCAGTGCATTGCAGAAAATGATGTTGGAAATGCGCAGGCTGGAGCCCAGCTGATAATACTTGACCTCGGTAAGATAAATTGTCACAGTAGAGTGCTGCCAAAAGACGGTGAGGAACAATTTCACGGGACCTATTCCACAGGTCCCTTTTCCGCAGTTATAACTCAGCTAGAGTAGGGTGGGTTTTTTAAATCATATGAGTGATTCAGTGTCATCTTCTGTACACTTCAAGTTACTTAAGAGAATTTCAGGAAATCTGTTGTATTCATTGCATTTTGGAAAAAAAATTTTAAATATTTAGTGCAATAATAAACCATAACCAGAAACTTGAAATACTGTTGCATGTTGGGATTTTAAAAAAATAACAGGATAGCCAAAATGAAAACCATCACTGAAATTATAAAACTGCAAAATAAGTGCTTATGGAGCACACCACAAATGAAGTATTTTACACCGAAGTCATTCCAGTGTCAGAAGCTTTTTTCTGTTATTAGTTTAAAAAGTAGCAAGCTTTGTCATTTCTTCAAACTGTGACTGCAAAAAATTTTTGAGTTACAGCTGCAGTTTAAGATAAATAGTTGTTATTGTGCTCCAGTCAGTGGAATTACTAACAATGCTCACCTTCTTGCAATCTCCTGCATTGCATATTTGGGATGTTAAAAGAGAATAATTGCTGTTACGATTAAAGCCCTACTGTCTTCTAGGAAAAAGGTAGTACAAATACCGTTGCTAAGGCATCAGCTTGTTTTGCTCTTTCAGGTCACACAGGTCTTAAAAATAATTCCTAATAGCACAAGGAAGAAAATTAATAGTAATGGGGATGACAGGAGAGACAAGTCAGACAAGAAAATATTAATTGTGCACTTTTGGGGGCTTTTGTGTTGCCTGTCTTTTTGGGTTATTGCTTGACATTGTTTCAAAATTCTAACTTCTTTTTTATTTGGATGGAAAGGATTTAGGAGAAACAGTCTTCTGTAAGTCAGAGGCATGATGTGTAAAATTCACACTTGGAATTTTGACAGGTGTGAATCTGCTAGACCTGGTTTTGGCATTCAATGTACAAACTGTTACGAGCGTGCCATAAAGAGAGAGATTTTCCATTTTTTTTCTGTTTGTAGGGTAGTTGTGCACTTGTAACTTCTGAATTCTCGTTTGGATATGGGTATGTGTCATTGCTGGCTGAAGAGATGCATGTACTTTCCACAATTATTTGGGGAATGAAAGGTGCCCTCTACTGGATTCAGTAGCTTGAATACTATAGTGCCATGGGATTCCAACCTCCCAGTAGTGTTAGGCGCCTGGATCCAGCAACGGCGTACTCTTATCAGGTTGCCAGAAAAATTATTAAAAGTAAAATTATTTCTCCTATATGCATGAATCACCTGCATAGTTTCCAAATCTTCCAAGTGGAAGCATTTTTCCATATTTTCCACGTTTGAAAAATACTGAATAATTAACGTACTTGAGTTTTGAAGCCCTGCTTAAGTTTGTACTTTCATCCAGTTCCCAGGAGTGGTATATAAATTACTATTACTGTTGTTATTTTAGTTCCTGTGGTCTCACTCTTCTTCCTTTCCCTCCCTGCTGTTTGCCCAGTGGTTTCTCCTTCCTGTTCTGCTCTGGCAACCTGTCCTCTTCTGCTGAAGGACTTTGCCTTATAATGCTGTCCTTTTTCTTTTGCATGCTGCCAAAGGATTGTGGATGAAGTGTTGGTGGAGTCTCATTTCGGGTGTAGAGATGCACCCCCGAAGTCGTATCATTCTGTTACATGGCCTGCAGTGTTTTTAACAATGCACTCCCTGTGTAACACTGATGCATTTTAGTAGTTTTCCAACAGTAGAGATAACCACATGTACATCACTGGAAGTGCATCGTATTTTTTGTTGTTGAGTGGTGGCGTAACAAGTAGCGTGACTAGGAATGAATGTGCTGTGTCTTACTCAGTTGTGATATATGAAAACTGATATAGTATACACAGTCGGAGAAAATACAGATATTTGTTATCTTATTTTTATACCCTCTCACAATATATGAGTGGCAAAGAAGGAAACAATATTCAGGAAAAGAGGGTGAAAGTATCGTATATAGTTGATCTTTCATGACAGGTACCTTGATATGAAAATTAAAAACATAATTTGACCAGAAACTATTCTGAACACTTCAGTCATTAATACAGAAAGGTGTTGTTTTTTTTTTTTAAATTCATACCTGATGATGAGAAATACCTACTTTGCCAATTTGAAAAGTAATTTCAGTAAATAAACGTTGATTGAAGTGTTAATCAAAGTTGTACTTCCCAGTTAGCACTTTGTCCCTTCCCTTGCTCTTCTCTGCTTTCTCCTTCCTAAATGGAACTGGCAAACATCTGGCTATTTACAGACTATTTCCTGTTAGCCCTTTTGCTTAACATATCAAATTGATCCTTAATAAATTAAATCTATATTGGAAAGTAGAAGCCTTATGCAGTTCCTCAGACAGGCCACAAGTATTCTTTATTAGGCCAATGTTGAAGAAATGGAGCAAGACTATTTTGTGGGCATCTATCGATGGACTTCCAGCACTGATTGTGGTATAGTTGACAATGAGGAAGGGGTAGCTGGCTGCCATCAAGATGAGTTTGAGTAGTTGGAAAAGGGCAAGTTGCTCAGACTTTGAGGGAGATGTGCTGAGAAAGGTTGAATAGAAATAAACCACTAAAACTGTTTGCACTTTGAATATTAGATCAGAACTTAGTTGTCTCGTTTGTACAGTAACTTGGTTCAATGTAAACCCTTCATATGGAATTCCTCCGGTGTGTTGGGTTTTGCCGCCTAGAACATTGCTGCCTTACCCATAGCTTTACTGAGGTCTACTCTAAAGGTGTTTGAGTGGTCTGAAAGTAAAATACCACAGCTGTCTTTTCTTCGGTCTTAGAAGGTAGCATAATTTTTAAATACAATAGGTGTAAAGTATGCAAAGTTATTATCTGCTACAACAAAAGCCGCCTGTATTTGGACATTGATTTCTGCTGTTGCAGGAAGCAGTAGTTTGGTGATCCACCTTGTCTTCTGCACACTGACCGTTTTGGTGCGTGAATGTGTGTGAGTGTACGTTGTGTGTAGCCACACGGACCAGTAAAAATGCAGACTCTCATCTGCTAGAATAAGGTTAATATAATTGTTGATCAGACTTAAGTTTCTTTTGGATTGGTCTTATTTGAGGTTAATTCTGAAAAGCTTGCGATAGATGTGAAAGTAATTTGTGGAAAATATTAAAGCAAACAATTTACTAGCTAAAAAAGGTCAATTTGAAGGCTTATTGGAGTGGCTTTTTTATTTTCAAATTCGCAATTCTCCGTTAATAAGTTTAGAAAAGATGACTGTACTTGAAAATGGATTGGCTGTACAGATTCCATAACTTTTGCATTTTCTGCAATGTATAGAAGAGAATTGTGGCATGGAGAGAAGAGATTTTAGGACAACTGTTTGTGATTGAGAAGGTTGAAAGAGGGAGGAAAAGGAGTAGGATTCGGGTAAGTGGTCTGAGTGAAATACTCTTCCACCAGTATCTCCTGTACTTCCCTTCAGACATAGAGTTTTGCAAGAGGGTTGGAAAGCATCACATCTGCTTTCAGAATATGTTGAGATTGGAAATCCTGTCCCTGTCTCTCAGATAGTGTCCTTCCCTGGGAGACTAGATACCTTTGGGAATTTCAGCGGAGTTGGGCTCTGCTGCCTGGTCTGCCTCTTAGGGGGGAATTTAAGAAGTACCTACAGAAGGCGAAGTACCTCAGTGACTGCATTCCTCTGCATTTGCCCTCTGCCAGCGTATGCAGTCTCAGTACTCCTTTCTCTGCCTCATTCATTAAGTGACAGACGGGCTTTTCTTAGGTCCTGCAGATGCCATCACGGAGGACTCCTGCCAATCCCAGTGAGAAGGAAGAACCTTAATCCTGCCTTGGGAATGACTTTCTCAACAATCTCAAAATCTCTCCCCCTCCTTTTTTACACAACCCCAGCCTTTCTTACTTACAATTAGATCCTGATGGGTCAGCCTCTGACCATTTCAGTTATGGATCAGACATACCAATATGCCTAATTATAACAAAGCTATTTCTTGTCGTTGTTCTTACACCCTTATTTTGTGTGGTCTGTGAAAACCTCAGTAATGGGTACATTTAGGTTTTCTGTGTGGAGGTTAAATGCTGGGGACAAGACTGAAGAATTGAGCCAGGCCCTGTAACCTGGCCTTTGCCAGTGGATCTGGCATGGCGTGGGATTGCCATTTGGGGACTGAAAAAAGAACAGGTGGTGATGAGTAAAAGGAGGTGCCTTTTGGGGGGAGGCAGATGGTTCCCTGTCACCCCTATGTGATAGGCATTTGACAAGTAGTCAGGCACCAAAAAAAAAAAAATTAAATGCTGTTTAAAGAAAAATCATAGACTGTAAACAAATATGCCACGTTATTTAAAGAACAGTTTCAGATCATTATTTGAGATGCACTGTATCACCTTCAAAATTCCAAAGTAAGTGTAGTATACTGTGTGATTTTTGTACTTCTATACCGCAAAAGTTAGTGTTTGCTGTTCTGTGCCATCCTTGTGAGGTGTATAAGGAGTGAGATCCTGAAGTGAATGAATTGAAGGCACTGCTGGTATCCAGTAGTCAAGATTTTTTTGTAGCGGAACCGTCCATTTTGTTGAACTTCAGTTTTCCATGAAAAATAATTTATATCCAAGAAAGAATGTCCTGCATGTGAATAAATACTATCAGCATGGGAAACAAGGAGGAGGAATTAGAAGTCTGTGTGTATGTATGTGTGTGTGTGAGGCCTTTGGGATTGCAGAGGTGTTTCAGGATAGCTCCAAGCGATGCATGCAGGCTCTTTTAGAAGGATGGGATGGGGAAGCCAGGAAAAGGGTTGTGCTGTATGCTGCGGGCTGACTCAAATGCATGCAGCTTTGCCTTGGAGAGGGTGATGAGCCAGCTGAGAGCTTATGCCTAAGGATCACAGGATGGAAGGGCATCATTGCAGTCCGTGTCTGCTAGAGACCAGCTAATAATGGGGAAGAAGTATACGAAGCCTTCTTTGCACAACTGGAGGTTGCATGCCCTGGTATTTATATGGCTTTTTTAACCATCTGGTATGTGCTGGAATGGCAGCTTGGTGGTGTGGCAGGTAATATACTGGGTTTCTGGAGTAGGCTGACGAGAATTTCTTGACATAGGTTCTATGTGTCCAGATGACTAGCGGAGGTGGCGTGTTGGACCTGCAATTCAGGAACAAAAAAGGACTGATCAGAGATTCAAAGGTCAGAGCAGCCTTGGCAGCAGTGATCATGAGATGCTTGAATTTAGACTTGTAGGAGAACTGAGCAAAACAACTAGCAGAATTACAGCCTTGGACTTCACAACAGGAGATTTTGACTTGTGCGGAGATATTTCTGGCAGGTTCCCATGGGAGATTTTGTTGATGGGCAAGAGGCAAACCATTTGATCCTGAAGGACAGTCTTCTCAAAGCACAAGAATGGTTTATTCCAAAGTGCAGGAGTTTGAGCGTGTGTGTCGAGAAGACCAGAAGAGATAAAGAAGGAACTCCGAACTGAGCTCAAACACAAAAAGAAAGTACACAGAAGTTGGAAGCAAAGGCAGAAAAGTGAGGAATATTGTCTGCATGTGTGGGGGTGGAACTAGGAAAGACAAAGCTCAGCTGGAGCTGGAACCATTTCAGGGAAGGTTATGGAGCAGATCCCCCTGGAAGCCATGTTATGGGGGCATGAAAGAGATGATGATGATTGGGAAAATCCAGCATGGATTTACCAAGGGCAAATTGTGCCCAACTATCCCAGTAGCCGCCTAAGATTAAATGATTGGCCTGTGGTTGAGAGGAAAGGAGAGAAGTGAATATTGTTTACTTTGCCTTTAGCAAGGCCTTTGATGCCATCTCCAGTAGTATCTCTGCAGCTGAACTGGGGAAATACAGACTGGACGGGTGGCTGGTGGGGCGTGTGGAGTGCCGGCTGGCCCGGCAGACCCCCAGCATCGTGGTGGATGAAGACGAATCGTCAGCCCAGGCAATGATCTGCATTACCCAGGGCTTGATACTGGGACAGAGAGGGTTTCATATCTTCATCCACACCCTGGGTGAAGGGACAGAGGTCACATGAAGCAGGTTTGCAGGTTATACCCGACTGGGAGGAGCAGGAGACAGACTGGCAGACAGAGGGACCCATCAGGCTGGAGGAGTGGGCTGGTGGGAACCTCAGAGTTTAACACTTGACAAACGTGGAGCCAGAGTGGCTCCACATGGTGGTAGGGGCTGGCCGCCAACTAAGAGAGCAACTTTGCAGAAAAGGATTTGATGGGATAGGCAGGAGGTCAAGGGATATGATTGTTTCCCCCTTCTTGGCAGTGGTGAGACCACATTAGGGCAGTTTTAAGCTTCCCAACATGCAAAAGACATTGGCATACTGGAGCCCCAGTGGAGAACCACCAAGGTAATTAGGGAGCATGGGATGTACTGAGGTGTACTCAGATGTGACTCTGAGAGAAATGAGTTTGATTAATCCTGAAGAATGGAAGCCTAACAACATTTTACTACTCAACCAGGTGATGGAGGGCATAGAGCAAGTGGAGGAAACAGGAAAAGATTGCAAAAAGGGAATTTCTGATAAGAAAAGAGTTTCACAGTCAGGGTAGTTGCAGTCAGAACAGGCTGCTCAGGGAGGTTGTGAAATTTTCTCTTGGAGATGCTCAAGACACACCTAGACAAGGCCCTGCGCGCCTGGTGACTCTGCTCTGATTGAGGGGTTGTCCAGGTGAACTCTTGAGATCACTCCTAACTACTAGTATTCCATGATTCAGAAAAACTGTCTGTCTGAGAGGTGTGAATGGCCCCCATTTATCTCTTTGTATATAATATTAATGTAGTAGTCAAATTATGATAATTTTGTGGTATGCATTTCCCTGCTGATCTCCTTAGGAGAAACATAAATGTCTGGTATTTCGGCACAGTTTGACATTACAAACCAAATTTGATTAAAGTATAACACCACTTCAGTTGCACTGTGTGATATTAATTCCTCCACTGCCTTATATGAATCCTAATTCTGAGAGAGTTTTAAAGGCATCGTTTATTGACCTAAATTGGTGCTGTTGTGTAATTGACTTCTGTCCAAGACTGTTGCTGCATGAGTAATTCCATTTTATGTTGATACTTCTCTGCCAGCGTTTGGCCATGAGCTCTCTCAAGCCTGGGCCAGGAGTCCTGGTAGAGTAGGGCAAGGCACGGTGGGGCCTTCCCTGATGCACAGTGGGTAGAAGAACATCAGAAGTCCACTCAAGGTTTTTTGGAGTCAGCCCATTTCAGCTAAGGTTGTGCTGAAAATCTGGCCTTTCTGTACCATGAGCGGTATTCGATTGTTTGAGGTTACTTCAGGCTGACACAGACTCGGAGATCTCAGTGGGTCAGATTCCACTCGTAGAAGCTATTTCAACTCCCCTAGACTGACGCCCATCAAAAAAAAATTCCAGCTATAATCGGATTTCCAATTTCTTGTTAGGCAAACCTTGGACCCTTTGTGCTTAACTTGCAGAGTGCCGAACTGTGGCTTTTTGCAGGCTGTGGCTCCACTTTAACAACATGCTCTGAAATTCTAAATGTGCCCTTTGGGGCACTTGCAGCGCCCCTGACTTTGTGTTCATTTAAACCTTACGGGCATTTGCTCTACTCCACCATCTGGGTTGTTTGAAAAAATATATTGAATCATACGGAACTCAGCATACCTTCCTGTACACCCCAGTTCAATATCCCCTTTCCTTCTGCTACCGAAGCACTGAGAATTATTCTGAGTGTGATTTTCCAGCCGGTTATGAATCCACTCTCGTAGTAGCCTCATCTGGAACGTATTTGCTTGGTTTTGAAAATGTCATGCGAGGCAATGTCAAAAGCCTTATTTAAATCAAGAGATATGAAATACTCTGTGTTTTCCATATCTGTAAGTTCCATTATTCTGTTGTAGGAGGCAAATATGATTTCTTTTTGACAAATTTTGGCTTCTGCTGAAAGAAATCCAAAAGTTGGCACTAACAGCCTTGTGCTCTGATTTGAAAAACTCGGTTGCACTTTTGGGTATTTTCCATATGTAAAAATTTACATAAATTTAACTTCTACCCTTGGTCTGGTTCAAGCCCGGAGGCAGACAACTCACATGTTACTTCAGGACCTATTTTCGATGGTTTCACAGATGTCAAATGTCTCAGGCCCTCTCACATCTTAGAGAGGTGATTTTTAAGAGCATTTTGTATGCAGTCACATACTGTGAATCAAGAACATTTATAGTGGTGTTGTCAAGGTAATGCCGTAAATATTTTTCTCAGTCCATGGAATTCTATGGAGTTGTCTGAAACGTGAAAATAATGCAGGGTATTGTGGATGAAATGTCAGAGCAAGATGAAAAAACAGTCCCTTGACTAAAAGAGGAGGACTCTGCTGGGTGTTCTTCCTGAAGACTGTTCTGTTTCTTCGCTCAAACAGAAGTGTCTTCATATTTGTTTTGTCTAATACAATTTTACGTGTCTTAATGCAATGAAAATCGGAAGAGGTTGCTGTGGTTTACATGAGTGGCTTTCAAAAGTCTTGGTGTCCACCAGAGAAGAAATGATTTGTAGATGAAAACTGAATAGTAAGGCTTCAAACCCTTGCAGCGAAGAATTCCAGTTTTCTGTAAAGAGGAAAACATTCTCGTAATAAATGAAGGGTGGCTCTCAGGAGAGCAGGATATCGCGATGAGCCCTGAGAGCAGGTCTGTGCAAGTGCACCCAGCGCAGCTGGGCCCGACAGCCTGCTGAGATGGGAGAGATCCCGGCTGCTCCCCTGGGGAGGGTGGAGAATCCACTGCCATGGGGATTTTTAGAGAGAAGACTAGCAGGGGAATTTCCTCTGCCCTCGAGAAGTCTCCCCACTTTCATCTATCGTATATCAACATATGGCCATGTGGGTTTTTCACTCAGCAGACTCAGTGGCTTTGCTTAATGTAAGCACCCACTTGCCACATTAAAACATGATGTTCATACAGTGTCTATCACAGTTTATGTCAAAAGTTGTCCCTTACATTTAGAAAATAGTACAGAAGGTTATGGGACTGTGATATTTGAGCTGAATATCTTCTATATGATATATGCCATTTAAAATAGACTATTCATGGCAGTTATTGTATGACAAAATCCAAGTCATTTCCTTGTACACCACTGTCCCGGCACATGAGCTCTCTGCCCTTCTGTGCACACACATGGATTCACATCTACCAAAAGGTTTGCATTCAGAAATGCTCAACTTTTTAAATGAAAGAGTTCTAGGATGCTGTAGATCCTACAATTCTGCGAAAACTCTAAAAGCAATGAACGTAACAAATATGACCTCAATACTGGTTGCACAGTGAAGCTTATAAAAAATGATGGCATTGCTTGTGTTTAAAGTAGGCAAAAGGTTTTCCAAAGTTACTGCCTCAGTCACTGACTTAGAATATCGGAATGGCTCCCTCGGAATGGGAGATGAACAGCTTGTAAGCCTCCCTTGGAAAGTTGTGTTTTAGGAACATAAACAGCATCTGAAATTGCAAACTGACTTTAAACAGTGTTTTGTAAAACCAAAGCCAAGCTCTATTTTGTTACTGGTTGTGTACACTTCGTTGCTGATTTTCTGTAAACATAACAGTATGTTCTCCTCTTTAATGCTGAAAGACTTTTTTCATTTTAATTTTGATTTTAATTTACATTACTTAGCTAGTCTTCCATAGTGAAAGTCAGCATTTATGTTTCTCGTGACTGTATTGGATGTTCAAAGTTGCCAGAAAGCTGCTTAATTCAGTTAGTTACATTTCTTGACTCAAGCCCTGTTTAAAAAATTACCTTTATTTATTTATTCCCTCTTTATGGCCCCCGCTTATATATAGTCTTATTGAGAAGTCCAGCTGATTAAACTAAGCTACACCAGATCACAAACTTCCTGAATTTTAAGGTCATGAAACCGGGACCTAAACAGCTCTCATATTCTGCGTTCAATAGACTATTCATGTTTAAAGTTGGCATGCGCTTTAAATAAATTGCTCTAATTTAGATTAAATTAGTAATAGATTAATGTTTGCCAGTGCGTGATGAATTGCAGGAAGGCATAACAAAATTGATAGGATGCTTTGATTGCGCTTACTAGTTTTCATTTCTTGTTTTATGGCTGTATTTACAGTTGAGTTGGCAAAGAAATGTGAAGCCTCGCAGTTTTCCTTTGAAACACTTGGACTGCGTCACCTTTTTAGTTTTCATGAGTGAAGTTAATGGTTAAAAGGTACTTGGGTTTAAAGAAATTATATGTCACATTGTAAAGAGGAATAATACATAAGGAATATTAGGTGGAGGCGGTGAAAAGCAGTGGTAGTATGTTAGTAGTATATATATTAGGTGGTAGGAGTGAAAAGCTTCACTGTATTTTGAGAAACATTTGACAAATATTAATACATGTTCTCTACCCTTCACCTTTACTTATTCTATATTTATTGTACCACAGCAAAAGTGGAATGATCTAGAATGTGTCTGTACACCAACTGTGAAACAGGATCAAAGGCTTTGAGTCCCAGTTTTATATCATCTCTTCTGGGTCATACTGAATTCCCAGTAGAGTTTCTCAGTCCAATAAAAGTCTCTTTACCATGAGAAAGGCTAATAAAAGCAAATACCCTTACTGTAATATAACTTACCAAATCCACCAATTTCATTTTCTGTTTATCTTCTTATATTTTATATAATTGTTGTTGCTGTCAGCTTGGCTCGTACCTCACTAGCTACTACCTGGCCAGCGGTGGTTATTACCAGGAACCCAAGCTCTGAAATGCTATCAAGCAAAAGTGAGTGTTTTCAGTGTGACGGGCTACAGTTGTTGAGTGACGGTTGCTTGTTTCTCTGACTGTGTTAGAGGTGAAAATAAAAATAATCCGGGTGAAGACCATCAGCAGTCTAGGATGCATTCATTGTACCCCAATGGGTGTTTGGTTTTAGTGGGTTTTGTTTGTTTGTTTGTTTGTTGTTTAGATGAAGAGTATAATGGCAGGAGTCGCTTTAGCTTGATATCTGTCACGACTACTGAAGGCATTTCCTCTGCCTTTATTATTCATAACCAGGGCTGTGAAGATTGACAGAAGTAGCCTTAATTTGTAATTGATCCTAGCCTTAGGCTGTAAAGGAAAAGATCAGATTTTGTCAGTTTCGCACCAGAGGGGGGAACACACGAGTGGGTATGGCCTTAATTGGTTGCTTATATTTCAAAGTTGCTAAATTATACAGTAATATCAGAGACAGCTGAATGCCATTTGGAGAAAAAGAAGAAGGATTGGTTTACAGTTTGGCTGCATGTGTAATTAGATTCGTACAACTGAATATCTGAATCTAGGAAGAGAGTCTCTTTACTTCTGATGTCGCATATTTTTCCAGCAGTCTTGCCAAGATAACCTAAATAGCCTTATGGGGTTTATACCAGAAGGAAACCAAATAAATCTAACAAATAAATCTGAATTTCATTTTTTAAAATGTGCATTCAGTACTGAAGCTAGCTGCAAATTGTCACAGTTCTCACTGCACTGGAAATATCCTGGTGTGGTATTTTCTTCTTGCCTTGATTGTTTCCCTGCTATTCCCCTCCAAAAATAATGTAATAATTGTGGAGCCAAAGACGAATGGATTCTGCATGGTTTTCCTGTGGGCACGTTATTGCTGAAGGTGCTAAAGGAAAATAAGGAGCAGGAGGAAAGTCGTACCTGGGTCTGCTTTTCTGGGTCCAAATCGCAGAGCTCATGGGGGCTGCTGAGTCTCAGCAATGGCTGTTTCACCCTGGGACTAGAGCCAGGGTCCCCTCTCGTTCTCTTCTTCAGCACCGTTTTACATATAGCTGCTTTTTAATCTCACTGGTCAGGAGTTTTTAACAGCGGTCAATAACCAGAGCAATCCTCATTTAAAGTGTTGCATGTGTTGCTGTAGACTTTACTTGTGTGCATGTAGGGAATAACCTCAGCTCTTGTGTGCTGTGATTCCCAGGCTCTCTGCTAGTGAAAGAAGCGATATTTTAAAAACGCAGATGGGGTTTACTATTTCTGTTAGAACTAGAAATATGAAGAAGCAAAAGAACGTTACCCGCTTCTTTAAAAATAGAAAGTATAATATCTTAATTAAGAGTTCCTAAGATTGGCTTGGGTGTCCTTTGTATGAATTTCCAAACATCCTGATTGATACTTCATGTAGTTTCTATGGAAGCAGTGGGTCTGGGAAGTGGTAAGCGTATGGTCTTCAACAGAGAAATGACGTGGGAATTAATATAAAAAACCCCAATACCACATCTAGTAGTGGTGCTGTACATGTGGTTACAGCCTGAAAGAGGGAAGGGGGTGTTTGCTTGGCATCTTCTCTCCCTTAAAAAAGTAATCATTATATGTGTCGACCTAAATGAAAGAAAAATAGATTGCACTAAATCTGCATGAGAAACAAGTAGTTAAAAAAGTCGATGTTGGAGAGATTAGCAGAAATTCATACTATTTTGACATGCAAACAGCTTGTTCAGTCTCATCTGCTGCAACTTCAGCTTGCCAGAGTTGTTGCTGCGGAGTTGTTCAAAGTGTCAACAGCCCCCATACAGAGGGAAATTATTTTTCACTTCCAAGTTATTTCTCAGAGAAAACCTACTCCGTAGGCTCACATTCAGATAAATCCTGCCTCCTGCAGGCACCTGTGGATGGCATGCGTCAGCCGCAGATAGCCTCAATGGGAAGATGCACTTTTTATCCAGAGGAAACTTTGAGGAGCATTATGGTCATTTAAATAAAATATTTCAGTTTAAAATCACGGGTTATCAAAGTTATTTACAAGAAGGAGCATGGGACAGTAGGAGGAATTGCAGCTGGTGGATTAGCAACCTCACCTCAAGGATGGGTTAATTTATTGCAATTTAGTCTGTTACTGAGAAAAGAGCAATTACCCTATGGTGTTTCTTAGAAAATACATCCTTAAATAATCAAGTAGTGTGGTTTGGTCCTGGTACCAGTGTATTGGTACTGCTCTGTGTCACAGCAGTGATTTAGTCCTAAATCAGGCTGGTTGAAATTCTTATTGTTAGTCATTTGTAGCGTTCACAGAATGGGCAGAACTGTGGCCCTGTCGCCCTGGGTGTGCAAAAGCTGGGTGAGCACTGGGCAGCACTGGGAAAAGCACTGGGGAGAGTGGGCATGAAGGCATGGGGAAGGGATCTGCTCAAGGTGGTAAAACCAGATATTGGCAGAGTCCCAGTGAAACTTCAGCCTGAGGGAGCAATCTTGCCTAACTCCTCAAATATGCAAATGCCTGCTGTAAAAAACGAACACTTCCCAAAAATATGCGGTATTTGTATTAGTAACTATTCCATAAAGAGCTTTGCTCAAATGTAGCACATTTGCTTTTGAAATAAAATTATTGCTTTCCTGTTATTATGAAAGTCAAATCACAACATACTGTTGCAGGCTCTGCTGTTTTGGAGAGATTTTTGTTCCACATAAAAGTTCAAGTTACGAATATTTACATGAAGAGGATAACCTGTACAGGGTTCTTTTGGGGCATTTACGCGTGTATTTACTGCCTGGGGTTTTGTATGTGTGTTTCGTTTAGGGGTTTTGACTCTCTTTTCTCAAGGAGTGCTCCTTAATAAAAAACTTAAAACTTTGTAAAAAATGAAATATTTATTACAGAGTTTGAGATTGTTATATCCATCATTTTGCAATATGTAGTTATGGTTTGAATTTCTTTCCAGTAACAAAATCTCTTTAAAAGTAGTTAGTTTTAAACTCCTCAGGGATAGGTAGAGATCTGTTTTTTCCTTTTTTATAGTGTTGAGTCTCATGATCAAAATGCACGCGGGGCTTTTTTTCTTTACATCCTCCCCTGAAACACCGGTATCTGATCTGAACAGCAGGGCTGTGCCGGAGGCTGTAGGAGAGGCTGCCTGGAGTGCGTCAGTGGCGGCTGTCCTGCCTTTCTAATGCTTGTTTTAGGAGACAGGAAAAAATCAAATTGTTTCCTCTACACCAAAGCATTTCATCGTGAAATGAAAATGGGAGGAGTGTTCTTTATTGGAATGGATCTTATGACTTCCTTTAAAAAACAAGGCTCATGGTCAGAACGTGTTTATCAGTATACTTATATAGTCACAATTTATTCAGTGCCCGTCAGTGTCCATTTTACATTAGAATATAGAACCAGATGAATGCTTAAAAATCTCAATCAGTGGGTATTAGTTACGCATTTGCTTGTTAGGTATTTTTGGTGGGCTTTTTGCAAGTAGAATGCATTGACTGAAGAGTAAATAACAGTTCTCATTCCCAGTGGTAATGTAAATTAAGCTAAGGCAATTAAAGCAAAAAAAAAAAAAAAGGACATTTTGCCAGTCTACTTTAGGCAAAAAATTTTCAGCATGGAGAAATAAGTAAGCAAGCATCTCCGTTTGATTTTATGAAGAAAATGACGGTTGCTTTTGTTTGGGGGAGGGTCTGTTCCTCAGGATGGGGGAATTGCATTCGCTTTTTAAGTCTGCTGGGCACAAAGTCGATTCCAGGAGCTGTGTCAGGTTCTTGTCCTCAGTCCTCTCCCTTCTTTGAGACGATCTACAGAGATTTACAGTTGGACTTGATCCTCTCAAAGGTCTTTTCCAACCTAAGTATTCTATGATTCTTGGCTTGTGTGAAAAAGTAGTTGATTCAGGATGATAAAGCAGCAAGAGGTTTTATAGTAGTGAAAAGAAGATGATAACAGTGTCCAGGTTTAGCTCCTTGAAGTGGCTTCCCCATAGGTTGAGATGAATGCCCACCTCCCAGCGCAGGAGTGGGAGATGCTCCAGTTGGAGCTGGGTGCTCCACGTAGCCCGGCTGGGTCCCCTGACGGTGCCACCGTGGTGGATGTCATCTGTGTCCCCTTGGGCAGCTTGCTCAGACTCTTCTTAGCTTCAGGCAACAGCGTCATGGGCAGTTGAGACCATCTCATGGCTCTTCATGCCCCACAGGGAAGTCTAGTTCTGCCACCTCCTTTGAACCAATTCTGGTGTCTGTCATACCCTTTCAGTCCCTCCAGCTCTTGTGGCCTGCACGGGAAGCTGTCCGCTCTTTTTTCTGGATTAACGAGGAAAATTGGCTCTGGGGTCCGGGCTGTAAAGCCCATACAGGGCCTTGTGTCTGGATCTATGGAAGAACAGCCAGTTCTACAGCACGCGAGGGGTGGGTCGGAGAGGAGAATCTCTCCATTTCAGCAGACATCAACTCCTGGACAACACCGCCTTGTTTTCCCATCAGTAATTGATTGTGTATTATAGTCAAAAGTAGTTAAAATACCACAGAAGTTAAAAGCATTGGCTTTAATAAGACCAGTGTATAAATGCATAAAAAAAGTGCCCAGGGCTGAAAATTGCTGGTGACTTGGAGGTTTCTTTGGGCAGGTGGAGTGGTGGAACAAAGAGCCACTAAGATACTGTTGCCATGTGAACATGCCAGTAAAAAAAAAAAAAAAAGGTCACTGGAAAAATACCATTATCAAAAATTCTACTATTTCTCTGTCCGTTTTGGTACCAAATGTGTTTTATATACAATGGTAAGCATTGCTATTGGATTTTCAGTCAGTCATAACAAATAACACATAAAATGCTGCAATATAAAGCATAAAAACCTTGTATGTTTTAATTCTTGAGCCCATTGTCCCTGCTCTGTAGTACACCACTGTCACAGGCCTGCAGGCACCAGGCCGCCTTTCTGGGGTCACTTCCTCGGCAGATGTGCTTCGCGTTTCTGAATGGTTCCTGCAATCTTAATTGTAGAAGTAATTTCAAGGTGAGTAGGCTTTATGCCCAGCTGGCCTCAATCGTGCTTCCTTGTAGGTGTTGCCCTAAATTTCTCAGGTATTTTCTTTTTCTGACAAATCTCCTTATCTAGCACAATGACACACACACAGTTCTGCAGTTTAAATTACCTCGTGAAGTGCAATTTTCTACAGAACTATTGATATAATTTTGAATTTTCTCTGAAATATTAAATTTTGTTGTCTTTCTACGGTCATGTCAAGGAGACAGAGATCTGTGTCTCCCAGCGGGTAAATGGAGGTGCTGCTGGTTGTCGTTAGGAAATCCAGGAAACGTATGTTCATTATATACAGCAGAAATTAGTTTAATACACTCTTCTTTCCATGTCTGTTTATTCACTTTTTCAGTTTTGGATCAAAGCACCTCTTAATAGAAGAATTAGGAGTCTGATAGATTTCTTTTAATTAGTTTTTCCAGGGGAAGGAAGTAATTCACTTATAATAACTGATCTATTGATACAAAGTACCAACTTCAGCCTTGTGGCCATTTGTCCTGAAAGAACTTATTAGGCCCAGTTAACATGTTTTTCTTTGGTTATGGTATCATGCAGGGAACTACTGGGAATAACAGGATGATGTCCCTTCTGTCATAAATTTAGGAATTAAGCATTGAAGAAGGATGACAATTTGACATGAGTAAAAACACGGGGTGGGGGGGGAAGGAGAGAAAGCAAAATTGTAAAGGACAGTTGCATATCATGGCCTTACTCATTTTATTATTTCATGCTTATTACATTGCAAACAGTTAGTGCTGTATTTTTTGAATACTATGAGGGAAAGCATACAAAAGAAAATCAATGTTTCTTGACTATGACTCTTTGAACTATCACAGCGTCTTAATCCTGATCCAAGTTGAATCCTTCTTTTCCAAAACAGGAGGAATGATACCCTGTACTAAAGCTCAGGTTTAGGAAAACAGTGCATTAGGTAAAAGTAAGAAAAACATCTGAAAGTCTTTATTACCTTCCCTAATTTTTTTTATTTTTAGTTAAAGAGTTTTTTATGTGTTTATCATTGTATCAGTTAAAGAGTGATTTATGTGAAAAATATTATTTATCAAGTAAACAGTTCTATCTGAATACCCCAAGTCAAAATTAAACATATTGGTACCTCCGAGATATTTTTTCTTATGGTATACAGTTAAAATATTAAAGGTTTTTAGAGATCTGAATGTCCTAGGTCATGTTT
Source organism: Alca torda (assembly GCA_008658365.1). Taxonomy (NCBI): domain Eukaryota; kingdom Metazoa; phylum Chordata; class Aves; order Charadriiformes; family Alcidae; genus Alca; species Alca torda. The sequence goes on along the minus strand of CM018083.1, from coordinate 20,590,936 downwards.
TTTTCCAACAGGTTTTTTAGCAAAATAGTAATTTGCTTTTTTTAGTTGTAATAGGTCTCTATTGCTGTAGTAGGTTTCTGTTGCTGAAATCAAAGATTTATTTACATTTAAAAGCTCTAAAATCCTCTCTGAAGTCCTTACTAAGAGAACTTTCTTTTCTTCTTCAATAGTATATATTAACCACTCTCTGGTGCCCCAGATTCCTCAGTTATCCCCGTAACTATTTCCCTCTGGCCAGATCCATCTTGTTCTCCACTTGCTGCATTATCTATGTCCTCTGAGGGTGCCTCTCCATGAAAGTTTGCATTTCCAACAGGAGAGTTCTCATGAAATTTCCCGCCCATGCCTGCTCCTCACCCATTGTGTTGCATCTCAGAGTAGTCTTGGATCTCAATGTCTTTGGAATGAAACTGAACTGGAAGATGCACTCTGATCCCTGCTGGGTGTTCACGGTAAGGGCTAGTCCAAAGTGAAACCTATAGAGTCCATGTAATGTGGGTGCTGGGCTCTCAGAATCAGCACCCTCTGGTGCCTCCTCTCCTGCTGCCTTCCTGTGTAGACGGAGCCTCAGCCACGGTTCAGAAATCCCTGACACTCTCATATGACAGGGCAAGTGCAGGGACCTGCAAGTGGGTCAGGACAATCGCAAGCACAAATCCAGACTGGGCAGAAAATGGCTGGAGAGCAGCCCTGAGGAGAAGGACTTGGGGATGCTGGTGGATGAGAAGCTCAACATGAGCCAGCAACGTGCGCTGGCAGCCCAGAAACCCCCTGCAGCCTGGGCTGCATCCCCAGCAGCGTGGGCAGCAAGGGCGAGGCAGGGGATTCTGCCCCTCTGCTCTGCTCTGGGGAGACCTCCCTGCAGTGCTGCCCCCAGCTCTGGGGCACCAACAGCAGAAGGACACGGAGCTGCTGGAGCAGGGCCAGAGGAGGCCCCGGAGATGCTGGGAGGGCTGGAGCCCCTCTGCTGTGAGGAGAGAGCTGGGGGGTTCAGCCTGGAGAAGAGAAGGTGCTGGGGAGACCTCAGAGCCCCTTCCAGTCCCTAAAGGGGCTCCAGGAAAGCTGGGGAGGGACTCTGGATCAGGGAGGGGAGCCATAGGATGAGGGGGAATGGTTTTACACTGAAAGATTAAGATTAGGTATTATGAAGAAATTCTTTGCTGTGAGGGTGGCCCAGGTTTCCCAGAGAAGCTGTGGCTGCCCCATCCCTGGAGGTGTTCAAGGCCAGGTTGGACGGGGCTTTGAGCAACCTGGTCTTGGTGGGAGGTGTCCCTGCCCAGGGCAGGGGGGTGGGACTGGGATTTTTGAGGTCCCTTCCAACCCAAACCATTCTGTGATTCTGTGACAGGCACTGTGACTGTTACTCCGCGAGCAGTTAAATATGGCCAAGAATAGCCTAAATATGGCCAGTAAGTAGTTCTTAAAGTGTTTATGCATCTTAATTCCATACATTTCAATGCTACTTTCATGAAGTAGGTTGTAGCAGTGGCATTCTCATTATACATAGGAGGGAGCCAAGCCACTGGGAATTGGACTGGTCCCAGGTCACTCAGATAAGGGCAGCAAAGCTGAAGCAGATAACATTCCTATTCCGCTTTTCCTTTGTGTAGTATATCCAATGGTATAATTGGAATGTTATTGCCCAAAGCAGGAGGAAGCCGTGAATATGCCAATAATGTGCTACAGGAGGAAAAAAGGAGGAAAAAGGAAATCTAAACCGGAGGGGCTGGACAATATGGAAAATATTTTTAATCATTAGCTAACAAATACAGCATTTCAATGACTGGTTTTCAGGTGTGGCATGTTTGACAGAGTTGTTTTTAAAAGATCACATCAGCATCCTGAAATGATGATGATAGAGTAGCACTACGGATGCACGTTCAAATTGTTTATCATCTCCCCGCAGTGAATTACGCTAATAGCAGCGGGGGTCATTTTTCCTGCATGATTAAAAGCTGAAGACCACATTAGTGTATCTAACTGGTAGGCACTCATGGCTTTTGCTTCTTCAACTTTACCAGCCTAATGTTGCTAAAATTAAAACATTATGCTTTTGCAGGTGAAGGACTCAGTTATAGAAGTCACTGATGGTTATTTGTTTGTTTGAGTCCAGCTCCTCGCGGGTGTTTGTGTGCTGCCCAGAATGTTCTGATAAAATAGTTGCAATAGGTGGTCTGCTCAGAAGAAACCCTTGGAAAGAGCAGCTTGGCAGAAGGGACTTGAGAACTCCAGACGTGTGTCCCCACATCTTCGTTCTGTGCAGCAAAACGAGCTGGGCACCTTCGGTTTGCAAAACACAGGTTGGGGGCCGGGGGGTGGGGTGAGGTGGGCGCGGCGGGAGGGATCTGCTCTTGCGCTGGGCCGGGGGGGATTTGCAGTCCAAATGCACAACGCTACGTGTTGGAATCCCGTATCAAGTATAGGAACCGTGGGTAAAAATAATTGCTAGTGGAAAGTTAAGAAAATCCTACTTTCTCCTTTTTCTGCCTACCAGATCCCGTTGGCAGAGCACCGGATGCCCTGCAGTGGCTGGGTTTCAGTAGTTGAATGTTATCTGTATTTGTTAGTAGTTCAGACATCATTCTGTGGCCCAGGTTACTACATAAGCATTAGAAAAATTACTGTGCGAAGCAGAAAGGGAACTGCTTGAATTATTTCACTTTGTTTTTAACTTATTTTTGTTAGCTTTTAAGTTCGTTAGATGCAGAAAGATAAATCAACTGACTTTCCTTGTCTGTTGATCCAGAATTGACATTGTATTGTGACAATGTCACAATGTATCCTCTCAGCAACATTTATTCACCCTCAGTCTCCCTGGACTGTAGTGGAGCCCAGGTTTAAGGAGGGATTCATATTGTGTCAGCTGTTTTGCTGAATGATTTCTTTTGAATGCTGTTCAAGATGACGTGCGATATCTTGACTGTAGAGCCTTTGTGTCATGCCAGATTGAACGAGGACTTGTTCCTGATCCCTTAGAAAAACACAAGCTCAGAAAAACTGATATATCAGCAGAGGTTGAAAAGATATATCTGTTGTATATATGCCTGGCGTGCAACAGTGTCCTCCTTTTTCCGTGATCTTAGCCTGATACTTGCTGAATATGCGTATTTTAGGGGGTTTTTTTGAAAAATGAGATTAACATGAAGCTGCATAGGAATAGGCCTGCAAAGAATGGTCCAGAGTATAGTTACTTTTTAAAAAGTGGTGAAAGATCTGTTAGAAAGAAGAGACTTGTTTTGCATGTTACTTGTTATGCCATGCTTAAAAGCTTGAAGTAATAAAGCTGTTCCCTTATTGGCATTAAAACTAATTTTAGTGTAATTACTCATTAACACAGCTCGGCACTGCTGAGCATTCTGCTCACACGGCTGTGTACAAATCAGTTTGTAATGGCACTCAAGGCGTTTTGAGGAAGAATGGGGAAAAAAGGAAGGGAAATAACCTTGTCTTCTAAATACATTCCACAGCTATCAACAGTGCCAAATTGCTACCAAGCTGGTATTTAATTGCGGCTTTCAGGGGAGAGTTTTCTTGCCTATTCATTGCTTACCTTACTTGTACAATTTACAAGTCCTTTGTGCTTTTATTTGCTTCACGGTTTATTTTTCAGACACCGCTAGTTTTTTGTTGTGTTTGACCAATCTACCTATAATGCTGTCAGAAGGAATATTTCTGGGTCTGAGTCTTGGGTGAGGATAAAACTGGGTTTTTGTTAATCTGGGGAATCTTGGCAGCTCTCCCAGACTCTTCATCTTGCTGCCTGCAGGTTCTTCAAGCACTGCGTGCAGATCACTTAAGCGAAAGATGGACCTTTTTCATTATATAGGAAGACAAATACATGAGTATGTGGGATGTGTTTTAGACTAAGCAGACGAATTTTAAAGATTTATCAGGGGAATAATTTTCCTTGGAGAAATTTCGGCATTTTGTTTCAATTTAATTATTTTAAAAATATTTGTATTACATTTTAACTAAATAGAATGATTTTTAAAGCTAGGTAAGATGTAGCTTTTGCGTCAAGAGCGGGTAGTTTGAAGCAGATCAGCCGACTATTACCGAGGCACATACGAGAAACTGAAGTATTACTGTAAGGTGATGGAAGATGCATGGTTTGCATTTGAGTGTGAATAGGTATCCCAGCTCTAAAAAACAACCACAGTACTGCAGAGTGGCAGCTGGTACTGTTCTTTGGAAGTTCATGGAGAACACAGGGAAATTAATTTTCAGTCGTCCCTGAGTGAAAATGAACAGCCAAAAGGGTGGTTATAAGAAATTTCTGTACTGAACTAGCAACTGCCCGTTCTGCTGTATATGAAGTGTCTTAACTTTCTTTTTAAGAAATGGAGGCGCTTCATATGTTAAGTAGTTTAAATAAATGTGTGAAGTAATCGATCAGAGTTCACCAAAATGGTTCAGAAGATGCTGCTTCGGAAGGCGTTTGGCTGATGCAGCTGTAAAACACGAGTTTGTTTTCGTAACAGCTTCCCTCCAGATTATTCCTCAAACTGTTTTATGGTTTTAAATAATATTAATGTAATTAGTTAATAGAAGGGTAGGAAATTAAAGCTCTCTGCAAGGGGAAAATATTCAATTAAAGTGTAAACTGAACAGAAATTTGAAATGAAATGGAAGTCAATCAAGCAGGCACTCTGGAAAGATGCTGAAAGCTACGGACACCCAGGAGGTGTTTTGCCGAGTACCGTACCTTGATCCTCAGGGTGCACATGATGTGGAACGAGTCAAGATAGGGGCAGTAAGTCTCCAGTCCAAAGGAATTATTAATACAGGCTTGAATTTAAACATGGGAGGAGCTTGGCTGGTATAACTGGGACTGTAAGTGTGATATTGAATTGGCACTCGAATTGTCATTTAGGAGCAGAGAGATGATTGTTGGGTAGATCCCCTGACCATGATGCAGGGCTCCACGTTCATCGGTGTTGAACCCTGAGGCTCCTACCAGCCCACTCCTCCAGCCTGGCGGGTCCCTCTCTCTGCCTGTCCATCTGCTGCTCCCCCTGATCTGCTATAAACTGCAAACCTGCTGCATGTGATCTCTGTCCCTTCACCCAGGTTGCTGATGAAGATATGAAACCCTCTCTGTCCCACTCTCAAGCCCTGGGTAATGTCGGTCATTACCTGGGCTGACAGTTTGTCTTCACCCCATTCACCACAACACTGGATGCCTGCTGGGCCAGCCAGCACTCCACACACCACACCAGCCACCCGTCCAGTGCAGATTAGGCTTTCCTAATTGCATGTCTGCATGCCTGGCTGGTGTTCCTGTATTTCGTGTGGTTAGCCATTTTGGTCTCAGGGATCATTCTGGGGAGGAGTTTGTCCCTGAAGGTCACCCAGCTCTCCTGGGCTCTGTTGCCCACAAGGGCAGCTGTCCGTGGGATTGCACATGTCCTCTGACCATGCTCAGGTTTCTTCTCCTGTAGTTCAGTGTCTTGATTATACCAAATGCCTTCGTCAGTTTCCTCAGGATCTTAAATTCTACCATCCAAGGGTCATTTCAGCTGAGGATGCCATTGACTATCAAATCTCTGAAAGAAATTTCATTATTTTATTATACATAAAAATATTATATTGTCTACAAGAAAGATGAGGAGGGACTTTTTACAAGGGCATGTGCTGATAAGACCGAGGGGTAGTGGTTTCAAACTGGAAGAGGGGAGATTTAGATTAGGTATTAGGAAGAAATTTTTCACTCTGAGGCTGGTGAGCCCCTGGCCCCTGTTGCCCAGAGAAGCTGTGGCTGCCCCATCCCTGGAGGTGTTCAAGGCCGGGTTGGACGGGGCTTGGAGCAACCTGGTCTGGTGGGAGGTGTCCCTGCCCAGGGCAGGGGGGTAGAACTGGGTGATCTTTAAGGTCCCTTCCAACCCGAACCATTCTATGGTTCTATGATTTATGAATAGCAGATGTAGGAGAGCATCTCTCCTGCTGGGTCATCCAGCACTGGTGTCAAGAAGTTATCCACAGCACGCTTCGGTGCTCACTGCTCTGAGAAATGGTGATGTTTTAGATTGGAGTGAGCTTTGAGCAGTAACTGTAAGTGCTGATAACTTTATCTAGATCCTTTTCTTCTCCGAGACCCTGCTGCCGCCCCTTGGCATTTGCTGTACCATGGAAGAAGGGGTGAAGCTGTGCAATGACACAGGCTGTACTGAGGAGTCCGCAATGACAAGGTTCCCCCTCAGGGCACAGAGGCCCTGTCTGAGTCCAGAAGAAGAGCTAAAACGTGCGTTTCTGTAAGAAACCTAATTGTGGGAACATAAAAATAGTTTAGATTTTGCAATGAATGTAAAATTAATGGTGTAGTCTATTGCTGAGAAGCAGGGTGCTGGAGAATACCTAATTGTGGTCGGTGGCTATTACAGTGTGGAAAGGATAATTAAGAAGATACTCTTGAGTACTTGTCTTTCCATGATCTGTATTTTCATTGCCAAAATACGTATGTTCCTGGCTCTGGGAGTCTTGCAGAGCACTGTAAAGAAACGGGTATTAAGTAAAAAGTCTTGATTTTCATATCAAAGAAAGAAGAAACACGCAATTGAAATGTAATTAAGTTGGTGATTGTATTTACAGCAGTAGTTGTTGGGGAGAGAAACTTTCCCAGTTGACAGGATGGGCAGTGTCAGAGAGAGGAGATGAAAGATGAATGGGAGCTTGAGGGGGGGTGGGAGATGGGATGGAGTGGTAGCGGGCACAGCGGCACGGGAAGGGAGGGAGGACATTGCCAGTGTCCCCATGGAGCTGGGCCTCATTGGTGGTGGTCATTGCTCTCAAGAGAATACACCCTTGTCTGTGAGGTATTGTGTACAGTGGTGTTTCACGTGAAACAGTTAAACATTTCATAGTTCTGCCCACGTACTTTTATTACATTGTGCAAGTGTGATAAAAACAAATATTTTGTTCTTCTACCATTGTCAGTAGTTGCCTGGGAAATAGAAATGAAAAAATGAGAATTCTACAAAGTCAAGACCTATGTGTGAGATGATGCTTTGGTTGACAAGGTGTTTTTAGGATTTAAAATCAGGTTGTTGCTGATGATAGATGGTCTCAGTGCAGCTGAGACCTCAGTATGTCTGCCTGAAGGTTTGGTTGTTCAGATAACGCTTTCTGGGTTAGTCAGGGGTTTTGGGTGCAGTTTTCTCCTTGTCTGTCGAGACAGGTCCACGTATTCCAGTAGTACGTTGGGTGGGGATGCTGCAGCTCTCAAGAAAAGCTCTACTAGTCCTGAAGTCTTTCTGGGGACAATCTGAGCCATTTTAGTTAGTTTCCATAATTAATAAGTGAATAAAGGTATTTGGCCACATAGACTCCCGGGTGGAAAATGTCATTGAGTGGCTTAAGCTTGGTAAAGAGTTAGGAATCCAGAAAAAATCAGGTTATCCTGAGCTTCAGGGTTTTGTTACTAATTGTGTTTCCTGTAATACTCTGTGGTAATTGGGGTCCAGCTGCTCAGAATATTACTGTTAGATTTACTGGATGGATTGCTTTAATAGGATTTGGAGAACAGCTATTCGTACGTTACAGCTTACGCTGTTAACTTGCCAACCCTTTAATGCAATAATCCCAGAGATTTATCCTAGCTTTAAAGTAGTAATACAGGAAAACGTACATGACTTACCACAAAAAAGTTTGTAAAGTCATCGTATGATATGAAGCAAGAGTTGTTTATGATTGTTAGTATCTTTGTAAAATGATGTCATGTATGTTATGAGAGGGAGGAAAAGCATTGATGGAAAGAAAACTGACCTTAGTGAAAGTTAGGAAAAAAATCTCTATTTCTACTGCCGTGCCAGTTTGGTCACCACATCTTACTACGGGCAGTAGTAGAACCCAACCAGCTCAGAAAGCGCATACTGCACGAACTGACATCAACCTTTAATTGCACAACCTGGATGAGTTTGCACTTCCTAAATGAATTTTGTGTATTCCGTCTGTCGTTTTTCTTATGATTGAGGATAGTATAAATTCTGCATATTAATGAAATAAAGTAGAAAATTGGGTCTGGGTGTATTTTTGAATATGTAATGCAAGTTGGGTTTTTTTATTGGTAAACGTTTGGTATTACATCTGGTTTACAAAGAAATGAAAATATTGTTTGCTGCTGGTATGTCCTCTTGCAAGGTCATATTTTATCCTCAGTTTTCACCCTTCCCTTTCCCTTGCCACTTCCATTACAATGGAGATTTGGTCTGCTTGCTCGACAGTGATGTGTCCTTTAATATTTCCCATTAGTTTTCAGTAGTTACCTTTGCCTGCATGTCAGCCTTCAGTTTAATGGCCTTTTTTGTGTGTGTTCATTTTCTTTTGTTTCCCATCGTGGTTTTGTTTATTTCTTTTGTGTTTTTTTTTCTGTTTTCTTTTTTTAAACCGTGGTGATGTTTGCCCTTCATATTCCCCAATGTTTGCACATGACAAGATGTTGCCATCCCAACATTACCTCCCACTTCACTGACCAGTGCCACTAATGACCATCTAGCACCAGCTACAACAGGACCATTGCCTTCAGCCCCGCGGGATGTCGTGGCCACCCTCGTCTCCACTCGCTTCATCAGACTGACGTGGCGGACACCTGTATCTGACCCTCAAGGCGACAACCTCACCTATTCAATCTTCTACACCAAGGAAGGTATAAACAGGTAAAGATCTCCACGTGTAAAATGGGTTGTGCTCTTTCGTGACTCTTCTTTGCGCTGGCTTTGCTTAGAAGCACAGTAACCCTGAAGTCTTTAATGCTCAAAGTCCTACAGGCTGTGGAGTCCCGGGGGTTGTGTTCCCTTCCCTCCTGCACCCCCATGAGAGGAAGAGCATTTTTGTTTGCCTCATTGCTGCAGATACGAATTCTTACAAGCAATGCTCGTGCATGTGTTTGATTGACTGCAGACAGTTGCTACCTGCTTTTAGCAGGCTGCTTAGAGACTAAGAGCAAGCGTAGACCGTAACACCTCTTCAGGAACACTGACAGTGCCATAAATGCCATCCACAGCGGGCACAGAAACATCCTCCAGATAATCCGTATGCTATTGTAAGCGATCAGCCACTTCAGGCTTTAAAACCCTGTCACTGTAGTCTGATTCTAGAGAGAACCACATCATAGGGCTTGCTTAAATGTTGTGGTAGGTGTTGGTTAAATGTTGATTCTCACCTAGTAATCCCTGCAAATAGAAATTTCATGAATGTGAAGCACCCATGAGTTTTTGACCTATTATCCCAGTGGTTTAGTTCAGTCTACCCTTTTTCTTACTGACGGCATCTCCCGCTCAGAATTAGAGTCTCAAATTGTTGTGATAAGTTTGAAGAAGTTGGAGCTAACAGTCATTTTGAGCAGTGCTTAATTATTTGCAAATTAGCTTCCTTATCAGATTTATTCCTCAAGAGAAAATGATCTGCCTGCTAACTCACTAGAGCGTGAGGCTCAAAGTTAAGAAAGTCATTTGAAGAGAACATAAAACACACTGCTGCTTGTGCTGAATTGCCACTCTTTCTTGAGTCTGTGGATAGGCATCACATCATGTCCAGGCTCATGACAATTAATTGAGACAATTAGTAAAATTTTCTTTGCTACACGAATGCTGATTTTCTACTACTTACCTTACTTTGGTAATATTCATTCTTATTGGAGATATTTTAAGTGAGTCAGGGAAAAAGATGGGATCGTGCAGCCGTTCTTGCTTCTTGCCTCTCCTCCTTCGCGTTCCTGTTGTAACCGCTCTACCCGCTGGGGTTTTAGATGCTGGGATTTTAGTTTGCTGGAGACGCCTCCATGCCTCTCCCTCTGCTGGCTCTTGCTTTCGAGGAAACAAACCGCATCCCCTTCCACTACGTACAAGACTGTAGAAATCTAGAAGAATATTCCTCTTGGGCCAAAAGCATGTGCAGAACAAAGAGTGTCTCATCATTTGTGGTGAATAAATAAGGAAATCACTGGACAATCTGCAGAAATGGCTGTTTCCAGTCCTTGCACAGCAGACCTCCGGGCCTGGGTTAATGTAGTCCCCGGAAGGTTTACACAGCAAAGTGCTTCAGTTGGTGCTTATGTGTAGCAGGTGGTTTCATTGACTTCAATGAGATCTTTGTTTGCTTAAATGTCCTTCTGGAGCAGGGTTCAAAGTAGGTTCCAAAAGCCTTTTATTAGCACCTACTCCCTATTTTCTGAGCTTCACCAGGCCTTTGCGGTTTGGAAGTTTTTTTTGTTATGCCTCGTAAAGACAGTTGGTATCACTCATTTCACAGCCTGGTATGAAAATACTGTGAAATCCTGCCATTGGACCTGGATTTAGAGAATGAGAACAATAAAACCTACAAAAAAGGAAAGAAAAAGAAATTCTGTTTATCACTGTGCTGTTACGTGGTACTTTTTGACCACTTGGTTGGGCCTTGTGGAATCGTTGGTCGGTTGTTGAATAAGGAAATACATGACCTTGTCACGGACAACTAAGCAGTCAAAAATCAGAAAATTTTGAAGTCAAGCTTGGATGTGCAACCCTCCTTTCTTTTTCAGCATTTTAAAACACTGCTTAAATGATCACTTTGTAGTCCTTGGATTCTACATGATCGTGTAGCTTTGCTGTGGCTTTAAGCGCATGTGCCATCTCCTCATACTATTAGATTTTTGCCTACATGTACCACTTCCATTGCATGCGTTACTGGATCCTTTTAGCAACTGAGCGTTGTCTCTTCTTCACTTGTGTTTGAGCAGTGATCAAACTACGTATTTATTTACCTTTTAATCCAGGCTTGTGAAAAATGAAAAAGAAACACCCCAACCTAATATGGCATGGCTTAGCTAGGTATTCTGACATCTCTAAGCCATCTTTAAAGAGCTGTAGAGAGTCATCTTCATCTTGGGAATTGTCGGAGCACTTAAATCCCTCTGTAGTGTACAAGGTGTGCATTTCCTCAGGTATCACCTGCCTCAGCCACCACTGATTTACGTTCCATTTAGTTTTCTCTGTTGAGTGAAAGGAGAGACACACAGAAACATATTAAGGTGTTCATTAACTTTGCCCTTTGAACGTATTTAGAGGATTGCAAGATGCCTGGAATGTGATTTTCCCACTGGTAATCATGGGGCGCTCCTGCGAAAGGTTCTTCCTCTGCCCCACGCCTGCCCTTTATGCCGCCAGCAGCTCCGGCTGCCAAGAGGTGCCTCCTGCCCTCTGCCCCCGTCGCAGAGAAATGCTGTATTTCACCTTTGAAACTCGGTGTCTGCTTGCAGAAAAACATTGGCCCCTAAGTTGAACGTCACAGAAGATTTGTAAGCAGCAGCAAACAGAGAATTACAGCAAAAATGCAAAATGCTGCCAAAGTAGTAGGAAATTTATTACTTCTGCACTGATGAAAAGTGGTTCTGGTAGTGTATGTAGTGTCTGCTGAGGAGGAGTGCGTGAGAACGCAAGTCTGTAGGACTGGGAGGTTACTCTTTAACACAGAAACTGAAACTATCCATGGAAGAGCAGCATTTCGGAGCGTGGTAATCAGCGCGTTTCTGCTTGTTTCACTGGCTACAGAATGTCACCAGCTGGTGGCATCTCTTCATGTTGGCTTGGTGGTGTCAGAGAGGCTTTTATTGAGGGAATTACGTGGGAATGAAGTGTCTCATGGCTTTATGGGCACACGTCTAGAAGAACTCAAGTTGTCTGATGAGATAAAAATGACTGTCTGCCTTACAGATTGTACAGTTACCTGGTTATTTCACCCTTGCATTAGGTATTCCAAATTTAAGGCAGTTCCCTGAAAAGGGTATGAAAATTCAAAGGTGTTGGAGGGGGCAAAGGGAGGTTTAATTCTGTGAAACTTCAGACAGGCGCACAGGCAGAGGTCCAAACTTTCCGGATTTGGCCAAAAATAAAAGAAATAGTTAGCACATTGCTGGTACAAGATGGTGCATCACACATGTGAGGTATTCAAATAATATTAAACCCAGGGTTCACTGTAGTGTGCTTCAAATGCAGAAAATGGAGTTTAATTGTGTGTAATCACAGTGTCAAAACGTCTGCGAGTTCCGCGCCAGGCTCTCCAGCTGGCACGGGCCACCCACCCTTCCTAACCAGGCCTGGAAGGTTGTGTTTTATTAGAAGTGTAACGTTAACCTTCACGTTTCCAGATTAACACTTTTTTCTGGTTTTGAACCGTAGGCTTTTTCCCTTAGGTACTTGATAGCTATTTTAAACCTTAACTCTAGTTTACAAAGCTCTTTAATTGGGATTAAACTGGGGTGAGTTAGAATAGTCTTAATGTTCAGTAGGGTGATAGAGTTACTGGTATAGCCCATCTGGTTTGGTACCTGTTGTCCCTGCCTAAACACATCACAGCCTGTAAAAGGTGCTCAAGGCGCCCTAAGAAAGGGCGCAAATGAGAGATTCACGTAGCACTTAATCAGATTAATCTCAACGTATTTTTAACATAGTGTTGTGAGGGAAGGCACAATTCCTAGTTATTACTGAACATTCCAGTACTTTGATGTGTCTATTTATTTTTTGATAGATGTTGTCTTTCCATTAAAAAAAAATTGGGTTTTTTGTAATTTTAAATAATAACCTTGGATTGCTTTTTTTTTGGATTGTTTTTTTTTTTTTTCTTAGATAAAATCAATGAGTGCATTTACACTTGAGGCAGAAAATGCAATATATTTTGCATGTCAATGGGGGACAAATGTTACTCCCCGGCTGGGAATCAGTTGGCACTTATGCTGGGTTTGCAAATACCATCGTTGTATCTAAGATGCATCTTAAAGGAAATTATCCACTTGAAAATGCGTTTTCAAGCAAACGCTGTATGCTAGATACAACTGCAAAAGTTAGTGAGGGAAAATATTTATCTTTTTCCCTGCCGCCCCAGTTTCATTCTGTGGTGGGTATGATATTTCTTCAGCATGTCTCTCACTTCTCTGTCAGCTGCTTTTTTGCAAAAAATACTTTGTAAACATTAGAAGAAGAAAAATCTTTTGTAACCATTTTTAATTCAAATATGCTATAGTGGTGCTCCTCGTTTAACAATGGAAAATTAAAGAGATATCTGAAATAAATTAAGCTGCTTATGCAATGCCATTTTAGCTCAACTTTCATGAAGGAGAACATTCTAGAAAGTGTGTTACAGGAAGGGTATTGTTTCCCTCAGTATAGATAGAGTGTAATAGCACAGAAATCAACGGGGATTTCTAAATGTTTTCAACCAAGTTATGCTAAGTCAACCATACCAGTTGATTTAAAAAGAAATAAATTAAAAATGGGGCTTTTGGCATCACATTTCCATGGTATAAACTAAAGCATAATGGCTGGAAGGTAGGAAAGAGGAGACTGTGGAATAATTTTTCCTGGGCTTCTGCATTAAAAATGATTTAATAGCAGCTAATCATCGGGATGAGAGTCGTCTGCCCTGTGCTGTAGAGCTGAACAAAGTCTAGCAGACAAAAAGGAAAGACTTGTATTCAAAACAGTCCCATTTTCTCTTTATTTTCTCAGTGGGGAAGTTTTTGATTTCTTCTTTTGTCATCCTGCTTTGATGTGGATTTTCAGGGCGCAGAGAGCCCCTTTTCGCGGCAGCGCAGTGTGTAAGTGTCGCTACCCAAGCCCGGCTCCCTGTGAGTTCACATGAGAACAGCAATGACTTGGAAATAAAGGCTGCAGTTAGTTGCTGATTAATCTTTTAATCTTCCCCTCAATCCAGAGCTTGATAAGAACTGACGGAGTTTCCCCGCATGCGAAACTGCTTCCCGGGGTGAAGCCCCGGCTCCCTGTGACTGAGGGTGCGATGAAGGATCTCCGAATGCAGGGCAATAATCCTGCCCCTCGCCCCAGCACCCAGAGTGCCTTCTCCCAGCTGGATTGCGGCTTTCAGCTTGCAAAATGTCAGCTGTTTTTAGCTGGCAGACAAGCTGGGGCTCCCGCAGCCCAGAGGTGCGCTTCCTCACGCCGGGCTGGGGCTGGTGCGAGAGGAACCGGTGCCGGGGGCTGCTCCGCTCCCTCACTGGGGATGAGGGACAGGCAGATGCTGCTTTGTCTTGACTCCGCTACTTGTGTGGCGTAAGTAGCGTAAATGCCCCAGCTGTCTGCCTGGGCGGAGGGGAGCCAGAGCCCCTGGGTGTTTTTAACAAATCTAAATATTAGGGAGGAACTAAAGTAAAGTTTGGAGGTGGAAGAGTACATTAAAACAGCTGCTTTGAAAAAGACACAGAAAGCAGCCCCACAATATTAACAAAAAATGCCGTAAATCTCCCCAGACTCTGCATGCTGCTTAAATATTTTTTCTTCTGCCTTCAGAGTAGTAGGATAAACTGTCACTATGAATTATCGCTTGCTGTTAGGAGAATAACAAAGAAACTACTTAGAATTTTGTGATGTCGAGTGTAGTTTATTCTTTTACTTCAGTTCATATTTTTTTTTCAAAGAGAATTTACAAAATTAGCTGTTTGTCACCAGGAATTTTGGCATATTGTTTTATTGTGTACTCTGCGCTGTATAATCACATCATTAACACATTAGATGTATTCAAACAGGATACATCTTAGTACCAACTATTCCTTTATTTGCCCCTCAAAAACACTCTTACTAATCAATGACTGTTTCTGTGCCCAACCCTTTGGCTTCCTAAAGGGAACGCGTTGAAAATACAAGTCGTCCTGGAGAGACACAAGTGACGATCCAGAACCTGATGCCAGAAACAGTCTATGTCTTTCGCGTTGTGGCTCAGAACAAGCACGGCCCTGGCGAGAGCTCTGCACCGGTGAAGGTGGCAACCCAGCCTGAGGGTAAGCCAGAAATATTGTGAGCCTTCTTGACTTTGGGATCGATTTTTTTTTTGTTTGTTTGTTTTCTCCATTCATGACCTTTCCCAGAATAAGTTGATACTCTTCAAAGTTTCACTTCTCAACCAAGCCAGCCACTGTGTTGGTGTGCTTTACATGATTTATTCTTACCCTTGAGAAGAACTGATCAGACATTACTTGTTAAATTCTCTAAAGTTTCTGTTATAAAAGGAATACTTTTAAATTGTTGTTAACTGAAAGGGAAAAAAAAAAAGAAAACTTTAGGAAAAACCAAAGAGTGTCATTTGTTAGGATAATTCAGGTCAAAATGTCTGACCCAGGGAGCAGGATCTCCTTCAGAAATTTGGTCCCACCTTTAGAACCCCAGTGAATCCATGTGAAATTCTGAAATGTGAAAAAATACCCGTCTTGTAACTGGGGTTGATTAATAGTGAAGTTGATGGGAAAATAATTAGCTACTGACAATGTAAGTGGTTAGACTTGGCAACTAGCAGTTCCATGCTTACATTTCAGTTCAGCTTCCTGGTCCAGCACCCAATATCCGAGTGTACGCCAGCTCACCCACCTCCGTTACTGTCACCTGGGAAATGCCGCTGGCTGGCAATGGAGAAATCCAGAACTACAAGCTCTACTACATGGAGAAAGGCCAGGACACTGAACAGGTACAGAGCCGGCTCTTCCTGCCTGATACACGATGCCATTAACAGCCTTCTGTCTTTTATTATGTTTTTACCTTAAATTTCTAGAAACACCTTGTGAAGTGTTCATTTTTCTGATAGACTGAATCCTTGGGCCTAAAATACAGAAATACTTAAAATAAAGAATCCAGCATGAAAGGTATATGTCTTGGAATTAAATCTATTTTATGTGATGGCTTAGTTAAGTATTCAAGGAGCATTTGGGGATGTCCATCATATCACAAGAGAAGAACTCAATAATGGTTATATCATCATTTAACAGTTCTGGTGCAGATAGTGTAAAGGATGTTTGCATGGCTTTTGGAGGTTGGCTGGTTTTATTTTAGTAAAGTAGGCTAAATGCTGATTTTAGCATCATCCTTAATCTGAACTGTCCTTGCTTCTTGAGTTCTTTGATCCAGTGATGGATATTTTGGTAGTGGTGTCTAATTGATTAAATTTTTTTTTCATTCTACTGGAAAAATCCAGGATGTTCTGTACGAATATAGGTTGCCACCTGAGAATAATCACAATTTTGGGATGATTAATCCCAGTCATTTAATTATCCATCTGATTGCATATGAATATGATTCCAGGTTTAAAAAAAGCTAAGGGAAGAATATTTTTGATAGCCTTTAAAATAATTTTGACATCTGTTTTTAAATAGGGAAGTTGTAGTCCTTAGATCGTAGAATCACAGAATGGTTTGTGTTGGAAGGGACCTTAAAGATCATGCAATCCCAACCCCCCTGCCCTGAGCAGGGACACCTCCCACCAGAGCAGGTGAGCCTGGCCTTGAACCCCTCCAGGGATGGGGCAGCCACAGCTTCTCTGGGCAACCTGGGCCAGGGGCTCACCACCCTCACAGCAAAGAATTTCTTCCTCAGCTCTCATGTAAATCTCCCCTCTTTCAGTTTAAAACCCTTCCCCCTCATCCCATGGCTCCCCTCCCTGAGCCAGAGTCCCTCCCCAGCTTTCCTGGAGCCCCTTTAGGGACTGGAAGGGGCTCTAAGGTCTCCCCAGCACCTTCTCTTCTCCAGGCTGAACCCCCCCAACTCTCTCAGCCTGTCCTCACAGCAGAGGGGCTCTAGCCCTCCCAGCATCTCCGGGGCCTCCTCTGGCCCCACTCCAACAGCTCCATGTCCTTGTGCTGAGGACTCCAAAACTGAGTGCAGTACTCCAGGTCAGGTCTCATGAGAGCAGAGCAGAGGGGCAGAATCCCCTTCCTCACCCTGCTAGCCACGCTGCTGGGGATGCAGCCCAGGATATGGTTGGCCTTCTGGGCTGCCAGTGCATGTTGCTGGCTCACGTTGAGCTTCTCTTCCGCCAACACCCTGAAGTCCTTCTCCTCAGCGCTGCTTTTCGTCTGTTCTCCGCCCAGCCTGGATTTGTGCTTGGGATTGCCCTGACCCACATGCAGCACCTTGCACTTGGCCTGCTTGAACTTCATGAGGTTCCCATGGGCCCACCACTTCAAGCCTGTCCAGGTCCCTCTGGATGGTATCCCTTCCCTCCAGCGTGTTGACCGTGCCATACAGCTCGGTGTCATCGGCCAACTTGCTGAGGGTGAAATCGATTCCACTGTCTATGTCGCTGACAAAGATGTTAAACAGCACCAGTCCCAGTACCGACCTCTGAGGAACACCACTCGTCACTGGTTCCTTTTGGACACTGAGCCATTGACTGCAACCCTTACGGTGCGGCCATCTGGCCAGTTCCTTATCCACTGAGTGGTCCATCCATCATATCCATTCCTCTCCAATTTAGAGACAAGATAAAATGTCATTTTCTACTTCTGCATCCCGCTGTTCAAAACATAATAATAACTTCTACTAATAGAGAAATTTGCCCAATCATTTTCCATTCACAGAACCGGTGGCCGTGGTATGATTTATGGCACACAGGTAGCGCTTTTCTCTTGCAAGCTCACTGTGAGCATCTTCACAAGCCCTGGCTGTATAGAAACTGTGCATTTGATCTGCAGGGGCTACAGAAAGATGTCATTCTGCTTGTGACTTTATTACTGCACTGAAAGTCTTAGATCTTTCTAATAGTTGCAGACCTGCTTCTGACTTTGACTTGTTTGTGCGTTTGTTTATGAACAGGATGTTGATGTAGGAGGACTCTCCTACACCATTAACGGATTAAAGAAATACACAGAGTATAGTTTCCGAGTGGTAGCTTACAATAAACACGGTCCAGGAGTCTCGACCCAAGATGTGGTTGTACGAACGCTGTCAGACGGTAAGCTGCTTTATTCCAATTATTTTATTTTGGCAGGAATTATGTGGCAATTTCCTTTAAGTGAATTTTTAACCAGGAAGATTTCTATGTCTTTAGTTCATTGTTGCCCTACTTTATTAATAATGCAGTTGTTGTGTATGGCCATACATGTTGAAAGTTCCCCCGGAGGCTTTCCAAATTAGGTGAAAGAAAATTACTGTACCTGATTCTGATTACGAAACAACTGCGTCCTTCATTTCAACATCAGTAGTTTATTCATGGGTTTTTGAGTCTACAAAGTAGTAAGAGTGGACAGAAACACAATTAAATTGAAGTCAACAACTCCAAATTACTTTTTAGCTTCTGTAATATTTTTACATACGAGCAGACATTTGCTTCTGGAGTGTTTTTATTTTAATTGTGGTCGTATGGGAAAATGATGCATGTCTTTGGACTCCAGCACTATTAAATCAATTGCATATAATAATGAAAGCAGCAAGCAGTAACAGTATTTTCTGTAAGGCAAATAAAGAGGTAACGTGAGCAAATATATGATGAATTGCAGAATGATCAGAGTTAATGTTAACTTTTGATTTTTGTAGAGAAGTTAAATTATATGTAGAACAGTCAGACCAAAAGCCGAGCCTAGCCTGGCATCCTCTCTCCAGTAGTTACCAAAATCAGAGCAGATGAGCAGAGAGGAGTATTGTCCCTGATTCTCTCTGCGTCCAAAAGTTTGTTTCTCCGAGACTTCTTCACTCT
The DNA here is from genome assembly GCA_008658365.1 of Alca torda. Lineage (NCBI taxonomy): Eukaryota > Metazoa > Chordata > Aves > Charadriiformes > Alcidae > Alca > Alca torda. Next base: position 20,572,495 of record CM018083.1, on the reverse strand, counting down.
GCAGTGGTTTCTGCGTGTTTACTAATTCAGTTTCTCTTCCATGAAATCCTGTCAGCATCTTCTTTAACCCACGTCAGATTTTAGCATCCACAACATCAAGTGGACAAGGATTCTACAAATAAATTGTCTGTGAAAAATCACGCCCTTTTGTCTGTTTTGGACCTGCTCTATGTTAGTGTCATCTGTTGCCTGTAGCTGTACTGCCTGAAAGGGCGAATAATCAGCGTGCACCAGCCCTCTCTGTCCCACTCCTCACTTTCTAGACCTTTGCTGTATTCTCCCTCATTCATCTCTTTCCCAGCTCCCAAAGCCTCAGAAGGCATTAGCTGTTTCTTTTCTGGAAGCTGTTAAACCTTCAGTGCCCTTTACTGAACTTTTCCTAGGCTGCTTTTCTCCTGCATGCTTCCAAAATTGGAGGTAGAGGGAACTAAATTTTATCAAAGATGCAAATGTGTAGTTGCTGGCATTTGACTGACTTTTTGGCTCATTCTGAGCACTGAGGTGACATTTTTGGGGTAGACTGGTGTTGGTGGACTTGGTCTGCTTAGAGCCATCATTCTGCATATAGAGGCAGGTTCATTTTTCCCATGTGTGTAACTTGTTCTACCATGAATTTCATCTGTCACTTTGACACCCCGGCACAACATGTCCTGAAATCTTTCTGCAATTCCTTACCATCGGATCTTGTCTGTACTGACATTAGTCACTCCACTGCTCATCCTCATTTCATCACTTATGAGTGTGTTGAGCAACAGGGGTCTCGTCACATACCATGGTGGAGCCCCCACAGGTCACCTCCTACCACGTACGTTCCTACCTTCTCTTTCCTTTCTTTTAGTCAGTTGTGTACTAAGGCAAGGACTTCTCTTCCGTCCCCTCGTTGCTTCGTTACTTAAGAGCCCTCCAGCAGGTTTGCGATGGGAGATTTCCCTTTAAAAAGTGACAAATACACATTATTATTGCATGTAGCTAGGAATTTCATGCTTTATTGTAGCTTCAGTTTATTTGCCTAATACAGGTTTCTGACTTAGTACTTGAAGTTTCTCAAATGGAACCCCTTTTCTAAAGACTGGGTTCAAATTTCCCATCTCCCAATGTCGAGGTAACTTGTGGGAGGTTACAGCCTGCTGTCAGTCATGCAAACGTTTCGGTCCCAAGCTCCTTGAGAAATCCTGGATGAATAGCATCGGAGCCCGGCAACACACTGCTGTTCTGACTCTTCCATAATCCTCTCTATCGACATTTCTGTTCTAGAGATTCTGTAAGTCCCTTGTACGGGGTGCCATGGAAACCTCTCCTCTTCCTTTCGCTCAGTACAAAGGCAAAGAAGGTAGTTGTGTGGCATAATTTTTTTTCTTTTTCTGTTATACTCTGAGCATTTGCTAACTCTACAATTTCTCTAAAGGGCTTCCAGCTCTGTCTTTGTTGGAAGAATTTATTACTAGTTGTAATGTCATTTTCAAGTTTTCCTGAAGTTCTTTCTGGCCTGACTTGGGTTTTGACCTTTAACCTATGGATATTTCTTTTCTACAGCTTTCTGAAGGATGTCATCTTGCAGTCTTATAACCCTGCTGCTTAACCGTGCCGTTCTCCCCTTCAATCCATCAAGTCTTTCCGGATGAACGATGCACATTTTCTTCTTGTGTTTTGTTATTGTGGTGTCTGTAAACAATCTCCATGTTTCCTGAGGGATTTCTCTCTAAGCACCTTTAGCTTCTATTTAACAAGCTGCCTTGGTTTTATGTAGGTTTTTGCTCCTAATCTAAGTATGTTACGGTGGTTTGTTGCAGGATAGCTCTTTGGGTATTACAGTTTGAACCAAGGATTGCTTCTCTTCTCGTGTCTTCCTGGTCTAGAGGAAGCAATCATGTATGTCATCAGTAATCTCTGCACCACTCTACAACGTACCAAACTGGGCTCTGCCTTTCCTTACGAAGCCCATAGGAAATCCATTTCATCTGCTGGCCTGGATAAGTTCATAGTCTGACCTGAGTCTAAGCTTACTTTGACATAAAATGAACTATGCACGTGGTGAGATATGTGTATATGAATATATTTACATACGTGTATCCTTCCCTGTTGTCCTACTGATTGTCTTTCTCTCACCAGGTCTGCAATATATGCATTAATTATTGATCACTCCTTGCGAAACCCATGACTTATTTTTAGGTTGTTCTTGAAGTAGGCGCCAACTGCGTAAAACAAACAAACAGCAAAAAAACCCCTTGGCTTTGTTTCATTTCCTTCTCTTAACCTGTGTTCTTGCTTTTTGAAGGACATAGCACGTTAACCCCTTGGTCTGGTGATTTCAGACTCAGTCCACTTGACAAGAGAGAAGGAAAAGCAAATCCTCGTTGTCTCCATTTCTGTTGTGGGCTAGTGGGAGAGGGGTATTTATTTAACCACACCCCCGTGTACCTTTCATTTATCGCAGGCCACTATCACTGTACGTGCTCAGGAGTGTTTTCTTAGGTATTGTTGTGGCTGGTGTGAGTTATTTGGAAAATGCATTATTCAGGCCGGAACAATCTTGAGCCCTGTTGTGCCGCTTGCCTATCCTTGTGCTGCCTGGACCCTCACCTTCCTGTCAGGGAACCTTTATCTTTGCCTTTGAGCAAATGTTTGTGAGGCTGAAGTGCTGCAACGAGGATTTCCTCCGTCTCAGGTTCTCTCTTACATTGCCTGTTTGTCTGATGGAGTTTTGCTACAGCTGGTAGAGAACTAACGAAGAGTAGAAGTTTAGAAGCAGACACTATCTTTGCGATGCACTTCACCTCTTCAGTAACACAGCGACGTGTTGACTCTTGAGTTGACTCTTGAGTTTTTCCTGTTGCAGAAAGTCACGATAACAAAAAAACATGGCTAGAATTTTAAATGTGGGTTCCCAGAATCCAGCATGTAAATTAAAGACTTGATTTTGAAAAGTGCTCTTTTCTCAGAGTTTATGGGAAGTACCTTTAATTTAAGACATTTTTTATTTAGATACCTGTGATAAGTAAAGACCTGAATAAAAAATGAGTTCGTTCTTTGTGATGAGAATCCATAAACCTCCTAAGCCGGTCACTGTATGTCTGTCATAAAGTATCTGGTAGAATTTTGGAGTTGCTTTATATAGTCTCTTAAACCAGAAAGGTTTATACTTTCATAATAAACGATAGCAGAGAGTAGTTGTGTATGGAAATACAGTATTTGATATGGTATGTGGAAATTTTGGACTTCTAATTCCGTTAATGTTTCTAGTCCCCAGTGCTCCACCACAGAATCTAACGCTGGAGGTACGGAATTCCAAGGTAAGATGTGGAGAATTTCCCATTGGTAGTGGGTAAATAAAAAGTTGGTGGATCTTAGATTGACCAAATTTTACAGCTGCTTTGGGTCTTTTTTTCTACCGTGCTGCTTTTCAGCTCTTTGTACATGAGCTGCCCAACAGGAGAATACCTGAACGTGGGGCTTGACGCGTTAGAAACTCCGATCCAGCTGTACGTCATGGGATGCAGTGAGGACAGTGACAATGTACCAAAGCGTGGAGGCTAATTATGAATGAGGTTTAATCAGGCTCAAAAGCCTGAAGCACCAGAGCTTGAATGTGTTGCTGTTGATGAACTATTGTTTATATGTGTGTGCATACAAGCTGCGTTTGTAGTGTCCTGGGCACTTTAAAAGAGAAAATTATATACTCAGTCATTACGAGTTTAGTGATTATGATTGGAGATTTTGTAAAAAGCCCGTTCTAAAAACTCTTTTCTAAATACTTTCTTCTACTTCCTATATGATTAAAAATCAATAACTTCCTGCACATAAACTACTGGTCAGATAACTTGTACCCTTTAGAGGAAATACCAGTTCTTAAAGATAGATCCTCAAGTCACATGTATCTTAAGATAACCTGAAGAAAATGAAAGGGAAACCCAAGAGGCCATTTGTGAAATTGGAATCAGAAGGTCTAATAGGATTGAAGCGCTTTGAGCTGAACTTCTCGAGACACAAGCGTGACCTGGGCTGCTGATGAATCAGAGGTGCTTTACTTTTTACCGATAAGCGTATGGCTTACTATACGAAAATGCAGTACTTTCTGTATGCATGTTTTTCTGGTTTGTGTTTCATGAAGTATGAGCAGCATTAGTAGTAGTTTCTCTGGCTGCGTGGGCAGCGATGACTTTGTAACGACCTCCTGCCTTCCGCAGAGCATCATGCTGCACTGGCAGCCGCCTCCTGCGGGGACACACAGTGGACAAATCACTGGCTACAAAATTCGCTACCGTAAAGCGTCCCGCAAGAGTGACGTAACGGAGAGCATTGGTGGGACCCAGCTGTTTCAGCTGATCGAAGGTGAGCTGTTATTTGCAAGCATTTGTTGTCAGAAGGAGGTTTTTAGGTGTTTTTAGCAGGCTGAGGCTGAGAGACATGTTTGTGTAGGGTTCTTGCCTTGGAAGAAAAAATGAAAACACTTAAAATGAGTGTTCGTAGGTTATGAGGTAGTGTGGGCTGGCTCATGGTAACCGAAGTCTTGTGATCTGTTCTCTAGCCCTCATTTCGCCATTGATTTGCTGAGGGACTGGATGAGTCCTCTTAAAACCTATATAAAAGGCATAGGGGTTGCATGGAGAAGATGGACAGACACGATGAGCTCAGGACCAAATGCCGGAAGCAGAAGTCTGGAGACGGATGCCGGAGAGATGCTGTTTGAGGGGGGGTTGGCAGACTCCCCTCTCTGTGTGTGGGTGTGATGGACGTGTCCGTGCTCTGTCCTGCCCCACTCGCCCACCAGCCCAGCACAGATCCTGTGTGGGAGCTTCTCACCTCAGGCATCCATGCAGAGCATCCCGCTCAGTTTCACTGACATTAACCTTTTTTGTTCTTTCTGGCATGAATGTAATATATCTTCTCTTGATTTTATACACTTACAGAAAATACAACCTAGTACATTGCTTAGTATAAATTATATATTGTTACCAGAACTATAATTTTGTATAGCAGAAATAAACAGTACATGAGAACAGGAACAAGACTACAGATTGTTCATTTTTTAAATCTCGATAAACAAGCAGTTGGTCAAAAGAGAAGAAATTGTGCCTCTCTAGAAAATGAATACGCGCTTTTTAACAAGATGTTTTGATTTGTTCTCAGAAACTCCAGCTGTGACTCAGTTTCAGTTTTCTCAGAGTAGGAGTTGATATATGCCTGTAACTAGAGAATATTTTTGCCAGCACCAAAGCGTGTTTAATAAGTTCCATATACCAAATTCTGACTGTGTTTTCATACTGCTTGAACTACTGATTATCCACTCTCATGTACCATAGATCAACTATTTGCTCATTTTCGTCACTTTTGTCTATACTGTATACTATTTTTAGTTATGGATGTGGGTGGTTCTGTACTTAAAACTAATTAATCGCCAGCAATTAAAGCTGGCTGCAGACAGCACCTCATGGTGTCTGCCAATGGCCCACAGGGACAGTCTGCAGTGTCACAGCGCAGGGTGTCCCTGGTCACAGTTTAGCTGTCACACCCCTACTGGTGTCAGTGGAGCTGCTCTTGCCATTCCTGGCCGCCTCTTCCACTCAGGGGGCAGTGGTGGGTGAGAGGCAATTTACCCTCAGGCTATACCTGTATTTTAATTAGGAACTGTGCTTCCTGCGCTCAGGGTCAGAATTCTGGTGTTGATGTCTTGGGTGCTCTTTGTCTCTTAGGTCTTGAACGAGGCACAGAATACAGCTTCCGAGTAGCTGCCCTGACAATTAACGGGACTGGACCAGCCACCGACTGGGTATCAGCGGAAACGTTTGAGAGTGATCTAGATGGTAAGACCACAAGCGTGACCATATTTGTGGCATCAAAGACATTAGAATTCATGGACAGGGCACAGTAATGTTTGATTACCTTTTTAAAAGGCAAACCTGATTTTATTTGGTTGTTTTTACTGTGTTCAAATTATACAATGTGTTTCATTTATGATTAAAATTAATTTTTATTTTAACATAAAATTCTTGCCAAGTCAATTAAATAGCTTGAAATTAAACCCTGCCTCTACACTTTCTACTACTGTATGTTGGCACTGTGGTTTTTTCTGCTAAGAAATACCCAATTATGAATTACAGTGTCAGTGTTTCAATATTTAAATAATCATACATTATAAGATTCATATAATGGTAATAGTGGCTTGATTTCTATATTGTAATAAAATTCATCTTGTTAATTATGCAGGGGTTTACGTGCTATGAAACAGAGTAGGAGGACTGTTTTTCTTGAGGGAACTGAAATAATGATTATGTACTTATGTACCACCGAAGTTATGCAAATGAAACCATTGAAGTGTGCCTCAAAGAGCGCAGAGTGGTGATTTGGTATTTTGGTATTCAGGGATACCGTGTGCTGATGGACTAGAGGAACTCCTGTTGGCAGCAGTGCACGGTATCGGTGTCTGCACTGTGATTGCAGACTTGGAGCTGTGAACTTTGTCAAATAGGAGAGAGATGCCACGGGAGGAGGAAAGAAGTAAGAAACAGTGGAAAACATGGGTGCGGCCCAGAGACCTTTGCAGTCTTGCAGCTGTTTCACTGGTACCATGCTTTGTTAAAATACTTTTCCTGGGCTTTTTTTTATTTTTATTTTTGGCTTAGACTCTTTGTAAAGAGAACATTTATCCCCCAGGAATTGTTATTTTGCCACTTTAAAAGAAAAGGGAGATTGATTGTATTTTCAGTAGTGGTAGACCAGTATGGACCATATCTCCATCAGAGATGCAGTCTTTTCCACCGAATCCATGGATCCATGATATATAGTATGCAGCACCATGTTAACCTCTTGTTTTTCCAGTGTAGAGGTTAGTAATAAAAGTAGAAAATATTCTGTGAAAAATGTTGACCTTTGATAGTTGGTCCAGATGTTTGGTATTTACTACACTAGAATAATTTGCAAGAGGAAACCGGATTCTTGCAGAATTCAAATGAGCAAATTTGTGAGCATTTCCCAGCATCTGATGAAGAACAATTAAAATGGAAGAAAAGTGCCATTTTTAAAAGGATGGCTGGGGCAAATCCCTTTGGAACTGCCTACATGGAGCTGGTGGTTCTGGGTAGACGATTCCTATTTCCGAAAAGCGTTTAATTAGTGCTGTTGTACACAGGTAACCTTATGCTTTGTACTGGCCATCTCCCTCTTGGCTTTGTTAAAGGAGCTGGAGGGTCATTCCAGCTTCATGCCATGGGACCCAGTAATGGCTTTCACATCTGTGTGGCTTGGGATTCAGTTATGCTGGCAGCGGGGAGAGAGAATGATAAAAGACCTTCAATATTTGCTCTGGACTGTTGGAAGATTGCTTCCGCAGTCAGCTGATTGCAGCCCTCGAGAGCCCAGCTTCAGTCTGTGTGTTATGCAAAGTTGATGCTCATCTTAATACTTGTCCTCTTATTGCCTATTCTCCGTGGCTTAATCAAGAACAGTGCAAAACCCAATGTTAACAGTAGAGTTCAGGTTTGTAGGTATTGAAAATTCCTTTTTAGAGTTGAAATGACTTTCATCCGTGTGTGTGTCTTCCTCTAAGCGGATGTGACACAACCGTGCGGCTTTGAGGAACCGCTGGTTCCCCGAGCTGAAGCAGAGCTCTGTAAATAGGCAGCACTTACACAAGGTAATGACCATGTTCTCTGCCTCAGAATGAGGGCGAGCAACACTTTGCCAAGAGCATCAGGATTAAATTTAAATTGGGCAGAAGGAGGGAAAAGAAAAGAACCCTTTCGTTCTGTGTTGATTTTTTAATTTTAGTGAGTTTCAAATTGGAATGTTGCAGTCCTTGCAGGAAATTGAATTTTATGCATACATTCTACAATGAATAAAGTAATAAAAATTCACAGTTAAGACAGCATAACATGGTATTCGTATCACTCCGTATATGCGTATGAGATATTGGTGTATGTGCATACTGGAAGGAAGATGTATGTTTTGTGCTTTTCTTTCTTTAGTAAGCTTGTGGGTAATTTTAATACCATGCAAATGCATTTGCAGCTTATCTTTAATTTCTTGGGTTCGATAGACATGTAAGGTGTAACTCCTTTTTATTCCGTGGCTGCTTTTTGAATTTAAATTGAAAATAATTCACTTTATAGTGTCATCAATGTAAATGGGAGCCAGACGGTTAGAATTTTTCATTAGCAGGGCTGTGTAATTCTGCGGAGTCGGTGCAAGTCCCGCCAGGAGTGCGTATGCAAGAGGTGTCAAACAGTTGTACAAAGTTTATACCCAATGCTCTAACTTCTGAACAGTTAAAAATGTCATCTCTTGTATTGCAATTCTGTAGCTTTTCTGTATTTATTAGTTGTGAACTTTAATTGATCAGCTGTGTCAGCTGGAGACCATGAACTCCCTGGGCTGGCAGGCCAGTGGCGTATTATCAGCCAAATAATCCTGTTGTGATGCTTTATTAAATGTTTTTAGATAAATGCAGCATGTTTCATTAAAATGAAATCCCTGCAGGAAGCAGAACTCTCAGAACTGATTTTATTTTAGAGTGGGGAACTCGGCTTGCTATTGCGCATTATTATTTAAAATCTGTCAAGATACGGCAGGCTCCAGTAGCCTGACAGAAATACATCATTTCATTTTTGAGAAGTTAAAACAAAGGTGTGGATGCTAGTACGTACAGTACAGTTGTGCTTTTAGATTGCTTTTAAGCTGTAATCAACATTGGGGGAAAATCCTTTTAGTAAAAATATTAGGGGATTATGGTGAGATACAGCGGAGTCCTGCTGCTGTTGCTGCCTAAGGATCCACATTCCTTCCCTCTGTTGGGTCATGACTAGATTTGTGTGGCTTGTTGGGGCAGGGCTTGAGCGCTTGGTACGGACTCTGAGTATTATTTGATCTTGTGGTAGGGTCGTGTAGTCTGTCTATATAGTCTGTGAATTGTGTAGAAGAGACCTGAGGATTTAAACAGCGACAAGTATAGGACAAACCACAACAAACCTTTGCAGCACGTGCAATATCCACTCCACTGGCAGTTCTTCAGAATATTCTATTTAGTTGTATAACGAGCTGAGGAACCTTTCTTTCATCATCAGTGTGTCTTCAATGTAATTATTTTAATGCCCACAAGTAAGTAATATGGTGGAACTAAAAGTAGATTGCTTTGTGGAGGGGAGGGATGTGATAAATTTAATGCATATTTTGAAGAACTACAAATTGGAAAGAACATGCGCAAACATCAAAAAAGTCTGCCTTGAAGGAAATCTGATATTTTTCTTCAGTATGATTGTCCTTTCTTTTAAAGAGAGTATCTATTAAAATATATTAGTATATGAAACTATGTTAATTTTCTTTTGCTTATTAGAGTTCTTTGCTCTCTCGTGTACAACAGAGCTCTCTCCTTTGGAGCGTGCTGATTTCAGTAGACACAGAGTACCAGTGCTGCATTTGACCCTACAGACTCATTGCTCTTCATGTCATTACCTTTATTTAAGAGAAGTCCTTTAAATCAATCGTTTTCCTTTAACAGAAACTCGTGTTCCTGAAGTTCCGAGTTCCTTACATGTCCGTCCGCTTGTCACCAGCATCGTAGTAAGCTGGACTCCACCCGAGAACCAGAACATCGTGGTGAGAGGCTACGCCATAGGGTACGGCATTGGCAGTCCCCACGCGCAGACCATCAAGGTGGACTATAAGCAGAGATACTACACCATTGAAAACTTGGGTAAGCAAAGGGAATGAACATCAGCGCCCACCTTTTACCTCTCATTTATGTTGCTGTTTTCTACTTATGGTATTATAAATAAATGAAACTACAAGCATGTTTTTAAGAGGATCTTTTTCCTTATTCTGATATTATACCTGATGCCAAACTGTTGATAAATTTCAAATAAACTCAGTTTTCTGCTGATAGAGGCAGAGGAATAAAAAAACCTCCAAACCCAGAATCCTAAATTCACCGAGTTTGAAGCATTGATTTGATGCTTTCCCTTTAATGGTTATTACAGAATCTTTCATGCCGAGCAGCATTCCCTTATTTTCCTGCTGCTGCTGCAGAACAGGTGGCTTCAGGCAAAAAAGAAACTAAAATGTCACCAAGATACAGTGGCATCTACTTTAAAAGAAAAATACAGATTTGCCCCTCCACAGAATTCTCTGTGGTAGGTAAAATACCCTGAAAGCAAAATAAATATTAGTATTGCGAAGTTCCATAAAATTGGAGTTTTGGATAATATTATAGTAGAGCAACTTAAAAATGTTCATTTTTAAATGTTTTTCCTGACTACTATTTTGACTGTACTTCAGGTAGGTTTGCTGCAGCTGCAGACTTCCGCTGCATGAGAACTATTGAACAGAAGGTCTGTGTGGAGACATTCTCAATTCAAATTTGATCTAGTTATTTCATGTATTCCAGTTAAAAAGTAAAATACTGAACAAAGAGAATATGGAGAAGTAGAAAATAGGATTCACTGACAGTTTGCACTAAAAATGTATTTAATTTTTTCCTCCCTTTAGACCCGAGCTCCCACTATGTCATAACTCTGAAGGCGTTTAACAACATTGGTGAAGGAATCCCTCTGTACGAGAGCGCGGTGACCCGCCCACACTCAGGTAAAGGCCAGGGGCTGCTTTCGAGTTCTGCCCAGCTGGGAGTTTCTAACGTGCCACTGCAGATGGGCTGGGCTGTAGCGTAAGAGTCTTGTTTTTCAGTGGCGTCAAGTACACTCCATTGCTTTAGCTGAATGGGCTCACAGTGATTTCCTCGCCTGTTCCATCTGTTTATTAAACCACCTAAAACTAGTGTCATTTTTAAATTACAAAACTTACCTTTCAACTACTTAGTGATGTTCCCATTCAACAAGTTACCATTAGCACAAATTGTATGGGTGCAGTTCTAAAGGCATTGCCCTTATTTTGCTTTTTATGGACAAGTATCGATGTTTCTGGTCTTTTACACTGAGGTTTTCAATATGATGCCTGCATTTTCTTTGCCTAAGTGTCAATCTGCTGTCACTTACACTAAACAAGTATAATTTTTTTTCCATCGTGTAATACATTAATAAAAGATTTTAGGCAGAGAAATTTGTTTGCAAGTGAGCTATTCCTGTGCTCTGGCTCGCTGTGCTCCCCACGAGACTGTTGACATTACTTAGTTATTTTGTGTAGATGTTACCGCTTCTATTTGGTTTAGTCTTCTGAAGAGCAGGAGCTCTTACATAAGATTTTATCGACGACATTGGAATTGCAGTTTCTTCAGTTACTGCAATTTTGTATGATACTCGGAACTTGATTGCCATTAACAGTCTTTAAAAGAAGATGGCAGTTCCCTGTGATGTTGATAAAGTGGCATTTACCCATCTAGAAGGCTGCCAGCTCTTTTTTCTCCTTCTTGTTTTCTGGAAGAGAAATCAGTGGACACTCTGAGGCAAATAAAGTCCAAGTTAAAATTACTGTATGTCTGGGGTTCTTAGGCCATGTCTGAATGCACTGAACACTAATACGATTAAGTAATATGTATTATTATATATATATAGTCTTACTGTCTTAAGAAAGGAACACGATGCAAGAGTAATTTTATTAGCCAGTCATATGTCACCTATTAACTCTGGCTTTTCTCTCTTTTTCTCCATTTCTCACCATTTCATTGTACTACCCTGCATTTCCCCTTTTTTGTTTTTGTTTACATTAAAATGCCACCTTCTCCCTTTTTAATTATAATACACGACTTTTTACCCATCAATTCCCTAGACACTTCCGAGGTTGATTTGTTTGTTATTAATGCTCCATACACTCCAGTGCCAGATCCGTCTCCCATGATGCCACCGGTGGGAGTTCAGGCTTCCATCCTGAGCCACGACACCATACGGATCACTTGGGCAGACAACTCTCTGCCAAAGAACCAGAAGATCACGGATGCTCGCTACTACACAGTCCGCTGGAAAACCAATATTCCTGCAAATACGAAGTACAAGGTACTGGCGTTTCGGCACCACTAACATGGCTGCGTTATTTCAATGAGAAGACGTGTCATGTGCAAGTTAGGGTTAAGTGAAAGCTGAGAGTAAAGACAAGCGCTTAGAAATCAGTATAGAAATGTGCCCGGTTTTATTTGAGCTGCCCGGACTGAGTTCGGTACTGCTCAGGTACATCATTGCATCAAGGATTCTTCTCGATTTAGTGGAAGTAGTTGTTTTTGTGGTCTCCTTTGTGTGCGTGTGTGTGAGAGATGGAGATGGGGCGTTGCGTGTGAGGGAGTGGGAAAGCTGGCTCGGGAAAGGCAGGCAGACGCTTCCCGAATTAGGATCTGCTGTGAAACCATGGTCACAGTGACAATTTTATCCTTTCTGCTTCACCCTGACATGATGGCTTTCTATGGCAGAGGTGGGCTTACCTTTAGAGGGGCCGCTAATGCATGAATAAGGTGTGTGCTACTAACGCCTTCTCTCCACTTAGCAGAACAATCTGCATTTGTGGTGCGGGTCATGCAGGGAAAACATTTACCCTGGTGGTTTTAACTTTCCTTTTACAACCTTTTCTGTTCATACAGAGTTGATAATGAACCTTTCCTTTGGGAACTGAATGGGTGCAAAATACATAACAATAAAATTATGGTATCCCTGCCTTTCTTGATTTTCATCTGCTATTTTGATTTGGAGACTAGATTCAGGGTTCCGGTTATTGCTTTGGATGTTTTTAGTCGGTTGGTTGGATTTTTTTAATTTTCAGAGTTATCTGGAGGCCTCAAAAATGCTGACTGCAAATTTCACATTTGAAATGAGACTCAAAGGAAATGGTTGTTAAAATATCCAGCTAGTGGAGCTCCCTTTATGCTCTTGCAGAGCAATCTTGTTACAAACCAGATTTTTTTCTTATTGAGATTTCTTCCTCTAAAGTTGAAAGTTCTTCCTCTAAAGGCGAGTTATTTATGAACCCACATTCCTGAGTCATGTGCAGAGGATCTCTCGGGAGTGATTTATATAATGCTGCAGTTTCATTAGTTAAATGCTTAAAAAAAACCACCCTTGGTGGTAAATGAAATACTCCCACCGTTCTCAGTGCTGGTGGCCAGTGGTCAAGAAGTTTTATTGTGGACCAAAAATAATATGTAATGATGGAATATGGTTCAAAATTACTCATTGTAAAAAGCATTTGCCTGGAGGGACGTAACTTGGAGAACATTTGCTCTAATCATTTTTAACCCATGATGTTTGGAGAACTCACATCCTGCTTTTCTTTCTTTGTTTCAATCATGGATTCTGTACTGCTGTGTTCAACAATAACAACTGCTAATTTTAAGAAAGGCAAAACCTCTTTTCAGCCATGCTGTTCAATAAGGTGCTCTATTTCAGTCAGGTCTTTGGTAACTTTATTGACTATGAGCTAGTATATTTGTCACGGCCATCTCTAGCAGCTTTGTTATTTATTGCATGTTTAGAGGCTGTTCACCCAGTTGCATCAAAGCTTCTCCGTTACACCGCTTGCACACAGAAATCTTATCTTTGTGTCAGTTCTAGTATCCAAAGCTACATCCGTTCAACACAGAGTTGTTTCATCCATCCGTCTCGTCAGTAAATTGGATGTTGATACAGTTCATTCACATTTTCTATGTTTGCTCCCCCCTTCTATGCTGACCTTCACAGGCTATTATTAAAGAAGAGGCTGCAAATACAACTTAAGAGGTTCCACTTTAAGAAGCCTTATTTTCTTCAATTTCTATAGGAGTTGTGTCAACCTAGAGCATATAAACACAGGACCAGATGTGATACAGTTCCTGAAGCTAAAATACTCCACTGTGTTTTGAACCGTGTAGTTTCACTAATGTGGATCAGAGAGCGTTTTTCAAAGCATCTTTTGTTGGTGGAGCAGAGTTGTCCTGCTGGCAGGCTACCTGTGATTTATCGGTGTGCTCTCGAGCATAAGCTGAAATATTAAATCTTAACTTAGATCTTTTAGGACTGTATAAAAAGAAAATAAATTTTACAGGGTAGTATTTATGAAGTTTATTTCTAGTAGGTGAGCAGGGGTTAGTACCGTGGGATAAGTTGTGATCTTAAAAACAGTAAGTGGTGTTAAAAAATGAAGAAAGCAGAGAAGTCTAACACTCCAGCCTTTCATGTGTCATTTACATTCAATATGATGTGCAGTGAAACTAAAAGACACCAAGTTTCAAAGGCATAGATGAAAAGTACAACTTTAACCTGTAAAAAGGACTCCAGCTGCCACGTGTGACTGCAGCCGGGAGCTAAAAAATACTATAAACAGAATTGAATGCTTAAGTGATGTTAGGAATTTCCCTAGGTATTCTGGAGAGGAAGAAATGGTGTGCTTTTCAGGGGGCAAACCAGCTTGTAATGCCAGGTGCTAGGAAAAGCTTTCTGCTTTGGACGTGGCCAGGCCAGAGGTCTGCGCAGCTCCTGCCAAAGCACCGGCAATTTCCTAATGGCCCTGAGCCGCCCCGGAAAAAGCCAGGAGCAAATGTTCCTTGGCTCTTGGAGAGCCGATGGAAAGCTCTTCTGAACACATGGCTCCGTGTTCGTGCCGGGGAGGTGGTGGTCAGTGAGGCTTTGGCACTGGACCAGTGTAAGAGCTCTGCTCTGCGCTTGGGTATTTGACCCATTCAGCCACAATCGCGTTTACTTTGGAACTAAAAAACAAATTAAGTATCACTTGGCTAATGGTTTTCTGACCCTTCACCCACTGTAGCAAAAAAAGCTGTCACTGATAGTTGAGAAATAAGGGGTTTCTTTGCAGAATTTGGACTACGTTACTTATAGAGTCTTCAAGAAATGGGCATTTATAGACGGCCTTTTCCTTGAAAATTAATTAGCTGAAAACAGTTGTTTTCTGAAGGCAATAGTTATTAATACAGTTGTTGTACGGCCCTGTCAAATATTGAAACACCTAACTAATTCTATGTTTAGATCGCTGTGAATATACATATATGTAGCTACAGCTCTTATTTTTGTCACAGGCCTCAAGTACATTCTGTTCATATTCATGTATAACAAATACCAGATATTTTAACCAAAAGGTCAAAAATTCTAGCTAAATGGCTGTTACAAATTCCACTGTAAACCATATGTAGTTTCAGTGTGCGATCCTAGATAACCAGTTTTTCTGAAAAAAATCTACATACTAGTAAAGCTTCATTATCTTCAAGTCTCAGCACCTGTACCTTCAGTTGATATTTTTTAATTCTTTTTAAGTATGTTAAAAATTTACAGAAAATTCTGACGGGAGTTTGGAAGGCAGACACAGGTTTCAAGAAGGCCTGTTATTGTTAGCTGTGCTGCATTGTTTTCCCTAGCCAGCTCAGCTAATGAAATGCTGTAAATTAAACCCCCCAAGTAGACGGTGATTTAGCCTGCTGCATAACAAGTGTGCCCTGGACCTTGTATTGCCTTTTTTTTTAATTTATAATTGACTGCTATTAAATGCCCTTGCTGATTGCAGAAAGAATTTCTAGTTTAGGAAAAAACAACTGCGCATTAATACTTGATTAATGAATTTGCATGACAGAGCAAAAACATTACAGAATTAATGACCGTGGTTATGAAAATGTAACGATGCTAAAATGTTTTAAACACTTCCCTGAGACAAGGGTGTTTGAGAGCTGGGGACTGATGGTTTTCAGCTGAGAAGTTACTGACACTTTGTTTTTCTTTCAGACTGCGAATGCGACCACTTTGAGCTATTTAGTGACGGGGTTAAAACCCAACACCTTGTATGAATTCTCGGTGATGGTGACTAAAGGTCGAAGATCGAGTACTTGGAGTATGACAGCACATGGAACAACTTTTGAATTAGGTACTTCTTCCTCTCCTTCTGGAAGGGCTGACGTTCCTGGTGAGATGAATACAGTCGCATCTGCCAGAATTCTGGAGGGGGGAAAGCATGTATTTAAAATGATTATGCTGATGAATACTTGCTGGGGGCTTGTTTTCTTTATATAGTCAGAAATTCTGATTAAAAAACAACAACATATTTCAAAATTCAAAGGGATGATTGCGTGCAAAAGAATTTACATCAAATTACAGAGAAGTAATGAATAATGTACTACAGTTCACGGACAGGAGAGAATAAAGAAGCGTACGTTTGAAACATCTCAGAAATAGCATGTTAATAGCAAATACAAAGAAAATACTTTCGCAAATAATAATTAAAAATTGCTATAATTATGATGATAATTATTACCCAGTGAGGAAGTGCATGAGGCAAATGAATTAAAAATAAAATTCCAGTAGAAATTAAGATGTCGAAATCAGACCTACAGTCTTGTTCTTCAGTAGGAATTGCTGTTGCAGTCCTGTTAAATGATGCTCTCCCAAAGTACAGAATAGAAAAAG
Source organism: Alca torda (assembly GCA_008658365.1). Lineage (NCBI taxonomy): Eukaryota > Metazoa > Chordata > Aves > Charadriiformes > Alcidae > Alca > Alca torda. The sequence continues at coordinate 20,556,188 of CM018083.1, read as the reverse complement.
GCTCGTAGCTACCGGGAGAAACTTGGCGCCACTGAGTAACTGTGAGGTCCAAGACCAGTCCCTCATTAGCTCTTTTTATCCTGCAGTGTTAAATTATCTTTGTGCAATTAAATTTACTGCTTATTAGGCTTAGGTTTCTGTCTATTTGAACTGTTGGGAGAAAAGATGGGTATCCAGATTACCCTCTAGTTCTCATGGTAAATTAAAATACAGAAAAAAAATCAAGCATGCAAAGAATTGGTGAGTTCATCCAAATATTCTATAACAAGAATAAAAAGCAAAAGCAGGATAAAATCAGAAAGCTCCTAACGTACTCTGAAGTCCCATAAACCCTTCAAGAGCTCCAGTTGCTTTAGGTTTTGGTGGGAATCCCATGGTGTGGAGTCAGCTGCACATCTGACAGCTCAGGGCTGGACCGAGGCTCCTTTTCCATCCCAGTCATGGTGTCCATCCCACAGTAAAACACTTTATGTGCTAACAGACAATTCTCATCCCTAAATCTATGCTAAGAGGAGAGATTGCAAAGGTGCACAAATAAAGTTCTTAAAAAGAGAATTTGAAACTCAAGAAGTACAGGAGCGAGGGCGGGATGAAGGACGTCTCATTTCTTTTCATTTAAAGAGAAAGTAAATTTCTAGTCAGGGTGGTTGTAATGAATATTTGCAAATACAACCTAAAAGCTAGGGAACTAAGAAGCAAATGGAAAAAAAAAAACCAAACAAAAAAAAGGCTAAATATATTTTCTCATAACAGATCTTGTGATTTATATTACTTGCCAAATTCCGGAGTGTGTGACTCACTATTTTTGAATACTCCTGAGTAGCGGCGTGGGATCCGCTCCTCAGCTGGGGCCAAAGAAAAATACGGGATACTGGGTTCAGTGCTGGTCTGTGAATTAATAATCCTTTGAGGGCTAGTCCTGATTTCATTTTATTTTTTTTCTATGAAGCTTACTATGGGGCCTTGAACTGTGCTTTATGTCTGTGCGTTTCTGTTGAGCAGGTTTATAAGTATTTGGGATAATAGTTACAGTGACTTTTGAGCTTTTGCTCTCCCTGGTTTCCAGCTGTTATCCTGCACCAGGGTAGTCGGTAGCCATCTCAGAGGATGGACAGATTAATTTCTAATAGGTAATACACATAAAGCTCCTTAAATGCAGAAAGCACTGTGTAAGCACTAAATGTTACTATTATGGTATTAAATATCCAAGGCGGATTTACTTTGCTAAAAGTTACTTAATGAGAAGTCTCATGTTTTTTGTCACGTGGCGTTGCAAACGGTGGCTGGTTAATGGAGGCGTTGGCTCTGTGCGTTTGCAAGCCATTAATCCAAGCCCTGGCTGGAGTGCGCGGGGCTCCGGTTTCAGCCTTTGCTGCAGCAACTGGGGCCATTTCCTGAACTTTGGGCCGGAGGAGGCTGATGGGCGAAGGCAAAGCTCTCCCCCTGCCTCAGTCTGACTCTCTGGCAAGCCAGGGGAAAAGGTTGGACAATGGTGTTCAGCAAATATTTCTAGATTTCAAATGCTTCTGCGGTGCAGGTTTCCTTGCAAATCACAAATCGTTCTTCACGAAAGTAAATCAGCAATTTTAGATTATGACTCTAAATCTCTGATGAATTTACTTTGCTGATTCGGATTTCAGTGGCAAACTGGCATTGCAAGATGTTGGTCCCACCATAAACCTGAGAATATGGAGATATTTTGTACGTCTTTGCATATAAAATGTATTTATTTCACAAATTCTTATTTTATGGTGACTGAAGAAATTCAGGTCAGAAGTCACTGACTCCAGCTGTTAGAGCTGTGCAAAGATGCCGGGTTTTTGGAGACACGTGGGCTCACTCACTCATGAATCACAGCATCTGTTGCAGAAGTGCTTTGGAAACAGGTTAACTCCTTACGGAGAGGCGATGCTGTGCACCAGATGGCGTGTGCCAGCTGAATGGAGTAAATGAGGAGGACCACTACGCTAGGACGGTAGATTTATTTGAAGATTGAACGTTCAAGCGGGTTTATTATTGTAGGTGCCTTTTATCAGTGGTAAAACAAATAAAAAGCAAGGTGCTGAGATAACTTGTTTATATCCAGTGAAATTGGGCAACCTGTTACTGACTCTCTGTTTGTTTGCAGTTCCTACCTCTCCTCCCAAAGACGTGACTGTGGTGAGCAAAGAGGGAAAACCTCGGACAATAATTGTTAACTGGCAGCCTCCCTCCGAAGCCAATGGCAAAATTACAGGTGCAGTTTGCATGAGCAATAAAGGCAGATACAAGATGCCTGGTTAACAGCAGAATACAATCTGCATAACTATGTGAACATGTTCCCTGCTTCATTTAGCCTAGAGCTAGCCAAGAGGTCTATATCTTCGTTGTCAATCTTTTAGTCACTCAGATTAATTATTTACTTTTGTACCTAGCAAAAATATATTAAGATAGAAACTAACTGCAGTGTGAAATTGGAGTCTAACCAGAAATATAATTGGAAGTTTAAGTATCTCAGTAACCTTTGCCTTCATCAGCTTGTGCTACTCTAATAGCGTGCCTCCAGAAATCCATCTGTAATGTCTCTGGCCCGTCAGTATTTTATACAGAAGACTCCATCCCAGTGCTCTTTGTCATCTTTCTGTCATTTTTGTGGCACAGAACAGACTTAAAGTCAGTTTATTAGTCCCCTGACATAACCATTTTTAGTAAACTGTTATTTGTCTTTGTAACTGCATCACTTTCACGTAGGATAAATAATTTTACAGAAAATACTAATTACTGTTTCCTTTCTGTAATTTCTGTTTGCATTCACATTTCTAAAAGCTTTTTGAAGTAATTCACTTTAATTTTCCTTTTTTACCCCAGGCTTTAAGCTTAAAGCAGATTCTTTTGGCATATAGTTTGCAGCGTATGATTTCACTTTTGTTCTCAGAATTAACTCGGGTGCAGAATCAAACCTTTGAAACCTGTCACCACCTGGAGTCTGATGAGGCAGGGCTGTAGCCCAGGTTCTAGACAGGAGACAAAAACTAATTAGATCCCTCTGAAAAGGCAGAGTACTGGAGGCTCTTAACCTTTAGTAATTACAATAAACTTTGAAGTGAGCTTGTAAGACAGACCCCAGCAAGGCAAAGCGGCACTAAGGAGGCAGCCAGAGCCCGGCTCTGTCCTGGTGTGGGAGCCAGAGCCGGAGGGCCGTGGGGGTGAGGACAGGTCACCTGTGCCTGGCCCTTCCTTGCGTGCGGGGACAAGAGTGTCCCACACGTGGGGCCATAAGGATGCGACTCTTGCAGACGGCTCCTCACTGCACCACTGCGCCAGGCTGAGCCATTTCTATGTCTCTGCAGGTGTAGATCTGTTTGTACGTTGTGTATATATATATATATATATTTTTTTATTGACTATAAAGCCAATTCTGTGTTATTTTATTATCAGTGAGATGTTTCCGCTATATGGAAAGAAGGTTTAACTGGAGAACCAAGAACCTTTACCCTAACTGGCGGTTAAAGGACTTGGTTGCCAGTTGTCAGTGAGGGTCACTCAGGGAGGTGTGAAATGTCAGGCACAAATATCCTCAGCTTACATACGCTCCTGAAAAGAGAAGTCATCATCTTACATCGAGTGTGTACATGAGAAAGGAAAGACAATGTACAAAGAGATCGGCATTTCCTTGCACAGCGCAGTTAGCAAAAATATCACACACATTCCATTTTCCAGCTAAAAAAATCTCCTTGTAGTATCTGTACTGTGATGGAGAACCTTACATTTATGCATATGTGTTGAATGAAAATGTATATACTATTGCTGGTTTTTGCATAAGCAGCAATTATCAGGTAAAAAAATAAAATAAACCATTCTGTGGTAAGTCTGAGTCCACCAAACATTAGATTTAATTTATCAGGGAAGAGGGAAGTGTTGAGGGAGGCGTGGGCTGAGTGCCCTCTGGTGGGGAGAGCCACTGCCAGCGGGATGAGCAGCTTATTACTCCGGTAATTACTCGTTAACTCGGCTCAATTCATTCTGTGCATTAAGTAATACCGTAAAAGTGATGATGTAATTCCATGCACTGGATAGCGTGTCTGTGGAATACTTGTCTCTGCGGCCCTGATCTCCTTTTGATGTGGGTAGGATGGATGGGAAACACCGAGCTGTGCTAGTCTGGATTCCAGATGCTGGTGCATGGTTACAGCTGATGACTAATGAGTACAGTTGTAAATTAACTCAGTAGTCTTGCGCCGCTACACTAAATATAGTGCTTTTCGCTCTCACTATATATATATATATATACACGCACATGTTGTCCCTTAAACAAGTTTCAGATCTGTTGCTTTGTGACCTGCACAAGTAGGAAATGATTAGATCTCCCCCTCAGTACGTCCGTGTGCCACCCAGGGAAGTAATGAAGCACGCCAGAGCTACAGCTGGCGTTTCACGCGTCCCCTCCATGCCATACTGGTTACTGTGAATTCTGCAAATTTGGGGTGTCGGCAATATCTTCCGTTGCTTTAAAGAAGTGGAAGTCCCTCTGGAGAGTGGATCCCCTTCCTTACCCTAACCCCCAGGCTGGGGTCTGCGGGCCAGGGAAGCAGCAATATGTGCATGAAGCAGCTGATGACCTTACCCTGTATTTGTGCAAGTATTTATTTCATGCCAGGGCTGTGCATTTCTTACATAAAAAACATGATAAAGCTTTTAGTTGATATTGGTTTGTAATCACAGTATATTTTAATAACAGAACATAAGCTCTTCCCAGCCCTTTTTTCGGTGTCATGCAAGAGAACTTCAGTTCTCTTCAGATTATGATCATCTTTGTTAATAAACTGAAAAATAATAAAATAATTATAAACCATTAAATACACATTCTATAGCTGTGCATGAAGATATTTTGTTGTTTTAAGGTCAACTTTTCTGTAAATATTAATACTTTGAGGATGTTTTGATAGGGACAGCTTTATCTTATTTTACATTGTTTGGTCTATGAACAGGTAAAGGGATGGAAAAGAGGAATTTCTCCATATTCAATCAACGGTCATAAAAATAATTTTGATATTTTAAATGGCTTTCTTCTCTCAACATACACTTCTAACAGTTTAAAGATGGGAAGGCTGTCTTAATATTTGAATGCATTCTTGGTCTTTGAAAAAGTAAGACTACACTTTCAGAAAACCCATAATCGTTTAGCTGTGCAAACATCATAAGTCAATAGAACATTTTTTGTGAGATCTTATGACTGTCCTGTTCTTTTATGTATAAATTTCTTTTGCTTTTCCCTTTGACTAGGCTACATCATTTACTACAGTACAGATGTGAATGCTGAAATACATGATTGGGTTATCGAACCCGTCGTGGGAAACAGACTGACCCATCAGATACAGGAATTGACCCTCGATACACCCTATTATTTCAAAATTCAGGCCCGCAACTCGAAGGGCATGGGGCCTATGTCTGAGGCCGTTCAGTTCAGAACCCCAAAAGGTAAACTATCACATGTATCAATTATCTTCCTCCTCGTGTTCTGAATGCAGCCTCTCTAAGGAAAAGATACCGGTAGCATGGATTTTATATTTAAACTGGAAAAGACAGGAAGACAATGGAGTTTGACTAGAATGACATTTTCTAGTGGATTGCTTTTGTATGTAGTTAATACATATGCAAATGTTGCTCAGCTGTTTGATTAATTGTGTTATTTCAAACTTACTGGTGGGCACTTAGGTCATGTACGTGTTAATGCTGAGGGTCCGTGTCCTAAATGTGCTTTTTAGAAAACCAGCTTTTAGTTGCTTTAAGGTTCTCAGTCTTGTGTGCCACGTCTGCTCCCGATGAGATGGAGTGAAGTGGTGGGGGTGGTACCCAGATGTTGGTGGGTGGCCTGGGTGGTAGAACGGGACCTAGTGTGACACTACAAGCTCTTCAGTCAAGATCTGCTCGGTAATGGGTAACTGGTGAAACAGTACGAACGCAGGAGAGCTTGGGAAAAAGTACTCTTAAGGAGAGGTGAAAAATAAAAAGTTACGAGTAGATTTCTTAACAGAACTTTTTCCAAATGAGTGTTGGTGGTTAGAAATAAGAGCCGTAGCTAGTCTGATATGCTATGTGAAACTTTAAATTCTGTCTCTTACTCCTTCAAGCCTTGTGATCTTTCTTTTGTTTTTTCCTTTCCTGTGCTTGTCCAACTAGCTGAATCCTCAGATAAAATGCCTAATGATCAAGGTAAATGAATAGCTGCACTTTCTCTTTTATTCCGTCCTTCACACGTTTTGTTTTTCCTGTCTGTGTGCAGTTGCATTTCTTAAATGAAACAAATATCTGTTGCTGTAACTGTCAGTGAGCAAGTTCCTGTTGTGCTTTTAATAGCAGAAGAACTGGAAGTCCTGTCTGTGGTTTGGGTGCTAGGAATATCAAGTGTTCTCTGTAGTCAGATATCAGATGAAGGGACAGGCACGTTGTGCCGGAGCTGAATCATTCTGTCAGAAGGGATTAGGATGAAGTGATCTTCCAGCCTCTGACCGTTGATGCAGGATCTCGCTACACAGAGGTGGAAGATCAAACAGTTACCTAATTAGCCCAAGTGCTGTTTTGTGAGCTCTACATCTGTAATTATTTTCATAATAAAGGGAAGTATGTCTGCTCTGGAAGGCTTTTTTACAAGAGAGGATCCTCTTGTCAGCTCATTTAGAGGCCAGACTCTCCTGAAGAGCGCAGCATTAGCTACTAAAAGCCTTAAGGTTTTAAAATGCTAGCTTGAAAAATGGGAGCTTTGACTTTACTACATTGAATTATAAGGTGAATGTCCCAGGGCTATTTTTGCTTTCTTCCAAATAATGTACAAGTCCAATAAAAAGGGGAAGAATTAGTCTAAAGGGATGAGTTTAAAAGGACATTGGCAAGCAACTTAGAAATACAATTAAATAGGTCCTAAAGGGGTTGAGAATGAGTTGTGGGGGTTTTTTGCCTTGCCTTTCAGCTTGTTACATAGAAGTAATTTATTAAATATGCTTTTACCTTCTGTCTACCAAATAGTGCTGATAATAGACAGTTATGGAGTATATTCATATCCAGAGTAGTGTAACAGAGACGCTGGAGAGATTCCATTTGTCAGTGGGGAAGCAGATGCTCCCTGTGCCATCAGGAGCACTCAACTGCAAGTGGGAGGGACTAGGGGAAGATTAAAAGGTTTCATTTAAAAGTTGCTGTTTTCTCTTCTGCACTGTTCTAACCTCAGCAGGTAGCTAAATCTTCTCATTCAGCATTAGCATCTTAAATTCATAGGTTCTTCTAGTAACAATTTAATTAATATTTATAAAATGATATCATTTATAAATAATAAAACCCTACATAAAAGCCAAGAAAGTTTTGTTTCAGAATTCCTCTGAGAACACTCGGAGATTTTAAATCATGGCAGTAGGTAAATTGTAGAAAAGGAGAAGAGGAGCCGAAAAGATCGCTGGGACAAGATCACTACATGACAGAGTTGTGTCCTTCAGGAAATAACGGACAAGTTATTTGGGACTGGAAGGAACATAACTACAATGGGATTGAGTCTCCAGCCTTAGTGGTCCTGTCTCTTTTTTCTTTCCCCTACTTCAATGTTTTTCTTCTGTATCAAGCACAGCGTATTGTTCTCCCGCACACTCCCGTAGCATGGAGCTTGTGTTAGGAGAAGGTACTGGCTGTTGCTGTCAGGCTTCAAGGAGTTGCCCTGGCCAAGCACAAAAGCGAAGGTCACGGTATTTAATTGTAGGAAAACTATCCTAAAGGGTAACACAAAGTAAAACTACATTGTCTGGCTGCAGATACCTAATGAGTAACGTCAAGATTGACAAGTAAGCTGTTCGTTAATATAGAAGGAAATGGAAAAACTCAACAACAAACTTTGTAAGATCCTGGAAAAAAGGCTGGTGTCCATGCAGGAGATGCAGCATGCGCATATGCTTGTTCTGAACGTATCATGTAGAAGCAAGACTGTTGTGGTGTGCCTAACCGCTTCCGAGAGAGACCATGAGTTACGGCCCTTATGTCCACAGAAACTGCTGAGAGGGTCCGGTTGTTCTTCAGGCTGCACTGCGTAAGGGATGAGCTCCCCAGAACTTAAAGGCTAAACTGCTGATCCCTGGTTTCAGGCATTAGATACTGAGGAGCATCTTGGTTAGGTTCTTAAATTTCATCATATTTGGAGAACTGGACTTTGTATCTCGTCTTTGCTTTTTTGGAAACATGCAGACACCGACAGCACACAGTGGGTGCCAGTGTGGGGCACCCCTGCGCTGCCATGCTCCACAGGGATCCTGCGCAGGTGGTTACTCCCAGGATGCCTACACCCTTTGGAAATATGACTGCTTGCCACAATACTGCTTTCTCCATATTGCTGCCTTCCAACCTTTTTATCATCTAAATATGATGTATATCCTTTATCATATACACGCCCACGGGGGTATATAACATCTGCGGGTGGCTGTGTGGGTTTATACTTTGTTGAGGGAGCACAGACCCTATGGACCTCATGATCCCGCTTGGTCTGTGCAGGTGATTTTCTGGATCTTACTATCTTCTCCATTATTTTATGTCATCTCTTAACTTCAGCAGCAATTATTTTAATTTTCTTTCACGGTGTTACTAAGGATATTGAATTACACTTGGCCAAGCACAAGTCTTGGCAGAACTCAGAAATATCCCCCGTGAATAATGGTTCTGCAATTATAATTCTTATCCTTATCAGTTAATTAGTTGTTAATCTTGTTAATATGTGCCACATTGCTTTTTTATTATGCTGCTTTTAACAAAGCATCATACTCAGTAAAATGTTTTATGGAAGTCTAAATATAGCATGTCTGCATAGTTACTGTTACCAACCAAATTTATAGTCTGACATTTAGTTTGTTTGAAAATACCGGTTTTCAATAGAACAGAAGGATGGGCATAAAGTATCCCACTGTCTCCTAGCTATCACCTTTTCCATGATCTCGCCTCTGTTAAGGCTCCAGCTGCTGCACTAAAAATGCATTTGTCCTTTTAAAATATTGTCAGTTATTTTTATTCCCCCCGTCTCCCGCAGCTTCTCTGGTGCCTCAGCGTATCTTCATCTGGAGCTTTCTCCAGGTCTTTTCAGTGCAAGTTATCTGGTCATACACACGTAAATATATTAAATACAAACTGTTTAAAATTCTGTTAAATTATTTCATTGCTGCTGCAAAGTTATAGTCCAGTACTTCAAAGAGACCACGTTTTGCTGAACGCGGTGTTCCCTCCAGACTGGCAGGTGCACTGTGTCTTTCTGTGTCTTTTTCGTTATAGATTTGCCCTGCAATACGTCTTTTCCATTATTTTAGACTACATCTAACTCCTCACTGTACACGTGTAGCATTCCTTCTTATCCTTCTCGGAGCTTAATCAGTATTCGTGCTGCTACCTTTCGGTGTTTTTACCAACTGTCTTTATTTCACGGTGACTAATTTATAGGCTTTGACTTCAGGTTCACAATTTCCATTTGTTACACATCCTTTAACACTTATTACTTCTTGATGAGAGTGGATTTTTAGCTGAGAAAATCCTTCTTCTGATGGTGAAACTGCTGTATTTGTGGACCTTTTTTTTTTTGTGGTTTTGGCTTTTTGTGCATAGCAGTGTAAAAATGTGCGAAGTATTATGGATCCCTGTAACAAGAGAAATGTTGTTCTTTGCATCTTGCTCTGTGTTTCCCCTGTTGTAGTATGTTTAGCATTTGTGGTAATTTCACATTAGTGCATTTTAATGAAAACACGGAAGTGGAAGAACCAGGGTTTTGTATGTCTGTATCTGCAGGAAGATCTTAACATCAGAGGTGAACTTGTGACTTGATGCGTCATGGTGCAGCAGCAAGGGACTTAAATTAGACCTGAATTATGCAAAGGGAGGTTCTTGTTGGGGTAAAAAGAGGATGGCTCTTGTGTTCAGCACCAAGGAGCCCACGAGCAGCAGCTGAAGTTCTGGAGGGGCTGTGTAATTTGCCTCAGTTTGTACTAATTGGCGTACAAGTATGTTTACTTCCATTGTCATCCTATAAACATAATGGTTTGAAACGAATTAATTTGTTTTCTCAGGTTTTCCCAAAAAACACTTTTGTGATACTTCATTGTCACTTGTGGCAAAGGTGAAACAAACAGAAAAGAATGGGGAGAGGCTGAAAGCAAGTTTTTATGGATAGGCAGGGACTTAATACTGCATTTACTGTGCTTTTGGTCCTCCACATATCTCCAGTCTTCCACACTTACTGTAAGTAGGTATTAGGCAAAGAAACCCGTGCAATTACTTTAAAGATGATTAACTGTCTGTACCAGTGTGGCACAGCCATTTGCCTCAATATATACCTATGTATTACTACAGATAATTTTTTATTATATTTTTAAAAATGAATACTAGTAGGGGCTCCTAAGCTTACTTAGGAAAATAGTAATGCAGGACACTAACTATTAAATAGCTCTTTTGAAGAAGCGGTTCTCGGAGAAACACAGTTGCTGTTTAAAGCCAGTCGTGTTGTAGGGGAGAGAAAAGGAGAAAAATTGTTCACAGTGGTTCAGAGAAGTTCTGAAAGAGCTACCTTAGAAATGCTAAAGTGTGTGTTTATGTGTATGTGTGTGTGTATCTATGTATATAAAATTACCACATATATGACCTTTGCAGCTTCAGGGTCTGGAGGGAAAGGAAGCCGCCCAGCGGACATAGGAGCAGATTACAAACCACCACTTGGTGGTAAGTACTGGTGTAAAGCTTTGCAATTTAAATGCTGTGCCTTTCGGCATTTCACCAAGTGATGCTATATCCTACTGAAAATAGTCAGCTGTTTACAACCCTGATGACATCTGTTGCAGTAACTTTTTCTCTTTATGATGATAGCTGTTCCCACTCATGAAATTGTATCGTACTTCTGTCAGAGTGTTCTTGCCTGCTGTGTGGGGTACGTAGGGAAAATATCATCGCATGCATTTACATTGCAGTGTCCGCGAACAGATCTTGTTCCCAGTTTAGTTTTTAATGGCTGCTATAGTGCACAAGTGTAAAATTAGTTCGGTAAGAACATATTAAGAAGGAAAAAAATCACCTTAACTCATTCTCCTTATTAACACTGTGGATTGCGAAAGCCTTGCCCTAGGGTAACACTCATTAGTGTTACATAAAATGTGTTTTCTTTCAGCGACAAGTGACCGCTGTAGAATACTGATGCCAGTTCCTGTGATTATTGGGTCCGAGGGGGATGCCTGTAGTGCTGGAGTTTTAGCAAAGTCCCAGGTTAACTCTCCTTAGACTCTAAACTATTGCGTTTTTTTGTGATAACCATTTGAGTAGGGTGAACAGAGACTTTATTTTATAGACTGTTAGTTGAAAATGGGTCTGTAAAGTACCTTATAGATTTAACAATTGTACAGAAACACAGTTGGCAAATGACAGAAAAAGAAGCAAGCGCTTCTCTTGAAATCGCAGCAGACAAACCATCTTTCTCCTTCTGCTAATCTGATTTTAGAAGTCTTTGATGGGCACTGCTTCCTTTTGATGGGGACTTTTTCTATATAATGAATAACCCCTTTCTCCCCACTCAAATTTCCAGGCAGTAACAGTCCCCATGGAAGTCCTACTTCTCCCTTGGACAGCAACATGCTCCTTGTGATCATAGTATCTGTTGGAGTCATCACCATTGTGATAGTGGTGATAGTCGCCGTCTTCTGCACTCGTCGTACAACAACTCACCAAAAAAAGTAAGATGTCTGAGTGGCATTTTGCCCTGTCCTACATTTCTCACTTAATTCTATTATTTAATCTTTATGATACTTGAGAGTTTATTACTTTTAAGTCTTGTGGGCTGTAGAAATTCTGTTCTGACAACAGGTTAGTAATGCGGTTTGAATTCTTGTGTTCAGAAGACAACATGCATTAAAACAGGTAAGTTATCATGCGTGTGATGATGATGATGATCTGCTTTTCCTTATCAGTGTTTCAGAGTTTACAAACCATCAAGAGTTTACAGGCAAACTGGGGCAATGCTTTCAAGTATACCTGCACTTGCCCTTCTCTGAGGAGAAATTATTGTTTAAAAATTGGGCTTATCTGGCATTTCTTCTTTAAAATCAGCTCTGTGTGTTTGTGGTACTCGCAGCATTTTCTGATTAATGTCTTGCTGGAAATTCACATGGTCATCTGGGAGTTAACGCCTCATTTTGCAGCAGGGGCGGAGGCAGAATTCACCCGGGCAGAGCAGCACCCAACCTCCAGTCGATTCATCTCTTTAGAGCTGGGGGAGCTCAGCAGCTCCGGAGGATTCTCACTTCTGTTCTTAGCATGTACTTCACTGTGTGGAGTAGGTTTACAAGCTGTGGAGGATAATACCCAATTTTTAGACAGGTTGCTGGAGTGGAATCTGAACCAGGTACTGGACTCTTTAGAAAGTGCTCCAAAATCCTAAATATAGGTGTGCATCTGAATTCTGCCCTCATTTAGAGCATCTGAATTCAGACTACAGCAGCGATGCTTCCCTTTATAGGCTCCTGAAGGTTGTTTCTGTACGTTCTTTGAAAGAACTTAACAGAGCTGAAAGCTTTTTTTTTAAGTTTGAAAAGACTGTTATGCATAACAGATAATCTCTTATCTATTATGGTTAGAAGATAATCTCCACTTGCTTTGCTGACACTGAACCATCCTGCAAAAATGCAGGTTCTCCAGGAGAACAAGGAGAGCAAGGGTATATGAGTGATGGTCTAGCAACTGGGGGATGTGCTTGGGAGAGGGCAAAATTCATGTCTCTGGGCCCAAGAGACGTGTTTTATTTTCAAGGAGCAGAAATAACCCTGTAGAATCTTGCCTTTGTTTTCCCAGTTTCTAAATGCCACCTCCCTTGCATGCAGTGATGTTAGTCACAGCCAGTGACTGACCTTCTGATCTCTTTCACTCATTCAGCTGCAGCGCCCAAAGCAGGGTGCCGGCAGCACCTCTGCCTGCAGATCACCTACAGAGAGGTGTTCATTGATACTTTCAAAATTTTATTAGTCATATCTTAGCCATTTCTAGCAAGCGTGCTACCCTGAAGGGACGCCTTCTTCCATGATTACCAGGGTCCAAAGTGAGGAGTGTGTGTGGAGGGCAGTGCTGGAATTCTACATTTTACTTTTCCAAAATTCTGCCATGTCGGACATCTGCCTCGCAATCCGTTTGCTGCTGCTGCTGTTCAGCAGCGATGAAAAAGCACGTTAGTTAGATGTGTGTAACCAGAGCAGTGGTAAAACGAATGTTCTCATCATTAGTCTTTAGAGTTAACCATCCTATTGGGATAATTGTCTATTTGCACACTCCTTCTACAGCTATTGTTTGAGGTTGTTTGTAAGCCCTGGAGTATGGGCACAGCATGATGTATGTACACTTCACGTTTGGAATATTCTCTTAATAACCGCAAGTACTGGAAACTTAATTTTTGTTAATGAAAGCTTAGACTGTAGAGCACAGTTCTGCAGCATGTGGTAGCATTTGAGACAAATTTCATGGCATGAGAGCTGCAGAACATGCTTTGAGATGTCAGATGTGCTTATATGTAAAATTCAAAGCTTCTTGCCCAGTGGGTAGCTTTTGCTCAGCTGGATACAAGATCTGAAGAAAATCTCAGTGAAAATTTGCCTTTTTCAACAAGTGAAAGGAAGCTTACATCTAAGAACATTTCATTTGTTTTCCTTCCCAAGGAAACGAGCTGCCTGCAAATCAGTGAACGGGTCCCATAAGTACAAAGGAAACTCCAAAGATGTCAAACCTCCCGACCTCTGGATCCATCATGAAAGACTGGAGCTAAAACCCATTGATAAATCTCCAGATCCCAATCCAATCATGACAGATACCCCAATCCCTCGCAACTCCCAAGACATCACCCCAGTTGATAATTCCGTGGACAGCAATATCCATCAGAGGCGGAATTCCTACAGAGGTGAGCGATCAACAAGTACTTTGACCATGATGTTTAAAATTAAATACGTCTTACTCCATCTGGTGAAATCACTTTATTGACATATTATTCAGTTACCCTTCTCTTTTTATGTTCTTGTTTTCCAAGTAGTGAATTGGTTTTGTGCCTAGTTTATTCAGTTACCCTTATCTTTTTATGTTCTTTTTTTCCAAGTAGCGAATGGGGTTTGTGCTTAGTTTATAAGACTCTCTGAAAAGGATGGATCACATGTTTTTGTGAGAAAATTGAGTGCCCAAGAGTTAAATCATGAATTTCCCTTGGTAAATGCCGATTAGTAATCAGAAGATCATCTGGCAAGTGTTTCCTATTAAGCTGTTGAGAGGTGTGGGACTTTTTTTCAGCAGTCAAACACACAATCAGGTTTTGGTGCGGGTGTTTTCACTCAGTGAGTGGTTAACTTGTTAAATGTCTCAGCCGTGTGGGTGACTCCGTGCTGCCACTCACTGCCCAGAGCTGCACTGCCAGAGGCTTGTGTTTGCATTATGGCATGGAGAGTTTCTCCAGTGCCCAATAATCTTTACCCCTAACTGTCCTCTTTTCCATCTTCTAGTGGAGGATGAAAGAGCTGTTTTTATCAATTATGAGTCATAGAACTGCTTACAAACAGGACAGCCCAGAAATAAAGAGAGGAGGATTGAAATCATCTGGTATGGTATCACAGAAGTCCTGCTGCAATGGTAAATAACCTTCAGTATTTTTCCTTCAGGGCATGAGTCAGAGGATAGCATGTCCACCCTGGCGGGAAGAAGGGGGATGAGGCCCAAGATGATGATGCCTTTTGATTCTCAACCACCTCAGCGTAAGTCAACAGCCCACCTACCAGCTGGCTTGAAATCGGGAGCACCCAAACAAGCCGTGTTGGTACTGTATGCACCAGCACACTCCCATACTGCTTCCTACGCACTTCTCCTGAGGAGTTCTGGCATATCCGCCTTGGAAAGAGTTCAAAGGCAGCATCCCGAGTCCCTTAGCGTGAAGGCAGAGTTAGATCAAGTTAAGAGGAAAAATAGAATAGCTGTATTTGAGCGAGCAGGAGGCACGCTGCAGAAGCAGGGAAGAGTTAGGAATGTGTCCGGCAGTCTGTCTGTCCCGGTCCCCAGCAGCTGGCAGCTGCAGGTGCTTTGTAGGGAAAGCCTATGAGCGCGGCTTCTTTTTATAGTCCATTCCCTTTGTACTCTGCCAGTATCCAGCTGTTACATAGGAACTGTAGAGTCGGTACATCTCTGTCAGGTTCTGCTCCACTGTTAGTTCTCTCCTCCCCAGAGCAAACAGCCATAGCCTTTTTGGCTGCCCCTCATGAAGCAGCTGCTCCATCCCCTTGATCACTTCAGCTGCCATTCTCAGAACCATCTCTAACTTTCCTATGTGCTTCTTGAGGTGCAGAGAGGCCAGAGCTGCACGCAGTACCACCAAGGTACAGAGCAGGAGACAGCATCCTCTGCCATGTTCCTGCTGAATGAGGTGCTACAAGATTCCGTTGGCTTTTTTGGCTGCAGCTGCATATTGAGCTAATGATATCAGAGATCTGTCAACTATATCTCCAGAAACTCTTTGCTGAGTTGTAACTGCCAGCTCTGAGTTCGGCATCATATAAGTACTCTTTGGATTATTTTTCCCTCAATGCAATAGCTTATTTAGTGATGCTAAAGTTTACCTGCCATCTCTTTGCCTGCTCGCTCAGTCCTGTGGTCAGAGGTCTTTCTGAAGTTCATATAATTTCTAAACTTGAAGATTTCTCTGATTGATTCCATGTCTGGCTCACTGAGAAAGATAATTGATTAAAACCAGTCCCAGCACTGATACCTGGGGAATCTCCTGCTGACTCCCCTCTGTCTTGAAAATTGATTATCAAGCCACTCCCTTGGCTTCGTATCTGTGCCCAGCTTTCAGTCCATAAAAGAGCTTTCCCTCAGCAGCAACTTAGTGTTTTAACTTTACAGTGGACCCTTGTCGGAGCCTTTTTGAAAATTTAGCTGTATTATATTTGCTGGTTCCCTTTATTGACTTATTTACTGTCTTGAAACTCTGAGATTAGTGATTTACTCTTACCAGGCAATTGCAACCACAAGCTCTTGTGTTTCATTGAATGATTTCAGTTAGGTTTCGACTTCCTAACTTTCTGCTTTATTTACTGAAATGGGTGCTAGGTTTTCTTGGCCTCCACATGCTTTTTCAAGGGTCCTGATGACCCAGTTAGCTCAGTTTGTGAATTTTTGACTGTTGGCTTGTTTTACAACCTTTTTACAAGAGTAGTATCTTTTTTCCTTGGTTTTAAACTAAATAGTCTGATGCTCCTTGTTTTCTCCCAGTTTTATGTGTATGAGGGAAGAGCCGAGGATATAGTTTTACATGTATGAGGGAGGAGTAAAGGATACAGTTTTACCCTAGTCATCTTTACTCCAGTTATTTTCTTAAAAGTTTGTTTGCTGTCAAATACGGATGTTTAATATGGCAGCTATTGGATTCTGATGATTTCCTGTCCCATGTCAGGTGCTAGAACATGATGAGTTCAGACTTGTGTGACCCTGTAACAAATTCAGACTGCAGTAAGTCTTCCCTTGCGCTCTTCTGTGTGTTCTTTCTCTAAATGGGACGCAGCGTTGGATACACATAGCACAAGATGAACTCATACAGGAGCCCGTGCTGCAGTGCACCGAGTGCTCCACGGAGCAGTGTAGCAAAGTACTGTGTTATTTGATGAGAAGGATCCTCAGCAACTTAGGTGATCAGTCCCAGGTAGGATGAAAAGATGTACAGCTGACACAAGTGATAGAGTGGTGATACATATTTTAGGGGGGGGACTATATTCCAGTTCTACCTTTTGATGGTGTTCAAGCTGATGTGATAATGCTGGCAGATACAGTCGTGGATATGATTTTCCCTTGCAGCACTAAACCCAGCTGTGACATCCCTTTTTGGTACCAGTGCTGCGGTGTTCGCTTGAAAAGCCGATCTGTTTTCCCCCTCTTTATTAGTTATTGCCCAGCAAGAACGAACCAGACAGACACAGCTGGCTTGGTGCGCCAGGTTAGCGTGATGCACTACATGTCAGGAAGGTCTTCTAGTGCCCTAGGGACTGAGATTGTTTTTGTGATTTTGTTTGACTTTTTATCCTGTTTGCAAAAGCTCTGAGGGCTTCCAACTGTATGTTTCTATTTTATAGTAAGTGAAAACATCAACAAAATGTCTTCAGATACCTTTTTGTAAAAGCTACAGAGAAAACTGACACCAGTACATGAGGCCCTTTCTCAGCAAGCAACACAGAAGGCAGGACCATTTGTTTAGTGTAAATCTGTGCCTGCAAATGCCTTCCTATGGCTTCTCCCACCATAGCATTCAAATCTAGTTATTTACCTCTAAAATACTAAATTAGGATAATTTATTATGTTGAATTTTAGTATAATTTACAGTAATGGTGTGCGCCTAGTTTAGTTCCTTCCTAACTGGAAAAAAAAATTCTGGAAGGGTATTAGGAAGCAAAAGGCTATTTCTTTCTGAACGCGCATTTCTCTTTATCCAGTTCTTTATCTGAACTTTTCTCTTCCTTGAAATTAAACAGTGCATCATGATCTTCATTAAGAGCTGCTGGTGCTACAGGCTGTTTTTGACCTGCAAAGCTATCAGATTTAGGCCTGATAACCCAGCAAATTATTAGCAAAACCCAGCAGTTCCAGCTGGGTGGCTTGGTGGCAGGGTAAACTTTCTGGGGACATGGCTTTTCACTGCATCAGATTTTCTCCACTCGCTCACCAGAGTCTGCTTTGGATGCTGTTTCAGAGCTGCTACAATTTTGTGTTCTTCTCCCCATCTCTAAGCTTTTAGGAAATGTCTTGAATGTCTAGTGTATGTGTATGATTTTTTATTGTGGTTGCAAAAACATATCAGCAGCCTTTGTACTAACATGCATTATATTTGCTCTTGATTGAAACGCTTGCTGAAAGACAGGTGTAGAGCAGTGGTTTCTACAGGTAGAAATAATCAAAATGTTTATGCCTGGAAAATGTTATGCCTTAAACTCTATATGCCTCCTACCTTGCTGACATGTAAGAGAGCTCCTGATGTCTCTGGTGACTGCTGTCTCTGCTGGATTTCTGATCTCCAGGCTTTTGTGGGTTATTCCTCCATTTGCCAGTTCCCTGCAAGACAGAGTGGCATTTTAATCTTGCTTGAAATGAGAATATCTGACTTTTCACATCCCCTTGACAGTTATCTCACAGGTCTTAAATCTAGAACTACTGATTACTCAGTATTAGAGTTTAGTTACTCTTTGTTTACAAGAGGTTGATAATGACGTTAGCATCTCAGTGGGGGAGAGAAATTCTTTATTACCAACAGCTGAAAATCTCTAAGTATATTGCCTCTGCTGGCCAATTCACATATCCTGTCCTGCTGACAGGCTGTTTTCCAGGAAATGAGGAAGTCAGAGGGTTCAGGTTTGTTTAGTCAGCCTCCGAGTTCAAACTGCATGCATCAGTGCAAGAAGTCTTAACTGAACTCACCATTAGAATGATGGATTTGTGCATCACATCACTCCTAGAAAGTAACTTCCCAAGGCAGCATATCTGAAGAATTTCCAGAAAAGGTTCAAAATAAAGTAACCAACCACAATCTTTTGTTTTTCTTTATGGTGCTAGTGGTAGCATTTCCCTCTTGTTCTCTGTGTTGAGACTCTTTTGGATGATTTTAAGCAATTCAATATTTTAGTCTGGCATTCTGGCAATTCTGCACATGCTCTTCCACCCAGCTGGGGAGCAGTGACAGTTTGTTTTGCTGTTGTCACAAAAGAGTGAGGGCAAAGGGTGATTTACATTAAATATGAAATTCATGTCTCGCAAACAGGAAAAAGAAAACAGCAAGATAAAAAAAGGGGGGAAAAAAGAAAAAGAGGCTTTTGGTTTGAGTGCACTGGAGCAGAGCTTTATTAAGTCTGCACAGAGGGAATAAATGGAGCCTTTGGTGTCTTGCCCTGCTTTTACCATTTGTCTTGCATTATTTAATTAACCAAAGATGCCACATTTGGTTACAATGTTAAGAAATGCAATGACAGCCAGAAATTATTTTGGAATTTGAACTTGTATGTCTTCTGTATTAGGTCTGACATTTATAGCACAGCATGAAATACAGGGAAGTTCTAAAGGGAGCTGAACTTCATTTTTCTCAAGTGTAACAGAAAGCGCTTGAAAGATACAGCCAAGAGAGAAGCACTTTCTGTGCAGGAAAATGAAGAGCTCTGCCTCTTTGGGGGATTTTGTGTCTTGGCATGGAGGGAACTAAAGTGCTGGAGCAGAGTTGGAAAATTGGCATTGAAACATGTCATCTTGGTGTCATTGTAACTCTGCCGAGTAGTTGGCTCCCCTGTTCCGTGGCGCTGTGGGGAAGGGAGGGATATGGTGCATTTCAGTACATGTGCATGCTTGTCTGTAGGTTAAGCATTTTTCTGTCTTATATTCATTCACAGCTGTGATTAGTGCTCATCCCATCCATTCACTCGATAACCCTCACCATCATTTCCACTCCGGCAGCCTCACTTCTCCAACTCGCAGCTATCTCCATCACCAGGTCAACCCGTGGCCGATTGGCACATCCATGTCCCATTCAGACAGGGCCAATTCCACAGGTGAGATACAAACAATCAGGTAGATTTTGCTTGTAACGGAACAATGAGTTGAACGTGTGGAAATCAAAACCTGAAACTTAACTTGGTCAGTTTCCATTGTGGTGTTCCATGAGCATCAGAATGATGGGTTTAAGTACAAGAAAAATCCTCAATAGGTTGAGTTTTCTGTAAACAGTTTCTTGTGTAGGTCAGATATTGATCCTTGAGGTACATGGTGGTGTCCTTGGAAAAGGAGACTTAATGTTTTACATACAACTTCAAATAGCATGATTCCTTATTCTAAAGCCTTCAGCCCTGGAGTCTGAAAACATCAGATTAAATCTAATTTGATCTACTTAATATGATAACTTTTTTCTAATTAGTAGTGATTAAAACCAAGAGAGGACAAAAGTCCAGACTGCTACTGAGAGCTGACATTAGTTAATGTTCCTGAAGCACGCAGAAAATTGCAGTGATTTCTGTGCAGCATTTTTAAGCTTGGAGCACAATCGTTTGTGATAGTTTTTGTAATGTCTCCAGTGCTCTGAAAAATTCGGAAGCAACAATATTGCAAAACTGCACATAGGTAGCATCTTGAGATGAAGTGAACTCTGAGCTTCTCTAGTTGAAGATCTGCATTTCAATTAAGGTGCCCCAGCCAACAGCGTTCTTTCCTGTTTCCTTATGAAAGCGATTCATGAGGCTGCAAATGCGCAGCCAGGTATGTTAGAGGCAGAGGGTTCCCTTTTTCTGCTTTTACACTGCTGAAGTGACAGCTCTCACAATCCAGATCTTCTGCATGTGGTCCAAGTAGGATCATGATGCCCTGAATTCAATATGCCATCTCATTGTTCTCTTAGATCAGGGTGGAGTCTGCTGCAGACAAACAAATGAAGCCTGTGATTCCATTTTAGCTTTCAGCAAGTAAAGAGATTTCAAGTCTACCTCAGAAAAAATTTAGTTCTTCTATATACAGTACAGTGATATATGCTTAACGTATATTTAATTTTTTTAATATTAAAGAATGCCAATACTATGAAATACTCAATGGTAAAATGAGGATGAAGATTTGTTTTCCATGCCGTTTATCTGACATCTTATTAAATGTAGTTGTTTCAGTGCAAAACTGTTGATTTGGTATTATGCCTGTGGGGTCATTCACTTCTTGGGCTTATTTTGTTATTAGACAGCTGTTGCCGTTCAGCTTAGAACAGGACAGTTACACAGAATTGATGTTATTTGCGCCACAGATCGTTAATCTGTGATCACTTCTTAGCTTATAACGGCAATCTTGGAAAAGGTGCTTGCAGACATTACTGTGATGTTTCCATCTGACCACAGAGAACATTTCTGTTAAAGAAAAGAAACACCTCTTTGGGGTTTTTTTGTGTCTGCTGTAGAATCTGTTCGAAACACACCAAGCACGGACACCATGCCGGCTTCCTCGTCTCAGACATGTGCTGACCACCAGGATCCTGAAAGCACCGCGGGGTCTTATCTGGCTAATGCACAAGAAGAGGATTCGGCTCAGAACCTCCCAACGGCACATGTCCGTCCTTCCCACCCGCTGAAGAGTTTTGCGGTGCCAGCGGTTCCACCAGCTGGTTCCACGTACGACCCTGCGCTGCCAAGCACACCGCTGCTGACTCAGCAAGGTGAGCGGGGGAAAACTGGCAAGACGCACTTGCCACAAAGAGAAAAAGGAGATTTTAAGAAGAAAATGAGAGAAGCTCCTTCAGGAACAGAGGGTAGAAGGAAATATTGCAAAGGAAATATGACAGAGGCTGGAGTCAATTTTGTTGGTATGATTTTCAAGGCCTTTTTCTTTTATGTACATAGAAGAACTAGACAAAAATTCAGCACTCCATAATTTGAACCGTTCATTTTCCTCTAATAGAATCCTTTTTATTCTCCTGCTTTCAAGAGATTCCTGAATAAGCGAAAGAACTAATTAACTGAGGCGTAACTATGTAACAATTTATTTTCAGCTCCTAACCATCCAGTTCACTCGGTGAAGACTGCGTCAATTGGGACTTTAGGAAGAACTCGACCTCCCATGCCAGTGGTGGTTCCCAGTGCCCCTGATGTGCAGGAGACCACCAGGATGCTCGAGGACTCGGAAAGCGTAGGTACTCTTACGCTGCCAGTGCCTTGCTTTGGCAGTGATTATCAGACCGCGGTGAATCTCTCTTTATATGATACTTGTAAACTTTAGCAATGTTTGCAGTGAGACTCAGAGGCAGAGAATAATGAGGCTTCTGTTAACCCATATAAAAAAAAAATCGAGTGCAAATACCCTCTACACAAGGTAGCAAATTCAGAGAATTGGCACTTTAATTGCAAGTATTAGTAGCGCTTTCTAAATGTGAAAAGTTCCCCAACACTAAACAGATGCAGCGCTTCCATCTGTTCCAGTCCACAAGGCCCACTCAGTCAGGAACTGAGAAACCTTTGACGACATTTTGGCTGAAGGGAGGCTCTTAGCTGAACACAGAGTCATGTTCTCAGAGATTTCCTTTCTTGACTCAGCGCTTCTGGTTTCTGCCAGCCTATCACAGTGACAGAAGGAGAGGAAAGACAAATACCATGTATAGCACTAGGCTTCTCATTCTTTACAGTACGTAGTGCCTAATGGAGCTCTAGTTTATGACTTGGGCTCCTATATGCAGTCTCCCGTATTGGGGCCGTGGAAGTGCCGTGCACATCTGGTTTTTGCCTGCTTATCTTGATGTAAAGAGCATCTTTGTTCACAGAGCTGAAGGCCTCCAACAGCACCATTTGCTTTTCTGTGCAGCCAAAGATGTTGTGTTCGTGCTTGCTTTGAGATGTCATTTATCGCTGTCTGGATTGCAGGCATACTGTGCCTGGATCCTATTAAAGTCGTGCAGCTGCAGCTTCCTCTGCTGCTGCAGAGTGTCCAAAGTGTCATTGCAAATGACAATTTTAGCATTAATGCCAAAATGTTTAAAACCACCATCCCAAAATAGGTTTTTAGATACTCATAAAAGTGTTCCGACTTTATGGAGAAAAAGCAACTGTTGGGCTTCTTTGGAAGTAGCTTTTAAGAAGCAAGGATGGTTTTGGGTGTCAGGCACTGGAAGAGCTGTTTCCCTTTCATAGAATCATAGAACCATAGAACCATAGGGTTGGAAGGGACCTCTGGAGATCATCTAGTCCAACCCCCCTGTCACAGCAGGGTCACCTACAGCAGGTTACACAGGAACACATCCAGGTGGGTTTTGAATGTCTCCAGAGTTGGAGACTCCACCACCTCTCTGGGCAGCCTGTGCCAGTGCTCTGCCACCCTCAGGGTAAAGAAGTTCCTCCTCATGTTTAGGTGGAACTTCTTATGCTCAAGTTTGTGCCCATTACCTCTTGTCCTGTCCCTGGGCACCACTGATAAGAGCCTGGCCCCATCCTCCTGACACCCACCCTTTAAGTATTTATAAGTCTTGATAAGATCCCCCCTCAGCCGTCTTTTTTCCAGACTGAAGAGACCCAAATCCCTCACCCTTTCCTCATAAGAGAGGTGTTCCAGTCCCCTAATCATCTTTGTAGCCCTCTGCTGCACCCTTTCTAGCAGTTCCCTGTCCCTCTTGAACCTGGGAGCCCAGAACTGGACACAGTACTCCAGGTGTGGCCTCACCAAGGCAGAGTAGAGGGGGAGGATGACCTCCCTTGACCTGCTGGCCACACTCTTCTTGATGCACCCCAGGATGCCACTGGCCTTCTTGGCCACAAGGGCACATTGCTGCCTCATGGTCATCCTGTTGGCCACCAGGACTCCCAGGTCTCTTTCCACAGAGCTGCTCTCCAGCAGGTCAGCCCCCAACCTGTCCTGGTGCATGGGGTTATTCCTCCCCAGGTGCAGCACCCTACACTTGCCCTTGTTGAATTTCATAAGGTTTCTCTCTGCCCAGATCTCCAACCTGTCCAGGTCTCTCTGCATGGCAGCACAGCCTTCCGGTGTGTCAGCCACCCCCCCAGCTTTGTGTCATCAGCAAACTTGCTGTGGGTGCACTCTATCCCCTCATCCAGGTCACTGATGAATATATTGAAGAGGGCTGGACCCAGTACTGACCCCTGGGGAACACCACTCGTCACTGACCTCCAACTAGACTCTGTGCCCCTAATCACAACCCTCTGAGCTCTATCTTTCAACCAGTTTTCTATCCACCTTACTGTCCATTCATCTAACCCACACTTCCTAAGCTTCCCTATGAGGATGCTGTGGGAGACTGTGTCAAACGCTTTGCTTAAGTCAAGGTAGACCACATCTACCGCCCTCCCCTCATCTATCCTTCCAGTCATGCCATCACAGAAGGCTATCAGATTAGTCAGACATGATTTCCCCTTGGTGAATCCATGCTGAGTACTTCTGATAGCTTTCTTTTCCTCCACATGCCTTGAGATGACACCCAGAACGAGCTGTTCCATCATCTTTCCAGGGATGGAGGTGAGGCTGACCGGCCTGTAGTTCCCCAGCTCCTCCTTCTTGCCTTTTTTGAAGACTGGAGTGACATTGGCTTTCCTCCAGTCCCCAGGCACCTCGCCTGTTCTCCAGGACTTTTCAAAGATGATGGAGAGCGGCCCAGCAATGACTTCTGCCAGTTCCCTCAGCACTCTCGGGTGCATCCCATCAGGGCTCATGGACTTGTGAATATTTAAATGATCTAATTGATCCCTCACTCGCTCCTCCTCAACACAAGGGAAGTCGTCTTCTTTCCCTGTTACTTTATTCCATGCCTGGGACTCCTGAGGGCTGGGCCGAGCAGAAAAGACCGAAGCAAAGAAGGCATTCAGTAACTCTGCCTTCTCCGCATCCTCCGTCACCATGACTCCTGCCTCATTCAGCAGTGGGCCCACAACTTCTCTGGTCTTCCTTTTGCTTCCAGTATACTTGTAGAAGCTCTTTTTGTTGTGCTTGACGTCCCTAGCCAGGTCTAATTCCAAGGCGGCCTTGGCTTTCCTTGTTTCATCCCTGCACGCTCTGGTGGCATTCTTGTAATCCTCCCAAGGGGTCAGTCCCTTCTTCCACTTATTATAAACTTCCTTCTTCCACTTGAGCTTTTTCTGAAGCTCGCTGCTCAACCATGCAGGTCTCCTGCATCCCTTGGCCGATTTCTTTCTCTTAGGGATGCACCGATCCTGAGCTTGGAGGAAGTGGTCTTTGAATATCAACCAGCTTTCTTGAGCCCCTTTGCCTTCCAGAGCCCTAGCCCACGGGATCCCTCCAAGCAGTTTCTTGAAGAGGTCAAAGTTAGCCCTCCTGAAATCCAAGGTTGTAATTTTACTTCTTGTTGTTTTGTGGATAGTACCCATGATCCTGAACTCAATCATTTCATGATCACTACAACCTAGGGTGCCCCCAACCTTAATGTCCTCCACCAATCCCTCTGTGTTTGTCAGTACCAGGTCTAGAAGTGCTCCTCTCCTTGTTGGCTCCTGTACCACCTGTGTCAAAAAGTTGTCATCAACGCACTGGAGGAGCCTCCTGGACTGTCCATGCCTGGCTGTGTGGTCTTCCCAGCAGATACCAGGGTGATTGAAGTCCCCCATGAGAACCAGGGCCTGCGATTGCGAGGCTACCTTCAGTTGTCTGTAGAAAGCGTCATCAGTTTCCCCATCCTGATCAGGTGGCCTGTAATAAACACCCACAACAGTGTCCCTCATATTTGCCTGTCCCTTAATCCTCACCCATAAGCTCTCGACCCTCTCTTCATCCGCCCCTAGTGAGAGCTCAATGCATTCCAAACGCTCTCTCACATAGAGTGCAATTCCACCACCACGCCTTGCTGGTCTGTCTTTCCTGAAAAGGACATAGCCATCCATGACAGCATTCCAATCATGCGAGTTGTCCCACCATGTCTCAGTAATTGCAATGAGATCGTGGCCCCGCAACCACACACAGACCTCCAGCTCTTCCTGCTTATTCCCCATGCTGCGTGCGTTGGTGTATAAGCATTTCAGAGAGGGAGTTGTGTGTGTAGTTTTGACCCTTGAGATGTGGTGTGCCTTCTGGCTTTCAGAAACACTGGCACACTGGCCCACGAGCGCTGAGCAACTACGCCCTGGCACCTCACCAGCAAGCCCAGTACCATCCCCACCCCCCTTCAAATCTTTCAGATTGCAAGCCAACAAGTTACTGTATTAGCTATTGTATTACTGCTATGAGAAATGCTTATTTTGAATTAATTTTTCTTTTTTTTTCCTCGTTTCCTTATTGTCCTTTCCTTTTGTCACATTGTTTTTGTCACCCTCTTGATTTTATTTCTGTACGCGCTGGTCTAGAACCAGCACGCATGCTTCATTTGGTGCACTTTTGCCCTTCTGTCTAGCTGTCACCCCTACTTTACTCTTTGTTTTGGTTGGTACCAAAAATATACTCATTAGTTTATTCATCAACAAGTTTATAATATATCCACTAATAAATTTCTTCATTAATAAATTAGTACAATAAATGCTAGTTAAATTACGAGTTTTAAAAATGAGGATTAGATAGTGATTTGAATTGATCCTGAGCCTGTAGAAATAAATCTGAGTGCTTCCACCTCACTGCTGTTTATCATTGTCAATAGTCGGCAGATAATGCATTGGACGTGGGACAGAGAGGACTTTTCTGGTACAATCTCGATTGCTGGGTAAACTGGAGAGTGCCTGCTGCGTTCATTTCTATTTACATGAGAGAAAGGGTTCTTTTCTAGAAGCAAAGGAAGTGCGATCAGAGTCAGGGCTGAGGGCTCCACTCTGGGAAGGGCTCCAGTTTCACCGTACGTGAGCGTAGCTTTCGTATTAGAGTCTAGTCAGAAGGTCAATAATGGACCTTAACTATATAGAGCAGAAACTGTCACCCAGGAGTTGTGTTGCTTCTGCTTTGGCATGAGCAGAGCTGGTGTTGGAATAGCACCTGCGGCCTGGCTCGCTTTCTGTGAAAATGGTGTTGAGAGAGCAAAGAGGGTTTGGAGAAGTGCTCCAAGAAGGTAAGGGGTTGGGAAAAGCGTTGGTCACCTTAGAAAAGGTTTTGAGGTGAACAAGTTGGTGGTATCTGTCTACACACGTGAGTTGATAACAGAACGTTCAGTATCGCTGAAGCTAGACAATGAGGCTAAAAATGGAGCATGATTTTCACACGCATAATGATTCTCAAAACAGGTTTTTTCGAAGTGATTCTTTTGACCTTTTTTTCCAGTTAAGCTGGGGAGATTTTTCTAAAACATCTACTTTGGTTCAAAGGAAGCTAAGTTATCTTGAAGCAGGAATTGATACAAGGAAAACAGATAAGAAGATCACAGTCTTAAAAATCAGTGAAACTATGAATCATTATTGCAAAAAGATCTGCGCTTAAAATAGAGAGTTATTAATTCCTGTAACTGTTGATAAATCTGCTTCTGCTTATTCGTGTGTCAGGGTCGCAATCTACACCAGAATCACTGATTATTTCTTATTCTGTCCCTCTTAAAGAGAGTCACCTTGTCAGTAATTCTTTATGTCTCCCACAGAATTACGAACCGGATGAGCTGACCAAAGAGATGGCCCACCTGGAAGGACTTATGAAGGACCTTAATGCTATCACTACAGCATGACCACCTTCACCAGGACATGACTCCAAACAGTTTCACAAGTCTTGGGACTCAGCCTTGGAACACAAGGAATTGTACAGCGTGAAAAAAAAAAAAAAAAAAAAAAGGGAAGAAAAAAAAGAGAGAAAAAAACAGGAAGAGGGACAGCACACAAGAGCCTACACAGAAAGCAAACGAACCAACCACTGCATTTGTGCTACAGCTGGTCAAAAAGAGATGACCTTTCTCGTCATCGTCCTGCAATGAAGTCATTGCCAAGTTGAATTCCATTTCCCTGCTGAGACCGTGCAGGATGGGACGCAGCAGGCTGAAATCTACCATCCAGACGAAAGGAAAAAAAAATGGACTTTACGTTTGGGTTTTTTTTTCTGGTCAGGTTTTGTCTCAGTGGTGTGATTGCCCTGCCTTTTCAGTGTTGGACATTTGCATTTATGTACAATTTTATTTGTGTTTTTATTTTATCTTTTTTTATAAAAAGGAAAAAATATTGTAATCAAAAAAAGAAAGGAGAAACTTGTTTTCCACAGCCTAGACTGACATTTGACTGGTTGTTCTATTGTGTATGAAAATTCATTGCCAGCGTGGGTTGTTCTGTTTTGTTTTTTATTCTGCGTATGATTACGTCTCCTTCTGGCAGTTAATCCATGGCCTTTTGGGATGCTGCACTGCTATTTGTAAGCTTTTTTTATTATTTTTATATTATAATTATTAAAAGCCTGACTTCCTCCTCTCATCACTGTGAGATTACCAGTCTGTTTGAACTGAAATGTAATTTGAAAGGCTTGTTTGTCGCTTTTTGTGCAGTTTCAATATTTTGAGTGGGGAAAAGTAGATGGGGAAGGGGAGGGGATCCAGTGGGAGATTTCATTATTGTTGTTTTCCAGTCTTTCTACATTGACTCGAAAGACTGAAGAAAATGAACGCATCTTCTGTAACGTCCTTCCTTGTAACTTCCGCATACTGTGTCTCTGGTTACTGAATTGCGGTGAGACTCTCATTTAGAAACATTAAAGAAAATTTCCTCCTGGAAAGTAGGGTTCCTTATGTTTAGATGACACTACAGCTTATTTTGGCAACAGTGCTCTGTTTTGTTGGGGTTAGTTTAAAACATGAGCCCACAGCTGGGGTGCTCGTTTAGCAGGGAGAGCTTAGCGCAGGCAGCAGCGCGCAGGGCACGGCCCTTCTCTGCTGGGGGTGCTCAGCTTTGAGCTGCCTGGGCCCCCCTGAAGCGGAGAACTGGGGACCTCTTCTCATCAGCAACAGCCCACGGCATCCTTTTGAGCACACTACATGGCCACAGCGTCCTTCAGCAGCAAGTCCAGCCCCGGTGCAATTTCTCTATCCCAGGCCATTTAAACAAGAATTCTTCTCTTAAGGATTTTTCAGACACATAAGCAAGGCAAAAATGTATTTTTTTACACTTTTGAAACCATTTGAAAAGAAAAACAGTATTAGCAACTCAGGTGCTGTTCATGTATCTGTCTAGAAAGGAAGGAAAGTGAAAAGGGAACTCCTGTATGAGAAGGAAAAGGGGTTTTGTTTTCTCCCGGTATGATGGCCTGGCTCTGCCATGCTCTGTGAGGAGGAATGGCATAAAAAGAGGGACTGTATTTTAGCAAAAAAAGAAAAAAAAACCACACCAAAAGCCAGCTGCCTAACAAACTTGTGCGATTTCACTTTTAAAATTAAAGGAAACTCAAAACTTACTGATGATTGGGATGGAGAATCTGTTCCTTCTGAGCGATGGGATTTGTGATCTCGGAGCTCAGCGATCACGATGGAGAACACACAGGTAACGGGCGTTTCGGGCGCGGGGCACTGCTGCCAATGGCCCACGGTGCCTCTGCTACGTGGCTCTACCTGTGGGAACATTAAGAGGAATACTATAATTTTCTTACAGTTAAATTTAAAAAGAATACAAGAACTTTGCTTCATTTATTGTCTTTTATCCCTCTGTGACTAAAGCTAAAGCTCGGGGCCCATTTTCATAGTCTCTGTCAGCAAGAGAAGGGAGAGCCAAGGAATCGTCCTGGAGAGCAGCAGGGGCTTGGGTGGAAGTTTTACTTCCTTTCTTTTCCTGGACTCTTTGTGTTGTCATTTCTAGGACATTTGATGGGTTTATTTATTATTTTGGGAGGGCGTGGGTGGGTATCAAATCAATTGGAGCACCATGGGCCACCTGGGTAATTGATGTTTGAACTTTTAATCAATATAGTTCAGGGCAAAATAAGCTTCAGAGTAGGTATTTAAATAATAAAATACGCATGGTGTCCTGGAAGGAGGGGGTGTATGTTTTCCTTTGCCTATTTTTTACCTATACCCAAAGAAATACCATCATACATACGCAGTATTCTTAGCTGGTGGGTCTTTGTGAATATTACTTATGTATAACACCTTGAATGTTAATATTGTCATTGAATTTGGGGAGGGGGAATATTTTTAATGATAAAACAACTGTTCAAAGTTGGTTTTTTAAGGTGAAACAAAAAAAACATTTATTCAGTGTACAATCTGTATTGCACTTTTTCACATTTTAATGCTACATTTTCTTACATATCCTGTGATTTTAAATTTGGAACATTGTGTATTCTTGTAGTGTCATAGTCAAGCTGTTAAGTGGCAGCTTTCCTCAGAGACATTTGGGGAAAAAAACAAACCTGTATATTGTTTTATGATTCTCATGTAGAATAATTTTGAGGACTGCTGTAGACGTCTACCTTTCTGTACAATTTTTTTGCTTTTCTGTAGTATTTGCTGTATACTCTATGGCTTTTTTTAATAACTTCACGTTTATTATTTTGTATTGGACATCCAATACACTTTTTTTAATCCAATCAAATTCTGGTCTGCTTGGAGAGTTTGTTCTTTTTTTCATTATTCCTATACCTTTTTTTTTTTTCCTTAATCAGTATGGTGACCAGGTTTGGAATTTTACTCGCACCTTTTGTGCAACCATGCTGAGGTCTTGGGTGGGAACTGGATCCCAGAAATTCTCCAGAAGGGATACCACGACCCTGCAGCTGGTCAGGGACTTCTCAGCCATGCTGGAACTGGTGGGGTTGCGCATGTGTATGTGTACAGAAAAGGAGAACTGGGGAAGAAAGACATTAGTTTTTGGGTGTGCCACAAGGCACATCTGAGATGCAGCCAGGCAGAGGGGATACATCAAAAAAAAAACCCTGTTGCCTTCTACTTGGTAACCTCTAACTTTAAAAGCAAAAGGATAATCCTTGCCGGGTGAGTCAGTGCAGCTCATTTACTGTGCTATTGGCTTTGCAGGTCAAGCCAGATGAAGAGGTGGCAGTTTGAGGAGGTGTTAGTCGGGAAGCCCGCGTTAAGGCGAGCAGGGCTGGACATGCGGGGGGCTGCGGGCAGTGCGGGACAGGGACACTAGAGGGCAGCGGTGACCCGCTGCTGAACGAAGCCGCCCAGCGAAGCCAGCGCCCGCACCGCTCCTGTACCCGCCTGGAAGAGGAGGCGTGGTTTCTCTTCGGCATAGGTTGAGGAGACTAACATTAGCGATGCTTTCTTGTTAGTAGCAGGTCAGTAAAGATCTCAAGCTGCAAAGTACAGGCTTTTCATGCCTTGCTGTGGCTGGCCTTGCTCACAGTTTGCCTTCCAATGCAGAAGCAAGAGGTTGCCTCAAACACCTTTGATGATAAATTGGTGCAACACTGGCAGGCTTTTGCCCATTAGAAACAGCCACCTGTCTTAGTTTAAATCCTGTCCCAATTTGTCCTAACTCACAGCAAAATAGTGTTCATCTCAAATAAAAGCATTCCTGTAGAGGCTCAATATGACTCAACTAAACTGCCTTGGCCAAAAACGTTAAACAATTACAACTTTTCTGTGGGGCCAGGTATCCCCTAACCCAACACAGGCTTCAGCCAGGTTACATCTCCCCTTCCTGTGGGAACACATACAGCCTGTGTGACTTTTAAAAGGCAGTGTGATGGACACTCTGGAGGTCAAGGGGACCTAGCAAGCAAACGTACAGGGCTGACAGGGGAAGAGGCAGCGACAGGACTAGCAGGTTTGGCAAAGGAAAGCCAACACTTGACAGGCACAATGTGGAAAAATGGCAGCCAGAACAGGAGCCTAAGAGTGAAAAGGAGGCAATCACCCACAGATCCAGACTGTAGCCCTGCCTTTTGAAAAGGCAGGAAAAGCCTGAATGTGACAGAGTGCCAGGGAGCCAAACTAAAATCCAGTGAGGGGGAACAAAGAAGGATTCAGCCTACTCTGAGTGCTGCTGGGCCACCTTGCTGTGGGGAAACGTGCACCCTGCCAGCTGAGAGAGGACTCCCAACATGCACGGCTGCCTGACTCCTCCCCTCCACAAGCAGGGCTGGTAGCAGTTGCACTAGGATAATAACCTATTCCCTGTCCTTCAGTAAATGAGAATCAACATTTTCCAGTTATTTCCCAATTTCAGTTCCTGTTTCCCCACCTTCTTCCAGCACTTTCCTCCAGACCTTCCTCTCTGTAGGGACAACAGCCAGGACAGCTGGCTCTCATAGGGCTGCAGTTTAGAGCAAATGCTAATTTTCCTCGGTAATTTCTTAGGAATAAATTCTCTGTTCCACAACCCAGCTGTCTCAGAACGTCCCACCCTCAGTCAGCCGCCAAGCAGCCACTGGCTGAGGGGACACTGCAGGGTGCTCTGCCCATAGCGATTGGTTTTTGTGGCAGTTTAGCCACAGCCCTTTTGTTTGACACACAAACGCACCAGTAACGCCACTACCAGCCTTGGAAACATGATGTAGTGCTGCTCTAGTATCCGCAAACCCTCACCACCTGAACCAGAGACAGGACAGCCCTGGTTATGATATCCTGCAGCAACCCCATTGCAGCAAAGGCTGGGAGAATTAGATGAGACATGCTAGCGATGTAGCCATAAAATCATCACGCATTAACTTAATCTAAATCAGTAGTACTCACCCTTAGCAGGCTCCAGGCAAGGGAAGAACACTCACAGGACTGTTGCAGGCCCCTCTACCTGGAGGCTTTGCTGTGCCTCTTTTCCCCTTCTTTCATTTTAGGCTGGCTGTCAGTGCCTCCACCTCCTAGAATTTCATCATTCTGTAAAGAGGGGGCCGCAAACCTGAGGGGAAAAGAAAGAACAACCCCATCTGTAACCTCATTCATGGTCCCTGGGTGGGGTGTCTGCCACTGGGACAGTCAGATGTGTGTGTTGGAAAGCCCTGACCTGACTTCAGGCCCCCCCTTAGGTCCCTTTCCCAGGGAGCGTGAGAGTGCAGTCTCCCAAGGACACTGGAAAGCAAACAGCCAGGTCCCATCTTGGAGGGGGGTCAGGGTGGGGACACCCAGCTCTGGGGCCATAGCACCATGGTGGGGGCGGGGGGTGCAGAGGTTTGTCCTTGGGCTCAGTAGAGCCCGGCTGTGATGAGACACGTCTCCTGTGCCCTGGCCAGGGTCAGCCTGGGGAGGGGTTTCCCCAGTGGAACGGGAAAGTGGGGAAACCCGGGGATGGCTGCATGCCTGGCAGCCCCGTCCTGCCCAGCATCTTCCCTGGTCCCGGCATCCTTGTATGTGAGGAAAACACCAGATCCCATTTCTCCTCTGTGGGCACCGTCACTATGGTAACAGCATCCACTTAATCTGGCCAAGCTCTGTGCTGAGGATGGCGAGGCCAGAGCGGCTTCCCACCCACACAGGGGTTTCCCTGGCAGCTGCTGCTGGTTTATGAGGCACAGCCCTGGTCCCACGCTGCTCCTATCCATCTCCTCCCTGGCTGCAGCGAGGATTTGGAGCCTCATGACAAAAAAAAAATCCCTGTCACTGGAGAAGGGCACTGAGGTACTGGCAGTGAGCAGCTGCCAGAGAGACCTTGCCTGGTGCCATCCGTAACCCCTCTGCCAGCACCTCTCAAACTCGAGGGCTGCCCCATGTTGTCCTGTGCAGGGTGACACTGCTGTGACCCAGGAAGAGCCACCTCCAGAATGCTCTGGCCCTGCTAAACCCAGGGAGCAGGACCCCTCCAGCAGCTGGACCCTACCTTGCCATCCCCAGCCTGGGCCCTCTCCCTCTCACCACCTTCTATCTCTGCCTGCCTGCTCATGCTCCTCTGGAGCAAACCAAAGGCTACGGTATTTCTCCAGCCTCTTCTAAAGAGATGTGTATCCCTCACAACATCCCCAGAGACCAGGGTAGAGGTACAGCCACATGAGGAGATGCTTCACAGGGGGTCCCTTGGCTGCGTTCCCCCCCGACCCCTACAGCATTTGCTGTCCTCCCTTGCCCAACTCTGGGCACCAGCACAGATAACCAGGGTGGTTCTTCCCAGCCCAGTCTGCCTGGGCTCCCCAAGCCATTAATACCTGGCCTGCAGCATTTCACCTAGTCCCTAGAGCTGCCTTTTCACTGAGCTCCAGCAGCCAAATGATGGGTTCAGTAACACATGGGGTTACTGAGCCGAAGCCACCTCAGCCCTGTGTGGGATTGCTGTCAGCTGTGGTTGGAAGGGGAAACCCCTGCTGCTGCAGCCAGTGCTGCTGGAGTGGAGCTGGGCATGTGGGGAAGGTGGTGAAGCCAAAAAGACAAGGCACCCCCCGACACGGGGCTAGGAGAGAACTGCTGCCCCATCCTAGCCCCCAACCTGCCAGCACTGAGCGGACCCAAGGGACAGGGCACACAGGCCGGTTACCAACGCACTGCAGCACGTGGCACCTTCCAGACGCTTTCACTCCAACCACATCCCCAGGGCCACCTCTAAGTGTGGGACAGCCCTGGACATCCCCACTGTGGACTGGGAACACAGAGCCAAGGCTCAGCCTTTCCCCCACAGTTGCTCCCAGCAGCCAGGAATTAGGAGGACCACCAGAACCCCCCATCTATTAGATGGGCTTCAGATAGGAAGCCACTCCAAAATCCCCCCCACCCCTCTTACCTGGAGAAGCCTGGTGCTTCCTGTGAGGAGCCGGGCTGGAGTCTGCCCCAGTGCCTCACATTCCCCCAGGTGTTTCCCACCTCCATCCCCAGGGCAAGACCCTTCCCAGCTGCAGAGCGTTAGCCTGGGTGCCCAACCTAGTGCTGCTCATCGCTGTGGGCTGGTTCTGGCCGCCTGGCTGGGCTTTGTTCTGTAGGCCAGCCTGGCTCCTTTGCAGGCAGGCCTGGAAATGGACGGCTGGGCAGCAGTGGATTTTTAATAGGATATGGGCTGGAGTGGGGACAGCCCTTTCCAACCAGGGTTGTTTTAGGCACTGTGTGAGACATGCCATTGAGATCTAGTAAAACACAGCAAGCAAACAGCAGCATCACAGCAAACTAGAGATGGAGGCTGAGTCCCCTCATGGGCTCTCAGAGGATATACCTGAGTCCCCAAGGCTGATGTCTGCCTGTTGTCACACTACTGGAACCATGTACATACTACTTGAACCAAACCCTATGATTTTGGAGACCATTTTGCTGGAGGCAGGAAGGAAAAAGATGTGTGTGTTGTGCCCATGCGCAAGTGCCTCCAGGTCTCCCTGTTCATCCCTGGGGTATCTGCAGCTCCTATCGGTACCCTCACCATGGCTATATGGTGTCACACTCAAGCCTTCATGGAGAGCTGATTAAAAGCTACACACTAAGCATCTTTCTAAAGTTAAGTATGTATGTCCTCAGTTGCCACAGCTTTTCCAGGAGAACAAGACTTACAGTGACATAAAAGATCAAGTTGTCCTGGCACTAAATCTTTGCCACAAACCATGAGCTGCAAGAGGAGCCTGAGGCATCAGCGAAAAGGTCGCTGTTCCTGCCTGGCAGTACAGCCATGAGCTACAGATGTGGCTCAGGCCAGCAACGTCCTTCCCCAAACAGGTTGTTCCCTCCCTCCCCAGGCTGGCCAGGGATGCTGTGCTCCTGGCAATCCATTCAGGTGGCTCCTGGGGAGGGAGGCAGAAATGCTTACAAAGGAGCAGCACTGAAGCCCTGTCCTCCATCCTTCCTCCCTCACTAAGTGCAAGAAGTCACTCCCAAGTCTGCTGGGCCCTTCTGACTCTGGTGAGTTTGCTCCAGCAGTGCCGTACCCTTCCCCATGCTGGGCAGTAAGGGTGTGCTCTCTTCTCCCAGGTGTCTGTTTCCAAGATGGTGAGGCAGCTGGGCCAACTGGAGCATCAGCAATAGCAAAGAGCAGCTCCCATCTCCAGCTCCCCGCTCTCTGGCGAGCCACCCCAGGGGCTGTGCTGGCCCACACAGCGTGGCAGAGCAGCATGTCAGTGCCCAGCCTCTGCAGAGAGGAGCTGACAGTGATGGGCATGCACAATGCCGGAGCTGACAGCACCCTTTGGCCACAGCAGGAGGCCAGCGCAGGTGGACAGGACACCTGAGAGGCAGCACTGTGTCTGGGGAGGACAGCTGACCATGCCCCTCCTGGAGCCACCCCCACTGGCCCTGCATGCTGTCTCCAACAGAGCTGGAGGGGGAAAGCACGGGTGCTCCTCCAGAGAGGCTGCTGTGAGCCATGTGTGGGCGAGCCCCAGCCATTCCTATCACCGCTGAAGAAAGCAAGTTTATAAAAAAATAAAATAAAATGACCCTGAAGAGCTGTCTAATTTGCAGCACAGTCAGGGAGAGCAACTTCCCAGCGAGGGGAAGGCGTTCAGACATGCGGCACTGGGAGATGCTGTTAACACCTTCCTGCCTAGCGCTGCAGGACAGCTTCAGCCAGCTGTCATTGCTCCCATTCCCTTCCCAGTGGGCAGGGCAGGGCACACGCAGCCTGGCTGCCTTGGTGGGAGATTTCTGGAGGAAGTGTCCGGCCCCACACGCAGGGCAGGAGAGCCGGGTCCTGCAGTGCCCATGCCAACAAGAGGTCACTCAGTGGATGTCCTACAAAGGTCCTGGCATCTGCTGGGCTAAAGCTCTTATTTTAACCTTTCGGGCTGTTGGTTTTCCTCTGTTAAAACAAAAGAGCATCTACCTCTTCTGAGAGACTTCAGTCAATGTCTACTCTAATCAGGTGCCTACTAAAAGGTGGACTTGAGCAGAACAGTCACTGCTGGTGATTAGGGTCAGCTGGTAGCTGGAGGCTGAAAGGCAGCTGGTTTGCAATGCCATTTTAAAAGAAAATCAATCATCTACTTTCCTGCAAATGTAAGTGGCAGAACCAAGTTAGGATTTTCTTCCCTGAATTTGCCAATAGTAGATGGCACTATATTCAGCTCCATTAAAATCAGAGCCTAAAGTCAAAGTGGGGCTTAGGCACAGGCTCGGTGTGCTGGAATTACTGAAATAAAATGTCTGAGACCTCTGCAAATAACTTAAGTGACAAAACCAATATGCATATACTCATGTGTGAAAACTAATCTTTTTTTTACCAACAGGGAGAAAGCAGGCAGCGAGTTGTTTGAAGACACTTTGCCAATCCAGACAGCAGTCTGCTGGGATTGCTGGGAGCTGAGAGAGGCAGGGCCAGGGCGGGGGCTGTTGGAAAGGCCCCAGCACCACTCTGGCTCTGATCACAGCACAGCCCTGGGCGGGCCAGACCCTCAGCTCCCCCAGCTTCACTGAGGCGCTGCTCACAGGGGCGCCAGGGAGGGGGCACTGAGAGCAGCCAGCTCACATGCAGGGGCATCGTGCGTGTCCAGTGAGGCAACATCTTAACCAGGGAAATTACTTGGGACCTCAGACTTGAGCACCGATGGGCTGGGTTGAAAATAGGCAGTGCTCAGCTGTGACTGGGGGACAGGGCCTTGGTGTCCCCCAGCTTCTCCACTTTGCTCCCTCCTGCCAGACAGCAGTGCTCAGCTAAGCCTCCACCTCTGCAAGATGGGGGGGGTGGTGGGGGTGGTGTGTGTGTTCTTTAATGGCTTGATTTAACTTCTGCAGATTTCTGAGTGTAGGCTTGCGCTTAGAAACTGAGGGGCCACGCACACACACAAAACCCGGCATGACAAACTGAGCATTTCCCTGTGTGGGGAAAGGGACAAATGTGACCAAGGAACTGCATGGCTGATGAAAAGCAGCTGCAAAACCACCTCCGACTTCTGAGGGCAAACCCATACTGCATCTTTGCCTGTCCTGATTCTCTTCCCATGGATCCCAGCTTTAGTTCAGCAGTGGGAAAGGGCACCCACATCCCTACTCACAGGCCACCAGTTGCTCACCCCTGACAGGGATGGAGGGGTGCCTGCAAGGGAGTAATGGTGGATGGGGAGGGAGTCTATGGCATTAAAGTGCCACCAGCAAAAACGGACTAATTGCTTAAGCTCGTACAGCCCAGTTCCTGGGCTTTTATCCCCTGCAGACATCACCCTCGTCCAGCTCTTCTGCAGCACAACCCCACCAGCCTGGCAGAGGGGGTAAGCACTGGAGCTGAGGGGGTCAGCACTATTGGCACCTATTGGCACTGGGTTCCCAGGGTCCTAGCATGGGCTGGCCTCTTCCCTCCCTTCTCCTGGGACTCACACGGTATTGATGAATCTCTCAGGGGCTTGGAGAGGTGGCTGCCACCCACCAGTGCTGGGCAGAGAGGATTACCTTCACAAGGGATGCACCTCATCAGGTGCTGGGCCCATTCTGGTGCCAGCAGCTGCTGTCTCCGGTTCACTAGTGGTGAAGCTGTAACACTGCCCTTGCCTATGGGAAGCAGAAACTCCTGCTCAACCTTTCAATCCAAGCATATTCCCAGGCAACTCAGGTTGAGAAGGCAACCCTGGCCTCTCCCTTCCCTCCCTGGGCTCCAGCTCCCTCAGCTACAGGAGTTTGCTCCCACCCTGGTGCCTCCCCCAGGGTCTGTATTCCTGTTCTGTGCCCTTGTCCCAGCGAGGTACATGGCCTGCTGGCAGAGATGGGCTGGGCTGGGCCGGTCCACCCCATCACCTGAGGACATGAACATACTGTCTGTGTCCTCCCCTTCCTCCCCCTTCACTATGTCTCCAGTCCCTGGTTTTGGGGCCCCTTCAGTCACTCATGCTCTCTGCAGTTACCTGTGGTGTGACGGGCAGTCTGGCCTGAGGTGGCTGCAGAGCAGCTCACGTGGGCAACCTGCTCCAGCTCTGCAAGGGGTTGGAGAAGTCCTGTGCTGTCCTACAGAGGTATGAGCAGTGCGATGTCGACTCTTTGCCTGGCCACCGTTTCCTCCTGCTTCTGCCTGAAGGTGGAGGAGCAGCAGTGGGTGACCCTGTACAAGCAGTGCCAGGCCTTGAGCAACTCTCTCATTTGCCTTTTACATGCTGTGATTTGCACACAAACGGGAGCATTGCCTTGTGCACATCTTCCCTTCCACATCCTAAAGTGATCCACTTCCACAAAGTAACAGCTCACAGGGTTTGCAGCTCACATCCAACTGCCACATCAGTCCCTTGGGCTGGCAGTTACAAGGCCCTGAGGCTGAGTGGAGTGAATGAGCAAAAGCTATCATCAGTGTCTGGTTTTCTTTATTTTAAATAAAATATACACTGTGATGTGTTCATTTATTTAAAGTGGTGGTTCCTAACTTGCTAACATCTCCCCTAACAAGGAGCAGAAAGGTACAAATCCTTTTTCCTTCTGGGCATTCACTGGAGTACCTTGTAGGGCACGTTGCCTGCTCCGAGCTCACCAGTCCTGTGCCCAGTGCTACGAGATCCCTGAATTTGCAAAGGAGATAAAAAAAGCACTCAGGCAGGGCATGCACAACCCCGTTCCCAGTGCCATATTTCCTGGAGACACACTGGAGATGTTGCAGGGTCTCTCTTACAGCAGTTGTGGCCGGAGGAAAACGCTGAGTGAAGAGGTCTGCTGAGGGTCCTGCCAGGATGCTGTCCACGCAGGGCTCCACCATTTTGTGCTTAATGAACCCCATCACCTTGGTCCAAACAGCTCACAGTGAGTTTGCAAAGAGGAAGAGAGTTAGAAAAACCTCATTTTCAAGAGCTGAGCCTCAGCCTGCTTCTTACTGGAGCTCTGGCATCACCTTCCTTCCTGCCTAAGGCTGGCTGGCGCAGGGGATCGGACAATCCCAGTGCCTGCAGGAAAGCATTGCCAGGAATAGGTCTGTTCTGTGGTCTCTAACACCCCAAAATCTCTCACAGTGTCCAAGAGGTATGAGTATAGGAGCCTCTGCCTCTCTCCCATAACTAGAGAGTGTTTGCTCTTCTCTAGGGGGGAGAGTGAGCTGAGGCATACAGACAGTCCGGGACAGTTTCCAAAGACAAGGCTGAAATTCCCATGAACAGCGCTGGACAAACTGTGGCTGGGGAAAGGAAGAAATCACAAGAGCTGGTGATCCTGCTTTTTTCCCACTCCAAGTCCCCACACCAAGATCCAGACAAGCATGCTGGGTCTTCATATGGCACTGCAGGGGAGGTAGTAGTGATCAGGAGGTGGAGAAACCAGTAGATCCTCCAGATACCAGGGTGCCTCGGCTCTGGTATCTGAACAGTTTGTTCCTGACAGCCGGTGTGCAAGTATCATGAAATCCCAGGGCAGTCTTAAGTCCTTTCAGTAAGATAAGGAGGCATCGATAAGGAGGTGATTCTCCCCCTCTACTCTGCTCTGGTGAGACCCCACCTGGAGTACTGTGTCCAGCTCTGGAGCCCTCAGCACAAGAAGGACATGGGCCTGTTGGAGTGGGGCCAGAGGAGGCCACGAAGATGATCCGAGGGCTGGAGCACCTCTGCTGTGAGGGCAGGCTGACAGAGTTGGGGGGGTTCAGCCTGGAGAAGAGAAGGCTCCAAGGAGACCTTATAGCGGCCTTCCAGTACCTGAAGGGGGCCCTACAGGAAATCTGGGGAGGGGCTGTTTTGCAAGGGCATGTAGTGATAGGACAAGGGGCAATGGTTTTAAACTAGAGCAGGGCAGGTTTAGATTAGACATTAGGAAGAAGTTCTTTCCAATGAGGGTGGTGAGACACTGGCCCAGGTTGCCCAGAGAGGTGGTGGAGGCCCCATCCCTGGAGACATTCAAGGCCAGGCTTGATGAGGCTCTGAGCAACCTGATTGAGTTGAAGATGTCCTTGCTTACTGCAGGGGGGTTGGACTAGATGGCCTTTAGATGTCACTTCCAACCCAACACATTCTATGACAAACACACTAAACCAGTCAAGCCCTTCCATGTGTGCTTGTCTGCAACTGATGGGGCTTCTTCCAGCTTCTCCAAAGAGTGGAACCAGGGCTTTTCTTTGGTCAGGGAAAAGCTGTCCCTGCCATCCTGATCCACAATGGCCTAGAGCAGAGACGTGGCTACTAGCTGTGCTGAAAGGCTCGGGGCGAGGTAAAGATTGGAATCCATTAGCTAAACCATGTCTCTTCTGGTATCATGTTTGTCATGAGGACCTCAGGGTTATTGGGTTCCTGTGATCTGCTCTGCCCTCAGGAAGGGCATGAGATCTTCCTGATGTAGTTCTGCAACTCGCGGCAGTGGGGCTGTGTCTTGAATCCCTGTTAAATGTTGGGGGAGAACAGAAGGCAGGTTTCATAGGGAAGTTTAAGAGCTCAAAACTTGGATTTTTTTTCTATTCCAGCACGAAAACCAAGAAAGTTTACAAATCCTCTGTGAAACAGAATTTTAAAAGAAATTTTTCATTGGACAGGATTGACTCACAATCCCAGTTTCCTCTATAATAGTAATGGCATGTAAAAAAAAAAAAAAAAAAGCCCGGCACATTCATTTTGAAAGGCAAATCAAACATTTTACTGCCTGAACTTCCCTCACTGAAACTCCAGGACGATTGACCCACCAGGGCAGAGCCATCTGGTTTCAAGGGCATGATTAAAATGTTTCATTTACTCTTTCCTCACCAGTTCTGCTCATTTACAGCCAAAGTCAGAGAATTGATGGAGGGAGACTGACAGGGCCTCCCACTTTTCTGTACCATCAGAAGCAGGAGGGAAGAGAAAAGCAGTATCCTGCTTGTACTGAGCCTGTGCTGCGCTGTCAGTGAGAGTGTGTGTGCGTCTGTGGATCCTTCTCTGCAAAATACTGATTTCATTCATGGCCCTGGGGCTCCTCTTTTTCTTTTTTCTTTTTTTTTTTGCCATCTCTGGCATTGGGAGTCCTGGTAAAGAAGGTTCTGGACCTTGTTCTCATCTCAGCAGGAAAGACACACTATTGACGTGTAAGCAAATTCAAGTCTTTCAGAGGCTGGACAAAATGTCAGAGGGCTAAATGCAACCATTGGATGAGAAGCTACAAAGAAAATGTGATTTCAGGGAAGGGAAAAATAAATGTGAGACTATCAGCCAGGCAGAGGTAAGGCACTGCACAGAGGTGAGAGGTGAGGCTTTTTGCATCAACTGGAGAAGAGGGAGCAGGGAGGATAGTATCTAGCTACATCTCGCTGCCACGGGCTGTA
This sequence comes from Alca torda, assembly GCA_008658365.1. Taxonomy (NCBI): domain Eukaryota; kingdom Metazoa; phylum Chordata; class Aves; order Charadriiformes; family Alcidae; genus Alca; species Alca torda. Next base: position 20,514,777 of record CM018083.1, on the reverse strand, counting down.
GGAGAAACTCCAGCAGCTGGGCTGCTTTGCCCTACGTTTTCTTGGCTACGAAGAAAGGGCATGAGGCCATACAGCTCCCATGTGGGCTACTGACCCAAATCATCAATTCTGTTCATACTTCCTAGAGTGGGTTTGGACAAAGACTCAAAGAGGATCTCACAGGAGTGAAATGAAAGCTAAGACCTGAGGCTAGTTTTACCTTCCTAAAATACATCGGGTCCTGACCTTGGCATCACCATCCAGCTTAGTCTGAGACCTTGAAAAGACTACTTCCTTTCTCTCATTTTTTGTCCGCTTTCCGTGATAGTCCCTGTTCCAAGTTGTTAAGGTCTGTATCCTGTGGTAGGGCTGCTTAGGCTCTTCTCCGAGGATCGCAAAGTCAGCCAGAGTTTCCATGTCTGCCACTAATGTGAAGGATTTTCATACACACATTTGCAAAAACAACTACCAGATTTCTCCTGTTAAAAACTCAAGTGTAGGCAAAAGTTCTAAAATTTTACTGCCAATGCCTTGATACAGACTTCCTACAAGGACGTGTGAGGTGGAGATGTGGCAGCAGGTAAACACACTACTAAAAGCTCTAAAGACATCAGGAAAATACAGACAGGAAGTGAGACAAAACCCAGCGTCTTCTCTGTTGAACAGGAGAGGACTAAAATGCCACCCAAGTTTTTTTCTTCTTTAAACCTCATCTCATGTTGCCTGAAGTTCAACACTTAAAGCAGACAGCAAGTCAGAGGGATGAGTTTTTCACATTTTTATTTACTAAGGTTTTTATTGTGTGTTTTATATTGCAAACCCCACCCCTAGAAGTCTTCCCTCCCTTCCCCCCAAAATAAAACAAAAAATAACAATAATAACAAATATAGTTCCACCTACTGAGACAAGCCTAGTGTTGACTGGGGTCCAGTCGAAATAACTCAATATTGGCTACTGCACTGCTAAGAACTGGAAAATCAAACAACGTCCCTGTGAAAAACAAAGCAAAGGAACCCAACCGGAGAAGGACGTTCACCAGACTGGTGGATGGAATGCACGTCTACCAGAGACAGCCCTCAGGGTGTTTCTGTGCACCTCCATTTGTCTGAGTGTCCACAGGGGTTGTTGAGATTCAAGTACCAATGCAGCAGTCACAGGACAGTCACCCATGAGGGCGTGGCATTGCTGGGCTGAAGACCTTTCCCACCTGCTTATAATAGATACACCAGACTCAAACAGCTCAGCTCCCAATCTCTTGAGATGCTCATTCTAGGGGCCCTCTAGCATATGGGGAAGAAAGGATCGCTAAAACAAACAGAAAACTTAAAAGGATATTCTGAGTCTTCCTTCTAGGAACTGCCTCATACCTTGGAAAATATGAGAGGGTCTGTGAGTCTGCTTCAATTCCGTCAACTGAGTCTGTTTCGAGATGAACCTGTACATATTTGGAAAAGCAGGATCTATATATTATAATTATCACCCGCCAATCACTCCTACAGGAGGGTCAAAATTGACATGTATTTTAAAACTAGGAGATATATATATATATATAAATATGTGTGTGTGTGTGCGTGCTTACACATGTGCATAAATAGACTACATATGTGTATAACTGTATACTATATATATAAAAGCATGTGTGTATATATAGATATATATATAAAATCTATACACACACACACACACACACACACACACGCACCCCTCCCACCACACACACTCACACATATCTAGTTGTATGTAGCTAGTAGAAAAAACATTTCTAGAGTTCCCCTGACCCTTTAAGGAAGACCAAAGCTGATTACATCTGAATTCTGAGCCACCAAAGCACGTTGAAGCAGGAGTGCCCAGGAATGCTTGCAGCAACATCCAAGATACAGGCACGTGTAAAGAGTTTTGCAAACAATTCGGTATAAAAAAAGAACTGTCAGCCAGTGTTTTGGGAGAGAGTTGTGGGTGGGAGGAGGTAAGAGCGGGAGTTATATGAACCTGTATCATTACTGTGATAATAGTAAGTTTTTGGCACTGCTGCATGAAGTCCTGCTTTCCCTCTGAGGGCTGGAGGGACCCCATGATAGCTGGAAACAGAGGGAGGCTGGACATGGGTTCCTAACAAGTGTTAGAAAAGTTGAGCACCTGACTCTTTACAGTGAGGTGGCCGGAGACACCTCTTGGCCTAAGAAAAAAACAAAAGAGAAAGAAAGGATCAAAGTAAAAGAAAAGGAGACACTTGCCCTAGAGGTAAAGGCTTTGTGCACCCAATAGCCCCTTACTGTCTTCATCCCACTTCGACTGCCTTAAATCAGGGGAGCCCAAAAAATCCAGCTGAGGGTGCCTGCCAGGCCCCAGATGTGTCCAGTGATGCTGCAACTGCAGGGCGAGACCAAAGCCAATCAGGTGCAGGCTGTTATTGCTGGTGAAATCAAGCAAACGATTTCAATTCCCCCATCAGAGGAGAAGCATGGACCATGGCTGGCCAAATTTCTGGTCTAATCTGGTTTAATGGCATAAACCTAGTTGCAAATCTGGAGGATTCTTGGCTCAGCACCAGTATTACCCTCGGTGCCTCAGAGCTCAAGCTCCCTTAGGCTAAGGAGGAAGAGGGCTGGGGTGACTGCACCCCACTTTTCAATCTTTTTCTATCTAGTTCTCTTCAAAGCAGTCAGCCCATGGACACTGAGACATTAAAATGAGAGAGGGAAGGTTAAAGTGCTGCCTCTTTCTTCATCCCTCCCCTTGCTTTGCACGCCCCAACCTGGAAGGCAGCACACAGGCTTTCCAAACCATGGAGAGGTTGAAGCTTGGGCTCTTCTGCTGGCTGAGGCCAGCTGCCTGGCATGCTGGCAGGGACAGGACTGCTCCCATAACCCACATCTACGACGCCTACAAAAATACAGAGGGGATATTCACTGCCCTCCTTGTGACTTACAAGGGATTGCTAGAGCATCAGTAGAATAAGAAAGAGACAAGCATCTGAAGTCAGGCCTGTCCACCCCCTGGTCACCTTTATCTTCTTCAGATGGAGTCCAAACAAAAACTCAGCCCTTCTGGAATCCCTAGAGGGAACTGCATTAATGAAACTCACCCCTCTTCCAGCTTCCTCTGCAACCTGCTGATCACGGGAGAAAACCTGGGAGGAAGTGAAACTTTCTGATGCGCACAGTGAGCCATCCAAGTCCCCGCATAACTAGGTTCTGCAGGTCAGGTTCACAGCTAGTGCAAAGCGATGCAAAGCTGAGGCCAACCAGAGCTGTTCTAAAAACACCAGCTACAGGCCTGACCTGATGTTCCTTTTTACGGCCCACGTCAACCTCGGATCTTTGTCTCAACAGGAAAACCTTTTTTTGGTGGCTTCTATGGCTGATCATTCATATGTTCCAGCTCAGGCACACACCTTGTCTGTGTGTTACCTCGTTGGATTAAATTTGCTCATATCCTTTTATTCCATGTATTAAAATATTCTATAAAATCAAGTGACCAAAAATCTATAGCTCTAAGAATACCTGGTTATCTTCTTTTTTTTGTTGTTTTTCATGTGTTTTTTGTTTGTTTCTAATCACAGTTAAACCTAAACAAAAGAAATGGAGAAAAAAAGAGAGGGGGGAAAAAGAAAAGGAAAAAATGATTCATGAAAGTCTAATCAGGAACTGAATTGCACGGCTGACATAACCAGCTCTCAGACGGAGTCCTCACAAATTGGAGGGCAGTTTGGATCTGACAGGTTCCAGATCCCCTGTGAGCGCTATGGATTCTTTCCGCCCACCAGCAGTCAGAGAAGCGGCGCCTGCAGCGCTGGCCCCAAACACCAGCGGATGTGGTAAAGAACCTGAGGACATCTGACGTGGTAAAGTCACACGCCCAGGAACTGAGCTACAAGGCTTCCCAAGAAGTCCAGTCCCTCCACCAGGAAAAGGAGAGAAGCTGGAAACAGATTCTCTAGAGGAATGAGGAGAATTTTGGCTCAGTGTCTGAGCCAGCTCCTGGGGCAAAGATGGCTGGGAAGCAGAAATCAACTTGATGTCCTGGCTCAGACGTCCCGGTGGCACAGGCGGCGTGCTCTTGGACGGCAGGATCTGCGGAGGTGGGCTGGCGGTCTGAGGCAGGAGCAGAGATCCGTGAGAGCCTGAGGCCCCAGAAGGGCCACATTGAAAAGTTCTTGTTGCCACTGGGCTCTGACTAGGAGGACTAAGGCCAGAAGGGGTATAACAGGGAGAGGCGACACCGGACTGTTGGAGTGGAGACATGGAGGCAAAACGTGGCTGTTCTTGGTGGAGCTGGGCTATCGTTCCAGTTAAAGATCCTAATGCACTTGGATGTGTTTGGCACAGGCCTGAGGACGGCCCACCAGAGGCCTGTGCCAGCTGGCTTAGGCTGGAGGATGGAGAGTTGGAAGAAGGAGGGGCTTGGAAGTGATTCATTCCCCCCAAAGTTCCACTGCCCGAGAGCTGCCATAACTGTCCCCCCTGCAGCGGTCTTGTGGTGGGCTGGAACTGGTTGAGAAGACTGGGAGGTGAGTTTGATGAAAGCTGGGTGAGTGACGTTGATGGGGAGCTAGTTGTGGCTTGCTGGAAGTGCCCAAATCCACTGCTTGAAAGGGCCGGCTGCTGCTGCTGCTGTTGCTGCTGGACGGGCTGAGCTGTACCTAAGGGTGATCCAGAAGATGCCTGCTGGAACACTGAGGACGTGCCGCTCAAACCCGGCTGGCTTGAGCCACCTGGAGGGGATCCCACCTGGAACTGGCCTAAGCCGGCAGCTGCTGAGAATCCTGCAAGCTGCTGGATGTGGAAGGAAGAGGATGAAGGGGTTTCTGCTCCTGGCGTATGCAGCTGGGATGGAGTACTGGAGGGAGAGCCAACGGCAGAAGGCCCAGTCGACGGGATTAGAGACTGAAGCCTTTTCAGCTGTCTTGGAGTCTGGTTGGATTGCTGTCCCAAGGAACCCAAGACGGACACCGGAGGACGGAAGATGGCTGTTGGGAGGCGTGGGTGGTGGGTCAGGGCTATAGCGACAGAAGTGGTGGCTGCTGCAGCTTGCAGGGGTGCCTGGATCAGCGGAGTCCAGATGACAGGGGTGGGTGTGGATGCGGCAGCTGCAGCAGCGGCGGCGGCAGCCTGGACATTGTGAGCACAGTGTGCCATCTCTCTGTCGTGTTGCACAATCTGCTGGATGATCTCATTCTCTTGGTAGTTGAAAACACCCGAATTGAGGTCATGCTGGACTTTATGCAGCAGAATGGAATTTTTCTTGCCTGTAGATAAAGTGAAGAGAGAAAGAGTCATTCTGATGTGTCAAAGCATGGGAGGCTTCCTCAAAGCTTCCTGCCAGACCTTACTCAAATTGCCGGCACTGTTTCCCCTGCGCTGTCATTATGGGATCTATGTACTGTCTCAGTGCTCCAGCAACAAGATGACAAACATCACATCTTCTGCTTTTGTGGTACGATCAACAAACCTCAAGATCCCATAAAAATGTGCCCGGCAGGACACATATTCTTAGTTAGACAGTAAAGCCACTTGTAATAAGTGTGGCAGACTGGCAGCAAAGCTTACAAATCTGTAAGGTTCTCATTTTGCACCTCATAATCTGAACTTCCATTAGAAAAAGAGGATAAATCCAAAAGCTGTAATTTGTTTTGTGTTTGCAAAGGAAAAACCTCAAAAACATAACTCCAGTGAAGTCTCCTGAGTCTTCAGCTACTCTCCAGCGACACCTTTTCCTCATCTGTCTTATGCAACTTGTTCACCCCGAAGTCGAATATGATTTGCTAGTTGAAAGGCAATTTCTCTATGAATAAGGGACAGAAGCACTTTGCGTGCTGTAAAAGCTCAGCTGGCCCAAGTCAGAGCCCTCAGACGTGCTGCAGCTACCATCTTACTTGGCTGTGCCCTTCTAGTCCCAACTATAAGGAAACCACAGGCTAGGAAACATCATGTTGCAGCTGGACTTCCTAGCCTGCAGCAAAATATTAGCTCAGTGCTTTGCCTTTTCAATGGGCTGGAAAATGTGGCGTAATGAGTTTGTCTGGCCTGAGAGTGCACCTAACAGTGAAGGGAGGCACTCTCCTGGACTGAAGGACAGAACCATTCAATGCAGGAGGATGAGATGCTGCCAGCAATGCCCTTCCACCAGAGCACCAGAGCTTTCTCAAAGGAGAGGGTTTCTGATGTGGACAGGCTCTCTGCAAAATGGCTTTCAGATCTCTGTTCTTGTAACAGCATGCAAATCGCTAACTGTGCCAGCATTGATTTATAAGGAGCTGGTATACGCTGATTTGAATGATTCTCTTACAAAATCGGTGTGAATTAGATCCCTGATCTTGCCTTTTCAAGGGTTGTCTATCCTGGCAACATATGCCAGTCTGAACTGATGACAGCACCTGCCTATGGGCTTCCTTTTCACTTTGGTTTGGATTTGAAGGGTTCAGCCCAGTAAGTTCTGTGCGTGTGTCTGCGTGCATGCATGTGCATACCTGGCCCTCTGTTTGCGTGCCTGTACACAGCTCATTTTGCAGCTGAAGCTCAGGGGGTGAGTGTAGAAGGGTCACCTCCAGATGAGACACCAGCCAGTTTGGATCAGATCAAAAGCTGTATTAACTCTCCTCCTGAACCAAATCCTCAGGCCCCGCACCCATTAGCAAACCTCTGCTCAGATTCAAATGGCATTTCTGCTGGTTTCTGTCTGATCACGTCTAGTTCCTGTACGGGACCAGGGCAAACAGACAGCACCTTGCCAATTGCTGCGGATTTAGGGAGCATGAGACAGCAGCAGGTATGGAATGGAGGCCCGGGTGTGGAAGGGCCTCTTTTTCTGTTTTTTAACCCCAAATCATGTCATGTTTTAAGAATTAAAGGCTGGTCACAGAGCTCATGTCAATTAAGTTTCCTGCAAACAAGGGCTTGTCCATTAAACTTGTCTCCATGCTTTCATGAAATCACAACTTTCAAGATAACTAATCCATTGATATTATCAACTAAGAACACAATGTAATATTTAATTTGTCCCATACAGCATTCTAGTTTAAACTGGTCAGCTGACAGTTTCCAAGAAGGAATGGTTAAAAGTGGACTGCCATGTTGGGTAGTAGTTCCCAGAGAGATTCCAGAGGAATTGCCTTTCAATCCTATGCCAGTCAGATCTCAGTTCTTTGTGTACAGATGTGAGTACACCTCTGTGCACAGATGACATACAGACTGTTGGGGTTTTTTGACTATATGGTGTATCTTTTATATATGTTACAGATAAAAGAGTCATAGTTTAAGGACGTGCCTCTTACTCTAGCCAAATGTAAAATCAAACATTTGGCAGCAAAGAACATGAATGACACTCTGAAGACGGTAGCTGGTGTCCTAAAAATAACTCTGAAATGGTAGAATCTTGAGTATCACTAGATGAGTTCCAAATCTACCACCAGAAAAAGCTAAAACAATTGTTGGACAAATAAGAAGGAAATTATAAAGTGTAAGAGAGATACACATAAAATGCTAGGAAGGCAGACAGTATGATGTTTTAGTTCAAGTGTCTAGCTGCAAAGCATGAAAAGATACAGAAAATATCCACAAGAATCAGGCGTGAAAAACATCAGTGAATAAGTACAATGTATTCAGCTTCTCTCAGAGAAGAAATGACTTGATACTGATTTATAGGGAACTTCAGAGATGAAGGAAGTTGCTAAGAACCATTCCCTTCGGTTCCAGAAGAACCCATGAGATACTGGGATTTAGACAAGTCCAGACAAAAAAGGAGTGATCTAACTGTAATTGTAGTTATGCATTGGAAGAAAACACTAAGGGTTTTTCCTTCACTGTCCTTTTTTAAATCAAGCATTTACCTTTTTATAAAGGACGAGGTGTGACTCTGGCACCTGAGCGCTATGCAATAGTGCTATGCAATTGTTCAGAGCGGGTAAAGCTTGCAATCTACAGTGGGCTGAACCGCACTGTAAAACCAAACCACTAAAATGCTGCCAGAGTTTTCATTGTGGATCTGCAACTGTTACGTTTGGGAATGTCTGTTGTGGGGAGTGCTCTGGGACGTTCAATGCTTTTGTGTTTTACCTACTGCTAATCACTCCCTCCAAAAAAAGCAGTAAGGCATATGGCCTGGCCTTTCTTTTCTCACCCTGGAGAAAGACACCAGCCCTGGAAGGACACAGTCCTGAAGGTAAACAGTGTTCTGAGCCGCTAATGTCATTACAGAGGCTGAACAGCTCGTCTGCACTGGAAGTGCGTGTGTAGGATATGTATATAATGTCTGGATTATTGTATACCGGACTGGAACAGACAGCACCAGATATCGCCTGAACAGGCAGATCCTGGTTCTCCCTGCTGTTCGTGTAGCCAGGCACACCAGAGGGAGCGTGACTGTCACCTTTAAACTTAAAAGCATTTTTGCAGTGAACAAACAGTGAAAGGGAGGGTCACGCTGCGCACACACAGACAATAATTTCCACCTGGTACCTACTAGAATCACACACACAGGCTCACAAACAAATTAGATCACAAAGAGCTGCTTAAACAGAAACAGAAACACTAACTGCTCCATGTCTGGAGCGAAGGAACAAGCTATCTAAATAAAACTGGCAGGTAAGAGAGAATCTGGCCAGCACACTCGAGTTAAAGAGGGATGCAAACTGCAGGTTTGTAATCATCCTCTTTCTGGAGTTGAAGGTACAAATCCCAGCATGGAGAATCTGTAGAATCTCACACAACTGTGAGGTCAGGATGTGGATGGGAGACGGCACACTGAGTTCAAAGCAGCCAGGTAAAAAAGCTGCCTTACCACATTTGCTTTCTTGATTTGCTCTCTTGACTGTAGCAAAACCCGGCTGAGGAGGAATGGCGAGGGGTAGAACAGGAGAAACAGCAGATGTCGCTAGTGCAGCTTTCCAACAAGCTCAATACCAGCAACTGCTCTGCGTTTCCATCATTACACCTCATCTCGCTCTTTTAATTCCATGTCACCTGTCTTTGGCTTCTGATTTGCTTGTCTGTGCTTGAATAGCCTGCAATTTCCAATGCTGCCCTCAATTCAAATGAGAACCCATAGCAATGTTAATCAGAGCTGCATGGATGAATTGAGGGGACTGATGTTTTCGTAACTGGAGTTCTTGATGACAGAAAGAGATGAACAGCAGACTGGTTTTCTTGGCAGAGCACTAAATAGAGAACACGCTAACATTTTCCAAACATGCAGACTATTTACTGAAAAATGGTTTGATCAAAGCTCCTTAAATTTGTGTCAAATTGATAAATTCGTTCCAGCAAAACCCTTGGAATTCTTTTTTTGCTTTTAAAACAGAACATTTCAATTTTCCTTTGAAATTTCATTACACTTTACTGTTTTCCTGAGCCCAACTTGAACGAACCATTTCATTAGATCAAATTTTTCTTTTCTGTTTTGCCAAGAAAGTCTCAAATTTCTGCTGCAGAATGTTTAAAAAATTACTGAAAACGTTCTTTCAATTGTTGAAGGGGAGAGGAATTTTTCAAAATTGTAATTGGTTAGCAAACTGAAAAATGAATTGGTTCCACCATCTAATTAATTGCATCATTTACATGATGTTTCCACACACCAACGTAAGTCTTATTAGTTGCTGCTGGAGAAAATCCTCCTTCCAGCCAGCACCAGATGTGAGAGCAGGCACACAGCAGAGTCCTGGTGGGACAAAGCCATTTTCCTGGCAGATCTGACCAAGGTCCTGCATGAAATACAAGCCAACGGTGGAACGGGGCAACAGGAGGAAGTTTGCCCGGGCTGGTGGCTCTGAGATTACTTTTCCCCCTCATCATATTTATGAAATTGCTTCAGTTTCAAATTCATTTTGCCTGCCCTGGATTTATTGTCACAGCACCTGCCTCAAAAGGAGAGCAAAAAAGACAGCAATCAAAGGACTGAAAGGCTGATTAGTTTGGCTCTGTGTAACCCTAATTGAAATGATGTTCTCCAGCTCACAGCTCCACCCGGTGAACCGCAATGGAGTCCTGTGTTCTTGCTAAGCCAGTGAGAAGCTTCATTAGGAGCTAGGAAAAGGGACTCCTGTTTCCCCTTCAATCTAATCACTGAAGCACAGGAGGCTTGTGTTACAGAGTTTCTCTTTCTGTGTTGTTTATCCCACATAAATTAAACTGCTGAGCAAAGTCTAAGGTACTAAGATAAACAATCCACTCAAGTATTTCTCCTAAACCCAAAAGCACTATACAAATGTACTGAGATGCCACGGAGCTGGCGTAGGAGCCATCTGCAACCACCTCATGTCCCAACTCCCCACCCTGGGTTACTGTGAGGTAGCTGAAGGCCCTTTACCTTTCTCCAGAGGAGAGAGAAGCCACCTTGGGCTTCTGCAGGACAAGTGGCGTGTGATAACCTGGGGAAGGGAAGACTGGAGGGCTCCCAAGCAGCCACTTGGGCTGGATGGGCCCGGGAACGTGCTGAGGGATAGTTCAACTGATGGAGCTACAGGAGCACAATCAGGACTTAAGACTAAAAAGTCTCCATGGCACAAATGACTCTTTTGTTCTCTTTGTACAGCTCCTAACACAATATGATTTTTTCCCATAGTCAGACAAAAATAAATATCATCAATGGAGTGCTCTGGGTTCTAAAACTCCCTATTTTCCTCACTGAAAAAAATAGGCTAAATACAGGGGGGGAGAGGAAGATATTTAGAGCCTACAAGATATTCATAGCAAAGCTACTTGGGCTTTGAAGTGGAGTAGAGTATGTAAAATTATGGAAACTAAGCAAATAGATGTTGCTCCCTTAATAAAGAATTGCAAAGTCAGATTTTCCTCAACTGTAGATAGCGCACAAAAGAACAGGGAGAAAGGCTCATGTGACTTCATAAAAGAAGCTAGCACTCAACAATAATTCTTCTATCAAATAATCAAAATTAGCCTTCTGTTGTTAAAATTCTGCACAGACACAGGGGAAATTAGCTGTGACTTTCTGTTCATTTCTCTATTCATCTCCGCCTAAACCCACTGGCTGCAGTTTAAGAATTCAGGTCACTAAATTGCCTTCTGAATTTGCATGTATTTGAAATAATCTCACTTTATTAGGCTGGTTTATGGCCTGGCCTGCTGTCAAAGTGGCTGTCCCCTGCCACATGGTTACTTCTTTCAGATCTTCGCTTCTTATTATTCATACGACTGGGTACTAAACACCCTGCTTGGATCACTGGTTGCAGCAAAAGGCTCACAGCGCACTGAAGGTGGTCTTTGCCCTACCTTGCCTATGGTGTCCTGAGCTGGTCTCCTGCGGTAATTCCGCTTGCTGCTGTCGTCCCCAGCGGGGCAATGCAGCAACTGGGAACTGCAGGCAAAGAAGCCCTGGACATACTCGATAACTGGCAGTTTCACACAGCTGCTTCTGTGCCTCCAAGGAACTCTTCTGCACTGGGACTATACCGGTCAGAAGGTCTCGCTGCACCAGCTCTTGCCACTGTCTTAGAGCCCGTGTATACAGGGAAATTAGCTGGAACGGAGATTTCAAAATAATTCTTAACTCCCAGTATATGTGCTCTTTTCCTGTTCAAGCCTGACTTTCTTTCAAATCTAAGTTAACCCACACCAAACCGTATTAACTGTCATGTAAAGGTTTCTGCTCAGAATTGAAGTACCTCTTGGAAGCACAGCAAAGCCCAGCTGGATCTAAGAGCACCTACACAGTTCAGTGCACTTTAAAAATCTGCTCTAGAAACTAAATCAGATTAACTTTCCTGAGAGCCTGGCTGTGTAAATACATTACGAATTGGATGTGCAGTTCTGGATGAACTGCTCCACAGTCGCTGCAGTATGTGTGCTCTTATGCCACATACAGACAAGGCAGCACCCACCTGCGTAACTGGTGTTTCATTTCTCTCTTGCTACAGCTGTAGCCTTTGAACTCTGGTGGTACATTTAAGGTACAACAATATCTCCGGAGCAAGCCTATGTGGAGTTACACCTGTACACAGGGGGTTTATTGCAGGAAAGCCAAATACCATACTGAAAGGGAAATAAATTTTATCAGTGTAGAGCCCACTGTACTGAGGAGGTTAACTGAATCTATTTTCTTATTACCATCCTACAAAAAAAAAGTAGACTTCAAAAATTTAAAGTGGACAATTCCCTGTCTTTCCAAGTGAAGGTCTTTCTCCCCTGTACAGCTCAGGCTTACCACTGATTGCTTCTCCTCTCCCATAAACCGAATAGATATCTTCCAAAATATGTGGCATCTCTTTTAACAGACAGAACAAAACCTTTAGCTGGGCCAAACTGCTGTAGGTCAAATGATACACTGTGAATAGTGTTATCTGATAAATCTCATGACAGGTAAAGAAAACTTAAAATAAATTAAGCTCTTCCCTCCTGCTCTTTATAGTTATGCCCATCGTACAGAGCTTTGCAGGAAGTGAATATATAGAGCTATCTAGAGCAAACTGTTTGTGACTATCCATGAACGGGTGTAAGAAAGGTATAATTCTGGAGTGCCTGTGATGAGCGGTGCTGCCTGAAGCACGGTGTCCTGGCTGTTGCTTACCTCTGGAGACTGAAGCCAAAGAACTGCCTTCTCCTCAAGTGGCAGAAGTGCTTGTGTCTGGAGCCAAAGCTCCTGCACTCAATTCTCAGTGCCCTACTGGAGCTGACAGCTGTGACAGGGACAGATGCTGGAAGACTCTGGACATTCTGGCACTGTTGTTCTGTCAGTTGTGTGCTTTGTAGTGTGGTCTGGTTGAAGATAGCTACTGGACTGCCTTCAAGGCAGGGAAAGTCCCCTGAGTCTAGAGGTGTGGTTGGTAAACCAGTCTTACTTCATTTAATTAAAGAGGGTGTTGAAAATTATTTTAAAAGGTATTGGAATGGTAAAATGTTATCTGAACGGATGTTTTATTTTTATGGAGATAGAAAAGACATGGCTCTCTAAATGTACAAGGAATCCATTAAGTTGGGGGACCACGGAGATGAGGCACAAATATGTGGCATATCCTACAACTCCCCCAACGCTCTCACTTCTGATTAATGTCTCCCAGCCAGCTAACTACCCGTCTGCGGTACTAGTGTCTCCTGACTAGAAGACCAGACTTCCCAGAGAACTCGCACCCTGCAAGGTAGACATGGGTTGGGATAAACTAATGTGACCAAGGTCATTTACAAAGTCAATGACAGGTCTCCTGAGATCTCATCACCACTCCCCACTGTCCCATCCATTGGAGTGTCTTAGGCTTTATTTTCCTTCTAGAGTTGCAGGAGAAATGGCACTTCCATATTCAGGTGAATGGGGTTGCCAGTTCACCTTAATTAAGCTGAAGTCATCTGCATTCCTTCATGGCTGGTGAGTTGCTGATACCTTTCCTTAGGCTAAACAGAAAATACTCCAAGGCTGGGCCTTCACTTACAAATAAAAAGAAATTCAAATATTTAATTTCTGATTAATTCCAAGTTCCTATCCTGTGCTAGATAGCATTTCCAGGGTGTGATTCACTGAAGCCATTTTAATAGCCACCTTAGGAAACGATGAATCACGCTCTAAATGCCTTTTTCTCTCTGCTGACTATAAAAGTCAACTCCACAAAGTACTGTTGGAAATGATGGGAGAGGATTTCAAGTCAGAAGAATACACACAGTGGTATCTGAACTTGATTCCTCATAAATACTTATGTTTCTGGGTTATTCAGGTGACCAAAAAGGACACAACACAGGAGAACCTACGTTATCTCTTGTCAGCCACTGATACCGTCACCTGCTCAGTACTTGGATAATAAGATTCCACCTCCTTAAAGGACTGGGCAGAGTTCAACGTGATTTTGAAATCAAGCTTACTCCCAAAGCACACACGCTCTAGCATTGTATACCTGGGACACAGGAACTTGTACCTTTACATCACCTGTGCCTGTATCAGCAGCCTCAAATAAGAAGCATATATATATATCTCTATATATCTATATCTCCTTATGAACAAATCTGCATGCTCATCTCACATGTGCAGCTCTTTGGGGGTTACTCACCTGCATACAGTAAACAAATTTGGAACTACAGTGTGGATACAGTGTAAAATTTATGCTGAGTACATATTGTTTTATTTATACACATTTCAGTCCATTTAATTTATTCATATGATCTTGCACGGCACCTACCACAAGGGAGTAGGCAGCTAAGAAGCATTCAGAGCCTGAGCTCCACCTTTGTTAGTGTTATTTTCCCTGTAGAAGGGATGAGGAATGGAGGCACAGAGCAAAGGCATGACAAGGACAAAGAGGGAACCTGTGGCAGAGCTTGGCAGGGATCCCAGCTCTTCTCATTCACAGTTCACCTAGCCTCATACAGGCCAGCCCTTCCTCTGAGGCAGCAGATCCCAGAGTATTAGTCATGCCCTAGACAAGCGGGGTTGCAAACCCAACAGGATTTCAATGGCAGAAGCGTGATCACGAGCTGACAAATAGGGTGCCCAGTCAAAAAGTTTGGGAACGGCTATTGTTGTGGCTTGTTTATATGATAAAGCTTTAAAAACTTCTCCCACTATAATATCTTGAACAGACACTCTTGTACTGCAATAATATTACATAGCTATATTTAGAGACTGGTATCATGTTGTCTTAGCTTTTCTTTGTTCTTTTAGCATCTGCAATGCCTGGAGGAAATGCAAGGCACTTATAATCCTGGGTTAACTGGGATCCTTGTATCAAAACATACGGAACTGGCATTCAAAATGTATACATTTTAAACTACCTGGTGAAAAATTCCTGATGAAAAGGAAAAAATAATTTCCTCCGGCTTTAAGTATGCCTTCAGTGACCTTGTGTATGACCAGTGACCTTGATACGGATGGTAAGCAACCTTACGACAGACATCTATTGTATTTGTTACAGCACAATGAACAATGGAAAATAATTGCCCCCCAGTATTTTTTGAACTCATGAGTGAATTTTGATTCGACAATATTCATGACCTGTATTGTATTTTCTTTCAATGGGCATTTAAGCAGTTGTGTTTTACAAGTGCAAATACTTGTGAAAATCTAATATTTTAAGCTTCAATGGTGACTGAAAGCCAGTTTCAAAGCCAGTCAGGAACAGAATGATGCGACTTACGTAACTAACCGACACATCACAAACTGGGACGATTCACAGATGCTTCTCAGACAAAGAATTACTCACTGGAGAAATGAACAAATCATTTCAACACACAAATACTACAAAGACTTTTATAGCTTGGTCAAGCACAAGAAAAAGAGGAAGATTTAATCAGTGATAAAATGATCATTAATTGGTGATCAGCCTAATTTTCTTGAATCTCAGTCTTCAGGCCCTGAGCCTGTGGAGAGTTATGTAGTGATATTCTGCAGGCTGAGGAGCTCCTTAGAGTTGGAAGTTACTCGGAGAGCAGAGTTAAGCAGGGACACAAATCTTTGTAGAATCCCAGCCTCAGTCAATTCATGGAGACTAATCCCTTCCAGTATTTAGAGAGCTCTGCAAGTGCAAAACACCTGGGAAACTTCTTCCCCAGCCATGCGTGGCACAGGCAGGATGCCAATATCAATTCCCATTAACAAGGGAGGTTAGAAGGATACATCCACATGCTCTTTGCAAGTGATCAATGTAGCTGACAGCTCCCTGGGGGGCTGTGCCCTTCACGCTGCCATGCTGCCCATCTACCAGCAGGAAGCGATGGGGGCACACAGATAGGGGTGCCTCTGCCCCTCTCCCTCCCCTCTGCCTAGTCACAGGCCTTCAAACTGCATTTGCTCGGCCACGTGAATGCCTCATCGCACCTCCAGTCAACCAGTACTGCTCCTGTTGCTTCAAGGAATGAGGTCTTACGTTCTCATCCTGTCTCCCTGCTACCTGGACAAGCTTAGGCCATGCTTTCCAAATCCTCCGTGCAGCAGGTAATCCTGTAAACATCTCTCCAATCACTGTAACTGGACGGGCTGAGATTTTTTTCCCTGCTCTCTTGGTTCCTCGCTGCACAGGGGGAATACTGGATGGATCTCATCCTGGTACCAGAAGAGCGATAGAGTCCTCTGAATCATTTCATGTACTCAGCGAGGCACGGGCCTCTCAAGGACACGTTGTCATCTGGGTAGAAGGCAGTTAGTGAATGCACCACTGCCTTGGAAAGAGGCTCCCATTTGCTTCTACCTCATGTACAGATCCTGAGCTGAACATAACAGGAACAAAAAATATGGTCCTGCTTCTGTTCATACCTGGCTTTTATGAACTGCTGTTCCTTAACTTCAGTCCTCTAGAATGCTCCCTCTACTTTCAGGGAGAGTCTCAGCAGAATGCAGTAATCTTGTCTTCCCTAAAAAGTCACATGCTGTTACACAGCTACTGCGCTGCTCCTTCTGGATGGTGCACATTTCAGGAGAAGGTGAAGAAATGCCTTATTTATAAAGATCGGGATTTCCACAGGATCTGCCAATTTGAGTAGGGTGCGTTTAACTCCCTTAGGCTCTTTTGGGAAATTCCAGCTAAAGAATGTTGGGCACAACAGGGCTGGAAGGTGCTATGAAGATGCTATTTTGCAATAGTGGAGGATGTCAAGCTGAGAGAACAGGTGGCTCTCAGGTCTGACTGCCAGGGAAATGGGCAGCACTAGGATTTTCAATGTACAACTCTGAAGGTCTCTGCCGATCCATATGGCATAGGGACTGATGTTGTCCCAGGTCAGCAGAATGGGAAAAAGGAGGGGAGGACAATGCCAGAGCTCTGCACCAAAGGGCCTGTTATTCCAGTTGCTCTGTGTCACCTTCTGACCTTATGTTGACATTTTGCAGCTGCCTGTGGAGGGGAATTTCTCCTAGGGGAACAAGCGTGGGAGGTTCTTTATGCTGGTTCAGAATTTTCCATGAATTTTAGTTATGTGCGCGGCAGTACACAAAGCAAAACCCAAGGAGCACAGGACACCCTTGCCTACGTGCATGCACAGTCACAGAGAGCATCAGGCTAGGAAGCTGAGCAGCACCAACCTTCTAAAGCCAAAGCATTTGAGATAATGTCAAGCTGGCCCATCCCTGGTTGTGCCTGACATTACATTTTCTTAGCGGTTTGTTCAGTCCAATTTAAATAACCCAAGTGATGGGACTATTGCCACTTACACTAGGGCCTCATTAGCATGGGCTTTGCCAAACTCTACATATTTAGCTCATAATCTTTTCCTCAGGGGTCACACTTTCTGATTTGCAGCAGGTAATGAGATGCACAGAATACAAAGTTCCCGGCATGCAAAGCCCCAGAGGCACTGCACCCCTTGCTGGGATGCCAGCTTATTCCCTACCCCCCTCACCCCATTATCCTCCTTGCCTTCTGCATTGTATTCAGACCTGCGCTGACCTTTATGATTCTGAAAAGCAATGAAAAAGCATGCAGTTTAAAGAGACGTGTAATAAGAAGCTAAAGAAGTTAGACTGTGACTCTGAAATGCTCAATCCCCAGCTCTGCAGACTTCTTGCATGACCTTGCATAAGTCACTTAATCTCTCTGAGTCAAACGTCTCTGGCTGTGGCCAAGGAACGTTATCCTGGTCTTCTCTAGTTAGACAAGGATGTCTGCAGCACAGGTTATGTCTCACACAGGTCAGGAGAGCATCCTGGGATGGGTCCCTATGAGCTATAGCAATTCAATAATACTCTTCGGTTAATTGCGTTTAATTTGGGCTGTGGGAGGTTAGATTTTTGTCAATTGTTCCGTGCCTTTGTTCAATCAGGTGGCTATTTCTACTGAATATATTTATAGTTGGACTGTAACGGACAGCTGGGCAGGTGCTTTGTGATTGTGTTTTGCTGATGGCTTTGCACAGGAGTCTCTTTAGGATCAGAAAGCACCCAAAGCTTTCCCTACAGCACTTCCTGCTTCTCCAGTTGCTTGTCAACTATTAACAGAAACAAAAACTGTCCCAAAAAGGAGCACTATGGTCTGGATTTCATTATGCATTGATATACCAGAGAAGAATATTCTTCCTTATCAATGTGGTTGCTAGCTTTTGTCTTATAAAAAATTAATACCAATAACCCATACAGTCTTACCCTAGCCAGCATCTCCGCAAAACCAGATCACACTCTAACAAACACTCCAGTCCCCAGGCTGAGAGATGATTTCTGCCACAGAACATTTCACTGAAATACTGGGGTTTGCTTGCAGGACTTTGGGCTCACACCCTGGTCTGTTTTATCTTGAACCTGGGAGGTTGTGGGTATTTACACATTGTGAGCTAAAATTGAAGATCTAGTCAATTCAAACATGGCCCCGATGGCCTCAGATTGCAGATCTTGGTTCTTCAAAAAGAACTCTTGGCAAGGGAAACAAATGGAAACAGGAGCTGGCAAAAATGTGTGTGAGAAAGAAAGAGAGAGAAGGATATGGATTTAACTGATTGTGAATGAGGGTCCTTGTAGGAGCTGAAGTCAGGCAAGGAGAGACAGGCTGGGATCTCCTTCAGTTCACAACTCCAGCAAAGGAACTAAGGACCAAGCCTGGAGGTGGGGTGCCAGGGCAGCAGGAACTAGGAAGGAGACCCTCACACCTCCTACTTACCAATTCTGTCCAGCCTGTCAAGAGCCACCGTTTCAAAAGCTCGCCGCATCATGGGATACTCTTCCAGCACCTCGTTGAAGTTGTCCACTGAGAGGGAGTAGAGCCGGCAGTAGGTATCAGCTCGCACGCTGGCTGTGCGCCGGCCACGGGTCAGCAGGCAAATTTCTGGAATGAAAGACCCAGCCTGAGAACATGGGGATAGACACCATCACCCCTGCGATACAAGACCTGGCACTGTCACACAGGCAGTCCTGCCTGCCACCCACGCTCCTCGCTGGCTGGACTCTACCTGCACTCCCACTGAAAACATGAACAGTGGCTATATTCTGCATATGCAGTAACATTTAAGAATACCAGGGGGCTCAGTTGTGTCAGCTGCTACACACAATTGCACCTCAGGGATTCTGCTGATCTAATTAGCCAGTCACGTTTTGTTACGGTGGATTACCAAAGACATCATTTGTGCATTCAGAATGGAGAAGCTGTCTTTCTCCAGCTCCTCATGGGCACTGGGAGCAGAAGGTCAAGCCGTGCTCTCATTGAAGCTAATTCTCTCTCTAGATTTGTAGTAAAGGCTCTGTGCTGACCTGGGGCCTTGGTGCCTGGTAGTAATTTTGATCGCCACACCCAGAACATTTGACTTTTCAAAGTTTTCAGTTTTTTGTAGATGTGCCACAAGCTTACAGGTTGTCAGGGAAAGCCAAGTTAGTGGCACCTACCAACTCTTGGTGTATTTACACTGCAGTCAGCTACTCGTAGGAGGATGCTTAGCTGGTTACAGCACAGAAAGCCCTTGACTCTAACATAAATGCCTGACTCGGGCACAGACGCTCCTTGAACACTCAGCGGAGAGCTCCAGACTCCTGCTTTTCCACTGATTACACACAGAGTATGGGCAGCTAAGACAGGCGGTGTGACCTAAAGCCTGACAGCGCTTTTCTCTCTGCTGTATGTTGGGTGTCAATCCACCAGCACCACTCTCAGGATTCATTCTGAGTCTACCCCAAAGCACTGGTATAGCAGCACTACAATGTTATAAGTGCGTTATTAGGCTGCTTTCCTAAAAAAATTAAGCTTATGAGGCAGTGCCGGCTTTGAATGTGTGTGAGGAGTTGTGTGTATGGTATCTAAACCACATCGAATGTCATGGGCAATTTTAATCCAATCTGTCAGTCGGGGTATCTTGACTCCAATGCTTTAACTCCAAATCCCAGCAAACTGACCCAACTTGCTAGGGAGGTGCAAAATCCTTGTACTCCAGGTAGGTGCAGACAGGTTGTTTACAAGGAACTAAGAGTCTAAGAAGAGTGTAGGAAATGCATGACAGGGATTTTTTAATAAGAGAAAAGGCCTTATAGAAGGGAAAGAAAGGCAGGTTTCATCCTGTCCCCTCTCAGTAGGCCATTAATTGTGGTGCATTCAGTGCTTGTACTGAAACATGCATCTACCAGAGAACTGTCTGTCTTGAGCTGTCAGCAAGGTCTCTATGGGGCTCTGAGAGGAGGGGTGTCTCTGTGTTACTCATAAAAGCAATATCCTAAATCTTCTCTTACAGCCTTTTCTGACCTCATGCTAGTTTCACTGTTCCCGAGCTCTGCTGCTGATACATCACGCCTGCCTGCTGACCTTCACGACATTTTGCTGAGCCACAGGCTGAGAAGATGATGGACTATGATTTTTCCTCCGTGTTTATACAGTACCTCATATGATGGATGCCAGACAGTAGGACTAGGCAACATATAAATGTGCTTGGAGAATTGAGAATGCTCCATTTTTTTCCTTTAGGTTTGCAGCTTCACAGATCTGTCAGTTTGCTTGGGGCAAAAAGAAATGAAGCTACAAGAACTAAGTTTCCCTTCTCCGTTTTGTTATTATTTATTATCTAGACCCCTGCACTTCCCATGAGTCCCAGTCACCTCCCATTGCTGCAAAACAGGTGAGATGAACACAGAGAGAGGGTGGAGGAGGAGGTGCCTGGGGTATCAGTTCCACATGCTGCCATCCCTGTGCGTCCAGGACAAGCTAAGGAATGTATGAGCAATAGCAGTGGGTATTGCTGTGTAAGGGTGATGGACTAACACGCACCTCCAAAGTAGGAGCCATCTGCCAGCTTGGTCTCCTTATTGCCTTTGGTGAGGACGCTCACCACCCCGTGCTGGATGAAGTACATCTTCTTGCCAATGGTGCCCTCCCGGATGATGTAATCCCCTGGCTGAAACACCTCGAACCGCAACTTGGTCAACATGGATGTCACAAAGTTGGGATCTGCATTGGCAAAGAGGGGCATGGAGGCAACCAGCTTCCGGCAGTTGAAGTTTATGATTTCCTGACCATGATGTGATGCCAAAGAGTGAGAGAGAAAGAGAGAGAGGGAGGGGGGAGAAAAGATGGGACAAGGAGCAGAAAAGACACACATATACATTTAGTCAACATCTAATAACCTATGAAGATTCCCCACTTGACCTGTACATTAGAAAGTGGTGAAAAAAATGCAGTTCCCTTAGTCTGGCTCCCCCAGTGCAGGCTGGAACGGGCTCTGGATGCTCAGAGCATCTAGCAGTACAAGCTGAAGCTGACAGCTTGACACCATGCTTCACTGATTTCATTCATATGCTTTCTCTTTGAGCAGAGATGATACCCCCCCACCTCCCAAATACACACAATAAACCTCTTTCTGCAGGAGACCTTGGAGGTGCATAGCACTGGTGAAATGCTGTATGAAAAAGCCCAGGGCTCCTCTCTGGGAAAATGTTATAACTCACCTTGGCAGCCCTACGTTTTCTGTTGCCCTTCCTTGTCAATGAGCTATTAAAGAGCACAAATGTGCCAAGGAGCTCAGAGAAAGAATTATCCTGAGCAGCTGGGGACAGTGTCAAGAGAGGGGAGGGAGAGGTGCCCACCGGTCACTGGGGCATGGGCTGGATCATCAACCTCAGATGAAGAAAACCCAATTCAGCTGTTCAGCTGTCATATAGCAGACAGGGACTGTGCCTCCTCCTGTGGCTTGGTGTCACTTGGAGGGTATGACAGCACTTTCCACTGCACAGGAGCTGCTCTGTGCCATGTCAGCTCAGACTCAGAAAGCGGCAGAAAGTGATATTGAGTAAATCACCTCAGCACGACGCTCTCCAGCCAAGTAGGGAAGGAGGACCTGGGTGACTGGAGCAGGAAAAAAGGGCTGGGGAAGCATCTGTCTCCTCCTCACTGGGGTTTTTCAGGGTTCCTTTCAACCCCTTTAGACTTTGGCAGAACTAGATTTAATATATGGCTGGTAGATCCTCAGCTCTTCTCTCTCCTATAGAGGCACATGACTGGGGGGAAAGACAGGAGGAAGACCACTTCTGGTGCTTGTGTGTGATATATTAGAGGCATGTAGTAGGGAAAACCTGCATTGCTAGGCTTCAGCTAGGGGAGGAGGGTGTTCTGTAGATAATCCTTTCAAGCGTGGGCCCTGCTAGCAGGCTCCTCCTTTCCTTTCACTCTATATGCTGGTACAGCTGATGGATGGGGCACAGACGAGGCCAACACACCGCATAGAGGTTTATATATATACAAGAGATACAGCTTAATATTAGGGAGCATGAGATGGGAGCTGTGGTGCATGTGAGTGTGGGGAGGGAAAGAGTCTTGCAGAAGTGCGAGGAAATAGCAAGGCACTTTCCAGAGTGCTCTCCTGCAGGGGTTCTTTGGGAATAGAGAGGACATTGCCAGACATTGCCATGGCCTCAGAAGGCGACAAGATGTACCTATTCACATGATGAGTGGGTGGCAGGGCCTGCGTATTGCAGTTCCCACTGCCTTTATGTCAGACACCACTTGTGCTGCAGCAATTAACAGACTCAGGCAGGAGCCCTGCAAATGCAAAAGGCCTGGGTTTCTCTCTCCACAGCAGTGACTTCTACCGTGATCAAGGCAAGAGAATACCAAACTTACACCAATGGCTAGGACAGCTGCTCCCTCTGAATGAAACTGTCTCTGATAGGGATATAGCCAAGCTGTGGACCATGTTCTTATTGGCCTTGCTCTCCCAGAAAGTTAGGCACAATACAGGAACAGGTAGAGCCCCAAGCAAAACGGGGCTGCTCAGACACACCGATGTGCTGCCTCTGCTGGGCACGACATTAGAGCACACGCACAGCCAGTGCTAATGGGAAAGCTGGCCTCCCACCACTCTCATCAACTGATGGTGTCCTCTGCAAAGCACAGGGACAGGACACTGCGCACCAGGAACTCCACAGCTGCCAAAGGTGACAGGAACATGCATTGCCCATTCACCGCCCCCTCCTTACCTCTCGGAGGGGCTCACTCAGCTCTCCCAGGATGCTCTCCTCATCAAACATCTTCCCCTGGTAGCGGTGCTCATAGTAATCATGGATGCGCTGCCGCATGTCTGCAGGGAGCTTGTGGAAGGACATGTACTGCTCCACTTGTTTGTACTGTGCAGGGGAGAGAGGAAGAGAAGGAGTCACCAGGACATGCAACAAATGGCGCCCGCTCATGGACAAGCACATGCTAGACCGTACCCATACCTGATTCCTTCAGGTCAAGCCAGGCCCATGCAGATGTATCTGATGCAGGAGAGAGTAACTGTCTGAACACATGAGGAGTCTGCAGACACCTTTGTTATATTCCCCAAATGGCTGCCCTGTGTTTTAACTTTTAAACTGTGGAGACAGCTCCTCACTCCCTGGGTGCTGAGGAGCCTGGGAGCCTGTTCTCCTGTACACACACAGCAAAAGTGGGGAGCAGAGATGAGTAAGAAGTGCTCAGCTGGGAATCTCCCCTCAGCAAATAAACCTGAGTGAAGACTGTTCAAACCCTGTGCAGAATGAGAGTAAGAAGTACAACGTGCCCTCAACAGAAGGTTTTTCCATGGCACAGAGCAGACTGGTGGCCAGGGAACATGACCTGGCAGCTTGGCTCTAAACCAGTGATGCTCTAAACCAAGGCACCTCCAGGCCTCAGCCAAGCACAGGAACACGGTGTACCAGGGGCTGCCCCAAACAGCAGAACACAGTCCTGCCTTGGATGTTCACAGTCACAGACAAACTGAAGGACACACACACAGACAGAAATCTGACAGTTATTCAGCTGAAGCTGCAGCACCCGTGGCCTGCTTTTCCTCTCCTCTGTGTTCTCCTCTACCCAGCTATGATGGACCTTTGCTTTCCCACCTGGGCTGCACAGGTCCAGATTTTTTTCACCTTTTGCTGGGCCCCTATCGCCCCATGCACTTGTGCTGTCTAACCTGTCTGTATTTTTACCTAATGATTTGCATTTCCATCATGTCATTTAGAGGGGAATAAAAGGGCACACGGACTGATGCCAGAGCAGTATTTGGGGATGAATGGTGCTTTCTATGAGCAAATGGCACTTCCTCAAGGGCACAGGACTGTAAATGGGTCCACTTGCCCCGAAGGTGCTGCAGGGACAAGGTGTGTGCATTGCAATGGTCATGCTCCCTCCCACTGGTACGCAGTACAGAACACGATCCTGAGCATGTACCACACATGCCATAATGCCGGCAAAGGGACTATGCTCCCCCTTTGCTATCCCTCTTTCCTCTCTTCTCCCTGATAAATCTGTTCCTGAATGTCCCTTTACTGCAGCTTGTGCTTAAGTGCTTAATTACCAAACTTCTGCTCATTACAGACCTCTCCTGCACACACCAGTGTCACTCTGCTCTCAGGACAGTCTGTGCTGGCACTGCCTTGCATGCTAACAACTTGATCTGCAGCAGAGAGGAGAAGGAATTACTCTAAGAAGCCAAGGTGGCAGAGGGGACACTCGGGGTTTCCTGGCATTTCCAGAGCTTTTTGTCTGTAGCAAGCAGCAGAAGAGCTGGCTGTAAATATTCATGATCACTACAGCATGATCAAAGTCAAGCAAGTCACCACCTCCCCACGGGGAGCCAGGTGGAGAATTGGCAATGAAAGCTGCACTTCATTATTTGGATTACGGAAGTTCTGGAGATACCGGCAGGGCCTTTTGTCGGGCGGTGCTACACTGGGTGCTGCACAGAGGCTGCAGCTCATCAATGAGGAAGATAAAGGGAGCAGAAACCAGCATCTCACGTGTGGAAAACTCACTGGTCTGAGCCCATCGAGGACTCTGCAGGTTATGCTCTTGAATGCAGAAAGTTTAAGGGCTTGGCTCAGATGCCTAAACATAGATGTCTGCTACCACTGAAGATGCAGTGCAGCAGCTGAGACATCCATGGGACCTGGCAAATTGGACATAGGACACGCAGGACATTCATTATGGAAAGAGAAATCATTAAGCATTACTTTTGCTGACTCAGGTTTATTAAATGTATCCTAAATCCACAAACTGTTCTGCTTGTTTTAATGCTGCATTTTTGTTGAATAAATTATTTGCCAAAAATACCACCTTATACTCTCAGTTTTAGCGCAATGTCTTAAATTGGAACATTGACCAGTGTCACAAGATGCCTCTCATCCTGCCGCCAGCCACCTGCCCACTACCCCTCTTCTCTCCACCATAAGCACTTGCGATTAATCTTTATGTGACCTTTGCTTCTCGGGAAAAATACCCCCAGCTTCTCAGACTCACAAGCACAGGTTGGTTGGGGCAACTCAGACTCTTTGCTTATTCACTACTGTACATGGATTTATGGCTTTGTAACAAAGAGCAATAAATTACTGCTCTGGGAAGTCCCTAGGGCTTGTCAGATTCTCCTACAATCACTGTCCCTAGACAAGGTTCTGCTTCCAATTACAAATTAAAAACATGGTTATAAATGAAAATTGTAAAGTAAGAAACCATAATTCTCTTTCGTAGTTAACAAGAGGAACACATTTTGACTCTCCTGTCTTTGCTAGTGCTACCTCCTCTCACCCAGGCCAGCTGGAGAGTTTTGTGGGCTCTTAACTCTCCCTTGCTCAGAGGTGGAGTCCTGCATTGGTGCTCAGAAATGAAAGCAACAGTCCCTTCTCTCTGTGTTTGATAAATTGAAGATTCACCTGGGGTTTTCCCCTTTCCTTGGAGCTGCTCAGCCAGGCTGAAGGCCACCATGCTTGCACCGTCAAGCACCAATAGCGACTAACCAAAAGCCCACTAAAAGACTGCCTGAGGGAGGGTCTTTCAAAGTGCAGTGGGATGTACATGTCTCCTCTCAGCTCTAAGCTCTAAAGGAGATCACTCCTGAGGTCACCAGCAACACAGCGATGGGACAAAGCAAAGGGGTAAGGGTAATCGTGTGATGAACATGAACAGCAGAGTGTGTGGAGATTAAAGACTTTGCCTGATAACTCTGAATTTACAGGTCTTCCTTTTTTAACTGAGGCCCTGATAGCGTGCCAATCTGGCACTCTCTAGAGCCTCTTCATGCCCCCTTGAGTTGGCACCCCTTTGAGTGCCTCTCAGATGCGGGCAGCCCTAACCCAGCAGCCCCCTTTTGCCTCTTTTCTCCCTTGCACTTCTCTGTTCCATCTTCCTACTTGTCTCCATGTCCTCAGCCTGACCTGTGCTCAGAGGAACACACAGAGATTAGTGGCCGCTCTGAGTTCAACTAAAAAGACTCATTTAGGAATTATTTAAATCTCTCTGAAGACAATCGAGTCCATTTAAATCCTAACTCATTTTCTTAAGTCTGTTTTTCTTCAAATAAGCCCTTGAAGGAGGTATTAATATATCAAAAGGAAACCATTTAGCTGAGTATTTTTCCTTCTAGAACTGGCCACTTTCCCTAGTTGTCTCCCCACTCCCCTCCCCTTCAACTAAAGCTCAGATCATTCACAGTCCAAAGGGAATTAAAGATTTTTAACTCCTTCCATGCCCTCAATCTCTGTCATGAACCCTCCTCTCTCTGGCAGTAATAAATCACTGTCTGAAATGGCTGGACTATTTCCTTGCCCTACTTCTGAATATAGAAAAGATCCTGCATCTGAGAAGGGCTGCTCCCAGCCCAGTCCTGGCGTTGACACCTCTTTGAGTCTTCTTTTGGTCCACACACATGATTCTTCAGAGCTTCAGAAAATCCTTGATTTCCATTTTTGCATCTCGGTTAACTCAAACACACGCACTTTCACACTATGCCTACCGACACGGGCATGCACATATAACCTACTGTAATGGAGGCATTTGGGATGCTTGTCTCTCTCTATCCACAGACAAATACTCATTTCCTATACAGAGCTCTACTGCTTGCATCCTTCCAGAAACAGGCTGCAATCACGGTGGACAGAGTTTAATCTCAGTTACAGTCTCCACATGTGGACTCCATGGAAGTCAACAGAGATGCACTTGTGTAAGACAAAGCAGAATCAAGCAGAGTAATGCATTTTCATTTAAGTGAAAAATTATGAGGCTCTGACAGTATTTTGAGTGCTGGTAGTATATATCCTGTGAGACTGGAGTAAGATACACATAAGCAGCCATGATGTACAATGTTGTGGCTCTCTCAAGTGGATTAGCGCTTCATGGAGTAAAGGTCAAGCCAGATGGAGTGTCTTGATGGGACACAGTAGCATCTTTGTTTTATTTTCTCTGACCTATGATTAGGAGTAAAACAGTGCAGGTCCCCAGCATTTACTAATCATCAAAACCAAATAAATGCTGAGTTCTATTTTTTTCTCTTTTAAGCCGTTCTTATTCCCATCCTTGGGATTTGCTCTATGGCCAGATATACTTCTTACTCAAAATGATCAAGACACACATTCTCATGGAGCCAAATGACTCAAGGAGCAAGTGGTTTAAGGGAAGAAAAGTGAACTTTTGAACACAATAAAATCACGCCAACACTGCTGCTGTGATCTCTATTGGTGTCCCTTTGCAGAGCTCCATGCTTGATCTTATTTAGCATGAGTCCTAGCAAATATGATTTTGCTCTTTTCTCTTCCTGAAGTTTTGCTGAGAACTGTAACTGGTGCAGGCTATTGCAGTTTATCCTGAGTCTGCCAACACTTATGAATGCAGTTGGCTCTACATACATACTCAGGCTCATGAGCACTGTCCTCCTGTTTTCCAGCAAGAATATAGACGTTTGTAAAATTAAATGTGCACAGGGCTGGCTTCTCCACAGCATAGGGAAGTGACTGAGAGAAGCTGCATTCAGGCATATGCTGTCCTTCCCATAGCCTCCAGCCCCCAGGCAGCCAGAGGATGGGCTCACAGGTGAGGCTGAAGCAGGAGCTGGATTCCCTCACAGAGGGAACCACAGGAAACTCTACCTGAACTAGTAAGTGGGCAGACAGCTGGGGTGCCTGCATGAGGGGAGTGGTAGTTGGGGGGGATCAGAGTGTGGTACAGGCAAATTGTAGCAGATTAGTTAGGAATTGGTGGTTATTTCAATACCAGAACAACTCGGACCACATCCAGCAGAGCACCAAAGATTATCAGGGCTACTTTTGCTTTCTGATTAATGAGCTAAATTTAAGCCCACGTCAATCTACTCTTCAGCTTTGGAAGGTATTCAATAACATGAATTCTGCAAAAAGCTTTAGATAATGTCCTAGTCCTGAGTTCTTCCAAAGACAGGGTAATTTTTGTACCATGATACTACCTCAACTTGCTACAGGAAGATGATTTTTAAGTGTTGCATGTTACATGCTGAAAAACACAGAACACTTTTACCCTTACTGCAGTGATACTTTCAGAAATTATCTTACCTAGAATCAGGTGCTTTATCTCTTTGTGTGTTAGAATCATAGAATCATCTAGGCTGGAAAAGACCCTTGGGATCATCGAGTCCAACCATCAACCCTACTCTACAAAGTTCTCCCCTACACCATATCCCCCAACACCACATCTAAACGACTCTTAAACACATTCAGGGCTGGTGACTAATCACCTCCCTGGGCAGCCTATTCCAGTTACAAAGACCACAGACACTAGCAGAAAATTCTTGGAGCTTTTTTTCCACTTTCTATACAACATTCATTACACTGAGGATGGCTGTACTGATAAGGTGCTGTAGCTGCCTCCCCTTGCTGTTAATCAGTACCTATTCAGGCCAGGATTCTGCTTCAGACAATCCCATTTCTGGGCTGTGAGATGTCGACAGACCGAGTAGGGTCAATTATGAGTCTGATGGAACAGTTGTTTAATTCCTCCCATGGGCTGCATTGCTGCAGTGGCCACAGCCAGGGAACCCCACCACAGGGGACAGTGCCATTAGCACATAGTACTGAGCTGGCTGTCACACACCCAGAGGACACGGTCTGGCTTTGCTGCAAGCAATGGAAATGTCTGACAACTTCAGGGGTCCTAGGAGAGCAGATTCAAGAACTTTTGGACAAATCTCTTTGCATTAAATGTTGTGAGCAATGCCCCATTTGTCTGCTCTTACAGGTGCACAGTCTTAAGGTGCACCCCATCATGGCAAGGGGGTGCAATGATGAATGTATTATGTACAAACTCATACCTCATGGCTACAGAAACAGCTTGTTTTCCAAGACTAGCTGCAGCCTGGGAGAAGCACCCGAGGAGAATGCCTTGCTAGGTTTGAGAAGTCACATCCTAGACTAAGTCTGTAGTCCAGCCTTTTGGACCTGGTTAATGAATCTTTTATTATTCATTAAGCACTGTGAAACTCATATCACAGGATATTTGGAGATGCCAGGTCGTGTCAGTGGATCCACATACTTGGAGGCGTGATGGGGGAAAAGAGATTACTCTCATCAAAAGAGCAGAATGAGCAAGATGAGCTAAAATCTGCCACCAGACAAAGGCTGGAGATGGGGAAAAGGGAACAGTGAGTCTGTGCAATTTGAAATCAGTGTTGCTGGGAGCAGCCTTTTGCCAGGAGAGACGGCTCAGCAGGGAGGCGTAGCTCTTCGCATTATGATGTATTTATTTATTTATTTACAGTTCAAGTGCCAAAATGAATTTCAAAACTGATAATGAAGTTTGAAATCCCACACTGGGATATGAAGAACTGCTGAGGCAACAGCACTTTACTTCCCGTGACAACATACGCAGTGCTCGTGCATGCACAAACATACTGCTCCGACCAGGCTGTCAATGCCATTGCTCAAAGAACAGAACTATCTGTCTGGCTTCCACTCCCAGAAATAAGATGTCAAAATCCTAGCTATATCTCTGATACAGCAAACCAAGATGAATTCCCAATGTAAACCTGCTGACAGAAGGCAATCTACACAGCAATTTCATTTTTCCTTCTGTAAAGGTGTGCTACAATGATACCGCAATGTTGCTGACTCCTTCCTTCCATTCTTTGCGTGAGCACGGAGTGGGTACTGCACATCTCTCTGCACTTCATGGCAGTCAGACACTCCATATAGGCACTGCCACCCATGAGATGGACACCCTCCCACACCTGGGCACTGAACTGTCTGCTTTAAGTGCTGACTGATCACCACCGCGTAGGTATCTAGAAGATGTGTTTTGCAGCTTCAAAATGGGGCTTCTCTGGAACATATGGGTAAACAGTTTCAAGGAATAGTAAGTTCACCAATAATATATTCTTGCAAGAACAAAACCTACCTGGCCCCAGATTAGTTAGGACTATAAAGGGAAAGCAATTTGCACTGCAAGATGTTTTTAAAAGAAAACATTAGGGTTTCATTCAGAAAACATTTGCATTTTATAACCAACCCAGGATTCTTTCATGAAAAAGATTAAATAACCTTAAAACAATTGACACAAACTTCTGATGTTTTGGTTGAGCTGAACTGAACAAATCATTATTTATACCACCCCATTACCTATTTCTTACAAACGTTCTTTTAAGATTGAGATGGATGTGCTATCTGTAAAAGGACAGCTGCCTTGCAGCACTGGATGCACAATCCTGAGCCAGCCATTCTCACCGAATCTTGGCTGCTCACTGCCTGAAAGCACTCAGGGACTTTAAATCAGAGTCAAAGGATGATATAAGTTGGAAGGGACCTCTGGGGGAGTCATCCGGTCCAAATCCCCACTCAATGGAGGGTGAACTTACATCAGGTTGCAATTTTTTGGCAACCTCCTTGGACCTACTATCACATGTGGGTGGGGACGCAGAGAAGGTGGGGATGGGGGACCCTTTATTATACCAGCCATTCTTTAATATGTCAGCGGGGAAGCTGGACCCCTCCTGTAAACTTAAGCTGCATCTTGCTCCTTTCGTTTGCTGACTCTGGACTGCAAACCAGCCAGAAAGCCCAGTCCTGATTACAGAAGAAGCTACCTAGAGGCAGTGCTGAGACACCGAGCCCAGTGCACACCTTCCTTCTAGAAACAATCAATAAAGCACATCATTTATTAGCCTTGTTATCAACCCCACATGCTCTGACAGTAACACGGGACATAATAGTTCTCAGGCCACCTCTTAACAGGCTGAGGTAATACACAACTAGTGCAGTCGTAACACTCCAAACTTTTTCCAATTAGAAAATCTGATTAAATTTTGCATTTGATTAAATTTTCCAGACACTTTTAACTTCTGGAGTGCTGCACACTCCCTACCCTCTCCTTCACACACATTACCAGAAAAGTAAGGGAGCTTTGCAGCTTTCCTGACATCCAGAATTGAGATGTTAGCTCAGGAGGGGACTTCTACATTACCCCTTTGGACTCTAAGAATCTGGGAATGTCACCTGAGAACCTACAGACATTGGTGACCAATCATCTTGGGAACAGCACTTCAAATCCTGTCCAAAGTGGCAACGAACATGAAACCTCCCATCTGACAGGTTTGTGGCAGAGTAGATGTGGGAATAATGGCAGTGTTTGCGCAGCTCCGAGCTAACAGAGCAGCTGACACTAGTTATCTTAATGTATCTGCATTGTGTCGTCCCCAAGGTAGCACTGGCTAAGCCAGCCCTGGAGCCACAAGAATTAATACAGCTTTGGTACCGTGCTGCGCTTGGGTTAATTAGCTCTGCTTAAAGAAGGGGTGGAGGGGGGCTAATCAGCAAGGGCATGTTGCTAGGCTAATGTGATTATACTGTATCCAGGACCCCAGCTAGGATCTCTGCACCAAATTCCCTGCACATGTTCATGTGGAACCAGTTCAGAACACCGAACTGCAGAGTAAAATGGCCTAAAAACACAGGAGGAACCACCAAGGGTCAGGCTGAGGGCTCCTCTCACCTTCAGGCTGATCACAAGGGCTGAAATGTTGATAGTTGGACAGTAAAGTACTTTTTTGCTCCCATAGCCAGACAATGGGATAAAACTGTGGCAAGAAGGACTGTGCTGATGGTTAAGCAGGGCTGCTTCAGGAGCTGAGAGGTGATGTCATTATTGCTTCTGTAGGATTTATAAAGTGATTCTCTCTTTAGTGTCACCTGCCTGCCCCCTTGCAACTGTGCTACAGCAGGTGCTTCTTCAGAATAACGACAAGTGAATATGCAAGTATCATCTAACCTATTTCAATATATATTTTAAGAACAAAAGGCATTGAATAGACTGTTCAGGGGGAAAGAGGAGCAGGGAAATGAAGGTGGAGAGCAGAGAGCTTGAGAGAATGCCAGTAGCAGACAGATCTTGAGGAGAGATGAGGCTCTGGAAGGAGCGATTACAGCTTTACTGGGCTCTGCAATGCTGACAGCAGCAATTCCTACCTCTCATCAGTCATTCTTCCGTATGTACCTGAGAAGATAACACAGGAGAGTTGAGCCTCTCTGCAGGATGCCCATCACTGCTTGCATCCTGCTGGGATGGGAGAGTGAAGCCCAGAGTCTGTCTCTGCTTTGTTCCAAGGAGCATGGCTGCAGTAAGCAGCATAATCACCACTCCCAAAAGCCTCAAGGTTAGAGAGTCTGCTAGGGAGGATGTGTGTGTGTGTGTGTGGTGACTTGACATAAATATTAATCCAGCTGAGTTTTGGGATTAGAGAAAGAAGTTAATACGGGAACCTGCAAAAAGCATGAAAATAACTTGCACATGAGTCTAGCTTATTCACATCCTGGGCAGGAAACACTCTTTCTCTCGTGAGCCACAGTTACTGCAGGTTGTGGGGTAATTTCACAGTCAATTATGAACGTACACGCTAAGGCTTGAGCTCATCCAAGAATAGGTGAAAAGGGCCTTGCGCCTCTGCTCTTGCCCATGGAGATCCTCCACCAGCACCCAGCACCAGCTCTGGCACTCACTGGACTCTACAGTAAGCTAATTCAACCCACTAATCTGGCAGAAAACTAACTTGGAAGAAAGAAATCAGCTCAGTCAAGGTCTGAGAAATATGAAAGGTGGTGCACAAGAGTGAAGTGGTGCAGCTGAGAATAGTGGCAGGGAGCACTGGGTGAGAACAGGTACGTGAGGCTTCCCCTCTTTGGTCAGAGCTACCGGATCAATTCAGTTAGAACATGGAACTACACAACACAACTTTGGGAAATTTTTCTATCAGAATCCTTCAGGATGGACTTGTAGTAATATTCTCACACATGTAGAAAATAGATAGCAATCTTAGGTGCAAAAGTACTTTGGAGTTAGGCACCAGACTGAGATTACGAGTCAGCTCTTGATCCTGCACTGACTCTATCTGTGACCATGGGCAAGTAATTTAGGGCAGAACACGCTCTGCAATGCAAGATGGGGCAGACAGGTCCCTTCTAACTTTGCCGCTGGGACTGGAAATAGAACAGTCACTTCAGAGTGCCAGATCTAAAGAGTTATTCTGATTTAGAGCTTTTTAAGGGAGGCACAGAGCCAGACTTACATGATGACTGTGCCAGTTTCAGTGCCTGAGCCGGTGTGAGTGCTCTGTGCCTCATGGGACTCTCCACTTGGACTCAGAAACCTCAGCACCACACTGTCGTGGAGGCTGCAACTTCCCTCTCCAAATTCTCCATGCTTCCTACCAACCCATCAATCCTATATGGCTTCCCTGCCTTGCAGAAACTAGCACAGCATGAAGTCAGATGCTACAGGCAGAGATTTAGACAGGACAGGGATTGAGTGTCCAAATGTTCGATGAATCCAACCCAGGGTGAGACAAGCCTGCTACTGAAGCCAACAGACAGCGCATCTTGGCTTTTATTCCTCTTCTCAAAAGCCCTGTTTGTACAAGGGAAGAACAAGCTGGTTTGGCAGAGATCTAGACAATATGAAACCTCATCACAAACTCACTCCTGAACCTTGTCCTGAAGGTTGCACAAAGCAAAGTCTGTCCATACAGTTCCTAGCTATAACTTTCTGTCCTGTCACTATGTTATTTCTGCTATTCCTCTCCCTCCCCACAGTCTCCCCTTTCTTTGCTTACTCCCAAAACAGTTAAATTCTCTCTAGCCTGAGCCCCTGTGGAGGTAAGAAGCAGAGCCCTGTTTGCAGCCCAAAGGTGTACTCAGGAGAAGTCTCCACACTGCCGCTTGCTTCTATCAATCGACCTGCAAACTTGTTGAGATTCTTTGCTTATAATATGCTTCAACAGACACATTGTCCCATGAGGACTGAACTAAATTGAGTTGCAGGGCTGCAAATCACGAAGCAGCCTCATTTTAATCATGGCTATTCAAGTGCTAAGGAATGCAGAAAGTAAATACATATTTGTTTTAAGGCCATCATTTGTCCCATTTGCAAGAGGAAAATGAATGTATGCAATCCCTGAGGCTTTATTCCTAGGAGAATACCTTGGGAAATGAATCTGCTATAACCACTACACATGAAATACACCCTCTGTTAAATCCTCTACCCACTGCTTTTGTCACAAAGCTTTTCTCCTGGATCGATTAACCCTCTCATTCACGTATCACACTTCTTCCGCCACCTCAGCCACAGTCCCTGCTGGCTTAGCGGTGACTGATTTCCCTGAGCGCTGACTGGAATCCAACTTCCAGGGTCAAGTTCTGCCCTTATCTTCAGGCCTGGCTGTGGAAAAAAATTCTAGTGCCCAGTCCTGCAGGTGTAAATTTGGCTGCGGCTCGGTGGACCAGGTGGTTGGATTTGCAAATCAGTCCTTGACTTCCATGCTACTTCAAACACATTTGAATAAATACTCTGCATACACAGATTTGATCAGCTTGCACTCCTAGCGCTGCAGTGTCCTTCTCTTTGGCACGCCTTACTTCTCAATTAGAATTAGTCCAGCCAATCTGTAACACAGTGGTAAAACTCTATACAAAGCCCAGTGCTCTAATTGCATCCCAATCCTCCCCACTTCTCCTGGGCTTTTTCTCTCTTTCAGCGCTAGCTGCAGTTTGAGACTCTCCCCATCCTCAAAGCATGATTCAGCCACTGGTCTTTGCTTGCACTCTCTGCGCTACTGCAAGGTCTTTCTGTGGCCCAGCGTTGTAATTCCCATGTCTCAAACCTGTTCCTAGGTCATCTAACAAATCCCTTCTCCCACCTCCTCCCATGTAGCAACTTAAAATTCACCTTTCTTATGCCTGTGTGTGCTAGTCATACTTTACCCACTTGAACAACAGGTACCCTTGTACCTAATCTAACTGCACCCATCAGAGTCAGAATAGGGCTAGCACCTCATTCTTCCTCTTCTTAATCTTCAGATCAAATGTATCCATAAGATCCTGACCAAAATGCTTACCTATGGCATCCTCAGCCCTACTAATTGAGGGAAGTTGCCTTCGCTGATGCCTGAAATAAACTTGTCTTTGCGGTGAAGTCCCTTTCTCAACTCTAAGCAACACAAGCTCTTGCTCTTAGTTAAACACAGTCCCTCTTCAATTAGCTCTCCTGTTCGGTGGAGGTGCAAGCCTAGGGTTCAACCAGAAGTTGAAGGGAGAAGTTTTGCCTGTCTGTGTCCCAGGGGGACAAGTATCATTGCACCAGCAGCCCCTTTGCTTTAGATAACAAAACGTCATTGTGCAGACAGCAATGTACCAAAGGCATGGAAAGAGGGAAGGAATTGATGCAGTTCCGTGAGTTACCCTTCATCGGCTGAATCACGGCGACAGACCCTGTATGCCCCTTACCATCTGACAAATTCACAGCGTTGCCTTAAACCCACCACCACCAGTTACTGCCGCTGCAGTGGTAACCTGATCAGTTGTGACATTTCTGTCTGTGCCCTACAGTATGCAATTCAACAACCGTGCAATTAATTTGATAGCTACCTGGGGAACCTGTTCGGAGCTCCTGAGCTTTGATCTGTGCTTTGGGGTTTGTCACATAGTTTCACTCATGAGCAGTGAAGTGAATAATCTGGATACTTTTAAAGAAAGTACTTGCTAAACAAAAGCTGCACATTCTGGAATATTCACTTGAGATTTGAAACAAGATCTCGGAAAGGAAAAAGTGACTTACAGTTTTAGATACCAGTGACATTGATAATGTTGATCTAAAAAGATAGTCAGACACAACAAAAAATCACCCACTTGCTCTGCTATTATTCATCTGATCTTGCATCTGTTTCCTCCTGAGGGTCTGTATGAGTGAACGGATGGGTATGAATTACCAATAAAATGCCATGGTGACAAAGACACCGCACTTTTAGCCTCTCACATAGGTCACTGACGGCCCTGGCACACAGTGCATAAACCACCCCTGGCTGACATAAGGGTTGCAAAGCCCAGTCCTTACCTTCTCCTGGTACTGACGCCGTGAGGAGTCCAGAGACTGGATTAGGGCTGTGGCATGGCCGATGAACATGGCATAGCAGGTGGCACCGACAATCATGCTCAGCATCGTGAGCCACACATCTGACATGCCAACGGGCGCCTGCTGCCCGTAGCCAATGCAGAGCATGTGACTCATTGCCTTGAACAGCGCATAGGAATACTGCTTCCCCCAGGAGTCATTCTAAAGAGACAGATAGACAGACAAAGCTTTAGCAGTGAGACAAGACATTCTCTGGGATGAACACATTTCAGAAAAGGATATCTACCATTAAACCCAAAAGTCCACATTTAAAGCACCTTTACATGTTAAACAAGCAATTTAATTCTTTGATGGCTTAGAAGTGCTGGTCACACACGATTTAAAAAAAAAAAAAAAAAGAAAAAACCAACCCAAATTTAGTCATCCAACATTAACTGACTTTGGCGAGGGTTTTTTTACAGATTCCATGTACTCTTTCCAGCAAAACTTTCCAGAAAGCAAACCAGACAGTCTGACACACTGGTAACCTGGGATAAACTGAGATGATGCATTGAGATATTTTCAAAATGACCCATGTGTGGACGAAGGAACTGAAGCAAATGATTACTCCACTGGGAAATGGACTTTAACACAGAAATGGTAAAAAACAGCCTGAGCAAGGTTGCCAGCAGGAAGATCTTAGAGTGGGGAAAATCACTCCCCAGCAATTTAGGAAATGGTCAGGATCTCTGGTCATTACCTGAAGAGATGGGAAGGGCAGAAAATTAAGATGATAATGTCCAGACAGCAAGTTCTCAGAGTAAAACACGGCTTTTTTCAGGGAGCTGAGAAAACTACAAATGGTCTCATTTGAGAGATGCAATAAACCACTGTGAGAAGCCATCTGAAGTCAACGGTTTCTTTCGGACACCCTGTGCTCTCGCACTCCAACTAACACAAGATGCACCTCAGCAATTACATCATGGGATAGGGAGGAAAACCAGCATGTTTCATGATTATTCTGATTAGCCTGAGTTCATGGAACAGCTCAAGGTACATTCACTATCCTGTGGGTATTATATGCTAGCAAGTCCTTGCCACAAAACCTTGTAAAGTAAATGCACTGTCATCACACACTGCTATTACAAGGTATGTGAAAAAATACCTCTGCTACAGTGACATTCATTGCAGCACATAATCTGTACATTCATCAGTCTTCTCTCTGTTCCTAGGAAGGTGTTAACATTATGGATATAGCTGTGCAGATACATATACCATGGCAACTTAGAAGGTCATTGTACGGAAAGCCTAGTTTGTGGCTTGTCAAACAGACAAGCAACACTTTTGTGAACTCCATTCAGAGAGATGCAGCAGCCTCAGCACCAGTAACCAGTGATGCTGGGAGCCCTGGAGTTTACTGGACACCTCCTTGGAGGGATCTAATCACAATCAGGTGATTAGAGGCTGATGACCTCTCTGCAAACAGCTCTTGGAGTGTCACTGATGTTGATGGAAAATTTTCAGTAAGCTTACAAGTAGTAAACAGAAGCAAAGCATACTGTTGCTGCCTGTGAGCTGTGGCAAAGAGCTGGAACCTCTGGAGAGTGTTAATGCTTGGTTAGGAGATAAGCACGTGGACAAATACAGGTGATAGTGTTACCCTGGCCATATTCAGTTACATTATGCAACACAGGCCTGATTCACAATGCAACAAGAAGGGCAAAGCGACAGAAGTGACAGCGAAGCGGACACAGAAGTAGCACATTCACAGCCCCAGAAGAGAGTGCTCCCTGCTGGCGCCAGCCTGTCTGGGCTCACCTCCCTAACAAAGCAGGAACCTCTTCACGTCCTGCACTGGAAAAAACTACCCTTGAGCCAACAGAGAGAGAGAAGGGACAATGTGGCCACTGGTGTCTCTATTCCTGGCTATGCAGTTGGCTTGCCAGTGTGTGAGGAGCCGCAGCCCAAAGGGCAGCCAGCTACAGATGAAGGCAAAGAGCATTTGCACTCTGCTGCCTGTACAGTAATGATCCAGCAGGATCCAGTAGGAAGGATCCAACCACAGGGGTGCCTGAGGTGTAAGCACCAAAGGAATGAATCTGCTTGCTCCTTTGCCTCACCCACATCTATGCTGTGGTTCCTAAAGTCTTGGTCAAACAAGTGTGGAGCATCCATTTTTCCACCACCCAAGTTTTGTGTCATGTTGCAGACCAACTTCTGATCTGTGAAGGCATCAAGCATCTCACACACCTTACACAAGCATCCCTGCATCTTCACTGTTAACATTCCCAGGAGCCACAGTCCTTTCCCTCAGCCCTGTAGTACTAGCAGTCACAAAATTATGGCCCCTGCATTTACAGAATGGCAAATGCTGTAAACTGTATGTCTTCAGCCCATATATTGTCCATGCTTCACCAGGAAAGTCATCAGTCACACTTGACCAACCTTTCCTTAAAATGGTGCCTCACCTGTAAAGGTGGGCAGCACATTCACAACTCTGCTGGGGCCGAAGCAGTGGTTCAGGGGTCCTGTCCCATCCCTTCCTTGTTAAATGAAATCCTTTCCCATGCAGGTACTTCTCAACAGGCACTGCAGAAATGCTACTACCTTTGGAGTTCAGTATGGCAGTAGTTTAACAGGGCAGCACAGCTCCGCCACAGAATTGAGAGCACAGAGAAATGAAACGACGAGTTCAAATTCCAAAGGGAATTTGGGGATACAGAGTAAGAATAGCTGAGCTGGAATTTGATATACCAGGAAACTGGCTGCCAGGGTCTTTAATGGCCAGTAATGTTCAGAGCCTAAGAGGAACATCTGGGTCTCAGGCAGGTTCAAGTTTTAAAACCCATTCTTCCAGCAAATTGCTGCTCAGGAGTGCTGTTTACGAGGAAGCTTGCCAGTGTTTTGTAGGAATTAGTCATCCAAAACTACAACATCCAATGTCAGTGAGCCCCCGTAGCCTGCAGAAATACTTCTGGCTCCCTGGGAACTCTATACTTACAAGTCACAACCCCAATTCCCATCAGCAGCACGACTCCCTGCGAGGACAGCCTGCTTTGTGCCAGATGGAGGAGATCACTGAGTAATGACAGACTGAGGGGTGAGAGCTGGAGGAAAACACGGAGTGTTTAAAAAAATCCTGAGCAATGTGGTCTGCTGGGAGAAGAGATCAAGGACTGCTGAAAGAGTCACTTCCATGAAGGGGAAACCTTTCAGAGTAATTATCTTTAAGATACAACCTCTGAGCTCTTTGAGCATCTGTAAAGAGCACTGGATCCTCATGGCACAGTCTATGTGATGACTCTTTGCTTATAGGTCTAAGCATATCTTTAGGTTATAAGTCTGCTCTGCACTCTTTTTTTCTCCACAGAATAAGCAGGCAGGTCAAGAATGCAGTATTTTAAGCCAGACTAGTAGTAGTGGTTCCAAATGTGCTGTGGCCACAAGTTTACCAGCATCATAGTGCCTTATACTGACAGCTTGTTTCTGTAAGAGCCATACGCCTATACTCAATACACCACTATACCGGTCACCACAGTGGGAGGGTTGCACTACTTCAAACATACTGGAATGGCTAAAATGGTCCATTAGGGTAGGTAAATGAGGCCTTAAACTGCTGAAAGAAAATGACTCCTCGTTAACCAAATCTCAAAGCAAGCTAAAATGGAGCTACAGATCTGCGCTTGAACATAGTCAAGAGGGATGTTACCTCAGACGCATGCCAGGCACTAAGAGCATTTGCAAAAGGGAGTTAAAATTACTTTGAAGTAGTTTCTCAGACTAGCTTTTTTTTAAGTCCACATTGGCAGAACTATAAGGGTTTCTCTGGGATTATTGGCTCGACTGCATTGCCTTTGCTCAGATCCATCCTTGAATACTTGGAGACACGTCCCTGGAACTTTTCAAAGGCAGTGTTGGGTTCTGCAGTACCTTACAGAAGCACCGGAAGAAACAGTATGGTGTCTTACAGGATGTTCTGTGTCTGATGTACCTGGTTGAACCCTCACAGAAGAAGACTAGAGAGAGAAAAGAAAAGACATAAAGAAGTACTGGCAAATTCTTGGGGTAGGAGCATAGCCCACGGGCACAATGTTATGCCTGTCTTACACCACTAACATTTCACAGTATTAAGGAGCTGTCTGTAGTGAAAGGGCGTATTTCAATCTTGTGAACTCCCACATTTGTCTCAGCAGTGATCTTATCTGGCCACAAAGTTGTTACTCGGGGTTTGCTACTGCACACCACTTAGGTCAAGCTGTGAAATAAGGCCTCTGAACATCACTGCCCTCCCCTGGACAACACTGGGCAGGGAAAGCAGACCTTTCAATCCAGTTTAAAGGAAGGGAATAGTGGGACAAGAAATGGAGATGATGGGTCAAACTTCACAATGGAAAGAACCTGCCTATTCTGGGCTTATTTCCAAGAGCTTCATCTAACAGAAGAGATTTTTCTTAGCGCTCTGAGTGCACCAGTGTGTTTTAATTGCCCCAGTCAGCCTTGCCTTGGACCCCCACCCATGCACCCATAGCTTGAGCAAGCTGTACCTGTGCCCAGCCCTGGGCCCTGAACATATATATGGTGTAGCCTTGTTTCCAGCCTCTGACCCCATCTCTTGCTGCTCCTAACTGGACTCCCTGGGTAGACCTTGGACATGACTGTTACCCTGCCTTCACTGGAATGGTCAGTGGACCCTCTTATCACAACTTCTGCTCTGCCCGCCCTGTTTTGGACTGGCAGGACTGTGCTCTAGTTGGCAAGGGCACTGCTGTGCAGGGGTCACCCTTGGCTCCTGGCTCACATCCCATCGTGGAGCAGCCCCACTCTGGCTGCTCCCCGACAGATTTTACAAAACATGCTAATCTACTACACAGCTTCATATGCCTGCTGAGTGAGGGTACGAGGGATCTGCTGGACCAGAGGCTTGGGGGGAGTTAGGAATCACACAGGAGATCCATGCAGGATTACTCTGTCTTCCACAACACATACTGCATCAGTTTCTCTTCCTCCTTTCTACCAGCAGCACTACAAGAATGTGTTGGGGGGTGGAGTGGGGGGGTTAAGCTCAAAAGGAAAGCTACTCTCCTTCTTTTGGTAAAAGGGAAGACGATTAGCATTTCCTGTGCAAGGTCGCTGCATTTGACATGGGGATATTTGCCTTCCCTGCAGGGTTTATCAGTTCAGCACAATACCCAAGGGAGCAAGCCACGTGTTTCCAGCAGCTTTCAGGTCTCAGCAGAGCTCAGATTTCTCTGATGAGGAGCTGCCAGGCAAGGGTCTTGGGGAGATGCTGCTGCCCGCACACATGCTGCTCTGCAGCTGACTCACCAGTCTTTCTCTTTTTAATAAACTGCCCTGTAGGGAAGCTAATGCTAAAGCCGCTGAGACTGGGGCTCAGCAATTAATGCTGAAAACATCCTTCCCTGCCATTTCAGAGCCAGTTCAGAAAGAAGTCATACAGAGACTCACTCCTTCTACAACTGCTAAAGATGAAACATGCAGCATGTAAAAAACACCAAGACGAACTGGACTCAGGGATTTATCGAGCCCCCCATATGATTTTGGCAACACCAGACCCTTCACAGATCCCCTGGAAGAGGATCAAACCTTTAGGAAGCAGATGGGAGGTGATGAATCTTCTTTCCCTTCTGTGTCAGAATCAGAGCTGGTTTTATGGACTGCCAAGTGGCTAGGTGGGAAACTCCAGCAACGGTGGAAGAGCAGCACCAGCATACTCAAGGAGAAAGCCTCCAAAGCATTTGGCACCTCACTATCAGCTCCCCTTGGCTGTAGCAGCTTTAGAAGATTCCTTTTTTCCCTATTCCATCCATTCCATCCCAGCTTTTTGGCTCCTCTGTATAATCAGGGCAGTTGTGCACCAAGTATATTTATCTCCTCAAAGCTGTGACCAGGTTAGTACAGAATGTCCCAAAATCCAACCTACCAACTCTCTGTCATAGACAGATGCCATCCTGGCCTCCCACCTCCCAACCCTGTTCATCACAGCTCTCAAACAGAGCCATTCTGGAAACTACCATCAAGATCTTGGCACCAAAGTTGGGGAACATCCCAGACCACTGGTTTCTTGTTGCTTCCTGATTCAGTGGCTTCTCCTATTACTTCAGTATTGACTATAGGTAAATGGTAGCACTAATCATGCCATCCACATCCATCACTGGTCCCAATGGCACATCTGGAAATCTCAGGAGATTAGAGGACAGAACCTTATTGTGAGAAGAAACTATCTGATTCCAGAAAAACTGATTATCCTCTTTGTTAAATGTTCTAAAATCAAGCTATTTTGGGGCTGGCATATTCCTGTACAGCTTCTGTAGTGAAAGCCACCTGAACTATAGGTGGGGCATATAACCATCTCTCCAGTTCATCCTAGTTTCCTGAGGCTCCATTTCTGAGACAGTCACTGAGATATTTTTTTTTTTCACTTTTATTAAGTTGAAAAAGTGAAGGTGATTTAGCTGCAGAGGAGAAGTGGGGAAAAAAAATAACACAAGGCAAGTTTAATCCCCAGCTTCACAGGCTCTCAAGGCTGGGAAGACAAGTACTGCAGCATGAGTCCTTGCCTGGTAAAGCTCTGCTCTGGATTGAAGCTCTCTACCCTGCCTCTCCTGGAGACTCTGCTGAGCCCTCCTGCCTGCGGGATGCATCCTTCCCCCGTCTCCTCACTCTTGCTGCTAAGAAAGGTGCCTAGGCTAAATCTTTTCTTCCTCTGTCCTGTCTCCTGCCACCTTTCGAGACCCTATCCCTTCTCTACACAGTTACCTTGATGGTCATTTATAGGCTCTGGTCATAGTCTGTCCCAATAAACTCTTTTTCTAGATTCTACAAATTTAGCTTTGCTTCCCCACTCATCAGGCTCTGATCCCAATATGTTTGCAGCTCTGCAAGTGGTTTTCTGGCTTTACAACCTCCAAGTGAAAAGTGTCCAAGAGCCAATTTGCATTAGCTTGTGCCATGCATTTGTGCAACGTACTCAGTACAACCCCAGGCCTCAGATCATTTTTGATACCCACCATTACAGTATTTACTTATCGTCAGAAGTATGTGGGGAGGGAGACAACGTTGTTGTTTTGAGTCTTCAGGTCACTTTGTAGCTTGTGTTGCAGCTCTCATCCGCTGGCCTTTGAGCCAAGTGTGCTACTCACACTTGTAACTCTGCAACCCCAGCTTTTACCTGTTCCCCCAGGGCTGGATGCGAAAAAACAACGGAAGTTGTTGCCATCAGACGGCAGCCTCCACCCAAATGTTAGGATAAAGGAAACATGGTTCAAATCTGCTGCTCTGAAGCTGTCCTGCAAGGGCACGATGGCCAGCTCACTTCATTGGATGGCGATGATTTCTGTGTGCACCTCTGAGCTCTCCAGGATGTCCTTTTGAACCTGAATAGCACAAGCACAATGGGACCCTGATCTTTCATTGCTCCTGCCATATAAATAATAAAAAGGCAGCATGGGGGAAGATAAGGCAGCTGCTGTATGGGTTGTTCTTCTGCTGTAGATAAATAAACTGTCAGTCTGGCACCTCTCAACAGCAGGAAGTGAATGATTATTACAGAGGGAAGAAATGAATAAATAAACACCAAACAGACGACTTTTTCATGGATACTCACTCTTCTCAGGCATGGGCAGCATGTGCCCACAGCTCCGCATGTGGGAGGCATGGGAAGTTGGCCGTTCTTTTATACATTTTACATTTGTTCTGTTCTGCCTGAGTGCCTGATTATTATTTTTTTTTTTTTAAGAAGAAATTGGCTGGGGGAATCTGGAGGTTAAGAGCTGCAATAAGAGGCAATTTTTTAAGCTTTGTCAGTTTTTGCTGCTTAATCAACTGGACATTGTCCCTTTGAATAAAAGATCCTGAATTCTCAGCGAGATGGTTGAAAGGTACCATGAACTCCCCGCGCATTTACCATATGGTATAAATCTCTCTCACAGCAAACAGCAGAGTGAGCAGCACAGTTGAGATGTTACTGGGAAGTCTGGCTACTGATGCCATGACGGGAGGCTGAACTGTGGCTTGGCAGAATTTGTTACAGCCCACTCTAATGGGATACTGTGCAGCTGCCCATGGAGGAGGGTGGGTGATTCCACCGACCCTTCAAGTGGATATGGATCGAAGGCTTAACAGTTTTCTTGAGACCAGTAATGGGAATTATGGATCAGCCCCAGCTACGGCTCTACGACCCACTCTGCCTCCTGCCTTCGGCTCAGTATGACCAGATCCCTGCGCAAAACCGGTTCCATTCTTGCTCTTTGCTCTTTCCTGCCAGCAGGGGGAGCCTGGCTCCTGCCTTCTGCTGCAGGCAGCCCGCAGCAGGCCCTCCTGGGGCTGGTTGCTGCGCTGCAGCCCTGAGACTCTCTCCTTGCAGAGACTGCCTCCCAAAAGTCTCCGTGCCCACGGGGCCGGGGCTTTACAAGTGCCTGCTGGATAGTGGAGGAAGGCCCTAAAAGGACGGGGGGGGGGGGGGGGGGGGGGCGGAAATGGGAAGCTGGAGGATGCCATGTTAGTGTTGGGAGGTCGATGCTGAAATGGTCATGCTGTGACTGAGGGCCTGGGTTTAGGGTCGCGAGGGAGCAAGTGGGGC
The DNA here is from genome assembly GCA_008658365.1 of Alca torda. Classification (NCBI taxonomy): domain Eukaryota; kingdom Metazoa; phylum Chordata; class Aves; order Charadriiformes; family Alcidae; genus Alca; species Alca torda. The sequence goes on along the minus strand of CM018083.1, from coordinate 20,470,246 downwards.
AGGTACTTACCACCATGCGGTTGAGGGACACCCAACAATCGTCGGGGAAGTCCTGCAGCATAGGCACAAGGAACTGGAGGCAGCCATCCCAGTGACACAGCAGCAGCATCATCCCTATCAGGTTCACAATCCGCACCACTGCACTGGCCAGATCGTAGGTCATGTGGAAGATCTGCAGGAGCCAACAGGGAGCAGATTAGATGGCAGCCCCCCAGACAACCAACCCAACATAATTAGATGCAGTACCAGGGTCAAGAACCTTGCTAAAATAACAGAAAAGGCTGCTGATGCTCAGCGCAGGTCAGTCACAGTATGCAAGCAGAACTGGCTGAAAAAGAGATTAAAAACCAAAATACAAAATCATTATCATTCACCCGTCTTGTCCTTTGATTTTGCCTTCTAATTGACATTAAAAACTCCATAACTCATTTTACAAAATCAGTTGGTTGCAAATATTTCTGAATACAATTTCGCCACTCCTCCGAAATAAACTCTATCATTACATCTTTTAACTGCAATGCCCTTCCTTGATTTCTGCTCTTGCTGAATATATACTACACTGACTCACAGTGGAAGCTGTCTTTGTACTGGATGTCAGATGCAGTCTCTGCAAGTACCAAATGCAAGAAAGAATGGCCTCAAACTCATCAGAGACTTCTAGAAGAGGGTCTGATTCAACAATTTTCTTCTATTTCTTGTATTCTGCTGCTATATCACTTCTAGTCTTACGTGAAGGTGGGCAAGGAAAAGGGAAACGAGAAACGGCAGAGCTGTATAGCAGTTCTTAGCAAGGAAGCCCAGAAACGTGTAAACAGGCAACAGCAACCACACCTCTGCAGTCAGTTCTCTGATGCAAAGGGAGTCTATGGTCGTGTTATCTGTAGTACGGGACACACTGAGGTGCCCGATTATCAAAGCCACACACACAGTCAAGAACTACTCGACGGGCACTATTTTTTTCCTGCAGGTGATGTGTTGTGGAGACATTGGGGGTGCTTGGCTCTTTTCTGCCCAGCTTTGTGATGGCAGTTAGACACACAGGACACGCCAGCAACTGCTATCCTGAGTTACACATCCGCGCAGGTTTGCTTTTCCCTACCTTACAGCGTTCCACAGTGAGGAGAGACGGGCTCTGGCGAGTGTGGGTGGCCCTGTGTGGCTCAGCATGGAGCCCACCTTCAGGCCTTGTTTGCCGTTAACACAGTTAATGAAGAGAGGAAACCTTCAAACTCTTACTGGGCAATGGTTTGGATCCAGTAAGGACCATACACTTAGTCCTCACAGTGTGATGGCTTCCAGCTATAGAAGCCTACTGCATTACCCTGAAAACAGAGAGCCCAAACATCTGGCATCCTCTCCCACATGCTGCTGTGTCACCATGGCAATTTGTGACAAAGCCGGGATGGATGGAGGCCTGACAGCCATGCCCCAGCCCTGCCAACATATAGAATCATGTCCTGCCCCAGAGCCTCATCTGGAGAAATGTTAATCACTGCTTCCCCCACACATGGTCTTGCTGTTTCTGCTAGAGGAGGAGTGAAATATTCGGACAGCTGTGTGTGAATGAAGCAGGGAGACTCACTGCTGTCAGCTGCCATAGCTGGGTCTTCTCAAGAGGCCTCCCCAGGGTATGAAGGCACATACAGCCTGGCTGTTTTGCAGCCCAGCCTGCAATCTGGTGACACAATGTCCTAGTTGGATTTAATGGAAGGGAACAAAAAGCAGAGGGACGTGAGACGCAAACGAGACTCCTATGAATGAGGTGAGGCTGCATGTCCCAGCTCTGTCCAGCATTTCCACCCTGACCCGTAGGATGGAACTCCCTTCCAGGGTATATTTCAATCAGCTCTGTCCTAATCCATCTACATCAGCTTGAAGCTTTGCACACAGCTTGTTTACCCCATCCTGCAGCTCCTCCTACTCCCTCAGCCCTGGACTCCCTAACAGCCCTGCCATAGCCCTTCCACCCTGGTCCACGGCCTCTCTGCTATGTCACCTGCAGAGTCCCCCTCCACAGCTCTTCTCTTGAACCCTGGCCCTGCCCTGTTGCTCCAGCCCTGCGTGGTCACACTTTCTGTTTTCTGACCTGACACCACAGCTCTCATTATAGTGTGACTCCCAGTGCTGCTGTAAAACTGACCTCCAAGTGAGCCATGCAGAGTACACAGTGGCACCTACCCAAGCTCACCATTTCCTTAGGGATGTAGCAGGATTAACTGTCAGTTCTTCAGATGTAAAATAAACTTGTAAACACAACTTTCTTACAGAGCATCAGGCAGTGGGCCAAAAGGCACAGAGACACTGACACAGGCTTATAGTAGATAAGATTGTGGCCAGCAGGTCGAGGGAGGTGATTCTGCCCCTCTACTCCACTCTCGTGAGACCCCACCTGGAATACTCTGTCCAGCTTTGGAGTCCCCAACAGCAGAAGGACATGGACCTGTTGGAGCCAGTCCAGAGGAGGGCCACGAAGATGATCAGAGGGCTGGAGCATCTCTCTTACGAAGACAGGCTGAGAGAGTTGGGGTTGTTCAGCCTGGAGAAGAGAAGGCTCCGGGAGACCTTATAGCAGCCTTCCAGTACCTGCAGGGGGCCTGTAGGAGAGATGGGGAGGGACTCTTTATGAGGGAGTGTAGCGATAGGACGAGGGGGAACGGTTTTAAACTGAATGAGGGGAGATTTAGATTAGATATTAGGAAGAAATTCTTTGCTGTGCAGGTGGTGAGCCCCTGGCCCAGGTTGCCCAGAGAAGCTGTGGCTGCCCCATCCCTGGAGGTGTTCAAGACCAGGCTGGATGGGACTTTGAGCAACCTGGTCTAGTGGGAGGTGTCTCTGCCCAGGGCAGGGGGTTGGAACTAGATGGTTTTTAAGGTCCCTTCTAACCCAAACCATTCCATGATTCTAAGATAGCAAAGTAATTTTCAGTTTGCCATGTTATTAACGAAAATTGATAGTGCAGTGACTGAGACTGCAGGGAGAAGCACACCTAGTGCTTCCTGAGTGCCGAACACCTCTGGAGCACTGCCTGGGCTCCCCTGAGCCTCAGTGGAGGAAGACGGGCATGCAGCGAGTGACTCAGCTGCCTGGGAGTCACCGCTGGAGGGGCAGGCGATTACCAAGGGAGATGACTGTCAAGGAAGTATCTGAAGCAGGGGATGGGCCATAGGCATGGTATGTGACTGTATGGCTAAGTCCATATAACTCCTTGCTGCTCCGACAGAGATAGTACTGCTCCTCCCCACCCATGGCAGTATGTACCTGCCATCTTTGCCTATACCAGGGATTGGCCTCCTCTGAGGAGTCAGTCAATTCAAGCAGCTACAAAGGCAGAAAACTTTTGTTATGAATTAAAGGAATTATGGTTTGTCAGTTTAGCTGCCTAAATTGGCTCATCACTCTGTTGTCAGAGCTAGCTGTTCAATTAGAATGCCTGTTTCCACAGAAGATCTTACCACTTGCCCACCTAATCAGGATGCTGTGGGGTCATACGCACTGAGAGATGCCGACATGCTCAATCCAGACTGGGAGGGACCCACAGAAGAATGCTGGAAACCAGAAGGATGAATGATTTGGATAACTGCTTCTAAACCCCATTATTTCTGCTGCATCCAAGATGCAGCTGGAGTCCACAGTGTCACTTAGCGTAGAGCCATTCTAGTGATGTTTCTGGGCTGAAAAGAAGAAAATATCCAAAATCCAGCATGAAAGTCTCTTCTAGGAAATCCGACTCTCAGTGCTGACTCAATAGGTCACTATGAAAACTGAGCACGTAATTCATAAGGAATAATTCCTACTGGTTTCATCTTTTTTTTATTTTTTCCATTGCAGCAATGATCATTCTCATTTAGATAACCCAAAGCGAATCCAGCCAATTTGAATGACAGCCACGGGCTGTGCTTTCAATGAAGCCAGAGCAGCAGTTTGCAGAGGGATCACTGAATGGATCTTTTGTTATCACCAGGGTTTTACTCCGCTAATGACTTTTCTTCTCCCACCTAAGTGTATTTTTCAAAAAGCTCCAGCCCTCCTGTAACCCAGGGAACTCCAGCCAGGGACCGGGAGAAACCCTGTCAGGTTTAGGAAGTGCCTTTCCTCCTTTAATATATTAAAAGCAGAGAGTGAAGAGCCTGAGGGAATGGATGATTTAGGGGAAAGGTGAATAGTTATGGAGCTTCTCATATGGTGATTGGGATCTATTCTAGACAGGCTAGGGCAGAAAGCTTTTATTATTTGGTGCACCTCTGAAAAACAGGAATAAATGTGTTTGCTTCGGCCGTTAGGCCCTGCTGCCTCCTCTCATGCACTAGTAGCTCACACATTTGTTGGTAGCTGAGAAATGGCAGCTCTGTGCAAAGTGTGTGTACATCTTGGCTCACAGGTCTTCCTTCACCGCTGGGTCACCACCCATCACGTAACCCATCCAGCAGCACAGGACCCAGTGCTGAAGCACAAAAGGGAGGAGAGTCCTGCCTCTGTACTAACATCTGGGTGCATGTGCTCTGGCAGTGAATGATGCTCCAGTAGTGCATGATGCTCCCATTGCAGAGCTCAGAGAGGCCAGGAGCTCAGTGGCCATTTGGGATCGCCCTCTAATGCCCAGCACTGACTAGAGGGAAGGATCACAACTGAGCTGACATGAACTTCCCACACAGCTGGGGACAATATCTGCTTTACACAAAGGTGGATTCAGCTTACCTACTTTGGACCTTCAGATCTAGACAGTATCACTAGAGTCACTGGATGGAAACACACACCCAGAGGGTGACATATCTGGTTTGTGGCACTTGTCTCCCTGAGAAGGAGATGCACTGCATCTCAGGAATTCCTGTTTCTCTCTGCTGCCCATAAAGTAAGCCTAGGTAGTGAACTCCAACTGTAAATGTCTGAACCGCAGGTGAGACAGATCCAATTTCAAATGCCAGTCTCAGGAGCGACCAGCTCATGCCCACTCCTTGGAATAAATTTGCATTCACATGCAAGAGAAAAATAAGAAACACTCACTGTGCAGCACACAGGAATAACTGTGAAGGGGTGGGAACAAACACCTTTCACTAAGAAGCTCCTACTGTAAATAGGTGCCTGTGTTGCAGGGAATACTAACTCTGGAGAGTGTCTAAGCCAGCGCTGCAGTGCCCTAAAGCAGTCAACAGCTTGGCAGAGATAGGTGGGGAAGAAACATTCTAGAATAGCTCAGAGGGTCGTGATTAGAGGCACAGAGTCTAGTTGGAAGTCAGTGACGAGTGGTGTTCCCCAGGGATCAGTACTGGGTCTGGTCCTCTTCAATATATTCAACAATGACCTGGATGAGGGGATAGAGTGCACCCTCAGCAAGTTTGCTGATGACACAAAGCTGGGGGGGGGTGGCTGACACACCGGTAGGCTGTGCTGCCATACAGAGAGACCTGGACAGGTTGGAGATTTGGGCAGAGAGAAACCTTATGAAATTCAACAAGGGCAAGTGTAGGGTGCTGCACCTGGGGAGGAATAACCCCATGCACCAGGACAGGTTGGGGCTGACCTGCTGGAGAGCAGCTCTGTGGAAAGAGACCTGGGAGTCCTGGTGGCCAACAGGATGACCATGAGGCAGCAATGTGCCCTTGTGGCCAGGAAGGCCAATGGCATCATGCGGTGCATCAGGAAGAGTGTGGCCAGCAGGTCAAGGGAGGTCATCCTCCCCCTCTACTCTGCCTTGGTGAGGCCGCACCTGGAATACTGTGTCCAGTTCTGGGCTCCCCGGTTCAAGAGGGACAGGGAACTGCTGGAGAGGGTGTAGCAAAGGGCTACGAAGATGATTAGGGGACTGGAACACCTCTCTTATGAGGAAAGGCTGAGGGATTTGGGTCTCTTCAGTCTGGAAAAAAGACGGCTGAGGGGGGATCTTATCAACACTTATAAATACGTAAAGGGTGGGTGTCAGGAGGATGGGGCCAGGCTCTTATCAGTGGTGCCCGGGGACAGGACAAGAGGTAATGGGCACAAACTTGAGCATAGGAAGTTCCACCTAAACATGAGGAGGAAATTCTTTACCCTGAGGGTGGCAGAGCACTGGAACAGGCTGCCCAGAGAGGTGGTGGAGTCTCCAACTCTGGAGACATTCAAAACCCGCCTGGACACGTTCCTGTGTAACCTGCTGTAGGTGACCCTGCTGTGGCAGGGGGGTTGGACTAGATGATCTCCAGAGGTCCCTTCCAACCCTATGATTCTATGAATAGCTGGTCCACGAGCAGAGGAACGTGAGTGGTAATTGGAACTTCTCTGGTTTTCATAATTAACACTCAGAGCTTTCTTGGCCTGTTGTAACACAACCCAGGCTGGGTCCCAGAGCATCACACTTCCTTCTGCCCCTGGAACTGCTTGTGCTTTCTGGCTTTCTGCTGCCTGTGATTTGGAAAAGGGGAGTGAGGAGGAGGAGAAGGAAAAAGCATGGATTCATACTTAAAAGCATCTTTTTCCAAGGGTGTCTCTGATAAAGCTAACATCACTGATTCTTGATTGTCCAAAACAAGCTGTGGCTTCAGAATCCCCATTACAAAGCCAGCTCTGTCCTTCTAGCCAAGGGACACCTTGCAACGCTTTCTGAAAGAACAGATTGGGAAAGTGGGAGGACCAAAACTTTCCTCAACAAAGTAATCTCTACTTATATAAAAGCTACATCTTGGAAATCCCTCTTATACAGAATAAGCTATCGGGATCCTACCAGTATGAATCGGAAACCTTTTCAGCCCCAAAGAACTCCTCGATGGGCTCTGTACTGCAGCAGGATTCCTCTAACCCGATCATTTGAGCTGGAAGAAATCAAGGACACCTTGGAGAAGTGGGGGCCTGGCTCTGAGTGAAACAAGGGCTTTGACTGAAATCAAAATTGCATGTTTAATTAGGCATGTTGTTTTCTGTTGGCACACAGCTCAGTGTGGCTATCCAAACCAACAGGCCACCAGAATTTCTCAGATCCTTGAGAGCACTGTGGCATTAGTGTGTCTGTCTCTCTAGGGCCGTGGAGGCTGCACTGCTCCGAGACGGAGAGCCCTCCAAGAGGACACTGCGGGGAGTGCTGTGCAGGGAGGCAGCTCGGTCCAGGCACCCTCTGCACCAGCCCTGCCAGGCCCAGGCCAGCTCCAGCAAAGCCTCGGTCTCTGCGCTCAGCTCCCAGCGTGTTGAGCTCTGCAGGCTGGGCTGTGATTGCACGTCCCTGCTGGCTCTGCATGTACCGGAGGTGCTATGCTTGTGAACAAATGGGTTTTCCTGAGGGTCTGGGGGCTGTGATGTGGAGGCATTGTAATAACTCTGTTTGGAGCCAGCACGGCTGAGCTGGAGCTAAACACCCTGCCAGAGAGAGCTAACAGCATCCACGCTTGCTCAGCTGAACACTGGCTCTACAAAGAACTGACTTCCATCCACAGGGTTTATGAACAGATTCTGCACCACAGGAAAGCAGTGAAACCGCTTGTTGCCCTTCACTACCTCTGCTAGCAACATAGCAGTATTCCTGTAGCACTGCATCCAAAGGAAGAAAGCCTGCTGGTCCTGAGCCAGTGCTGGTGTCTGTATCCACACTATGGTTAATATATAACTGTGAAAAATCCCCTGTGGATAATCAAGTAGCTGTGACACTGCTCCAGCTTAATAGAAAGTAAAGGATTTACTCTTAATTTATGGCTTAAAAAACCCCAAAGTCCTTAAAAGGAAACACAAATCTCAAAGGAGAATCAAAACAGTATCATATGTTATTCTGAGTGCTCTAGTCAGAGTTAAGGTTGTTCTGCTATAAGGAAATATGTATTTACTTGTATTTAAGAAGAGTATTTGTGGACTATGGGAAAGAAAGTTGAGATGTCTTTCACTCTTCCTTTCTTGTCTTTTGTAAATAACAAGAGAGGTAAAGATACATTTTCCTCATAGAGGCATTAACTGCCTTTTCAAACCTAAGTGTTAATCTCTTGATACACTGGGGACAAGTGGTTGCTGTGAAGAGCTTTTCTGAGCCCTAAATACTGTTAGACAGGTTACTGTAGGGGGGTTGGACGAGTCCCTGCATCATCCAATACATTGCTGCTGTGTATCACCTACCTAATCACTGACTAGGCCTCAGCCTCTTCAGTTACGAGAACTGACTGGACAACAGTTTAAGCTCTTACTCATTCTGGCCAACATGCAAACTAAAGGCAGCTCATTGAAAAAACAGTGTTTTTTCTCATTTAGGGATCACTACCCCAAATCAGTGCCAATTCTTGTGGCAAGGGGCAAAATGTCATCTTCTCCACACTCAGCGAGAGTCTTGACTGATATAAGCCGTGTAAGAGGGGAAGGGCTTGGGAGCCTCGATGTGCAGATCTGTCCTGGGAGGCTGAAACAAGGGGAGAGACAAACAACACGCAGAACTCGCAGGATGGGCTTCCCCCAGGAGGAAAAATCCTCTCCAGGCACACACAGCATTATGCACATTAGAGCACCGAAGCATGGAAGCCACAAGCATACACAAGGTGCACACAGAGCCAAAACCCCTGAGCAACTCAGCCACTGTAAGGACACACAAGAAATCAGAGTCGAGAGAGAAAGGGCAGCTCCCCAAGAAACCCAGCCTGTTGAGTAAACCCACACCATTGGGAACACACAATGTTTCAGCAAAGCAACACAAAAGATTTCAGCTGCTGTTCTCCCTCTCCTGATGCTGCTATGGGAAATGCATCATCAAACCCTTTACTTGCTCCTTCCTCACCCTCCCCAACTTACTATTTATTCTCCCAGTGATGTCACGTTTCAGCTGTACCAATACATAAGCTAATTTTACTCCAAAATGTTTACCAGGCCACACGTTTGGTTCTTTTGGAAGAATGGGCAAAATGCTGTTCTTGCCACTAAAATATACAAAGATAAAAACTCTGAATTTTTGAGGCAACAGTTGCTCAGGCTGGCCTGCTGCAAAGGCGCTTAGTTTAGGAAGAAAAATTATGTAAAGGAACGCAGTTGGGCTTATTTACAACTTCACAGTCTGCTGGGAAGCAGGAGTCCCTTATGAAGGATCAGCTTTGGGTCAGACAGCTTTGGGCTGTGCTAATCACAATGTGTTTGGCAGAATGCTGTGGGAGGGAGGGAGCTTTGGGCTCCAGATTGTATTGGGACAACGCTGAAAGTATCAGCCAGCACAGAGCAGATGGACTGGAGATGGGAAATCATCTGTGGTGCACAGATACATCTGCAAGCACTGTGCAGATTCAAGGATGAGCTCGACAGTTTGAGATGATGTGGGATTTGGGTTTGCCTGCTTTTTGCTGTGCCAGCAAGGAAACCTATAGCCAGAAGATCAAGTTTTAGATGAAGGCAAGAGTTTGGGGTTGATTCTCTTTTTATGCTTGCTTTGCACCAAATGACATAACCAATGTCAGTGGAGTTGCTGATGCTGCCTTGAGTCAGTGCGAGAGGAGAAGCAGGTCTGTGATTCATGAGGTTTAACACTCACAGGGGAAGATACTGTGGAGTGTGCTTGTCTCGGGGCTGCCTGGAACAGTGAGTTTGAGGGCAGTGCACTCAGTGCCAGGTGTTAAGAGAGATATCCAAGTAGATTTTACACTTAAAATATAATAATCCTTTGTGCTGCTGTGGCAGTTTTCATCTGAAGGTCTCAAGGGGCTCGGCTGACATTAAGCTGGTATGCTTCAATATCTCCAGTGTATGTGTGATCTCCATTTTTCTAGATGGGCAAAATGAAGCACATAAAAGGGAAAATCCACTTGCCAGAGGTTGCACAGGAACTTGAGAGCAAAGTTTTGATGCAAATCTAGGGATGCCAGCTTTGATATCCTGCTCTAACCACTGCCCATGTATTGTGGCTACTAACTAGAGCCCAAGGAGGTCCCTTCACATTCAGAAACAGCCACTTCAGCCCCAAGAAAAGCCAGAGTGTGCATGTGCGTGCAGGGAAGAGAGAAGGGATCTTGCAGCAGCTTGGTGCTGTTAAAGCTCTGTAAGAACATGATGCAAGCCTGCAAGCCTCTACCTCCTCCCGAGATGATTTAACTCTTCCCAGGCAGCTTGCTTCTGGCTGATGGAAATTCTTCTCCAGGTAAGAGCTGAGGGGCCATAAACAGAGAACAGAAGAAAGCCCATGTAAAAATGAAAGCAAAAAAGAAAAGCATTTTCTTGCCTTCTCCCTCAGAGACTTGTGTCTACTGGAAAATATTTACAGCAGAGAAAGGTGAAATAGCAGGACTAATTAGCACTGAGAAAGCTGGCATAAATGGCAGATGTTTATAGATATATATAAACCCCAAAGATCCTGCCACCACCATGTGTTTTGCCTCTTGCACTCTCAGAGTTGAGGTTGTCATGCCAACAGGCCCCCTTCCCCTCCCCATGCCACCATTCCCAGCCTAGACTTTAATCTTCATCATTTTAAGAACTTTTGTCACCACGGCAACATGACACAGACTTTTAAAAATATTTTTTAGCACAACTCAAAGGACTGTCTTTCCTGCATGGTTTTCTTTAAACCTCTACAAAAAAAAACATTTAGGGCTGTATTCTGCCTCCACTGAATGGAGCTGGAAGCCTCCCATGGGTGTCAGCTAGCAGGGACAGGAGCTGGCCCATGCCTCCAGTGCAGAGGGACAATGACATTTTCACCTCTCAGGGACCGTGTCCCAGAGCAGCAATGCAAGGACCAGGGTCAGGGCTTTTTTAAGAACCTCGATGACTTTGGAGGATGTGCCCCTTTGCTTTTCAATGGGATGTATGTTCTCATACACCTACAGCTCAGGTTTTCAACAGTATGTCTCAATATAGTTAAATGCCTTTGGAAAAATAAGAACAAATATGCGAGCCCCCAGAGCTGTAAGTAGGTTAGGTGTCTCGTTCTCAGTGGGAATTAGCTATTTTACCTGCCTAGGCATTTTTTTTAATCTCTCGTGGCTCTTATCTGCAACTTTGGGAATTGTAGTTCTTCTGAGAGGCTAGCAATGAATCACTTCTGGAAATAGGTCACAGGCTTTTTTGGAAGTTTAAGAATGACCACAGTCATCAGGCAAAAGGTCTGTCTAGCTCAGTAGCTATACATAGATACGCCTAGGGAAAGAAGTATCTGGGAGGGGAAAGGACGCATAAATACCTGAGGAGACGAGAAGCACAACTGGTTTGAAACTGGGGCCCCATGGCCTGGAAATGGAATCAAGAAGGAGCACCAAGTGGTCTGAGAGGCTGGTCCACAAGGCCCTGCGCTGGACTGGCACTCGGTGAAGGTATTCCTTGCTGGAAAAGGCAGCTGAACAGCAAGATGAGGTAATCAATGGATGACTCAGATGATGTAGGTGAGTCCAGGCTGCAGACTGTGTCAGAAGGACCTCATTTGTGGTCTGATCAAAAATTCACTGAGCTAAGTGGGAAAACACCCCGAGTGCACTGAGCTACACGGCCCAAAGTCAATTAAAACAGTTAGCATGGACAAGTAATGAGACAAAATACTAATGGCAATATTGATCAGGTTATGCTATTACCTAGGTCAGTGACACCCTTTCCCTTGGAGCACAGATCTATTTTCAGGAAGGAAATTAAAAAATGGTATAAATAAGTGTCCTGAGGAAGGGGATCCCAACCTTCTTTTCTCCCAGCAGCAACACCAGTTCCCAAAGCTGAACCATGTCACATACTGTTTTGAAGCTGTTTGCCTTCCACTAAGCAATAGCTTCATCAGAGTTCCAAGATCCCCAATTAAGAGGTAGGAGTTAAAAACCAGTAATTATGGAACACCTGGGACAGTTTGGTCCAGGGAGGAAACAGTGACAGGCAGGTAAGACACAAATATCCCAGAAAGACATCATTATTATGGGATACAATTAGTGCTCCTAACTGTCTTCTCTTAGCCAAAGACAAGAGGACTTTTTATTAAAGCGAAGGATCAGCTGGTGAGAGGAAATGCTCTTTTTTCCAAACAATATGCAGTTCAGCTTGCAGAATACGTTGCTGCAGGAATCCTCCAGGCCAGGAACTTGTCAGGATATTAAATACATGCCTAAATAAATAAGTGGATGACTAATAATAACTTAAAAAAAAAAACCAAACTCGTTTATATTCTTCCTTGTCAGTACTTAAAAAAACCTGAAGACTAAATCTACCTGTGAGCAGATTATTTCAGAGCTGTTGTTTTGGAATTCAGCACATGTTCCCTCTGAAGCATTTGATCACTATTAAGAGCTGGAGAGTGGACTAAATGAACGTCTGGTCGGCCACAGTGCCTCTCTGTCCCCATTTAATTACATGAAAGAACCTGACCCAGAGAACTAGGGACTGCCATCTGTATTTGTATACATAAACACACAACCGGAACACGGGAGAAAGAAAATCAGATCAAGAGAACAGACCCTTCAAATGAGAAAGAAAATGGTCTTAAAATTCAGATTCCTTATAAAATAGCCATAGTTCACATTCTAGAGAAAGCTGTCGCGAAAGAAATTAGCAGTGGCCTTTGTCTTCATATTTCTTTCAGCCACACTTGAATTTTTTAGTTTAAGATTCAGAACAGATTTTACAAAATCCAAGATTGTCACTTAATGTACTTATGGATTCATATGATCATCACCTGGGATATAATATAAACCCATTAGGTCCTGCCCAGTAAGTGCAAACTTGCTGAAGAACTACAGAAGTCATGCAGTTTACTCTTGATCAATTAGTATTTCTTTAATGCATCTTGCATTTCAATCAAGAGAGTAAAGCACATGCATATTAACTGCTATTAGGCCCTATTCCGATGTCTGTAAGAGCACACCAAAAGAAGCTGAGCCAAAGCCTGCACACCCCAAAATAGAATGAGCATGTGCCTGTTTGTCTTCAAAACACTCTTCTCCGCTTAAGGAGTTGGAAGCAGAAGAGTTTATAGGCTCTTTCCCTACCGAAATCTGGCCCACAGCTCCTCAGCTAAACCTCTGTACAGGGGACCCTATAGAAATAGCACAGAGAGATCAGGGCAGCAGCCAAAATGAGTCCTACGGGCTCTTTAAAAGAACCGCAGCTACACATATTTTCACACTGATCTCTCCTGGGCTCTGCAGCTAGCATTTGTTTAAGGGATCAGGCTTTCTGTCAACTGAAGTGATGGCAAGTTTTTTCCTCCTGTTTTTAAACAGAGCTGATAATGTAAATTTCTCGCTGCATCTGCCCTCTGAGGCTGACAGTGTTAGGTGGGACTATATTTATGTACAAAAGCATAACCTATTGCTGCTTATGGCACAGCTCAGCCTGCCAGGATGCTTCACGTTCTCGCAGGGAGATTGAGTGCTTTTCACCTAACTCAATCCTCTACTTTAATTTGATTACAACCACGGCAACCAAGCACAACTTCCACCCTTGACTTTTTCTTCTGCTGTTAGTGATTGTAACATCCATGGAAGGAACCGGCCTGGCAGGCCTGGAGGCTCGGATGGTTTCAGGCGCCACAAGGCACAGTGTGAGCACAGATAATGACAGCTCCTCTGGCTGCAAACTCAGGGATGCTGTATTTGAACAGAGACCAAAGTTCACAGGCTGAGGATGCTCAGCACAACGGCCTGATTTTCAGATGGGCTGAGCATTTGCCTGCAAACTCTCTGCTGATCCACTTTGGGTACTCTTTTTCTTGCCTGCAACATTTCAGAAACAGCAGAGGAGACGAATAGTGCACTTCATACCACAAAGAAGAAAATTTTTGACTGCAGCCCCGGCCAAATTCAGCAGAGACATGTGCCAGGCTGCTGGGCAGGCTGCTGTTTTCTCCCTAGTAGCGCACACTTAAATTGCTTTGTTACTCTTGGGGTGTTTTTTCCTAAATTGTTTTGATGGAGGCTGGTCTGAATATTTCCAACAAGGATCTGAATCATCTTTTGAGGGACCTCAACAGTTTGCCAGCAGAGCGCCAAAAGATTTCATTGCACAGAACTGATGTAAATGTATTTGCATACAGTGTGTCAACGTCGCATCTGGCCTGAGACAAGTAACAGGGAGACAAACGCCCTCCTCCTCTTTTAGAGTAATAATAGCAATATAACCTTTTCAGTACTGCAATGTGCACCTTAGAGAAGACATCTCTTAAAAGAACAGCATAGTAAAAATAACTCCCTGAGTAATATACCTCAGAAAAACCTGTACCCTCCCATAACCTTCACAGAGGAGAGACAGAGAAATGAGAGGACGAAGAGGTGCTGGAGGAAACACAGCCATTACCCTCCCATGCACGCACATGCACTGATCCCAGGAGGAGAGTGAAGAGGGGGGGTGAAGTGGCTGGCTGCATTTTTTATTTGCTTTAAGAATCTGGGGCAGGGAAAACTATTTTTTAACCAACAAGCAGTGGACTCACGTCTTTATGAAAGTATGACAGGTTAATTCCTGCTGTGGTTCTACATAGATACTTTGGCTGATTATAGAAAACTGAACTAAGTCAGAACAAAGATGTTTCAAAGCAGTATTTAAACACTACCCAAAATGTTCTTAAATCTCCATGAATATATGCCGGGCAGGATCATAGTCCCTAAAGGCTGCCATTTTAATTAGAAATCCAAAAGGAAATGCTGCCTGATGACAGGTATCAAGGCAAAAATCCCTAGAGCTGCAGCCCAGGAGAAGAAGGAGATTTGCCAGCTCTTTTAGGGGTATAACACAATAATATTACAATAATCATAGTAATAGTAATAATAATAATGGTTTGGCAGGGTTGTTGTATGTTCAAGCAAAATACCAGGGTGTTATAAAAAAGTGCTGCTGAGCCCTCCGTCCCCAGCTGTGCCTCAGAGGTTGAGGCCTGGAGGCTCATAATGTAAAGTCCCCCTTCTTATTCTCAGTACAGGGCTCTTCCGTCCTTGAAGCAAATCTTCACACTTCAAACCCTTTCTTTCCAGCAAACCTATACCAACCAAGCATCCAAAAAGCAAAAGATATTATTAAGTGCTTTTAAAAGGCCACAGCCTTCCACAGGCAGGTTTTTATCCTTTTGCCCTGAAAAAGAAGAGGCATTCGATGGTAGGTACTTGTCTGTCAGGGCAGGAAGGGACCCAGACACCACTAGGGCATTGCAAGATGCTCGCACAAATGTTAACAAAGTCCTAATGAAACCTTTTCTTCTTCTTGCATCATGTGATCAGAAAGTATTTTATTGGCATTTCTCCAAAAAGCACATTGCATGATAGAATTATTTAAACAAAGCTATTTGCTTTGACCCAATTTTTGCTGTTTTCCTTCTGAAAGGGCTCTGCTGCTACATCTATTCAACTTTTGCTTTTAATCCTGGTGGGAATGGGACTGACCGCTCTCTCCTGATTCACTCCTCTCCTGGCTGGTGAGCCTGGCTTCCTTCACATCACCAGATACAACGAATAATTTCACCCACTTCAGTCGAAACTTCAAGTGAACAAGGTCAAACCACATCAGATGTGGGGGCCAATTGCTCCAGAAAGCTCTCTTTGGCAGCAACCAGCAGCAGTTAATTCAGAACAAGGAATAAGAAACCTCACATCAGGCAGAAGGATGATAACCCACCTCCTTGGAAGACTTCAGCTGGCTGTGTAATAGTCAGAGATTGATTTAAACTTGGAAGCAGGAGTGTTTTTTAACCTTCCAAAGCTCTTGTCTACCTTATAACTCTGGATATACTTATAGCTCACATAAACTTCCAAACTGCCCTTGAATTGTGTTGTCTGTGGAAGAAGCTCTGATGTCTGAATACACGCTGTCTGAAAGAGTATTTCCTTAAATGCATTTGGAATTTGCTGCCTTTTCAATGTCATTGACTGCTCCATATCTTTGCTGAATACGGCAGGAAAAATACATACAGCCCTCACCTTTTTCTAGCTCATTTATTACTTTACAGGCTTTTTCTTTTAATCTCTTCCCCTTAAAGGAAAGAATTTCAAACTTTTCATTTATTCCAGGCTGTTCTCAATCAATCTCATCAGTTTTCTCTGAATTCACTTTACTCCTACAGTGTAGAAGTAGCCCAAGTAACTAGAATTGGGATGTTTTTATCCTCGGTTATCCTATGATGGCCATTTATATTATTTTTTAATGCTTGTCTCCACCCTGTGTTCCCCCAATCCCAGTTCTGCTTTTTTATCCCCTCCAGCAGAGAACCAGAGAGTAAGAAGCCATACAGAAGAAGCTTCTATAAAGAAGCTGTACTATGAAACAGAGATAGAGCTGCTTTAAGCATTCATATCTACTCTGCTTCGTTTCTTGTTCAGTTTTAAAAGAAACTGAGTCCTTTGGGAATTTACTTCACAACCTGCTCATTCGACCTCTCCTGCCTTGCCCTCTATAGTCTGGATCATTCTTCAGCTTCTGCTGCCTTGTCTGATTTAACAACATCTCATTGCTGTGAAAGCCCCCAGTCCAGCAGTATGAATATTTGCCCCCATCAGTGTAAGAAGAAATGGGCAGAAAAAATGACAGTAGAAGCACTGAAAAATTACCAGGGGAAATGAAGTACATAAAAATGACAGCATTGATCATTCTTTACAACCCCCGAGCAGCTCCCAGCATGCTGCTGCAGCAGAGCTTCCTTGTCAATACCTCTGAATATTTATTCAGAGAAATTAAGTCCAGGGTAGAATCTGCTTTACCTCTGTCACTGACTGGGCTTTACAAGAGCTATGTCTGCACTGGTTGTGTCTACAAAAGGTTCCAGACTATGTACACAGAGGCTACATCTACACCGGAAAGTAAGAATTGACCCCAAGCAAGCAATAGGTACTTGGAGTCAGCCTGGTGGCACACACTTTGCCATTCCTAGCAGTGGTTGCAGTTGTAGCACCAGTTCAAAGTATCAACAGTGAATTTAGGAGGGCTGAGTATCTGCTCCTGGATGGTGTTCAGCCTCAGTCATACTTGATCTGTCCAGACCACATGAATGAGAGCTGTGCAAAAGGGCAGAAAATACTCAGGCCCTCCACCTTGGAAGAAGTAAGGCTCTCGTGCAGTCCGTGCTGGACGTGTGCTTCTGCAGATGCTGTGCACGTACAAGACAAGCTGGGACCCAAGAATCAGTTCAGACTCACGCTGAAGTGACAGCAGGAATCGAGAAAGGCTGACATTGCCTTTTCTTCCCCCCAAAAAGTACTAATAGAGTGGTAAAACTGCAACACAGGAGTAGATTTCTGCCCTAGAGAGCAAGCCATGCTGTAAGAAGCGACGGAGAAGGGACCAGTGCAGTGCTTCAGTGGTTTGCATTTACTGTAGTGAGTGTCTTTTCCATGAGCACTTCTAACCTAAGGCAGAATTATTATTAAGTGTCAGCAGTGATTATAAGTGAAGCCGGATCCCTGACCCGGTAAAGCTTTAGCAGACCAAGAAATGTGAATTAGGACACAAGCATGTCAGGCAGAGGATGTAGATACCGGGAGCAGCTACAACATATGGGCTTAGGCAAGGAGAACCAGCAGGGCAGTAGGGACATTCTTCCTAGACAACGCTAAAGTACGTGTCTCAGAAAGCTTTAGCACTAGGACTAAATGATTCTCTGTTTTAAATAATACTATTAGTTTCTTTCTTTGTGTTTATGGTACTTTCCAATCCACAAAGGGAATAGGGAGTTAAGTTGCAGCCAAGGAGTTCTGGTAGAGCAACACGGGGTAAGAAATGCTGTTTTGAAACCCAACTACAGGCAAACTTGACCCCTTCTCCAGCTGCTGTCACCTCATCAGTCTGAGCAGGGGTGGTGGCATGCCTCAAAAAGACAACATTAAACTGAGCAAAGCATGAAGCAAATGCAGGACACCAAATTTGACCTCTTCAGATTTCAAAGCCTGAATGGGAGAATGCAGATATGAGCCTGGTCCACTAGTTCAGCACTTACAACACCATGGGATTTCCCAGTTCCATGTCCAACACAGGTGAAATCTCACAGGTGAAATCTCTCCTTTCACTAAACTTATAACAGCATCAGCTGGGTTCACAGCACCATCGTATTTCAGAATTTTGTACACATGGTGGGCAGCTAGTGAGACACGGGAACTGCAGTGAAGTTTCTTTTCGTGACCACCTACGAAGTGGAGACCTCCTCAAGAGAATTTGCTCTGAAGCATGCAGATGGGTGTGGGCACTCCAAAAAGCGGTAAACAAAATAATCTGAGGGATCAAATATTTCACAGCCCCCAGTGGGAAGACTGAAAATGGAAGGGAGTCAGGAACAGATGTCTGATATCCCAGTTATTAGTTTGCATCTCCCTAAAACACCAGGCACCTCAATCTGTGCAAGGATTAGACTGGTGTCCAAATTTTGAACAAATGATTGGTATTTCAATCTGAGCTATATAACTCTCCCTACCACAGAGACGAGAAATGATCTGAACATCAGGATTTCATTACAGATCCTATGTCTCATCTGTAGACTAAATATCATGGAGGATGCAAACACTTTTGACAAGACTAATGAGAAAGAATTTGGCAATTGTCTCCTCTTCAGATCTGCTGGATGTCAAGAGGGAGGTGAGGAGGAAAGTGTTGAGGATCATTAGGGGTGAGGTGTAGAGTAGAATGTTTTGGGATGCAATTAGGGAAAACCCTAAATTGAACATCAAGGGAAAATAGTGATTGTAAGGCTCTTTTAGCAGCATTCCCTTGCTAAAGGAAAGGTAGGAAGCCACATCATTCAGGGCATCAGAAATCAGGGCTGATACGCAGTATAAGAGGCTTCTGTGAGCAGCTGCGATTGCACCTGGATCTGCCCAACCCAACATATCTCCGCTATGACTCGGTACATCCAAGGTGACCTGGCAAACCCTTATCATCGCAAAAGACATAAAGGGAAGACCAGCAGTGACAGCCATGGACAGGATGGGCCAGCCACAAAGACAAGCGTCTGGCTGGTATGTCCCATCACGCTCCAGGAAGCCAGCTGGGCTTTGCTAAGTTGTCAGCCCCATACACACAAATATACACATGTACGCAAGAGGAAAGGATGACTCCCCTAGAACTGATGACCACAGATGACCTCCAGCTGCCACTGCTCCAGGAATCAAGAAGATCTCTCCCTGGTCAGCCTGTGAAGTGGCTGACTGTGCTCTCCTGTAATTACCACCTGCAGGGAGCTTAGCCCTTCGCACCTGGCTTTGGGTCTTTCCAGCAGTAAGCAGAAAAGCGCACAGCTTGCTGTCCTGCTCCCAGGAGGCTCCATACCAAGGACTCGGAGCACTCCTAGGTTTTCAACACAGAGTTATGCGCTAACCCTCCTCACATCGTTATGTCCCAGGCTCATTTCCCCACTGCCACCCCGCCTTGCTCCTGGCCCTTTCTCCTGCCACTTTTCTGATGCCAGCGCTGGCGTTTAGAGTGGGCAGCTGCCCCCCATCCATCATCACATGCCCTTTTCTGTGCCAGCTGTCAATTAAGCTGGCGGATCAGTGCAACCTTCCCACCTCCAAAAAGCAACCCAGAGTGCACTGAACTGCCAGCCTCAGAGGCAAGGAGCTGGTTGTTAGCTGTCAGACAGGGTAAGCTCTGGACCATCTGCAAACAAGTGATGGGAGCAAGAAGCCACTGTGTGGGGTGCTGATGCCCAGCCCTCATGCTGAGGAAATGCTTTGTCTGGAACAAAATATTCTCCGTCCCTTTTAGCCTGGTCTTTCCACTTCAGTCACTGTGGAAATATCCTCTCCCCCCTCTTCTATTTGAAAGATGTCTCCACAGAATAGTTTCTCCCCCCTTCCAAAACAGTACAGGAAGTTTTGGGGTGGTGTCCTATAGCTCATATCTCCCCCAGGAAGGAGGGAAGACATGCAGGCAACTTTTTTCTCTAAATGACCAGAAAAATTGCTGGCTAATCAAAACAGGCACTGCTTCACTCAGACGACTGATTGTAGTGGTGGCTCTTCCTCTTTCCTTCACCCCCATTAGCTGATCAGGGTCAAATGCTGGGCTCTGCGGCTGCTTCCCTTCCCTCTGCTGCTGCTGGCCAGAGGCTGCTGAGGTAGGAAGGAAAGGCTGGAATGAGCAGCACATCCTGCAGCCGCCAATTGCTCTGGCTGGGGCAACATTTATCAGGCAAGGAAACGGCAGAGCAGTCCAACACTTTCATCCTCAGGAGCCTCCAGCACCACGCTTATAGCCCACAGTCAAAGGTTTGCTTGAATACAAAGAGCAGGGAAGATGATGCAGTACAAGCCTCCCCAGGGACTACGCAAATCTCACCAAGGCCCATCCCACTGGGGAGATGATCCTGCTCTGACACTAAGATCCCCCCTCCATGGTGCTCCAGACTAGAGCAAAGTCAGCAGAGATAGGTATGCATTTTTCTGCAATGCTGGTGAATCTTTAAAAGGGTGAGGGTTGCCTCTCCCATGGCCGTGCATGGCTGGTTTAGCGGATGCACTGCTGCAGACAGGCTGGGAGGGAGCTCCAGGGAGCTTCCTCTGTTCAGCAGCAGATGGAAAGCTGCTGCCAGCTGCTGCAGATCCCCAGTCAGCAGTCTGTGCAGCACGTCCACATCTGAAGGCTGCAGATAAGGGGAGAGTGGTTTGCGATAAGGTTATTTTTAAAGGAACCATCTCCTGTAGGAGCTTGCGGTATGCTGTGCCTTGGGAAGGGGGGAGGAAGGAGAGGGTAAAGGCCAGAGG
The DNA here is from genome assembly GCA_008658365.1 of Alca torda. Taxonomy (NCBI): domain Eukaryota; kingdom Metazoa; phylum Chordata; class Aves; order Charadriiformes; family Alcidae; genus Alca; species Alca torda. The sequence goes on along the minus strand of CM018083.1, from coordinate 20,449,679 downwards.
AACATGTTCCAGCCTGGCTCCAGACCTCATCGTCTGCATTCCCAGCACTCACAGTGAGCCAAGATGGAAGCTGAAGAGTTTTTTCCATCTTCCTAAAATGGGCTGCATTCTTTCTTCCCTGCCAACTGCTAAAATGACCGTGAAGAGGGCGAGGAGAGGGGCAAAAATCTGTATGTGAGAAGCAGCAGCATCATGTGCTTGCATCTCATCTCTAGCAACATACTGGGTCATGGAAGAAGCTCCAGGAAGGATTCCTCAAGCTCCCCTGAAGCATATCTGCACTCTACCCACAGGCACTCATGGGATGCACTGTTTAAGGCAGCAAAGCAGGAGGGAGCTGCAGTCTGCTACATGCGTTGCTACATGCTGAACCCTCTACCTCTCAAGTGGATACAAGAAACCTCTCTCCTTTTACTTTCCATGCTGGAGAAGTCAATCTTTTCCTCCTGGCAACAGCAAAGACCAGCTCTGCACTCTCTGGCCCGCTTGCCTGTGGGCCAAAGCACAGTCAGACCCTAGCTCAGCACAGTGATGTACTGCTTTGGAAAGGAAGTAATCCTCTGCACGCTATGCAAGACAATGCTGCAAGATTAACATCTCAGAAAAAGTGACAAGGTATTGCTGCTTGACACATTTAAAACTTACCTGACGACAGCCCTTGAAGATCAAACAGACAATTCTGTACCAGGACAGACTAGATAATGCAGCAGGCCTTTCCTGTCCCTCATTTCACAGAAGCCCTCTTCATTCTGCTTTCCTCCTGCCATGCTGGCTGCCTTTCCCATTCCAGAGTTGGACTGGGTCTGCCTTATGCTTGAGACAACATACAAACGTGTCTTTCAGGTCTGGAGGGAAGAGAGCTAAAGGGAGAAGTTCCTATCTGTCCATCCTCATACCTACAAGCTTAAGGCGATTTATCAACTGAAGAAGGCAGTTGGTAAGATGCTTGTGCATCCTGGTAGGGAACAACCCTTTGTGGAAGTGCTCGGAATGCAGAGGAACAAGGCTCACCCCCAGGCCAGGCCTGTGGGGAGGGGGAAGAGCCTGCTGGAGAAGGCACAACTAACCTGAATCACGCATATTTTTTTCCCCTCTCCACCTGTATGCAAATGACAGCCCTTTTTATCCTTTCTATGCATGAAAGAGTAATATGGAAATAGAGAGGAAGGTGATCACGGCACAAGCTCCCCATCACTCATTAGTGGCTCCACTTTGCATCTCCCATGGATGGATGCTCTAGCACAAGGCAGGGATGGAGAAAAAGGGAGAGTGAAGAAGTGCTGGGCTCATGTGATACCCAAAGTTCATCAGTGCATTACAACACATTTACACAAACTCCTCCTCCAGCTCCAGGGGATATTGCCAGCCTGCAGGGAGCCACTGGGAGGTGTGCAGTTGGTTAGGCTTTCTCTAGATGGTCTCTTCAGATATCCCTGTGGCATGCAAGGGCAGGTAAGGGCCATGGGAAGGCTCTGCCAGCCAAGTCATTTGTCAGGGCTGCTACCAAGCTTTTCTGACCTCTGTGATGTGCTAGAACAACTTTCCACTGTAGCAGAGGCACAGTTACCCTGACCCACCACTTGTATTCTTCAGGGACAACTTATAAGTACAGTGAATTTGGGGAGACATGGGGGAGCAGGGTGGTGGTGTCAGTGTTGCATCCCTTTAGCACTGAAAGGGAAGAGCTTTCTCAGTGATGTGGTCACGTTGACACGTCTCATCTCCCCTAGGTACATCCTGCTACTTGCAAAAATCAGTTAGAGCTGGGCCCAGTAGGTGGGATCAGTTTTGGGTGGTGGTGACGAGAGGAGGACTGGAAATTATTTCTCTGCTGAGGACCTTTCCTTGGTGATCACTGATGAGCCCTGATAGAGATCTCTGGACTTTGGCTGCACCAAGTTTGTATAATTAACTACATAATTTCAGCTTGATTCTTTGTAGCATCAGAAAAGCCAGTCACACTGTTGGGATAAAGTGGAATTAGTGGATGTTTGGGTGATGCACACTGGAGAGGAGTCTAATCAACCCTATTTGAGGGACAGCCTCTCCAAACTGGGCTGCACTGAGACACAGCAAATCAAGAGGAATTAACACCCGGCAGTTTGCTGGGTGGAAAAAAAAATATACAAATGAAAAAAAACCCAAACACAGCTGCTGCGTCTTAACTGCTCTCCACCCCCTCCAGGGACTTGAGGAAGAGCAGGCCTGTCAGCTGCTTTAAGGGACATTATCCTCGCAGTTTCTTCCCAGCGTTTAAGCACTGCTGCTGCTTGTTTGATTGCTTGTCACTGCCAGCGCAGAATGAGGTTCTCTCAAAGTTCACCCTCTACAGGCTCCACCACCCGAGAATGGAGCCAGATCTAACATGATCCTACGTGAGGGCAGACTCCCAGCTGCTCCCTGGTCCGTGGGGTATGGGTCTGTGCACACCTCAGCACTGGGCAGCGTTTTGCAGAGTGGCTTCCCCTCCCTGAGCTTGCTGCCCAGTGTTGCTGCTCTCTCCTCCATTACTGTTGCACCAAGTCACATCTTTTCCAATTTGTCCTCAGCCATCTTCAGCTCCTGGCCAACACTCAACTCACTCCTTACCTCAAGATTTCCCTTCAGGCCCATCTCCTTCTACTCAAAATCCTCTTGCACACTGCACAGACCACCATCCTTTCTTGATGATCTATCCTGGTTGGATCCAAACATGAGAAACACATTCTGCAACCTTCTCCTTCTCTCCTAACCCTCAGATACACAATAACCATGATGCCACCCTCTTCTGTGCTCATCTACCTTGATGCCCCAAAGTCAACAGGTCAAGGGAGAGGATATTAGATACATCACAGAATAATGAAAAAGCACATGAGACAGTAGGCTGTGCTAAGATAAAGATACGTATGTCCCACATTGGGTTAGGGCTCTGTTTCTAGAGAACAGTAAGAATGGTGTCCCCCCAGCCCTGGGCAGGACCTGCCAAAGGGTACTTAGCAGAGAAGTATATGTTTATGTCATATCGCAATGGGATTGCTCAGGGTCCACGTCAGAGCAGATTCCAGGCCTAATGGCACCTCAGAAGCGTGAATTAAGTTAAACAGCAGCTGTTTAAGATCTGTGAGGTGACTACATTATTATCTTAACTTTATGGAAAGGAACATCGTGGGACTACAGGCGTGTGGCTTAGCCCAGAAGGAAACTAGAAGAATAATTCTGGTATTTCTGTTTTCAGATCACATCTCTCACTTTCTTTTTCCAGCTGTCATGAAAGGCAGGATGTTTCCCGTGATCAGGCCCTCCTTGATTTCTGGTTTCTCCCTCATAAATACTGGATGAGCAAATGGCAAAGACACAGTCACCAACACTTCCGCAGAGAACTGCCTGCTACATGGCCCTGCCAAGGTAGATCGAGTCACCATTGGCATTGTACACAGCCGGGGAAAACAGTTCTGTCTTTAGATCAAAAAGCCACAATCCACAGTCTTCATTCCCCTTTCCCTCTGTATATGCATATAACCTTGCATTCTGCCCTTGACCAACCTGATCGTGTAGAGAACCACCAAGGTGAGAACTGGGAATGATGCATGGTCCAGGCTCCTCTGCAGCTGACCCAGCTCAGCACTGCCCAGCGTGTGGCCGGCTGCCACCATCCGTCTCTCCAATGCTGCAGTGCATTCACTGCTGAGTCACGCGCTGCGCTGCTCAGGGAGCCCTGGGGCGGGCTTGGGCTGCTCTGCTCTTTGGGACCGTTGTGGCATCAATCCACTACAAAAGCTCGAAATAAGGGGCACCAATGAAATGGTTTTGTCAACTTCTATAATAAAAAACCCATGTGGGGCACTGATCGGGGGGAGGGAAAGAGCTACAAATCACACTTACTTGAAAGAATCAAAAAACTAAAGCACTTACTTACTTTCTTGAACATAAGAGAATCACAATGCGGAAGGTGGCAGCACAGTAAGCCTGGGCTGAACATTTTTATTGTAAAGTTTTATCCTTAGTCTGCAAGGATTTTGCATGTGTCACTAGAGTAAAATACCGTATGTGTGGTGCAACCCACTTCAGGAAGTGCCAGGGTTAGGAGAGGTGGCATGTTTATCAAAAGCAGGGCAATTACCCTGCTCTCTTCAATTTTATGGCACAGTCTTGTTGAGGAACTTCTGGACAAACATTATCCAGCTCATAGCTCTGGCAGCTGCTGTTCTGCAGGACTTCTTGCTTAGGAAGGGGAGAAGACACAAGGCAGGAATAGTTACCAAAATATCCCTGACCATGTGCGAGTAGAGAAGGTGACAGATGCTGGAAGAGCAGAGAACAGGGGACACACGTTCCTTGGAAAGCAAAACTGGGGTGAAGATCAGCACTGTCAACAACACATGAGAGTTCTTCCCTGGTGAAGTGGTGCTGGAATGAAAGGAATTAAAAAGTTCTTGAAGTCATAGATGTACTTCCAAGTCCTTTTCCAAGAGGGCAATAAGGAAAATTTTGCCATGTACTGCAAAGAGAATTCAGAAATATTTTCCATTCTGATGTGACTCTGGGAATGTGGAAATTGCCTCACCCTTTCCTCTTGCCCTTGGGGTATTCCTGCCTGATCAAAACTGGGAGAGGGAGGAGTTAAAGTAGAAGAGGAAGCTTAAAAATATGCATCCTTATGAGAAAAGCAGGAATAAAATGTCATCTCTCAGCTCTGAAAAAGTTACCACATTGATTTCTGCTTCATAAAAATGAGGTTAAGTTGAATGCATTAAGCTGGCAAACTGGATAATTGCATGTCCTGAAACTGTCTTCGAAACAGCTCTTTTCACAGCGGTGCTCAGAAAATAACTTCATCAATAAGGCTCTTGCCCATTAAACCTTCACACCTCTCTGTGCCTTGCTCAGGAGTGAAGCTTTTCCTTCCCAAGAAAGACGACTTCTTCCTTTCACCTCAAACTAGTGGGGAAAGTAAGGCTGTTTTGTGTTGCATTAGTATATTTCTGGCAAGAAGAAAACAGGGTGAAAACCAAACATGTTCTCAGGGCTGGGGCTTTCCAGCTCCGTTGCCCCACACATGGTGTCTTGCAGAGTCTTGCACTGAGCTGGCAACTTGTTCTCTAGAGTGGAAGTGAGAATTGCTCAGAGCCAAAGCTTGGCCTGGGGTTTTGCTGCCCTGTCGAAGAGCGTTGCTTCTTTCCCCAGCCAGCCTGGCCAGGGTCAGGCCTTTCCAGACAGCTAAGCTCTCATACAGCCCCACCGGCAGGATGGGTCCTGACCTTTCTGCATGGCTGACATTGCTCTATCCCCCTTCCTCAGTGCACAGCACCTTTGAACGGCAAGAGCTTGCCTTTGCCTACCTTGTCTGCACAGCAACAAATATGAATTCTTCAGCTCACAGCATTATCTAGCGGTGGTTCTAGAGCCTGAGGTCTAGAACTGCACTCCACCCTAGTGAGCTTTGTCTGGGAGAGGGATTCAGGCTCCTGCTCTGCCTTTGGGTACACAACACAACAGCACTTGCCGCAGGGTGTTTTGTCTACAGACAGGGAGGTGTACTGATAGTTGGTTGTTCTCACCAGCCCTATCCACTTACTAGAACAAAATGGACTAGGTGGGTGTCCAGTAGTGCCTCAGAATGCCCACGAGCTTCCGGGGGAAGACAAGCAAAGCAAAATCTAAAGAGCTGCTCAGACACAGATTCTTTTCCAGAATCTAAACACTTAATTATGCCATTGAGCGGGGTATTTTTCTTCTCCTGTTAGTAGAGCTTTGCTGTCCCTTTCACTCCAACTCCAGCAGGAGCAGCTGTTCAGGTCCCCATCTGGCACTTCCCCTTGCCCAGTGACTGGCCCAGAGCACATGAGGATACTCTGTGGGGAGTTGAAGTAACTGACTTCATCTCTCTTGGTGAAAAGCAATGCCATGCTGCTGTGCTCCTTCTTACACCCCCAAATCCCCTCTTCTTCCTCCCTCACTAAGGAACTTGATTTTTTTTTTTTTCCTGTGGTCATATTTGGGCCAAGATCCTGCTTCATTCACACAACTTACAGATTTGGCACGTTCCTTTCCAACCCTGTCTTGCTAAATACAAAAAGTGAGGCAAGGAAATGTTGTTCTCTTCAGCTACCTCATTAAAGTTTTTCACTTGATATGAATGCAATCAATAGTGCCTTCCTGGAAGAAGCTCCAACAAGAAAAGCAATTAATTTGCTACCACTTGCCAAGGCTAATGTACCTTAGACACACTGGCCTTAAAGTATTGGGTGAGTTTGGCAGAACATGATTCCCATGCTGCTAAAGGACAAAACCAGGTTCATCATTGGATCAGCAACCCAAATAATTGTAACAGGAATCTCCCTCTGAATGCTTCAAAAGCTGTGTCAGCTCTTCCTAACATCAGCACTATATAGACATACATCACGTATCCACCGTATGATGTACTGACACAAGGCTCAGCCCTGGCTTGGAAGAGCACTGTGCAGGCTGTATGTGCACAAACACAACCTGAGGTGCTCAGGTCCAGCCCCACAGAGGGTGCAGACCTTTCAGGCTGGCCTTCACAGTGCTTTTTCTATGGGGCACAGCTCTACTGAGGTGTGAATCTCTGTTCATCTAAGGGAACTGGGCACTGCCCTTGCTGGTTCCTGAGCTCACAGGACTTTTCTGTGCTTTAAAAGGCTCCCAGAAGTTTTCCATAAGCTTTGCAGTCAGAGCACAGGGTTCTCCAGAGCCCTCTCCTTGTTACAGGTGTACTTGATGTAGGTCACAACACCCTCCATAAACATGCTGTGATGCTATATGACAGCAATGTCAATATGCTGAGGGCCCAGGGTCCCTCCATTGCTGCAGCTGGAGCATGCCTCATCAATAAACTGCGAAGCCTCCATGGTATTAAATCTTAGAAAATGACACTGATTGCAGGAGGAATCTCCCCATGCCAGGCTCCAGCACTTCTCCTTTGAGGACCCTCTGTTATTGTAACACAAGAGCAATAATAAAGCCTGCCAGAAACCTCCCTCCAGAAACAATGGCCTGAAGAAAAATGACAGGCAGCTGGAAAGATATGGGCATTGAGCTGCAGGCAGCTGGTGCTGGCAGAGACATACAGAGACGTGAGCTCCCCAAGACAAAGGCAAACTTACCACAGCGTCCAGTGAAGGGACGTGTAAGGAGTATGCTGGGAGGAGTCTGAGCGGAAAAAGAAAATGAAAGGCTGGAGCAGCAACCAGCTATCACAGTGATTAGAGATCATTAGGAGATCAGCCTATCTCTTTTGAAAACCTTCATAATTCCACTCCAGCATAAAAATCCAGACTGATGGCCCTTGTGACACAGAGAACCAGAGACTGGGCTCAGGCAAGACCCTCTTATTAACACGTCTTACACCCTGGTCAGTGGAGAATTAGCTTCAGACACGTGGGGGAATTTAACCCCATTGCTGCTGCTACAGGGAGCCTGAGGCTTACCAGGGCCAGTCCCCTAGATGACTTTGTCACACAGGCACCTGTCTACTAAAAACAGATCAGAGAAAAAACATCCATGAGATGGCAAATGACTTTCACTTGCTACAAGCTGGATGTGAACTACTGACCTAGAGACAAATGGCTCTGTGCCCTAATCCCAAACCCTCAAGCCATATATTCCCCCTATCATACCATCCTGTTGACAGAAGACACATTAAGCACTGCCAGAAGGTGACTGTAAAAAAAAAAAATAAAAGGCTTTTTCCTTTTTATGGCAACCTGTAGCTGTGCAGCTATTCAAATATTTGCCTGACTCCTTATAATTCATTAGAACCCAATTTTTACAATACCGCCTTTGAAACTGTATTCCCATTGCCCAGGTAGAAAGCTTAATTTGCATTATAGCAGTAGAACTTCCTGCTGAAGACAAGCTCCACCAAAATACTTTTTTAGGTTTCCTTCTCCTGATTGATAGGTAACACGGCACAGGGAAGGGGATGGATCACTAGCTGCCCATGGGCAAGTAAGGGAAAACTCAGTGTCTGTACAGGAATGGAGAATATCTGTTTCCTTCTGTTGTCTGTCCTCCCTCCGCAAGGATATTGTGCTGCACGAGTGAGAATAGTTCAGTGCAAATGGCTGTGGTAAAATCTCGAAGGACCTTCTTCTAATATGTTAACAAGAGTTTTTTGCCATCGATTTCAGTGCAGCTGAGATTTTCTCTAAAAGGAAAAGATGCTTGAGTTTTGGGTCACTTTGTGCAGTGAGAATGCAAATTGCTGTAACTTGCATTACACTTCTAATAAGCTCCTGTAATGACATTAAAGACAAATGGTTGATAATGCTGCCTTCAGAAATGAGGTAATGCAAATTCAGGAAGAAATCCAGCCCATTCTCGCCCTCCCTGCCATATTACCAGTGTTTGTTGAGTCTGATTTTACTCAAGGGTGGCCAGAGTTACTCTCATGGGTCTGCTTTGCTATTTAACATGACAGAATTGCAAATCATATCGATAAAAAATCTGCTAAGCTATTTGGAACTGCTCATGGAATGGGACCCTGCTGTGCTACTTGAGAACAATCATTTTGCCCAGCTCCTCCCTTCTCAGGATCCAGTTATGGATTTGGCCTAACATTACATCCCCCAGCCCACTAGCCACGTTATTTTAATTTAATGTAAGAAGGCTACAAATAGGTCAGAAGAAACTAAGGGAATTAGCTGTTCAAATCAAAACAAAAATCAATTGGGAGACATATTCTCATAGTCTTCGGAAGCTCTCTCCCAGTCCTTACACATACGCCCTCTAGCTTTTGCATCAGTTTTCTAAATATCTCTGAATCTTCTTAAAGCGATGTCATCTTTCAGATGATGTCATCTGTGGCCAGTAACCAACCTGACAAAATGCATTCCCTCCATTCTAAAACTTCTATGTAATATGGAAACTCAAGGGAATAAAAGAACAGCATTCAGGAAAGTTTTCAAGTTTTCATTGATGCAATAGTTAGAAAATCACCAAATTTCCCTTTTCTTCTGGTTTCAAGCTGCCAAAATTGAAAACTATAATTTTTTTTCTGACAAAAATCTGATAAAATTCTCTCATTATAATCTTATCATTGTGGTATGTGTTAAAAGTAGTTAGTTCCCTTCCTTCCCATCATAATCCCTCACACAGATTCTGAAATAAGAAAGTTTTCATTATCTAAGCCTATGTGCCATTTGGAAACCAATTTATATGAGCTGGAATTTACTGTTGTCCCAATAAATGTTCCTTACTTGTAAGTCAATATAGTTTGATCTTAAATATAGGTTACTGCATCCTGGCACCAAAAACAGGGGGTAGATGCTGTGCATACAGTAGGGAAAGCTCAGCAAATTGCTCTTAGAAAAAAAAAAATTCAATCATTTTTGCCTATGAAAACCTAAAGAGTGTTTTTTGTTTAACACTCACCATCTGAACTGTATTGGTTTGGTTTGATTTGGTATATGGGTTACGTGGAATTATTCTGCTTTTATTCTTTCTGCTGGGTGACCTTGGGATAAGGTTTGTAGGATGTTAGTGTTCAGAGTCTGCTTTCTCTGAACAGTTTCTCAGAGACAACAGTGTGAAGGCCCAACTCCCTGACCCTGTGAGCGACAATGTGCCGCCATGTTCATGTGGTCAAGAACCACAGACCAACCCAGACACCCTGAAGAACTGTTGGAGTGGTTCAAAGGCCGAGATGATGAGAGCTTCCCTGGGTATGACCAAGGCATGACTGGAGTACCCATGTTCATTCCAACCCCGGCAGTAAAGCTCCAGGCACAGGCCATGCCAGCCCTCCTGGATCTCTGCTCATGGACTTGGTAACTACCAGACGCTTAAGTTTCTAATGATATTCAGGCCAGCTAGGCTCGAGCCAGTGCGAGTATGCCTTCCTATATTGCAATCAAGCTTCCTACTGCAGGGTAGGTACGGCAGACACTTCAAAAAGACTCTATTTATATTCTGCCCTACTGGTAAATTCATTCGTTGGACCACTCATGCAAAATGGATAATGCAAATGAAACTGCTGCATTTGGAATTAAGCTTATTTTTGCACTCCAGTGAACATGAGTGCATTAGATTGTGTTCCCTTTTTTTTTTTCTTCTTTTTTTTTTTTTCTTTAGGGTGTTTGCCCAGCTGTAGTCCCCCAGTGCACTCATTTCAGGTCTGGGGGAGGATGTCAGAGTAGTCTGCTGCTGAGCCAGAATGGTGCAGGCACTTCAAACCTCTGGCTCTCGAGCCCACAGACTCATGACTAGCATTGATCTGGAACTGATGAGTGGCTGGCCGTTTTACAGCATTGCAGCCTTAGAGAAGGCTGCTCTCTCCTCACTGCAAGGTGAGTGATAAATTCATGCAGAGCATGGACAAGTGCAGGGGAAGAAATGGAGAGGCTCACTGTGAACTCAGGAAGTGACCACTTACGCCTGTGCTTACTCAGAATTATGCTAACACACAGATGTAATGTTCATTTAGGAGGCAGAGTAAGTAGATTAACATCTCTGTGTATACTGAAGCCCCCTCTCCTCCTCATACAGGACCCAGAGTCTCAGCACTAGTTACAAGCAAGGAGCTAAGTTTCCCATGGCAGCAGCAATTGCTCCATCAAAAGTCCCTGCAAAAGCTCAGTATAGGATGCTCCACCCAGACACACCGCAGCATGCTCCCTCTCCGACTAGTGCATCCACCTCTCTTAACTCTGCCTCACACTGCCGTGCACACATTCTTCTAGTTTGCACACCTACTCTTCTCCAGTGGACCAGTGTGCCCTCCTCACAACTCTTTTTTAGCTTATCTGGTCATATGCAAAGAGCCTATGAGAGAAGGATACTACCCAGCAGATGAGACATAGAGTGGGATAGTGTAGGGGAGCACAGGAGAACAGAATTCTTCAGCAACCCCCTCTCCCAACAGTTCTTCTCTTTCTTTAACTCTGCACCACAACCTGCCCCTCGTGTACACCCAGAGTAAATCTAGTCCAACACTGCTCCATCCTACAGGAATTTACACTTCCAGATTGCCACTGCTGATCTGTGCAGTGAGGAAAGATTAATGTGAACTTTCAGAGATGGATCATCTGTAGGCACTTCAGAGGAAGAAAGAACTGTCAGTGTGGTTCCAGGGCGCACAACCGTTTACTCCCACAGAAAGGTGAAGCAGCACTTCTCTTCCCAATCTCCTTGTTGCTCTGTAGCATCCACTGCACCAATGACAAGGGCTTGCCCCTTCTCTCTGCTTCCCTCCCTCATTCCAGAAGGTGGAAAACCTCCTACTATCATACTATCTCAAGAAACTGCTGTTTGGGTTGAGCCCTGTTTGAAAAAAAGACTATCATGTTTGCTCTGCTGGGCTCTGCAATACATAACAGAGTCTGCATTGCAGTCTCAAACTGCATATCCAACACCATCTGTCCCTTCCACTTGCAGCACTGCATCGCTCCAGGGAGTCTGTTCTTCAGGGGGGATCTGGAGAGCACCTGGCTGGGCTGCCCATGGTACCCATGACAGCCAGCAAAAGGGCAAAACACCCCACCGATTTGTATTACCAGACTGAAACTAGAAATGGCTGCTCAATGGATCTGTGTGAGAAGCATACAGGAAAAGGGCACTGATTTGCTTTCATTTCATTATTTTTTAAAACAAATTCAGTACAATCAATAGCAAATATACTTAATTCCTCTTCAACCATGTTATGGAAAGGAAGGCAAGGAGCAGAGAGAAGCAAGCACAAAGCCCTGAACAGCTGTGGCTACATGTAAATCTGTAGGAAGGAGCTACTTTGACAACAGCTGAAGCCACCAACTCGCCTTTCCTGAGCATTCTGGGATTAGAGGACCAAGAAGCAACGCAACCAAGGGACAAGACAACAGACCTGGAGATATTTCATTGCTCTGCTCAGTCTCTGACTTACAGAGTCACACCAGGAAAGACACTTCAGCTTAATTTATCTCCAACTCTCTATGCACTTCCTGCCTGCCCGCGCTATGAAGCAAATCAACCTAGTAGTGAATTCTTCAGGGCTGTAGCCGTCTCTCCCTATACATTTGTACAGCACGTGGCACAATGTCACCCCAAACCTCAACAAGGCGTTATGCTCTGCCGTAAGTGAAGCATTCACAAATTATACCACCACAAAGATGAAGCCTGAAATTTGTAAAGTATGCACCAATGCTCTCCCTCTGAGTCTGTGATGCTGGGAGGAGGAAACGGTTCAGCTCTATCATGAATTAGTGTTCTGACAGCTCGGTGCAATCTAGCCATGACTTGCATGGCTGCTTTCCCTTCACATTCCCAGGAGCACACTCTGCATTAGATCATGCTCTGCATCGGGCTCTGCTCCAAAGCAGAGGAGAAAGTATGGGGAGGGAGATGAAATTGCCTTGACCAGCTTTCCTTGTCCTGAAAAAATGCTCCTGACATGTGGAGAAAGCTGCAGGGAGCTTTCGCTCTGCTTTGGAGAACACGGAGACAGGAAAAAATAACTAATTTTCAAGCTACTTGTAAAGTTGTGGCTTCACTCCCATGAGGCCTGACACTCAACCCTGCGTATTGGAACTCCCCTGGGAACAGCAGGGGCCAGGGGTAGTGGAGCTCTTGCTGTTCACCAGACCTTTATGTCCTCTTTGAACAGACCCTATTTGTTTGCAGATTGCTTTTCCTTCCTCTTCCGCTTAACATAGTGTCAGATATTTTAGAAAGCAAGAAGGTTATAAATACATCACCAAGACATTAATTCAAGAGATAAGCATGTAAAAGAAGAAGATGCTTGGGTAAGCAAATGCCACAGGTTCTGTGAATCAACTGGCTCTAGACCTTTCCTCTGAGCTGTTTCTGGACCTTTTGGGGCTCTCAGAGGGCAAGACTATGCTGCGTGGCTAATGCCACCTTCACAGGCAGCTCTATAACTACACACTTCCTGCAGGGGGTCTACCTGTACTTACTCTCCTCCCAGCCCACGCATCATCTCCACAGATTATATATATTATGATTGTGAAGCAGATAGATAGTACAGTGTCAAGTGACTAAGTAACAACATGCTGAAGGCCCTCTCAGGAACCTGCTAAAAGCAAAGCATTAGACTCAAGACACAATTCTTTAGCATTCGCACTGGCATAAAGAAGGAGAATGGGTGGTCAAAGAAAGCACTTTTGCGTAATGCCAGCATAAGTGGAGAAAAGATTTAGGATGCAAGTGCATCACAGCCTCTGCTCACCTCCTCCCACTGATGAATATAGCGGATGAGCCGGGAGAGCCGCAGCAGCCGCAGGAGGCTGAGGATCTTAGTGAAGCGCACGATGCGCAGAGCCCGGGCTGTCTTGTATACCTCAGAATCAATGCGGGTTTCAACAATCAGGAAGATATAGTCCACAGGGATGGAGGAGATAAAATCCACCACAAACCAGCTCTTCAGGTATTTCATCTTGATCCTCTGTGGGTCTAGGATGATCTCTGTGTTGTCCTCCACCACAATGCCTGTTCGGAAGTTGAGGACAAGGTCGATAAGGAAGAACGTGTCCGAAACCACATTGAAGACAATCCACGGGGTAGTGTTTTCATCCTTGAAGAAGGTGATGCCCACAGGGATGATGATCAGGTTCCCTACCATCAGGAGCAGCATGGTCAAATCCCAATAAAACCTGTACAGCAAGACAGAGACATGTGAGATGAGCTATAGAGTGGGAGATCAGGGAACCCAGGTCAACAGAACTAAGGTGCTTTATGCATTTCTACTGTCATTCATTCTCTATCCTCTGCTAGTCTGCCTGATGTACTCAGAGTGCACAAGGTGCTAATTAAGTACTTAATATCATAGGAACACTCATCTTCTGGTTTAGAGGGTTCAGAAAGGAATTGAGTACATGGCTGGACATGCCCACTTGAAAACTTCGACTGGGACTTCAGAGCCACCCAAGAAGAGACTAATATACTTGCAGTTACTACGACTGTTAGGTAAAGAGAGAGAGAACACAAATATTTCGAAGACCTCAGAGTTCGTATGCCAATAAAACAATTTGGGGTTAAAATCATCAGGCTTGCTCCTACTGCCTGATCCTTCTTTAGAAGTAGATAGCACTGACAGCATTGGCATCAGGATGGAACTGGTGACTGTGCTGTGATCTACATGTTCACTTTCGATTTCTTGCTGAGCCAAGCTTACGCTGAGCCCAGACTTTAGGAGTTCAGTCCACTCTCTATAGACTCCTGTGTTGTACAGAAATGATAGATAAAGCTCAGAGACACGTGGCTACAAATACCTGTTTCATTTCTAAAGTAAGAAACGACAACATTTAACTACTGTTCCATGAAGCACAGTCTCCAAGAAGCTTACCTTCACTCTAGTGGGCCTTGCAACAACCTTCACTTTTCAGTTTTGAAAGCACACACAGTCTGAGTACATTTCCTAATTATTTGTTTGGGATTTTTAAGATTTTTCCCCAGGTATTAGTGTAAAACATATACAGTCACACACTGTTGCCACATCTCACCCACAGTGAGGACTAAAAACTTTTCTGGGTCTCATACTTTGTTGGGGGGTCTCAAGAAGAAGCCTCACTGCCCAACACAGTGATGCTCCAGTCCCTGCCAAATGTTTCACATGTAGAGATGCCAATGTACTGTGATTTCACATTGCCAAGATTTCATCAACTGTACATTGTATACTACAGGGCGGCTACTATAATATTGTGAGATATCATAAATAACTTGTATTAAGATGCACCTGTCACAGCAAATGAGCAAAGTACGCAGAGCAAACCAATAATCAGGTTTCGTCACTAAAACCTGAGGATGCAACATTCAGAAAGCTGCAGTGGCTCTTCCAGTCAGTCACACAAATTAGTATGGTGTTTCTATTATTATTAATCTTTTGAGTACAAAAGAAGCCAAAGTCCCTAGACCATAAAAAGGCGACGGCAAGTTAACACAAGGGAGAGAATTAAGCCTTCCTTTGAACCAATCATCTCAATAGCAGTGAAGTCAACAGAGTGACTCTGGATTTACAACTGATGTAGCGAAGGAAACTTGAGTTTGCTGAAGGACACACACAATGCTGCTTTTCTATCTGTCTGACAGATTACAGTCAAAATCACTCAAATGTTCTAGGAGAAACAGATTAGCCTCAAAGATCCTCAAAATCTAGCTTTGGTAAGAGCTGTTCAGCTCAAGTCTGGGCCTTGGACCAGGCTGAGCTGCTGCAGAGCAGTATCACTACAGTGAGGCAACTACACCGAATTGTTAAACTCTCAGCAGGAAAACAAAAAGGGCAGAATATGCCTTAAAAGCTTTCTCTGTATAGATTCTCTCTCCCTATTAAGAACATGACACTTTAAAGCACCTAAAAGCATATTTAAGATTCCAACTACTACACTTATAGAGACAGGGTCACAAACCAGCAGCACACCAGTAATTGTCAGAAACATTCAGCAGAGGTTGATGGGAGCTGACTTCAGCATGAGCAAAGTTATCCACTAACGAGGTTTCTAAAAATGTCATCAGCTATGTCTTTCTTGCTCTTAAGGTGCCATGCCCCTGCATGCAAGGTGGCATGCAATCCTTCACTTAGTATAAAAGTACAGTTGGTGCTGGTAGACACTCAGCAATGAGATTTGGCCATATGCTTCTAAGAGCAAGGCCGTGTCACACAGTAATATGCATTAATACTGTATAAATCCATGTTGTGGTCTTCCT
The DNA here is from genome assembly GCA_008658365.1 of Alca torda. NCBI lineage: Eukaryota > Metazoa > Chordata > Aves > Charadriiformes > Alcidae > Alca > Alca torda. Next base: position 20,434,046 of record CM018083.1, on the reverse strand, counting down.
TATTAAGGGCCCGAGATGATGCTGCAGCTTTCCTAGTCAATTAATCTAAATAATCACACAATAGGAGGAAGTCTGGAAGCAGTGTCTACATTATTACCGAAAATAAATAACCTCCCAGCCATCTTTAATTTGCCTTGGGAGATACAAAAGGAGATATGCACGAAGAAAATTATTTTTCCCAAGTTTCACATTAATGGCATGAGACAGACATGGCCAGACATGCAGACATGTAAAGGTAAGTGGCTTTCTTCAGACATCTTCGGATTTTTCTGCCCCTTATTTCTACACTGGCTGGGGATTTCAGTCCTTAGCAGGAACTGGGGACAATGACAACAGTGGCTAGGATGGCTCACAGTTTAAGATGTTTTCCACACACACAACCCCAGTAAAATGCTTTCTGCCTAACTGTAGCATTTTCTGCTACCCCAGCCTCTTATACTCAAGCCTGGTCCTACCACAGCCAGCTGTCCTGCATCCCAATTTACAGCATTTCTTGCTATTCCAGTTCTAAGATCTTCAAACTCACTTGACACATGCTGTGCAGTCCCAGTCTGCTATTACTGCTGAATTGTCTACAGAGAATCATTGTTTGCAATGTGGACAAGCAAAGATGAAGTGCTAAAATTCATTGCCATGTGTTTCTTAAACCATGGTTCTCCTCAAGGGTGTACTAGTGACTCGAGATTATTGTCACAGGCTCCCCTCAGCTCTGACCTTTAAAGCCATCACTTACAAAACACAGAAGGTAAACTTTCGTTTCCAATGCACCCCTGCTAGTAAAAGGTGTCAAGGAGGAGATAACCTTTGGACTCTACGATGGAGATAGAAAAAGCTGCAAAGCACCAAGAATTTGGTCTGCACACCAATTCCAACACAGGAAATCCACCTCCTTTACTATGTAAACTGCCTAGAAGTTAAAATTTAACTATTAAGATTCACAGCTCCTGCACATTTTAATTTTACCCACATACGAAGTATGATCTGGCCAGGGTGGCATCACTGGATTCAGACTGAATAGCCTCTCAGGGACCACAACACCTCAGAGGTCTAATATCACCCATGTGTCATTTTGTATTTACACCAAGGAACATCTTTTCACTCCCTGTAAATTATTGGCCAGAATGACTAACGGCGCATGTGATGTACGTAAGGGCAAGAACCAGCTATTAATAACGCATGTTTTCTGTATTTCTGTTGTTCATTTCACCCAGGGATTCCACAGAGCTGACAGTGATGAAATTGGCTCTGCTGCACCCATGAGAAGCAGAGAGTATTATTATCCCTGTCTTGCAAAGAGAGAAGTCGCATGGCAAAATCAAGAGAATGGGATTTATCCATGGAAGTCTGAGGTTAAATAAGGGTTAGAACCTGAATTTAATTTTTGAGTCTAACAAGATCTGAAGCTATTCATATCGCTTGCAAAAGAGTTTAACAGAGACACATCTTATGGACATCTTCCTCTGATATCCTGTCTTCTTCTCACTTCCTGTCTTTAAAAGCCTATATAAAAAATTAATATATACAAATGCATTGTTTATTATAGCTGACTCAGTGCAACCGAACAGCTCACAGCACAGGGAACAGCCAGCACTATGTAAACAAGATGTCTCGTTCAAACATACTCGGTTTTTATACTACATCCTACTCTGTGCCTGCTTCTTAGATCTGAAAATCACATTTTAACATGCACCGCTACCTCTGATCTTTTAATTCCTAATATATTATTTAGTTGTAACAGAATGTGCCTGAGAATTAGTGTGGCAAAGACACTTCAAGCATATACGCTCTTTAAGCATTGTGGGTCTCAGTCTGCTGATTTGATAGCATGTACACTTTGTAGGTATTAGTTTGTGGGTTTTGACCAGGAAGTTAGATCATCTTTCCGTTCTGTCCAGTGCATAATGTAACAGCAGGCTAGGAATATTGCTTTCGGATGTCATTTTTTAAATTCAATAAACCTTGATTTTTCAAAACTATTCCGTGATGCAGTATAACCAATCGCAGTGCATGTGCTCAGGAAGGATTGTGACCAATTGGAGAGAAAATAGTGAACTGCAGAGGTTAGCCTGGTCAGCATCACTGTGGCAGTCTGGCATTCAAAGCCTGCCACTGAGTGGGGCACATTTGTGGCCTTTACTTCTGTTCTTGCTCTGTAGTGTCGGCACTGTCAAGAGAAAATAGACTCGAGAAACTTCACCTCTAAATTAACAAAGATTTTTGGATATTTTCAGCCTCTGCTGAACCGTGGCTAGCTCTGGGTTGAACTGAGGCGCTGCCTGAAAGTGCACGGAAAGGAAGCAAAAAATAAAAATGCATCTCTCTGAAAATGCCAGGGAGCCAGGATATTCTCACCAGCAATGAAATTTAGCTCAGACACCGTGGCCAACCTTCCTAACCTTACAAGAACAGCTCTTTAGTGAACACATCTTGCTAAAACCAAAACCAATGAGAAATCCAATTGCTCTACCAAGACCAGGCAGGAGCACCGGCTCGGTGCTGACTCAAGAAACAGAGTGCCACCTACTGAGTCACAAATGACATCTCCATCCTCAGCTTTGCATGGTGAGGAATTGCGACATTATTCCTTTATAGAGTTGATGAAAATCTGCCCTTTTCTGCAGAGTGGCAGCTCCCTTCCCCCTCTCTGGATTGCATGTTGAACTAGACACTGCTGTGCTCACCAGCAACTATCCTGACAGGAAAGAGGTCGCAGTTTAATTCCTAGGACTGATGGTCGGGCTAGAAATAGAAATCATCTTTTATAAAGAGCATTAGCGGATGTCAGTGCAGCTGGAGCAGCAACGGTGGGAGGAAAGTTTACTCCAGAAAACAGCCATTCACATAGGTATCTGAACACAGAGGAGAGAGAAAGAGAAAAAGCAGGAAAAGATCCTTCCCTGCCTTTGGAAGCATTACTTCTCCCTGATATGAGTAGGCGTATTTCTACTGGAGAGTTACAAACTTTGCATTATTCACAGAGATAATAGGAGGAACATGGTGATTCATTGCTCCTAAACACACTAAAGGACACTTAACCAGCTACTGAGTCCAAGAATTCACTTGCTAGAAGAATTCATTTATTTATAGGGAGTTATTCAAACACCTGTGCACTTGAAAACCCCTTTGAAATGAATACCTACCCAAAAAAAAGAGTCAAATGACTTACTTACAAAAATATTCTCTGTGCTATATGATGGGAAATGATTAGGGGGACCTAGCTAAAGAATAAGACAAACAGTTTTAATTCCTTCTGACCAATCTATGCAAATAATACGTATCCTCTGCCATCCTGAATAAAACCCCTGAGAGCACTGATGATTAGCCATGCATTACGACAGCAGGAGGAAAAGAGCTCTTCTGTGTCCTAGCCTCCTCTCGAATTCCCTGGCTGCCTGCTTTGGCAGCGCTGGCTGCTTCTCATGCAGCCAGGGTTGTCCCTGGCTGTTACAAAATATAGACTGCACCAAATTCAACTTCACTGTGCAAACACATAGAAAATAAACAGTGGAGACACACAATTAAGGGTGATCCCCAGATTACCTCCACCTATGGGTCTAAGGAAGATGTTCCCACTGTCTCCTCATGGTGACAGTAAGGAGGCAGGGCTGCGATCCCTGTACAGCTGGTAGGCCTGTACAGCTGGTAGCCTGAGCTATTAATCTTTATTTTGAACTTAGATGCCATAGTCATCGTGATGCCTCAGCTGGGTATCAGAGAGTAAGTGGTACCAGTGAGTTACTAAGATGCGATACAGTTCTACCTGTGATTAACTTTCCTATCGGGAGCAAAAGTTGATGAATTTGAAGTGCTTACATAAGCAGGTGTCTGCATAGGGCTATCTCACAGTACAGCCTTCGCTACAAAGAAGGTGTATGATTGGAGCACTTTGCATCTAGATTTCTTAAAACTCACATGTTGTCTTTGACAAAACTTTCATTGAATTCAACTGTCAGTTTTACTTGAGGCAAGCTATTTTCTAAGGTCTGTATTTAGCCTTTTACTTATATTACCTCCAATCTACATAATCGCTCACCTGATCCCCTCTGAACAGTGCACAATTCCATACTGTGTTTCGAGTTTAACACACGTGCTCATATTATTACCTTAAAATATAATTCCATGGATTTTGGTGGGTGGAAAAGTAGAAAAGCTATTGCTTATGTAATACTTTAAAATGGCATTTGCAGTCCAAGCAAGGTAGCGTGCTAGCTTTTTATTGCTTCTCTGTCATCAGCTTTTAAATCTGACACTACATTATTAAAAAATAATCAACACCTTGCATTTTTCAAAGTAATATCCATACGTTAATTAAATCCCAACAGATAAAATTAAGGAGGTATTATCAGCCTATATTACAAATAGATAGAGTATGAGGTACTAAAGACTTAAGTAACTTATTCAGAGGTAGAACTACTTCCCACAAAATATGGTTGCCTAGTTTCAGAAGAGGTTTCCAGTCATATTATATACTGTAATTTGATCAGTAGCAGCAAAGGGGAAATTTCCTTTCTTTTCCATTGTAAAAATATAAATATACACATTTCTTAGCGATATTTTTATTCCAGCTATAATACTTGACAATTTGCAAACAACACATTTAAGGCACTGATGGATTTAACCAACTATAGTACATTGTGAATTACGCCCTTTCTTTAACTTACAAAACACAACACATTACATCAATATGTGTTAGCTTAAATTATTAGTTCTTTGATAGCACCTACAATACACCCACTCTGCTGTCAGGCTTTTTAAAGAGATGAAGATTTGTGTGACGGAGATGTTTACAGGAGAATTCAAAAGAACTGAGAACTAGTAAAGCAGACCTTATGTTGAAGGTAACCTACCAGGGAACGTGTTTGTTTGAACTATGAAACAGCTCAATGCTCTGAATAAACACGGAGTTTGGTAGCTGTTGGCAAGCCCCTGCTGACAGCGCAGTCATAGCGGACCACAGACAGCACCGTGGTGGGTAGCCCCCCGGGATGCACCCTGGCTTTTATTGCCATGACTATAAAAGCCTTGAACCTTGCACTTCCCACCAGCTCTGCTCAAAAACGTGACCTTATTACCAGGAGAGTTGTCTTTTTCAGTAAGTATTAGCTAAGGAGAAATGGCAAAGCCTTCGCCTCGTGTGGGTTTTGGCCTCTGCAGGGAGTGCACACATGCCAGGACCTCCAAGGAAATCTCTCTGGGGCTCTTCTGGATAGCTGGGACACTCAGCATTGCCTACTGGAGCTGCTAGAAGAGCCACAAAGAAACTGGTGGTGATTGTCCCACAAAAACTAGATTTATCAAGACAGAGACATTTCTATGGCCTCCATCTAGTCAGTTTAAAACAGGCTTTGTGACTCAGCCAAGGCAGACAGTCCTGATGTTCTGTGACTTTGCTGGAACAACTTCATTCTGTTTCCTGCTTTTCTGTCTTTGTATTATCTTTGCACTGAAGTGCACCAGTCATGAACCAAAACCACATTAAGAAAAGTATTGTTCAAGCATGTAAAAAAAATATGGAACCTTATCACAAGGAGCTGACACCCCTTCTCATAAGTGTATTTAACTTTCACTCAGCTAGGGAAGCTGATGATAGAATTGAAGTAACTTGGCTAGGACAACAGCACTCTAACCACTAGATAGTGCTATCTTTCACTCAAGTTCCCCCAAACGCCATACGCTGTATGTGAACTACACAGCAAGCGGTATCACTGAGATCATTTTCATGGAGACTGAGCAAACCTTGCGGGGTGTCATTTCATTACAGTCTGAGGCATGTCAGGACAGAGGAGTTCATGGAGGCTACAGCAGTGCTGCCTGGCTTGCACATCTCCTGGGATAATGAGAGTTCTGGACATCTAATCTGTAAAGTCTACATCTAATCTGTAAAGTCAACATCTACTACCTAACCCTGCAGTGTGCTTAATAGAAACTGCACAAGCATTTTCAAGAGTTTTATGTGTAATATGTCACTTGATAAATGCAAATGTATTGGAAGACTTACACCTAGTCCTTGGTCCGCAGACATACTGTATCACACAGAAACAATGTGTTCCTGCAGTTCATTTCCAATAATGCTGAAACATAAACATGTCACAAGAATTAAGAAAAGTCGTGGCAGATTCTGCACGAAGTAGTCAATTGACCATACTCCTCAACTCCCACCGCCTTCCTGCCTGCAGATATCATCCTAACAGATTAAACCGTATCTTCAAGCTCTACTTAGAACCCAGTCTTCCTAGAAAGGTAAAAATAAACAAGATGTCATTTCCCCCTTTGGGGAACACACACACAGAAACAGAGATAGTCGCAAGAGACTTCGTTTGTTCTGGCTCTAAATTTGGAGGATGGAGGCCAATAGAGCACACATCCCATTTCTGACTAAAGGTAGCATTAGTAATATTTTCTCACTTGCCTGGATGCAGTTATTACCAGCTCATGAAGAGTTCCCCTGTAACAAGCTGTAAAAGCAGTGAAATTTTTGAGGGTACTACCTGTAGGAAAGGTTATTCCCTATTTTTCAAGGTCCAAAGGAAGAACATTTACACACTAAACCTAGAAAATGTATTGTTGTTTTCATAGCACCACTGAGGTGAACAAAGATATAAATTGTTCTGCAGTGGAAATTCATTGCAGCAATGGCTGGAGACACCATCGGGAAGATAATATGGTACAGATTCAGTCAGAGATTTATAAGTGCAAGTTTCCTCTAGAAGGAAACCAGGTCAGTGCAACCACTGGCAAACTGAGCTCTAACCTGCCTGGACACAATCCTCTCTCTACTGGTGGTACGTTAGACCATTTCAGGCTCCCTGTTGAGGGAAGGTATAGACAGATTGCACCCCAACTGCTGGTGGTCTGGGATTACCCCCTGCACAGTCACATCACTGCATAAGAAGTGTTCCGCTAGAGAGCTGAACCCTCTCTTCATATCCCACCCTACTGCTCTTGTAAATATGTCTCGATTTCCCCATCCTCTGCCTGCCCCCCCCTCCCCCCCCCGCCTCCTTGCTGAATCCCAAAGGTTTTCAAGGTGTTAGATGTGTATTGATTTCATAGAGCTCCCAGAATACATTATGTATGAGACTGACATGCTAAGGGCCTGGCAATTCTGCATTGTTTGATCTTCTGAAATCTCTCGCTTGTATGAATATGTAAAAGTTCCTCTTTGTTTGCTGTCCATTGATCCAGATGTTGACCCTTCTCTGTGTGCATTTATCTCTGATGATTTAATAATGAAAAAGAGCAATAAACTGAGGAAAGGAAGGAAGCCCCTTTAGGGGGACCTATTGCCATGGAAACGTGCCATATGTTGTTATTGTTGAGAACAGATAGATCAATAAGGGCTGCAGCTTCCAAGTCATCATGAATATGTTGTGGAATGTGAAGGACTAAAGCCTAAAGACATGCATAAGTTGTGACATTATGAAGTTCAGGCCTTGGCCCATATCCAACATCTAGCATGAGTCAAATTCAAATGTTTGGGCAGTCTGTTAGAAAGGTGGTTCTGCACTAGGGAGTTCTGAATTGTCTCAAAAAGCAGTGATATTGGGCCAAGGGTTTGATTTGTACCCAAGTATATGAAGGAAAGGGACTGCATCTTATTTCAGAGTGCCCAGGCTCCAATTTCTCAGAGACATACAGGTAGAGCCTACTTCTCTGAATCTGATCTTTCACCTTTACTTGCCAGAGTATTAACAGCAGCTCACACTTACAGGATTCAGTGCTGCAGGTACAGACTTTACATCTATATAGATGATAGAGATATATGTATGTATATTAGTTCAGAGTAAATGCTACTGCGAGAGTGGCAGAGGACATACCACACCAACTGATGGAACAGGCATCTGCCACCAACTTTTCTCGGTAAGTTACAAGGATGACAGACTGGATTCTTAACCATTTTGTATCGACATGGCTCTCTTGCTATAATATGAGTTTACATGAGGTGAGGATGTCAGCCTCACCATTAGGAACCCACATTTACTAAATTTAAACATTAAAATAAGGCGAAGAGATGACATGAGTCACATAACTAGATAAGAATCAGTTTAGAAAGTGTGGGACAGTGAAGGGGACATCACTCTGCTTTCTGCTAGCTGTTGTTTTGCTTTGGATTGACAAATTTATGCCCTCATGCTCTGCAGTATGGCACAAATGTGACAAATGCATGCAGCGGATAACTAAGTCATCTGCCAGGCTGAGAAAAAGACTTCTACAGCTTGGTGTTGAATAGGAATCACAACTCCAGTCTTCCCACATGGAAAGCAAGGTGAAACAGAAGGTTTCTTACTACAACATCTAGGATCTCATAGAGGCTCCTAGAGACCCAGGTCTGGGTTACCCACCGTAACTTTTGAACCATGCACCACCAGGACAACCATCTCCGCAGCAGGTCACCAGTGTGCTTAAGCAGCCTTAGAAATAACTATGTATGTAGTTTAACTTAGCTGGCCATTTACATCCAGTTTACTACGAAAGACCAAAAAACAGAGGAAGAGCTTCCTGTGCCTGAGCATGCATCAAACCTGAGCCTGACCCAGCTGTTGTTCAGCTACATGAAGCTATTTACTCAAGGAGATACACCTCTGCTTGCAGGAAAAGGCACTCATGCCTTCTCTTATTCTCTCTTCAACTTTTAGAGTTACCAAGATTTATGTCTGGGACAAGAAACAGCATCTGCCAGACTTCAGGACTGCTGCATGCTTATTCCTATCACTCTGCGTGAGCCCTGGATATGCCAGATGGGGCAGGGAGGAAGAGTTTAACCTCTTTCCTGCTTAATGGCAGGATGGGAATCCAAAAAGCTGCCAGAAAGAGGCAACAGAAAGTAGTTTGGGGTTTTCCAAGGGTCTGCTGGAATAATCATATTGAAAGCTGTGTTACTCTAAAGGCTCAAAACTTCCTAAACCACATGTTCATTGAGGAGACAAAAAGCCAGAGTGACGGAACATGTTGCCTACATATAGCTTTCATCCCTGACAAGGACACTTCACCACAGACCTAGTGGTTACGTAGCACAGGGGTGAGAAGACCTGGAAGAGAGAGTTCTCTCCCAACTTACACTCCCAAGTCAAATGCCTTCTTTAACAGGTATTGCTACTGGGTTAAAAACACTGTGGGTTTTTTTGCCAAAGGGATGGCAACTCTAGAGCAAATTTTCTGCCTGCTCTGTGAACAGAAGTACGGCTTCAAGTGCTAGAGGCTAAGGAAATGCCAAAGGAACAATGTGTAAGAACCATGGATTTGGATGGATGGAGTATATATTTTGTAGTGTTTCCAAACTTTGGCTCCTACCGATCAGTATTAGTCCATGAAAATCAACAGAAGAAGGCTGATTTATATCACTACTTTCAGCCCTGGTGGTGTTAATGCTGGCATCACTGTTTCAGTCAAGCTTCAGCACAAAGCGCCAGCCATAAAGCCTCTTTCTGTGTGGAAGAGAAGATGGGGGTGGAAGGGGGTAAGACATCTGAAATGATAAGGAGGTAGTGGCTATGTGTGTTTCAGTTTCAAAAGTAAAAAATATTTTTCCTCCCCAACTCTCCTGCAGCTAACATCAGACTCTTGTTTGCAATGACTTATGCAGGCTGGACTGGAGCACAATGAATCCTCAAAAAGACTAATGCTGCTGGGATCTTGGGGCTATTCAGGTATCCAAGACCCCAGATAAGAGATGAATCACCTTCTAAAAATGCAGCAGTTAAGGAAGAAAAAGTCCAATTGCTGCTGATTATTTTAGGTCTCAGAAGAAACATACTGTGCTAAGGCTATGCTTATCTAAGGCATCCACGTGAATTCACTATCCCCTCCAAACATCGGATGCTGAATTAATTACTGCATGTACTGAAACATTATGTAGCTCACAAGGAATTTTTTCCTTTTGACCTCAAGCACTTTATGGCAGGTGGCTGAGTCTCAGCATCTGCCAGCTGTGGAAACTGAGGCACAGAGAGGCAGTTATTTCTTGAGTGCTTCACACACATGCAGGTCCACAGAAGAAAGGAGAAGAGAGACAGGAATCCTGACATCCACTCCAGCGTCTAAGGGCACTCAACTCAGCTCCCAACGTAGCACTTCAGCTCCACACAAAGGCAGTTCCTTATGCAAGGAGCCACTGAACTCCAAAGCTCTTTCCAGCTTCTGAGAAACTATTATTTGGTGTCCCAACAAACATTTGTGCATTGAAATGAGGAAACCCAACAGAATCTTAAGGGCAGCAGGAGACTTGGGGAAAAAATGAGGAGGACTTGGTGCATACTCTGAAACAGGAGAATTGAAAAACCCAGAAACTGGACATTTAAAATATATTCTCCCCTAGAAAGGATACTGTCAGACACACTTGCCCAAAGAAGATGCTTTGAATCACAAATTATGCAGAATATGAAAAATTCAGTGTCCACATTCAGGGCATATAAGGTCTTTCTCCTCATGTCAGACTGGTAGGAGCCATTTTGGCTTTTAACCCTCCTGTGTGGCGTGGAGCAAGCTATATAATACTCTTGCAAAGGAATTGGGTGCTAGGGGATCTGGGCATTTTCACTTCATTCATATCAGGCTTTTGCCAAGACTCAGGATGTTGCTGGATCTCTCCCGCTCTTTCCAGGACACGCTGCAAATTTCTGACTTTTGACCTTTTGTAGAAAGTGTGTGGTGTGGTGGAGATTCTCAGGGGATTCCCCCTTATCAAAGTTCTAATCCATGTTGCAGGGTCTCAGTGGTTGCAGCTCCAGCGGTTTGTTCCAATCAAGAAAACTTCTGGAGCATCTTGTAACTGCAGCCCCTTCTTTCTCTCCTTAAAAAATATACAAAACAGGAAAACACGGGTTGCAAAACACAGCAGCTTGCTGTAACTCTACTGTAATGTTCAGTGCTGCTCCTCCAATATCTACACTGTTTTTCTGCCAGAGACATCCAGACAAATAGTGATGGGCACCATTAAAAAATGCTTAGATAAATCTTTTCCAGTATGGGCTGGGCTTGATCTGCTCTATTTAAGTCAATGGAACACAGCCATTGAGCCTTGGGGGAGCAAGTGCCAGCCCTAAATCATTTCTTTGATTAGTTGTTCTTGGGAAGGAAGAATTCATTAAGCATTCTGCTCAGCAATTAGAAATAAATATATTTTTAGAATGAACAACCTGCCAGAAACAAGTTGTTTCAGAAATATATTCAGATTGATGCAGCCCATTTTTCATCAATACATAACAAGGAGGCTCCAGCCTGCCAGTTTCCATCCTACCCAGAGGGACGCTACAGAAAAAGGTAGGACAGTCCTGTCACTGAGGAACTACTTGCGCTGTCTACACAACCGAAGTTCAGATTCTGCAAGCAACTCTCTAGAAAATAACATAGTTTCTCTGTATATTAGTTTTCCAGGCATAAAATGGGAATATATATTCTTGCTATTTCACAGAAATATTACAAAGCTATTTCTACAAACAGCTGGGACAGTGCAGATATGATAGTCATGAAAACTTAATAAATAATGAAAAAAACCCACCCTGTATTTGCACTTCAGCACCAGGGCTCAGACATGCTACAAAGTGAAGGTGAAATAACAATCTCTTTAAATATTTTTGGACATACGACCAATATAATACCACAGAATTCAGGTATAACTGAAACATGCAAGTAGTTTTGTTGACACAGTAAACAATTACCAAAAGGATAGCAGGGCAGGTACCTATTTAAAGGTAGTGATATTCAAGCACTTTCCTGCCTGTTTAAGGTGCAGATTGCACTGACAAATAAGGTGTAAGCATATATTTTAAATCTACCTGATCCTGTTTTAAATTTTAAATGCCCTTACTTCAAGGCAGGAATTCATGACAGAGCTCTTTCTATATTCTTTTCCTCTTTTGGTGAGGACAGGGTCTATTCAGGCCTGAAGCCCAGAGAAGCACGTGCAACTGCAAGATGAGCAAGGGCACTTTGAGGATGCCACAGGCCTCCTCCCCAGTCTAGAAAGATGTACTTCTGGTCCCGAGTCTGGAAGAAGAAACCCCAAAAGAACCTAAGCATGCTCTGGGTACTGAAAGTTATAGCCACAAAAGACTCTTCCAGACTTTTAAATTTTGTGTCTTAAAAGAAAAGACATGTCTCCTCCTTTGCTAGTGGTACCCAGAGGCAAGTCTGTTCCCTGCCCTGTTTTCGGTACCTAGAATGGCAGCAATGTCTCAATGAATTCCAGGTTTTCGAAGAAGCAACACCAGAACACATTCTCAAAGGCCCTCTTCTCTAAAACATGATATATGCTTGTAGTTTTTTACTTCTACACATACAGGAGCCAATTTCAAGGCCACTGTAGCAGGCACTGACTTAACCTTTGATTTCAGCAGGAGCAGGGATGTGATAGCATATTATATAAATTATCTGGAAACTTGTGCACATCAATAATGCTCGATTACATGTTATCTATGTTTTTTCCTCTTTTTAGTTAATCTAGTCCTTCTGTTTAAGTAAGCTTAGTAGTAAGGCAAAAGCTAGGGTTTTCCTCTGTGTTCTTTCAAACTCATCCCACCAGAAATATACGTGATATGACTCAGCCCAACTGGCTGGCACTCAGTAGATCACAGGAAGGCTGAGAAAGAGAAGTATAAAGATGGTTCAGTGATGAGGGTATACCTGGAAGAAAGGTCTGCATGTCAATAAAGCCAACGTCCTCAGCACTCCCCGGTTTCAGTGGGGAACAGTGGAAGGTCTTTCACTGGAGTCCAGGAAAAGCAGACAGCAAATTAGCTCTGCGCTCAAGTATATCCAAAAACATTTTAGCTCATTAGATATTGAGATCGTAAATTATGGATCTCCTTTATGAAAGACATCATTGAATCAGAAATAGCTATTTTGTGGGCGAAGAGCCGAAAATTCAGTGCTCTAAAATATTTCCACTGTCACAACAGAGAGCTAGTCTCACTAAATCCTGCTTTGAAGATCCATTCCACAAACATCAAAATGTGAATGTAATCTGGTATCTCTCACTGTGGTGCAATATTAGCAGGTCTCAGACGGTGCTAGACACAGTGCCTATGTGCCTCAGAGATACGTATACAAGAGAGACAGGCCAGAAGTAGCTCTGAGGAGTAAAACTGATTCCCAGTGTCACTAGCTGCAGTGCATTCTTACCAAGGAATTTGCCTTTGTACGTCTACTGATAAAAACTAATTTCAAAGAAATGATGTTCTATTCTTCTGCATCTGCAAGAACCCCAGTGTGTGAAGAAATAATTTTACCCATCACTGTCGCAAGGCTAATGCTGAGGTGAAATGCAGCAGTTGTGCAGTACACAGCAGAACAACATACAACCACTGCAGGATATGAATAAAGCTCAAGCACACCATTTAAACTGTACTAAAACTACTCGCAGTATTAGCTGGCTGCCTATAAAAGCTAGTAGCCTGTTCTGTCAACAGCCATGGATTTTGAATGGTCAGGGTAGTTTATATTAATACAAAACTACTTTATTTGTAATATCCTCCCTTCTGCTTACTGAGCTAACCAGGACCATACATTTTTTTCCTTTGAATAACAAGTTTTCAAAGAACTTGTGAAGAATTCTCTCCCCTCTTCTTGTGATCAGCTGTTGGAAAGCTATGCTCCACTTTGAACCATTACAACCAGAGGTATAGCCAACCATCTACCTTTTTCACTAACTGGACTGCAGATCTTAAGTGTCCAAGTTTGGGGCAGGCACAAGTTTTCATTTACCTGTCCTTATTTGAAAGAGGTGCTTTTTTTTTTTTCTGAAGAAACCTCAGCCACAAGGATGTGTACAGAAAGCAAGGCCTGAAGCTTATTCGTGGGCCAAGCTGAGGAAATGTGAATGGCTAACATCAAGGCATCTTGTTCAGCTCTTTCACAGCTTGTCTCTGTACATCTTATCTAAGAAGACTGCAAAGAAATGCTGATGGCCTGCCATTACTGAGAAAATGTGTGTGTGACATTACACTAGAGGAAGTGTTTCAGAACAGCTCAGCCTTGTGAAAATAATACCCTCTAACAGCTGCCAAGTCCCAGAGGGGTTACATCTCCCGACTCCCAAAGTCATGCATGACTTCTATACATCAGTGTCTCCAACAGCTATGCTCATGGATAGGCATTGTCTTTCATCTCTAAGAGCCAACACCTCTGTCATTTCCTACTCACCATGGGGTGCTCTGCCCTGCAAAGAGGGTTGTGCTGACTGGGGGACTGAGCTTTTGAGAAGTTTCACCATTGATTTTTTTTTTCCCCTGCTTTTAAATTTCAGCTAGGGGAAACAGAGGACTGGAAAGATATCTGAGGTGTTTTATGGTGGGAGATAGTGGTGGTCTGGATGTGGGAATCACCATCCTGTGGTACCAGGGAGACTGCTCTTTGTACAGATGTTTGACATGCTCAGCTCTGTTTTACGGTTCTCACATCCACATCATTCATGAGGTATTGTATTATTAGATGCACCCCCAATGTTATGTATTAATTTCCAAAGCAGACTCATTCACACACACATAACACATCCACCCACATGCAGTAATGGTTAGACAGACACAAAGCCATCCAGCAGCCAATTATTTGGGGTGGGAACAGCTTGCATTAGCTCATGATGAAGCTTAGCCTTAATTCTACTGAGCTAGAGAGGCTGGGAGCTGTGCGTTGCTCTCCTGACTGACTGCGGATCTCAGAGCAGGGCAGATGATGTCAAGTCAAATCTTTTTTTGTCTGCAGTGCAGATTTTGCTGTGTGAATTTACCTGCAGATGAGGCTTCCAGATCCCCTGTTCAAAAGCAGGAGCCCTAGGCCATACCCACATTAGCCACCATTACCCTAAATTCTCATTTGTGTCGCAAAAGGAGCACACAACCAGCAGAACTGCCCTTGTTTGGAAGTCTATGCTTTGGCCCAACTTTCAATCCATGTATGTAGACAACAAGAAGACAGAGGAATTCACCCTAGGATCAGGAGCAGATGAGAGAGGAGCGCCTGTGGTGCAGAGGCACAGCAGGGGAACACAAGTCATAATGGGAGTACATTGAGCTCCGAACAATGCAACCTTACATGAGGTTTTGCAAAACTGAGGACCAGAAACTTTCCAAATGCAGTCAGGATTGAGCCAATAGTCATTGCCAAATCTGGAGTTTGATTTAAGTATGTCTTCAACCCAGGCATTTGTTCCAGTTCCCAACTGTGGAACAAGCCTAGTTTTTCTCTAACAATAGCATATACAGTGTATCACCTTAACCATGGCTGGCATGAGCTGAAATACACTTGTGTTTGCGTTAAAAGCTAAGAGTCAGAACAGATTATTGGAAAGATTCAACAGTGGGTGAGCTTAGAGCATGTTTTGTAAAGGTGCCACACCACAGAAAAGGAGAGACATCTTGCTAGTTCCTATGCCAGACCTTTTGTTCAGGAGCATTTGCTAAAGTCAAGAAGCTGCATATTCCCAAAGCAAAGGGTATCATACCTTGCAATACACACAACCGGTGAGGAAAAGACGGAACATTTTCTTTTTAGAGCATCTCCAAACCCCATGCAGGAGCTGCACAATTCTCATTTACGGACACAAAAGGTAAGATTCATCTTGTCTCCATCCCTGTGCAGCTTTTTTTCCTATCATTCTCCAGCCTAGTTCTAAATGTGCCACACAATATAGCACCATATGTGGAAATCTACAGGTGTTGGTAACCAGTTTCCTCACTAAGACAAAGGAACAGGTTATTCAGAAATCACAGTACATGGATCTACTCATTTTTGTGGTCCTAACAAAAGACAGAGAAGAAATGTAACCAAATCTTCAGCAGCAAAGGATAATCATGAAGAAATTCTCATGAAACTACCTTATAGATTTTAACCACATCCTTGTTGACATCTACTCTGCATCTTCTGTTACATTAAAATATTTGAGAGTTCTACAGCATCTTCCATGGCCCCTGGCAATACTATCACCCCCTTTTCAAAGCTGGAGAAATGAAGTCACAGAGTATTCTGTTCAGGATGGCTCACAGGGCCAATACTAGGTGCCTGACCTGCCTTACAGTTTGTCCTTCTATCTGTTATACATTGCTTATGATTCAAAGTGTATCCTGCACCTAAATGAGCTTAGGAGAATGATACAAATGGTTTGTGTACGGATCAAGGAGGACAGACCATGATCTGTACTCTAGACTGGTCCTTTCTCCTGCGCTCCCCACAATTCACAGAAAACCAGGGATGGAAAAAAATATTCCTCATGTTATTAATAGAACTTGTGCACACATTAGTGCTTTAAAGCAAAAGGGGAAAGATCAAGCATCAAGAATTTGTGCTTAATGAAAGTGGGTTTGCTATTGTTAAAAAAGCTGCATAGAGTCAATCATCGTTATCATTTCTGTTATCACTTTGACTGTTGGGAGAGCTAGTCCAAATCCTGACACTGCCAGGAAGCATCACCTTTGCACTGCCTCACTATGCCTAACGCAACTTCTGACTCTGCAGAGTGGCAAGATGTCACCGCACTCACCCAGCCCATGCCCCTGCGCTCTGCACCGTCCCTCCAGCCCAGTAACGTGGCCAGAGGTGAGAGAACACGCAGAGCAGCGCTGGATAATGAGGGGCCTCCACTTCCTCCCGTCCCCTGCAGACACCCACGTAGGCAGGCACACACACAACTCCTTTGCAGATGAGACATTGCACCGGGTAACAATGATGTTAGCGCGGTAATGAGTTAGCACCTTGCCCTGAAATCACATGGGAAGCAATGGCTGGGAGGAAGGGACTTAATGTGGAGTCCCCGAGTCTTTGGAATGCAGTTATCTCCAGCACAAGCTTCAGAGCGATGATAACTTTGCAAGACATTTCTTTCCCACACCCAGGCAAATCCAAATGCACTTCACTAGGTTTTCCATCCCCCAAACATGCAGGGGGTGGAACTGAGCATCAGACTGTAACAGTGCTCAACAGCTCCGACCAGGAAAACTGAATCCCATAAGAGTTACTTAGCATACAGTCTCACTGGAACTGTGTACAGGGATGAGGAGCTACTCAGTGTACAGCTACTGATTTCCTGGCAGTCACAAGAACCCTGAGCACAGCTGTGAAAATTAAAAAAAAAAAAAAAAAAAAAAAGAGTTATAGCTCCTACACTAGAGTCAGCTGGCAACCTGCAGCACCTCTCCTGCCTCTAAGCTCTTTAACAATAGATGCATAAACGCAGACAACCTCTCCATCCAAAGAGGCAGAGATTTAAATCCTTAATTAGCACATTTGGACGAGTCACCACAAATGAGATTAGCTTTTGCGTATCGCTGGGGAAGCAGTTGTGCCCCTATAATGACCAAGTGGCAGGCCCTCAAGCTGACCTTGGAATTCCCCTTTGGATGCTCATCTGCTTTGCTCTCACCGGCACTGTCTTCCCCCGCTGCAGGCAGCGTCTCTTCAGGAGTTAACGGCCTGGTTTTACTACAGTCTGGTGCAATACTAGACACAGGGTGACCATATTTGATGTCAGCCACTGTGAATATACTGCATGGAATGAATAATTTCAATTTGTAAAGGGACTTCCCAGGTAGCAAACCATTCAAAGCAGAAAACGGGCAGAAAACGGTCTCTACAATAGCACCTTGTTAGCCCAGCACACATCTGCTCTCTCTTCTCTGTTTCTAGAGTCCTAACTGCCTTGTCTGCTGACAAACCCCTGGGTTTAGTGCTGTCAGCACTGCAGAGCTGTAGAGCTACACAGAGCCAAGCTGCATTCTCATCTGCCTTCTGCTCCACCAAAAAAATGTGCCCACTTAAGCAAGGATACCTGAGCAGTTCTTATTGTGTGTCATATATAAGGCAGCTTTGATTTGGAGACCCCAGGATGAACTTGCAGTGCCGCTTGGTCAAGAAACCTTGTCCTGACTTGTAGACTGAAAAGCGACTGTTTTACAACGGTCTCACTAAGAAATGCTCAGATAATGTGGGAATGAGCACTGTACTGCTGCTAGAGGAAGAGGTTATCTAAACGTTTCAGAACAGAACTTAAATCAACCCTATTCACCATAATAACTCTGACTCTACTGCAACACAGAGCAAGTAAATCTCATGAAATTATAGGTCACTGGACTCCAAAAAGGTAATGATGTCACCAGCCAGGTGCTGCTTGATTTGAAAGATGGTTGTGGATACTATACCTGTATCACCAGTGACAAGAACGCATGTGGGACACTGAGAACCAAGAAAAGAGGAGAAGAGGACATCGCTCACTCCACATGGAAATTAGCCCATGCTGTGTTACAAACCAGGAACGGGATAGAGGAGTATTTGTCAGAGTTCGTGATTTTTCAATCCTTCCTCTTGGCCTTGAGTTCTGGAAATAGTCTCACTCCTCCACACACAGGACCTTGTTCAGCCATAGGCCACATGGCATAAATACT
The DNA here is from genome assembly GCA_008658365.1 of Alca torda. Taxonomy (NCBI): domain Eukaryota; kingdom Metazoa; phylum Chordata; class Aves; order Charadriiformes; family Alcidae; genus Alca; species Alca torda. Next base: position 20,415,678 of record CM018083.1, on the reverse strand, counting down.
TAGGAGTGAAATGTTATGCTCTCACTAGCCACTTCCCTGTGGACTGGCCTTTCCCTTACACTCATCAGTGAAAATGGGACTTTTTGAAGTTCTCAAAGACAGAAAAGGAGTTGGCACCTTTCTTTTTGAGTGACATTCATCTGTAGGTAAATTGATTTAATAGCTTGTTAGAGTGCCAATTAGAACCAACAATAACTCAATTGACCTATAACTGCCTTGGCACCACCACAGCTTTCAAAAATAAGAGAAAGGAAGAAATCTATGCTCTGGCAGAGATGAGAGCTCAGATAGTTGGTTTCAAGAGCAAACTGAGGGATTCATGGGCTCGCTAATGAGATGCTCATAACACATCAGAAACAAAGACAAATTTCAATGATTTCAAGCTAAAATGGCACTATGTTATCTCCAGACAAAGATCACTCTTTTATCTGTATAATAAATGGGTTTCAGTGCAGCAGCAGTGACTCTACAGTAGGAAAAACTGAGTGCAAAGAGAGCACTAGCACAGTTACCTAACCAGAGTAACAGTGAACTGAAAACTCAAGTTTACCTGCTTATGATAGTACAGAAAAGTCCTACAGTGATTCAGTGTGTGCCTACCGATAAACACCTTTAGAACACACATTTTTCCCTCAAATAAAATCTGTTTCACACTTATGCAGTGGAGATATTGCTTCTGTACAAATTCATAATTTTAAATGCTTAGCTCCAAGGATTGAGATATTTCAAGTTTAAAAAATAAAAAATGGGTAGAGTTTGTCTAAACATTGCTGGGCTGGCAGTGTCCAAGGATGGAAAGAGGGATAATGTGGAAGGGGTTTAAATTACTAGGCAAAATGATCCATTCTTAAATCAGGAAGGAAAGCAGGGACTGAGAAAACTGAGGTTGTTTGAAGAGTCAGAAGGACAATAGCAACTAAGAACAGAGAGAAGGAGAGGAAATTATTTTGGGGACACCCACCCAGAAAAAAACCTGAAGACTAAGAATGGAGACTGACAAGGGAGGAACTGGACGAGTTAAGTGCCAAGCGCAACATACTGCAATAGAGCATGGACTGGGAGGGGAGAAGAGGCATTACTAAAAACTACGGTGAGGTGGAAAACAGTGTTAACCTGGGTATTGGGACCTAGGACTGGCTGGAGAAGAAACCTGCCATGAGAAGCCCAGAAAATGGAGATAGAACTGCTGGGATAAGAAATAGAAACTTGAAGTGAGGGATGGGGAAAACAGCAGGTTGGAGAGAGTGGGACAGAAGGCATCATGCTTAGGTACTAGGGAGAAAACAAGCTGAGAGTTTGTAATAAGCAGAGTACCTTTCCCTTCCAAGCCTGGAGAGTAACCCAAGAATCTGGTGCATCATTGTTCTTTTCCTGTAACTACCTGCTACAGCCATTGCTTAATTCAGAGCAGAGGGCAGTGCAGCATATCCTAAAAAAGATCCATATCTGCTAATGAACCCAGAGATACTATTATGATGAGGATGGGGATTGATTTGTTTTTCAAAACCTTAACAACTGTACAAAACCACTATATTAAAAATTAGACTGCAAAGTCAAAAGCTCAGGTTATGAAATAGCAGGATGGAGGTTAGCTGTACATATATTTTATGTTACAGTCATTACATTATTCAAAACAGTTCTCACAGAATTCACGCTTCATTCAAGATGAGAGGAAGGGCTTGAGGCAGATGTATACAGGAAAGAGATTTTCTATAGGAGCTCATTTGTTGCACAATCTGAAACGTTTGCAATAAAAGAGATAAGGAACTGCAGAATGAGATGCTAGGGCAGATGAGAGTCCCTCTCTGCCGAAAAGTTCCTGCAGAGGTGTTAGGGAAATCACTCAATCCAAAACTGTACTTAGAGTAATATTCTTAGGTGATGATTGAAGAGAACACTATGTCATTGTTTACAGCTATGTTATTTTTTTTTTTTTTCTGTAACAACAGATAAACTAACAAACATCAGAGGCTTGGGAAGAGGGTGGGTGGGATCGGCATGCCTATTTCTCAGTCTGGCTGCTCACCAAGTAAGTCTAAGAAATGGTCCAAATCAGAATGTCCCAATCCTCATAAAGCATCCATTGCTCTTAAAACAGGTAGTCATTACCTCCGTGCCCTTGTCTTCTGGGTCACAGCGATGTCTGATTCCTTACTAAGCACACACAGAAGCAGAGCTCTGAACATAAGGTATGCTGTGTAATGCTACGTACTCTGCAAAACAGGTCCTCAAATTGACTACACCAACTTAATGAATGTTTTTGACCTTAATCTCCCTGAGTCTCTGCCACGTCGCTATAAACCGGTGATGATAGTACCAGTTTCCTAGCCAAGGTGTCAGGAAGCAAAATGGACATCTATTGCTATTATAGTTGAATATTTTATAAGTGCCAAAGAAAAAAAAGGCCATGAGGAAATTAACCTGTTTTTCCAGAATAGGATCTGAATAAGATATAATAAATATGGTATACTATCTTATAAGAAGAGATGAAGAAAATGTTAAACAGTTTTTCACAAAGAAACCATCCCTATGTGCACTGAATGCGGCATGGGCTTCTGTGGAAGAGATAACTGGCTCATCTGTTGGCAGATTCATACAAAGGGCCTGAATTAAATTTATGCAGAAAATCTTAATCATAGCACTTCCTTAAAACTCAGTGCTTGCTTTAGTATTTATTTATACTCTTCCATCCCATTTTCTACACCAGAAGATACACAAAAATACCATAATATTATATGATAATAGTCTTAAAACATATTATGGTGATGATACACTGAGGTGTTTCTTTTACTGAGGCCTGTTTCCAAATGCTGCCTTTTGTAGCACGTCAACATGCCTCATACAAAAAACTATATCCCCACATTGATTGTTTAGTGAGGGATTTTTATCCTCTGCCTCATTACATGTGAACTAGGGCATGAAGCATGTGATAACTTGCCCATGGACATGGGAAGTATGGCTGCACTAGCTTGGTCCCCTCAGTTCATGGTCACAAAACCATGTTTCTTCTCCTGCAGCCCGGTTCACACCCCACTGAAGACAACAGATGGCCAATCCATGCTGTTCAGCGGGATTTGGATTATCCCTTATATTATTCCTGTTTGAATCCCCTCGTTCTGCTCCAGCAAAACTGCCCTGGGAATCGGCAGGAAAGTTATCTGCAGTAAAGACAGCAAGATCTGACATCAGAAAAGCATCTCCTGTTCCTCAGCTGGCAGTGTCCCCACACTATTTTGAGGCAACTGCCATCCACACGAACAACAAAAGCAGTTAGCCAAGTCTATGAGCTGCCTACCAATAAACCTGTGCTTTGTGTTTGTTTCTAATGACAGGCACAGGTTCTGCTACTAATAAAACTGTTTCCCCGACTTTTCCCTCTAAGCAGAGATTTCACCGAACCAGAATTTCAATTTGCTGTACATAAGGCTCACACAATAGATAGTTTTCATTTTACTTTGGTATGAGCAGTGGGCAAGTCACAAGATCAGAGTTAGCCATTGTGGGCAGCTTCTGAATGTGGATAGGCATGAAGCAAGGCCGGCAAAGAAGCAGCATTCTGGGCAGCAGGTAAAGAAAAGGGCATTATCGTCTGAGAGCAGGGAGAGCAACATCCACCTAAGTGACCTGCCAAAGTCAGTGAGCAGTGCTGTATGCCTCACAAATTGCTTACCCTTCTAATAAAATAGCTAAAAGCTTATGAATGAAAACACTCTGCACAGACAGCACTCTGTTAGGCACTCTGGAAATCAGTTCTACTTAGGAGAGTGGAAAAGGTAAACATGCATCCTTCCCATTTTTGCTCAATCCCACCAGTGCTATTGGGTTCAGTACTGTAATTAGTAAATCCCCCTGATTCCCCCTGAGAAGGCAGTCAGAATGACACTGCTCAGGTCTGGAGCAGCATGAAGTGGAGTAAATTATTTTGTTCTTCAGGAATTCCCCTACCTTATACATCACACCTGAGCATCTACTTCTTTTGGTGCCACAGAAATCTCCCCAGGTTCCAAGCAGAGAGAGGCTCTGGCAGAGGAAGCAAATGAAAAAGAGGATCTGTGTGCAGACAAGTATTACAAGTAAGGGACAACAGTGAAAAGAAAAATTCTAAAATCTGAAAAAGGGACTGCTACTGAATGGAATATTTTCCATTGTTTTCAAGGAGGCAGCAGCTTCTCTTTTCTGTGAAGAAGTTAATAGATTACTGGGCAGTGAATAATATGCAGTTCTATTTACATCCACTGTTTGGACTATTTTGGTCCTTCAGATAGTGTATCTGTTCTCAGGCCTTTCTAAAAGCAGCACGCTACACTTTTTTGCAAGCAATTCTGGATAGCAGCTACAACCAATATGCTTCAGTCAGCTACAAACTAGATAGATCATTGTTTGTCTGAAATTTTTTTATTAAACCGATTGTACTGGATCAATGCTTCCTCTAAGCAAGAAAATGCAATTCTATCTACCCAGTGAAAAAGCTTTCAAAGTCACAGATAAATCTTGATCTAGGAAATACAGTTTGGCGCTGCACCGATGTGCGATCAACCACAGATGCAAATAAACTCAAGCCGCTAGCACATACATCTGCACCTCAGAATAGAAACCAGTATTCTTATTTTCATTAGAAATTGCTAAGACACCTTTCAAGTGCTTCTAGAACTAGTCCACTGTATTAGTCATGAGTACTCAGGAGCACTGATTTTGGTTTTTATAAAGGTCATTTGGTGTCTTTTCCCCTCACAATGGACTAAAAGCAGAAACCAACAGAGCCTTAATCTATATTAATTTGTTTTACTCTTGGAGGGTCATAGATTTGCCACTGGAATTAGCCATATTAGATGCTAAAATGATAATTTAATGAGACTATGATGAAAGCCTCTGTTCTATTCTAAAACAGGAACTCCTCTCACATTGTGTGAAGGAGAAGCAACTCCATGAAGTCAGAGGAATTACACCAATGTCATTTTGCAGCAGAATCAAGCTCCAGTAAATAGAGCTGAAGTGTTCCCTTCAAAACTTCCCATCTCAAGCTGTACTGATACAGGAGTCATGAGGTCTGGAGCTCTACCAAAATGCCTGGAGATGCAACTCACTCTCAGAGGAGAAACTGGTTTCTCCAAAAAGACAGAAAACAAATCTGGGTCTTAATATTTATTAACTTGAAACTTGTACACCAAATGCAGCTGCACAGCTTTGGTGACAGCAAAAAGCAGGATAATGGAGACTCACACCTCTTACAAGATCCTAATGCTCCAGAATCTGCACCCATCTGTAACAAGGAGCAATCACGCATTGCACTGCGTAATTTCCAAAGCAGAAAATAAGAGTCCTTTGGGTCAAGGCTAGAGCTTTTGCAAATATTTTGATAATATCTGCTCTTTGGTGCAATATGCTGCATTTCAGAGGTCAAAAAATGTTATTCATATTCATGTGAGTTGTTTCCAAGACAGATGCTTTAGTGGCATTCAGAGAAGGAGGGAATACAAAACCCGAACAGAATCTGGGAAAGCTCCTACTCTTCTCCTTCAAGGCAGCCATTGTTCATAGGTCATTTTCCATGGAAGCCCACACATTTTCTCTACGTGGGAGTCATATTCAGACAAATATGCTGCAAGTGACCTAGAAAGAGGGGTGAACAAAGTTGCCCAGAAAACGTACATACTGACCTTACAGTAGTGCATCCAGCTCCTCTGGCCTCTTCAGATGTCTCTGGACAATCAATACCACTGCCCCATCTGATGTTGATTAGGGAGAAAGCACCTATTTATGTGCTAGGCTTCTAGCATCAATTTAGAAGAAACATAAAGCGGCAAGATATCAGCCTACCTGCCATCTGACCCCAAGCAGAGAGTGTCTTGCACCAGGGCACAGATATCCAACTCACTGTGCTTTCTCTGCACAAATGCAAAGCTATGTCAGGGGAGTATTTTATTAATAATACTAACGAGTCATACATGTATTCATATATATCTACATACATATGAACATCTGAGTGTTAGCAGACTCAGTGTGATCATCTGGCTTGTGAGAGTCTAGCTTGCCTGCATGTTTCATTCCTTTGTGTAAGGCTAGGGGTGGCCCTATAGCCAAGTACCTCAGAAATAAAAACTTACCTCATCATTTACTGTGCCTTTTTAAGGAATAAGCAGTGGTTTGCTAGGAATCTTAAAAAAATAAACTCTTTGGACCACCTCACCTTGGGCAAGGTGGTTACCTCAGCTACTGCTACAATCCTCTTACTGAAGTTTGCCAGTCTGGTTCTATGCTGAAAATGTAGTCATAAAGATGGAAGGGAATAAATCCACTATACAGATACATAAAAGATATGCGAACTGAACACTACTTTTGCATAAAACCAAACACAATCTAGATACTAAATCCAAAATTCCTTGAGGGTGCAACACACAGAGAACCCCTTGCTAGAATAACCCAAAAAAGCACAGTAGTTTGATTTTAACTCCAGACTTAGGGCATATAATACAAAGATCTACAGACAAGAATATGAAATTGGTTTTGTTCTTTTTAAAGCTAATCACTCTCACATTTCACTGCGTTTGATCAGTCACAACTGGGAGGCAATTTTATTCTCTCTTCAATCTGGGTTTGAATAAGACTGTACTTGCAAGGACTACATATCATGATGTAGCTACTGGAAACCCTCATATGCTCGGTCAGCTGTGCGCTTGGGACACTTGAATGCCCTGAATTTAAACAACAGTGCAGCCTTCCAATTCACGTAGCCTTCTAATAACATTGGTTAATCCAAGCAAATATCAAGGAATCTGTTCAGTGCCAGTGCTGAATCTTCTAAGCGTATGGACTGCTTGTTAAATCTCTAAAAGGTAGTGTCAAGAGGTTTCTGTCGTTTCTGTCTTTGGGCACCCAAATCCACCCTGGCACTCCTTCCTGCAATTATCTTGCTAACTGTATTTTAGGGAATAATGCAGGGTTTCTTGAGGAGTCCAAGAATTCAATAAAATCATGTACTTTGACAGATATGTGTTTGAATAATGTTCTTCTACTGCATGCTTTTAAACATAAGACGTAAGCCAGTTGTAATTAAAGTTGAAGCAATAAGCCTTAGCCATTGATTGCACTAATTAATTATTGATTGCAGTACTTTGCATACATATTGCAGAGGACAATTCACCTGTGCAGTAGACAATATTTTACTCAGAAATATCCAAACACAACCCCTCTGCTACACAGAAGTACAGAAATATTGGCTCTAGGGTTTACAAGTTAATTTCCTTATTAACCTTCATGGAAATGTTGCTGAGTGAAAGCAAGACATTACTTTCATAAAGACAATATTAACTATTGCCTACCCAAATTAAGTTTGCAAATAAGGATTTACAGATGCAAAAGGGAAAATCTTTCCCTGTAAGACTCTGATGGTGTTAAGTTCCTTCTTAATGAATTCTGCTATCCCCTGCACATATCAATTCCTGACAAGCGATGCTGCAGTAAGAAGCCCTACGTACAGAACAGCAACAGTAGCAACATCCTTCCCGAACTCTTGGGGAATGAGAAGGGAGGGGATTTGAGGCACAAAAATGGGAACTGAAACATTAACCAGGCAGACCATATGTTCTCAGCTGGAGATGTAGGACTAGCAGCAGACACCACGTTTTTAATCTAGAGTTGTGCATCAGGTGGGATCATTTTTCCCCATTTACACTGAACTTATGGAGAGGCTTACCCTTATAAAAAGCCAAAACGAAAGACATTTGTTGGTTTAAAAACACAATTTAAAATGCGTAACAGTGTGGGGACGCTAAAATTAAGCTCAAATATAAATGAAACCTGCAGATCATTTGACTTTAGATCTTGGATGTGTCCTCCAGCTCCTCTGACTAGTAAATTAACAAGGAAAGTTATGCCTCGGTGTGTGCTCTGTGCGTAAAGGTCTGAGCTGGGCATGGTGGGGAAGGGGCAGGGGACAGGCCAGCTAGTTTTGAATAGGCCAGGAGGGGGGGATTGTACCTGAAGTCGCTGTAGGGATGGATGATCCAGAACCCGGCAGACTTAACCCTTTCCTGCTCCCTCTCCACGGCCTTCTGGCTGCCAAACATCCTCAAGGAGAATTTGTTGACCCCCGGCTGCAACATGGCCCCAAACTGCCTCTGCATGAAACCAGCTTGGCCCAGCCTCTGCTCCTCATCTGGGGTGATCTGGTCGCACCCTCCACCTCCTTCCACTTTGATGGAGGTAGAGGAGCAAGCCCGGGCGGGCTGCTGCAGGGGCTCCGGGGGAGACGCTGGTGGTGGGGGCGCAGGCAGTCCCTGCTCCAGCTCCCCACTGCCAGGGGGGCTTTTGTCCTCACAGGGGGAGGCCGGCTCCCCTTCTCCGCCAATCAGCCTCTTCTCCTCGGCCGCATCGTGGAGGTGCCTGCTGGTCAGCGAGGACAGGCTCCCTTTGAAGCGGCGGCAGTCCCCGTTGGTGCTGGTCTTGGCGCCCTTGCTGCCTGCCTCCGTCTCCAGGAGGCCGGGGTCCCCCCCTCTGCCGGGGTCTCCCCCAAGTGCCCGGGTGCTCCCAGCAGAGGGCGAAGGCAGTGGCTTCAGCCTGATGCTTTTCCTCCGTGTGTCCTTGTCACTGTCATCCTCCTCGTCCATGATCGACGCCTTGGGTCCTATCTGCTGGGGCAGGCTGTAGAGCCTCTTGCGCATGGAGGGGGGCAGCTTGTCCATGGCCGATGCTGCTGCTGCTGCTGCTCAGTTAGAGGGAGAGACCCCCAGCTCTGCCCAAGGAGGAGAACCGTCACTGCCCCCAGGCCCCTGCCCCTGTTCAAGGGGCTGAAAGGACCAGAGACTGGCGTGTCATCTCCTTACCAGACTGTGGCATCCACGGACTCTGCATCAAAACACAGGCTCTGCATCCAGAAGGGAAGGGAAAAAAAAAACAGGGAAGGCAAAAAAGCCCTCTCCCCCGCCACTCCTCCGTTGTCCCGATTTGGCTACTTGCTGCTTGTCTCCCCTTGGTGAGTGTTACTGCAATCCCTGTCTGCTCAGATCCAGAGCACTGGGCAAGAAGTCTAGAGGAGAGCCACACACTTCTGGCTGGAAGGCGAGGGAGGGCGGCAGCAGCAGCAGCAGCAGCCGCCTTGCCATGTTGGCTTCGAGATGCAAATGTGCCTTGATTCCCGGTGGGCAGACATCATCCGGAAGGCGAAGCTCAAGCCCGGGTGCCTCAAACTCCTCAACCTGCCGGCCAATAACACAATGAACTGCAACCTGCAGCAGCCACTGCTTGCTTACATCACTGTCATCACTTATTCCTCATGCAGCCCCTGCTCCTGGGAATATTCATGAAGCGATCCCATTCTATTGGGTTGCCATAGGAGCGACTACTGCACACAGGCTCTGCCTACCTGAGCCAGCACCCGGGCTTCTTAAAAGGGCAACGCCTGGCTGCCAAAGGGGTGTGTGTGGCCGAACGGGCGCCGCAACGCTGCTGCCGCCGCCGCCGGGCTGCAAGGACCGCGTCGCCCCGCCGCTGCGGAGCTCCTGCCGGGCAGCCAAAGTCACCCGCCGCCCGGCTACAGCCGCCACCGCCAGCCGTACCGCCATCCTCCCTCTAACGGCACCCAATTGCGCGGATTTAAAAACAGCAGCATCATAAACATTATAAAAAAAATAAAAATAGGAGCAGGAAGATTCCTTTTTCTCTTAGATGCTGAGGATCCTTTCTCCTTCGGGCAGTTGTGGCTGCTTTGTGGTGGGTTTGCCTGTGAAGACACGGGGGGTTTGTGGAAACGGGCAAATCCAAATGTAAAGGCAAAACAGCGGTTCACCTTGAAAATCTCACTTGCATGCAAAGCAGAGGGTTGGGGAGCGCCTGTCTTTTCCAGGAGAAGTTTTCCTGCTGGGAAACACGTTGTGTTTTGTACCTGCCTGCAAACCACACAAGGTTTGGAAGGTTGCTTTTTCGTTTGCTGCCTTGCTTTCCTTCCCTGTTAGACATGCCAAACGTTACAATTTCTCCCCTGCGGGGTTGGATCTGTAGAAGTCATTCAAAAAATAAAATAAATTTAAAAAAAAGGCAAGCTGCATCTCAAAGAGCTCCCCTACCGGATTGAGGGAGGCTAGACTGGGATGGCAAAGGAGTGTGTGGGATGCGTGGGCTGTCCTACGACACGGGGAAACCCACTTCCTGGTGGGCACCGGAGTCAGCGCTTTCTGCAGCTCACCCTCCACTCGCCTGTCTCGCAGGGGGCCAGTCCTGGAAAAATAACAGTTCCCGATGGGAATCCTGCTGCCTTTCACAGCTAGCTACAATGCACCTCGTATAATAGAGGCCAAAGCAGTGGAAAAAGGCTAAAATCAGGCTTTTCCCTACTTTTGTTGGTTTTTTTGAGAAAAGAGGGAAAAGAGGTGGCAATTGGTACAGCCCTGTGCTTCTTTGTGAATGGCTATTTATTCCGTTATGTTTAAGAAGCTCTTAGATTGATAAACTAGTTCAAATTATTTACTAGTGCAAAGCCTTTGAAACCAGTGGAGTTAAATTAAGAATCTGTTTAGCCATATGAGAGACTGTTTGCATAGATTTTTGCATAGATTTGCTATCGGAGGCTTTCTAGAATGTGTGTTTTTTGTTGTTTTAGACATTTAAAATCATACCTCCTAGGAGAAGGAAACCTCGTGAACTGCGCAGACAGGCAGGGAGGCTGAACACAGGCAGAGAATGCCCACTGCAAGCAGTGAGGAAATCCTCACTCCATTGCTGTGCTTCTGCTTTCATAAGCAAATATTCACCTTTTCCCTTCCAGGAGTCACCTGTCACTGCCCTAAGGTAACTCTGCCATTTAAAGCAGCAGGATGTTACTTAAGCTCTTACTTGAAGGAAATGCAGCCATCAGCAGTGACTTCATGGTACACACAGACAGCACATGCTTCCTCATCTTTGCCTGCCTGCTCCCTCGCTTTCTCTCTTGAATCCTTTCTCTGAAGCACTCACCTGCTCCTCTTCTCCTCCCACCTCCTGGCACAACCTAGGCTGGCTGTGACTCATTTGAAATACTCCACAGCGAAGCTACCTAGTGCAAATATTATTTAATATTTATTATTTTCATCACAGTTTCTGGTAGAACAAGCTTTTCGGGGGAAATAAATCTCAATTTTCAAATGCTCCTGTAGATTAGATAATGTGAACTAAGCCAGCGATAGCATTAAAGCTCTTGTTCCTCTTCTTCTTCCCTCCTCCAGGCACTAGGGAGGTTGAGGTGTAAGCACTTCTGTGCCTAAGCTGCAATCAACTGCCTTCCAAAAGGATGTGTTTTGATTAATGAGGTGCATACCATCTGAAACTGATGCAGCTTCTGAAACACAGTCCCTAATGTTCCCAGAGAATGACAGAGCAATAAAGGACGTGCTCAAGGAATCAAGCTGTTCATCCTCTTTCAGCTCTAGGTATTCTAGCCACCTCTTGGAAAATACCCGCACTTTCTATTTCCTGGCCTTTCTGGGGTTATTCTCTGAGTGCTGCCTTATTTGATGACACAAATAAGATTCTCTCACAGCCCTGAAGTGGGGAAAAAACACAACAGAGCATCCAAGCAGCAGAATGTTCCTTTATCACTTCTGTAGCTAGGAAAGAAAATTATCAGGTGCAAAGACTGAGTCAGGCTGACTGACACACTGCTGCACAATTACAAAAGCATGCAGATATCCCCATGCCCAGAATGCTGGCTAGCACTTCCCAACCACCAGTGTCCAGTCTATATACAATGCATACGATTCCTCAGATAGAGGGAAGTATTTTAAGTTATTTTGGGGGGACCATGTTTGTTACCTTTACATCTAACTATAAAGCAGTAAGCTTCACTTCAGCGTCACACCTGCCTTGAAGCAATTTTTCAAGAACATCATTGTAGCAAATACCGTAGTCCTATTTTGGAAAGAAAAAAATGCTTAACTTGAAACAAGAACCTAAGAGCTATATCGCATCTAGGCTATGTCTAGCAGATAGCCCAGAGCAGGTAGCTCAAAGTGCTAAAAACCAGAATGTGCATTCTTGTGTCGCTCCGTCTCCAAGCGCGGGTTCCTAAACACTTCTAAAAACTTAGCTCCAGGAGTTATAAGTACCAAACTCAGAGGAAGTTTTAAAGTCCTTAAAATGTAATGACAATTTTGTGTCCAGATATCTTCAAAGTAATGATATTTTATTTGAGAGCCTTCCAAGGACTAAGTGTAGGAGGCTGGGAATTATCCTTGTCTAATGGTATGAAACTACTATCATGGACATTATTTATTGTCGGCATTATGGCAGTGCTTTCCGTGTCAGCAAATGGACCTTTATAGGCACGTTTTTAGAACATTTCAGAAAAGCTAGGACTGTTGTAGGACTAAGTCGTGCCTGTCATTGGCTGCACGCTACATTCAAAGGGGGTACAGACCAGGAAAAGGGAGAACTGTTTTTGGGGGAAATGATCTCCTTTTTAACAATATTTGTCAGATACTGCTCCAAGACTTGGCATAGATACAAGGGGAATGGATTTAGTAGGGAGAATGCAGATGAAGCTGCCAAAGATTCATTTGTTTCTTAGGGGATTTTGCCAGCTCATATATACTTGTGGTGCTATTTTAATAAAAATCCAGTGCTGCAATGCAAATGTGAAAAATCACATTCCTAATGAGCTCAGGCCTATAGAAGAATACACTGAGAGTCATAAAAACTGATATCCTCTAGCTCAGGGGCACAGAAAGCAGCAATGCCAGCTTTCTGCATGCTGGCCTGTGAGGACAACCTTTGCCTCGGTGAGAGTTTCAGTCATCACCCTTGAACTCTTGGATTCTCAGACAAAAAAAGAGTCAACAAACATGTGGTACAGATTGGAAGAATGGGAGCAAGTCCTTTCAAAGCTGCCTATTGTTCCTAGCAAGCAGCAAGTAACTCATAATTGGCATTTGAAATTCATGAAATATTCAACACTACAAAACAGGGAAATTCTACCTCAGAGTTTTAGTGGTAGAGTCTGCACTTGCTGCCTTTGCAGCTTATATCATACCTAGAAGATAATAAAGAAATAATCACCATAAATACACAAATCCTATCTCCCCCTCGCTCCTGTTAATTACCCAGGTGTGCTGACACACTTGTACTTCTTGAAATTCATCCAGTGCTTTCTCATTGCTCTATCATGTTCCTTATAGAGACACTAAAGTGTGTGTGTGGGGGGATTGAACTGCTGGAACGTATGCTGAAACCTATTTAAGGCACAGAGAAGAGGGCACCTGAGCATCTGGCCAGGATAAAGGAAACAGCTGAGCAATGGGAAGCGAGATCCATGCCAGGATTGCAGGACTCTGAGGAATCAGCCCAGAGGGCAGTGGGGAGAGAGGAGTCCCACAGAGCTGGACGTCAGGATGGAAGGAAGAAGTCCACTTTTGCTGAGCAAGAATTGTTTGGGTTGGGAGAAAGAACGGTTCCAAGTCCATCAGTGGGACCAGAGAGATACTAAACAGATCCCTAACAACAACAGGCTGTGGAGCCTGGCGAGAGAGACAGCAGCAGGAGATGAGATACACAACAGGCCAGGAAAGCTTGTATCAGGAAGTACTTGGAAAGCAATATTCATTCCAGCTTCCAGTGGTAAACAAATCTGGGGTGGTCCCACTCTCTGCATCCTTATAACCAAGATGAAAATAGGAGCACTTGTCAAGGATTTAAGGGGGTTGCTGGGAATGTGCTTATAACTAACAAACAGCTTTGCCACTGACTGCAAAAAAGGAAACATTATCCAAAGAATCAGCCATGTTGGTATCTGTGGAAAGAAGTTACAGCCTATGCAGAAAACAAACCTCTGAGATTTTCAGGATGCTTAGACATTTTGCAAAAGCTGGTAATCCTCACTGGAACAAGTAGCTAAAAATCATAGCTAGAAACAGACTGATTAGCATGAGCATCTTGCCACTGGACCTTTAATATTCCCCTTGGAGAGCAGAAAACTTAATGGAAATAGAAAAATAGAGACAGGTAACCAGGTATGAAGCTGTGAGGAAGATAAATTACATAGAATCTGAGAAACTGCTCAGATTAGAGCAACCATATGATTTAGTCTCAATTACTTTTAGTTTACAAAGTACCTACATTTTTACATTATGGCCTAAACTCTACCAATGAATTTTCCGATATTCACGCTGAAATGCTCATATCAAGTTTGTGTCTCAGACTTCAATAAAATTTGCCTTCCAAATGCCTTCCATCAAACTTCTATTTAAAAACTGAGCACTAGCTTATTTTTCTGTCCTCATCTGAAATTATTCAGGAGAGAATCGAGACAGCATGGGGAGGTTTGCTCAAACTGGATCAGTTCAGTGGCTATCAAACGAGTCTTTCTCAAAATAGTGTCTTTCACCAGCATTTAATGAGCTGTAGCTTCACAAAGAATAATGGATCCCTCTTCACGAGTCTGTCCCCGCCGATGTATCTTCTGTCTACATGAACTGTACTATTTTTTATTATCATGCAGTGCTGGATTTGATGGGAAATGTGCTATTGTCTCCAACAACAGTAATGGCAGCCCCCAACTTTGTGAAGTCCAGACTCTGCTCTCAGTGATCTGAATTCTGTCAGGGCTGACTTTAACACTTTCTCTTCCTCAGTAAGTGAATTAAACAAGCTCAACATCATGTTGTTGATGCAACTGCAAACCGAAGTTTCACAGCCATACCACCTGTCAGACATTTATACAGCTCTGATTTAAGAACTCATAATCCTAATGGATATATCTTAACAACGCCTCCCTGCAGCAAATTGCTGAAGACAGGCAGAAGATTTAAAAATTTGAAACAAGAGACTAATTAGAAACAAGATGCTCTGTGAGCAAAATGGCTATGAAAGAAATGTCCCGTAGATTTATGCCTTGTGACTGGAGTCTCCCATGTCTAATGTGCAGGATTCAATACAAACTTTTCCTCTATAATTCATAATTGTACTGTCATATATGGATTCCTTGATGTGTAGTAATTTATTGATGCCAGTGCAGTAGGCTGCAGCAGCTTTGAGCAAAAGACCCTCAGAGGTCCCTTCCAACCTAAATTATCCTTTAATTCTACAACTCTGTAACTCAACAGGAATTCTCTCTTTACTCCAGCTACCTACTTTCACAAACATGTAGGAAGATATTATCTTTAAGACAAAATCCCTCTGTCAGTTTTTTTTAAACCATCAAACAGGTTGAAGTATTAGTAGGAGGGAACTGACAGGCTGATAGATACAAAGCACGACTGTGTAAGCTTCGTTTCCTCAGGTAAGTAGCTAAAAGTAATTTCATTACGTTGGAGAACAAACTCAGACATTTTCATGCTTATTCATGATTTCTGAACTCCTGAAGATAGCAAAATTGCAAAAACAAGCTTAGCCAGCATGTCTAAACAATATGGCAGTAGAAGAGCTTCAAGCAGAGTATCGTAGTTTATGATTACCCCTTACAGATACCCCTGGTCACGCTGCTACCCATAAGGGATGTTTCAGGTAGTTATCCCTTCCACTCAGCAACTTCAATGCCGTAGAATTTCGCTGCCAATAAAAACAAGGCCAAAGGCAAGGGAGATAGAGTATTTCTGTCTGCATTTCATTCCTTTACAAACAAGCAACCAGGTTAGACCAGTCTGAGTCCTCAAGACATTCCCATTATCTTGCAAGAGAAAAGAGTGATTTGTGCCACCGCCATGTCTGCTGCTCATCAACAGTGTCTGCAACTGTCAGCAATGCTGAGTGCCTTGCTGATCCAGTAGAGGAAAGGGAAGAGGCTTCACTTGATAAAGCTACAAATAATTCTATGAGATTGAAATATAGGCCTCCTCTCTCTGGGCTTTGCTTTTAGAAACCAGCCCTTCAGTTATACTGCACGTAACACACTCAATACCAGAAAGATGTTGTAGTTATCCTAAATCTGGAGATTATTTCCTGAGTTTGCGCATGCCTATGACTACACACGCACATTTGTATTTCTGCTAATCAAGGTTTTACCTCATTCCTTGATCAAAGAAGCTCTCTAGGTTCAATTTGGGCCTGTCATTTGTTACTTCTGTTTAATTATAAGTGTTACTGAAGCATCTAGAAAATTCTGTTGCTACCAAAGTCCCAGCAGAGGAAGACAGTCCAGTCCCAGTCTAAACAGAAGAGGAACGGAATATAGCTGGAGAGTAAACAATCTCATGGTCTTCAAATGCCAGTTCAGTGCTGTGCGTTTCCTTTTTGTGTGTTTAGTTTTAGAGAGGGCTTTGTTGAGAGGAGCTAGAGCAGGGAAAAAAGATAAAGAAGGGTGGACCCAAAGCAGAAGAGAAGAAACTAAGGACGTGGAAAGAGGACAGGGACAGAATTGTCTCCATTGCATTCGCCTTTCTGTATGATTAATTTGTGCTGCAATCCTACCATTAAGAAGGGTATGAGCTTCCATTATAAGCTTCTTTATGGTCATCCTTGTTCTCAACCAACTACGCTGACATTCTGAAAACCTTATCTTTACCAAAAAGTGAATTTCCTTATTTTGAAAGTTAAAGCAAAACCTGCTGGTTTTGGGAACATGAAAGTCATACCTATAGAAGAGAAAAAAGGAGAAAACGCACTTTTCCTGTTTTATAAATGGTATTTTGAGAATCGATGTATTAACCTAGTGGCTAATAATAAAATTATATTTGGACTTCCTAATAAAAGGATATGTAAGTGCTCTAGACTTGACAAAGATTAAATACCCAGTAAACCCAGAAGAGTGGAGGCAGAAGTTTTATTCAGTGTTTCTTTATCTGTGCCTCTCTTTCCCTGGATGGTCCTTGCTAGCCACATCTATTCAGACTGCGTGCCCTTGGACTACTTAGTATCTGTCATGCAGGCATCTTCCTAGTTCTCAGGCATACAGACTAAGGGCTGCCTAACTTTTTATCTTCCACAGCACCACACAAGCTGGCCCTGATTAAACAATGTCAGATGCTCAGATGCTCCTGGAGCTGAGCTGCAAGATTGTGTTCGGCTTGGCACAGGCAGGGAGTAACCAGCCCTGCCTCGCACTGCAGCAGTTCTAAAATCCACCTAGGGACTTCCCATTGATTAATTTTCACAGCCTGTGCTTTCATTTGTTTTCAACACTCCACTGACCTTTGTGTAAGAGTTTAAACAAAGCTCTACAGATACTTGAGGCCATTGCCTTGATAGTATCAGTTCATCATTGTATAAATTTGTCTCAGTGGATGGTAGTCTTGTGTTTCTGCATGTGTGTTTTTGCGAGGGGGAGGGATCCTGCTCACCTGGCTCTCCTGTGAATGCTGAAGCTTTTTTCGGTGAAATCAATGAAAAAACTTCACACTGCATCTAATGTTACTGCTCTGTGCTGTTTAATGCAAAGACAGGACAATACACAGCAGTTCTAGATGCTGCTTCCAGGAGTCCGTCTGCTTTTTAGACAATGCCCTTTCCCATGTGATTTGTAGAAGGCTTCCTGGGAGTAGGACCAGAAGTCAAGCCTTCCTGTTTTTCCCCTAAACCATTAGCTGATGGAATGATATTCCCTCCTGTGCTCTCCTACCAACTGATGGAATCTTAAATCTTTTGTTCAATGGAGCAAATTCACAAAGATGCTTCCTGTGGGACACTAGGGGAATAGGAAAGTGGCATTTGCTTCACCAGCTGCAATTTAGGAGAGAAGAGCGTGAACTGTTATGTTTGGGTTTTTTTTAAAAAAAAAGCTTAAATCTTTATGAGAGGGTTGTGGATGATGTGAAGGTAAATGCAGCCCCGCACATGGCTGAACTGTGGTGAGACGATGGGGAGAAGCAATTTGTGGTGACTTGATTTTGTCAGCACTTCCTTCATGGCTAGGTTGCTTCCTGCTCAGCATACCGTCTAGCCTGAAATCTCTGGAGAGCCACCAGGGCACAGGACAGAAAGGTTCAGTGTCCCACTCTGGGCTTGGTTGGGCCCCCAGGAGTTACGCGCTGCAATATACAACACATTTGAGCACCTGTATCCTTCGCTGGGTCTGGCATAAAAGACTTGACTGAGGTGACACAGGACACATTTAGCTTCCCAGGTTATACATGTTCCTGTGGTATCTAACAAGAAGTTACTAGCAAAATGTATTTATTTCTGCTTGCTGCTTCTGTTTGCTACTGCTGTAAAAAAAACTGTATACATATACAACATACACATACGTATATATAAAGTAGCTTAGCAAAGCAGACCTAGACACTGCAATCATTCTCTCCTCCTACTCTCGTAGAGGGATGTCAGACTAAACGGCACTCTGAAGCTGGTGAGATCTCAGAGCATACTGTACCCCAGAGGAAGCACTTAAGGTTAAGGAACAACAACAAATGCCACTTTCCCCCTTCTGAGCAACTTCATGTCATAGTGGATGCTTGACAGGCTGCTGTTAATAGTCTGCTTGAAGAAAAATTGTATACATTATTAGCCACTTCTGTGCTTGTTAATTCTATAAATTCTTTGTTTTTCACCATTCTGCAAAACGCTTCAGAAATCCCTGTTTCAGTGGAGCAACAGAATTCTACTTCCTTAGATTTGCAGGTTTCATTTAACAGGATTAGGTGATAGGATTTATTTAGAAACATGTGGTGATAAAAATACCCAGTTCATGAGTAATGGGGGGAAAAGCTCACGATTTTGTTGTTGCTGTTTTAAATTCAAACTTCTCAGCAGGGGAAAAAGTTCAGATCAGGTGTTTGCCACCCACACTTTTCAGTACTAGAGAAGGCTTAACTTTTTCTAGCAGGGAGAAGACTGGAGTGGAATAAATAGAGAAGACTGAGTCTTGCTGTGAGACCTACAGAACGGGAGATTCAAAATGACTTGATCTTCCCATCAAGCCTAGGGCTGCCACGGAATTTGTTAAAACATCTTCCTGTGACTTTAAGTAGTCTGAAGACTTCGCTATCTTCCTTTGGCTTTTCACAAGAGGCAGATCTATATTAGTCTAAGATAGCTAGAACACGTAGCCCTCAGCCGTGCACTCACTCCCTGCTCCACACAAAGGTGGTATCAGCACTGCTTTGGTGATTCTGCCCTTCCCCATTTCTTGGAAGGCCTCCCCAGTGCAGAAGACACTCAAGAGGTAGTTAAACTGTACTCAGGAATGCCTTCGCTGCTTGTGGTAGAAGATGTTAGCACCAAATCTAAGCTGGAGATCCTGCTCAGTGGAAAAGAACTGGAAGACATACTTTAACAGAAAGGATACTGGGAGCTTAATCCTTTTTAGTTAAGCAAAAGGAAGTATAAGTAATTATTTGATAATAATCTGTAAGTACCCACATGGAGAGGTGGAGACCTGAACACGGAGGAATCCTCACACCAGCAGATACAGTTGCAAAAGCAATGCTGCCTGGAAGCTACACACATTCAGAATTAAGTTAATAATTTTTAATTTTGAGAGCAACTAACCTCTAGATTAACGTGATGAAGTTTTTCATAGATTCTCTGTCACAGGAAATTTTAAAAACAAGATTAGATATTTTTTATAAAAGATTTGCTTTAGTTTAATCCCAGATACTAGATTTTAATCTGCAATTAATTTGGGTTAGATGTAGTTCATGTCACATAGGAGGCTAGAGTAAATGTTAATAATGTTCCTTTCTACATTAAAATCTGGAAAACCGGAAAAGCAAATGACCAATAATAGTGGCTACAATGCTCACACCCTTTTCTGGTCATTTATAAATATGCTGAACTGCCTGCACCCCAGCACAAATCCCTAAAGAACTCAGTTTGCCCTGTCCTTTTACCGTGAAGCTTGATCATTTACTTTCACCATCTATTTCTGTTATCTACCCAACTACTTATCCATGCTAGGACCTTCCCGTGTCCTCTTTGGCTGCTTAGTTTCTGCAAAAACTTATTTGCCAAAGCCTTTTGAAAATTCCAATGGACGGTATAAATCAGATTACCCTTACTCCAATTATTGATGACTCTTCAAATATGTCCAAGAGATTTGTAAACTATTAGGACTCCCCTTTACAGAAGCCACTTTGACGCTTCCCAAGTAGACTGAACTAGATCATATTTATCCAAGTCCATGCCCTGTAGGACGTTTCTGGTCCTCAGAAGTTCAGGGTTTTGGTTATAGTGATCTATTTGACTATTAAAGCTTTCTTTCTAATCTGGGAAAAATAGCTAGCCATTCACAGGTTTTGTTGTTCTGCACTTTTAATAGGATCGTAGCCAGGTGCTGCATTTGTCCTTTATAAAACCAGCACTGTAAACCAGAAATGGATTGATCTTTCTTCCTTTCTAAGACTTGCCACAACACCCACCTGACAATGCACCTGGCTTGCAATACTGACTTCACCTGACTCGCAATATCCCCATTCTGTCCCTGCCAACATCTTCTGCAAATATCAGCCAGTCCTCACACACATACTGCTTCAATACTCGGAGTGGAAAATCTCTCTCCAGAGGTGAACTGCAGTAAGAACAGGGGTCTGAATGTTCAGTTGTGTAAATCCTAGTCTGCACAGAAGGTGTATACTATGTTGTTACTGTGCTCAAAGGACGAGAATACTGAACTGCGTATTGCTTATTTGATCCAGCATACAGCTTGCTTAATAGCAAGTCTTATCCCACTACATAGCTTGCAAGTCAGCCAAGATCTCTCCACACTCTTCTTGTTGAAATCATACCACCCTCCTTATTCAGCTCTGTGTTTTGCTTACAGTTCTGATACTTTTCAGTGACAGCTCTGGCATTCTGATTAAAATCAGCCTGGAGGGGAATTGTTAGTCACATGTGCCTGAAGCTGAGATAATACTTTTCCTTCCTATTCCTTGGCTTCTCTCATACTCTTGATGGAACTCCTAATATGCCTACATGGAAAATGACAGTGTCATATGGCCTTTGGGCCATTATCCCCTGAGGGTTGACACACACTTGTCAGATGCTTGGGAAATGGGAGTACATACAGGCTTCTGGTTTTTATGGGCTGAGTATTGAGAGCTTCTACCAGGCTGGACCATCACAATTTCAGTTTCAATATGGACTTGTTTCAAAGAAGGACACAATGGATTCTCGGGGTCATCTCTTTGCGTCTTGCAGATATCATGCTGGGAACGTGGCAGTGTGGCCTAATGGTGAATCCAAATTAAAACCCACAAATGGTAAACTTTGCTGGTGCATAATATTAATTTTCCTATAGAAAATGAAGGCAACATAACAAGATTTCCCAGTCTGTGTAACTATACTGCATGGATTGCCAAATGCAATGAAGTCAGCTTTAGCCTTTCATGTTTTATTAATGCCTTGTAGCTAAGTAAAATGACTAATAAACTGGCATTTTAAAGAACTGGATGGAGCCATTCTGAAGACTAAATAATAACTAACCATTTATTTACTAAGTTCCCTCTAGCAGTTTTTCAGTATACACAGAATGAAAATAATGGAGCTACTGAAGTAAGTTCACTCTACTTTGCACCAAATAGCTACTTAACGCAAGTGTACAAATTGACTTCAGCACCTTCTGTCTAGTTTCTGTGTAGGAAAAGGAAGGAAAAATTGTTACGTTGCCCAGATTACCACAACAAAGTCAATGCTGGACCCAGAATTAAAAACCTGTAACAGCCTTGCTGTCGCTTCCTAGTTGTTAGTCACCATTCGGCAGCATATTACAAAGGAAGAAAGTTAAAAAGCTAAAGATTCCCCAAAATCCAAATTAGTTTGAGGGGTTCTTTACTTATAAATTCTCCCTTTCATTCTAGTTCCTCTTTATGAAAGGACTAAAGAGAGAGGGTTTCCTGAAGTAGGGGAAAACTAGATAGAGGCACTCTTAGATCTGTGTTTTCTCCCAGTGAGAACAGGGTATTCACACATATTATCACTCCCATGTGCACTGCTGGGACAATGCCAAATGACAATATATCTCTACTGAAAACTAAAAGACGGAACTATATGTACTGCTTCATTTTCTAAGCAAGACACATTTGTACCGTATCAAGGTGCTAGCTTTTGAGACTGTTGACTGAAGCAAGCTTTAATGCTACATGAGATGAAATAAATAAGATGCTCACTACAGAGAACCTAAAAGATTTCACCAAGGCCTCTCAGCAAAACAGTGGCAGGCCAGGCACTAAAATACAGCATTTCCTAATTCTTCACTCTGCAATCAGTCCATTGGAACAAGCTATTTCTCTCCACTTGTGCTTCTTCAACATTGCCTCTTAAAACCAAAATCCAGCTGTTGTCACTGAACTCAAAGCAGCTTTCGTTAAGCATTTCCCTAAATGCATTCCAAAACATGTTTTATTCCACTAAACCTGATCCACCAGCTGCCACGACCGTTGAAACCGGAACAACCCACTTCAATCTCCATCTGATATGAAAGTTCTAAGTAGACATCTCTGACCAAAAAAGAAATCCCAGGCTGGAAATTTATGGCTAGGTAGTCTCACATTTTTTTCTTTCAATGTATAGGAAAGAGATAATAATGCATTATACAAGAGATTGTACTGCATTATTCAGAGGGCCTTATTCAGTTACAATTCCTGTGCTGCAGATACCATACTCTGGCAAGTATCTGATCAGGACCTGGAAGTTTTCGTATGACAAATAGAGCAAGTGGAATTAAAAAAAAAAAAAAAAAAAAAAAAGACACGAGGCTTGTAGTCAGAAAAGGTAGAAGGCACTGCTGTTTCAAGGCTGTTTTGCATTTCAGATCAATAACAATGAACAATCTCCCAGGCAAAGTCAGCTAAGGTCTCTGAGCCTCCACCAACAGCCACCTGGTCTCTCTGCTCCTATCCAGCTCTATGCACCGTGGGCCACTTCTGCAGATGAGCATCACGGACTATATTCTGTGTAAGCTGATGTGAAAGCTGGTGGTGAAGACACAAAATCTGAGAGCCTTCCGAAGGTACTAAAATGGGGATCCTCAAAGCCTGTGTAGCCTCTGTTGAACTGAAACATCCTGCAGTCAATGGGAATCATTACGTTAAGAGACAGTGGTTATCTTTTTGCCCTTGACAGAGGTCAGTCTGGAAATGCTAGAGGTGAGTGTGTGTTTCCCAGAAGAAATGGCAGCACATGCATGACATGGATTTATGATTGCAATTCCAATAATTCTGCCTTCTTGAATTCAACCCTAATTGTAGTGTGCCTCGCTGATGATTTAGAGCATTTGATTTACTGATCTTATTTTACTCTTCCTGCAATTTCACCTCTTTGATCAGATCTTGCCAGCAGGTTTTCATTACCAAATAGGTGGTTTTTTAAATAGCACAATTGCAAGTCATCATCATAAATATCAATCTTCATAACTCATCTGAGCACTCTATGTTCTTGTAATGTAGTGTGTCAGGATTCTGCTGCAGAGATAAACCCCCATCTGTGTGGCTGCCAGCTTCTCATTCCTTTATTGATTCTCCCCTATTTGCTGTAATTGAGTTTTTATACTTACCTTGTTCTTCAGTACGTAAATGCCCATCAGAGACAGGAAAAGAGACACAGACCAGAGATTTCCACTTCTCATCACCTCTCAGCAGAAGAGGGTGCTGTGCAATACTGATTAAAATAGATACTTCAGTGACTGAGGCAGTTAAGCTGAGGATTGCCTATCCAGGCATCAAACCATGTACTACTCACATGTCAGCAGGTGACTATAGGAAAAGGCTTATATTCCTTATTTTCCACTGGATGGGGAAGGAGAAAGGAATAATCTGCAGTTTTCCACCACTGACTCATCTGTTCTGAGTTGCCTGTGTTAAAGCAAGCCTTAAAGGGAACTTTTTGTTTATTTTATTACACAGGACAGTAGACAGGCTCCAGCACACGTCACTGTTCTGAAATGCTTGCATGTTTAAAATCCAGATTCACCTTTAATTTAATATGGACTCAACTATATTTATAGGTAAGTGTTTGCAGGTGTGTGTTTAAGGATTGTGGCCTTAGCTGAGAGGCAGCCAATGAGCCTGTAGCTTTCCTGCTATTACTACTTTTACTACATGACTCCAGTCTCTGGTGGAGTGGTAGTTACACAGGTCACTCCATGCAGTTCCTGCTGGCTCTGCTGGCATAAGGGATCACGGACAACATGTAATACTGCTGATGTCTCAGTGGACACTTGTGAGCCACAATTAAACAATGAGTTAGTTACTCCAGAGATAAGAGATAGGGTGGTGGGTAAGGACTTTATTTCTAGTTTTGCCTTCAGTTTTACTGGCTGATCTCTCAGTTTTCCAGTCTCTGAAAAGACAGTATGCACCTGCTTAGAGACCCTTACAGGAAACCAGTTAGCTATGACTAAATACAGGACGCCTGCTCTCCCAAAGAGGGAGCTGCCTCTCCCTGACTTCCCAAGAATTGCAAGGAGTGGCCTTCGAGATGCCCCTGGCAGATAATGCTGATGACCATCTTCTGTAACAAGCTGCCACTTTCTTTCAGCATGCAGGGTGGCCTCACATGACACTTTTATTCCCTAATGAACCACATCACTGGGCTGTTCAACCCTGGCACGAAACAGACTCTGCTGCTCACCAGGTGCTGCTCTGCCTATCCCGGCACAAAGTAGCAGTAAACTGGTAAGTGATTCTGCTTCCTGCTGCTATCTACTGGCTGTAGCCAAATGGAGCAACTGTGTGTCCTGGGCCATCTACTGCTAGTGGCAGGGAGAAATTTTCGTTCTGCAAAATCATTCCTGCAAGGGCTCCTAGAAAAGCAAAAAGTTCTCACTTTAAAAGCTTCCAGAATTCAGCATAATGCTTGCTGTGACACTCTCAGATAACACTATGCATATACATATATACCGGATTAAACTATTTCTTGTTCCTTTTTTAGCAGTTTAGATACTTCCATTTTCCAAGTTACCCTGTTGGAATTTGGCAGCCATTTTCAGGTCTGCACAGCAAGAACAAGGCATGCACGTATGAGTTTGTTCTGAAGAAGCAGAACATTTTTGGCTTTTTTTGTGCTAGAGAGCAGGAGAAGGGTTCTCCCAGCTGACTCTGGCAGCTCCAGCAGGGATAGCTGCTGTGAATTACCAAGAAGCTCCTTATATAATTAAGTTTCTGAGGCTGACACTCGTGGTGAAGCTGGACAACCTTTCGGTCCATTTATCAAACCTTGCAGTTGCCATTTCCAGACAGATGAAACCAGGCTAAGGATGAAGCAGAAAGAACAGTCTACATCCAGAATAATGTGGTGAAGTTCTAACAGCAACACAGACATACAGTCACCTCCCTGTGTTTCACTGAGACAAGCAAATTCTTTCTTTTAACATTGTGTCTAGCCTAAATTCCACTCAAGGAGAAGAATACTTACTATGAAGGGTTGAACTCTGCCAAAATATACCTAGAACTGCAATTAGAAGGAAAACTACAGTCATGTGCTTTGTGGTCTGTGATCATTACCCTCTAGATATTTTTGCATACATAGGAGACAGATCTCCTTGGTTCTAGGTTTTCAGTTTTTCCTAATGTTTAAGGAAATAATAGGATGAAACTACAGCTGTGGTTTCACACACTGATCTACCAGCTGCCACACGCTGAAAGAGTAGATGTCATTTTCACCCTCCAGTTCTGCTCTCCCTTCCCCTTTCCTTGCACTCTTGGGACCTTCACAAACATTTCTATTCGCTAATCCAGAAAAAGTGGGGTTTTTTTTCTTTTTCTTCTTAGTTGTCTGATTAGTGGGCTACATCCGTTTATTAAAGCACGCAATGAGAGCCAGAGGCAGTAAGAGCAGCAGAGTGTAGGAGGTAGCTGAGGAAAAGCTTCCCTCTTTCAGTAGCAGTAACCTTTTGATCAGGTTCACTCTGACACAAAAAACAGCAAGGTAAGGTAGAGACATCAGGAAGGGACTCCTTGCCAGGAAAGCTGCTGAGATGTTTTCAGAAAGAAGTGCTGGAAGCCCTGAAGAACATTCTGTACTGGGCTCTGACTGGGCAGTATCAGATAGTACTTTGTTAGGAGTCTCAGGACTCTAATTTCAGCAGCATACGTAACTCTCTGTAAAAAAAGACAGAGCAACTGTGATTTGCCTTGCAGGACAAGCCGTCATGTGAGAAAAGACAAAGCAGTGAATCACAGACTGAAGGAAGACCTCAAACAGAAACAACTGATCCAGACTATATTTCCCACTCCACATACTTTGTTAATTCTTCAAGTGCAGGGTCTATGTAAGATTGTCCTGCCACCCAGTCAGCATTACCCTGCATAACCTTCTGGAAAAAGATGCTGTAAACCCAGCTCTCATAAAAAAGTGTTGCCTGGGCTTTGAGGTTATGTTTGGCTCAGACTTCTTATCCAGCAGTCCTCTCAGAGACATGCTACTGGCCCAAGAGTGACACTGATCTGCTCAGGTAGAATTCCTGCGATTTTACAGTCCAAGAAGTATTGGGCTTATTCTTCGGTATATACTTTAGAGCAAATGCATTGTTAGGTGGGACAAAGGCAGGCAGATACCAAGCAGAGTTTCTCAGCTACTCTAAAGTAGATTCAAATTCCTCTCTGCTTTGTTCCTTCACAAAAGTAGCTTTTTACACTGCAGTCATTTTCCCACCAGGTTGTATCAGCAGATTGTGCTGAAACTCAAGGCACCGATTTTCTCACCTGCGATAACTAGCTAAGGTTCCACTTTACATATTGACTGACCTATTTAAGAAACAGGCAAGTCCTAGGGAGTGTGCTGCATAAATCAAATGTGGCAGGCAGGGGAGCAGAGGCTCAATTCCTACTGATAGTGAAGAATATGCATTTGCTTGTACACTTAAGTTACAAACTTCCTTAAGTGGACTGATGCAATCAAGGGACAAATTATCTCCATTATGGCAATGTGCTCCAGACTAAAGTCTTGGTAAAAGTCCTGACTGTGAAGCCACAGTTTCTAAGGTTTAGAATAAACAGGTCAAACTTTCTGATCTGAGCTTAGTTTATTTCACAAATTTGTTTGAGATTCTTGTTCAAGTTAACTGAATGAAATTCATCATAGAAATTAAAGCTAGAAAAGAACAGAGAAGGAATGAAGATCTGACATAGCTTTGAGAAAGAAATATGTGGAGTAGGAATCTGTACTTAAACTTCATGACTTGCACATGTTTTAATAAAGTATTAAGCAAGGTCTATATCCTGTTACTAATTAACTTTAAAGAGAGCATTTGTAGTTAGTACAAAAAGTTAGATCTTTTGTCTCCAACTTCCTTAGTGGGAAACTCTTCCAGAACATCCCTGGCTTGATGCTTACAAAGCTCTTTTCAGACTTAGTCTAAATTTTACTTGTGGCCAGCTTATAGCCAAGTATTCTTGTCCCAGTGTATCTTAGCTCACACATGTTTTAGATTCCTTGCATTCCCTTTGCTGCCAGTCTTGTCCTCAGCAGATTCTGTGGGATTTAGCCCCGTTGCAGTTCAAATAACTTAGTGAGGGAGTTATCACTCTGCTCTATTTCTGTAGTTTGTTCAGCTGTGATGGGCTTCATTATGGTGATTTATAGGAGAATCCTAGCTAAACCCAGGCTCTGCTGTGTTAGGCACTGCATAAAACATACTTTGTCAGGCAACTGTTGTTTCAGAGAGTAGATGTTCTAGATAAAGGGTCAGAGAGGTGTGCTGGTTTTGGCTGGGGTAGAGTTAATTTTCTTTACAGTAGCTAGCATGGGGCTATGCTTTGGATTTGTGCTGGAAAGAGTGTTGATAACACAGGGATGTTTTACTTACTGCTGAGCAGTGCTTACACAGAGTCAAGGCCTTTTCTGCTCCTCACACTGCCCTGCCAGCGAGTATGCTGGGGGTGCATAAGGAGTTGGGATGGGACATAGCTGACCTCAACTGCCCAAAGGGACATCCCATACCATATGACATTGTGCTCAGCATATAAAGCTGGGGGAAGAAGAAGGAAGGGAGGGACATTCGGAGTTACGGCATTTTGTCTTCCCAAGTAACCATTACACGTGATGGAGCCCTGCTTTCCTGGAGACGGCTGAACACCTGCCTGCCAATGGGAAGTAGAGAATTAATTCCTTGTTTTGCTTTACTTGTGCACAGGGCTTTTGCTTTACTTATTAAACTGTCTTTACCTCAACCCACAAGTTTTCCTTATTTTTCTGATTCTTCTCCCCATCCCACTGGGGGGAAGAGAAGTGAGCGAGCGGCTGCGTGGTCCTAGCTGCCAGCTGGGGTTAAACCACGACAAGAGCAAAGAGAGGATGATGGTGGGAAGGTGATTTAATCATGCCCACGTAGTCATTCAGTGGTGAAGCAGGTGTAGGGCCAAGGTCTCCTGAGTACCAACCCAGTTCAATATACCAATGCTGTTTCTCTGTTACAACACTTTGATATGTCAGCTAATTTTCCATTTGCACAGTTTCACCTTGTCACTATCTATGCAATAGATAACACCTAAACCAGCTCCAATCTAAACAGATCAGTTCACACAGTGCAGTCTCGAATATGTATAGCTGCTTTTGTGAATAAACTCCCTTGCTTTCCCCTCCAGGGGCTTGCAGACAACCAGCGCTGGTGTGCTTGCACACTAGATAAACATAAATTTATAACTGATTCTGTTTAGCTTGCCAAGGACAGTTAAAAGCAAGCCATTTCAGATAGCAGCCATTCCTCAATCGTGAAGGTGCCTCTGTATCTGAGGTGTGAGGTCAAATGTTGATGCAGAAATTTAGTAACCAGAGTTCCTGTCTCCTGTTCTCAGCTCTGGCCGTGACTCATTACCTGAATTTAGTTCTATTTAAACTGGTATGCCTTGAGGGACTCTTGACACAAGCTCTGTCCACCCTAATAAATAAGGTCGCCATCCTTCCCATGCACAAAAAATAATCAAAAGAAGTTGGATTGTTCTTACAAATAACTTCAGGCAGATAGCTTCCCCAAGTCCTTACGTACTATGTGCGACCATGAGGCCTTAGGATAAACAGAAAATTGGAAGTAAGTTTTCACTAAAATATATCAGAAGAGAAAACAAAGTGATTTTGAGGGAGAATCTGCAGTGGCATTGTATTATTAAAAAAAGAAAACAGTAAAATGTCTTCTTTACCACTGTGGTGAAATTGCATCTCTAACATGGTGTTCTGTGATGGGGTCCTTATTATTGTAAAGATATTGACTGATTTTGTAGGGAGTTCAGAAAAGAGCAACACAAGTGATTAGGGACCTGAAGGGACTGACTGGTGAAGAAAGATTAAATTAACAAAATCAAAGATGTATAGCTTGGATCAGCAATGACTAGGGGCCCATGATAGCCACCTACCAAGAACTGAAGGGTGTGAATATGAGGGGGGAGGGAAATTTAGTTCATTGTGAAACACTATAATGAGAAGGAAGGGAAAGAGAATGGAGCAAAGGCAGCATAGGCTAAAGCCCAAGAGAGCTTCCCAGCAGTGAGATATGGCTGCTACATGAACAGTGCAACTGATAAGAGAGAAATGTTCAAAATGTGTGGAAATGAAGGGCTTGAGCACAAATACCCGAACAGCTCTGATATAGAGAACTGGAGTACAGAAAGGGAAAGCACAGGAAAACACTCGGAAGTTACTGCAAAAGTACACTTCACCTGCTTCAAGTTCCTGGACAACTCTTTTGAGTCCTTAGTTGCAAACAGGCAACAATGGACGATTCAAGCAAAAGGAAGCACCAGCATCTGTGAACTTGGGCAGGGTAACATAACAAACGTGTTAGCATGAGTAGGAGGCTTGTTCATCCACTGAGTGACAGCATCTTCTATGTAACAGAGACTCACAGTGACAGCAATGATAAGGTATCTGTATGAAAAGACACTTGAATGAGTCCCACTATTCTTAAGTTTCCCTGTGGCTGTCCTTGAATGCAGCTGAGGAGCATAGTCAAAAATGAGGGAGGGAACTTCTATACAAGTGTAGCCTTCAACCTCACCCCTCAGTTTTCTTTTACCCACATAAGGTAGTACAAATTGAAACTGGTCCAACACGTGATAATTTCCAGATATCCCACAGAGCTCTCACAAAACTGGAGACTAATCAGAGAACCTAGCAAGGGAGCTTGTGTGTCTGTGTGTATGTGTGTGAAGCATAGCTACGCTTGTTAAGTTCCTGCAGGCAGTCTTCACAACTCTGCTATAAAGCATAATGTTGCCCTAATTTGGAAAAGAATTTCATCTTGTATCTGTAAAATGGGGAGCATTACATTCCCCTACTTCCTCACATTACTATGAACCTGATAAACTATTTGTAAAAGACCTCAAGAGGTCTCTGGATGAAAGCACAAACAGTTCGTGTTTGCAGAATTCCGAGTGAGCAAGTTCTTGTTAAGAGCTCTGCAGGGAGTTGGCATTATGTTAAGGACAAAGGCTAAAAATTCTCACCTTTCTACAAATTATTCCACTGCCTTTAACTGGTATCTCCCAAACCAAGAACAATCAACCTAGTTATTCCAAAATTCAGCTATTTGTTTATTCTTGAGTATAGGTATACATCTAGTCATACTGTATGAGAGGCCTGTAGACGCTCCAAAAGGTACAATGGACAAAGTGTCAGGGACAACTGTTTTTTCCAAAATTTCACTAGACAGTCCTTTTCAGCAGATGCTGATTTGCAAGGCTGCTGCTCTGGCCCTGAGGAAATCAGCTCAGAATATCTTTAGAAATTACAAAGTACTGAGTGCACACCTTGGAGAAAAAGCAACACAGATAAAATCAGGATATCGGTTTCTGCTAAAACGCTGGGATTGTGCTTGAAAGAAATAAAATGCCTTCAAATTACCAAGCTTATCTCTTGGCCTTGTGTTTTTCCTGTGCCTTGAAGATGTCTGTGCTCAATGCTTTTCCCTTTCTTTGGACAATAGGGGCTGCAAAGGAGCCTTTTCAGTGTGTCAGGTCAATAGTCCAAAAACTGAGAAGGATTTATACTATAGATAGTAACAGCATCAAAGAAGCCATTACATCTTCGGCACCAGTAATCCCCATTTTAAAAACTCCATTATCTGACTGGTTCTTCATTTGCTTGTCACGTAATCCTTGTTGTTGTGGTAACTCAGAAACGAATGCTGTGAGCTTAATAGAGACAGTGACAGAATTGCCTGTCCCTGCATTCAGTCAGGATGGTTATGGGTAAGACAGAAAGAAATCAGAGACTAATAAGGAACTCAAAGATGTTAGCTGAACAACAGGAATAAAGTCTGTGAGGATGCTGCTGCAGTTGTGAAATAGTTATCAGATCTTCTTGGGTATCGACTATTTTCTGATTTTCATCAATTATTCAAGATCCAATCCCTGACTCTTGATTTTTTTTAGAAAACCTTTCAGTGTAGGTCATGAATTGTGAACAGATCTGTTCTCTGTGCTAGAGATTTCTGGATTTCTACAGAAAACAATGTCTGCTCCTGGGACGATGGAAAATGGGTTCCTTTATTAACCAGAACACCAATTATTTGTTAATATTTATATCCTCTGCCATTAGATGTCTTGGTAGAAAAAAAATGCAGCACCTCTCTCCTCTTGGGCCACCAGTTGCAGTCTTGTTCAAACTGGTACAAGACTTAATGTATTGACCTACACAGGAATGTTTGGTTTATTTTGGAGGACGTGAGCTGCAACTCAGGCAGCCACCTTCTCTTTGATCAATAAATTGAAGGTAGAAGTCAGGCTCATTTCTCATCAAAAAGGAAACGGAAGACCAATGGGCTTGTAAGCCTATCATGGTTTATCTGTGGCATAATCCCTTGCTTTCAGAGGCTCTTCTTAGTAGCGAAAAATAAGAGTCAAATATAAGAGTCTGAGAATCAGAGTGATCATTCCTGGGAGGACACCGTCAGGTGTAAGAGACAACCATGCTCCTGAGTGCATCTATATCCCAAATCCAACCTCTGCAGATCACAGGCCTTGGCAGCCTAGTAAAAACCATGTTTCTGCAGGATTAGGGAGAGATTATCACAAAGCTCTCTTACTAAGAATGTGCTAAAATAGGGAATACAAAGAGCAGTTATGGCACTGAATGTTGTCAGATCAACTTTAACTCTCAGGAATCTGATGCAAAGTATGTTTTAAACCAGCTTTTTAGATGCAGTATCTCAGGCAGGCGCAAGGCAGAAGGCCCATGACTAAATAGCACTTCAGAACAATGACACCAAATGAGAAAACATAGCTTCTGCCTTAATAAGCAACTTCTGTAGTGCTTCTCCTGTATGGAACTGAAAGGACTTACCACTCAACTGTAGCATCTGACTGAAATATGGAGTTTCTCTTTTGGGGAATAGCCTAATATTTTAGCCTTGAATTGGAGCAAAGTATCCTGTGGAGCAGAAACTAAGATGCAATGTCTAAAAAGAGAGCTCAGCAACAGTCCATGGAAGAGCCTGTTAGATATGAAGACACTGGAGTGGTTAGGAAATAAGTCAGCTATTTGTTTGCCTCAAAAATAAATGGTTAGGAATTAAGGAATAAAAGATAGCCCTGCCTCAAGCTGCTGTATGTATGAAGGAAGGTAGAAACAAGTTGTTTCCTTTAGAAAAGGTTCCCAATCGTTGGTTAGTAAATCAGATGTGGTAGGGATGGATGCAAGTTCTCTACTGCCGCTTAATGAGTGGTAGCTGGCATACATCATGGACTAAAGAGATACGATAGCTGAGTTTTCATGACTAGAGTTGAGGGCGGGGAAAGGATCATCCTTCACTGACTTCACTGTCACTGTAACAATGATGTGACATCCTGCTCTGTCTGCAGTTTTGGACACCCAGCAGCCTGAACAAGAGTAATTTATTACTATGTGCTCTTCATTTATTCTATCCTATGAATTTGCAGGAAACAGCAATTAAAGAAATGGGAAGATAAACCTGCATTTCAAATTGGCTTGTGATGACACTGGAAAACAACAGAATTGCTTTACCATAAATTGCTTTACCATAATTTGCTTGCAATGGTCAGGCTGTGACTGGCTTTAATAGATTCATTTCAGTCGAATGAATGGAACAGCAACTCTGTATTCACAATGCCAGCCAGCACTGTGTGAGAAGACAGGAAAGCGAGCACTCATCTTTTAAAGACAGATCACTATTCAGCTTGTAGGGTCAGGGTCCTCAGTGCACCAATAGGCCTTAATTGCCCCACCAGCACCCCCCAAACAATCTCTGCTCTTTGCTCCAGGAGCTCCATTCAAGACCAGGCCTGGGCACCCAGTCCTGGCCTGAGCTATCTTGTAGGTGTATCTGTTTCCATGCTTGCTCCTGAGCTGTTATTTGGCTTTCCTGGACTGACCTTGGACGTGACTTGTTCTTTGCCTGAAGATGGCTGGACTGTTGATGGAATCTGTTACTGCCACCAGCCCTGTCCTGCTTGCCCAGCTGAGGTACTGTGGGACTGCGCCCTGTTGGTGAGGATGCTGCCCCTGCCTGTGCTGTCGTCTCTCTCAGCTTCTGGTTTGCCTTTCCTTGTGGAACAGCCCTGCTCTTGCTGCTCCCTGAAACTTAGTAATTTCACCTACAAAATCTTGGTGAGGGCAATGTGTGCATGGATGAGAGGGTTGGGGCGGGGGAATTAAAAAAGCAGTTCTTCCATGATTACTTCCTCATTCATAGTACTCACCTTTTCCGTACACTTGTGTTCTGCAGCTGCAATTCATTGTCAGTAACAAAATGAAATCACAGTCTCAGGACTAACTAGGATGGGGGACATCATAAAGAGTGTCTTATGAATTTGAGATAGGGTTAGAAAGAAGACAGAGTGACTAGAGAATGGCACTGTTAACTAGGGCCTCAAGAACAAATCTAGCTCACATGCTCACATCAGAGAGCCAGAATCAATGCCTTCTCTTGATTACTGGATAGAGAGCATTAAATGATTTCAGTTCTGTTCTCGGACAGAACCTGGCTCGCCTATTAAGAACGGGATGAGCCATGGAAAGCAAACTTTCTCCCTTTCAAGATCGCCACATGCAAGGATAGGGCAAGTTTTTCTGCTTGAATCATTTGATAGATGTGTAAAAGTTTGGAGTTCTTCAGGGCTGTTAAATATTGATCATTATGAAAATCATACATATTCAATGGCAGTGGTGTAATCTGAAAAACGGGACAAGCTTTTGGACAGGTGAGTAATCTGAAGGATGTGTATGCCTCAATTTCCCATATTAAGCTTTTCACAACATAGGCATAAACTTATTCCAATGGGATGCACCCCTGTCTAAAGATATTAAAAAGGATGAGTGTATGCACTGAAGTACGCTTCCATTCCATAGGTTGATTTGCCTTCATGTTATATTGATTTTAAAGTGATAGAATTATAAAATCTCAGTACAACAGAATGAAGAAAATATCGCTAATGCTGCAGAGCTCACAGCAAACTAGTCAGGTCTCACTCAAGCATGTGAATTGCAATAATGCTCACTTTCACAGCAGTATTCCTCCTAGGAAACTTTAAATAGACTTTTTCTTGCCCTTCTTCAAGAAGAGGATTAATATGCCAAACTTGCAAATAGGGTCATATGCAATTTAATAACTTCTGCAAGGTTACACTGTCTTGGTTTCCAGTCTAAACACTAGCCAGTTCCTAAGCAAAGTAAATTTCAAATGTAACTATCACATAGGGGAGGATCTCCAGAAACAAAACTGCCTTAAAGCCAGAGCATATCTAACTCTGTAAGGATTATTTGTCACACGCTCATAAGCTATTTGCTTTTTTTTTGGTCTTGAGTTTACCTAGATAAAAGTAAGGTCAGGATTTGTGCGCTGAACTCCAGCGACTTCAAGCTTTTAGAACTATTTGATGGACAATGTAAACATG
Source organism: Alca torda (assembly GCA_008658365.1). NCBI lineage: Eukaryota > Metazoa > Chordata > Aves > Charadriiformes > Alcidae > Alca > Alca torda. Next base: position 20,381,005 of record CM018083.1, on the reverse strand, counting down.
ATCAAACTTCATGCTGTTCAAACTCCCTCACACCCTGCCCCTGAAACATGGAGCCTTAAAATTAGTCAAAAGCCTTAGCAGGTTTGTGTGGAGCAGGGCTTACACAGATTGGGGATTTGGGCCCTTACAGTACTTAAATGCTTCACTGCAGTTAGAAATAAATGCCACTTTTCCCTGGAGTTAAAAAAGGCACTATGTGCATCTGTGCTTTTCAACACAGTTCATCTTCCTCCCTGCTGTCAGTGACAGCAATATACAGCAGAGGGACCCAAAGTCTTCTGCAGCTGTGCTTGAGCATTGTGTTACACACAGTAGGAACATGGTGAGGACAGCCTCTCACAGCAGTGCGGGAACTGGGACAGGGACTGACAAGGAAAAAGTCTTTTGAGCTCAGTCACCCAACACACCAATTAAACAGGCGCAAGACACGCATATATTTCTAAAGCCTTTTTTTCCTGCTATTGTTACAGGTTTTTAAAAGGTAGACAGATGGATCAGAACAGTGAATAAGTGGGACAGTGGTAACGCTTCTAAAATAGCATCCCCTACCACTAATAGATTCTTTTCTCTGTACCTGAAGGGTAAAATGTCGTTTTTATTTGCCTTTCTTCTTCTTGTTGTTGCTACTACATATAGCTCTGAAAATAGATTTTTACAGTAAACAGCTCTGGGGGGAAAGGTATAATTGATGATGTCTCGGACAAAGAGGCACCCTGGTGATAATCAGACTGAGATAAAAAGCCATTTTCTACACCATATATTTTCACTTTTTTCTCCCCACTGAAGTGAAGCTTTTGGGGGTCTTTCGAGTTTGTTTGAGGTCTATATTATCCTTGAAGTATGTGCAATAATACTGTCCAGCTTTGACAATATATTGTACAACCCACTGGTCTAAGTATAATATACATTTCCTCTTGTGCTCCTTTACTAGCAAGTTATTTATTTCTCTAACTTGATCTTTTAGCTCAAGTTGAACTTATGAGTGGTGGTCCAGTGCTTTATCTCAAGTCAAAACCAAGATGGGGCTATGGAAGCAGCATTCTCAAAGGAGTCCAAAGTGTGATGTTCGTTAAACAGCAAATGTATGAATGACGCAAAACCTTCCCTTGCAGTTCAGGCACCTACTGACTTGTTATACAATAAAGCAAGTCCCCTGAGTGATACTAACAATGATCAATCTCAAGCTGCTGAACAACACATCTCACCCTAACTGCACTCTTAGACCGTGAGCGAGACATAATCCAAGAAGCACAAACTGCAGCATTCGGAAAACAGAATGATCCACCTCTGGCAGTAATCTAAGTCTCAGCCATACTGTCTTCTAATCGTATTGGCAGGCTGGCAACCAAGACACAAGCTCAAAACCAAGGGTTCATTTCCAGAGCCTATATAGCTATGCATGTATATGGGCACACTTACATAAATCCATACGTATGAATATAGGCAATGAACAAAGAAATACACATCAGCGGCACGGTTTCTTACCCAGTATGTGCTCAATCTAAATAGTGTACTTTTTAAAAAAACCTTCACTTAGATATTCATACATCAAATCCACTGAGATTCAGATGGACAGACACGTGTAACAAAACTGCATACAGCATCCATGTACCCACTCCTTAGATCTAGAATAACAGGAATTTTCTTATTTTTTAGAGTCTGTGATAGGATGTAACACAGCAGAAATCTATCTACTCCTTCCCCCAACACGTGTAGATACAACTTGTGTCATAAAACAAGTGATGCTGAGTAACATGGACTACAAATATGCTGTGAATACAAAACGAATGATTTTTTTCCTTGACTGCCAACGGCATGTCAAAACTTTAACTGTCCTACATCATTGTTCCAAAAGAAAGCAAGTTAATGTTATTAAGGAATACCTTTCCTTTCACCTGATAATCTTATCCTCTCTTCTCCTTCCATCACACTTCTATACCACCCTACTACACATGCAAAAGGATGCCCTCACAGCATCACTCAGATTAAGATGGACTTTTGCACAATACTGAAACTACAGCTTCAGTATCTTTTCAGAAAGAATTTCTACTTTAGCATTGCCAATTCAAGTGTTTTAAACCAGGCCTTCAAACCAAGAGATCTATTTTAAAATAATAACTGCCTAACAATTTACCTGATGTTTTCTACGTCTACAAATGTTATCTCCCACACACACCCACACCCCAAAAAAATAACAATGATGTGAATCTGTGATGTTTGCCTTGTACTCTTAATTTGGAAGCTCCTGCATTCGAGAAGTACCAAATATTTTGAGACTCAAAATAAAAGAAAAACCCAAGATCTAACAATATTGTTGAAGAAACTGTAATTAAACTGCTGCAGCTGACAAGCTCAGTCGGAGAGGCAAACTTAAAATATATCATATTTCTACCAGTGGGCTGTTCACTTCCCTGGGAATAATGATCCAACTGTCCTCTCCAAACAGCAATGGCAATTTGAATTCTTTATGCCGCCACAGAAGGTAGAACAATGAATTTTTAAAAATCTGATTTAATATAAGAAATTCTAGAGTAACTCCACTGATGACATTGGGATGAATTCCTGTGTATTTACTCAGTGAGACTGAGAGCACAGTTGAAGCCCATTTATTCAGACCATGCTTTGAAAAAGATTTACTGCAAATAAGCAGTCATTCAGTAACCAACACCTTTCTCTTGAAGACAGGTTAACTGCTTAAGTGAGGATCTACCTTGCAGACATCAAGAAGCAAATATTTGAGATTTAAATTCTTGTATTTCAAAGTAGCTGTGCCAGAGAGAAATGTGTATTTGGATATGCAAGTTGATGAAAAAATACCAGACTAGCATTTATGCTTGGCATTACAAATGTGCTCAAGTATCATTGAAGCCAATGCTTAAAGCTATAAATTCCAAAGTCATTTTATCAGTCACTAAGCTTCTGAGAATGTACAGGTTTTCTTTTAGGCCTGAGGCGTTTTCTTACACACTCACAGGGCAAAACACAAATGGGTCCAAACACTGCTATGAGCAAGAAAAGAACCCTAACCAATTCCAAATCCCACAATAACAATAAAAATAACAAATGCACCGATTAATTAGGAGGTACAGTTTCCACCTCCAGACCTCAGGAGCAGAAGGAATGATATAACCAATTACTATACAGAAGCAGAACTAAACAGTTCTCTGGAGATATTCAAAACCCGCCTGGACACATTCCTGTACAAACTGCTGTAGGTGACCCTGCTTTGGCAGCAGGGTTGGACTAGATGGTGTCTGAAGGTCCCTTCCAACCCCTGCCATTCTGTGATTCTGTAAACAGTTCAGGCAACTACCTGGAATCCCATGAAATTCTAAAATAAGTACAATGCTGAAAATAGCATTTAGTTTTATTAACTTTTTAAAAAAGTGTGACTAAACCCACTGCTTTTAAAAGTCTGCTTAGACTCCCAATTATTCTGTTTTGTGTTCCTGCTATGCCTTATAACTGTGCAGTGCTGTGTGACCAATACATATATGCTTGCTCATTTATTTATTCTTTGCAACAAAGACTGAAATTTACTTGGAATTTGTATTTTACTTGGAAAAAAACTTACTTGATCACTGAGATCTGTCCAAATAAAAGGAGGATTCTCAGATTTCACACTAGCAACAACATAAATAAGATCATTTAGTTGATTTATGTATTTGCAGGGTTTAGTATAGTAGCTGCTACTGAAGAATTTGTGACATGTAGGTTATATCTAGCACTTACGTATGTGAAATAGTAGTTAGTTCTTGAAGTTCAAAAACCCCATAGCCTAATTCTTGACTTCTGGAGGACAGAAAACATTCTAAACTGGTTCCTTTCCCATGGCTCTATGCACTGAGTTTTTGAACTTGTATTAACAGTGAGATTCTCACTATCATTCTTCCACTAACCGTGAGACTCCTAATAGCATCCAGTATCTTAATGGATATAATCTCCTAAGGGGCTTGATGCTCCTAGAAAGCTGTGGCAGGGACTCAGAGAGTTAATCAATAAATTCCAAAACCTACCATATGCCTAACACATCTTCTGTCAGGAAAATGTACAAAATGTCTTGATTCTTATAGAATCATAGAATGTTGGGTTGGAAGGGACCTTTAAAGGTCCAACCCCCCTGCAGTAAGCAGGGACATCTTCAACTAGATCAGGTTGCTCAGAGCCTCATCAAGCCAGGTCTTGAATGTCTCCAGGGATGGGGCCTCCACCACCTCTCTGGGCAACCTAGACCAGTATCTCACCATCCTCATTGGAAAGAACTTATTCCTAATGTCTAATCTAAACCTGTCCTGCTCTGTTTAAAACCATTGCCCCTTGTCCTATCGCTACATGCCCTTGCAAACAGCCCCTCCCCAGCTTTCCTGTAGGCCCCCTTCAGGTACTGGAAGGCTGCTATAAGGTCTCCCTGGAGCCTTCTCTTCTCCAGGCTGAACAACCCCAGCTCTCTCAGCCTGTCTTCATAGGAGAGGTGCTCCAGCCCTTGGATCATCTTCGTGGCCCTCTTCTGGCCCTGCTCCAACAGGTCCATGTCCTTCTTGTGCTGAGGGCTCCAGAGCTGGCCAGAGTACTTCAGGTGGGGTCTCACGAGAGCAGAGTAGAGGGGGAGAATCCCCTCTCTGGATCTGCTGGCCATGGTTCTTTTGATGCAGCCCAGGATGCGATTGGCCTTCTGGGCTGAAAGCACACATTGTTGGCTCGTGTCCAGCTTTTCATCCACGAGTACCCCCAAGTCCTTTTCCGCAGGGCTGCTCTCTATCACATCATCCCCCAGCCTGTACTGATAATGAGGATTGTGCCGACCCAAGTGTAGGACCTTGCACTTGGCCTTGTTGAACTTCATAAGGTTTGCTCGGGCCTACCTCTCTAGCTCGTCCAGGTCCCTCTGGATGACATCCCGTCCCTCTGGCACGTCGACCGCACCACTCAGCTTAGTGTTGTCAGCAAACTTGCTGAGGGTGCACTTGATCCCACTGTCTATGTCATTGATGAAGATGTTGAACAGCACCGGTCCCAGTACGGATCCCTGAGGGACACCACTTGTGACCCCTCTCCATCTGGACATCGAGCCATTGACCACCACCCTCTGGATGCGACCATCCAGCCAGTTCCTTATCCACCGAACAGTCCACCCATCAAATCTGTATCTCTCCAACTTAGAGAGAAGGATATTGTGGGGGACTGTGTCAAAGGCCTTACAGAAGTCCAGATAGATGATATCCATGTCCTCTTTATATTTAAGTTAGAAGGTATCCAATATATGAATGAGATGGCAGAAATAATCAATATTTTTTTCTTGTTTGTTTTGAGACTTTGTGCTCTGTCAAGCACTCTTTTGTATTATGACCACGATAAGCAGTAAACTCTTCCAAGGGAATCTACACAACTAGGTAGTAAAGAGGGCCCCTGCAATCACACCAATCCTGTTAACTGCTGTAATACTTGGTGCTGATGTATCTAGTCCTCTTGTGGCACCAGAAAAATATCAAATGGTATTCACACCTAGCTATACCTTCCATAAGGACACACTACTCTGTCCACCAAAATGTACCTGTCAGAAATGGTCATAAAGAAGAGAAGTGTTTATGACTCATGGGCAGAGCTTTTCAACAGTTGCTAAAAGAGGATTTTAGAACTTCATAGAGAGGTAAGTTACCTCTCTGTAATTTTTAAGAGCTGCAAGTCTTTCCACTGACTTTAGTGAGCTTAATGGAGCAACATAAAGGTGACTGCTGTTTAAGGGGAGCTTACCTTAGTCAGTGCAGCACTCAAGGACTTTAATGCACACTTAAATCTTACTGAATTCAATGGGAATTCTATACATCTATACTACATCCATTACCTTGCATCAAAATATCTTTCATCAGTCCTTAGAGCACCACAAGTAATATTTGTTACTTGTTCTTACATCCTCTCAGTAGAGAAAAAGTATATGCAGGTCAATTGTTACCCACCTACATGTGCACAGATTTGTTGCCCAACGTCAAGATGATGCACACCTTGCATTTGAAGCAAAAAGTGATGAGACTTGTCAAGGGCCTTAGTTTCTTTCTAGAGGATAATAGTAATGAATGCATCACTCAGATGTATGATTTGTTTGACCAAAGATGGACGTCTGCAGTGTAGATCTAAGTCATTTACTCATCTCTCTTCATAATCAATGGAGGCACAATTCCTTATTCTAAATGTATATATCTGTATCTATAATGGGCTGGACTCTCTGCTAATGTCTCCTTCTCTCCAGTGGCTATAAAGTGACCTATGTTGTGACCAGCTTTGATGTGAACAACTAGCATGCAAAACTTTACACTAAGGGAAATAAATCCTACCCTTGCTGTCACAAAAGGTTCCTCCAGTCTCCTGATGCACTAACTGAAGTTCTCAAGTGTAGGCATGTGTCTTCAAACAGACACCTCTCTACCTCAGCTTTAACTGCTGCCACCTATTCTTCCCTCATGGGCTGACCTCATTCCAGATGGTCCTGAAGTTGTGTCTGGAGAAGGATGAACTGAGCCAGTGACCTGTTAAGCTGCTTAAAATGTCGAATGTGATTATATAGTGCCTTGAGTGAGAATCAGAGTCTCTGGACACATAGAAGCATGAACCAAAATCCCAGAGTTTTAGAGACTGATAGATGGTTGCTATTGAAAACACAGAGACAGAGACTGAGGAGACACAGGGAGACTGCAGAGCTCACCTTTTTCTTCAATAAAACGAGTCTTCTCCATATTGTTTTATAACAACATAATACTACAAAATGCACAAGTTTGTAGATTCTTCTCTGTAACTTTTAATTGTGCACACTGTGAGCTGTTTTTATGTGATCCTGGTGTGGGTTTTCAGAATACAACGGGAGTACGTTTGACATCTCCGAAATGGTTTTCTGCTGGGAATGGATTTGCCCATTCACGAGGAAAGCCTATTCAATAATTTTCTTGTGTCAACACAGTCAGAATTAATCACGTCCTCCATTACACAGGGAAGAAGTTTCCATATCCCACAGGAATATGCTGCAGCCTTGGTAGATACCCTCTCCCTGAGTTACTGATTGTTTTGACAAGTAGGGTCAAAGTGTGTCCCACAATTAACCTGGATTTCTGAACAGCTACAGTGTTTGGTGAGTTAGGTATACTAGCAGTGCCTGACTGACTGGAACCATTTGCTGCATTATCTAGAAACAGACATTCTAGTGGGAAAGAAACAATATATAGTTGGTAGATTCTTGACTTTTTCTACAATCACAATAAGCAATGCCATTGGAGGTAGATTGCTTTGTAATTAATAGGGATCTAATACAATAGTTGAGTGAACTTAGGGAGCAGTTTTAATCTGTTGAGTCATGTTGCCTTCCATCCCCTTGTTTTAGGAATACATCACAACTGTGAGTTCATTTTAGCGTTACTTTGCTCTCTTCACAACCATAAAGCAGAGTAGTATCACTCTCATTTTCTAACTAGAGGACAGAGGTACAGCACAGACTGAGGTATAGACATAATCTTGTCAGAGCAAAGAATGCCTGGGGACAAACCAGAAAATGACTCCCAGGTTTGTACAGCTCTGTGTTCTAGGATCCTCATTCATTCATTGTCAGTCTTTTCACAGCTACACAAAGAACATCTGGCCATGGAGATCCAAACAGCAATGGCAAAGACCATCACTTTGCTCTACCTAGCAACCAGTATCAATAAGCAGATTTTATCATCTTTCCTCTTGCCCTCATATCAATAGTGCCAGAGAAATTATTACCCTCCCTCCATGTCATAAGAACAGTTCTGTACTTCAGCAGAAATAAAGTGCCTCATACTACCTATTTTCTAGATATGATTGCACATCTGGGGCATATACATTAATTCAATAAAAAGTCTGAGACCAAACAGATCAGTATTCTATTGACTTACTCACCTTGGTATATTACAGAAGAAAAGTACTACAGTCAGTTCAAATTGCCAGACAATACACTGGCCTACCAGCCTTCTGAACACAAAACTAAGTGGAAATCATTTTAAACTCAATGAATGCATGTTTTGAGAGGCAGGATATGGATTACTGAGATTTTGACAGTATTTCAGAGCAAGGAAAGACTGCTGCGAATTGACTGAGTGGAATCATAGTACTCCCTTGTTCACAATTTAACAAAAACTAGTGCCTAAACTGCATCCCTTTGTAAAAGCGATACACAAAGCCAGCAAATGTAGGTGTTACTGCTTTCCTGGGAATGCACAGGTTTTCCATTTGGCAAAGCTTCACCACGTGGCTTTTTGCAGAGATAGAATTAGACTTCCCTATTCTTAAAACACAACAGGACTAACAGGAAATCAGATTTCCAAGCAAATATGTCTTGGTAGAGTTGTCAGAGTTGATCTGGGAAAAAGGAACCAGAAATAATAGCTCTGGATCCAACATTTAACAGGGATAACAAAGCAAACAGAAATGTGCATCTGCACGCACACACACATACACACAGAAACACATGCAAGCTAACTTCCTGAGGATCCACATACATGCAAAGTCTTTGCCAATTCCTTTTGTGAATGAAACAAAGATTGGCAAAGTGGTACATAATGATTTATCTGTCAGCACAACTTTGGTAAACTGAGATGATTTAACAAAGTGTTTCCATAGAGAAATATGAAAGGCCATACATGTAGAAACAAAATATGGAAGTATCTACAGATTAGGGGATTGAACCCTGCCAAAGCAGTGGCTCTGAAAAGGACGGCAGGCATGAGCTCTCAGGGCTTTTGTGACCATGGACTATAAGTAGCTGTGTAGTGAGGAAGAAGTCTGAAGATCTGGGGAAAAATACCTTAAAGTAAGAGAAGAGTTCAACATGTTTCATCTATTGTAAAAGGGGAACGAGGTGATGTGCTTATTTATAAAAAGGCATTACACTAACAAATAAAGAATTTTGTAAGCGAGCACAGAAACACATAAAGATAACAAATGTCTCAAACCAAGTGGGAGATAAATAGAGAATACATTTTAAAAGCAAGTTGACTAACTAGCAGATCAAACTATCAAAGGAGATATAGTAAATTTTTAGTCATTTAATAGCTTTGTATCAGGACTGGATTCGCTCCTGGAAGGTTTGCCTTGGCCAGATATGACTTCTCACCCTTCAGTAAGGAACAAAAGGATGAAATGCTCCCTCTGCTTTTCCCTTCGGTGACTCTACCACAGTTGTAGAATGCATATTATCTTTATGGGAGAAACGCTGCAGGCCAGTGCCTACTCTTTTCTGAACTAACATACGTACATACTTACAGAAGCCTATCACTATGTATAAAATAGCAACTGCCAAAGCAAGAAGTCATCCATATGACCTGATCAGTCAAGTACGTGCAGGTAGCAAACACATGTAGAAATTTTCTGCGATTTAAGATACATTGATTCCCAATCAAGTTCACATAAACTGCATGAACATGCTGAAGAAATAATTTCATAATTAAATACATACATAATGTCTATTGATACTACTTTAGTTACACTCTTTAAAATATAACAATGTAACAATGTTAGCCAAAACTGCATACCTGCTGTATACAGATTAGGCTTTAGGTACCTAATTTAAATGGTGTACTTCAGGCTACGGTCACTTGTGTCTGCCTCACATATCAACTGGTAATGGACAGTCTGAACTCCTCCCAGACAGATAAAATATGTGTCCATCATCCGTTTGCTCTCTTTGAATAACTGACTTGTTGAGACTGCTCAGCTCTGGCTGTTGAAAGCAAGTCCTATACTAGCTACACTTCTGTGCTTCTTTTCCTGTTTGCAAAAAGCAAGTTAGGGCTCTGGTTTCTAGTACTGTTAACAATCAATGACTTGCATGATTCCAGAGGTATTACTGCCCAGTGTGCCGTGCATTTAGCTAACAATATGTCAATTCAAATTACAATTGCTCCGAGGAAAGAGCCTAAAAATAGAGGCCTTCCAGGTGGCTCAGCAGGCGGATCCATTTGCCATACATGGTACAACAAGTTAGCATTTTCAGACTATGCTTTTGGAGTAAAAATATCCCATTAAATTATGACAGGAATCAGCACTGGTCTTAGACCACAGGAGGACTAAGCAAGTACCTAACTGTGTCTTAGGGGATTGGCTGCAAGCAAACACTGAGTCTTCAGTGTTGTATGCCCACAACTGGATATAGATAATAGGCAGAAAAGCAAACACGTTACTAGACAAAATGCAAGAATCCAGAGAAGCGTAGTTGGCAACTCTTTAAGACACCCCTTATCCCCTGGTCACAATTTCAGATCCAGTCAGAACAGGTTTCTGTATTTGAATGACTGCACAGTGGCTGTGTTCCTCTGGTATCTCATGCCAAGGCCTCGTGGAGGAATGAACAACTCTTCCCACCTGCCCTTCTACAGATCCATGGCTGCCAAACTAAACAGAGAGGTGAATTCAGAACCATGCTACAGTCCCAGACAACTGGAGTCTTCTGTTCATACCAGTGTATTAATTCCCTCCAGAGCTGGGTTGAGCATGTGTGTAGCTGAGAGAGATTTATGTTGCTATACCTTCACTTGTACCTGCTCTGCAGGATAAATACAGCCCATCAATTTACTCTGCTGTTAGGCCTGTTATATTCTCTACCATCTATTTTGTTTTTTTTTTAAATATGGGAGGTAAGCATGGACTTGGTTAGGCAATAGCAATGTCTGTCATCATATACATACACACACCTAGACGGCCTTCACAACACAGAGGAAGATTCCACCACCTTTCTCCATCAGCCAGCACAGCAACAAACCACACAAGGGAAGAAAGCGGTCAGGAGGAAGAATCATTCCTATCCAAACCAAATTCAAAAGGAATTCGAGACAATGCAGTTTCTTCTTTGAATTTCCTGTTAGACTCATGTCTTCATTTTTTAACCCCAGCACCTGCCACTTGCATGGAACCCAGCAGCAATATTTTTCACAGGCCACAGTAATGACTGACAGGAAAACTGCTCCATCTGTCCTACTCTGGATGTCATAAGCCAGGGCTTCCCTAAATTCACAGCAAGAAGCATACTTCACTTTACTCAAGAACTTCAACATCACCTTCAAATGCTTCCATGTTCAACCTCTGATAAGGAATGAAACAACTCTAACTGCTGGGATAGATCTGAGAATATTAAGCCCACAGAAGGAAATATGGGGTGCAATATCAAAGGAGGTACATGCCATTCCTCAAGTATTAAAAATAAGACACTTGTATCTGGGAAAGCAGACACAGTGCTAATACCACCTGCTGAGGATAAAGAGCAAAACTGAGAGGGACAGCATGAAATATGCAACTTGACAGAAAGTGAATAGCCAGTGATAGTAACAGGCCAACTCAGGACCACTCTTTCTGCTGAATATTTCAAGAATTTGTATGCTAAGTGTTATGATCATCAGCTTATGCCTGGTCTACTCCTCACAGAATGGTGAGGAGGAGGAGGTACTATTGTTTTTACAAGGTGAATTTTTAAAAAGCATTTCTCTTCCTAATTGAGTTGATTAAATTGAAATAGTACAGCATCATTTAGTGGCTTTAAACCGAGACTGAATCACTGTTTCTGAGAGAAATGCTCTAGTTCATCTACAAGCTGCAGTAAGCAGCACTGGGTTAAATTCCACAGCTTATGGTATACAAGCCAGGCTACATGTTCCCAACGGAGTCTCTCATTCTCAAGAAACTGGATCTTGAATTGTACTGTAGCATTCCTTAGTGCAGTGCACAGGTGTGTTATATAGATTCCTCTATATAACCCTGTCATCCAGCTGTATGCTAAGCAACGTGACCCCATGAAGTTTGTTCTTTCCCCGCCTTTTTTCTTGAGATCTGAATTCTGTGGTGTATGAACAAAAGGACTGACCAAGAACAGCTTCTTAGTATAGCAAGAGGATTCCAACTAAATTGCTCATCTGATAGCATCCACAAAATATCTCAATACAATTGCAAAAATAAATTGTGTCCTTTCACTGTGCAAAAGGAAGAAGAAAAATGAATATTGAACAGCCACAGATCCGAACACACATAGCTCCTGTCCTTCTCTGAGCCAAATTTATAATTACTTTTTCTATTTTATCAAGTTTTAAGCAATGCACTTCAATGGAGAAAGTTAGCAAAAAGAAAATTAGCATGAGTGTAATGGAATTAACATGAAATTAACATCAGTGTAATGGAATTTGTGAAGTCTCATATAAGAAAAGTCACCAGCTGGAACCTGAACTCCCTGACTTGTTCTCTTTAATCAGCAATCACTTGCAGTGTCTTCTGGATCTTCAAACTGTTTCAGAGAACATTTTGAAGCGCCTAGATAAAGTGGTATTTTGCCTTCTCTCTATTTGACTTTAACTCCTTTTTGGACATTTCTTCCTTGAATGTTCTTCTATATCCTTGCAATAGTATATCCATACACTTCAATAATAAATATCATGATCCCTCTGGCACATGACCCAGATTAATTTTTAGAAGCTGTAACATATACTGAGGTCCTCAGTTCTTAGCGTTACATCATTAACAGATACTCCCACCTTGTAAAAAAAAAAAAAAAAAAAAAAGAGTTGCATTTCTAGCCCTTATACTTGCAAACTAGAGCTTGGAAAATATCATGTGCACACTATGAGTGCCTAAACCTACTGTCATCCTAGAACAAAAGAGGCGATGAACTGGCTCGTGAACTAATGCTGATGCTAAAAGTTGTCCACCAGTGTCTATAAAATGCAAGTAAGATAGCCTGTAAGAGGGTAGCTGCCTGCCAGTGCTAATTCCATATGAATTTATGTCAAGACTGAGTCTTTCCATCTCATTGTTACTTCATAACTAAAGTATCCCGTAGTGCTCATGGAATAAGCAAACACATCATTCTGCTCAGGCATTACAAATTGCATAGTTCATCACAATAGATGAACTCCCTTAACTCTCACCTGTGAATTCTTGGTTATAATTTTTTCAGATAAATTGTTATGTAGAAAATATTGTTTATTTACGTATTTATGAGCAGATGATAGAACTTCTAAAAACTGACGCAAGAAATTGTGTCATGACAAAATTGTTTTATATGTGCTTTAACGGGAGACAATTCCGACAGTTTAAGTCCATGAGCTTGCATATGAGGCTGATCAGTTAGCATTATGAATGTAAGTGGCCATTATTCTTGTATTTCCTATTTCAGCAATACGGAGTTACATTTATATTTCATATTACCAGCAAAGAAAACCTGTATTCTGTTGTATGCACTTCTTACACAATTCCTGTTGTATCTACTTCTTACACAATTCCTGTTGTATCCACATTCCTGTTGTGTGCACTTCTTATGCAATTTCTTCTTTGCCCACAGGTAGAGGGTATGGGGGAAGGTTACCTAAAACACTGCTGGTGCATGATGTGCAACTATCAGATTAGGTAGTGCCTATGGTGTGATAAGCAGTAAAAAACAGTTAGAACTGCAAAAGAATCTTTTCTGATATATAGAAAACTGCCATCTGTTGTGTACTTTTTCCCCATCCTACTGTCCATGCTGAACACTGCAAGCAGTGTCTCCCCATGCCTGGTACCACTAGTTGGCCTTCTGATTCTGAAGGTTATTCTCACAAATTTACAAACATTTTAAGGGAAGACAGAAATGTGAGTTTAAAGCAAATGACACTGTGATTCTAATGGTTGTCTCCTGGCATACTTCACGTAGCTGAGGATTTACCCAGTTTTGTCTGTTTGCATTCTGACAACAGGAAGTAATTTGGAAATCCTTCTTTATGGAAATAACAACCCTGCGAAAAAAGTTGTAGGAGATGAGCTAAGTTCAGAGCTAAGTATCTGAAAACTGTGTGGCACTTCATGGTATATATTAAATACTGATGAGTGGTGCCTGGGCTGAAGTGATTTGGCAAATCTAGAAAAGTCACTTAGCAATTAGGTAACCAACAGAAGTTGTTTCAGGACATGTGTTCTTGCTTCTTGAGGGCTTATTATTAAAGGCAGGTAAGAGACAGAGGATGAACGTATGCACGCTGGTGGAATGAATAATGTGTGTGCATGTGTGCAAAATTCACAAAATTCTAGTTCCCCAGCTGCTGTATATGATATGCTGAGAGTTTCTTTTAGTTTGGATTGTCTGAATTTTTTTTTAAAGAATGAATCAAGGGATTTAAAAGGGATAAATAAAATAGTATTTTTTCAAAACTGTAATATTGATAAAGATTGGTGCCTGGATTTTATGCCTGAAATTATTTCCTGCATATTATACATGTCTAATACAACATATATTTCTGTATGGTTTCTATTAGTCAAAGAAGCAACTAGAAAAACATTGTTTTGAATTAAGAAAAGGATCATACAGTAGAAGAACAGACATATAGGTGCAGACTAAAGATTTGTTTAGCTACACTCCAGTCTCCAACAGCAGCCAGAAGGCATGTTCATGACGCAGTTCACAAGGTCTCCTGACTCACATTTCCTCTGAGGAAGACCACATGTGTACATTCAGTGTGCCAGGCTGCATTCTTTCAGCTCTGTTTTTTATCCTCACAGTAACACCATGAAGTGCCTGTGAAACCTCTCTCAGCATCCACCATCTCACTGGATACCTTGAGGGAGCAGTGGGCACTGTTGGGAGTGTTTTGCTCAGCGTTCCCATGTGTTTTCTTGTCCCTGTATTTTTCACTCTTTAACCCTCACCACTTTCTCTTTTGTTCATTTGTTGTCCCTTGAACTCATTTGTCTTTGCACATCTTCCTGGTCTCTGTTTCCTGTAACTCTCTCCCCGCTTTTTGGAGGGAAGGAGGGGGAATAGGCACCTGCTATCCTTCTTAAGGGAAGGAATCATGAGAAGAGTAAATAGTAGTGGATCTCTAGGGAAAAGTATAAGAACAAGAATACCCTATAAAAAACACTTCCCTGCTATAGTCTCAAAATTTCCAGCAAGCTATGGCTCAAGGACTTTCTGGTTACAAGGCTTATCTGTACGATTAACCACCCATCACAGATTTTTTTCACTTGCATTTGTCTAGTTACTTTTCAGACCCATGTAAACTTTTGGCATCCACAACACCCTATGGCAAAGAGGCTCACAGATGAATTGTGTGCTGCTTGTAGTCAGGTATGTGTTCTGTATTTTTGTATGTTTTTCTTAAAAAGAATAAAACCTTTAAACATATGAAAGAGTACATTTTTCTTTGTTTTACAAGAAACTCTCAGATTAATGCAGTCTACACCTTAAGAAATAATAGTCTTACAAAACTTGTACCTGCTGGTGAAGAAAAGACAGAGATCGCATCACCTTGCTGTGCTGCTTTGAATGTAAATGAAAAGCCCAGGCAGATTTAATGGATCATTTCTTCTAAATATGGAGAGTGCTTAGCTTTACTTGCAAGCATATGAGTCTGCACTTACACCAAAAAGCAAAGTTAAGTATTCTCTGCTGTGCACTGTCCCATAATACCTTCAAAATTGCCAAATACTTTCAATTTGTTATTGTTTTAAATACCGAGTCTCTTTGGTATGATGGCTTTTACTCCACTAGTGAGATACCTACAAGTGGAAAAGACAGCACTCAGGATGATATAAGCAGGGTCATCTTGCCCAGTACTTTCTATATGGCATTAAACTATCCTTAGTACACACAGCTAGAATGGACCTTCATGGGCAGAACTATAAATCCTAAGAACAACTTTCAGGCTGTTAGTACAAAGACAAATAGGCAAAGTTCACCAGCATGCCAGCAAGCCTCGTTCTGTTTTGAAGGTAATTTAATGCAGTAGCCTTTATGATACCTTACTTCTAACAGGTTTGCCTGACCACACAGGGAGCATGAAGAAATCCACAGTGAATATGTGGAAATCATATCAAAATAATATTTTTTTTTTTTGAAGAAATCCCAGAGTGGTAGAAAGTTTAGGTGATCTGTAGATTCTCTACAGCAGTGGCTTTCGGTCACAGGGTGACACAGAATATGGAACAGACTCTTAGGCACTGGAAATGTTAGCACAATCTAAAACCATTCTCTTACAGTCCTTTACCCTTCAAGTTAAAATATTCTCTGTCAGCTTCTTAAAACACAGACACAAACCAATTATTTGACATTAGCGCTGTTGTAATTAAGACATTTTTACAATTACCTTTACAATGAATGCAGTGGAACCATGAAATTGTTTAACTTTGGAAAGGGGCTGTTTTTGACAAACATTGTTTTGAAGCATGTGAGGAGAAAAAGCAGCTTGAGAATGATGTGCAACCTTCCACTGTGACCCTAAGCCTCAATTCTGTTCAGGTAGCAGAAATATCTCTTTAAAATGACATTTTTCTTGATTAATGTGAAAGCTTATGTGAAACGACATCCCAGTTTTCCGCTGACATTAGGCCGTTGTTAAATGTTACCAAATACCCTATCTTAGGAATGCTAAGATAGGAAAACAAAATATCTTCTATCACAAATGGCATTCCATCTATCACACTTGATTTTTTTGCTGAGAATAACAACTAAGATTGTGTTTATTTGCATCCCTGTCTATTCAGGTTGTGTAACAACAACAAGTAAGACTGAGAGAGGCTCTCATTCTTACCTTCTGTCAAACAACATCAAGAAGAAATCAGCTGAAGCTGGCAAAACTGTTCTGCTGTGAATTTGCTGGATGATCAGAATCATATGCAGGTTCTACAAAGAATGACAATAGAGATCTCTTAGTTTTCATGCAGCAACAAAATTAGACTGACTAAGCAGCTGTATTAAAATTAACAAAAACATAACTTAGCGTACAGAGAAGACATTCCATGTCTATGAAATGGTGATACTATGCTTGGCTCTATAAAAACACAGGAAAACAAAACAAGTTCCTGTCCAAGATGTACTAAGGCAGGCTCAGAGATGAAAATGTGTTATAAATGTGTTATAAAACTATCCCTTGAAGAAACATCCAAAGCTTAATCATGCTTGCCAATTTGGCAAATGGCCCAAATGAAATCAGGAACAACGGAGGAGAGTTATGTTTGCCCATCTTTATCATACAGGAGCATGAGAGACTGGTATTTGCACTTATCACAATTTAACAGATTAATTTCTTACGATATACAGAAAGATAGCACTAAAGAATCGGGAGATATCATATGCCTGATACTGATTGGGAAAAGATAATCACATGGAATATTCCCTTATGTTGAATGTCTTTGAGTCAGTCAAATGCTAAGAGACTGCAATGCTGTTTCAGTCTACTATTACCAGTGAGATTTCATCAATATGGGCTAAAGGGAACTGGACACAAAGCACTGACAGGAAAAAATGATGAATTCCACATATTTTAATTAACAAGAAAACAATAGTGTACATTACAGTATAGCATAATTTCTACACGGCACCACATGCAATACAATATCAAAGCAGCAAGTCTTTGAGGGCTGGAGAAGGAACAGGTCTTTTAATTTTTGGTTTAGGCTACCAGAGCAAACAAAGATTCCCTGTAACACTGCATGCTTCTGATCAATATTCTTCTTCTACACATACTGATTCTGTCATCTTTGGTGAGACAGAAATGTCTCCAGTATCTAATATTAAATGATATGGGGAAACTACAAATACTTTACATCCCATTCCCTGTCTCACAGGCTACTGGCATAGAATGTAACTAACTCTCCTGGAAGTTACTTGTATCCAGCTGAGGGAGATTAAGACCTCCATTTTATGTGTCGTACATATGAGTAACTACATTAACCTTAAGACGAAGGAGAACATTTTGTTATATAAGCACACCCCTGCTCCTATAATACTATTCATATTAATACAAAACACAGGGGACATTAAGCAAGCAAATTAAATTTATTAGCGTTCTGCTGCTTGCTTCCTAAACACTGTGGGACTGAGGGGTCTAGAGGCTCCTTCTCATGTGGTACGTAGTCCAGGTTATACGTCAAAAGGACAGCTGAACATGGCAAGGTGGGTTTAAGCATACCACGCAGTATACTTTTTATTGGAAGGCATAGCAACTGTTCCGTTGCATGTCAACACCTTATGTCATTAACAGCTAGAAAAGATTTTTCTCTACTTTAAATGGCTGTTTATTTGGAATAGGATGCTTTGAGTCTTGGGCCTATCTATCATTAAACTTTCATTAAAGTGATTCTAATGTAGGTTGTTCCAACTGAAATCTCTATTCTATTCTATTAAGGCATGAAACAGGCACAGATATACTACAGTAGCTAGATATATTTAGAGTCCTCTATTCACCTGCTCCAGTAAGTCCTACACACGATAATCCAGTAGACTAGAAAGAGAATTCAGAATTAAGGTGGGTGTAGGGGAGAGAATACCCTGCTTTGAGAATGCACAAAAGTTCAAGACCTATTTTCTTCTCTCTATGCACACGTAACTCTCACTGACATCAGCTTTGGGGTCAAGACTTAAAGAGAGAATCAAAGAGGTATTTTCCCCTACAAGCTCACTGCAAGAACTGCTAAAATCAGTTACATGCAGCCTGAGGTAAAAGATATATTTTTTTTTCTTTACTAAGTCTCTTAATGGTCCTGGTATATGTTTGAGCAGAAACAAACTTTGACACAGTTGTGTAGAAGTCAGAAGTCCCTTCCATTATTGTTGCATTTATAGCAGTATATGCAGGCTTACATTAGGAAACATCCAGAGTTAATCAATGCAAGAGTTAAAAAAGCAGAGATAATTACAGCTCCTGTCCATATCCAAGACTGTCAGGAATTCAGTTTACAATAATTAATCTAAGTGCGGACTCTTTCTGCTAGGGTCACTATTGAGCCAGTGGTTAAGTGAAACCCACAGTTGATTGGGATGGGAAATGTTGGCAATGGCGAGGACTATTTCTCCTTCTGCAATCCTCATCAAATAAGGGGCATACACAAAATTGCTTATCTCCAATCTGCAATTCTCCCCTCCACCCATCTGTGAATTTGAATTAATTAATAAACACCCTCATGTTTTCAAGGTCATGGAAAATGAAAAGCACTCAGGAAAATGGATGCACTGAAAGTGAAGGGTGTTTGTGGGTGGGTTTTTTTATGTAAATGGAAAATCTGTGAGGCAGAAGCTCCTTCATCTGTGCCATGAGTGCCAAAGTTATAAAACTTAAAAGGAAATAAAGGGAATGCAAATAAAGTATGCTTTGAATAAATGTGACCTTCCCTAGAAGAAGTCTAAGGCTTTATAGAATAGTCTCAAAAATATACAAGGCCAAAGACACCATTCCGTCAGTCTTCTTCATGCAAATTCAGTCACGTTGTCTTTTGTTTGTGCCTTCTGACTGTGGACAAGCTCTGCTTTCTATTGATGCTGGCTATTCATAAAAGACCTGGCACAGGGCTCTTCCACTTGTTGCACACCATCCACAGAGACCTCGTGTAGGTAGACTTTTTTGACGTCTATATCCACCTACTTATTTAAAGCTTCTGACTCAATTTGAAACACTCCAACAAATCCCATGGCAGTGACAATTAAGATGTGCAAACCAGAAAACTACATGGCTACTTTTTTTGTCACATAACATACGCTGCCACATGAGCTTCCACAGCTTCCTTGTAAATCTCAAGCATCCTCACAAATAACATAATTTAGGGAGTAAAAGGAAGGTGTCATGTAGGTATACAACACTTGAC
Source organism: Alca torda (assembly GCA_008658365.1). Taxonomy (NCBI): domain Eukaryota; kingdom Metazoa; phylum Chordata; class Aves; order Charadriiformes; family Alcidae; genus Alca; species Alca torda. The sequence continues at coordinate 20,361,415 of CM018083.1, read as the reverse complement.
AAGTTAGAAATGTCACCATTAGATAAACAGAAACAATACATGAACTTATGGAATCTATTTCTGGAGACAGACTAAAACTGAATGACTTCTGAAAAAAAGGGACAATTGAAGATTTCATTGGAGAAAACATTTTGACTTTGGAAAATGAGAAGGATCAGCTGCTTAAGATTCTGGAAGACTCTGAGTCAGAAGGACCCTTTAATTCTTGTAGTGCTTAAAGGGTGGATTCTCAATCTAATCTTAATCTTGATATGGACACCGAAAAGAAAAGAGAGACTATGAGGTATATCTAACTGCAAGTTACAATTTGAGCCTGATGCCTAATACAAGTCATCAGACTTCACTCCTACCTTACAACAATACTTGAAGTACATTCAGTCAGAAATGCAGTGATTTGGTTTCTGTTTTTCACTTAAAAATTTAAAGCTCTTTGCAAGGGGTAGATTTTGGCAAGGAAAAAAGTGAAAGAGGATAAAACCGATGAGTAAAATTCAGTGACTGCAGGTCACAACAGCTGGGGAATGGAGTCTCCTGATAGGGGTGTGAACATCTGACACTCCTCAGAACAGCAGAGGCCATCATACCAGAGTCCAGACCACCACGTGGTCCTCAGGTTTAGACTTCTGCATAAGAAAACTCTAAGTTCATGTCCCTCAATGCAGACATATGTGGACAGCATTGGATGAAGATATTTTTGTAATGGGTACAGAATTGCTATGCAATAATCAAATACCCAGCTGCTGTAATCTCATTAGCACTGAGAGATCTGAGCAGTGAGGCTGCTGACTGTCAGATCACATTCAGATGAAAGTAGCTACAACTAACTATGTGAAACATTGATTAATGGAATGAACCTGACACTTACTGAGGAAGTCTCACAACTACTAACAAAGCAACTAAAGCATAAGGTAATACTGTTTATTATAAAAATCAGAGCAATAAATCAAGTATTCCGAACAGAACATTTTCACTAGCCTGTTATTTATGCCACTGTGAGTAATCCTATTTATCCCTTTAACACAGCTGGGTAGAAGCAGATGGTAAGTTGTCAGTACCACAGGGAAACCTCCAGAATTTCTAAAATGTACCTTTTGTTGCTTATTTTATCCATTTCATGCATCTGGTAGGCTCTATTTTGTTAATACATTATTTGTTCAATTGGCATAAGCTACTCCAAGGATGCCACAAGTTCATCCTTTGCACTTGTGGCAAATCTACACTCACATCTGACAATAAAGTTATGGTAATATGATTTTATTATTGCTATTATCACCACCATTATTATTACAAATCAGTAATGTAGACAGCACAGTGAAATACCTAGTACCAAAACCAACTGACATACATACAGTCTAGTGAATGACTGCATCATTTTGCTTTACTCCCAAATAATAACAAATCCCTTATCTTCTCTATGGAAAAAAACAATTAGTAGCATATTATCAAATCCTTATTGTTCAGGAACAGAACAGATCTCTCTTCCTGCTTCTGGCAGAGTTTTTCTAACTTATTAACAGGGCTATGTACTTTTGCAGTGAGAGAATGAACTTTTACCACTGCAGTCCGTGAAGTCTCAAGCAAATCTGAAGTACATCACAATGATAAACCCTCGGCACGTACATGGGATTTGCTATCTCGTCTCTGATGAAAGACATTTTGATCTGTCAGGCTCACCTACCAGTCTCCTTCTTCTACATTCTATTCTGTAATTTTAAAAAATTGGCAACCTCTGTAGCCTTTTACAAAAAAACATTTTAACCATGTTCCTGCATGTCTACTCTCTGAATGCAGAACTAATCATGCAATTCCCCACAGAAATCAGAATCAGCAAGAGCCTGTGTATCGGTCTTAATGCAGTGCTCATTTTTCCTGGTTCAAACCTTACTTCATACACATGTAAAAACATAATGCTTTCATATCCAAAAACGAGAAGCAAACTAGTAGACCCTAGTCAAGCAAAAACCTACAATCAGAAAATGAAAGGATCATGTTTAAGGTTCAGCACCCAAAGTGAACATGGCTGTGACTGGTACCTCTAGATGAGACTAGCAGGAGATACTGCCCAATCATGGTCGAGTTGTACTGGCTGAGCTTCAGCTTCTTCACTGCAGGTACTGTATATGCTACTGAGTTGCCCTAACAAAGCTGTGAAGGAAAGAATTTGTATAGTCTTCTGCACACCGCAACTGGCTTTATATCCCCCTAAAAACTCCTTCTTTTCACATGCCATTTCAATAAGACATTATCTTTAAAGGATTTCACGGGAGTATGTGATGCTTCTGGTTTACTTCTGCCTTTTTTTGAAACCACCTTTTGAAATTTTTGTCTTGGCAAAAGATTGAGCTTTTATTTTCCTCCTGTAGAAGCCTTTAGCACGTCTGCCAGAAATCACCCTTGGAAACTAGACACCAGAAAACGCTGCAAACAAACCATTTTCCACAGAACTTCACCTGAATTAGGGGAAAATAGATTCAATACATGTACTCATACTACCTTTCTCTGAAAATAATATTTAGCTTCTTCTGTAGTTTCCAAGAAAGTCCCAACTCTACAGGCCAATTCTGAATGTTTGACAAATGCAATTTGAGAAATCCTCCTGGGGAAGCAGTGATTAGAGGAGGCAACTGGCAGCTTGGAGGCCCACGCTGTATTCCCTGTTTCATTACTGATTTTTCTGGATGACCTTGTCAAGTCATTTAATGCCTTTCTGCCTGTGTTTCCCTATCTGCAAAACATTCAGATAAACAACTTCCTTTTGAAAATACTGTAAAATTGTTATTACGGAAACAGTTCCTCAGAATCTGGCTCTGGGGGTGTAACATCAGATGAAAAACACAATGGCTACATGACATAAATGTCAATCTAATATTTTCTAACAGATGAAACCATCGCAGTTTAAGCAAGAGGTTAACCTTATACCTGGAGGTTTTACTCCAGATGACATGTAGTTACTCATTCCATTTTAACCTTAATCCTATCAGACAAGCCAGCAACGTTAAGTGCAAACCATAAAAGTAACAAAAAGAAAAAAAACCTGGCATAAACTTCTTTGTTCTGCTTAGCTTAAGAAGTGTGACTATTTAGCCAAGCTTCGTCTTGATCAAGTATGTGCTGCTGGCAGTAGGCAATACTCGGAACTGGGATTAAAGCTACTGGCAGAGTACCTTCAAGCATACAGATGGTTTAACAGCGGCTAGTGGTGACTGGCATCCCTAAGTCCATCCAGGTCAGTAGACTCAGACACACATCTTCCTGAACAGTAACTGGCTCTTCCATGCCCCCTCAATGACCTTGGCTGGCTAATGCACGTTTTTATTGCTAACAGGCCAAGATACGTATTATAAATGGAATACCTAAGTGCAGTCTTATTATAAGTCATTTCAACATCACTCTATTTCTAGAGAAAGGGTAGCATTACATAATTCTAGGAGCAACCTCTTAACAGAGAGGAAGCAAAATGGGAGAGGAGTGCAATTTTGATATATTAATCCAGCTGTACACACCTAGGCTGGCTAACAACATGCAACACACACTGAAAAGAAAGCAGCTTTTTGACATTTTACACAAATCCCACTTCAGCTACCACAAAAGCACTGCTGAAGTTCTGCGAAGCGAGCACAGCACCTCGCACTAAGAAATGAAAAGGCAATTCAGAGTTTAGGACAGGCCTTGGAGGCCTTTTTTACAGGGCCTTGGAGATATTTCACCTAAGGAAGGATGCACGCTGACATCGTGACCAGCTTCCACAGTCGTTTCACTGAACGCGGCAACACAGCCGCCTCCTTCGTGCCTGACACCCTTCTCTCACGCCTCACAAAACAGCACCCACGCGTGCCCCAACGTCTGCGCTTCTCTTCCCGCCTCACCGGCGCACCCGGATGCTGCCCCCTGATTGGTGAATAAGTCCCCCCACGCTCTCTCTCTTTCCTCCTATTGGCTCCTGCTTCCCGCTCAGCTCCTGTGGGCCCCCCACACCTGCCGCGCTTCTCCCCTCACGGCGGGGATGGCGGTGGCGGGCGGCGGTCGCAGCTCCGGCCCGGGGCAGGCCTCTGCGCCGGGCGGCGCCGGCGACACCTCCCTCCTCGACAGCGCCACGACGTGGCCCTTGAAGCGCTACGGCCGCTTCCTACCACCGACGGACGGCGACGATGAAGGGCAAAACACTTCCTCTTGGAAGGTGACAGGTGGCGCAGGGGGGCCGGCTGCTTGGTTTTGCTGAAACTGGGGTCTAGGAGGCCGCTGTGGGGCAAGCAGTAATAAGTGAGGCCTTTGCAGGTATCTTTTTGCAAGTCCAGAGCTAATGCAGGAATCAGGAGAGATTTTGCTTCATGAATTAATGTAAACCCATCAATCATATGATAGTGACCCATTTTTTTTTTTTCATTCCTTCCATCAGCAGTGACCTGTGGTATTAAAAACTATAGATCAAGTTGGAAGGATCCAGATAGTTGCTTAAAGTAGTTAAATCTATATGTGGATTTATATTTAGTAAAAAATTATTAAATGTGCCTCCAGTCTTGTGGGAGTGGAGGGCAAGTTGCATTACTGAGAGGTAAATTACACACCTGACTTCTAGCACTGACCATTGAAACCTTATTTTGCACTAGAAATGGAAAATGTAGATTCTGTACTTATAGGGCTAGATTTTTATTTTGCCTGTCTTTTTAAAGGTTTTTGAATCAAATGAAGACTCGGGCCATCTTATCCTTACCATTGTTATATCTGGCCATTTCTTTATTTCCCAAGGGCGAACAGTACTGGTAAGTTTCTCATGTATAAAGAATGTTTCTCCTTTCATGTTAGCATCAGTATTAACTTCCTTTCCCTTCTCAGTTTCATGTTCTCTCCTGCTGAAAGGAAACCGCCAATTTTATTTTGCTCATGGAAATTCTCATGTCCTGCTTTCTTTCTGTGTTCGTCAGAATAATACTAAATGCATTATTTTGTACTGAGGAACAGTGTTTCTTCTCTGGCTCTAAAAATCTAGATTAAGACGTAATACTAAGTGCTGCTGATGTTGAAATATACATGTTTTTTTTTCGATTCTTCTGCCTAAGAAAACAGGAAATACACTGTTAAGAAATAAATAGAAGTATAACTATAACTTCCTATAAGATTTGCTATATGATCCAGCTAGTTTCTTGCCAATGACCCATTAGTATTTTGGTTTTCATAATTTGTTTTATCAAAGGGTATGGTTTTTTCTGTGTTGGGTAATGTGATACAGCTTACATTCATAGAGACAAAATAACAACTTCAAAGTTGTGTCAACTGATTTTTCTGTTGCCTATACTTAAGCATGACCAGCTACTAAGTAAAGACTTCACAGTGACACCAAAGAGGTTACCAGAAACACTCCATCTAGAAGGAGCTGTTTTGATGCTCATGACAGAGAAGGCCTGTGCTGGAAAGTGGAATCATGTGTTCAGTGCATATCACTGATACTCAGTGATGATAACCAGGAGGAATTGGCTGATAAATAGATTAGAAAGCTGTTACAAGACACTGGAAGGTACTGCAGTATTAAGATAACAAAGAGGGGTTTTTAATACATAATATGTAAGAGAATATATTGTAGCTTTAAATATGTGTAAGCTTAGAAGCTAGTTTTTGCTGTGCCTCTTGAAAGGTCTGAAATTTACAGAAATATCTTGTAACTATAGGAGGAGAACCAAGGATACCCTTGAATTTTTTTGGTCTGTGAGTATTCAAGAATATTGAATAGGTAATGAATGAGCTAGCAGAGAACTGTCATTCTGGATATCCCTCGTACAAGACATGGTATTTGGCTCATATTTTGTGAGGACAAGTTGAATGTTCTTGGACAAGGTAAAAATGGAACATGGAAAGTATTTCAGCAGTTGTGCTGAATAAGAAAAAGGAATGGAGTAATTGAAAGTCCAGACAGGCAAAAGAAATGCAACTGAAATGAGACTTGCTGCCGTCTCCGGACAAATTCTGTTTGGAATGAATCAGTGCAGAATGTACCTCTCCTGAGGCTGGTCCTGTTTTCAGTGTCACGGTGAGATGGCTATAGATGTTTAGTAACTAGTAGACTCATACTACTTCATAGAATATCCTTGAAATAACCATATAAAGGCTAACTGAAAGTAAGTTTCAATGACAAACTAAAGAGCAAAAAAGGCACAGACAAACTGTAGCCCTTCAAAGACTGTCTGGCAAAGACTGAATCTGGCAAGTAACAATGAGCGGATAAAGTGTGTTGTCATAAGGGATGAGTCCAGGAAGTATAAGAAAAGCTTTATAAAGACTTGGCTGAGAAAAGCACTTTCTTGCAGCTCTTGGATTTAGTGGCTAGTGAAGCTTTCAGGCAGCTGCCTTGCTTGAAATGCCGGATGAGAAGTTTGTGAGGTCTGTCAGGTCTGATTCAGCTTCTAAGAGGCACTAAGATATTGCAGTAACGATCACAGCCTATGAATAGTGCAGAATAGAGGTGGAAGAGACATGCTTGGTAAATGTGACAGACATCTAATACTAAGAATTTAAAAGAAAAAAAAAGTTGCAGTTTTTTTTTTTTAAAAACACACTTATTTTGGCAAGGCTTCTATCCCAACCTTAAGGTCAATACCAACAACATTTTATTAAGTTTTAGAGAAAAGGTATACGAAACCTGATTGTCAATTCTTTTGGGTAGACTTCTTTGAGTTCATGTAATTGGGGTCATGGTGCGGGTGTGTTCTGTGCATACAGAGCTAACCTAGTGTGAAATGCATTGGTACAACATGCCTTATGCCTATTTATATTTCTCAGAGATTGGAGCAGTTGCAGTCCTCCCTCCGTTCCTCTTAAGCATACTTGACTTGCTGAAAAACCTAGCAAATGCCCAATCTGCTAGTCCTGAGCATGGGCGGGCATCTTCAGAACTGTGTTAGGTTTCCTGTTTACAACGGATTTGGTCCAGCACATCTGACAGCTTTACTGCTTAGGCTTGTTCCTTAAGCACATCCCCTCCCAGAAATGGGTCCCTTTTCCCAACACTGTGCAAGACTGCGATGCAGTGGTAAAATTCTTCTTCCTGGGACAATCCCCATCTGCAAGTATCTTTTTAGTCTTTGAAGAACAGTCTGTGGAATCTTTAGTAAAGCAGCCAGTATCATCAAGCAGAAAGATGATGCATGAAAAGGACAGCACAGGCAGTGATTCTGTTGGCCAGTAGCTGATAACAGCATTGATATCAAAGTAAGTATGACCGTTGCTGAATCGCTGAATGGTTTTCTTCAAGTAACAGGCAGAGACACTAGAAACTCAGTATCGTTGTCCAAGGACAGTTTACACCACGGTCTTTGGACAGAAGTCTTCTAAGGCCTGTTAACAAGATCTGGACAGCAGGAGCAGCTTACAATGCAGTAGACTCAAAGCTAGCCAGAACTGCACAGGCCACTGGTGAAATTTTGCATACTCCTTATCGAGATGCCGTATAACAAAAAAGTTGTGATACCGTGCAGTCTGTGTTACTGCTGTAGAAATAATCAGGCTGTAGAAATGGTTAATCTCACCGGTCCATCTCCCTCTGGTCGCCAGTTCTCAGGAGTTGTCAGAAACCTGTCACATTATTTAAATGCTTTGCACGACTAAGTACATATAGTTCTTTTGAATCCATCACAGACCAAATCCTCTCAGTGGGGCTCCATTATAATGGACATTTTATCACAGAGGATAATGCACAAGTTTCTGGTCCAGAGGGAATGTATCAAATTTGATAGAATGCTGCAGTTGTTGGAGCAATTCAGCTTATGTTTCTACTTCGTACGCTGATTTCTACTTGTTGGCCTGGGCTATGAGTATTTCTTTTTTATTGCCAAGGGTTTCTCCAACACGTACGTGCTGCCTTACTCACTTGCATTGAAATTCCCTCTGATGTACTTACAGAACTGTTTCTTGCTATGTAGTAACTGCATCTTTTAAATTGTTGACATCTAGTCTTTTGATCTATCTTCTAATCCCTACTTTTCAGACCTTTTGATGTACTACAGGCTCCTGGTTTTGAGGGAACTGGATAACAATTATTGTAGCTTTGTACCTTGTACCTCTGCATAGGAACACAGTGAGGCATGAGATCTGTGTCACAGGGACACCGTTTCCTTCTCAACTTGAATAATTATATTGTATTTTTGTAAAACTTCTGTGGATGAGTAATAAAGGTATTTTTTTCTCCTCTAACAGTAATCCAAGAATGAGCTGAACTGCTAACTAAGGGCAAGAATTCATTGTGGTGAATGTTTCTAACTTTTTTTTGACTGCAGCAGTAATGATAGAGCAGGAATCCTTGCCTCACTCCAAGAATTTTAACATCATCATACTAAGTAATAGTTTTAAAAAAAAAAAAGTTTTCATCCAGCATCTGTAACAAAGAAAACTTATTAATTGGAAGCTTTTAAAATGGTTGTACTATAGAATGATATATACTTATCCCTTCTGGTTTAAAATTGGCAAGGAATGTAGTAAAATCAGCGCATTATTAGATGCAAACTATCTTGGTTTGTACCTTCTATTTTCTTTAGGAAGATAAAAGTCAGAGTGCATCTGTTCTTCAGTGGTGTGTACATTTTACAAAAGTCAAAGTGAACCTTTTTAGCTGCCGGCGAGCTCTGTGTTATGCTGATAATACTGTGGGTGGTTTTTAAAAAGTCCAGGAAAAAATCAGTGTCACATACTGAAAAGTGTGAACTTCCAGACTTTGGTTGCTTTCTATTTCATGTAGAACTTTTCATTGTTCATTCTTCTGCAGTGAAGAGTGGTGTTCGCTGAACTAACGCTTGCCTGAACTTGGTACTGTTCAGCTTCATAGTTTTCCGCTAGACTTAACTATTTTGGCCAACATGCTAGTGGTACCTCCCAATGTCCACTGTCTTAGTGAGCATGGGTCCAACAAATAACTTTTTTGGGTCAAAGGCATATTTTGTTGCATTGCTTGATAATTCTTTCATCAAACATTTTTCATGTGATGATTTATGAAATACTAAAATAAATAAACTTTTCTGTAACACTCTCCTGTCAGTTTGAAAACAAGAGGAAATAGCTTTTGTGCGAGTTATTTACTTAGTGAATCCTCTTCTGTGGTGTCTACTTTTCATCTATGTGCAACATTGACTACAACTCCATTTGGGCAAAACTGAGGTGAAAGAGTTGTGTAGAAATGGAAATCTGTATTTCATTGATGGTTGGATTAACGTGATCCATACTAGGAAGAATATTCAAGTGTTCCTGACTTGATATGAAAATATTTTCTCTATAATGGATGTATTTATGTATTCTCTTAGTCTTTTTTATTTTCTTAAAGCAGGAGTGTTAAGAAATGTTTTCTTTTCCTTAAAGAATGCTAGCTATTTTGAGCCAAGTGAGACTATTGACTCTTCTATGATCTGTTTCTAAGAATAACATTTATAAAACAGCAATAAAATATTCACATATCCTAACAACTAATTTTTTTAATACATACAAAAGACTACAGAATTATTTTCATGAGCAATAAAATAGTAGACTGTTTAATGAATTCCCTTCTAGCAGTCTTTTGCCTCATGGAAGTTGAAATACTATTTTCTTGCCAAAAAGAATGCTACAATGTATGCACTGAGTCTCAGCACTTCTAAACCAGGCAGGTTAGTAAATACCTTGTCCTGTGGACAGTGCTACGTGGTGAGGCATAGTAGCTTTGAAACAAGCGAGTACAGTATCTGAGAATGCTCCAGAACTGGTTATTAAAGTACATCCATGCTATTATAACAAATAATCATGGACATGTTCAGTATTTCCATCAGTTGCTCAAAGAAAACCAATTATTTATTTTAATGGGTAAACTTTTGGAGAATGGATAGGTGTTCAAGATCACTTTAAACATTTTTTAATGAAACTGCCAGAGATATACTTGAAACTATCTTAACAAGGAAACAAGTGCCTTCCTTTTAAAGTACAATTTACTTCTTGTGACCAGCCAAATGGAGCGAAGAGGAGGGTAAATGGAACTTCAAAGCGTGGAACACAAAAATCCCTACTGTGTAGTGCAAATGAAAGAGTGTTTTGTTTGGGGGGTTGGTTTTGATTGTTTTTTTTGTTTGTTTTAAACAAAGTTCTTCATTTGGAATTAAATTACGTAATGTATTTTTAGGATCTGTTTTTGCTCAGTGTTGCCTAACAGACTGCATATCTTTCGCTAGATAATGGAATTTTAACAGGAATATCTCAACAGCATCTCTGTCAATTTCTGACCATACTCTCAAGATACATCATGTTCTCTTTACAACAACTCTTATTTCCTTTGCCTCCTTTAAATCAGCACATCATGAAAATTATATTTTGGTGTTTTATTCAGTGCAATTAATTCCAGTGCTAGAATTGTTAATATCCTACAAATTAAACAAATTGAAATTGTGAAGAGGACTTATTTAATAGGATAAAATTAATCCAGAGTAATTGATTTGTGACCTGATCTTTCAGAGTGTAGACTAAATGTCCTTAGTGCCCTCCTGGTCCCCTCATGACTTCTAATAAGCTAACAGTGCTTAGGATACACTAGATTCTAACTCATTAATTAGGCAAGCATTCAGCAGACATTCTTGATGCTCTCTTTTCAGTGCCTGAAACTTACGCACCAAATTTTTGAGATGATATTCACAACAGTGCCTTGGGTAGATGAAGGTCCCTATGCAATAAATGAGGACATTTGATGGAAATTGAGGGAAGTGAGCAGATTGCTAATGCTGCTTAGCGGTAGTACATTGCAAAGCTAGAGGAAGGCTGGTCTTTTTTATCAATGATGCTATGATTACTATTTGAAAGAGTAGAAGGAATCTTATTTTTTATTGACTTAGTACCACAATCTTAACTCAAAAATTTCAAATTTAGTTTATTTATTTAAATATGTGCTTTTGACAAGCTGAATATCTTTCTGCATTAGCTTCCCCATTTATATTTGATATGATACGTTCCTGTTGTATAGTGATTGGCAGCAGTAAAGAGTTCTAAGGGCTTCTGATCTTTTCTCTTGCCTCCGTTCTTCTAAATCCAACTATTAGAAGAGTTCTTAAAGAGTAGTGATTAACGAAATGTATTTACCCTAAAATTAGAGTTTAATATACAGTATTGATCTAGCGAAGTATATACTTTGTATCAGGAATTCAAGAAGAAATTATTTTACTTGACTTATTAATGGGATGCCCTGAAGAGCTTTAGCCAGCTAAACCCATGAGCATCCAGCTCACCTCTGTAAGTCCCTGGTCAAGTGTCACTGCTCTGAAGTATAGTTTAAGAAAATAAAAATTTCAGGCTCTCACTGTGAAATATCAAGGTTTGTCCTGAGTTAGGGGCTTATTTTTGCTATTCAAGGGGTGGTAGTTTGTACCCATATTGGGAACTCTTTCTAGAGAGCTGACACCTAGCAGCACAGGCTCCTGCACCCTACACTTTGCACTTTGGCAAAAGACATTCATCGGTTGCTGAGTCCTTTGGGCACGGTGGCTGCGTGTGTCCTGTATTTGCTACTTCATTTAGCTTTCCTGCCTCTGTAGAGACAGAGCACTCTGTTTAATGAGTTCAACCCCAATGTGTTCTTTTCCAGAAACAAACAAGCTTAATAGCAAGATTTAAGATCCGGCTTCTAAGAGATTGGGGGTAAAAAAAAAAATTGCATGCAAAAACATAATGCAGAGCTTAACATCCTTTTATTCCTTATTCCACTTAGTTTGCTATCTGCCTCAGATGGTGGGGTTTTTTTTTTTGGCCTTTCACCTCTTTCCACTTCCTATTCTGTATTCTGCAGATCTGTTTGTGATGGCTAATGCTTACACTAAGATCCAAGTTACATACAGCATGTGGTTTCTGCTGTGCTCTTATCTACCCAACGATGCTATACATGACACATTTGGATACTGACACGTAGCTTGGAAATTTTTGCAGGGACAACTTTCTGCTTTCCCTACTCTACAAGTTGCTATGTTTGGGGATTATTTTTTTGTCACGCTGACACTCCTACTCTTGACTCAGTTTTCAAGACAGCCTATACTGCAGGAATAAAATCTAATATATTTGGTCTTATTTAGATCTTGAAGAAAGATACAAGTAAGGAAAATTTTACTTCTAGGTGTGTTACAAAGTAGTAATGAAGATTTGATTTGAATTATGGTCAAAGTTTAATTTTCACAACTTCTAACTTTAAGCTGGAATTACAATTTTATTCTACAGTCATTAATGTCAGGAAAACTTTTCAGCTTTTTAATAGAATAAGCAGTTTTCTAATTTAAACAGTGTAAAATGGCAACTCACATTCTCTTTTGGGAAGGCAAGGAGTTAAAAATTGGTATTTTTCAGATACATGGAAGCATTTGATTTATAATCTATATGTCAAGATTCAAGTAAATACTTGTGACATTTTCAAATTTTACTTAATTTTCTGAAAGCATCTCAGTTTTGCATTCAGTATAATACTTTAACATAATTTACAAGCTTCTTCACACTGTCTGCTCTCACATCCTTATTTTTACTGTCTCTTGAGATAACGGTTAATAACAGTCTTCTCAACTACAATATTTCTATTGTCGTAGGCTTTTATTAGATGCATTAATCTGGAAATAATAGTACCATTCCTTTGTTGCCGAATTAGTCACTTCTGAGAATAAGCAAAGTGTTACTCAGTAAAAACGTTAAATAATAATAGTACCCAGTATATTAGAGGTCAAAAAATCTTGCTGTTTTTAACTTAACTAATCACACTTAAAATTTAGATAGTGAATATTATTTCCGAAAAGATTTCTTACTGTACCTTACATCCTCAGTGTGGCAAGTAGACCCGTGGAGTTCTGGATAGGATGACGCAGTAACAGGGCAGTGCCTCTCTGGCTGGAGAAAATGGCAGGTTGAAGCCATCCCTACTGGTTTTGTGCAGTGTTGCGCGAGCTTGCAAGTGGGGTGCTCAGACCAGCACAGCACCTTACCCTTCCCCAGAAAAGTGCTTTCCCAAAGCTCTTTTGCCCTGCAAAGGCACCATGAGGGGTACTGTGCTAGTTTTATTCCCCAGTTATGTCGTGGTACCTTCCCTTGGGAAATGATTGGATTAAGGAACTGTCACAGGTACTTCCCAGGAAACTGAGCATGGCCTTTGCAAGTAGAAGATTGCTGTTTTCTGGGGAATTGTGTACCATAGTGCTGCGCAGCCTCAATCTGAATGGTGCAAGTGGGATGTTGTATGAGGCCTTTATCTTTTCTCTTCTGCCATCTTGCTTCGTTATCAGACAGGACCACTCTGACAGCTATACACTGTGATATTAATTAATACAATAAAATTCCTTTGATCTCATGCTGAACTCATCACTTCTTGCAAATGCACATTCCCAGTCTGTGGGATAGCCAGCTGACTCCTTAATCCATTACATTATACAATGCATACATTCATTCTGAACTGTGAACTCTGAGAACAGACTGTTTTATTTACATTTCATGAGCCTGTTATAAGTGGCAGCTAAAACTGCAGAATGTGTGTCTTTGTGTGTGGCGTTCTGGGTTTTTGTTTGTCTTTTTTAATACTGTTTGTAGTTTAAGGGCAGAGTATATAATGTTTGTGGTAAAAATAAAGTTTTTTTTCCTAAGCTATTGTTTATACCTAGTTCAGTTTCATTTGAAAACATCTGTCTCGTGAATGAATGAATCCAAACTAATTGATGCAAGCCAGTATAGCTGAACTGTTACACAAATAACATTTCTTAAATATATATTAATTTTTAGTTGATAGGGTTGCCTAAAGGCCTTGCAATCTAACATAAAATGCATAATTTGTTCCTGTGTTCATACGTTGCTTAGCAGCATGGGGTTTCTAGATGATACAATAATAAAAATATTTATAAATAACATGCAATACATAGATCACAGGCCTCATTATCCAGCAGCTTTTTGAATGCTGAAATGTAAAATCATAACAAAAGTATTTCCCAGTTAATGACAGACTAGATGGCTCTAAGAGTGGACCAGCATTGGCTTCTCAGCCTCATGTAAGGTGTGGTCGCATCTTGCCTGCTTCCAAATTATTTGGCAAATGTCTTGCTTTGTTTTCTCCTTCAGTTTAATTCCTCTCAGGGTCCTCCCTCTGATTTTTGTCAGAGATGTATGCAACTGTATTCCTTTAATACAGTGTTGTTACAAGTATGATCCTGGAGAATGACGTAAGGAGTATATGCATGATTGAACATTAATCATCATACTTAGAAAAGCGCTGACATTTATCTCTTCAAATTGTAAATATTTGAGGTCCTATGTTCCTGCCCAGTTCTAGGTCACCTTTTTGTCTATATTCCTGATAATCTTACACTGCCATCTGTCTTTCCTCATACCCGATACTGCTTAGCAATGCCCGGCTCTGAATGTAAAACACCTATGGATACTGCATGCTCAAGGGGAACAGTGACCACAGCTGCTGTGTTCTCTGTATTTCTGTCAGCGTGGTGGCAGCAGCAATCTGGAGGGACTACTTCCTCTTTCTTTGTCAGTGCCTATGTCCAGAGCAGATTTAGGGTTCAATTCATTATCTCTAGAAAGGCACAAATGGATTATAATCTCAATATATTGCCATGCAGGTTCCAGGATCTACCGCACACTAGCTCCTGCATTGTGGTCATCCTCCTTGTTGCTCTGAATTAATTTACCTAACTTCATATGCAGACTCATAACTATTTCATTGTTGACAAAAGAGAGATGAAGAATCTTATTTTCCCTTAATTCAGGCAGCCTCAAATACAGTCTATGCTGACTGAGGTAACTTGGAAAAGCCATGAGGAACAGCACACGCCTTAACATGGTGTAAAATTGGGCTTATTTGCTGCTTAGAACTGAGGAAAATTTAGAGGATCCTGACTGTAGCGACAATTACTGATGTAAACAATTTAACGATGGAGTTCTGCAGACCTGAGTTTGTCTAAAACATTCCCTCTCCTTTTTCACGTAGATTGCTTGTGCCAAATCAGGTCTGTTTCGTACTGCACTGATTTTTTTTTTTTTTTTGGTTTAGCTATTCTAAGTTATTTGTTTCTGCTTGGCAATATACAATCTACCAAAGATGCAAGAGGAAAGGAAATACTTTCTGCGTGGTTCTTCAGTTAATTAAACTTGAAGTAAATTGAATTTCATTTAACCAGATTTTGGGGTTGGAGTTGAATAATTAGGAGTATGTAAATAAAAAAATCCAAATGCTGTTTTTTTCCAGCTTGCTTTACCTCAGAAACAGGACATTAAAAGGATGACAACCTGGGAAACATCAATAAAATAGTTGGTGGGAAAGTTAAACATTGGCTGCCTTTTATGATTTCTTTGAAAACAGTTATTATTTTAAGGAGACAACATTTGTTCAACCTACATCTTACAGTGAGAGGAAAAACACTATAAAATTAGACTTAATATGGGAACAGCTATATATAAACAAACACAGTTGGTGTGTATCAAAAATAGTAACTTTGAAATGAACAGAGTAAGCACAAGTGGCCACAAGTTAAAGCGGCCCAGTGAAAAAATGAGATGTTAGAGTTGCTTCACTAGCAGTGTTTTGGGGCTTGCTAGTGCTATCAAAGAAGACCAAGTGGCAGTGGAAAAGTTCCCTATGGCAGGAAGCGCTGTGCATGCAAGCACAGGCAGCCGTCGTACTCCAACACAAATCATTCCCAAGGCTGGTTGATTGTCCAGGACTCAGCCTGGCTGCTTATCCAAAGTGAGCAGTTCTGAACTGGCCTGTGTGTTTTGAGAAGGTATGGATATTCCCCGCAGTATAAGTATGTTAGATGTTCAACATTTACAGCTTTAAATAAGAGAAATAAGTCCTTATGCTGAGATGAAATTCACCTTATGTTAGTGTTTATTTCACAAAAATAAATATAAATGCACTTGGTCTACTGCATTCCAAACAGTGAGAACATTTACTTTCAGAATATTTGTATAAACATCCCTTTCTGGAAGGGGCAGTTTAAAATGTTTTTTCTGCTTTATATATTCTTGTTCTATATAGCCCATGTTTCTATTCTGACTTGAGACCCTATCACCTACCCCGTTCAAACTCTTCTGCTCTGTGTATGTTTTCTGCAACCAGTTGTTTCCCGTCTTGAATGCAGTGGGATGTACCTTACTCCTCTAACTTCCATTCTGTTTTCCTTGCTTGCTTCCTCACTAGATCCCTTCTAGCAACTACGGCAGCACAAGCACAGCACAGATGGGTGTCACTCCATGTCTCCTCTAAAGTACTTCTCATGTACACAAAACAGATCTGCAGTCTTGTGCTTTGTACAGCCATGTACTGACACTTCTTTGCAATGCACAGTTAATGCTGATTTTTTGCCGTTGCACATGCTGCTTGCTATTTCCATTATGTTGGCATGACTGAAATTTCTTGGCTTTTGACATAACTTTCTACTGCACACAATCACTAGCTTAACTTGCTGATGCTTTTCTATTTTCAGCATTAAACAATATTTTGGGGCCAAACTCTGCACAGCTGTGGATGTCTGTAGCCAGATTTCAGAGTAATACATTCTACCGTGCAAATGAAAATATGACATGTGAAGCACTACTGATCATTCTAGAAATGTTCTAACAGTGCTGCATGCTTTTCTTAACCTACTAATCTCGTCTCATTCCTCAAGCATTCTGCTTAGTATCTTCTCTTCCCTGCCTTTTTCTTCCTCCAGAACTTTGATGTCCACATACATACCAAATTTTTAGCATCTTTTGATATACAAGACAAAACTGCACCCCCCCAAAGCAAGGGGTGCTAAAATGCCAAGTGTACAGAGGAGTAAAGGGCTTCCTTTACTGCGTCAGGCATAAATTCGGATTACACGACAGAGTGACCTTCAGAGACTTCCTGCTGTTTGACATCAGAGAGGATTTTGTATGTGGAAGGAGAGTGCCCTCAGTGTGCTGGGGACAGCCTCCTGCTCCACTGCTTCAGCAGTCTCATTGCATCATGTAGTATGGCTAGAGAACACCATCTTGCCAGGAAAGGTGCTATTTTCTGTTGTGAGGTCTAGCAGTTGCAGTTTGTCCCTCTTAGGATCCAGATTCCTTTCCTAATTCCTGTAAGAGTAGAGGATAACTTGGTACTTCCCATCAGTCACAAAGTGAGGACTTCCTATTTTTGAGGCCCTTCACAGCTTAGCAAGTCCTACCTTGAGACATTTTGGGAGTGCTCAGTGCATACAGACATGCTGCAAGTGACTGGCCTGCCTTACCTGCTGTCAGCACCTGTTTTTACAGTGCAGAGGGAAATTCTTCTCTCCCTCTGACCCCAGACCTTTTGGGAATGATACTTGCATGCTGTCTTACACTCTGCAGTCTATCATAGCAGGTATCTCATCAGCTGTGTGACTGTCATCCAGTTTGCCTTTGCTTCAGCTCTTCAATGCTTTCTAGACATTCCTCTCCTAAAAGTTCAGTTAAAAATCTACGTGCAATTGCTTCATGAGACTATAAAGCCAGTGCCAGCACGCTGCAAGAGCAGTGTCTTACTGGGGCGACTTCTTGTACCAAAATAGAATGGCAGATGGTTTCCCAGCCTGGACCTGCGTAAGATGGATAGTAACTCTGGCAAAAACACATTGCTGGCGGTCCAGGATTGACGTGACTTCTGTGGTTCTTGACCCTTAGGACACCTATGAAAAGCAGCCTATACAAAAAGCCATGGTCATTTAAAGCATTATGAGTTCAGATAAAACAGCCTGGTAATTCCTTTTCTGCCCTTAAATTTGTTTGGTTCCCTCCCCCCTCCCTGACTTCCCTACCTAATGACTCTGTGGCAGTCTGTGGGAAGTACCTTGGGAGACACAGTCCATTGCCTTGCAATTTTTATGTCATGTTTTCAGTTTCTTGGGGTATTTTCACAGAATGCTGAGCAGTCTGTCTTGTTTGAAGAGACTGACAGTTAACACAACTGGAGTATAAAAACATCTTTATCAAGTTATCAAAGTTGCTGCTTGTTTACCTGAATTCCATCTGGAGAAAAAGCCTCTGTGGTTCTTTAATAAACCAACTGCCGTCCCATTCTTCAGGTTTGCCTGCCCTCTGCTGCCCTCTTGGGCAACTTCATGGGATGCAGAAGAATTTAAAGCTCTTCGTTGCAGCTGATTTGTTATGCATTTCATGGAGATTTTCATAACATGCACAAATATAAATGTAAAACATATGCAGAAATCAGAATGTACCTTGCCACAGTGTTGTTACTGGAGCTACAGATTCAGATTGAACTCCTAGCATGCTAGAAATTACATAAAGGCAATTGTTTGACAGATACATATGCAGATAACTAATCTTCATTAGGGATTAAATTACATCACATAACTTAAGTGTGTACTTCTGAGTGTTGCATGTTTGCTCTCCAAGTAGTTTGTGTTGTGCTTTATTTCAGGAAGGCTTTTCATTAATTGATTCCCACAAGTGGTTAAAGATAGTAAGAAAAGCAGACTGCCTGCTGCTTCGTGCACAGTCAAAGGTAAGTTGACTTGCTTTGAATATTTCTAATAGCTACCACAGTTCTGTATAAGATTTCTTAATATTGGATAAATTAAACAAGAATTTGTGAGATACTGTAAATTACCTACATAAATTAAAAGAATTTTTTCTCACTCTAGATGTTAAACAAGAATGGATTGAATCACCTTAATGTCTTTTCTAACTGCTAATATTCAAGTCTTTTAGACTGCTTTCTGAGAGTTAGCTACTAAAACAGATAGATTCTAAAATCAATAGTGGTCTATCTGCCATGGCTAACAATTAAAAAGATGAAGTGCTTGTCTGACGTGTACAGAAGCGTGCTACCTATGAGTCATACTCCACTTTGGCAAACAAATATCTAAGCAAACAATTATTTAGCCATTTTGTGCCCCTGACACCTGGCACAGTAGTGGCAGGCTGGTGATTCAGGCATTTGGTATTCAAAGCAATAAGAGGGTCCTTGGTTTCTGGTCTGCCACTCAGATCTCATGAAAAGTCGTTGGTTAGCCCTTAAATAATTAAACAGCGCTTGCTTGTTACCACCTTAAGTATAAATCTCAGTTTTTTGGTTCTTAGATGAACTCTGGGAAGTTCCTTATTCATCTACACAGAGCGCTCACCAGGTTTCTCCAGAAACAAAGCCTGTTTCAAAATAAGACCTCTCCCTTCTCCCCTGATACTTTCTAGGCTTTGTGGTTTCAGCAGAAACAGCTGCCTCTAGTTTTAACTGTCTCTACTTGACAAGAGAATTCATCTCTAAGTTAGAAACAGGAATTCTGGGGAAAGAGGATGTTTTAACTCTTGTTTTAACTCTTGGCACCATTCACACAACTAATAAGGCATAAAAATATCATCTCGAGTATTCTGAGATGTTCTGGCATTCTCCCCTGACAGGAACTCTGGTACAGACTGGGTTATTGTAATTGCAGATAATAGCAATATCTAGAATAGCTGAAAACCGTAAAAATTCCTCTTTAGTTATATTTTGATCTTTTATCGGATTTCTTTTATGAAAGATGCATAGATATTTCTTCATAGGATGTTGCAAAACAATATGGTTTGCAGAGGAGAGAATGCCTTGCTAACTGCAAGATAAAAGCAGATGAGAGGCATAATAAGCATTGTTTAAATATAAGGACTCATCTTGTTTCAGAATAAGCCTAGTCTAATGGTGGCACTAGGAACTGTGTAAGTATCTTAAACTGTTTTAAATTCATTGGTTATGCTTGCCTGAAACCAAACACCTTTGCTGTCTGGTTTTTACCACATTTTTACAAAATGTGGAGTATCACTCAAGAAAACTATCGAGTTGTTGCAGTAATTAGTTCTGATGAATCAGTAGATCACCAGTTTCCTTTACAGTTAACAGAACCCATTGCCCAGCACAGTGTTAAGGGATTCTGCTGCATCTCACAAGAAATATAAAATCAACACTGCAACCACTTTGAGGCTTGAAAAAAGCTCTGAGGGACAGTTCAAAAGAGGAGTGTTAACATAGTCTTAAATTAATTCGGTGCATCTAAAATGTTTACTTACCATAAATTCACATGACTTAAACTGGATTTAGTGGCACTGCAGTGGTCCTGTCATACAGTTTCTCTGCTTTACACCCTACACTGTAGCTGAAGTCAAGGAGAAGCCATCTAAGCAGAAGAAAGCAAGCTAGGTTTTCAAAACCCAGTTCCTATATCTGAGTGCACAGGGCAACTAAGGGGCATGCACAACTAAATATTACACTATCATTTCTGATTTACCTTGTGCTCTTATTTCATTCTCAGTTATTTTATTTCTTTCCTTCCTTGCTTTTTTCACTGCATGTTACCTGCTTTGCAACTATAGAATATAATCTAGGTCAAATAAACATGGAGGTTAATCACTGGAGTCATGTACTTCTGAAGAAATTGAGTGAACTGATGTTTCTTTGTAAGTCATTAATATTGCATGTATAGCGAAACTTACTAATTTCCTGAGGAATATTACTTTAATAGGGCATTGTGCACTTTCAGCTAGCAGAATGAGTTTCTAAACTATATTTTGAGAAGCTTAGTGTTAATAATACTTAAAGGAAAAAGACATGCAGAAGATACCTGTCACAGATCGCTATTGAAACTCAGCTGTGAGTTTCAACAGTGAAATTTGCCATACTAGTGGCAACTTTATTCAGTGAAGCACACAGATGTCTAATTCTGAAGCTGTACCTGTCAGATGCACGCTTGTGTCTTACCTTTAGCTGAAAGAAACAGCTGTGTGGCTGTGACTCCCCTTGAGTCATCTCTAGTGATCACTTATCTTGCATTAGTCTTTGATGTGCCTCTATGTATAAAAACTTTTTTATACGAGACAATCTGTAAGCAGTAGTAAGACAAATGTTCTCAATATTCTTGTAGTACATGATTTCCCTTTGTGCTGTTTTCATTGAGCTCGCTCCCCTGCCCCAGCATGGGAAGAGGTGCAAATTGGATGATCCAAGTGACCTTAAGGTTCTTTAATACTTCAGCTGTTGTACAGCTCGGCTGTTACTGCTCAGTACTCAGTTTATGCTAAAACTTGACATCATCTTAGCTGAATTTGAGTGCTTTCTCTCTTTCCATGAAGGAAAAAATTTTAATTTACAAAGTCTATTTTTCTTTATAAACTGCAGTAACATTCCTTATGAAAAAGCAGAGTGCAGTACAAATAGCTCAGACTGAAAATGGATGTAGGGATTGTAGAGGTAACTAAAACAAGCGTTCTTTTAAAGTGTCCAAAAGGAATTCAAATTAAGATGCAAGTTACCTTTCTGTCATTTTAATGAGAACTCACCTGTCTGGCATATCCACAAATCAGGACTCAGTTATGGGAAGCTGACCCAGTTAAGTTGACATTAGTTAATTAGAGGAAACGTAGCTGGGCACTGGTAAAACAAGCGCTACATTTTGAATTATTTTGACTTTTTTTTCCCCTTTAAAAGGCACCGAGACAAGCTCTTGTGCTTACAATGTCCTAAAAATCATTTTATGCAATACAAGCATCTTAAAATAACATGCATGTAAACATACAGGCTGTCATGAAGAGCTGGCTCATCTTTGAGACAAAAATCTTCAAAGTGAAATGTTTCCTTGTATTCGTGTAATCGGCAGTCTAGCAGCGTGTCTAGTCATTAAAAAAATGGTCTTGACATTGAAATCTCCGAAAGATAAAGATTCAAATAAGCTAGGTCTGTCCAAGGAAAACTTGCTTCTTTTCTAGTACTTTAACTGTGCTTTAAATTTAAAATTCCAAGATCAAACTGAAAGTCCCCTTAATTCACTCCCTGAACAAGAGCATTCAATATGTATCTGCCTTATATGTATCTGCCTGAATGTGCTTAGGACAAGCTTATCATGCACGACAGACTCTCCAGCCCTCCATTTTTAGGGCTGTTTGCTGGACCTCAGGTACTTAAGAAAATATCTATTAAAGTACAGCCTGACAACCTATACTGGGGGTCAGTTCTATCCAGATTTTTATTTTTAGTATTATTTCACTATTTTAAGTAATGCATTTGAGTTTCTTGCACTCCTAATCAGCTGCATTAGCATCTCTTCAAGGCACAGCAGCATTCAGTTGGAGTGCCAAGCTGAGTTTGTACGTTTAGCTACGCGCAGTCAGAGCAGGTAGGTGGGCCAGTAAGGCTGGGTTTGATGCAGACAGTAACATAAATCCTAAATGGAACATACAGTTCGCAGAACTTTTTAGTTTAGATTCCAAAGTTGACTTAGGCTTACTTTAGAGCCATTTCATTTTTTGTCACAAATAACTGTTCAGAGTTGGCATATCCTTATAGGTAAGAACTGAATTTCCCTGCTATACTTGTAAAAACCCTGTTGTTGGGGCAAGGTTTGTTCACTTGGCTGGACCTTTAATTCATTCACAAGTGGCCCTGTTCCCTTATTTCCTTGGGCTTTTTAACTGACTTTCAAACAGGGAATCATACTCTTGTGGTTTACCTGCTGGGATAAATGAAGATAGAGCAGGGAAAACTTGTTTCTTTGTATTTAAGTCGGTGCAGCGATCCAAAAATTAATTGCCTTCTTGCTAACTGTAACAAATAGGAATTTAATTAAATCAAAATAGTTTGAGGGGATTCACAGTTAATTTAATTTCTCTTTGTTTTTTGAGCAGAATGAATGCCGCATGTTTCGTGTTCAGTTTGGTGGAGACTCGAAAGACCAGATGCTGGAACACTGCTGCAGTTGCGTTCAGAAACTTGCCGAGTACGTACCGGTTGAAGTAACTGATGAACAAAGCCAGAAGCTCTATCACAGTCTCAATCAGCTGGCTAATGGTGAAAGTCAAGTGAAGCATGCTGAGCAAAATGCATCAGTACTACATTTTGTAAGTAAGCGAGAACATATAGACAGAAAAATAGAAAAACAATCAACTGTAAATGACAAATTCACTTCTGAAGGAAGTTTCTTGCAACTGTGAGACCATCTATACAAAATACAATTTGGGAAACCCAAAATTCAGTTTACATGCAGGGAAACCTAGTTAGTGAACAGGGCTAGAGTTATTTAGGAAGTCAGCTCCTGAAGCTGGCTATCGTCTTTCCATTTTCTTAGTGTACCTCAAAAAAGTTAACAGAACAATGCTCAAAAACGTGGTTCTAGCTCCTCAAGCTTATTGTAGCATATCAGAGCAATCAGATGCCTTTGTTTTAGCCTCTAAGAGGTCACTAATAACCAAAATTAATATACGCATTTTGTGTGATCATAGGAAGAATATTAGCAATTTTATGGAATGAGATTTATAGGTGGGGGAAAAAAAAGAAGCTTTGCTCTGGGGATTGAACTTTTCCTTAGATAGGGAGCCTGGAAATGGAAAGAACAATTTACAAAGGGCTGAGGCAAACACAGGCAGTCACTAACTGTTAAAAGACACAGTTGCAGATGCTGCAGCCAAGCGTTATTTATCAATTCCCAATCAGATGGTGGTATGGTTTGGTGAAGACTTAGATGCTTTCTGCTGAGGTTAATAAACAAGGATAGGGACAGAGGATGAGACCTCAACAGTTATCAAAAAAACATGTCTACAATTTCATCAGTGTGGATTTTAGCTAAGTTTGATGGGAACCACCTGTCAGACTTTCAAATAAATTACACAGAGTAAGAAAAATTGTTAAGAGTCTTTTAAGTAACCATAAATTGTGTTCTGTTTACTACCTACTCCTGTTTTGCAGTGGTAATAATTGTAAATATGCAATTGTATCAATTCAAGGTTAACCTGACACATTTAAAAAGCAATTTCAGGGTAGGAACAGAATGCTTCCCCTGTCCAAGACAAAGACCTAAGGTAAATGGAAAAGGCAGAGACAGATAGTGTTTTTGAGGGTGACTGATTCTTAAATTTATGCTCTCTTGGTTATCCAGAGGATCACATTTACCAGCTCTAAAAGCACCCCTGTAGCTAACTTAGCCAGGATACCTCTTCGGTAATGTGATAAAAATACTGTGACCAAGACTGAGACCTCGAAAACGACCGTCAAAGTTTTCAGCCACATCATTTCCACGGTAGGACTAGGAAGTCCTACTCCTCTGGGCAGTGGAATCATGCTTGGTAGAGAAAGTGCAGGGAGAGGGGGGAAGTACTGCTGATTTGACTCACACCATTTCCATGAAGGCCTATGGGAGACCTTCAACAGCTGATAATCAAGATTTACTGTTTGTTCCTTTAAGCAGGTTACCTATACTTTGGGCTTTGCTCATTCCCTGATAAGATAAAGAATGAAAGATGAACTATTTAATGGCAGAATGCTATTGAACACCAACAGTCATACTCTTGGTGTTAATAATGCTCTTGGCTCCAGAAGTTAAGACAGAAAACCTTGCTCAGAAAATAGCATTGACAAATTAAAACATCTTTTCACTAATGTGACCCATGGGAAGGAAAAAAGCATGATCCTGCTGAGCATTCGTACATCGCATTTTTTAAAGTTACTTCCAGTAAGTAGTTTAGAAGTTATCTTAGTTTAGACATGACAGTTTAACTACAAGCCCATTATTTCCTGTCTTTCACTTTTAAAGACTTGAGCAGATGTGCATTCAGGTTCCATAAAAAGATGCCTTTTTACTGCATAAGGTAGCTGAGCACATTCTCTTCCTGTTACCTCTAAAAATGGAACTGCTTCCCTTCTTGCACATACCCACACTCTGCTTGGTAACAAGCCCTTATTTGCATTTCATATTTTCTAGCCAGATGAGCCTCTATCAGATTCCTGCACAAGCCTTGGAGAAAGAAGATCTGTAACACAGCTAGCACAGGTAAAAAATAAAATCTAACATTTAGAAGCTGCAACTGAATCTCTCTGGCATGGAGCGAAAGCACAAGCTATCTCATATGCTGTAAACATCTGGTAAATGTCTTCTCTGAACATCAGGATGCCATCATCTATACGAACAAAAACAGAGGATCTCGTGTAATGATCTGGAGCTAGGAAGTTAGCGGCAAAACCAGGTATTTCACGGTGTAATTACTGCATTTGCATAAGAACAAACCACACACCGACAACAAACAAATACCCGGAGGTCTCATCCAAATAAATGACTTCTGCAGTCATAGCTTAAGTCTGAACATATCAATCACCCACAGCAAAAGATCTCATAATTCAATTGACAGCTTAACTCAAAATCCAGAGTAAAGCTGTTTAAAAATAACTGGAAGTTTGCTGTTTGTTTACTGTGAATTTGGGACCGTACAGAACCAGATGATTGAGAAAACTCTCCAACCTCTTGTTTTTGTGCAGTGGCTTCTAAGTGTTTCCAGTGGGTCTGTCTTACCCTTTTTTCCATAGCAATAGAATGATGATTTCAGTGTTTTTTTTACATCACTGGTGTAAGGGACAATTCCTATGCTCCCTATTACAAATCTGTCATCTCTTAAACCCAAAAGCCCGTTAAACACCTCTATTTTCAGACAGCAGAGTTCCCTGTGCTCTTCTCTCAGTGGCGAGAGCTGTATTACACACCCTGCTGTTCATTCCCAACGGTTTTGTTATTGTCCTTGTAGAATGCATCGAGAGTGCATCAACAAGCAAAAGGGATCAAACAAGCAGTTTGCCTTTAGCAACTGTATTTTTTGTGACCAATCTCCGCTTTAAGAGGCAATAGTAGGAAATGTAAATTAGCATTATAAAGGGACTCATTTTCTAAAACCTGCTATTTTTTGGTCCCTGTATAAGACGAGTGTGTGATACCTGCTTCTGAACAAATCTGCTAGCGAGGCCTATATTTGCTGTACACAATCCATGAATTACTAACAAATTCCCCACCACAAAAAGACTCGGTGTAGTAGTTTCCTATATCCCTCTCTACTTCTTGGTCAGCTTAACATAACCGTGCTCCGAGCTGGGATCTCCTTTGCCCTGGCCCACAGGCTTGCTTTACAACTTCTTTTCCCCACTTCTTCAGAAGCAAATCCTTTGAACTGGTGCTCTGCAACACTCTAGAGCTCAATTTCTCCACTTCCAACCTGTCACGAAGCTAGCAGAAGCACTGGTTTTAAGCATTTTCTTGCAGATTTTTTTTTTTAAACAACATGAAGCAGTGCTCAGTTTGTCTTTAAAAGGTATTTTTTCTCCAGTCAAGATTACGGCATGGCCCAGGAAAGGAGCAACACCACAATGTGAACCAACAATAAGATTAGCAAAAATATTAGGGATGTTTTTTTTTCCTTGTCTCACAAGCAAAGCACAGCTCTGCTCCAGCTGTCAGCAGGCCCAGTCCATCTGCCAGTTCTCTTGCATCGTTTCAGGTTCAAGCAGCAGAAGTTAGAGCCTGGGTGAGCCTAACAGCAATCCTGCCTTTCCCAGATGGAGGCTTGGTTTAGCCTGTGCCTCTCATGCCAGCACATCAAAAAAAGAGGCCAGATGAGACATTTCAAGTTTTTTTTGTTTGTTTGTTTTTTTAAAGCCAGATACAGGCTAACTAGCAATACCACCATTCCCCTTGCATCACCTCTGCACATCACACCTACCTCATCCTGAAAGTAGCACTGCATGTGCTACTTTTGCTTTTTTTTTCTTCTTTGCTTTTGCTTCTGCTTCTCCCATGCAAAGTATCCAAAAATCATCTGTAACTGATGCTGCAGCTTTAAGGACTTCAGCACAGACAGGTAAAGAAAGTTAAAGGCTGAGTGGGTGGGGAGGTCTGTAGAAGGGTGGAAAAATTTTGGTACAAACACTCACTCAGTAACACATGGCATGAATAACATGGTTCACAAACAGCAGCAGCCCTGGCTGCAGCGGGGCCTTTGAACTGTGAAGTGACTGTTTCTTTAACGTGGCTGACATGCAGCAGGAGAGCTGGCAGCCCACCACAGTAAAGTTTGAGTCCAGTTGCTTCAGCTTCTTGTCAGAGGAGCTGCAGCGCGGAAAGTGCTCTGGAGTTGCCCGATAACCTACCAGTCCGTGAGACTCGTGCATTTCTCCTGTGTGTCTGCGGATGAGATCGGCATCACCTCTGGGTGCAGGGAGGCCATCAGGGCTGCCTCAACCCCAGCATGGCTCCTTGGACATCTCCCACTCCACTGCCACTAGTTTTACACTGAAAAGTGACATAGTTCACTCACCACCAAGGGAAAAAGCTGTGGGAGGGGGTTAAATGGACATGAAAAGGCTGGTTTAACCCTTAAAAAGCCCCATAATTTACTTCTAAAAGACATCTTGCTAAATTAAGAGCTTAGAACCGCATACTGAGTTATCCTTACTCAAGTGGCAGTACACACACTGCATACAGGATCCTTTTCTCACACAGAATGGGTGTTCATGAGGAAGCCATGTTACCCAGGGAACTGGCATTTCTGATTTAAATAACTGCAAAGGAATTCAAGAGTTGCACAAAAGCTGTATTGGAACTAGAGTTAGCTAGCAGAGAAAAAATTACAAACCGAAATCATGTGTGATAGAAAATATTCGAACAGCATTAATAAGGCAGATGCATCTTTATTAAATACTGAAAACTCTGATGTAGCTGCATTGTTACAAAACCATGTAATGTTACCTTTTATGTCCAAGATCCGTGCAACACCTTTGGTTTTTTCCAACTTTTGCAGTCTGTGCTGAAAAAGAAGTTTGAGCTCCCCCTTGTGTACCAGCATTCAGCCTGGCGAGCACAAGAGCTGGGGCCCTTCATTCGCTTATGCCTTATGGATCAGAATTTCCCAGCTTTTGTGGAAGATGTGGAGAAGGAATTGAAAAAACTCACAGAAGGTTGAGAAACACCAGCTTATTACCACTGGAATTCATGCTCCAGGACACCCAGCACTCGGGATGCACAAGCTTAAGTGCGATTAAATATTTGAAAAAGTCTCACTCATTTTTTTGTCAGTGTTTTATTTTTAAAAACAGGTGAATCCACTTTTTATACATCATTGCACTTCAACAAACACACAGAACACAAGTTCATGCATCTACAGTTACGCACACCATGAGAACCCTGTTAGGTCTATTTCTACAATCTTTAAATCATGAGAAATTACAGTGTCAAACTAAAGAGTATAACTAGTTGCATAGAATATCACCATGCTGTAACATTTCATCATTTAAACAAAACAAAAAAAAAAGAAACTTATAAAAGTTTGCCTGAATTGAATGTACAAGAATATGTTGAACACATCAGTGCAAAAGGATCTTGAGAATTTACATGAGTTAACAAAAAAAAAATCACTTAAAAAGCAATCATATATATATATTTATAAACTGAAGTTTTGTTTTTGTTTTCAACTGCATTCCACCACCACGTCGAACCATTCCAGCTTTTGAAGTCTGATTATAGGACACCCAAGTCTCTCTATAGAGGTTAAGCCCTTAAGATAATTTCATTTTATATTACTTCTCTAAGTACCAGAACAGTATAATTCTCTCATCTTTCAGACATACAGTAAGGAATGAATATCAGCAGCTTAAAAATGAAACACAATTACTGTATTTTGGTTTTCCCCCTCCCCCAAAATATAAATATATACTGTATATATTTTTAAGTTTTGCTGTACTTTACAAAAAGTCTCACTAGATGGCAGCAGTGCGTTTTAGAGCTTTGCCAATTTTAACAGCTACAGAAGTAAAAAAAATGGCGCATGCGTCAACTGACTTACTACTTCTAATGTTTAAATAGATTAAGGAAAAAAAAAAGCAACATTCACAGCACATCAAGCCCAAAATAGTTTACACCTTCTACACTGAAGCATTATTAAAATTTATCTGGCTAGGTCATCCTTACAGGAGAGGCTAAATAAGGCATGCGTTAGACAGTCATATTGTTGCTCACTTGAAAAGAAAAAAAAAAATCGGACAGAACTGGAGTTCTAGAACCAAGAGTTCCAACCCTTAAATTTAGCAGGTCATATTGCCATCAGTCTCTCAGAAACTTAAAGCTCTAAAAAAGAAATGAGAAAAGGTGCTAGTCAATGCCCGGCTGCATTTACAACATCACCTGCCAAAACAGCGTGCAATCAAAGCGCTTAACATCCGCTTTTCCGTCTTTAAATGAAGACACAGGCTTCCCAACCAAGGTTAGCTTCCAGGTTTTATGATCGAATGAAGAAGGGTTTGGGGTGTTTTTAAATTAGCAGTAGTAGTGATTATATAGAGCTCAACAGATTGTTAAACTACTTGCTTATTTTATGAAAGAAATCTTTTGATAACCCCAGGTGCTCCCTGACGCGTGGCAGGACAGCTCGTGCCATCCTCAGAGCAGCTGGGAACTTCCCAATTCATAGAACTGGTTATTTTCTGCACCCCAGCCACTACAGAAGAAGGAGGATTTAGGCTGCCCCTTTCTGAGCTGCGGGCGAGTCATACTTACATGATAAGCATTTTTAATTTGTGTTTCTCTGGCGTAAGTTTTTATCTTTATGATTGTTTGTAGAATTGGTTTTCCTGGAGAAAGAAAGAATTAAAAAAAATGCAAAATCAATCACAAGCATAGAAAAAAGTCTTTGCATACCTCAGAGTTAAACAGCATTTTATTCTTTCTCTTAACTCAAGTGGCTAAAAACAACAACTTCTCATCTCTGTATCTTCCCACCCTCTTGCCCAGTGTGATTCCCTCTCCTACATCCATCGTTCTGTGTCTTAGTTTTACTGATTCCTTTTTACAACTAAAGCAGCTTTTTTTTTTTTCCTTTTTGCTTATGATATTTGTAAAAAGCGTATCAAGTTGCTACACCAGGCAGTCAGGGACATCATAGGTGCCTTCAGCACAAATATTTATTTCCAACTCCTTAAGCAATATTTTTCTAGCCAGGACCTTGCAGGTATCACTTTCCTTTACTCCAACAACTCCAACTTAACAAACAACAAACCAAAGGGTTCATTACCATTAGTAATGTCACATATAATATCAATGTAATGTAATATAAACTCCAATAAACCCTCAGATTAAACCAAGGTCTATTTTTTTTTTTCCTTAAAAGGCACTTACATTGGCCCAGCTGGTTCATCATCTGCAGCAAGAATTCCGATGCAATCCAGCAAAAGACAAGGAAAGGAAAGAAAAAGAGAGTCAATCTCTGCACCACGCCCCAACTGAACAGCAAACAGCAAACCCAGCTATCTACAGCATTAAAGGCCATTCCACTTGGTAGTGCAAAGATTCATGGAGTTACTTTTCTGGATTCGAGTTTTAATGGCAGGTATGTTGCTTCGATGGTTTTAGTTAACACTTTGAATGCTTGTCATGAAGAACTGCAACTGTAGCGGACAGATTGTTGCAATATGGTCAGGCTCATCTTGTCCCCAAGTTCCAGTGGTTCAATCTCATAAAAAATAGATGAGAAGACAAACCAACGTCTCGGTTGTAAAATCCTGCTGTTTGTTTTCTTGCATTGATTTTTTTATTTTTTTATTTTCTTTTTTTAAAATTTTTTTAAGCAATTCTTTAACTGCTGATGGGCAATTACTGGTATATACAGAACCGCATATACACCATTTTCCCCCCTGGATGGCACAACCTCTACGTGTTCCATTTTTCTCCACATTTGATTAGAACAGACCAGGTTAGGAGGAGGCTGAACGGGCAATACTTGATTCAAGTCTCCAAACGTAGTCCCTGGGTGGCAGCAGGCACTTTGTGTGCGTCCGATAGAGCCCAGGGCTCAAAACACCAGGAGAAATTAGGGGTGTTGTAATACCTCCAGACACCACAGACTTCAGCTACAGAAGACTGACAGCATTGTTCTGGCTGTGTCTCTCGGCAAAAAGATTCTCTTTTAAGAATTGGAATAAGATCTGCCAATGAGTCATGTTTCACATTAGCTCTTTCATGACCAATTGAACATATATATTTTTTTTTAAATTATAAAACACCTTATTTTGCTCCCAAGCTGCACTACAGAAGACAGAAGTGCATTTAAACAGCAGTACAAAAATCAATCCAGAAAGTTAACACTCCTGTAGAAGTATTTGGCAGGGGGGACCAATTCAGGACCTGCTGTTTTTGGCACTCAACAGTGGCCGTTCCCACCTCATACTGGAGGCGTTTTTCAGTGAAGTCTTTAAGAAACTCTCAGCAGGATTCCACAAGGGTGCTTAGTGCACATGAAGCAGTTATGGAAATTACAGTCTTAACAGTGTAGGCATCCGCACGAGCACACGCTGGGAGTAATGTCAGGCAAAGGGGACATTACTCCACCTGTACCTTCAAGGCAACGGATAGGCAAAGCCACTGCTAGCACAGACAGTGACCG
Organism: Alca torda; assembly: GCA_008658365.1. Classification (NCBI taxonomy): domain Eukaryota; kingdom Metazoa; phylum Chordata; class Aves; order Charadriiformes; family Alcidae; genus Alca; species Alca torda. The sequence goes on along the minus strand of CM018083.1, from coordinate 20,330,239 downwards.
GAACAAAAAAAATATTTCAAAAAAATAAAGAACTAACCACAAACCAAGAGCTTTACAGCCAAAATAACACACTAGCGACACACCAGTGTCCACAGAAGTCCATTACCAGCAACAGTACACTATCGGACAAGATACAGAGAGAACTAGGACTAGTCAGGACAACCAGACATCAATGTGCTGTTGTATATACAGTGGAGATATACAGAGACACATCAGGTACTGAAACACAAAGCACAGTAAGTCTAGAACTTCCCTCCACAAACATCTTTTGATTCACAAAAGATCTTTAAAGCAGGCTGCACTACACACTCCGCACGCTGGTGGGGAAGAGCTTGGGACAGACAGAGAGCCCGGAGTCCCCCCCCGGCCCCAGCCCAGCCCTGCCACCGATGCCACTCTGCTTCCAGACTAGGTGATCTTGGCTTTCTAACAAGCACATCGACATCTTTGAGAGTTTGTTTGGCTGGACTTCAGAACTAGCAAACTGCACCGTTAAGATACAAGCTCTCGCTATAAAATAACCATTTTTCCTTCTCTGTTAAAATATTTAGATGCCTATTTCACATAAGTAGCTTGGAGTGTTAAAAAAAAGCTTCACATTAATAAAGGCTGCCATTGAATGTTTTCCTAACAGAGATCCAACAAAAAAGGCTATTAGAATACTTAAGATTATATAGTGGATCACCACCACTCATCCCTTTCCCATCAATAACCTAAATGGAGATAAAATAAGACAGAGGAAAACGTCTCTGGGCGTTACTATCCTGGTCAGTCGTTTAACTGCTGGAAAAGCAGCCCCAGTACAGTACAGACAAAGATCGAAACCTTAGCGAAATCAGGGCGCAACAGAACAACAGAAAAATTAAGTACAAAATTAGACTAAATAAAGATTAAAAACAGCAAACTGAAATCCAAATTAGTTGTGAACGTGAATGAAGAAGTTTTAAGAAAAAGTGTTAACATTATGACTTGTGCATTGTATAGACTGAAGCGGAGATTAAACAAACTCCAAAGCATGCAGATCTCTCACTTACCACCATTTTTTTAAGGGTATGATGCAATTGAAGGGGGGGAGGGGAAAAAAAAAAAAGAAGTCATAGTAACTGACAAATATCAATATAACTCAAAACCTTTATGCCAGAAGACCTGCTCTAGTAACCAATTGTCTCTAACAGCATGTAAAAGCGATGGCCATAGAGAACATCCTCCCAGTACGCCGCTTCATTCCATTCTGCTGCCAAAACACTGCCAGGTGAGCTGTAAGTTTTATAGATGACCATACTAAACCCCTCCTTTTGCAGGAATTTCCTTTTGAATTTGGAGGGTATCTGCAGGCTCCCCAACCCCCCTTGTTTATATAGTACAAGATGTTAAAAACCCCAACCAGCCAAGCCTTTCCTGTGGGTACAGCAATTACCTGCTTAGTCTTGCCCTGAAATAGCGCATTTCTGAATGTCAGAATTGCTGCCGTCTTTAACGCATGGTGTAACACATGTAATCAATCCTTCCAGGCAAAAAATATCTGGACATTAAAATTGTAAGATGATGACAATTAGATTGCTTTAGCTCCTCCACTTGTATTAACTGTCTAGGAATGCAATTCATGCTTCAGCAGTCTCAGCAAGGGGCTGTGTTTTGTGCCCCCCCCTTTACTTTCAGCCATGATTTGGAAGGCATTCTAGATTTTACTCAGCTTCTTTTACCTCCTTTGGAAAGCTACAGTATTTATATTTAATATCAAATTAATCTTGTGTAGCTTTTTATACCTGGTGGAACTTAAAAATGAAACACTAAAGGGGACTTTCAGCGCTAAAATTCAAATTTTTGTATCCAAAGGGACTCTACATTTCTACTCATGCTTTAAAACTGGCAAAGAAACATACAGAGCGAGGAGCAGAGACCAGCAGCTTCAGCAACAGTTCTTACACTGGCACCTGGCAGCCCTCAGACCTGCCTTTGCAGATGAATAGTGAACAGGAGCATTACTAAACTGAAACTCGTCTGCTCAAATACGCAAAAGGAAGAGCCAGCGTCCATGGCAGCTTCAGGGCCTTGTGTTACAATGCAACTTCTATGATCCGCAAAGCAATTTCTTAGAACTGTTCCAGAGATCGCTGGGGAACTTTTATAATTAAAAACTAGCTTGAGATTTCACTTTCTGGGAAGAGAAAATTTGACAGTGGCTTGAAAACTTTGGAGAAGAACATTTATAAAAATTTAGATGTGTTTGTAAGTAGGAAAATTTATTATTACTTTTTTTAGTAAGTTTTTTAGTTCTTAACTCATAAAAACATTCTGAAAGCTCCATATGGAGCACTGAAAGCAGCCGCGCAGGACCGTGATGCCTTCTCACACGGTGGCTGTTGGCAGGACACAAGCGTTACAACCTGCACGAGCCATTTAGGGCTTTGGTTGCACGCAAAGATTCAAAGACAGCATCTACCACCATGACCATGTCAGGTTCGGAGCGACACTCTTCTCTTTGGCTTCATTAACAGGAATATTTTGGAGGGAGCAGGAAAAAAAAGAGAGGTGAATGGAGATGCTCATCCTACTCCATAAAGCCAACAAAGAAAAATAAAGCAGTTGCTCTGAAGTGGAATGAAGGCACAGCGTATCGGCAACGGAGACTCTCTGGCCAAGATTACTTACATTAGACTGGAGGAATTCTCATTAACAGCATCTAACAAATTAGTATATAAAGGCCCAGAGGAGCCCGGCTACTTGATTACCACCGTGATACAACGCTGCTGGCTGTTGGGCGTAGTCAATAGGTACAATCTCGCAACATGCCTGTCTGACAGTTTTCTCCCCTTGATGAATTTTAAGCATGGGAGAGAAAGGTGCAGGTAATAGGAAAAAAGCCCCAGAAATTAACTCTTAACAAGGTAAACCGTTTCAGTTGAAAACATTTTGTTCTTTAAATTACTTACAGTAATAGCAGGAACAGGGAAAGTCAAGAAAAAAAAAGGAGCATTAGAAAGAATGTGGGGATATGGATGGAGCTTCTGCAGAGCTGGAGCAGAAACACATTTATGGAAAGTCTTTGTATTAAGCTGAGAAATGAGAAGGGAAGAATGAAAAAGGACATGTTATAACCCAGTCACCTCATGGCTTTGAGCTAAAGATCATGTAGAATATGGATTTTAAAGTAAAAACTGTTTACATTCCTATGGGGGAATGTAGCCAAGAAGTTTTTACTTTCTACTTACCCCAGAACACACCCTTTAAAACAGCGTCTTTGCTAATTTTAGGCTATTTGATCCAACAACAACAACAACAGAAAAAACACTTTCTTTAGGAATTTTTGATGTACTACATTCAGGTCACAATGGCTGATTGCTACATCTATCAAAAATAAGCAGCTTAAGCTATACCACAGAGGAATAAAAATTTATTTGCTTCCTTTTATTGTCAAGGGAAGCCCAAGCAGCTGGTGTTCTGAGCAAAATGCGTTTGCAGTCCCCTGCCGAAACCCTTTCCCATTGTACATGCAGTGATGTGCCAGCATCTCTGGCCTCCGCATGCCACATTCATGCAGCTTTCATCACCAAAAGCCACTGGAAGCTGCACATCATTCACCCACTCTTGATTCTACAGAACCCAGCCGCTCTCTGGAGAAGGTATGTGATCCGTATATTGCTTTACCACACGTAAAGCAAGTCAAAACTCTCATTTTGAAAGGATGCGGAACTTCAAGCAGCGTCTGCCCTCCCTTCCTCCTTCCAGCACATAATTTGCATGCAAGGGGGCTCGCACCCGTGGACAGGTTACTGGAGGTACTCGCTGCAGCCACCTTCCCTCCCAGGAGGACGAGAACGCCCCTAATCCACAGGCACGACAGCAAGAACCTGCACTGGGCACTCACTAATACCATCCTTGCACCATTTCTGGTGGAAAGACAGATTTCCCCAGTGCAAGAGTTCCTTTTTCTGCTATACAGCAGCAGGAAAAAAAAAAACTCACAAGTCTGAATTATGTGAAGGAGGAAACATTAGCAAAGGAGCTACTGAGCAGCCCTGTTCCGTGGCATAAAAAGCAAATAAACTAAAGACAAAAAGCAAGGTCCATGCAAAAAAACCCCCAAAACCAAAAAAAAAAACCAAAACAAAAAAAACCCAAAACAACCTGCAATCAGGAAATGCCAAAGTTAAAAGAGTGTCCTCGCCCTTCTGGCATGGCAGCGCTTCTAGACGGAGGTAACACCTTTCGTAAGGCCAGCAAATCCCTTGGGAAAGCGTCCTGTAACACACAGCCCTATGTCCCCTGAACTATGAAACGTAAGTGGCCTCACTCTGCAGCTAAACAGTAAATTGAGAAGAACTGCGCCAAATTTAACCACGTTATCTGTCACTCTACCCATCCACCAAGAGATGAGGTAGTTGGCACACTAAGACAGGTCATTTTTAGCCTGTGGAACGTGGAGATGAGAGAAAGGGAATTAATTCAGCTGGCTTTATTTTGGCTGGCCAGGTAGAGTTCCCAAGCGCTCTGGAAAGCATCCCAGACACCTTCCAGGAGAAAGATAATGTTTCTCTCCGAACAGTCACATTCCCCACTAGCAACTGTGTGCTTCTGTTCAGCATCAGTTATCAAAGTCTATTTAGCACTTCTTTGTTTAGACTCACCAAAAAGTTACAGCCCTCAAGCCTTGCTTTTTTTTTTTTTTCAGGCTGACACAGCTGTAAGACCACTCACTTTTCTATGAAGTTCTTACAAATATCCTCTTGTGTGTATACAAGTGCATGATGAATGCGAACACTGACATTACTGTTGTGGTTTGTCAAAGGGTTAACACCTCTGAGGTTTACCTGAGAAACATCCTATTCCTCTAACAGTTCTTTGTCAGTCAGGGGGGAGTGGGGGGACCCTCACATTTTGCCATCTCACTCCTTTATGCTGCACTGAATTGGAGGATTCTTTGGAGATGTGGAAACGCTGAATAGTTCAATACAGTTCTCAAAAAAGAGCAGCAAGATGAGCAGTTTCTGGAAGGTGGTACCTCAGTGAGGGCAGGCTGGTACAGCTGAGAAAGGGGAAAGGACTCCAATTAAGGAGTCTGGAGCAATCCTGCACCAGCTTTCAGCTTGGCTGGTTTTGTCCAAGGGTATGAACACAGCACACCCCATGAGCTGCCTGTAACTCGTGTAGCCTTCACTGAGCCAGCCCTAGAAACGGTGTCACCTGGGTACTGCACGAGGGAGAGCTCAGCGTGGGCACCAGCATCTCCCAGCAAGACCCAAGAAAATGCAGCTCACCTGCATTTTATCCTACACTGGTATCAGCCAGGCTCTGCACGGGCTGCAGGTGTACTTCTAGACTGTCAATTTAACAGAAAGGCTTTTGTTTTTCTGTATACAGGGGGAGTTACCACATTTAGCATCACTGTGTCTCCAAAACTTTGTAAGAAATGCTTACAGCATCCTGAATAAGTCATCTTTGCACTAGGCCTACACAGAAGTCCTCGCTCCTCAACAGGACAGACATCAGCCAGCACATCAGAGGACTCTCGGGGGAAAAAGCCTCCCTGAACGTGGGAGATACAGCACCCTGTGGGTCACCCTGAAGCACTGCAGGTACGAGGCTTGCATCCCAACATTCAGGCTGTTTACTGGTAGCAGACACCTTATCCGCAGGGACGGACAGCCAGCCTGCAGCAGGAGGACGTGCCAAGGCAAACGAAGATCCACTAGGCAGCCATCCAAAGAAAGATGCCAAATGGCCATCCATCCTCCAACGTGGCTGGGGTTTTTGGCTGCTTCTACCTGCTACTCCAGAGCAAAGGAAGAACATCAGAGAAATCTGGTCACTAAGGCAGGTCCAAATTATTCCACCATGGGAAGATGAGAGGGGTGATGGCAGGGAATAGGAAGGAATTCCAGTGTCTGAGGGAAAATTTGGAGTGCTCCAATGACAAAATTCACATCCCAGCAAGAAGGGCCAGCAGTGAGGTTACTCTGCTGATGAGGCTATCGGTATTTTCACCTGTTAGCAAGGAGGCACCAGCAGCTCTATCATTATTGCTGCAGCAGCTTCACATGAAGATCTGGCACAACCACAACCCTTGTCCTTAAAGCTTAACACATCAGAACCAGTATTAAAAATAAAAATTTGGAAACCCAGCTGATAGTTCCAAGAGATCATGACTGTTGCCAAATAATATTTATATTATGCAATGTGGTGTTTAGACTAATATCCACGTGAGTCGCTGGCTCAGCTATAGGCTCATTGATGTTACCCGCTACAGCTCACTGCAGCATGCGGAGGCAGATTTGTATGATTTTGGAAGCAGAGAGTTTAAATTCCAAATTATAAGCACGCCATTGCATTAAAACATTAACTTTGGCATTTCATAACAATGTGTTTAAAATAATATAAGAATAACCTAAGCAGAACATTTAAGTGTGGAAGTCAGCAGACTATCAATGATTTCTCACATATGCATTTGTAAACTGCCCTTGCTTATAGGGTGTTTCCCACCACGACATCACAGAAAGCTTCAAATGCCATTCCAGAAAATGAGTATCCAAGGGAATGCAGGACTCAAGTCAGCCTTTGGTTGAGAAGATGTTATACCAATTGTGTCTCTCCATCCAGGCAAACCTAATACGCAGATACTGACTGTGATATGGATTTTGTCCTCCAAGAAAGCGGACAGGGAAGACAACTGTCCACCACAGAGGTGCATCACTCTCCAGGACTCAAGCTTAGTTGCCTTTAAAATAACAGCAGACCGAGCAAGCAATTTTAATAACCTCAGTTACTTGGCTCATCATCTTGGACACCTCCATCAGAGATGATGAGCCTGGATCCCTCAGGCATCTGAAGAGTGGCCAGACCAGCCAAGAAAACTTCAGTCTCTGAAACAAACAGCTCACGAACTCTTCACCTCCAATGTGTGCCTGATCACACAGCACAGTGGTTCCATTGTGATCTGGTCACATCAAAGCCAATTTCTATTGGATTAAGTTGATTTGAGGCTGCTTGCAATGAATATTTACATATCAAATTACAATCTGATATCTTGCTTTGGTTCTTTTGAAACTTCATCAAAATGAAGTCTGAAATGCAGGGAACTATAAACAGCTGTCAACACAGAGGTGAAATGGCCAACCCAACATCAAAGTCAGGCCAACCTGGCACAGCAATACAGGAGAAGCGCAAGAGAATATTCAAATTGTCTTCTTCAAAGTTTTCTGGGCTGATTGAGAGCCACTTTGATGACAAACTGCTGGCAGTATCAACCCCTTAGCAACTGTGAAGCTGTTAGTTATGCAGAGAAACATGCACTACAGTTTCAGTTTTGTCGGATACACACCTAGACCAGTCTCACAGCATGCTCAGTAAGCAGTTAGTAAGTGCTACTCAAGTGGTTAACATCAAAAGCTGGTTTCCTCTAGGTATGCACTAAAGACAGTTTTCATCTGCTATGGAAGTGATCCAAGCCTCAGCGATTCTCAAAGTATGAGCATTTATTATCTATTTCTTAAGGTTTTTCTTGCTTTGTTGCTTGTTTTTTTTTTTTGGTTTTTTTTTTTTTTTCCCCTCTAATTTCTAAAACATGGCTCAGGAACCATGAAGTTGTTTTGGCCCAGATTTCACAGGCGGATCAGCACCTTTTATCCCAAAAGGCAAACGTCATGCTGCATTGTTACAGATCCCTTGTGCAGCTCGACAACGACTGGCCATTGCTGCACAAGCTGCAACACAACCGCCTTGGGAAGGTCCCTCCCGTGCTTGAGAGCTCATCCAGCCCAGGAAGACAGGAAGGATTCGGTGCTTCCCATACTGATCCAGCCCGTTTCCCTCTACAGCACCTGCTCCATCACTTGGACATGTCACATTCCTACAGCACGATGGCATACCAGCTGCTTCCCACAAGGCTTCCTTGGATGGGTTTTCTTGATAAACACTGTAGTAAGCAGCTAGGTGTCACATCAAAGCCTGTTTCTGTGTGGTTCTTTCAAATACTCAGCCTCAAACCGCCCCTTCTCCCACAAAAGAGGAAGGTATGCAGAAGAAGCTCAAAGGTGAAACAGTTACTACTTTTTTTGTCTACCAAACACAGTGTAACTAAATAGTGCTACCAAACCTGATAATAAATACCTAATCTTTAAGGAACATAACTCAGTGGCTATTACAATTAGATACAGTTTCCAGAGCATTCCTTAAATACAAATTCGGTTACAGACTAAAATAAGAGCCCTTTTAAGATTGAAAACATGTTCTATTTCTGAAGCATCTCTGTAGTCCCAGTCCCTTTAAGCGTAACGGTTCCTTACAGAGCCTGCCCAGTGTCCATTCCAGGTGCCACATGGAAGAGGGAGTGCCATCGGAGGTTAGAGCATCCTCAGCTCTCTCCCTTTGCGGCCCTATGCTCCTCAGGGCTGATGTGCAGGGTTTCTCAGGGGTATTACAGCAGGAGAGAGACAGGAGCGCTAGACCCACCTTGTATAATGAAAGCTTTAAAGATAGTGAAATAACTGCCCTCCCACCCCATGGTCTGAGATTGGGAAATCCAGCGTTAGGACTTCACCCAGCACTTGGACCCTCTGCGCTTGCTGGGCTTAATGTTTGGAGAGTGAGCAGACGAGAAAGCAGAGAGCTCAGAGCTGAACGAACTGCGCTGTTGATCCTTCCTGACACAAAGCCCCACTCTGTTCTGCTTCCACAAGTTCACTTTGCCTGTGTTTTTTTTTTTCCTCTCTCTCCTTACAAGCGGCTTTGAGCACACTTACCGTCTGGGACTTCGTCTGGCCGCTTCCTTTTCTCATAAATAACTATGATGACAACGAGGATAACGATTTCTGCCAAGATCCCCAAAAAGGGCCAGAGGGGAGCCAAGTGGCTGCGGACACGCAGGATGGTTGTGACTGAGACAGAGCCGACCTGGTTGGTTGCGTTGCACTGGTACTCGCCAGGATCCTCATTTATCTGTAGGTTTGTGATGCTGAGCTCAGTGTAGTTGTCTTTATTTGAGATAAAGAATCTTCCAGAGGAGTTGTTGATGTCCTGGTCCAAGGAGAAAGGTGGAAGAGGAAAAGAGCAAGAGCTTTAATAAGTCCTGGTGCCTTTTCTATGTCATAGAAAGTAGGAGAGATTGGAGGGATTCTTGCAGAGAGGCTGGTTCATTAACACAAGGGAAAAGCCCACTACTACCGTTTACTCTGTATCTCTCACTAAGTGATATTTTGAGCACTAAAGTGCTTCAAAACAACAAAAAATGTTTTCAGCTTAACTGAAAACCTGTATTTTCATCCTACTTTAACAGTATCAGCCGTGAAATGCCAGTGGTTGTGATCGTGTAAGCTACCTGTTCTCAGGCTTCTGCTTCAAGAGAAACCTCTTACACTCCATGCAATTTACAGTAATAAGCTGAAACAGAGGAGACAAGTAACAGGAGAGAGGATGCATTCCCTAGCAGGGGACAAAGCAGTTTCAACGTAGAAGGGGAAAAAACCAAGAAATAGTTCTAGTTAAGATTTTTTTACACCGCATTAGATAGCGTTTTCTAACAATTTAAGGTATAACCACCCTAATAAAATTTTGCCTTTGCTATGTTTTTAAAAGAAACACGCACTGCTCACAGATTTGTGGTCAGGGCAGCCTAAGCCACTGACTTCAGGAATACTTAGGGAAGCTGGAATTCAAGGCACCATATTCTTTCTACTTTTGAAAAACAGACTTCCAGAGTTGCTTACATTTAGAGAATTTAAAAGGGGCAAAACTTTCACAAAGTATGGATGTCTGATCTTCCTGAAAGTTAATCTTGGGTGAATTTATCGAATAACTTCACCAGAAAGACAGGGTGAAGGGAAATCTGCACACCAGCACACAGGACTCTGGTGAGTCCCAGCACTTGGTAAGTCAATCTCCCATAAAATTTAAGCTCACGCTTAACAGTGAACAACGAACCCACACTGTTATTTGCTTAACATTTTTTTCTTCATGTATCAAATTGCTACCTCTCTGGCACATCGTACAACGTAAAAATAGGTGGGATGAGGATTTAACAGCCTCCAGCTTCTCTCCTGCTATTCCAATTGCTGGTCAAAGTGTTTTCTCACTTAGATCAGTTGCTGCATGGCAATAATATGATCACTTAAACACTAATAGGGATCACTGCCACAGCCTCACATTAAGTCTTGTGAGCTCAACCAGTAAAACTGGAAAAGAGTTTGAGAAATTTATAGCCAAATGCATTTTTAACTCCCATTTCATAACTCACATCTTGCAATTTGTAGCAGATACCCTGAACATCACATCTTCCTGGACAGCTCATAACTCCACCCAGTAGTAACTCAATGAGCAACTCTGTTCGCACAACAACAATATAAAGATCCATTACTCACCGCTGCTGAACTTTACTCACTTTGTTATTTTTCAGCTTCACTCAATGTATCAGACTCTTGAGGAACTGTACTTCAAGAAGTTCTAAGGCACCCTAAATAACACATCCCTAAACCCAAGGTGCTTGTTTCCTTCTGTACTGGGGGTTTCGGCAGGTTACTACGTGCCTGCCACCCCTTATTATTTGCTTACCTCAAATACTCCGTTGACCTTCTTGCGCCAGACCCACTCGGGATGTGGGAAGCCCACAGACTTGCAGTACATGAGTGCCTCCTGCCCCTCATTTTTATTTTCACTCCTCTTGTGGCCAGTGATGTCAGGAATGGCTATGAAACAAAACAAGTCTGTTTACAAGCTGCTCTTTAAAGTCAGAGTTCTTTCAAGCTCTGAGAATTTGAACAGAAAATAAGTGACAAGTTCCGTGGAAGCTGTTGCCTTTCCCACACTGGGCCCATCTTACAGAAGAAAAATTGTGATTCCCATGTCTCTCCATGCAGCACCTCAACTGAGGATCTGCAGGAATGTCCTTCAGGCTTGGTTTGCCAGACAAAATGAAGGACATCCATCTTGAGTTATCTACCACAAACCTATGAAACTAAGATGGCCCAACCCTTCCCCAGTGCGGGAAGCTGAGAAACATCCACGTCTCCCTCCCCACCACTCAGGAGGTCCCTGCGGCTCTGCAGTACCTTCAGCTTCGAAATAGAGCTGTCAGAGAGTCTGGTTACAACTTGCCCATAGCATCAGGACTGTGCACTGATGCTGTCCTAACATGAATTTCTGAAAGCTGAATCAAGGTGTTCTTCCTTGCAGCAAGATTTTAGATTTGGTCCACAAACATGCTGTGACTCATTACACTTAACACTTGTTATACCTTACAGTGACACTACTCCTGGGTACTGCTGGGTGTCTGTAATGCAGCAGAAGTCAAAATCCCTCCAACAAAGACCATTTCGTTCAACCTACCCACAAATATGTGTGTTCTAAAGAGGGTTGCAGGTTGCAACTGCAAGAAAAACACAGCCCTGACTATCAGAGGGTCTTCTGAATTAATTTATCTATAAATAATGTCACTGCCGTTTGCCATGTCTGTCAGAGCAGCCCATTGCAGCCTAATGCTGCACGAGAGATTAGGGTGGATCAATGGACTGCCCAAGCTGAACCGTCGCTTAAGCAGATGGCTTTGGTGCCGTAGTGACCACCTTTAAAGCCCATTCGCTTTCTAGCTTGCTAATTATGTCACACGTGGCCTGCTGTGTGATGGCAGGATCTGTTAATCCAGTCAGAGTCCAGTCTGAGTGCTCCAGGAAAAGACCCCCAGGCACTGGAATTTATTATAAGGGTCTACTCAAGGAGAGGTGCCTTTACCACTAGCAACCCCTACAGACAGGTACAGAGAGGGAGCACGGGTTTGGGACAGCTTTTCTGCAGCTGCAAGCTAAAAGAAGTCAGCAAATTTCACAGTTGTCATCAGTCGCAGCGAACAAAGCCAAGCAGAACATCTCGTGGAACAGGACAACATCAACTGAACCTGCTCATCCCCCCAAATTACATCACAACTCTTTGGGAAAATGTTTGGCAAGTTTAAGTGCTAAAGGAATTACCGTCTTTCAAAGGCAAGGGCTTTTCAAATGCAGAAAGCATCCCACACCTTACTCCAGCAAGACTCTTTTTGGACAGTAACGCAGCTGGTGGGTAACGTTGTTAGAGGCAGAATTAAAACAAGCTTCTGAACAACAGAAAACCCATGGCTGTAGAACACTTCAGCTATGGTGTTCCTTAGTACCTGTGTATTCACCTGAAAAGACACCGCCAGGAGAGGCCGATCAGCCCAGGCTTTTCTCGAAATGTCTGGAGTTCTGACCATTTGCCATGTAAAGAAACATGCCCTTGCTTCTTACAGAATTATTAACTCTTAATGGCATTTTCTAACACACACTTTGCTCCAACTCAGCAGCAGCCAGAGCTGTCAGTATGCACTGACCAGTTGAACATATCCTCCATGCTGCTGCAGAGGATGCAGAGGCCAGTTCCTTAGGAGAGATACCGGCCACCAGAAATTAAAACTAACTCCAGGAATTCTGGTAGAGTCCTTAAGGAAGTTATGCCTTTTTAAACTATTTTAGTATGTCAAGCATGTTCTTTTCCCCTTCCCCCCCCCCCCCATTTTTAAGTGAACATCTTTTCAGCAGGGAGCTGAAAAAGAGCTCATTACCTAAGAAATATGCTATGATTGTATTATCCCATATGGAAGAAGGTGAAGGAATTACTTGATCGAAGCCTGTAAGTACCCACACAGGCAAATAATGGCTTTGCCAACAATATTCAAGACCATATAAGCAAGACCAAGGAATGAAGCCACACAAATGCCGACTAATTGCAAGATGATGCTAACCATAACCATGGACGCATAAGAACAAGGAGCTAGGGTTTCTAATTATCTTTAAGAAAACTGACACCTAAAATGTATCTTTAGACATTGAACATGAAAATACTTTGAGAGACAAAACCCATGAACTGAATGAAGACACCAGATCATAATTCTCTGGTCTCGTGTGGAAAGAAGCTGGCAGGTGTAGGAAATGAAGCAAGCTGGAAAGGGAAGAACATTCTGTACTTGCTAAGTGATCACACACTCGCTACCTATGCATACAAGGGGCAATTATACTTGGAGGAAATTACGTTTTCAAGCTGAAGGTCTCCAAGCAGAAAAAAAAAAGTCAGCTCTAGGGTTGAGCGTACCACATTACATCTTCAAGATACTAAGCACCAATACGCACCTACAATGAATGTCCTTTCAAAGCACTGTCTGCAGCCTCAAAGAGGAATATAACATTTATTCTGGAAGATGGTGGTTCAAGAAGTGAATTTCATCTCATGATCTGCTGAAAGGTGTCACCTCTTCCTTGCTAGGCTTGGAAAGTTCTCTTTTAGGCAGAAGCAAGGTAAGCCCAGTGCCTCCCCTGCAGTTTTTGCTTACTTGAGGATGATACGCAGAGATCATGTCTAGCCTGATGAAGATGAAAGACCAGCAGCAGCAGAGCACCAGAGACAGACTTAGGGTGACAATGCCACAGTCCCAAACCCAGCACTAACAGGCCGTCAAAAGCAATCACAAATTATCCCGATTAGGAAAAAGAAGAAGTAGGATTCATCAGCTTAAAAATGAAGCCCCGCACAGTCCCCATCTGTCAGCGTGTGGTTTGTCGCTGCCATCCCCCAGACAGCGAGTCACAGCGGAGCCTTGCAGGGGAAGAGGGTGCAGCCAGCACCCTGCAGCTGGCCCACTTTTTCCATAAGGTTGCCGCTAGAGAAAGAAAGAAACAAAGAAAGAAAGGAGGGAAAGCTTTCTAGGACACCTTAACTTCTACTGCAGGGTGACCTAGTGTTCTCCTACAGCCAAGAGATAATTATATTTCTTTAAGAAGAGGACATCTTTGCCAGGTTATCCCAATGAGAGCAGAAGAGACAAGAATACATTCTGCTCCTGCCTTGCTGGGCACGGTTTTGCAGCAGTCATTTCCAGCTCTACTAGGACGGGGACTATTTTTGTACGCAGTCTGAGGGGAGCACTACATGGAATATTAATATTTCAGGGCATTTGATGCTAGCCAGTTTCATGCTATGGCTGAGTTATTAATCCAGTACTTATTCTGCCAAACTGTTTAGCTAGTTGTGTTCTGCTGTACAAATGACAATTAAAATATCGCTGCAACCATCTTCGGTCACAGATTTAGCAACAGTGCGATGTTTTCCTGTGAAGCTTTTCAAGTGAAGATTTTTCTTACAGCATTCTGCTCCAGTGCCAGGAACGGATAAAGCACAGAACGAAGCAGGTTTTGCTCAGAAAGGATTTAGATTTCACTTCAGCTTTTAAGCAGCAGAATCCACATCTCTGTTCAGATACAGCTGGCTGCAGAAATGTGGGCACGACACGCTGTGTCAGCTCCTACAGCGACAAAACCAAGATAACGCCCCTGATAAAAAGCAAGCAGCATTTTTATCCTTACATTGTGAAACAGGAAAACTAAATCCTGAAAGTTTGCTTGGAACAGCAAAAGAGGCAGGGTTAGTTTAAATTAATTGCTACTAAAAAAAAATAATCAAAATACAGATTTATTCGTTCTCGACACAAGAGTAAACTTCTGATAAGCATCATTCTCTTGATAGTTTTAAACTGAATCACAACAGAAAGTGGTTTGTGCCAGAATAAGCATTAGACCTTTCTGTTTTGAGTACCCATAGGCACAAAATGCACTGTGCAGCAAGGGCTTTGGGAATACTATGCTCTGAATACAACCCTCTTTTGAGTTTTTTTTTTCTTGTTACAGGGCATGCAATGCTGTTTCTTGATGTAGAGGAGGTATTCAGCCCTTAATTTCCAGCTATTTTCAAGATATTTTACTAGCATTACTAAAGAAGAGAGGAGAACTAACATGCGTAACACCTCCAAACCACGTCCCAGTTCACAAAACCTCTTAAAGCTTTCCCATTAAAAGACAAAATTAAAAGTAAGGGCAAAAGCACCTAAAAATATTCTTGTGTGTAAAAACTATTATGTCTTATGGGTGACCTAGTAAAAGGGCTCTGGAAGACTTATTTTTCTGCATTATAATTCTAATCCATGTCTACCTTTATAGCTGTGCTGCAAGAAGGGAGAACGTGACATGCATTTTCTGTGTAATGCTTAGGACCACTCTGAGACGCAGCTGATTTCTTAGTTTCTGGGACAGCGTCATGAAATTGCAGCAGAGATTTCTTAAGACAGTCAGGAGTCAAGAAACCAAGATCTTCCAAGGCTGCTGAAATAACCACTGGTTTTCCAGTATGCAGCTTGGGCTGGAGCCAGAGTAGGAGTGGAAGTAACATTCTGAGTGTGGGTATTGCATGGGAAACAAGAGCCTCTGGTGCGGCTGAAATTTGGGCGTATATTAAGCATTTTCCAGAAGTGGTAAGTTTTATGTCTCTCAGAAGCAGCGAACAGCACTGGTCTGAGCACTTGCTATTGGGAAACCAATAGCAACTGGGGAGGACGGAAGAGAAAGGTGGACAACGAGCAAGGGATGAGGAGAGAAGTCAGAAGAATCCCCTTGATGGATTTTTCTGGAATGGATAGTGACAGAAATGCCTTAGAGGAAGAGGCATTAAAAAGCTCTACCTGCCCAGGGGCACAGAAAGGAGGGAGCCTTTGATGGGAAGGCAGTACTGAGAGAACACATACCCTCCATCAGCCATACATCAACATCTTCCCTGATGCTTGCGCTCCTTTGGGGCAGCCAGAGGGAACTGGGAGCACATTCTTTCCCATCTGGGTCTCAAGGCTCCTGCTCTGCACTAGATGGCTGGTGGAATATCAGAAGACAAAAAGACAAACGTGTTTCCTCCTCCTCCTCACAAGATCTTGATAAGAGCAGAAAGATTGCATGGGCAGAATTCTTCAGGGTTGCGTTTTGGTGGGGTTTTTTTCCTTTCTTTTAATCTTTTAAGTTTCCTGAGCTCCAGCATCACAACAACACAGCAAAAGCACTGCAGGTATTTCCACTGTGTGGCAACAGAGCAATTAAAAAAGCCTACTTCCAGATGGGGAATAATAGATTGCACACTGCATCTTGGCTAGTGCCTGGCAGGATCATCATCACTCTTCCTGCTGAAAATAACCACATCATCCATCACGGCCTGCTTCCCTGCAACATTCTCAGCCAGCTGACTTCACTGCAAAAGCAAAGGGTGGGAGAAGATCCCTATTTCAAGGCAGAATCTTCCCAATATCAGTGTTTGCTCAGCCTGTTTCAGGCTTAGAGCTGCACTCAACACAACGCCCCCAACAGGTCTGAGAATCTGAGCACGAATACTCAAAAGTCTCCACCAGACGCTTCATCCAAAAGCCAAGTGTATGAGGGAAACCAGGCTTTGGCCATTCCTGGGAATTCCAAGAGACTGACATTAAAACACAGTATTTCCAACGGCTGTTATACTAGCGCTGCCCTAGTAAATTTTTTACCAAGAAAATCTGCTTTAAATATGCAAGGACACCTAGCAATTCTAACAGCAATGCTCATGTTTCTGCATTGTCTTCTTACATAGCACACGTAACAAGAAAAAATCAGGAATTCAGGAAGAAAATAGGCAACATTACATAAAAAGCAAATGGCGCTGGTATATCCTGGATTACATCTGCTGCGAGGCATTTGTTAAAGTTGTTCACAAGTTGTCAAAAAGTCACTATTTTGGTCCACAAGCACTTTCATATTCAGAACCATCTTTTCTATGTGCATCAGCAGTTTAAAATTGCAATATAATTGCAATTGAGCAATTAAATTTGTATACAATTACTTTGCCACAGATACTGTGACAGGCCACACATGCAGGTAAGCACTGAATTATGGCATCTGCACGGTCAAACATGATTCACGCGTCACTGATTCATCACATATGCCTTGATGAACAATTAGGTAACATCTCCACACATGAAGCAGTATCAAAAAATCTGGTTCTCAAACCAGAACAGAACTGCTTTGGCAGAACATGTAGAATATTTACACCAAACTGGAGGAATCACAAAGAATGTCTTCCTTTACAAAGAAAAAAAAAGCCTGTGTATTCTTTGCAACTAGCATGGATATTATTCAGACACTTACATCCAAAAAATTATGTGCGATACCATACACGTTTAGCTGTGTGGCTCTTCTAGGAGCAGTAACTCAAAGGAGTACACTCTGATCACAATGAATTTACGTACAGCGCTAGGGCTGCAAGGAGACCACCAAGTTCTCTCACTTGTGCTTTAAATGCAGCCCCAATTTATTACTACAGAAACTTCCAAGTAACGGGAGTTAGACAAGGAAGTGTCTTTTCAGTATACATGCATTCCAATTTCCAATTTGCTTTGCAGAAGAGTTGACAAGGTACTTCCCACTCTAGGCAAGCCCTGGTACTTCTCTCTGCCGAGGAGGAATTCGAGGCCCATCAGCCACTCCCTGATGCTGTAAGGAGGACCTGGAAAACAGGGTCACTGAGTCCTGGAATCGCAACTGCTGAGCGGGTTGCAGGCGTAATACCTCCCAAGAGCAGTGCTGCAGTCATTAACTTCTAACTGATGACTACTCATTTGTATTTATATATAAACTGCCCGTGAAAATTTGTTAGTAGGATTAGTTATTCTTCTCCCTCTGCCCTTTGTGCCAGTACTTTAATCAGATACATTGGCTTTTCTTTCTACAACGTTCAATCCTTTGTCCCTGTAAACCTCTCTGCCAAGTTCTCTTGGTGTCCCTACCTGCCACCAAACAGCAGAGAAGCCCTAAGACAAATGCTTCTAAAAAGTCTTTTGAGATATTACAGAAAGCTGAAAGAGGTCTTAATCTCTTACCAAAGTTAAATTTCCTGTCTCTTGGTTTGTAAAAAAAAAAAAATCCCCCTAAAAGAAAGAGGGAAAAAAACCAACCCACACCTACATACCTTGAACACCCAGAAGACAAGCTCACCAGAAGTACAACATAAGCTTGAATTCAATTTGCTGTAAGCAAGGCAATAATTATTTTTAGAGGTGCAGTCAGATTTTTCTTAATCCTAGGCCAACAGGAACTTGCGGCGCGTGAGCATATATTTTAGATTTCCTTTTTCCTTGCAGAGATAGTTTCTGCACCAGATTTGGTTGACACTGGGTATATTTTCATAGGTTGTTTTATGCAAGATCATTGGAAAAAAACCTTGTAAAATCGACACAGGAAGTCAGCAAGCTTTTCTTGGTACAATATCAGTCAGAATGCTTATTTATATGGCAATATTTCTCTTCCCCAGGAAACCGTTTGTATGGTTCAAAAGACAGTGTCCCTCTAGATAGAAAAGATGGCATTCAGAATGATACTGTGCATTTCTCGTTTCATGCAGAAGTGCTGCATTACTCCCACTTCCTCCCTTTGGATTCAGGAACCTGACCATGCAGTCTCCAGTGAGGCACCAGAAATGCCCAGGGAAGAGGTCAGCGTTCAGCTTTTGCTACAGACCTGTGATACCTTATTTAAACACCAGCACTCACAACACGGATCAGGACAGGCTGCCTCGCTGCTGCAGGGATGCTTAGAAATAGCATGAAGCATCCTCCTTCCCATTTGCTATTTTCAAACAGCAGCAGAGGAAGCTCTACATTTAAGCTGGGGATATAGGGAAGACGGTAAGTAATGCTAGCTTAAATTTCAAACCAGTTTACAGTACACCTTCATAAAACAAGCATCGGTAAAGTCCCAGGCGCACAAAGGCTGGTTGCAAGACCTTTTAACGCATTTTTGCATGATTTCATCTGTCTTTGACTAACAAAGCTGCCCCAATGCATCAATGCCATCTCACTGCAGCACATAAAGGGCAAACCACAGCAACTGCAGAGCAATGGGTCGGTTCATTTCCACAGTTATTTAACAAACAAATAACTGTACTGTGGCAGTAGTTAAACACTGCATAAAACAACATCATCTCCGTGTACATCTAAAACAGTGTTCTTTTGTTCAAGAACTACAGGAAAATTCAGAGCAAACAGCACATTTGCTGCCGTGCAAGATTCTTTCAGGCTATTTTCACATTTTGTATTTTCTAGCCACAATTTTAGGGTCCTGAAGATGTCAGAAGAGCACCAACATGCACAAAACGGGAAAAAAAAGAGATGCATGGAAGTACAAAAACCCCAATCTGGTATAGGGCATCTGTCAAAACCAGAACCCAGGCTATCCCAGCAGCTGAAATAGTGTCTGCAGACAAAAACCTACAAGTACACCAGTTCGGAGCTGCCACAGGAGATGCTGCTTCTTACTTTTTTTCATATTCAGAACAGAGAAATTCAGAGAATACATCTAGATGGCCTCATTTACTGTGAAACCCGGAGGAAACCACAGACTTTTTGCATGAACACAGATATATTCTACAGCAACCTCTATCCCACTGGACAGGCACTCACTCTCGTGATAGCCAAGTTTACCAAAAAAATGCAGAAGCGTGTGCTAGACGTGGTTTGCACAGAGGGTACTAAAACACCAAGTGCAATGGTCACGTTTCCTGTATCTGTGAGATCTTTCCCCTGGGACTGTGTGCAAGATTTCCCATGAAATTATAACTAAGGATCGGACCCAGCCTTGATTTCACAAGGAAAGACCCCTTGAGTTGGCTCTCTTGTACGGACACTGAGCACAGAGGCAGTGAAAGCACTTCACTTTCAAGGAGAGGAAATAAAACAAAATACCAAAAGAAAAAAGAGTACCTTTCACTTCTATAGTGGCGTTGGCTATAGGAGAGTTTGAAAACACAAACACGCACAAGTATTCCCCTGACTCTTCTGCTCTGGGCTTCAAAATCCTGCGGACAGGGAGAAAACACATGAGCTGCATTAAGTACTGTGTTAGCAACCAAAAGCTAGCAGGCTAGGATTTCCACCACCACCCCCCACCCCCCCCCCCCCCACCCCCCCCAGTACTTTAGTCTTTTAACCAAATTTCACAGATATTACTTGTTAATTCAACGTATGCTGTGCAGACGTACCTACTTGAAATACGGATGTTGTTTGCCTAGACAAAGAGTGAGCTCTAGTCTGTAAAGTCAGTACCAATTTAGCTGGAGAAGCTGCATTTATTTTAAAAGCAAAGAAGGAGCCTGACACCTGTTAATTATGCACTACAGGCAGCAGTTTGATGCAACTCACCCTCAAGTCACCAGCCTATTATTCAGATATCACCTCCCATTGAGAGAGAAACGTGATTTGTATGTACTATACGCATTGAAAAAATCATACATGGCCAATGGGAAAGCGTAAGCTGTCTTTTTTTTCCATAGCAGATGAGACTGGTCCATTAATAGTTTTCTCTGATTCAGACTGATGTGGAAAAACTGCAAAAGCTGGTCAACTCATGAAGGAAGACACCACAGAGGAATGTGCTGCCACTTAAAATTAGGAAAGACTAATGCAATAACTACTAGTAGAGGGGAAAAGCAGATGCAAGTCAGCCAGAAGGAAAGCAAGGCTGCAACGATTGTGGGGAAAAAAAAAACAACATAAAAAACCTCAAGATGAATTTACACTTAAGATGATGGAAGCTTCAAGTCCACCAGCTTTTGCCACCATTTGAAAAGCTTTTGGATACAAATGACTTATGTGCGGAGCTTCTATGTTCTTCAGATATTTACCTACAAAAGACATGTTGGACTAGAGCAGCATAATGATGATGCAATGCAGAATTTACATAGCACAGAATAGGGTAGAATTCTCCCCATCCCTCCCTCCCTTTACTGAAAGGTTTCTTGGCTTTTTTTATTATTAGCTTTAAAAAACACACCAGCATGCAACTAAACAGAAACCCTGCAGAAGAGCACTGTAATAAAATAATTTAATTACACATGGAAACTGCTTAGACACATGGAAAAAGCTGCTCAGTTTAACACAATACTTTGACTCAAGTCTTCACTGTGTTTACAGCACTTACTTTCCAGACTCACCAGTGAAAGTCTAAAGAGAGTAATAAAGTTAATATGTCTTTTAGAGAAGCAATAATATACCCACTTTTCACAGAGTTAAAATTAAAGATTATCTCAATGACAGAAGGAATGATCATTTAGAATCATCAAACATCAAAGCAGTAACTGTGGTTTGAACTGCAGAGAGTATCCTCACGAATTGCGCACAGCCCGGAACGCTAGTGCCAGCCGTCGCCGCTGGCAAACACACACGCCTGGCACTCCTCACCTACCTGCTGCGGGAGAACCCCACCCAGCTGCTTCCATTACTAAGCCGTCCTGAGACTCTGCAATAGTGAGGGAAGGCAGAGAATACCTGCCTCTCTCTAATTGTGTTTCGGACCTCAATATTACTCTAACCACAGCTTTTTAGCCACTATAGTCAATGCTTAAGAGGGGGAATAAAAGTAAGACGCTGCATTCTTTCAGTTCTACATAAGCTTCTTTTTTAAAGTGTAAAAGTATGGCAGCCTCTGCTAGAGTGCTATTACCATAAATCATTAAAGCAAGTGTAAGCTGATACAGCTGCAAAGTTTTAGAGACAAACAAGCACCTGGAACAAGTTTGCTCAGCCAACAGCTTCCCTCAGTCCTGTGCTTTTAGGAAGAGCCCAGCTTTTCATAGATGTAGACTTCCCAGCAGATGCAAAAACACTGTCCTGTTTCAGCCAGCTGAGGTTAAACCACAACACCCAAAACCCCCATTTTCATCAATTTAGCTCAGTAACCTGCTACTCAACTCTGAATTAACTGATGAGGAATTCAGAAAGAAATCACTATTTTTCTCCTCCAAGCTATGAACGTAGACTGGGGACAGATCTCCAGAATGGAAGCACAGGATGGCCAGAACCCCTTCCAAGCACTTCCTGCCTGTAAAAGAATACACTACAAATAATTCTTGCCCATTTTTAATTAGAAATAGTGAACTAAAAAGCAACACTTAACTCTGAACTTTCTTACCATAGCTGCCTTCCAGCAAGTGCAGCTACATCAAGTTTGAATAAAGAATTAGGAATGATGTGCTTAATTTCTACTGTTGTATGAAGCAGGATTTTTAAGAGACATAGTTTAACTTACAAATTCTGAAGCTTTCTGAATGGTAAACAACACTGAACTTCAATGAACCAACTACGTTTCAGAGCAAAACAACACGTCTTAATGACTGAAACACCAAGAACCTGAAACATTTTTATTTTTTAGGGGAAAAAGTAGAATGTAAAAAAATGCTGAAGTTAAATAACCTCTGTTAACAACTATGTTGACATTGCTTGCATGAATTTGGTATTTCTGGATCAAAAAAACCCAAAACCACCAAACAACTAGGAAACCAAATCAAATAAGTTAATGAAAGATCAAATGCAGTGTGACCACACACAATAAAGAAAGCCTAAAGCCACAATATACAGCAAAGCAGCTTATAAATGATCAGGAATTTGAGGTCTACATTGCAAATGCAAGTTTGCCTGAATTCTCAAGCTATGCTGTGACTGCACCATGCTCTACCAACCCTTCATCCACTGGGAACAAAGTCTGCCCACCTTACTTCTTTCTTCTCCAGGAAGTTAAAACTGAAGCCAAGTTTAATTTTTCTTTTACAGAGGAATTTGAAAAGAAAGATTCTCCCTAGCTTGGAACAGATTATAGAGAAGTCAGCCTCAATACTTAGTTTCCCAAATAATAATGTGTGATTTTCAGTAACCTTAATGCAACAAGCCCTTTGTACCACTCAAACTGTTACTTTTGGACAAGACTGCTCATCAAGTTAATTGCTAGATAAGAAAGCAGAGCCTTTAAAACTCAGAACTAGTGTTAAACATTGTACTGAGAAAATAACAGGATGTAATTACAGAACTAAATGAGACTTTTTTTTGAAAAACTGAACAGATAACACAAAGTGAGCTAAAGTGGAAAACAAAAGGAAAAACCTGACACATCTTTATCAGAATCAAACACAACTTCCAGAGTCCTGTGGATGAAAGGATGCTTTGCTAAGGCAATGAAAACCTTGAGTATTTCTTAATCCTGTGCCCATAAGAGTTATAAAGAGCCCACAGTACTCTGCTGGAGACAGAAAACCCAGCTGAGTGTGCAGGCGTGTTTCCTTGCTTTGGTGTACAGACAAGGTACAGTAAGCCAGATGCAGTGTAATATCGAGAGCATTGACCAGATATAAGCACCTCTTTCTGGCATAACAGCTGAGTAGAGGGTCAGAAGTGGTCTAATGTCTCCAAAGATTTAGTTACACCAGTGGTTAAAACATGCCTTAAGAGTTCTTAGCTTAACACTGACCAGAAAGTTGTATTTGCTATCCATGCTGGCATGGATAGCAAATCAAAGGGAAAAAAAATCTCAAGAAAATCACACATACAAATCAGATCTCTGATGGCATCACCGAGCAAGCTTCATATGCTCTCATCAGCTCCACGGCAAGAAAGTTCCATTTCAGGAATACAGAAACCCTCAAAGGATATCCACGCGATACAAGCTACAGTGAAACTAAGAGGTGGCTGTACACGTTCCGTTCTCCGTCACACCCTTAGGTGGAAGGCAAAAACAACGCCAGAGCATGCGCACGTGGAACAGATTAATGCTGCAAATGGGGATGTGCTGACAAATAAGAAGCACAAGGGATACAGCTGTAGTGGTTTAATCAAGATTTGGTATCATTTCATAGTAGTGGTCTGATGACTTGTCAGTCACAACTCAGACAACGCCATCTTTCATCTCTCAAGGCCAGAAAATGACTAAACCAGCTGATTTCAGCAGTGATTTATGTGCTACATTTCCCTGCATGATAAAAATGCACAGCTGCAGATCCGTCTTTATGTAGAGATAAGACGGAGACTGCACCATATACTCAGAGGAAAAGAAAACTAGACTGTGTGACTGTGCCTATGTCCCCACATCATGTATACTCTAGAGAAGAATTAAATTAGTTCAGATTGAGAAGCAAAGCTTACATTATGTTTTTGTTGACATTATGTTTACATGAGCGAGGTGGGACAGCCATAGACAGCAATCTTTCCAGAATCGTTCCCCTAACACTATTCACAGACATGTATTTTGTGGAGCCTCTAATGCAGATCAGATCAATTTGTTTGACCATCGTGAAGGTGAACCAGTGACCTTGGAGTCCCAACATCCCATCGTCTATTCCAAAGCCATGAAGATCATTCCAAAGAGACTTACTTGTATTCTGTAGTGTTTGAAGGTTTTCTAGTGCCAGGGATCTCCTCTCCATTCTTCACCCAGTAACTGGCAGAAAGGGGGCTGGGACTTGTGGTGAGGTTACACTGCAATGTGACAGCCGGCCCATGCAGATGGATGATTACATCCTCGCTGGCATTGATCCTGGGCTCTGAAACAAAGGACACATTAAATAGCAACTCTTCACTGGCAATTGTGCCACACTAGTCTAAAAAAATCCAAAGGGGAATCGGGAAGGGAAAAAGACTACACAAGGAATGTCACTGCACTAGGCTGGGAGACATCAAGAAAGCCACAATAAAACAGCTGGCCACTAGTGAAGGCAACACCTTACAGTACCCCTACATGGAAAAAAGAATTCTTTATTTCAGATTATTTTAACATTGAACATCACTACAGATTTCTATGTAACACTATTAATCATTTTTTACACACTACTGACCATAACCTGGGAAAACATACATCCTGTGACTATACACAAGAGATCAGCAAGTCCTTCAGAAGCAACTTCTTTCTGGCTATTACTTGGTTCCTCTACTTTGAGGTTTAAAGCAAACCCATTTTCTATACAGAACAGGCCTCAAAGCTAGACAGTCTTCTGAATAATGTTTCTGGACTTACCCCTGGAAAAAGATTAATGTCTACCTAAGGAAAATATCCTGCGCACACAAGATAGTTCAAATAGCACAACTTTTCTGATGTCTGAAATTTGAGCAAACACCCAGTGTGAATAAGGCACAAGTCTGATGAAAAGACTGTTAAGCCCTTAATGTTTAACAACAAAAAGTAAGAAACACACCAAGTTAAAATTAGAGTGGGGAACTATTTCATTTCTAAAGTAACCTTAAACATAAACATTTATGAAGAAAAAACCCATGAGCCCCATTGCATAAACAGATGATAAGATTTACATACTTTACTGGTTGCAATAGGAACTGAACCCAGGCTGTTCCACCTTACAATCTTACCTGGTAACATCAAACTCACGTTTTTTTAGGGGAGAGCCTTTCAAAAGTGCTAAGATTAGTATGAGGGCACTGTCCTTTTCATTTCATAACCACATTTTCTTAAGACCGTGCAGATGGTTATCACTCTCTAACAAATAAGGCTGATGAATTTTTAGAATAGTTGGAGACAAGTTTCTTCCCAAACTTGGAAAAAAAGACCTTTCTATTGATGGCTCACAGCTCATTTCAAGTATTCTGTAACAAAACTTGAACACAGGATGACAGAGCTTAAAGGAAATTTAAGAATTCTTCTTAGTCTTCTAAAAATATCTAGATTTAGTATTGGCTGTAGTTTTGGCTTGAACTAAAGGCCACTGCTGTAGCAGTCTCTGCCATGGAAATGCTGCTGTGTCCTCTGCCTTTGATGTATTTCTTACTTCAAAGGGCGAAATGAATTCCAAAGAGGTAGCTGTTGCCAGCTGCTCATTTCCCCACCATGCTCCTGCAGCACCAGCCTCTCCCAGCACCTCCTTTGCATTCTGGTCTGCAGCAAAGTGCAGGATGGTAAGTCAGTCAGTAATAAGTGTCTTTGGGATTTTTGCAAGTCAGCAAAGGATTTTTAATCCTGCAAATTTTTGTTATGCCTTGTGGTGACATATTTGGAATACACATTGAGTCATACCCATGCAGTCTTTTGGTTATTCATCTGCAAAGCACTTGGAAAACAAATTATTAAACAGAATGAGGGGAAGTGGAAAATACCAGTACCGTCAAGAAACATCGCATTTTTCATCATATAAAACATTCATCTATCCCATAGTACCCATTATTGCCCAGAGAGGCAGGGAGAAAAAATACCTATCTACTAATAACCAAAGTCATTCGAGTCCCTGCATATCCTTTCTCCCTGTCTTCAGCAGGCTGGCTATATAGCTTCTTTTCACAGCTATTTAAAACTAGGACTCATTTAACTGCAGAAAAACTGGCAGGTACTGTAGTAACAGAGGGTTTTTTTGACACTTCTCGCGGACACTTTGCCATTATCACACATTTTCAACTGTGTTTCTGCCTCATTGTTCCTATGCTGGGAATTTGATCCATGCAAGGATCTGTTTGGGCCCTACAGGGTGCAAAATTGTTTTCAGCCATTACTGGACTGCCCTGTAAGCTTTTCCATCCCCTGCGCAAAGAGCTTGTGTGCATTCTCAGAAAAACAGTACCTGGAAATATTTTAAGTAATGTGTTTGAAATAGTAATTTGGCATCAGAACACTCATCTAGAGAAATAACTTTTGCTAGAATTCACTGATAGTACTGGGTTTTGTTTTAAACGTTTTTCTTTGATGATGAAAGCAGCATCTTCAAGTCTGCAGCCTGCGAAATAAATGCAGTTTTCTTTTCAGAAGGGCTTAAAGGCTGCTGTAACAAAGACCACGGCACATCTAGCAAGTGCTGTTATAACAGATGCTGAGACACAACCTAAAAAGTGGTGTGATCAGCCTGCAGCGATCCTGGAAATGGAAAGCATACGTGTTGCCATCAGAAAGCATTACACAAAGTCACACACAAAAAAAAAAAGTGAATTCAGTCCCTACAGAAACCGGAAAGTTAAAGACTTAATCCAGAAGGGTTTTGATAGTGGTAATCTTCTGTTCTTTCATGTTCTGCTGATAATGGACTCTTCAGCCTCTAATGCTGATGAAGCAGAACATATAAATGAAACCTGCCTGGAGCACCAATGACTCCTTCTGCCAATCCACACCTATTCTTACCTACAACTCCACTAAGCTGCCATGTCCAGAAAATATTTACAGCTGTCTCAAGCTTGCTTTGATGGGGCCTTTTGTGTCTGACTTGCAACTTAAGTTTTAGGTTAAAAAAAAAGAAGATATATTAAAGGCAACCGCAATTCCATTTACATCTTTTACCTGCATTTATGTTGCTTTAATTTGTTTAAAAGAAAAAAAAGCAATTGGGCAGTACTAGCCTGATTAAACTCTAGAAGACAAACTGCAAATTGAATACTAATAGGACAGCAAACATCCAAAGAAGGATGTCCACTTTAAAAAGCAAGATGCTGAAGAGTCTCTTGTTACACATCACTTAGACTGCACATTTTATGTAGGATCACGTTTTTAAATTAAAAAAATACATCCATAATTGAAGTTCTTTATCCAAACTAGGAATGAGATAGATGCTGGACACTAGTTCTTGAGTGCTAACTTATAAATCAAGTTGCACTTGACCTCTTTGCATTCAAGTTTTTATATTTGAGACAAGCTGTGATTTAAAGGACAGTAAAAAGAGGTTGTGCTCTTCTGATACCTTTGATGTTCTGTTTCAGTGATGTTCACATTCAATAAGGCCAGCAGCAAAATGGCCACCATTAACTGGAAGCTGTAACACTGTTTAGACAGAAAATTCCCATTTCAAAAAGACAAATTGTGTTAACGCTGAGACATTTTGGGCCACTTAAGATGGTCTCCACCTTCCAGGGACAGCTTGGAAACCTGCTCCCCCCGCTTAACTCCATTTCCAGCATGGCCACACAGGAGTTTGATGTCCAAGTCATCTGTTTCCCAAGCAGCAGCTGGTCATCTCTCAGCACACACAATATTACAGAGTAAAAGCATCAAAGTATTCTGTTCAACATTCCCACCCCCCAATAAATAAAAAACAAAATCAGAAGAAATCCCAGGCACAAGGCACATAGCAATGAAGTCACCATACACACTCCAGAATTAGTAGCACCAGATGCAACAAGATCATGTTAACTGAGGACGAAGATAAAAGGTTAAAATTCAATGCCCGGAGCAGGTTAGTACTAGTATCAATGGCCTGAGAGAGGAAAAAACCCTCTTTCCATATGGAGATCTCTTCATAGTAATTCATTCCCAAATGATGACTTTTCATATGAAAACGATTTTCTCCCTCAGTAGGTTACTAAAACTGAGTAGCACAAAGAGGAGCACAGGACCACCACAGACTTGCCACACTCAAGAAAAACTAAAGGTCTTAACAGGGGCAGCAGGGATTTCCAGAAGACGTTCCCTCCTACAAATTTTTTAGGTTTGCCTTAAGGTAGTATTATTTCCTAAAATTACATGGCTCTTGCTGTTGTAGGTCATGCAAAGCAATGTGCCGATCCAAGTCCTTTGGGACCTCAAAGGACAAAGGAAAGATCAGGCATTAGGACTGAAAAATGAGCAGGTCTGAGCTCAACAACCCAATGCTACTTAAATTTTCAAGTCAATCCACACCATTGGGTTCACTGTCTGTTTTTCCACATAGATCCGTGTTGTTTCCATTTTCCCCGAGGGAAGGTCTCTGATCCAGCAGTGCCGACTGCAGCACCACATTTAAGGGATGTGTCTTTTTAAGGTATCCAAAAAACTTAACTGAGACAAAATTACAGAGTTTGATATTTTTGTACCCAGACAAAATTCAAAGTGGTACATAAAAGGTTTATTTAGGCACAGAGCACAATAGCAAGATACCGCCTATGTTCTATTCCTTGCCACCTTAGGACATCGAGAAAGCAAGTTCTCCTGTACTTCCACATAGCAGGCTCATGTTGCAGATTTAATTCACTCTCCCTGTAACTCACCAGACACTTGCTTCATCTCATTAGCAAATGCAAGAGTTTTGCATCTTACACAAAATGAAACAGGGTTCTTCTCAACTGATTCTGATGATACAAATTTCCAAACTCGTCTGGGACTGCTTTAAAAGCAAGCTGAATGCAGGAAAAGTCTTATAACAACAGAGAACAAAAAGCAATTCTGGGTCAACCATATTCTCTTGCTTTTGAAAGTTCTTTCCGCTGCCAAAAGTTGGGCTCTCAGATGAAAGCCATTTAGCTAAAGTTATTAATTCAACACTGGGGGAGGATATTCCCATCCCCCCACACACTTCATAGGCTGGATTAAGAATAGGTGCATCAGTTTGGTGCTGCTGCATCAGAGAACTCACTAGGAACACGCTGCTGTCCAGAAAGGAAAAGAAACACCATGACTTCATGGAAAAATCTAAACATTAAAGGTCACATGTAACTGAAAGGAAAGGATTTGTACAAAAGCATATATGCAACCAAAACCATGTGAGAAGGCATTCAGAGAAATTCCAAGAAAACAGAAGAAATTAAAATAACACAGTTAAACCTGGGAAGAACACAGAAATCAAATATAAAGGCACTCATGGAGAAGCCAGCATTAACGTGGCTGGAAATCTACTACAAAACTAAAGGGGGTAGGGGAAGAAACACAAATTCAACACTGGGCTTGTTTTCACACAGAAGCTATAAAATGGATCCACAGATTTTCCCAAGTCCTTTGATCCTAAGGAGAGACAGAGATGGCAGACAAGGTCAGCACTACAGGCGGAGGAACAGTCTGGGGTTCAAAACACCAGGACAAGGGAGCAGAGGGTTTCATGGGGGTGACAGGAGGGTGAGGGTCACTAGACTGCCTCTAGAGACTACAGTACCACTACTGGAGGGTGATGGACTCACTCTGAAGGACGCTTATAGTAGCCTGGGCTCGAATCCACGTTATGGAGGGATTTTGCCTCAAGTCATTCCTCCTGGGATCGTTGCTGGCCCTGCACTCGTAAGTCCCAGAGTCTTCCAAGGTAAGGCGGGTTATTCTCAGCACACTCACCCCATTCGCCCCGTAGGCAGTGTTAATGGTGACACGGCGCTTCCGAGCGCCATCCCACAGCTGTTTGAAAGACTCAGCCCGGTTGACTTCAGCATACCACCACTGGATCTCTGGAGTGGGGTTCCCAACCACATCACAGTACAGTTCAAAGGCGTCCCCCGTGAGTTTAGTTTCTGACATGGGCGACTTGACAAACCCAGCTAGAGGGAGGGGCAGCAGAAACGCAGTGACAGAGTGGCAGAAAACAAAAGATCTTATAAAGAACAAAGCAATGAAGTGCAGAAAACAAAGAGTTAGGTAAGACATTAGCATCTACAGTAACACAACGTTCATAGAAAAAGCACAACACAGACCACTTGCTGATGAAAGTCAATAGTTTTGAGAGCAGCGCACTCCCACTCGGAATATTCATGGGAAGCAAGGATCCAAGGCACCAAGGGCTTGTCCTGGCCACTCTGGGGATCCAGCTGTGGCCATTGTGCTTGGGAAGCCACAGGCTGCAACACATACCAGATAGGAAGTACCTCCAAGCCCTACAGCAGACTGATGGGTTTTCAAGCCTTTTTCAGTTGCATGGACCTTGTCATTAGCAAGTGTTAAGTGTTATGGGACACATGCCTCTTCTCTGAAGAGCCTTCTTGCTTTTTATGACCTATCTACAGGGGAAAAAGGGTAAAACCCTAATGTTCTGCCCTATGCAGCTCACACTTGTGAACTCTGCTTTGACTTTTTCTTCCATCTATTTTGGCCTTCTGAGGCAGGGGATTCCCCATGATACACATGACCTATTTGCCTGAAGTAGTTGGATCACCACAGCTCCAGGAATCTCACAACCTTCTAAGGTAAAGGCAATTTCAGCGGTATAGACACACAGGCCACAAGACTGTGGCATTAGTTAGGAAACAGACAGCAAAGTTACTTCCAACAGACACCATGATTTTTGCCTTCTGAAATGAGATGCCGTGCTGACATTTGTGACCAGGCCAAAATATCCTTATTATGGCATGAAATCCTTCAATACTTACCAGCTTCAGAGATGTGTTAAGAGCACAGACATACTAAATTGTCCTTCAATCCTATTTTCAAAGGTATCTATTGAAAACAGTGTTGCCTTAAAGCCAGTTTCTTCCCCCGCCAGCCCCCCCCCCCCCCCCCCCCAAAACCTAAAAGATTAGAATACAGCTGGCCAGACAGATTATGCAGCAAAACCCATCATATTGCTGTGTTCCCCGGGCAGCAGGGCTTCTCATCAGCAAGCAGAGTGCCACACAGCTCATAGGCTGTTTCATCCCTCTCCTCAAATTCTCAGCTTATTTTCAGGAAAAGGACTGAAAGACAGTTCAACAGATTTTAGAGAACAGAAAGCTGGACTTAAAGCCCTGGTAAAATTTCTGATGCACCCTTGTTAAATAGCATTCCCTCCCACATCGTTTGGCCACACTCACAAAATAGTGAAACAAGCAGTTGTACATTGACAGACAGTTACATGGGAAGCTTGCATTATACAGACATCTCTAAAGAACCATTTGGGCAAGAAAGCAAGACCAAGAGTCTCTAGAGCACAAGCAGAAACTGTCCTTTGCTGGCACAGCCCTTGTGCAGTACCTGCAAGCCACAGCTACAAAAACAAACACTCAAAACCAAAAAATACTGACCCCAGAAATCATCGCAGTTACCAACTAATTTGACAAAGCCTTGTACTCTGGCACTAAAGGAGGTGACCTCTGTGGCTCAGTAGAAATACCACAGCAAGTAATCCAGTGCTGCAGGGGGGGAGAGGAAAAGCTATTGCACTACAAGTGCCCTCATTACTCACAGTTACAAACCGCACTACGACCACCGACCACTGTTGTTGTGTCTTGCGGTTAACAAGGATCCCACTGCTTCCACACTGCTGCTTGAAGCAACAGAGCAGACTGGGTTATGAACTTGCTCTGCTCGACTGTCCACATTTCAAGGGACACTGAACGAGGAAGACTTTGTATTCCCACTGAGGCATAAATCAAACAGTGAGACCAGCACCTATCTCAACATGGTTTACTAGACACAAAAAGCTAAAGTGGTAGCACATGGTATAGGCTCACTTCTTTCCAAATTCTAGTGGTTCTCTCTTACACTACAGCCTTTTTTTCCTACCTTCCACCATAATACTGAAACACTGAGAGATGATGGTAGCTCAGGAAAGACTGCTCAGAAAGTGATCCCCTTTCTACAGGTTCCCAGTTTCCACTAAACACGGATGCACAAAGATGACGAACTCCCTTGGCATGAAACACATCCCTCAAGTCAAAGGCCAAGCGACCCAAAACCCAAGTCAATCCTACTTCTCCAGCTGTCCCAGCTACTAAGCAACCATTTCTGTAAGAAAGACTTCCTACCTAGCCTTTGTGGCAGGGATGAAGTGGTGTAATTGTGTATTTTAAAACTGTTAGCTCCACTGCTGCTGGGGCTACACAATAGACATACGTGGTATGAAAGAGTACTGCAAATCCTCTAAAAAGGAGTATCAATAAATTGAATAAAACGAACCATCAAAAGCTGTCGGTTTTGAATCTGATTCTGCATTTGCTAAGCTGTTAAAAGTATTATAAATTATTTTTAGGCTTTGTGCAAAAGTTTTAAAAAGATTAAACAGAACAACTGCATCAAAAGGTCTCTTTAGTAAATATTGTCTGGGTTTAAGTTTTAAACCCTACGTTTCCATCAGTTTCAAATCCTCTTGAAAACCAACGTCTCAGATTATGATAAATTTCAACGCAACACACTATCTTCATCTGAGTAACCGTGTCATCAGCATAGATAACTCCATAATGGTGGCAAAGAAAAAAACACAAACTGGATTTGGTGGCCCTCCCCATCCCACCAAAAGATTAAAAAAACCCACTCTTTAAAAAGGTATTCCAGGTTAGAATAAAATCCTGGAAGGATAAATGGGAATAAAGGTGGCAGAAAAGCCTCCATATGCAGATTAATAAAAATTTAGCATTACAAAGGACTGGCAGTGCTATTAAAAACTCTACACAAGAGTCTCAGGTTAATGTTTTGCATTTTGAGTTGTTCAGAAACAGCAGAGGCAAGACATCAAACAGCATCAGTAAGTTGAGGCGATGCTTCCAGCTACAGTACATCTGCCAGAGGGCCATTTCTGATTAAGATATCTAGCCAGAAGCTGCAAAAAGAGCTGAAATCTGCCAGTACCAAGCTGACATGTTTAAAAGAAAGGAGAAAAAAAAAAGGCTAGGTATTACAGAGAATGCTCCCTGTAATGCAACAGGAGTCTGGAAACTGAAACACTGCTGCTTTTTGGCGATTGGCAGCGATTTCCGTAATTGTTCAAAACCAAACAGAAAATGACACTGTACAGATTTCATTGCTTACATAAGAGGCTTTTGGAGCCCAACAGTTTCCTTACTTGGTCTTCTCCAAGCACAGAACTCCCTGCTTTCTTATTACCACATTCTGCCCAATTCTAGAGACAGGAGCATCAAAAGAACAGAGACTTATCAAAATACAAACAGATCAAGCCAAGAGTTCAAGGTTTTATTACAGTGATTATACTCTACCCATTTAAAACTGAAAGCCTGTCCTTAGTTGTAATTTGAAGCTCTTATTTCTGCAGTGTAAGCTGTAGGAAGCACTGGTTGCAGGACTGATGTTCAGCTTCAGCTTGCAAGTATCAGCCCGGTACAGAATAGCAGAGGAAAACTGTGGCCAATGTTCAAAAGCTGGCAAAGGTCAGGGCTCTGGGGAGGGTGGAGGAAGGGGGCAATAATCCACAAATCATACCTTAAAACAATATACATCTATGGGAACTAGGAGAATAGCCCAAGTCTTAATGTTAAATACAGCAGGAATAAGCACCCTCAAAAATGTTTACAGGAAAATATTCATATGAAGTTTTGATACTGTAAATTTATTATATTGACAGCTGTATTTCATTACAGCTATAAATGAGTTATTCTGCTACACAGTCAGTTTTCCACACCAAAAAAAAAAAAAAAGGTGTTTGAGGGGGAGGGTTGTTCAGGTTTTGGGTGTTTTTAAAGTTAATTGCTATCATGCATAAAAGAACAAAGGAAAAGTCTATTGCTAAATATCCTTCACAAGGTCTTTACTAATCTTCACAATATACCTGAACACAAGAAAAATTATGTTCCAGCAGGAGCAGCTATTCAAGTACACTATTATGTTTATGTTTCCAACCGATTTTTTATTAATTGATGTTATCTGCCTGAAGGACAGAATGAAGGACAAGTGGCAATAATACTAAATCACTTCTGAAGTGACACTTGTTTATTGAAGATTTGATCTCATGCACCAATTGTGAAGATAAAGGTGAGAAAAGCAATGAAATAATACTCTAGAACTAGAACAAAGTAGTCTCCACATACAATTCTGCCAAAGATGAATAAAATCCAGCGTGCAGCTGGGCTCTTCACATTTGCAAACTCTGCATGTTAAAATTTGTATTGTAGTGAAGAACCACTAAATCCAAATTAAGAATAAAAAAAATGCATTTTGAAAGGCAGGTGCACTGGAACTCAGACCGGGGGAGAAGCTAAGAGCTATTCAAAAGGGCAGCCAAAAATTTCCATATGCAGTAAGAGAAACATGTACAGCAGACTTCCTGAGCCAGAAAGGTGGAAAAGCTCCATCTTAAACAAATCTTGAGTTCAGAAGAGGAGAGTGGACAAGAAGCCTAAAGATGCTGAGTTTAAATGACTGTAAAAGCTCGTGAGCAAACTGGTTTCATTAATGAGGCTTTATCAATGAGAGACACCTTTTCAGATTAATTTTTCTTCTGCCAATATTTATGAGCTACTTGTTGGCCAAAAGCAAGCGAGGCCGAGCCAAGCTACATTCCAGCTTTGGCATATAAATGAATCAGAGCCTTACATCCTAGCAATTCCCCTTCCTTCCCCTGCCGCAGCAGCGGCACCCTTTCCAACTGCAGCTATTTCCCTCATTGAGAGAAGCCAGAGAGGAGCCAGTAATCCAGTACCTCTGGAAGAAGGAGAAGGAGCAAGGCTTATCCTCTTGCTGACGCGATCACGGAACTGTAGGATTAAATGTAGCATGCAGCCAGAAATTTATACATACTAGAAACACATGGAAATATTTCGCCGTAATTTTGACCAGCTTCTGAAGCCTGTCGAGAAGTTTGTGTCCTACCTTGGCTGGAGCCCAAATGAAAAAGCAGCACAAAAAGACAATTCTTGAATAGCTTAAAACCAGTATCGCAATGACCAAAGAGCTTCCCAACTTCCTCACCTACTAGAACAGACACACAAAAAAAGGATCTTGATACAGATATCAACAATTAGCATAAAATATCCTATCAGCAATCTACCAGTCTAAGAATATACAGAATATACCTGACAAAAATCACCCTCGAGTTGCAGGAATGATTGTGCTATTGATTTAACTATCTTTTTGTTACTGAAATTTAGCACAAGAGGCACTAGGTTGCAGAAGAATCAACGCCAATGGTGCTGGAGAAGCAAAGCAGGGGCAATATTGATCTTCTCAAGTTAAAAACTGGTCTAAAGAAAGAAAAAAAAGAAAAACTAAAAATAAAGCTAGGTTTTGCCTTAAGAAAATGTAGGTAAGTGCTAGCTGAGGAAAAGACTGTTAAACCAGTCCCAGCAGAAAGAAGCCCCGACAATGTGAAACAACATTATTTTCTCTAGGTTTAATGTCTATCAAGCATTAAGATTAGAGCTTAAAATAAGCACAAGCCCATCAACATCAAATAGCAAGAGGAAACCATTTTGAAAACGGAGTCTGCAAAGACCGGGAACAAGGAGCTATGAAGCCCAAGAACATAAGGGGCTGTTCAGAGCAGTTCAAAGCAGGACATGAGCACAAGACCATACAAAGGTGACCCAAGTGAAGGAAACACAGTGTCTTTCCAAGGACATTTTCAACCACAAGGAATATAGCTGTAACAGAGCAATTTTACAGTCGGTGGCAACGCAGCGCGCATCTCTGTCAAGCAAGATAATGTTCCTCTCCTATCCTGATCCTGGCTTTATCTTGTGGTGAATTCCACTCACATGAAGAAAGAAAACACAGTTCAAAGCTCAAAAAAAGTTTGCAAAGCTAGTGCAAAAAGAAACCTCATTTTCAGTATGAGCCCACAATACACAGATAAAATGTAGACTGTTTAGTAACTGAGTGCTTTACAGATTGTGTATATTTACAATGAAAACCATCATGTAAACAGCAAGACGCTGATGTTCCTATTTGTCCCATTAGCCCACCATATGTCTGTATTTCACCAATTCTCCACTTCTCTTGCGCCTTTAGCACAGTTCTGGAGATTTTATTTCTGTCCATTGGTTGAGAGCTTTGCCTGCAATTCCACTTATTTATAGACTGAATAAAGTAGAGCTAAGCTAGTCTTTTTTTTTATTTCCCTTTGCCTCTGAAAACCCATTAAAAATTTCCTTATTAATATAGCGTAATTCATTTTTGTAAATACATGCCTTCAGGCATGCCTTTCCTAAATGGAAGAGCAAAAAGCCAATTATCTTTGCCAAAGTGAAGTTTTATATCTTCTATAGACCAGTGTTAGCCAAAATGCTCCAAGTGAGATATTGATACAGTACTCTAGCAAATACCATCACCCTTGGTACCAAAGTTCTGCCACCAAAGACAGGCATTAGGGTTGAAGCTTCATTAAACTGTCTTCATATCTTTTTCCTAATTGATATTATTAATTAAGCAGCCCTGGTTTATTTTTTTAAAAAAAAATTCTTTTGGCTTTTCCAAGTACCCAAGGCTCTGCACAGGTAAAATGAAGCAAAGCTTTACCACTGCTGGTAAAGCTTCAGAGCAACTAGATAAATCCCTTGATCTTCCATCATGGAATTAAGAAAAAACTGCAGTTACGAGGATCCAAAAGGGAAGAATATAACATAACTAGATGCAAACACTTCCCATACTCCTGAAACGCTGGATTTGTACTGTCTTGGAAGCAACCACCTCCTTCCAAAGGAAATCAGAAATCTGGTGGTGACACCAGGGCTCGGGGTTACAAAGTGTGGCTGGAGCTCAAGGGAACGACCAGACAGATTGCGCTTTCAGGAAAGGGGATGAAACTAAGTGCCAGCTGTAAAAACCTCATTAAAATATAAAAGCATGGATGATCTTGAGCAGTCCACAAAGCACCGCTCAGCTGTCTTTGCTCTGCCCTCACTTCAGCTTATTTTCACCTTTATTACATGGCAACAGTCTCACTTACAACTTGCACCAGTATATCAAAGAAAACTATAATAAAAAGCTGCCCTCCTCCTCTCCCCTCTCCATTTTCCCACTGCTACTTAAACTGGTACTCTAATGCCTTTTTCTTCTTCACTGAAGGGTGTTAATTAAGTGATAAATTTTTTGAGGGTGGAAAAAAAATCGCCATCACTTTGTCGAAGTATTGCAATTGTACTTCATTTAGGATGGAAAAAAAGGCAGCCTAATTAATGTTTAGTTTCTTTCCAATGCTCACCTTTACTACACCAAAGTATTTGAAATTAGTCAAATTACAAAAAAGTCAGAGTGAGCACGCCAGCTGGAGGAGAAGGGTGAAGACATCTCAATCCTATGGAAAGCACTAAAGCATCCTGCCTGTTTTCATCTATCATCTAGTAGGTTTGATGGTTTCCCATTCTCTTATCCCTAGAGAGCGTGGTTTTTAATCATATCACTGATAAGAAATGGGTTTGGTCTTAATCACTTCACTGATAAGAGACAGGTTTAAGTTTCACAGTGCACTCCCTGTCCTCTTTGAGTATGACTCACCAGCCGCCGTAGCACCCGTAACCATCGTGCGTCACCAGCCAACCTTTGACTATAGTCTAACTGCACCACACCACTTCCATAAACGAAAAAAAAACCATTGGCATTAGTTTTCTTGCTCTGCTTTGTCCTATTCGTTAGCCAACTACAGAAGCAGCTTTAAAAACAGCACTTCGACATTCCTATCAGACATCCAGATGAGCCTATACTGCCTATAAGCATACTGAGAACTGCAGCAATACATGAAATTAATTCCTGCAATCTCATCTTGCAGCTTTATATAGCTGAAGGTACGTTCTGACTTGATACAGATGAAAACACTCCCCAGAGAGCACCATACAAAATGCACGAGCCCATGATGTAGCGATAGCTTCATTTCACAGAGAGGGAAACCTGAGGATTACTTTCTCCAGGTCCACAGACATGAGGATTAACATTTTCTGGATTCAGACCAACATTCCTCATTGCTCTGTGCATTATAAAACCTTGCTTAGTTTGACACACAAAAAAGATTTATGAACAAACTAATTTCATTTGTTTGCTGAAGTAAAATTCAGAGAGTCCTTAAGTAAATGGTTTCAGAGCCTTTGCTGTTGCCAGGCCATCCTGGGAACATGCCCCACGTAGCCAAGAGACACTTCTCTGCACAGATGGACGGAGAAAGGCCACAGGGATCAGCTTCTGGGTTATAAATCTGAGAATTCAGACTGGAAAGGATTTCTGAAGGTCCTTTGATCCAACTGCCTTCCCCACACATAAAGCCCTTAGATTAGGTTGAGGCCCTCAACCTGCCTATTCATCTTCTCCCACATTTCACACCACGGATGCTTTTATTCAAGAATTTCCTTGGAATAAAAAAAAAAGCAGTGCTTAACTTCACACTGCAATGACTTTCAAGTGCAACCGCTATTTTACGGTCACTTTTATTGTGCAAAACCCGATCTCAGTGACCATAATTCACTGAAAAAAAATGCATCAAAGCACGGTTCACAGACACACTACCGAGTAAAAGAGACACCAGTGTGTTATGGCAGCTACAGCTATGCACTTCTGACTTCTGGAAATTACTTTCACCTCAAATACATTCTCATTGTATGAACTGCTTGGGTTCAGAAACCTTCTCCGGACTTCTTTCTCATATTCACACACAATTTCATGAGTTGTGAACAGTGTTTACAATTCTTCTACTTTTGCAACAACCTCATATCTGCATGTTTGATATGTGAAAATAGATTCAAAACTGGAATATCTGGCAAGAGAAGAATAGTCAGAACAAGAAATTAATATTTACTCCCTCTTTTTGGCTCCATATCGATGTAAGCCTGCTGGCTGTAGTCACATTCTGACATGTAGGAGTTCACAGATCTTTCTTAGTTCTTTAGCTGGAAAGAACAAAGTTCTTATAGTTATCTGGTACTGTAAAAGAGCATAGTCTGAAGAAGTAACCAGAACACAGACTAAGGTCTTTTACAAACAACTGGGAAACTTGGTATTTCACTTAGTTACTGGAAAAATGATGGAACAAAAAACTGAAATACACTCCACTACAAAAGAGTAAGCAAAGCTTGATATCAACATTTAATTGCTGTCTTTGTTAAGGATCTCTAACTCACCAATTCCTTTATTTTTCTGCAAAGGACTTAAAAACGCTAATAACCGAAGCAGTGGTTTACATGTATAAACTAACTATTCAGATAACTAACGAGGAGCAGACATGGGGTAAAAAGATATTTTTCCATAAGTCTGTCCCTAAAGCATGTTCTGCAGTCCTCATCATAGCTCATTTTATACTGAGTGCAAGCTCTATTTTCAATTTATAACTTCTTCCTTATCAAAGTCTGCTTTTTGTTTTACGCCCACCTGCTTAAAGGAATATAAACTAGAAAGCTCCAAGCCTCTCTGCCCTGAGAGTTTATGTATTAAAGCGATTCTCTCTGCTTCAGACATGCTGCTTGGACAGACACTTTTTAATATCACTGCAGACATGATATTAAAGCATTCTCTTCTACAGGAAGTACAGAAAAATCTCTCGTTTGCTTATAACGCTTGTGGCAATGCTCTCCAAATAAACAAGACAAAGACATTATGAAGCCAGCTCTGATCAATCTGAAGCATGCGTTAACTTGCCTGTGAAACAGTTAATGGTATCCAGCTCAACAGCAAGTCCATGCATTTGTTCAGTGCCTTAAAATGCACATTACAGGATATCAGCCAAGCCCTACTCCTCACCATCTCTGAAGTAGCTCACATACACTGCAAGTAGCACAGAAGATGACATCCTAAACGGAATTATATTTAGCTATGTGGCATTTCAATCACGTGCTTTAAAAAAGGCAAGTCTGGGTAACTTCATTCAGCAGTGCATGTGGACCAATAACTTTCATAACACCAATTAAACAAACATGGATGACAGAGCCATTTGAGCTATTCCAGGAAAATGGCAAGTTGTTCCTCACAGAGGACACGCATCTCAATTTAAGGCAACACCAGAAGAACACAAGCCGGTCTTAATACTAAAATATCTTAAAATACCAAAGAGGCTTGTCATCATCACGTTCCTGAATGCTACACGTGACCAGAAGATGTTCCCCTGGGCTGACTATAGACTGAAGGGCTTGCCATTGGAGGACTGATACAAGAGTCAAGTGACTTCAGACAGTTTTCATTCTCTACTCAACTGATTAAGGATTCAAAGCAGACAGAAAAGTGGTAATCAGGTTCACTAAGTATCCACACTCTCCCTCTAGTAAGACCTTGAGCTAGAAAGTATTCTAATCCGAAGGCAAAAATATCCCTTTATCTACAGAACAAACACTCAAACTGGCTGTTGGTAGCAGGCACCCAACCTAATCACCTGAAGGAGCTGGGAGTGGTGCTCGCCTGATGCTGGCACAGCACAGGATGCTACACCAAGCCTTTTTAAAGCCATCTAATTGTGCAGCAAATGCTGCTTTTGCATGCCTGGCTGCTCAAAAGAGCATACGCCGTCAGGAAGCTGGTTTGAACACATGAAGAAGCATTTATCACAAGAGATTTTCTTCCACAGAGAATTTGTAGACTAGTTTCTCAAAGGTTTTTCCAAAGATTAAGCTTACATCACCCTCAGAAAAGGCAGGCATTATTCTCCTGTTCGCATTTATGCTTCTCTCTGGCAGAACTCAGGGACAAAAAGTTTTACAATCATCCATGCAGGGAGGAAAAAAAAATTAAATAAGCCAGCATTTATTAGTTTTAATTCCTTTTTTTAAGTCACTACAGAAATATTATTGCTGCAGCTAAGGAATATAGAAGAATCTCTCTAAAACAGAAAGACATAGGAGCAGAAAAGCTCCTGTATGTTGACAAAAAAAAAATTGTTAACAAGTAGGAACCCACTCCTTGGAAATAAGTGGGAAGGGATTCAGCTTCACAACGCAGAAAAGCTGAGTTACAGTCGACAGCAATTAAAATTTGTCCAGTGTACACATGTAACACAGCAACCAACACCTGCATGCTAAAGATCTCAAAAAATTTAAGACCACCAAATTTGCACCTGAAAGATATCAAAAACACTATAAAAATGTTGGTGAGGATAACAAAAAATTTCTTGTGTTCAGATTAGTTCTTTAAAATCCTCAGACTATGCCATTAGAGCGCTAAAGGTTTTGCTTTGACCTTTTTGGATGCAACAAACCTGTGTTTGGCAGGAAACATTACATTTCTCTTGAGCATGAAGGAAGCACACACTGAATGGCAAACCTCTTTTTTCCCTTTTATGCATTCTGCAGAAGTATGAGCTGCTTGTTGTCATCCGTGATGAAGAAGCCGGACATTTTAA
This sequence comes from Alca torda, assembly GCA_008658365.1. NCBI lineage: Eukaryota > Metazoa > Chordata > Aves > Charadriiformes > Alcidae > Alca > Alca torda. Next base: position 20,288,977 of record CM018083.1, on the reverse strand, counting down.
TACACTGACCTTTTAAAAGAAATGCCCTTTACAGAATTGTTGGATTATGCAAGAGGTCACACAATCCCAGACAGGGCTGAGAACAAGTCATCCAGCAAAGAATAAATCCCTCTATATGCGCAAGAAATGCTATTAGCAGAAAGATTGTACTCCGATTTACATTTAAAAATGTATTGTACCTCAAATGTATTGTAATATTTGAGGTACAATACATTTTTAAATGTAAATCAGAGTTCAACTTTTAACAGAGCAAGATTTGCCTAATAACATGTAAAATACTGGTCTCACTGCACAAGATGGAGTTAGAGTAAGGATGCTTTATGTGCTTTAACAGTTTATGCTCTCTTATGGAGAGAGCTACCACCTACTAACTGCTAATTTCAGAGTAAACACACCTCTAGTAGGTGAGGTCTTCATCTCCTTGGTCAGATGTGCCATGCAGTGTACACAACCAGCAGCAGACAGCTCACAGACAGGCTATTCTCCAGGAGAATACCATTATATTCCAGTTATAGGGAAGAGGAAGAAGATGTATTAAAAAGCAGCTGAGATGCCACAATTTGTTTGCCAGATTTATGCTCCTTTGCAAATTGAGAGATGTTGTTCCAAGTTGCATTTGAGTAATACTTTTTCCCCCCACAAGCCATTTCTATAGTGCAGTTTAGCTTCTCCCTGACATGTCTAAAAACATGCCTTTGACCACAGGAAGGCTTTGCTAACTCAGCCATCCACATCAAGTTGTCTGCCAACACCTATCGCTTGTATATAGGACATGCCAAGAGAAATAGCCTTGCCCTTCCCACCGCTTTGTGCCAGTACACGCAGCTGCATCAGGGTTGTGTCATAAATTGGATCCCTCCTTGGACCAAGGGTTTAGTCTTGCATGGCCTACTGACACCGCTTAGATTATTAGTACAAAAATAAACTTCTGATTAGAGCTCCTCTACAGCATCAAATGTTGCTATTTATGAGATGAAATTCAAGTTTGGTATCAGCCAAGATTAATGTGAGCCTAACTGGTAATCACCCCCACTGCACACCCTAATCCACAGGCAGAAATCACCTTCTTGCAGCCAAGGGCTCCTCACCACGGGGAGCTGAGCCACTGACATCTCCTGACTTGGTCCCCACACAAATTATGTGGTAAGGGCAACAAAACCCCCCAAAATGGCAGTCACGTCTAAAGGGGACCATTTTTGAACTTCTGGAGTTTCTAGCTAAGAGCTTTAAACACAACTCAGAGCCCTCTTGTGCTGATCGCCCAAAGGCTCCCCCACTCCTGTTTCTTTTGCAGCAAAAGCAGCAATCCAATTAAGGGCCAAGCAGATTTGGACTCTTCAAGTAGGCAGCACAAAAGGGAGCTGACACAAAATACTGAGAGAAACCTCTTCCTTTATTCGGTATAAAGAAGAAAATTTACAAACCACCACCACTGTGTTACCAATACTAATTATAGAGTAGGGGCACCCAAAAACTCTATCTGCTGTAAGGCTTCTGCAAGAATGAAAGTAGTGAATCCCCCTAACAGTTCACAAAGCAGTCTTTAAACACTAATTTGGAAAATCTTCTGATTCTTTGAACTCAGCAACAGTACCACCACATCACCAATACAATGTATTACACAGATAGCTTGATGGGAGTAAAAACTAGAAGCTTGAAAGGCAAGGGTTTGAGATGTCTTCACTATAAAACTGATACCATTAGGGGAACTCAACTTCAGCCTATTCAAGGTACCAGGGGACCCAGACCCACAGCTGAGATATTTAAATGAGTGCTTAACTAAATCTCAGAGATTTTTTTGGTGTTTGAGAAAGACATAACTGGTGCCCTAAACAATTTGGTTAAAATCTCATTTGAATCATCTCCCTAAACTCAAATAAAAAAGGTACTTCATCTACTTTATATCACAGCACTGTTGAAGAACTGTCATACTTAATGTGATGATGACACCAAGAAGTCTTTTGCATGCTCTAGAACCTAAGACCACATTCAATTGTGCTGTCGTTTTACAACAGCATTAAAAGGTATTTTTTAAATATTTTACCAGAGACCAGTGAAAGAATTTATCCTGTACCAGGTCTTTAACAGTAGTGGTCACAGCAAGAATATAACAGGGCAAACAGTGATCTTCTGCCAACCTTCCAAAGTTTGCTGCCGAGGGTTTTTCTAAACCAGAGGTGATGTTTTCATTGCCATCTCAGAGCAAGTTTACATTTCCACAAAGAAACTGAAAAGTTTCATTTAGTAATTTTCCATCTTTCAGAGGCAAGAGCTCTCGTTCTGTTTGCAAAAAGAGGACAACGGTGTAATATTTGGAAAACCCTTTGGGAACTATAAATCCACTACTTTTTGTCACACTGAGGCCCCAAAACAGGAGAGCAGCAATGCAGGACAAAGCATGTTCTTACTGGTACTGACTGGGCAGCCAACGCCAGGTTAACATTTGGTAGGTGCTGTTAAAAGGATAAATCATCTCTGCAGTTAATTTGCTGCCTAGAAGAGGCATAAATAAAGGGACAACAAAAAGAATGTTTTCCTGAAAAGTCTGAATTAGGCCACTGACAAACAACTGTAACTCCTGGACACTTATTGTCTACTCAAAAGCCTTACTGTATTTACTTAAACCTGACTGTATTTATTTAAAGCAAGATTTGAGAAGCTGGAGGTGTACAGGGAAAGAGAACACTCTAAGTAGTACTGTATTCATCCATGCCCTTTTACAGTTCCTGCCTTGGCCGTTATTTATATCTCCTTAAAAGCTATTTCTCTCTGTCCTGTCATTTTTGTTCCATTCTCCCAACTAGTTCCCTTCTCAGAAACTAAATCCAACTTTTTTTTTTTTCTTACTCCATATGGCTTAAGATTGGGGTCACTAAATTGATCCTTGTATTGCTAAAAATAGGAGCTTCAGGAGTCTGAGACCCAAAACATGCAGCTTTGCTTAAATCTATCTTGTACCCTTAAGTGAGACCATACGTTGCTACTGAGCATTACAGAACTTGCAGAAAAGTGCTGAAAAACCTGTCAGTTAAAAATTGAACAAATTAAATCTGAAAGCAAACCATCAATACTGTATATCTAGGTCTCATATTAGGTTCAGTACCCTCAAAACTGGGGAGATAGGTGGACTGCCCCATCTACTTCAAGCAGTTTTTTTTTCTGGAAGGAAAGAGACAGGAAGGGAATGCTGCATTACCCCATGCTGTCCTCTCTCAGAGTTATAGGGGGGAAAATGGGGAGACCTGGACCATAACCAATCTTAACACAAATAACGCAATAGAAAGAAATAAAAAAAAAAAATCACATTTATACTAACATCATGCTCAACAACAAGCAGAAAAAGCTCTCGCAGTACCCAAAAGGTTACAGCCAGGTACTCAAGAATCATTCCCAACCATTTTGCCTAAAGAAAGAATTGTCACAGTTCAGATAAAGCTCAAATACATCAAAAATACATGGGTCAGAGGTGACAGCACTTACAGTGTAAGGGGAAATCCAAAGGCAAATGTGATCTAAAGCATTCTGTGATGGGTGCCAGTCATCAACAGAAACACAACCCCAAATACAGTAGGAGAGAGGACAGTTTTGTGAAATGTGACTATTTTGGCAGTTCTGGAAACACTGGTGTCAGACCGGAGACCAATGGTCATCCCAAGGGCTGCCCAAAGCGGGGAGGTTTGTAAGAGCAAGACGGCAAGTACCCTGAATGAAATAAGATAAACAGAAATAACTGGCAGTGTTAATTTCTAGATTATGGGGACCAAACAGGCACCAAATATACCACTTTTTAAAGCAAAATTAAGCACAAGGGGAGCAGCAACCTGAATGTGTTTCTCTTTTAGTGCAGATTCAGAGCAATTGTACAAAGCAAAAGCTCACCAAGTATAACCAAAACCATCTATTTGTTCAACCAACTCCCAAAGACAATTCTTGCACCTGCAGTTTGGAAGTATCTGCACCAAGTAACGGAGTTTCAGAGTTGGAAGGGACCTCTAGAGATCATCTAGTCCAACTCCTCCAGTATGTGCCTCAGACACCCAGATTTTACTATTAGGTTAAATACAAATCACTTGTTCCTAATGGGATGGTCACATATAGCATAGCACCAATATCAGCTCTGCTCACTTTGTCAGCCTTTTTTTTTCCTCAGCATGAAAAAGCAATGGAAAAACCCCAAAAAAGCCAGACCAGCCAAGCCCCTAGCTTCCCAACATACATAAACAGAAAAGAGGAATCCATCCAGAGACTTCCAAAGACCAGGTGCAGACTGGCTCTGAGTCACAAAACCTCGAGGTTCAGCTGCTTCAGGATTTTGGAAATGCTTCCCCAAGGCAACCCTCTTCCAGTTATGTGGTGAGCAACCAACTGCTGAACTCTCTGTTTATGTAGCCTGACAGTCATAACAAAAGGAGGAAGTTTACTGCAGAACTTGTTTTACCATATGCAAATGCAGAATAAAGCATTATCTCCAAATTCTGAGCTTCCTATTTATTTCCTAGAGTCATTAAGGTAATCTATCACAAGTGTAAACTAAGCTGCCTGACAGAGCCTACACTGAAAGTTTCAGCTACAAACTCGAGAAACAGGATAATGCTTCACACTCAGAATAAAAGTTTGCTTATTTGGCAACTACCTGGTTTAAAACTGCAATTTGTACATCTCATTACCATATTTCCTACTGTACTAAATCCAGCAGACTCGCTTTAGATATATTATTTTTTTCTTTACTCCATGTCATATATTCTTGGCTTTGTTTGATCTCAACCTCTTAACTCCCTCCTCAAACCTCACTGGAATAGTTTTCAATCTTTTTCTGCTATACCCTCCTCTTTCTAAATAAAGATTACACACGACTGCACAGAGTAAGAATCAGTGCAGAACTAAGAAACATTTCAAGTTACAAATTGTGATACAGACAACTGAAAGATCTCTTCCAACCAAAACAATTCTATGATTCTATTCTATGATTCTATAGAAGTTTTTCCCACTTCAAACTAGACCCCAAGATGTGAATTAATGTCATCACACTTCTATAAAAATCAGAGAGATATGTAATGGTATAAAATGCATGAGCCAGAGTCAGCTGCTTGCCACCTTGGATGCTTAAAGCAAAGGAAAGAGGATGAAATATTAAGTTCCTTGCAAAAGGCTGCTTTAGGTAAACTACCTCTATATACAGGTTAGAAGAGCTCAAGCAGAAAATAAAAACCCAAGTATAACAAACAGAAATTTGCTGCCCTTGCTTGAAGATATACAGAAGACAAGATCAACAACAAACTGCAAAACAGTATGTTACAGAGCTTCTCATCTTTGCTGTCAGCCTGCATTACCTCCTGGTAACAGTGATTCTAACCTGCTCAAACAGGGAATTAAAGTCAGTCCATCTTCTATAATACTATGGATTTTCACCACCAGGCTACCCTCACCCACCAATAATTCAGGGGAAAAGATGATCCTTGCACACACAGTAGCTAGCCTGGCTAGTCTTGTTAGTCTTGTGCCCAAGACACGAGACCAGCTTTCACAGTGCCATGGAAAGCTACGTATCACAGATCAAAGCAATCCCCATGTAGTGTTTATTTTGCCCTTCTCAACTGTAGTTCTATTAATTATCCTTTACTGTACTGAGAATTAAAAAAAAAACCAAACCAAAACAAACCACCTGTATCCAATTCTCATGACATCTTTCACCATCTCAGATCCTGTATCAAGGCACCTTCCTTCCCTTTCCAAGCCAAGCAACTTTAACTTACACAACCATTTCTGGAGCAATCATCATTCTCTTTTAAGTTCTGGACTGTAATATTAATTTCAGGTTTTCCTCAAGCAAGAAGGTATCACATAATATTTTTTACATACTGTATTTGTTACATGCTATATGTTCAGCAAAGACAAGAGCTTCTTAACATTACAACACTTGCATGAATTTAACAAGACTAACAGAATGTGCAGCCAAACTCCAATTTGTAACTGCATTTAAACCAGTTTAGCACCATTTCATTCATTATTAGGAGTTTTGAATGAATACAATAGGAATTAAAATACTTCTACATTTATAACTTGAACCTGCTAGGGTAGGTTATCCTAGTTAACTACCAAAAAGCTTTTCTAACAAACTACGCAAAAAAAAAAATCCAAGACTGAGCAGCCAATATGGTATCTCCTTGGTTTTTAAAAATGCACTTGAGCATCTGTTTTTTCAATCTCCTGCTGTACGCCTTCATGGAACTATTTCGGTCTGCCTCTGGTCTGCCATGATGTCTGTTGGGAACCTACCGCATTGCCAAAATCCTTGTCAAGCTCTTTTCTAGGCATTTAAGTTCAATTTTCTCTATTTTAATTTAAAATATAGCCTTTGTCAGTTTTATCAGCTTCCCAGAATTAAATCCTTTTTTCTACACACTTTTACTGCTGAAGTTTTGAACCGATTGCATCTGTTCATGCCTTCCCTGTTCTAGTCCATTATATTCCCCTTCCTCTTATTTGCTCATGTCTTCAATATGCCTGTTAAAAAACACAGTTAATTTAGGTTTCCAAACAAACACACAAGCTCTAGGGAGAGCCACCATGATCCCTGTCTGCACTCAAAGCTAGCAATAATCCACAAAATGCAGAAAGAAGTGAGTAGCTACCCTACTTAGCTACGCTAAGTAGCACTTTGGCTCAAAAGATTCATTAATGGGGCATTTTAAAACATGTAATGTAACACAAGCCTGTACAAATTAGAGCAATCTAAGACCTCCCCCCTCCCCCCCCCCCCCCCCCCCCCCGTATTCAAACCAGAACAGGACATTATGATCTAATTTTCCTCTACAAAAAGGTCTCACAATGCAAACCCATTTAGCTAGTCACCTACTGTCTTGGGCACTTTCCTCCTCATCTGGAAAATTTGTTCTTTCAAAACGTCCCTGCTTTTTCTTTTGATATATCAAAAAGCTTCCAACCTGATATCAAAAGCTAACACAGCTGAGATAAACATTGTCTCCCTGAGATTCCATCTGACATACTGCAGTTCCAACTACACCTCCAAAGAGCGGAAGACAAACATGATGCTTCTTCCTCCAAAAGCAGCTGCAAAGCAGAGATCTCTGCCATCCTACCCCATTTCAGCATTAAAGCCATTTAAAAAATGATAAAGGCTCTCCTATCCTGCAGCTCCTTACAGTGTGCCATTTGGGGTCATATTTACTCAACATCTGCTTCCCAGGATCAGAGCCCACTGTTCACACTTTCCCCCAAGCATACACACCTTCCAGCAGCTGAAATACTACACGGACACAATGGTGCTGATTTCCAGTGTATTCTCAACAGGAAAAAAACCAACCCATCTTGCTCTCAAAAAACTTCCCAATCTTAACTATAGCAGAGATCTACAGCTTCTGACGCCATAGGATGAAGCAGCCTTCACAGCTTCAAAAGTTATTGTCTTCTTTCATGAATGAGTTTGCATCAGTGTTTAAGTGGTGACTTCAACCACACAGATGACCCAAATAGGCTTCAAGCTTATCAACAGGGCATGAATTTTTAAAAGTCTACAGTAGTTATCTTACTAGGGGATAAATACTTTCAAGTTTTGACACAGATACAGACATTAAATCCAGGTTGAAATTATATTTAGATTAAACTCAGTCTCCTATCAACACCAAGAAAAGACCACACAGTACAAGACATCCAAAAAGTGTTTAACTTAGAGTGGAAATAAATTTAACATCGCAAGTAAGATTTTTAAAGGCATACAAATAATGTTTCAGATAATTATAATGATTTGAACAACTCGATATTATATTCGATACGGAGCTTTGATAACTCCTGAGTTATGTTTTAACAGGCATTCTCCCTCCTCCAACTTTATACGAGTCAGGTTTCATATTCTAGAATTAACTGGGAAAAAACAATAAGCCACTACAATCATTACAAAGTACTGATAAGAAGATTGTTTTTAAGAAGTTTGACTGAACACATAAATGCTTTTCTCAAGCATCAAATGGACTGTGTGCAGGATCATATGCTAAATCTGCACATTCAGCCCCCAGCTCGGCAGCAGGAGCAGCACCTTTACCACTGATGGGTTTCTGGAAGCCACCTCAGCACAACTTTGGCATGGGCAGAAAGCTCAGGAAAAGACTGGAAGGAGATCCTGCCATCACATGCCACTTGAAACAAAGTACAATCAAAGATAATCAGTCTGGGGGGGGGGGGGGGGGGGGGGGGGGGTGAAGCTCTAAAACCAAATTACAGGTTGGTTTGGGAAGTTTGGGAGCGTCAAGCTACTGGGTTTAATTCAACTCCTCCTGCAGTACTCATGGAAGATGGGTGAATAGAAAAGGGCAGACAGTGTCCATGTTTAAAACATTAAAATGGAAAACATGGAATGGCGGACCAGTGGATCCAATTTCAGTCTTCAGAAAGAACAGAAGAAATCTGCTTGGAAGTGCTCAAAAAAGGAGAAGGACTTGGGGGAGGGAAGAACCGAGCTGTATTGCCTTCCTGTGGTTTGATACATGACAGTCTGACCTCCTACTATAAAGTTAATAAAAACCAATGGTTTTTAATTAGAGGAGAAAGAACAGACAGTTTTCCTAATTTTAGTAAAGCTTTTAATACTGCCCTACACAAGAGCCTCATAACCAAAAATAAAATCTCATTAATGTAGCTTGGTGTACCATGTGCATGTTTTTTATGAGATACAGTACACGAACAAGTAGATGGAAAACAGAATGAAATAAGACTGATGATGGGCTAGAGGGTCTCTTAAGCTGATAAAACCAAAGCAAGCTAAAGTAGGGGTGCATGCCCGAGAAGATAAAATAGTACTTCTGACAACTGGGGGGAGACAACAGAAGTAACTGAGATGCCACTTAATAAGAACGCCTAAGAACTACTTGGTTTAGGCAGTAAAGGAATCCAAAGTAGCCCTGCAATATAAGATCTGACCACTACAAAGGATCCCACTGGATACAATGTTTTACTGTAAGAAACCATTTGTCTTGTGATGCAAACGGGAATGCCATATGCAAGACACATTGAGTGATCCTTCCACTCCACTGAATCTTGGTCTGGTCCCAACTGGAAGCGTGTCCAGTTTTACCCATCACATTCCAGAAAATGTGACCGAAGAAAATCCACAGAAAAGCATCAGGAACAGTCAGGAAAATACAACTTACCAAGAACGACCATGATTATTAACGTGGAGAAGTACAGAAAGTAATAGCTGATGAGAAGGTAACACCTTCCTCCCACTCTAAAATGCATAGATAAAAAGAACAAAAAGCCTAAAACGACAGGAAAACAGGTTTAGGTTAGATTTACAGAACTTTCCAGCTAACAGATAAGCAGGAAGTTTATCTAACCTTCCATCTTACCAGTGGGAGCTGCAGCACCTCCAGCACTTGAAGTTACGAAGAGTCTGAACACTCTGGCTTTACAATCCAAGGATGAATCACAGGCTAGCATTGTCCTTTACAATGCAAGTTTTACAATTGCCTCCTCTAAAGTAGTACTTACAGCAAAAGAAAGGCTCATTGTGAAGGAGAGAATGCACCTCATTCATGAATTTAACAAGTAGTTGTCTTCATACAGTAGCATGTTGTAAGAACAGTTAACACTCTCAGTGTATTTCAGCATTGAAAAGTAGTTCTACTGAGTTTCTCCCTTTGAAATGTTTCCCTGACATAATTAAAACTATTGTTTGAAATGTTACTGTGAGCAGTTACTGCCTCTCTACCTGTTAGCTGAGATCTGTCAGAATTCGGTGCAATTTTCGAGTGTATACACATTAGTCATATTGCTTGTATTTAAGTTTCCCATGCAGGAGTTGTAGGAGGAAGGAGAATAGCAGTGGTGGGAAAGAGAACAGAACTCCGAACATTTTCCTCGATGCTCAGCCCACACTTGTGCTTCATAAATGCTGTATGAAACTGTTTCTCAGGTTTATCTGGGGACCATTAAAATCATATCAGAATACAATCAGTGCAAAATGGATGAGAATCAGCAGTCAGAAACAGCATAAGGATAAAAGAAAGGTTTTTCACTTGCTGTTTTAGTAAGAAACTCATTTTAAGAAGCTCCTCTTTCATGATTTTATGGTCATTTCTATACTGGTTTCTGCCAACAGAAAAACTACGTTCTATATTTAGCCAGCTAGTTAGTTCCTTCTTATTCATCCAAACAGAGGATGGAAGAGAACAGAACTAAACAAGTACCACCTAATTTAATTTGGTTTTATTTCCACTTATGTCTAGCTTTGAATGAATAACCCAAGCAATTTTATAAAGTCAGCTTTCAGTTTTAAAAATGTGATGATGTTTAAGAATTCTCTCTTCTACACAACACACGACAGAGTCTGGGTTTAAGTGCACTTTGCCAGACCAAAGCTCTGAAAAGGGAAGAATTTGAAAATTTGCTAGTCAGTCAACTCACACATTGGTGTGCTGAAGAGACACTGCAGATTTCATGGGGGTAGTCCAAGCATCTATTTTAGGCAACAGTAAAAATACAGCCATGCTCCTTTAAATCCAAACACTCTAAGGTGAAAGTATTAGTACACTGAAGTCTTCAATTTTAAACAAGCAGCTGGAGAAACAGATATTGCAAAGGTTAAAAAACAGCAACTGGAAAAGGCATGTTATTCATCACCAGGCAACAAGTCAAGCACCATCCCATAAGGAGGATGCTGTCTGTTTTGAAGCACTAAAGTGATTTTCCAACAAATACCAGTTGGAAACTACAGGTTTAACACAGATCTTCTTGACAGACTGGCTTTTTCCAGCTGTTCCTCCTCATGCTTCCTCATCTCTCTTCTAACCCTCCTTTCTGTCACTTCATCTAAACTATGCTCGGGATACAAGTGACAAGCTAGCATGCATCAGAAATGCAGCCTCGAAGAGCCTGACAAGTTTCTCAGAAGAATATTCAGGAAAAGTGAAATTTCTGACATGCAATCTCGTCTGTGATCTTTAGGTGTTTACGCAAGAGCTTTAAAAATAATCCATACAAGTGTCAAAAACCTGCTTCCAGTTTTAGCAAGCTTAAATCTATAGGTGAGTCCCGATTCAAAATACTCTGAATTACATTAACTCTGGAAAAAATCACCAGCAATTCAACAGTGATCCCATATCAGAAGCAGAAAAAAGGCTGCTTCCCACAGACACTCAGGATTCCACAGGGCATCTTCTGTGCCAGGTGAGCAGTGACCTGCCCTGCGGTTTTAACAAGTACATTACTATTCCTCTATCATCCTAAACTCACGTGGTGCTACTGTACATTCAACAGCACTTGGACTATCACCTTTCACTACACTGATGGCTTCACATCAATAATAGATAACATGATTCTTGCATTTACACATTGGGATCCTTTCGTATACCTTCAAAGCACATGCCTGTGTGTTACATACAGAATTTTTTTTTAAAGGAGTTGACACTGACATGCTTTCACATGCCTGTTCAAACCACAACATCATTTTTCTAATGACTTACAAGGAGCATACACAATTCAGGAAATGGCTGTACCTATTCTTCATACCAAAGCAAAAGAGGAATTGTTTTGTTTCATGTAGTGTCTCATTGGACATTATTTGCTGAAAGAAAATAGTTCCTCCGCAGCAAAGCCTACAAGCTTTAAGGTTTTTTTTTCCCCTCTGTTAAAACAACATTCAAATTGGGGTAAAAAAATCCAACCGCAGCAATGAACCTTATTCAGAAGGATCTCCACCTTTCACTTGGCTTGAAAGTGCTCTACTCCTTTCCAAGTAGGTTTTCACTCATCTGTGTGAACTCCTACAGCAGCACAGATACTCAGTCTCCCTTACAATTTACCTGCTTGGATGACCCCAGTTAACCAAATAAAAATTAATGAGTTCTCAGGATACACCTGGGGTCTGCAGTCTTACCTCATGCCAAGATCTGCTACTGCTTGGTTAGCTTCATGTCAGGAATGGAAGTCATCATTAAGACACAGAATGGCTGAAGCCTTCCATCTATCCCAAAAATTTATTTTGTTGTTGACTTCCAGACATATAACTATTGTCAGACACCAAATGCTTGCACTGCCTATGAGCTATTTGGAATTGTTATACCAGCTGCCAGCATTTGACACCTTGCCTGCTAACTCTGCACAGGAACAGCTTCAGGCATACGACATATTTAACTTGCACGTCAGAAGACGCTCACCTCACTTCACCCAAATACAAGGGGAAAACACAGCACAAGCAGATTAACCCTGCCACGATGATGCTCAGATGGAAAAGCTACCACAGGAAGCACACAGCATCTCTGCAACACAGAACCAGACTTCTTCCACAACTAAGCCTAACTAGCACATTCCTAGGAGCTCAGACAAGTCAGGTCCCTAATTCCTATAGAACTCCAGTGGAATTTGCCCAGACTCTTTTAGGCTCCACAAGAAGTTCCTTATATTGCAGAAAGCCCACAGTTTTCATTCACATAGTGTGGATGCCAAAGCTTCTCCTGTGTGGTTAACAGACAGGAGGCTCAGTTCTGGTTACAGACTGCAAAATCTGCACACATTAAGGCAATAATTCTGATCTGGGATCTTTGGGACTATTTCTTTCATCTACATCTCTCCTATCATCATCAAATATGCAGAAAGCCTCAACATTTCTTCTAGAGCAAACAGCCAACAAAGCTGAAGCAAGGCAAAATTTACCTCAATGGAAGGAAAATGCTACAGTCAACATCTGCAGAGCAGAAAGGAAGGAGAAAGAAGGATGAAACAATGAAACCTTTGTGGGATTGATGTGTGTACACATACATTCCCTGAAGGTATTCAAGGCCAGGTTGGACAGGCCTTTGAGCAACCTGGTCTAGCGGAAGGTGCCCCTGCTCATGGGAGGGGGTTGGAACAAGATGATCTTTAAGGTCCCTTCCAACCCAAACCATTCTGTGATTCTATGATGAGTAAGGTATCCCTTCCTTCTAGGTAAATTTTCCCAATGCACATAGACTGGAGGCTCTGTTGAGCCAAGATCCCTGCCCTCCACAGCATTTGCATGCCAAAGCAGCCCTGACATTCGCTTCACCATGACTGGAGGCTGTGGCTGCCCCATCCCTGGAGGTGTTCAAGGGCAGGCTTGACAGGGCTTTGACCAACCTGGTCTAGAGGGAGGTGTTCCTGCCCGTGGCAGGGGGCTTGGAATGAGATGATCATCAAGGTCCCTTCCAACCCAAACCATTCTATGATGATGCTGCATAAAAAGCCACTCCAAGGACTGCACTTAGGCGCTTCTGGGGCAGATAAAACCTGCCCCCACAGCTCGCTGGGGCCTTCGAGTGGCAGGCCAAGACCTGCGTGTTAAGAAGCATTGCAGAACCCTCAGAGCAGGAGGCTTGCCCTGGGCTGGGCCGGACTCTGGGCCCCACGTCCTTCTGCCACTAATTATTATGCACTTGGCTGCAAACTCATCAGGGAGGTGGCTACATGTAGCCCATGCTATCCTGTAAGTAAGAGAGAAGGAGTTTTTTTTCTTTTTTCTTTTTTCTTCCTTCTTCTTTTACGGTCCTATCAGAGGACCTTTTCAGTTGCTAAGGAACTACGGTTTTTATCGCATTATAAATGATTTAAGGCAGCCCCGGCAGATGCAGGTTTAGTAGGCGGGAGGAGATGTTCCATTTTACCGGCAGCACGAGACGCCTCAGGAGAAGCCGGGGCGGGGGCGGGTGGGGAAACTGCCGCGGCGCGGCCCTGCCAGCCCCCCCCCCTTCCCAGAGGGACCCGAAAACACAGGCTCCCCCCCACAAAACCCGACTCAGCCCCCCACCTCCGGGCTCGCGGGGTGGCCGCGGAGCCCCCCTCGCTTGCCCCTCGTCCCCCGCCTTAGCAACCAACCGCCCCCATAGCGACGCACCCCCCCCCTCCCCCGCCACCGCCCTCACCGTTCTGCGCCGCGGCGGGTCCGGGCAGGAGCGCGGCGGTCACCAGCAGCAGGGAGAGGGCGGCGGGAAGCGGCCCGGAGCGCGGCATCCTCCTCTCCGCGGCCGGGGAAGGAGCAGGAAGGGGGCGGCGGGGCCGGGGAGGGGAGGGGGTGAGGCGGGTGGCGGCGGGAGCGAAGCGGCTCCGACTCCGTCCTTCTCCGCCGACCTCCTACCGCAGCGCAGGACCAACTCTCGCGACGCCACCGCCGCCTCTCGCGAGATTTGACGGGGGCGGGAGGGCGGGCGGCAGCTGGAGGGGCGGGGGGCGTGACACGTGACACACCCCCCACCGCCCCCTCCCCTCAGGCGCCATGTTGCCGGTGTTCCGCATTCTGAGGCACCGGGATACCGGGCCGGCGGAGGGACTGCCGCGGCCTCGCACCAGCGCTGAGGGCCCCGCCTGAGGCTCTGGTCCCCTCAGAGGCCCTGCGGGCTATATGAGGGACCTGCCTGAGGGTCTGATCCTCTCAGAGATGCTGTGGGCAGGGTGGGGGTTCCACCTGAGGCTGTGGTCCCCTCAGGGGCTCTGTTGGCGGGATGGGGGCCCTGCCTGAGGCTCTGGTCCCCTCAGAGGCCCTGCAGATGGGACAGGGGTCCCACCTGAGGCTGTGGTCCCTTTAGGGGCCCTGCGGGCAGGATGGAGGTCCCACCTGAGGGTCTGGTACCCTCAGAGGCTCTGTGGGCGGCATGGTGGAGTCCCTACTGCTGCCCAGAGAGATGCAGTCTGAGGAATGCCACACGCCTCACACCTCCTTGCTTTTGTTCTCTGTGGGCGTAAAATACCGGCAGATGCAGGGGAAGGCAGGCCAAGAGCCAGTAGTTTTGCTCCAATCTTACTCACAAGGGTAATTTAGGAGTTTCATGTGCCATTCTGCAGGGGCTGGGGGGTGAAGGAGGAATGCAAAATCCATCTCAAAGTGCTCAGCTTTAGGTCTATGCACCATGGAAGACGAAAATTATTTAAAACACCATTTTATCAATCACCGCTACTCTTTTATATATAAAAAAATAAAATAGCTAATGTGTTTTTTCAAGAGCCCTGTCCTTTTTGCATGAGTAGGAAACCAAGGCCGCAAGAAGCGAAGATGTTTGCCCCAGGTTAGTGCTGGAGTTGGGAGTAGAAAGCAGAAAAGCTCACTCTCAGTTCAGGGACCTGCCAAACGTCCTGAAAAACTGCCACTGATGAGCTTTGGACAGGTTTTCTCTTTATTTCCCTGCCTGCAAAACACAGATACCGGGTCAGTCTGTATACTCTTGTTGCTTTGTGCTGCACTGGTGACCCCAGCTGATTGTAAACCTGATGTAGATATTTAAGCCAGGTTTCTGGCTGCTCTCTCTCATAGGATGACACAAACGGCTGGAGCCTGCTGCTGAACGTAAGCTGCTTGTTCTAATGGTGTGCTCTAATGGGGAGCACACCCAAAATGGGGAGATACAAGAGTATGAAATTGCTGCTTGAGCACTTCAGGACTTGGATGATGATCATCGTGAGCTTAATGACTGCAGCTTCACAGGACTGAGGTCACATATGAAAAATGTTCGGGCATATGCTAGTGCTGTATGTAATCCTGGCTGCCCCTTGCTCTCCAAAGGTGCCGTGGTACTAGATTTGATGTGCATCAGATATTCCACTGTGCCATGCATCCTGCGCTGGAGAATTTCCATGGTGCATTTCCATGACTCACTGTTCATGCCAGCTGAATCATCTGTGACACTACTATTTGTTTTCCTGCCATGGTGTAGAAACATCCTCATTTCCCCTTCTCTGTGGAACAATTCTGACAGTAGCACTTGTGAACCAGAAGGAATAGGCAAAAAGATCCAGAAATCAAGGTTTCACGTGGTGGTGTTATTCTTTCTGCCTTTTGCATGCTGTTTTGCCTGCTGAATATTAGCTCCAGAGGATTTTGCTATCACTCTCCTCTTTGCAAACACCCACTCGGTATTAGGCCTTACCTACACTCAACTGTTTTCCAAGTTTGGAACTAGTTAGCGATGTGCTTGCCTCTGAGCATGGTTTGTATCTGCACAGTAATACTTGTTTCGTAACCATGGCAGCTCACAGTGACTCATGCTGCCAGAGGCCTGGGCCAAAGTTAGCAGAAGGCTTTTTTTTTTTTTCTTTATTCCTCCGTAACCAGCTCAGCACACTGTTGTTTTGCTAGATCTTCTCCCCACAATTGCATAACTCACCCGTCACGTTCACATTCCTCTGGCTCTGTCCTGGGGACAACCCTGGGACATGCTGCCCTGCTTACCACTGGTTTCACCCTGATACGCAGGCTCGCTGGGAGCTTTGCTCTGCCTGAGCACTGAGCCGTGGCTGCTGAGGTTTCCCTCGAAGACTCCGATCAGAGATGGTTTCCGAAGGTGCCATGCAGACTGAGCTGGCCGGTGGATTTGTGGTTGACACAGAGGTGCTGTGAACATAGAATACAAGAAGAGCAGAAGATGGCCATGACCAGAAGAGGACTGTGCTGATGGACCTCATCTGAAGCTTGCTGTTGCCTTCAAGAGTCTTTTGGGGGACATAAACAGGGTTCCTACAGGTCCCTAGTATTTACAGGAGAATCTATTCCTGCCACACTCATATATCCAGCCATGGCTAGTTTAGAGTAAAAACCTGTTGTTCTACCATGCAGGAGTATATCCTTTTACAACAGGTTGCTCTTACAGTGGAGTTGTGGAGAAAAATAGGATTCACCAGCGCTGGATTCAACACAGTGGCTCGATAGTGAGGAAACAGGTTTCGTACAAAGGCAGATTGTAAGAATATTGTGTGGGTAGGGTGATTCCTGACCTCCTGAGTGACAGTGGGGAGTCAGACGTGTCAAAGTTTCCAAATACAGTAACTCAAAATCTTCCCTTCAATCATTTGTAACTCATTTTTCCTTCAGTCGAGACCCGACTTCTTTTCATGTGGGATATCTCAATTTTGATTATTTTCTGATTATTCACTGGGACTTCATCAAAAGCAGGACAGAAAATCTTGGATTTGAAATAAGCAAAGAGAAATTAAAAAAAAAAACAGCAGCAGTAAATTCAGGAAAGAGTTTCAATTCTTCTCACATTGCAGAACAGTGAAGAGGCATCATCCTTTTTTTTTTCCCCCTGTATAATCTTTGAACCTGTCTTCTTGCAACTGAAAGTGTTTAAGAGATCTCTGTTATTTCAATGTATTTATTGATACGCTTTGGCACTTGAAGGAAGCTTTGCCTCTAGAAGTCTTCCTTGCAGTCGCCTTCTTTTGAATCTATTATTGGCAAGTTGAGAATGTAGGGTAGAGCCTGAAACACTCGCTGACGTCTAGCAGTGAAACTCGGCTATTGCAGCTGTTCTCAGGGCTGAGAAACGCTGAATAAATAACATCAGTTAATACTTCGAGGGCGACATGCTAGGGAAAAAACAGATCCGTGTGGCGTGTAGACAGCCACACGCAGAAGGCGTCCTGGCAAACAAGGATGCCTTGGCATTGTGAGACTGCATGAAGTGCGTGATCAAGGTAATGCTCTGTGTTCTGTGCATGCGGGGGAGCGCTGAGTGAGCAAGCACAGTGCAATCCATGTGTGCATTTATATACATTATACAAGGCCAACCAGACTCAAACGCCAGCTGCTGGCCCTCGGCGGTCATTATTTGCCATGCAGCAGAGCAGAGATCTGCGGCGAGCAGGAGGGAAGGCATATGATTAATGTCTATCAATCTCCCCAAAGGCATAACGGCAGGTGGAGAACACCATTAACCTAATCAGATAACAGAATGGAGGTGACACCCATCCCAGTGAGTCACCAGAAAGCCTCCCCAGCTCTTCTTACAGGGGACTTCTTACAAGCTTTCATCCTAAGTAGTCGGAGAAAGGTTGAACTGAAAAAGTAGTGCTCCGAGGAATGAGAAGCAAAAGAAAAGCTTCTAAAAATAATAGAGAAATGGATTTTTCTGGAAAAAAAAAAAAGGGGGGGGGGGGGCGGGGGAGAGACCCCAGGCTAGTAATGAGAAGAGAATACAGATGTGCTTTCTTATTTTGCAGAAAGCTGGCTTTACGCATCTCAACCCCACTGGGTAATGGCAGTTTGGTTATTTCGAGCAATCTCCCATCCTCCTATGTGTTCAAATGTTCCTGTCAGAACTGGTCAAGATGTTTTAACTGATCTTTTTTTTTTTTTTTTTTTCCTGGAAAGAAATGTCTTTTCACGCAAAACAATCATTGTGACAGAAAGGGTAATTTTTGGTCAGGATGATTTGTAATGTAAACAGAGTCCAGTGAGAAATATCGGCATATTTGATTTTATCTTTGTTATGACAAAAATCTGAGGTTTGTCTAACCTTATTTTCTGCAGGAAAGGAGCAAGGAGGACAAAAAGAAATTGCTTTTTTGCTCTGTCTGACCCAACCCCAAAGTTATTTCTCTCAGTTGCAGATTTTTCGTCCAGCTCAGCCGTGCAGTAATGTTTTTCTCCACCCAATTTTTTAGGGAACCAGGTCCAATAGCTTAGTTTCCAGCTACAGATACACAAGAGCTATTCCCTGACCTCGTTATCCTGAGGAAAGGGATCACATCATCCTCCTGCTGTCATTGGCAGCAGCTCCATCCAGCCATGGGCAGGATGTACGGAGACAGCCACGCTTGCATCCTAACTTACTCTTGCAGGCTGTGGCGTCCCAGCAAGAGCCCTCCGACAAGGCACAGAGGAAAACCTGAACATCTGGAGCAATGCGCATGATGCAAAGGTGAAGATGTCAGTGATGCCCTCAGAAGTAGACGGCAGGTGGCACCCATGGATTAGTGCAGGGCTTGCTAAGGGTGAGCACAAGGCAGGCTGGGCGGTGCCTGCGGCCAGGATTTAGCTTAATCTCCTTGAAGAGGCAGAAGAGCAGGGAAATGGGCTCTTTTGACTGCATGCAGGGACATTTCTGCCTCCTGTGTGGGGTGGCCTGGGGCACTTTATCACTCAGGCTATTCCCATCACATTTTGTTAGCCTGAGGACCAGGCTTGGCTTTGGTCAAGGGGTGCCCACAGCAAGGAAGGAGCAGCAAGGGCACCGCTCCCTAAGGGATGGGGACACCATGGCTGGCAGGGAAGGACCAGCCCCAAGGTACCTGAGTAAGGAGAGCAGGAGGCAGCCAGGGTCAGCCAGGAGTCCCAGTCATCAGGTATGTTCACAGCAATAAGGTAGGCTTGAGATCAAGATGACAAATCAATCCACAAGCTAGGATCAATCCTGATGAGGGCAGCCAGGGTCAGACACAGCCAGGTGATCCCCAGGCAGGTCCAAGGTGACAAAACAGACCCAAGTTCAAGCTGGGAAATCAGTCTGGATCACGGTTCAGATTAACAGGGGCCATAGTTTAGACACAAATGCAGCTGGGGCTGAACTAGAGACCAGCACCCCAGGGGCACAGCTCAAGCAAGGGCTGAGGGCCCTGGGCTGAGCTTGAATGGGCTCCCAAGCCCATAGGCAGGTGGGGCTGCTCAGGGCCGTTAGTGGCCCCAGGACTTGTCACCTAACCTACAGGCACAGGTTGCTCAAGAGGTAGAAGAGCTTGTTCAATACCCAAAGTGCTACATACTGGTTTTTGCATCAAAGGACACCTCAGTCACCTCCTTGTTAGGGCTGTATTTGGCCATGCCACCTGGCTCTCTGCTCTTCTCTCCTGGGCTTGTGGTTCCTGATCCCAGCTCCCCCATGATGTGCAGCTCTTCCTAAAGGACTACCCACATACGGGCATCACTACGGGGGTGCTCAAGCCTGCTTTTAGGGGGGCTGGAGGAGCCCAGTGACCCGAACATTGATGACAGCCGTGCTATCATGGCTTCACATCGACCGCAGTCCTCTCGCTGCCTCCCCCTGGGTCCCAGCCACATGCAGCCAACCAGGCAGAAACGCCGATACATTTGACTAAACGCTGATGATTAAAATGAAATGAAGACAATCAGGCTTGGATCATTGGTGGCAACAACAGAGGGAACAGGAGTTCATTACTGAGCTGACAAACAACAGCCTGTGGCAGCACAAATTGCTCATGATGGTGGGCAGTGGGGGATGTGTTGCACGTGCTGGTTGTCAAATCGTACGTGACGTTTATTTTCAGCATCCCCTACAGGTCAGCCTTTACCAGCTAAATCAAAATTAAAGGTATTAGCTGGCCTTTACAGTATGGTAAATGATACAGTTAGCTCAGCTCAACCTATTTTCCTAATCCTGTATAATGCAGGTCAGATTAGACGGGGGGGGGTTTCTCGCCTTAACAGGTCTCTCAGCTTTCACTGGTCAGGCTTCCTGAGATGGGGCTGTCTGTGTTGGCGTGGGGCGCATTTATTTTAGCCAATGATGCAATAGCTTAATAAAAGTGATTCGATAAAACCTGAGGCTCCCTTCAGAGTGTGACACCTAAAATAAATGCCAGTCATGAGAAAGAATTTGGTCTGGTCATGCAGGCACTAATAGGCTTTAATGACCTTGAGCAGCTTCACCTGGGACCCCCACCCACGCACCCTCTGCCCATTGCTCCACAGAAGCTCAGAGCCAGGTAGTTGCTCTTGGTCTGAGCTGGAGTGTGGGTGAGTCTGTCCTAGCATGGGCTCCCAGGCTGGTCCTTCTGGGGTGGGCTCTCAATATCTGTTGTAGGTAGCCCTGTCTTGCTGCTCCTGGTTTGACCCCCCCAACACAGGCATCTTTCCCGGGTCCTGCAGGATGCTGCCTGTTGGTGAGGTTCCTGCTTTTGCTACGGTCACCTATGTCTCTTTGTTCAACCCTACTCCCGTTCCTCACTGGCACTTGGGAAAGGCAGTGGGTCTGTTTTTAATCAAAAGCCAGCTTTCCTTCTGTATGGCCACCCCTTGGTGCGGGGTCTGGGGTTCTGTCAGTAGCCTCAAACCTCGTGTCTGAAACAGGAGCAACTCCTTGAACTTGACTTTTTGCCTGAGCAGTGAGGAGGAATGTGCTGGTGGCTGAAACGGGGTTTTTCATGTCCATGCTTAGCAGGTAGGGTCTTCCTAGCATCCTGTCCTGGGACAGTGCCTCTTGGTCTGCAAGCTGTGCCCCCCAACATAATGCTTCCCCTGCAGGTGGGAGCTCAGGCTCCCTATCGCAGCAAGCATGGCCTCGATGGGCTCACCCAGTCAGACTCCAAGGCATCGTCAGGGTAATGAAAAGGGCCATTTTCATGATGCATTTGGCTGCCCCTCCTTAGGAGCTGGAAGAGGAGGGATGGAGCATGGGGCAGCTGAAAGCCTTCCAGAAAGTTGGGTGTGATCATAGAATGGTTAGGGTTGGAAGCAACCTTAAAGATCATCTTGTTCCAACCCCCCTGCCCTGGGCAGAGACATCTCCCACTAGACCAGGTTGCTCAAAGCCCCATCGAGCCTGGTCTTGAGTACCTCCAAGGATGGGGCAGCCACAGCTTCCCTGTGCCAGTGTCTCACCACCCTCACAGTGAAAAATTTATTCCTGCTATCTAATCTAAATCTCCTCTTTTCCAGTTTGAAGCCATTACCCCTTGTCCTATTGCTGGAGGCCTTTCCCCATCTTTCTTGTAGGCCCCCTTTACATACTTGAAGGCTGCTGTAAGGTCTCCACAGAGCCTTCTCTTCTCCAGGCTGAACAACGCCAAATCTCCCAGCCTGTCCTCACAGCAGAGGGGCTCCAGCCCTCGCAGCATCTATGTGGCCTTCTCTGGACCCACTCCAACAAGTCCATGTCCTTCTGATGCTGGTGGCCCCAGAGCTGGAGGCAGCACCACAGGGGGGTCTCCCCAGAGTGGAGCAGAGGGGCAGAATCCGCCACCTTGCCCTGCTGGCCATGCTGCTGGGGATTCACTATCCAGATCCAGAAGCCTTCTCCCAGGTGACTGAAGATAGCCAAGGTTCCCCGAATCACCTAGAGTACCCAAAAAATATTTTATAACCCCCAAGAACTGAGTTTGGGGCTGGGGCTGCGTTGGTCAGTGAGTGCCATGCATTGCTAAGGCCTGGAAATGAGCTAAATTGGGAGAATTAGGGGTTTCTTGTCTACATTGGGGATAATGTCTGCGCTTCAGACTTTTTTGCACCTTTGAGAAACAAAAGCTACTGAGGAAGCTGCGGTGGAGAAGGCTTGGGCAAAGCAAAAAGAAAAGCAATTTCTGAGCAGAAGAACTTTTTACCTCTAGGAGAAAATGAACAATGAGGGAGAGCGGTGAGTGACCACGGGCTCAGCTGAGTGTCTTCAGGATCTCACCTACAAAAGGGCTGATGTCAATAGGGGAGGTTTAATTGATGGCGAACATTATGGCTGGTATAGAATTAGAGACGCTCCAGACTGAGCAGGGAGGATGTTTATAGCAGCGAACAGATGAGCATTGTGAAAGATGACTATGATTCTTTGGGCATTTCTGTCTTAGATTGCAGTAAAATTGCAGCAAAAAGCAATTTTGCTTTAATCAACTATATAACAAAGACCCAACATAGTAAAGAGCAGAAGGCATCAGAAGATAGGAAATTGTCAGCATTGCTGGAGCTGAAAGATAAGATTGTACTCCCTACAGCTACACTAAAAGAAGATAAATTATCCTTAGGGGCAATTCAGAAAGAAAATAATGTACAATTAAAGTTTGAATTACAGTTCTAGGGAAGCACGGGCAGAGGAAAAAGCCCATTTCAGTGGAAAGTCTGAAATGTCCTTCCCATGTGCTTTTAGAAAGCAGAACTAGTTTTGGAAAAAAAGATTATAAACTGGGCAGAGCAACCCCTAAAGAAGAGCAAGGGATGTGTTAAAAGGTACCATACAGAGAGATGCTGAGCCTGGGGGGTGCGTGCATGGAAAGGGAACAGGCTCTGAACTTGGGACAACACCAGGACCAAGCGGCAAGTCTGGAAAAGGCTGGAGAGGGGCAGGAAGGCTGGAAATCTCATCTCCGGAGGTCCTTGCCAGCAGTCCTGGCTGGTTTGCCTCTTGAAGCCCATGGTATGGCTGCGACCAGGAGCATCTCTTCACCCTTCATTCCCTCCCCAGGGTCACCAGGCTCCAGCACAAGGCATTGTACTCTGTAACGCTGGTGGGCTTAGGGAATGTTTTCAAAACTTCAGATAAGCCTCAGTCCTGGAGGCCACGTGGTCTCCAGAAAAAGCAGATGAGGAGGGTGCAGAGGTATGTGGTTATTTCAGGTTTCTGCTGACATCTGCCCTTCTTCAGGCTCACTTTGAGCACAGCACAAACAAAGCACAAGCTAAAGGTTAAAAAAACAAAAATCTGCTACAGGAATGTGTTTGCATGAGCTCAAATAACTGTCCTGAAGCTACCTGTATTCCTGATGGGGCTTTGCTTGGATCGGGCAGGCCAGGTAGGACCTGTGGCCGCATCCCCAGGTGGGTCCTGCTGCGGGACAAGGTGGTCCATGCCGCAAACCTCCCTCAAAGCCCATTAAGCTGCTGTGAAAGCGTGGGGGAACACAGAGCTCATCTTCAGTTTGTCATGACAACGTCTTTGCCTGGCTTCATGAGTGGGAATCTCCTTGTGGGACTGTTGCTGAGCAGGCGGCAGGATATTTGGGAGAAATTCGGTGTATCCCATGCTGCAAGATCCTCTAAAAAGCTGATGGTTCCTCTTGCCGTCCCACCAGCCACCTGTCGAGGGGGCCCAGCTCCAAACAGATGGCGATGGGGAGGACTGCGATGGGGATAATGGTGCGAACGTGGCATCTTGTGTGTGACACATTTGATACCTTGCCATGGGACAGCTGCAATTTATAACTCTAAAGCATCAGCTGCAGACAAGCTTCATGGTGACTTCTGCAGTTGCCGTATTCCCTTCCTCGCTGGCAGCTGCCTCAGAGGAAGAGGAGAATGAGGAGGAGGATGATGGTGCTGAGATGGAGGAGCTGCTTTGGGAAGGGCTTTTCTTGGAAAAAGCTCTGTTCTGTGCAGCACAGGGTGGGCTCCAAAAATGTGTGGGTGAGTCTGGAAATGTGGTGCACTAGCGCTCAGCTTTCTAAAATCAGCTGCTCCGGGAGCAGCAGCACAGGGATTATGCCCTCTCAAGGCTTCATTTTCCTTCAGCTCATCCCTTTCCCACCACTGTAAGAACTCCTCCTCCCCCGTGACTGCTCGGGACAATTATGGCACAGATTATGGCTGGGATGGAGCAGGTGATGGGCAGCTTGCTGCCACCCCAGGCTGCTTGTGTTGCTCTGACTCCCTCTTCTGCAGAATTTCAACCCAAGCTGGTAGGAACCAAACCACCCTTTAGGCTTTGACCTTGGTTCAGGCTTAAATAAAGTTTGCTAGTGCATTCCTGGGGAGAGGAAGGACGTCCAGCAACGTGATCAGCACTTAGTTTCCCAAGGAAACTGGACTTAAAAGGGATATTTGTTGTGTCTAACAGCAGGGATACTAATGGCATTGTCCTCCTTTTCCCTTAGGGATGCTGGCGTGCTGTGGGAGCTTTTGCTGGAGCGGTGGGGATGCTGCACAGGAGGGGTCGGGGCCGTGTGTCCATCTGCAGGCTGCCAGTGGGCTCTGCCTTAGGAGCTCACGCAGCAGATGGTGAGCAATGACCGGGTGGCGGAGGCTGCCAAGCAGCTCTGCCAGGTCCTGCGCAGTCTCTGGTGGGCATCTCCCAGGCAGGAGCCGAAGTCTAGTATTAGTATCTAATGCAACCTCAGACTCCCCACTGTTTACATCAAGTCAGCCCCGTGGCTGATTAAGGTTCTATTTGGTGGAGGAATAGCACAAAGCTTTGCATTAGCTTAGTCGCGCCCTGCTATAAGGTTTGGCCGACTTCACATACTTTTGAAATTGCAAAGTGTTGAGTCAACCATTCGGAGTTTGCCGTAAGACTCTGCACAGCTTTTGGGCAAACCTGGTGTTTGTGAGCACACAAACTGAGCGGCACAAATCCTTTGCAGCTTATCTTGCCTGTAAACGGGTTGAGTACCTAATGGCCCAGGCATGGTTTGTTGTTCACCATGGTTTGTTCTTCACCAGTGCGAGATCTTTTGAAGTTCTGCATGGCTGGGCTGTGGTGTCACCTCTTTCCTTGGGATGTGGTGATCCCGTCCCGCAGTACTGCAGCTCCACTTCGGCATCGCCCGGGTATTTATTCCACTTGATTTCCCTTGCGTGTGCACTTGATACTGGCTGAACTGTTGCTGCTGTGCTGCCTACATGGAGTTTGTTTATTGTTGCAGTGTGAGGTTTTGAGTTTATTGAAGAAAACACCTTAAGGAAAGGCTTTAGAGATAATTTTTTTTTTTTTTTTAATATCATGAATTGATAAAAGCCATAGTGAAAGTAATCTTGCAGAGGTGTTACTAGGGAAAAGAAAAGCCCTGTGACTTTTCTCTAAGAAAATACCTTACTAATATTTACCGATAGCTAGCCTTTTCTGAACTGAATTAATTTCCTGGGAGATCAAAATGCAGTACATGCTTTGGAACTGAACAAGAAAACCCTGCATTTCTGCCTGCTTTTCTGTGAATGGGCAATTTGTCTGGTGCCGTTGGGAGACCAAGCCCATGATGCAGTGATGATGGGTATGGGGACGCCGGGTAGATGTGCTAGGGATGATGGCAAGCGGGTAGGAGGTGGCCACGTGGCAGTGTTTGGAAAGCTGCATCTGGTTGTTGTCATCGTAAAGCAATGAAAGCTGCGGGGGTTAATGGGAGTATCCATCAGGTAAGAGGAAAATGCGGGGATGTGACCTTTGAGACATCCCTGCTGTGAAATTCCTCCTGCCTCAGCGATGCGAAATTTGGGAGGGAGCTGCTAGCGCTGTGGGACCTTCACCCCATATCAGGGCAGGGTCTGCAGCCCCCGATTTCGGCCCCCACCTCCAACCGAGACTATATTAAAGAGGACACATGGCAGGACCAGAGCTGGGGCGTCCAGTGGTCCCAGTCACGTGCAGGACAGGGAGATGTGTTTTGCAAAGCTGTTGGTGCTGGACTCAGAGCATTTCTTTGACCTCAGGTTTTGCAGGTGCAACGCTCTTGCCTGCTCCTTTCCAGGCTGGCACCCACAGCCCAGCTGGAGGATGATGATGGGGGACAAGCCTTGGCTACCCCACTATGAGAGTGGCTCTGGGACAGCAGAGGAGGCTGAGGGGTCAGATGAAGGCTCTGGTGATGCCTAGAGCTGAGCACAGAGGGGCGATGCCTTTGGAGGAGCCATTCTCAGAGTTGGGGGAAAAAGACTTCTTTTTTCCTTCTTCATACTGTCCTTGCTGGCTGTTTGGTGATGATGAGTCCCAGCCTCCCTTACCACTCACAGTCCAGTGGGGTTGCCGGAGAGCAGAGGTGGTGGCCACAGGCTTCACACTGTAGATGCTGATGGCAGCAAGGCTGGGTGAAGGGGCTGGGGGATGCCTGGGAGGGATGTGGAAATGAAGGAGGGGGAAAAGAGGAGGGAAAAAAAGCCTAGTTTTCCATGTCTAGGGGGGAGGAAATCCTCTCCCAGGGCCTGGTGCGCAGCTGAGCCAAAGAGCTCGCTCCTTCATGCCTCAAAGGCAATGCAGCAGAAACAAAAAGGATCCTTTTCATCCTGCAGTGCCTGGGCAGAGGCAGGCAGCAGCAAAGCCTCCGCAAACAGGACAACTTCACCGTCCTGCTGCTGAGAGCCCCTGGGTGAACATAAGTGCCCTTGGCATGCATGTGTGTGAGCAGGGCTGTGCTGGCATGGGCTTTCATAAGCGTTTTCCAGGGGGTGGCAGACTCCCATGTCATGGGGTAACCCTGCGCTCGCCCTCCCTTGTGACCCCTTGCAGACCCCTTTAGGGCTATTTCACAGCAGTTTGGGGAAAACTAAGTGAAGATTGTTGCAGCGCTGCCCCTCCCCCACGCCATGCTCTCACCCCTTCCCTTGCTCTGGGGCTCCCCAGTGCCGATTTGGGGTGCCGATCCCACTAAATTGTTAACTTTACGAATAAAAGTCAGCAAGATCACTTCATCTGCAGTTGTGGGAGCACCAGGACTGGCAAGACTGGCAACCCAGACCTCTAGCACCTTTGGCTATTGCCATCCGGGGTCCCATCTGGAGTTAAGGACAGATAAAGCCCCCCAGAATTTAGGCAGGAACCATCTGCGGTAGCTGATCTGAATTGAAGGACAAACCTAGGCTCAAGGTCTGCATTTTTGGGCATCTCCTGGTGGTGGGGACCTGCTGGGTCTGTGCTTGGGGAGGCAAAGGCAAAGGGCTGGTGCGTACCTGGGCGCCACCCAGGTGCAGGATCAGGGCTTGGCGAGGCATGCGCCCGCATCTGGGAACTCATCCCAGTTTCGCTAGCATCCCACCGGGGTGGTTCTGCATCTGGAGTCCATTGCTGGGCGCTCTGCTTATGAATGACCCTTGTGTGCTGCAAAAACACTGAGCTCTCTCCAAAGCAGCCTCCTGCCGCAAGCACAGACCTAAAACATCTGCACTCGGCCGGTGGCGAGTGACTCACTGTCCCCAGCCCCGACCCCGAATCTCGGGATGGCCACATCCAAAGTGTTTCAACTCTCTTCCTCCTGAGTGAGCAGGATTGAGGTTATCCAAATGCTGCCTCATCAAAAAACAGGCTCGGGAGCCCCAGGTTAGCATCATGGTGTGTGTCTGCTCCTGGGACTGGCTCGCTGCTCTGCCTCTTGATTCAAAGCACCCTCAAAACCTCATTTCTGCTCCTCCACATCCTTTGGTTTTTGCCACTGTGATGTTCCTTGCACTCATTTGAGACTGCAGCGAGAGCAACTGGAGCCATTTTCCATATGCCCAAGGATCCTGCAGTGGAGTAGCTATAGCTGCTCACCCATAGAGGTAACACAGTTACCTCTGCGTGGATCCAGCTGATGTTCGGTTCCAAAGTGCTCCGAAACAGATGATCTGGGTGGCTTTTGGGGGATGGAAATCTGCATGTAGCCAAGGTGGGATTTACCCTCTGCTCCCTTGCCTGCCTTGTACCGAATAGATCATGAAAATGATGTCTGCCAGATGCCCCGTGCTGGAAGGAAATACAGGAGATCCTCCTGGGCTTTGCATATTTGATTTCTACTTCATTAGGAGCTGGAAGCTGCTGGTGCTGTGCAGTATTTCTGTGTTGTTGATGGGAAGGAGAAGCAGCTGTGCTAGTCCCCCTGGGATGCATGGAACTGACCCGCATGCTCCTTGTGCTGGGGCAAATCCGGAGCCTCCCGACCTCCATCCATCCTCTCTGGCTGTCCCTCCCTCCCCCCATTGATCAAATTCTGGCTGAGCATGAAATTAAACTTGCAAATTGCAGCCCTTTTCTTTGCCTTTTTGTATTTTTTTTTGCCAGCTTCATTATTATGCACATTTCTTATGCACATACCTTGGGTACTGCAGGATTTGAGGAAGGAAAATGAGCCAAAAAATAATCATTTGGGATGGAGAACATCTACTATTTAAATTCCTCCCCGGAAGCCCTTTCATTGTTAATTGAGCAGACTTGCAAGCAGCATGGATTTTAATTTTTAGCTTGTTTTGATGTTGAAAAATCTGCCTTTGTTTCCAAGCTCCTTAGTTTTTAGGGTTTGGGGTTTTTTTTTGTGTGTGTGTGTTTGCATTTAACACTAAGAAAGATCCTGGTGTTCAGATGCTCACTTTGTATCTTCAAAGCCTAACAGAAGTGGAGTTAAGATATCAAAGCCACGATGCTGCTTTTATCATATGAACTGTTGGGAGAAGGGACAAAGTGATGAAGTTGTGATGATGTGAAGCCCTGCCCTGGGCAGCGCTGTGAGTTTGTGTCTCTCTTTTTGGGAGTTTTTGTGAAAACCTTGGGCTCCACCTGCATTATTTTTTTTTTTTTTGGGTTGCTGAGCTTTGATGCTGGAGATGCCCATGGACTCATCGCTGATGTGGCTTGGGAAGGGGAATCAGCTCATGCTCCCTGCTGCAGCATCAGGGACTGATGGTTGGATCTTCTCCATCAGCCCCCCAAAAAAGGATGGGGACAACGTGCCAAGAGGGTTGACACAGCTCACGTCTGGTCTGAGGAGCTCCTCATGAGCTGGGATCAGGCAGCCGCTCTGCACATCCAGCGCTACCCAAGCCAGGCTGGGCAGGGAAAGAGAAATACTCTTGATTTGCAGGGCACATCCGCTAATCGAGCGCAGGGCTCCCGATTTAGTCGCAAGGCTTTTTGAAGTATATTGGCCTCATCCTTTCTCATTCTTGCTGCTGTCACCCACGGTGCCTGGGTCAAGATGTGCAGCCTTATTACCAGCTCTGTCGCTGCAAAATCCTTGTCTGCAAGGGGAAAAAAAAAATCAAATGGTTTTAAATATAGCATGTTTGGGGTTATTTTTATTTGCCTTTTAATTTTAAGCTCTCCAGGTTTGGTTGTTTCAGCTTCCCTCTGTAATCAAAAGGGTGAGGAGCTTCCTTTGCTCTGGAGCAATGAGAGACCCAAACCTCCCACATGGGCGCTGGGACACGGACTGCAGCCACTGGAGCCTCAGGGACATGGCGGGAGCTGCTGGTATGGAGGGGCCCTCTGTGAAAAAACAGGTTGAAAACAAGAAGCTGCTTCCTTTGGGGAAACATCTGTTGTGTGTGCGCTGCTGAAAAATCGCCCTTGCAGAGCGCCTGGCTCCCTCCCAATGCCTTCCTCTTCCTCCTCTTCTTCCTCCTTTCCTGCTGTGCTCCCTTTCCCGGTCTCAATCCCAATGCGTCACCCCGCCGTGCGTGGCGGGGAGCGGCACTGGGTGCGCGCCTGCCCCAGGCTGGAAAAAAGGAGACATTGTGTGTGGGAGCATGGGAGGAGGCTCAGTGCCATGGCCCTGCCCCGGCCAAAAGCCACCAGACAGGTTGTGGCAGCAATTCTGGTGTCCCCCCGCATCCCCCCACAGCCCAGCTGGGCTGCACCCCCACAAAAGCAAACTCCAAAAGGCAGTGAGATGGGTTTTCCAAGGAAATTGCAGTCCCTTTGTGTGGGTGATGCAGGAGGAACGCAGCCCTGATGCCTCCTGCGTCTGAGGTCTTGCCCTTCTAGGTGGGGGACCCTCATGGGTGTCCCCTTCCAGCACCACGGCTCCCAACTATCTGGGGGTTCCTCCCTCTCTATCCTTCAGCAGCATCTTCCACCGAGCACAGCATGGGGTTGCTGGTGCCTCCGGGCAGCTGGTGTGGGTAAATTATTAGCCAGGTGTTTCCCTGCAGGGGAAACTCCAGCTGCCTTTTGTTCTCGCTGGAGCAGGAGACAGCTCTGCCCTCCTGCCTCACTCCAGCCCCCCACCTTTGAGGGCTCCAAAGTCCCAGCTCTGTGCATCCCAACATCCCCTGGTTCTGTGCAACCTGATCTGCTGGCTTAACGTACCCTGGTCCCCTGGCTCAGTGCACCCCAATGCCCTGGGTCAGTGTGTACCGCAATTCCCCACACCCCAATGCCCAGGCTGTGCGTACCCCAACCTCCTGGCTCTGTGCACCCCAGTCCCCCTGGGTCCATATGCCCAGGCCCAGCGTGTACCCCAGTCCCCCAGCTTCGTGCACCCCGATCCCCAGGCTCTGTGTTACCCAGTCTCCTGGATCTATGCACCCCAATCCTCCAGCCCTGTTCACCCCAATCCCCCGGGTTTGGGGTGCTCCCCAATATCTGTCTCGGTGCCCTCCAACCCCCCGTTAACCCTGTGTACCCCAATCCCCCATCTTGGTGCTCCCCAGTCCCCCAGCTTCATGCCCCCCAATACCGCTGCTTGGTTCACCCCAGTCCCCTGTCTTGATGATAAGCAGCTCCATGCACCCCAACATCACCCAGTTTGGTACTCCCCAGGCTCTGTGCACCCCAATCTCCTGGCTCAGTGCACCACAGTCCCCCTGGCTTGGTGCTCCCCGGTCCCCCCAGCCCTGTGCACCCCAATATTCCCAGCCCAGTGCTCCCCAATACCTCCGGCTTGGTGCTCCCCGGCCCCATGCACCCCAGTACCCCAGCTCCATGCTCCCCAACTCTTCAGCCTGGTGCACCCCAATAACCTGCCTCGGTGCTCCCTGGTCCCCCAATCCCGGTGCACCCCAGTACCCCAGCTCGGTGCTCTCTGCCCCCTCCCCATCCCGGTGCACCCCAATAGTCCGGCTCGGTGCTCCCTGGCCCCCCCATCCCGGTGCACCCCAATACCCCGGCTCGGTGCTCCCCAGCCCGGGGTTCCCCTGTCCACCCATCCCGGCGCTCCCTGCCCCCCCCGGCCGCGGCTCCTCCTCCTCCGCCACCGGCCGGGTCCCGGCCGGAAGCAGCTGCAGCCAATCAGAGCCCGGGCCCCCGCCCCGGGACCGCGACGGGACCGGCCCCGCCCGCGGCGGAGCGCGCGCTCCCGCCCGTCCCGCACCGCCTGCCCGGTAAGTCACGGCCCGGCCCGGCCCAGCGGGGGCGGCGCTGGGGACGTGGCGGGGACCCGGCGGGGGGGGACCGGAGGGGGACCCACTGGGGAACGGGGCCGCCCTGCAGCCCCCGCCCCCCCACCCCGTTTTCCCTCCCGCGGGACCGGGGGCTGGGAACCGCGGGCGTTGTTCCGGGACGGCAAAATGAATGAGGCGGCGTGGAGGGAGCCGGTGCCGGGGGTCGGGGAGGGGCTCCTGGGAGCCCTAATGGGTGTCGGGACGGGGTGTCGGGGGTCCCCTCCTTGCCGCCGGGGGGGTGCGGGGGGCAGGCCATGTCCCCGCCGTGTCCCGTGGGGCTGAAGGCAGCATCCCGGGATGCGCGTAAATCCATCCGATTTAAAATGCCGTATTTAATATATAATTTATATATATATAATATATATTATATAGAATATTTATTTTTTATATATATAAAACATATATATAAAAACATATATTTAATATTTATAAAGCTAAACCCCACCTCAGGCGTGGGACAAGAAAACCCCAGTCGGAGAGGAAGGAATTGGTTCCCCTTTTCCTGCTGGGTGAGCAAAAGGCTGACTCGTCCCTTCCTTTCTACCGCCAAATATCGCCCCGGCTGGGATTTGGGGGTGGCACTCCATCTTTCCACCCATCCTTTGCCATGCCCCTCACCCCACCCTTGTCCCTGCAGGGTCCCACTTTATGAGCGGGGACTAAAAATCAACCTGGAGCAGAGCCGGACTCTTTGCTGGCACAAACCCCGGGCAGGAGAGGAGCAAAGCGGGGGGCTCAGCCCAGGCACTCCCAAAAGCTGGGACCGACCTGGACCGGTGGGTGAGGACTTCTTCTCCCTGGACTTTTCACCTCCTGCCAACTCAGGGTGATGATTTGTGGCAGTTGACAATCTGGGTATTACAAAAAATCAGCGTTTGGCTGTGTGGTAGTAAATATTGAATGGGGAATGCATGACGGATCATCCCTGGGGTTCTGCTGCAACAGGGGGGTTAATTATTCCTTGGGTTTCTGGGGGGTTTAGCCCTCCTGGCTTGCTGTGGACAAAGCTGTTCCTCTCCCAAGGGACATGTTCATGGGATTAGTTATATCCCGACTTGCAATGAAAGCTCAGGTCTGGGGTAAAGCCCATCCTTTGGCCGGGGCTCACACCGCAAGGATGGGGAAACTGAGTCACGGGAAGGCGAGAGAACCACTGACAGACTGCAGAAGGAGGGTTGGGGACAGAGGTGTCCCTGGGACACCTCCGAGATGGCCTGACAGGACTCGTAGGTCACCAAACCTGGAAAATAGAATTTATTTTAGCATTCTAAATCACACCATCATTAAGAATTTATTTAGCATTTATTTGAACAAAGGAAAGAGCTCTGAGGGCGAGCGTGAGGGAGGTGAGTCACCATTTCCCGATGCCCTGTCGCACTCTCCCACTGCAGCTCGTCCCTTCCTGGCTGCCTGGGGTTTGGCACGGGACTGGCTCCGCACTTGTCTGCTTGGGAAAAGGCAGGACTCAGGGATATGGTTTAAGAAAAAAAAGCTGGATAATTTGTTTTCCCCAAAGGAGCCTTGTGTTTGGGAGGGAAGGAGAGGAGATGCTCCCCCAGAGCTCCTGGGGCAGAGCCGTGCGTCAGTTTCCACCCTTCACCGTGCCTCAGTTTCCCCCTCCCTTGTGCCTCAGTTTCCCCATGGGAGCTGAGCTGAGCAGAGCTTCTGGGCTGCCATTTCCCCAGTTAAGGAGAAAGGTGCCAATGGCTGAAGTTGTTCCTGCTGCACCCCGTGGAAACCAGTGTCGCGACACCGATTTATTGCAAATATGGCTATTGTCCCAAGAAAACACCATTGCTAAAGGCTGCGGGTGGAGCAGTGGGCTCTGGGATGTGCTGGGACAGGGATGGGACACAGCAGCGGCGCTGCTGGCTGCGATATCTGGGTCTCATTTCTGCTCCGAGGGAGGAACACAGGTCACAAGCGGCCCGGCGAGCTCTTGGCACGGCCGGGGAAGGATGCTGGGGAAGCGAGCCACTGTAGCCAGTGGTGCTGGGCAGCTTGCCCTCGCCTCTCCCCATATCCAGCTCTGAGATGCTCTGGTTTTATTCCCTATTTTTCGGGGCAACCTCATGACGGAGACTTTCCTGCCACGAGCAGGGATGAACCTCACAGCCCTCGAGCTGCTGCCGGAGCCAGGAATCTGCAAACCTCTTATGATTTGGTTTTTAGCCATTTTGGACACCGGGAGTGAGTTGCCTCCTCTTGGAGGCCAGCGATGTAACAGCCCAGAGCTGCGGGGAGAAACTGGGAAAGAGAGAAACAAAAGGGGAGGAGAAGCAGCGAGGAGGGGAAGAGGCTCACGTGGCTTCCCGGGGCACTGGCCAGCGCCTCCGGCACGAGAGCTGATTCCAGATCCATCGCGTCCTGGATGCAGGGGATGCACTGGTCCCTTGGCCGGTGCCAGGCAGGTGGCAAACCCCCTCCTGCCTTTTACGACAGGGTGGGTGCTCCAGTTGCCAGAGAGGATGGCTGGCATGCGATCCCCTGCCTGATGCCGGTCTCCTCCCCTCTCTTGCTCTCTGCTCCTGGTCCCCAGCACCATCTCAGCATTTTCTTCTCTTTTTCCCCAGCTCAGGGTGCTTGTCCTGAGAGAGAAGACACCCCGTGAGGACACCCGGGGCCGTGCTCGCTTCTGCTTCCTTAGCCAGGCTTTGCTCGCGCCAAGGATGCTCTGCCCGCTGCTTGCCCTGGGAGCGCTGGTGCTCAGCCTGGCAGGTGAGCGGGGCTGGGAGGGTTTGGGGTTGTCACCACACTGAAGGAGATGTCCCGATGCCACCTTCATCTCGACAAAGCTGCTTTTGAGCTGTGGTTCCTGGAGGCGGTGCCCACAAGGTGTTTCTCCTGGTTTCGTGGTCCTCCCGCTGCCCAGAGCATCATCCCCTGGGTGTGATTGCTCCTGGCACACGTGGGACACCCTCGTAGCAGGGGCCACCACCTCCCGCGTGCTACAGCTGAATGGCGAAGCCATGAAAGTACCTAATCCTGAAGGTTTCAGACTTACCTGGCTCTGTCCCCATGCGCTGCAGCTCCTGGCCCCCCAGCTTGCAGCACCTCAAACCTGGGAGAGACATTGGAACTGAATCCTTTTGGGATGCTCAGCAGCCAGCAGCAATTTCGGCCAGGCTGGGTCATGTTCCTAAAAGCTGCTGGCATTTATTATTAGCCGGAGGGAGACGTGACGCTCTCGAGTCTGCCAAGAGGCAGGCAGGCTGCCCAAGCCCTCTTCTCCTGCCTGTCTGCCCGTCTGTGGCCCCTGGCAGGTCTCCTCCAGCCCGGCTCTTTCCCGCAGCTCTTCATCCTCCCTGCTCAGGCTCTTGCTTAAAATTTAATGTCTCGTTGCTGCCCTTGTCCCCAGGGAGGGGTTTGCTGTGGGTCATGGCCTTGCTGTGTTCTGCAGCAGTGTTGAAGTCGGAATATAAAGAAAATCCTTGGTCCGAGGTGGGATTTTTTTCCTTTTCCTCCCTATTTTGGTGTTGGGGGGAATCAGTGAATGAAGTGCCGATGGTGCCCTGGGTCTGCTTTGGGAGACATCGCTGCTTGATGCCAATGGGCACCCCAGGAACCAGCGCTGAGCATGGAGAGTCCAGCGGCCCTGGCACAGTTGGCATCGCTCCCTGACACAATGGCAGGGTTGGCAGCGTGCCGTGGCCTGGGGATGCGGTTGGCATCTTGCCATGGCACTGGGACAGGGTTGGCATCTTGCCGTGGCACACTGGTTGGCATCGTGCTGGAGCACTGGTGCCATCTAGCGCCTGCCAGCCTGGCCATGGCGCTGCCCGGAGCTGGCTTGTCCTGGGGACACTGGACTATGTCCCCATTGCTGTCATCCATGTGTCCCAGGGGGGCGCAGGTTTGGATGCCTGTGGCCGCAGCTGGCAGCTGAGGGCAGCGATGCCCCAGGTTTGGTGCTGGATGTGGGGCTGTCTCCCTGCTGGCAGGGTGGGCTTGGCTAGGGGATGGTGGTGGGGGGATGGTCCTGAGATGCCGATGGTCCTGAGATGCCACCGGCCCACGGGTCCCTCCCATGGGCATGCCTTGAGTTGCTTAGATGTTACCTGGATAGTGAATTAAGGAGGTACTTCTGCAGGGTCTCACCACTGTGTGCTTTTGTCCTCGCCACCCTCCTGCAGGTGCCATGGAGATCCAGGTCCCAGATGAGCCTGTGGTGGCTCTTTTCGGCCGAGACGCCACCCTGAGCTGCTCCTTTTCCCCTGAGGCCAACTTCAGCCTCGATGACCTCAGCCTCATCTGGCAGCTGACAGACACCAAGCGCTTGGTCCACAGGTTCTCCGGTGGCCAGGACCAGCTGGCAGACCAGCTTGGGAGCTACACCAACCGTACGGCCCTCTTTTATGACCAGCTGGCCCAGGGCAACGTCTCCCTGTTACTCCGCCGTGTGGAGATCTCAGATGAGGGCAGCTTCACCTGCTTCGTTCGGGTCCGGGACTACAGCAGGGCAGCTGTGACATTGCAGGTGGCAGGTGAGAGACGGACAGTTGGGGTGTCCCTACGTGTCTCCCCACAGAGAAGGGTTCTCCATCATGCTTTGCTCCTCTGTGGAGCCTCTTTCTCTCTCCACCCTTGCCATGGTCTCCCCATGAAGTCAGGTGTCTGTTAGAGACCAAGCAGCTGCATCTCCCCAAAATACTGCCAGGTGGGGGGTGTGGTCCCTTCCCTGCCACGATGGAGAGGCTCTCAGTTGAGAGGCCACCTGAAAGCATGGCCATAAATGAACCAAAGCTGGGGAGGCTTCAGCTGGTTGGTCTTACCAGCTGGAAGAGTCTGTTTTGGAGCTTGCCCAACCTCATTGGCTTGCTCCAGATCCTGATCCTTTGGTCTTCTCCATTGCTTCACGCCGACTGTCCTCTCCTTTGCAGCTCCATACTCCAAGCCCAATATGAACCTGGAGCCCAACAAGGACTTGAAGCCAGGAGATCTGGCGGTTGTGAGTTGCCACGCTTCCCGTGGCTATCCTGAGGCCAGTGTCCTCTGGCAGGACAGCCGGGGCAGCAACATCACGGAAAACGTCACCACATCCCAGGTGGCCAACGAGGAAGGTCTCTTTGATGTGCACAGTGTCCTCCAGGTGCTGGTGGAGCCCAGCATCACCTACTCCTGCCTGGTGCGAAACCCGG
The DNA here is from genome assembly GCA_008658365.1 of Alca torda. Taxonomy (NCBI): domain Eukaryota; kingdom Metazoa; phylum Chordata; class Aves; order Charadriiformes; family Alcidae; genus Alca; species Alca torda. The sequence continues at coordinate 20,252,548 of CM018083.1, read as the reverse complement.
TGCTGCAGCAGGAGACCCAGGCCTCTGTCACCATCACGGGTGAGTCAGAGGGGGCCAAAATTGGGGGAAGGAAGGGATGGGCTCTGTCTGAAGAAGGTGACCATGGTGGCACTGGGATCCCTATTGTGGCCCAGAGCCACCCCATATCCCCACTCTACCTCTCTCCTCATGGACCTACAAGGGTGACTTGAGGCTGTGCTCTCCTCCCCATCACCCCACCCAGTGTCCCAGCTAGAACTAGTGTCCCTAGTTCTTAGTCTCTAGCTTTGATAGTTGCCCTGTCCCAGTCTAACCACCCTAGAAAGCCAGCACGGGGCATGGTAGTTGTCTTCTCCTTATCATGTGGCAATGGGGTGCTCTCGATTTGGGGTTCTCCATCCCAACTGTGACAATCCTACTTCAGAAATACAGGCTGGAGGAGTTCATCGAGCATGTTCAGCCTTGCTGCTTCGCTCTGAGCTCCTCCCACTGCCCTCCTGGAGTTCTTTATAACCTTGTGCGCTCCCCGCTAGCATTAATTAGTGTTTAATTACCCTTGGTATGGCACTTGATGGCTTGGGAAGGTGGGTCCTTGGCAGAGCATAAATGTTTTGGCTGGATTCACCAAAAACTTGTGCGGATGCTGCTGCTTGGGAGCAGAGGGGTGGCTTTCACATGGGCTCCCAAGTGCGCAAGCAAATGGTCAGCCTTGGGGTGATGCCAGGAGAGGGTCAGGGTTTGGGATAAGTCTTTATTTGAAGAAGGAGCAATATTACGGGGAAAAATCAGATTTCCAGCACTCCAGAAGGTATCCCCCAAAGCCCAGTGGTCCCTGCCAGGCCGTCCCCGACCCCAGGGCAGATGTCCCCATCCATCCCAGCCCCATGGTGTGAGACGAGAGGGGAAAGGGATTGGGTGCAGCATCATCTAATGCACCTCTTGAGCTTCTTAGGATGCAAAGGGTTGGCCTACCATTTGAATTTATTAGTGCAATTATTTAAAAATTAATGAAGTGTTTTAATGAGTGAGTCAACCTACTGCTTCCGCAACCGGATACAGACCTGCTGGGGGAGGCCATAATTCAAGGCACCAATGGTTTTATTTCCAAAGCCACCCCTTGTACCACCAACTCCCTCCATGGGGCTGTCTCCTTGCCACCATGGAGTTCCGAATGCCGGGCACATGTCCCCTTGGTTGGACTGCAGTGCTCACCATGGTGGTATTTCTCTTCTCCCCCCATGCAAGGCCAACACCTCGCCTTCCCCGCAGTGGCTCTCTGGGTGACGGTGGGACTCGCCATCTGCGTCGTGGGGCTACTTGCTGTCCTGGCATACGTGTGCCAGAAGAAAATCCGCGAGAGCTACGAGGAAGAGGAGGAAAATGCAGGCAATGTGGCAGGTACCCCCCAAAAGGGATGGGGTTTGCAGGGAGGGAGGGAGGGATGGATGGATGGATGGATGGATGGAGGGTGATGGATGGGGAAGAGCTGGAGCAAATTTTCACCAGCCCGGGTTTGCCTTGGTGGTGGCATCTTTTAAAGGGTGAAGGGATGCTCGGAGCTGCTAGGGTTGGTGGACATCCATGCTGGATGATGCCATCCATGCTGGAGAGCCCATGCCAGCTGTGGGCATCGCTCCAGGCGGCTCTTTCAAACATACACCTGGTTTTCCTCCCACCCAGCGTATCTCCCCCTTTCATCTTCCCCCTCTGCATGCCTGGTACCCACACCTGGGCATGTGTGGAGCATCTCTTCCGAGAAGGTGCCTCTAGCACTTGCCACTGTGGAGATGCCAAGCGCTTTGACACATGGGAATAGCATGAGAGGGATGCTCTGTGCTCCTGTTTTCTGCATCTTTCTCCTGTTTGGTTTTTCTTTTATTTTTTATTTTTTTATTATGGAGAGACGTTTGCTCAAAAAGGGGGGCTTTGTTGCTTTTAAAAAAGAAAGCTGCCATGCTCTGAAAATGGCTGCAGAGGCAGCTCTGCTGGCGTTCCCCATTTGTTTTCTCTCGCTGAATCCCCAGGCGCTTGCTCTGCCAAAGCCTTTCCCTGCCAGGGTCGTGCTGTGGGGCTGGGACCTGCAGCCTCCCTCCCCGGGGGCTCCGCTTCACTCCTCTCTCCGCCGGGGAGGATGATGCTACTGTGATGCTTGGCTGTCGGGTGTCCCCAGCGGAGGGGACCGAGAGGGTTTTACCCCTGCAGATCCCAGGGAAACATCTGCAGGAGATAAATATATAAAATATATATTGGTTGTTCCTCCCTCTGTTACAGAGTATTTTCTCTGCTGCCAAGGGATTTGCAGTGTGGTGACGCTCAGCCATGGCCCCGGGCCAGCTGACCTCAGTCCTTCAGCATCAAGACACGGCTCCCAGCCCGTGATGCTTTGCACTGATGGCTGTATGCCCTTAGCAATAACCTTTTACTGTGGCTCTCGGTCAGCCAGAAACGAGGCAGAGCCCCTGCCCATGAGCCTGGCAGCCGTGGCAGGCAGGAGCAGCAATTTTTGCTGGTATTTCTGGCCAGGAATATCATCGTGGCAGGTCCTACCCATGGGATGCAAAGCTCCCAGACAGGGTGACAGCCCCGTGGGTGATGCATGAGGGAGAAGGGGATACTCATCCCTCGGTGCCGATGGGGTTTCCCGCAGGCGTTGGGGGATCTGTGGTCTCCCCGCTAAGTCCCCTGCCGAGCGCCATTCCAGATGGCTGCTGTGCTATAAATAGGGAGGCGAGCGGCTGGGCTGCATCACCTGGAGCTGTGGCTTTTTCTGCTTTGCTTGGAGGGGATGTGCCACCCCGGCACAAGCCTTGTGCTGGGGGAAGTTCCCCCCGCGGGGTGCTGGAGGGGGTGCTGGCTGCAGGTTGGTACCAGTCACCTCCTCTCTCAGCATCACCAGTGACTTGGCAGCGCCTTGTCCCGCGCAGAGCCGGGGATATGCGGTGATGGCGGGTGGCTCTGAGTAGCCAAGGGATGGCAGCGATCCAAGGGACAGCCACCAAACCCAGCTGCTTGGGAAAGTGCGGTTCAGGCTGGGTGTTGGGATAAAACCCGGCAGATGCTTCACATGCTTCAGCTTCTTTTTTTGCAGGGACGGAGGAGCAAGAAGAGGAGGGGGAAGGACCCAAGACAGGTGGGTGCATGATGCTCGTGGATTATATACGTGAGCTTGCGTGTGCTTGCGCCACTGTCCCCTGCACAAAGAAACACCTCGACGTGCTTTGCACCCTCCGTCGATGCTCAGCACCCTCCTGATATTCCCTGCTCTTTGACACATTCTGGCAGCTCTGCGATAAGCCACGCTATCTTTTAATAAAAAAAGCACTCATGGTGCTGTTGTCATCAGGTGGGTTAATTATATGCCCAGTGATTGCCTTTATCTGCTGGTGCAGGAGCAAGCCTGCTTGGGATGCTGACTCCTTTGCTGCTGGGGAGATTTAGGGACTGGGGGTTGGTTTGCGATGGAAATTGGTAGGTGCAATTATTGGGGTACATTCCCCAAAATGGGGCTCTTGGCTCTTTCCTCCAGGGAGGCATTCCCTTGCAAGCCCCCCTGTCCCATGCAGTGTGTCTGACCATGTTTTTTGCTTTTCACAGCCTTGCAGCTGCTGAAGAGCTCGGAGAGCAAAGATGGTGAGTGCATTTCCATAGGACCGCAGCCTGGCTTCAGGCGAAGGTTTCTTCCTAAGTACGCTGGAGATGATGCTCAGATCTAAGTGTAAAGCATCTGTTGCATCTCCATCATCGGGTCTTGGGTGTTTTTTCCATGTTTTTCATTTTTCCCCCCCAGTTTTCAATCAAATTGCCCCAGACCAATTCTTTCCCAGCGCTTTTCCACTCCACTTTGGGCTGATCTTGCTCTGGCCACTGCTCGTACCTGCCAGCAGCGATGGAGAGATGTGACCAACAGCTCCAGTGTGGCGTTTCTTCTCTTATCCTTCCTTTTCTTGGCCAGCTCAGGGCCAAGAAAAGCCTCGTGCCACCAACCCGGGTCTTTGTGAGGATTTTGGGTCTTTTTTTGAGTGTTGCCGTGGGTTTGCTAAGAGGAGGGGAATTGCTGGGGTCGGTCCTTGCCTTATGGAGAGGGAGGCATGAGCTTCATCCCTCCCCACGCAGAATTCCCCAACAGCAGCCTGGTGCTGAATTGTTGGTGGAAATTCATGAAGACTGGAGTCCCAGCTCCTGTTTCTGCCTTTCAGTATCTTCTCCCAACCTCCTGGGTCAATGCTGCCAACATCCCGTCACCCATCCCAGCCCAGTGCTGGGCTCCAGCACTTGCCATGCCTGGTCAGCCCCGCTCTTCCCTGGCTCATCCTCCTCCCAAGATCTCAGTCTTTCATATTTATTTCCTTTCTTATTAAAGGCAGAGGCTTGGCCTCTGCTGCTGGTGAAATTTTGCTGCTGAAATGCTGATTTAACCCTCCCTCTTTTATTAGCAGCTCTCTTTTTTCTCTGCTGCCATTTTTCCCCCCACCCCGATAGGTTTATAAAAGCCTTTTTTCTCCCTTCACACTTGTAGTGAAGCATCAACCGGCTCCGCTTTTCCTCTTTTTTTCCCTTCCTCCCTGCCCTTATCTCCCCCTCGCAAGCCGCTGCAGCCCATACTCAGCTTCCCGGCCCCTTCCCGCTACAGCCTGTTTGAGACATCTCGCCTGCGCGAGACATCTCCCGCTTGCTCCTTGACCACTTTTTCAGCAGAAATGAAGCTTGAATCGTAACATCTCCCAGGGTTTGCTGGCCTCGAGGGGGTTTCTAGCGAGGAGGATGGATGGAGGGATAAAAACACACCTACGTGTGCCTGGTCATATTTGCCCGGAGCTGGCATCAGCCCTGGGAGGGGGGACAATTGCAGGTTGATCCCAGTTTTCCACGGCAGGGAGAGCTGGGAGCTGCTGGTGACCAAATGAACTCATTAAATTGGACCTGTGGGTTAATATTTTTTTTTTTAACATCTTTACCAATTTTTATTTCTTCTATGTTTCCCCCCAGATAACGAGCAAGAAATTGATTGACGGAAGCTCGGACACCCCCAAGCAGCGCCCTGTGCCCTGGACCAGCCGAGATGTCTCCAGCAGGGATGAGCTCCGGCTCCCCTGGGGAGGGCACGGACCTGCTGCCACCCCTTGTCCTGGTCCATGTCTTCGGGGCGCCCTGGGGCTGGAGAGAGGCTATGTCTCTTTATCCTTGGCGAGCCCTGAAGACCAGTGCATCCTTCCCATGGGCGTGCATGGGGAGGAGGCTCCTCCTTGTCCGTCTGTCCGTCCCCACGCTGAGCCAGCCGCCTTCCAGGTGCCTTCCAGGGCAAATTTCGGTGCCTTTCCCAAGCCCAGAGGCCTTGAGAGGCATGATGGGCTCAACGAGGTCCGTGGGAGCGACAGATGTAGCCCTGGAGGCTCCAGGAAGATGGATGGGACCTGCAAGACCCCCAGGGGTGGGGGGACAGAGCTGGTGCTCTCAGCCCCAATGGATGTACTGCTCTGGGGACGTATGGGGACAATTATTTTTTTACATTGCACCACTGTGGTTCATAGAATCGTAGAACAGTTTGGGTTGGAAGGGACCTTTAAAGGCCATCAAGTCCAACCCCCCTGCAGTAAGCAGGGACATCTTCAACTAGATCAGGTTGCTCAGAGCCCCGTCCAACCAGCCTGGAATGTTTCCAGGGATGGGGCATTTCCCACCTCTCTGGGCAACCTGGGCCAGTGTCTCACCACCCTCAGTGTAAAAAAATTTCTTCCTTAGTTTAAAGCCGTTGCCCCTTGTCCTGTTGAAACAGGCCCTGCTAAAAAGTTTGTCCCCAGCTTTCCTGGAGCCCCTTTAGGGACTGGAAGGGGCTCGAAGGTCTCCCTGGAGCCTTCTTTTCTCCAGGCTGAACCCCCCCAACTCTCTCAGCCTGTCCTCACAGCAAAGGGGCTCCAGCCCTCCCAGCATCTCTGTGGCCTCCTCTGGCCCTGCTCCAGCAGCTCCGTGTCCTTCTGCTGTTGGTGCCCCAGAGCTGGAGGCAGCACTGCAGGGGTATCTCCCCAGAGTGGAGCAGAGGGGAAGGATCCCCCTTGCCCTGCTGGCCACGCTCCTGGGGATGCAGCCCCGGGTGCTTTCTGGGCTGTGGGGGCACATTGCCTGCTCATGTCCAGCTTCTCATCCACCAACACCCCCAAGTCGTTCTCAGCATGGCTGCTCTCCATCCCTCCAACCCCCAGCCTGTGCTGATACTGGGGTTTGTCCCGACCCAGGTGCAGGACCCTGCAGTTGGCCTTGTTCAACCCCATGAGGTTCACATGGGCCCACTTCTCAAGCCTGTCCAGGTCCCTCTGGATGGCATCCTGTCCCTCAGGCATGTCACCACTCCACTCGGCTTGGTGTCGTCTGCAAAGTTGCTGAGGGTGCGCTTGATCCCACTATGTCACTGATGAAGATACTGAACAGTACTGGACCCATGAGGGACACCGCTTGTTACTGATCTCCATCTGGCCATTGGGCTACCCTCTGTATGCGAGCATCCAACTAATTCCCTATCCACGGAATAGACTGCCCATCAAATCCATACATCTCCAGTCTAGAGAGAAGGATGTTGTAGGGGACTGTGTCAAAGGCCTTAACAAAAGTCCAGGTAGGTGACATCCATTGCTCTTCCCTTGTCCAGCGATGTAGTCACTCCATCATAGAAGGCCACAAGGTTGGTCAGGCAGGACTTGCCCTTCGTGAAGCCGTCCTGGCTGTCTTGAATCACCTTCCGGTCCTCCATGTGCCTTAGCTTCAAGGAGAATATCTTCTGTGATCTTTCCAGACACAGAGGTGAGGCTGACACGTCGGTTCCCACTGGACTTTTTATTTTTGCCTTAAATACAAAATCCCATCGGGGCGGTTATCCCCTGCCTCAAATTAACTGGGGGGATTTTTTGAGGTGGGATGAAAGGCAGGGCTTGGGGGGGGACCTGCTGGCCGGTGAAGCCCCCCTCTCCTCCCCATGGTGACAAAGCTGATGCGTTGGGGGCTAAAGCACTGGTGGGGACAAACCTGACCGGTGCACGGGGTCGAGCCTTTGTGTTTCCCATGGGGTCAGGGGTCTTTGCCCAGTGCGTGTCCTGTGGGTCTGCCCTCCGCTGCGCAGTACCCACAGGGTGCGTGGGGGCACCCACGCTGCTGGGCTGAACAGGGTGGCCTGTCCCTTGTCCTACTGTGGTGGGTGGAGAAGTCCTCGCTGTGCCCTTTGATGGCTCTACTGCTGGTTTTCTTCATTATTTAAAATCCAGAATCTGAAGGGGGTTTTTGTGCCTTGACAAATAAATTCGGGGGTTGTGTTGGACAGTGCTTTCCAGGCTCAGTGTGGTCTCTGGGATGCAGCTTTGCCCATAATTAATTTAAATACTGAAATTCCCAGAATGAAACCTTTATGTCCCCCTTTCAGCCCAGCCCCATCTGTCCCTTGGTCCCCTGCTGCCACTGCAGCACCTTGCATCGTGCTGCCTTCGTCCATCACCCAGTGTGAGGAGAAACCCACTCCAGCGATGGAGAGATGCCTGCCCTCATCCCTCCTCTTTATTTTAATACCTCGAGCAGCAGAACAAAGAACAAAATCCTGAAGGGACATTGTCACCTGTCTGAGATGGTGCAGAAATTTGGGCTGGTTAATCCCAGCGATGGGATGCGAGTGGGGTCTGAGGGGGGCCGGTGGGGAAGGGACCTTCCTAAATCACCCACAGAGGATTATTTTTAGCTGTCCTTCCCTGAGCATGAAGCCAGGCTCTGCATTTCAATAGAAAAATATTTCTAAAAGCAAGACAAAGGAAAGCATGCTGGTATCAAACTGGAATTAGGGAGGGGATGGATGGTGATTTCATTTAGGGGCTTTGATCTATGGCCTGAATTAAGCACTGGTGCAATTTTTAACGAGGTGCCAGGAGTTACCATTAATATTATTTAGCACCCAGATGCTGGGCTGGGGGAATGAAGCCATTAACCACTGCCAGCTCCTTGCTGGGCGGCAGGATGAGTTGTCCCCAGATGCAGGACATCTTTAAAGGTCCTGAGTTGGTGCCAGCATCCCTGGGGATGTCTCCTCCAGCTGGGTGCTTTCTGGGGCATTTCTTTGAGCAGATTTGAGAGGGTTTTTTTGGCAAAATGCAGCCTGGGCCATGCAGGGAAGGGAGATCTTGAGGGCAGTGAGGGAGAAAATCAGTATTAAGCTGTGGCAGACCAGGGAAAATATTGCTTAGGTGGCTCAGGCTGATGAGCTGTCCCAAACTGAGCTTCTGCTTGGGGCTGAGCACCTCACTGCTGTCCCCAGGAGGACGCGCTGTGCTTTGGCATGGGATAAAGCACCCCAGGAGGAGCATAATTTTCCCCCTTGTCCCCAAGTGCCATTGTGCTTTTGGGGCTGCCCATGTGATGGGTCTTTTTTGGAGAAGGAAACCATCCATCCTCCTCTTCAAGGTCTCCTTAATCCAACCTGCTCATTTATGGGTGCTGTGGGTGAGACACAGGCAGGGAGGAGGCTGGTCGTCTGCGATGCCGTGGCTCTGTGAGCTTTTCTCCATTCCTCAAAAGCCCCAGCATCCTCCTCCACCCACTCCCGGGTAGCGGTGAACCTGGCAGCTGGGAAAGTGGGATTTAACAGGGATGCAGAGCATGAAGGAGTCAGCCCTGAGAGCTGGCAGCAGCTCAGCTGCTGGAGCTTGCTTGTGTTTGCTCTCATCCCTCCCGGGAGAAGGCGAGGCTGCGAGTTCATCCAAACACTTTTGATGGGTAAAACACAACAAAGAAAGTCCCATTTGGCAGATTATTTCAGAAATTGCTGGGGCAAGTCTCTCCCCAGTGCCGATCAATGGCGGCGTGATTCTCCCCATCAGTAATAAACAAAGGGCTCCTGTTTCTCCTATTGACCTAATTGTGGAGAGACGGGAGGATAGAGATGCTGAGCCTTGTTGCTGCCTCCCCCCGAGGACCACATGGGCTGGATGATGGATGACGTGATGGGATGGGATGGGATGGGATGATGCCGCTGTGGTGCTCTGGGAAGCAGCATTGCTGTTTGTCCCCAAGTTACGTTTTCCCTTTTCCAGTCAGTGGGTAGTTCACCTGCCCCAACTTTTTGAATATAATGAAAAGCATCTTAGAAAATTAATCTGCCAGTTCCCGCAGGACTGGTGGATGGATTTCATCGGGACCCATGGACTTGTGCACCTTCAGGTTCCTTAGATGGTCTTATACTTGAGACCTACAATGCACTTAGCCCTGCTAAGTCAGTGTTAACAGAGGGGTTGAGAGACATTTTAATTACAGATTTGGCTGTCCTGCGTGATTTATCCCGGGTGACTCGAGCAATTTATCCATCAGCAGATAGAAGGGATCTGCAGCAGACAGGAAGAGCGGGGAGTATTTATGGCGGTGACTCAGAAGTCGTTTAAGAGAGATTTGAAATGAAAGGGTGATGTTGCTCAAAAAGCCCCTACCTGGCATTAAGAAGTTGTCTCCAGCCAGGAAAATTAAAGAGCAATATCAAACTCCAGTTCCCCTCTTTTCCTGCGTTAGCCAAGCGGGCTTTGTTTCTCTTTGGGATGCGCAGGCGAAGTGTGGTGTGGGGCCGAGGGAATTGGCGTTGACGTTTCAATGACGTTTTACGATGGGGTGTCGTTTCAATGTCGTTTTACCATCATTGCTCACGGTGGGTGAGAGGAACCCCCCGGCAATGCTTTCCCAAGTGGGTTCTGAGCCACTGCGCTGCAGGCTCGGTGATAGCATCATTTTCTCGGGGCCCGGCGAAGAGAGGTTGGTGTTGCTTAATGAGCCTTAGAGAAGCATGTGCTGTCTCAGGTAAGGAGAAGCTGCTTAACTATTGCCAGAGAAGTGTTCAGTTCCCCTATTAATACAGTATTTAACACTCCAGTGAAAAAGGATGCCGGCAAATAAACGGATGCCTCTGCGTGAGCCATCTAGAGAAAAAGTGCTGACAGTGCAGTTCTTTTCCATGCCCGACAGAGAAATGATTTTTCTCATCTCAGGTGGTGAAGTTGTGTCTAGAAATGAAAAATTCAGGAGCAGACTCACGCCAAAGGGTCAATGTGATGTTGTTTTCTACAGCACGGATCAAAGACTTCCACCATGGGACTCGTCCTGCTCAACCGAAGGCTTTCCAAGGAGCTTGGATGGGGCGTACGCAACCGTTGGCCTTCCTCTTCTAGCAGGGGCTCAGTGAAGACCCCGAGCTCCTGTTAGCCCAGGGAAGGACCGACCCCTACGGCAAAAAGGAGATGGCCCCCTACGGTCCTTCCTTCCCGGAGGAAATCTGTGGAGAGAGAACTCTGCAGATGGAGAGGGCTGTTCCTTCAGAGCTATTAAATACAGATCACGGTGATGGATGCAGCACTTGCTGCTGCACAAGAGCCAGGAGGCGGCGGATGGGGTGGGGTTTTTTGCTGCCTATTGATCTCTTTTGCACCCGAACGAGAAAGAAAGTTGTTCCCCACCCAACAGGTCCAGACTTTTAAGGCCAGCGCATCTCCCGTCCCTGTTTCATCCCAGATGCCGGACCTGATTTTGAAACATCCTGCTCCCGGTGCTTTGAGCTGCCAGCCTCAGGCTGGAGCTATTGCAAGGCGTGAGAAACACACGTTTGAGCAGAGAAACCTTGGGCTGTGTTGGCGTGAGACACAGGGCTGGGGCTGTAGGTGGCTCCTGGGGTTTCTAGGTGAGCTGCACCTCTCCCTTTGGAGCAGGAGCAAAGGTGCGTGGGGTGCAGGCACCCATCCATGTAGACCCAGTTCCTCATGGAGGTGGTTTGCAGGAGGCTGGGTGAAGCAAGCCCTGGACCTTCGGTGCCGTGTCCTGCTGCCGGGCTGGGTGATGGGGCTGTGGGCAGCTCGAGCATCACCTCCCATCCTCCCCAATGCCTTTGGCTGCAGGAGCTGCCCTGGGCAAACCCAGCTTGTGGGGTAAAAGACACCCACCTAGCCCTGGGATGAGCTGGGTTTGGAGATGACCCAGTGCTTGCTAAATTAATAAAGAGGGCTTGAGCTGCCAGAGAGGTTTTTCTTGTTGTATCATTTATTCATCACTCATAAAAATATAAGGGGCAGGGCTGGGACAGAGAGATCATGCCAGAAAAGGATGGTGTGCGTGTGTGTGGCATTATTCATGCTTTGGGGAGCCAACAGGGGATGCCTAATGCTTGGGCCAGGGAGGGAAGGGGATCCCGCTGGGAATTTCAGTGCACCCCTTGGTCTTGGTGGGAGCTTTCTTCATCCAGCTCATCACTGCTGGATGCTGTCCCCCCGAAGAGCAAACAGGGCAAGTCACCTCACCCCAAACCCATTCTGCAGGTCTTAGCAGAGCCGGAGGAAGATGCTTCAGCCAGCAAACCCCATTTCCCTGGGCACCCACGTAAAGCACCAGTAGAAACGCACGATGAACACAACCACTCAGGCTGAAAAACCCCCTCCCGGCTTGTTCAGTCTCACTGTTGAAGAGCAGGTGTGTGCAGGGCATCACCCTCGTGTTGAGGGGACCCCACTCGCCGGGCTCTGTCACCATGACAAGTCGCTTTGAATGACCCCCAACCTCTTCATCCAGCTCAGTGATGTAGAGCCATTAGTCATCGTACTGTACACACCAGCAGCTGTGCCAATTAGCATAATTAACACACGAGGGCCAATTAATCTCTTGATTATGCCTGCCATTCACTTATCAGCTGCTATTATGGGAAGATCGGCTTTTGTACCTCTGCTTTCTATGCAGATAAGCCAGTTATGATGCCTTCATTACTCGATACACAATTACCCAGCGCAGATACCCATGAAATCGAGCACGGACAGATTGCCAGCACACACGGGCCAGAGCCCAGGTGGGTTTTGCAGTTCAGGCCCTCTCCATTTCGGAACATGCCACCTCGAGTGCTGCTGCAGGCCCTGGGTTTTGGGGAACTGCTGATGCTGATGCTGTGGGGGAGACCAGGGAGGAAATGCTTGTGGGAGCCTGGCTGAGCCCTTGCCACGTCGGTGGCCAAAATTGGCTCCGTCTCACAGAGGCACAGGTATAAAGGACAAGAGTAGAGGGCTTGTGGCCAGCTGGCCACCAATGTGGCAATGGCTGATGCCACCCCAAAGAGGCAAGACAGAGGGACATGGGAGAAACTGCTCCAGGGCAATTTCTAGGTGCAGGTGTAGGGGAATCACCCTCCACACCCTGAGAGGGAGGGATGGTCCCAGCTGGGTCCCGTTGTCCTGAGCTGCTCCTGGCTGGGTGGGGGCCATGCCTGCAGCCCCCAGGTGTGCCCCATCTGGGCTGGGCTGCTGGGAGGGCTGCTATAAAAGGTTCCTGAGCAGCCTTTTCCTCATGAGCTGGTTTTCCTGTGGTCAGGATGGGTTTTGGAGGCAGCCTGAGGCTGGCTGTGTTGTTGTGCTGGGTGCTGGCTGAAGTGGTGTCTTACAGCCCCTGGAGCTTCCCTCTGAGGGGGGACTCAGGGGTCTTGAGGGTGCAGGGGGATTCCTCTTGGAGCTGGCCCCGTGTGCCTTCCTTCTCCCAGCCCTCTCCCTGGGCATGGGTGGATGTCTCCCAGCTCCAGGCTGCAGCCCCCCTGCACCCTGTGGCTGTTCAGTGCCAGGAGGCACAGGTGGTGGTCACGGTGCACAGGGACCTCTTTGGTACGGGACACCTGGTCAAGGCTGCGGACCTGACCCTGGGCTCAGCTGCCTGCTTGCCTGTGGCCCAGGGTGCTGCTGCTGAGAGCACGGTGACCTTTGTGGCTGGGCTGCACGAGTGTGGCAGCACCCTGCAGGTGAGGTGGGGTGCTGGGGTGAGGGGCTGCTCCGTCCCTGGTGATGTTGTGTAGGGACTGGACCGTCTCTGGGCTTTGACCAGCTTTGGGTGGGTACTTGGGAATTGTGAAAGAGCAATGTGCTGTCTCGCTGCCTAATTCGTCTTGGTGAAGGTCTCGGTCCTAGAAATGAAGTGGTAAAGGTGGTGTCAGGATTTGGGGTGAGGAGGGGCTCATGTGATTGCAGCATGTCTCCAGTGAGGGGTGGTGTGACCATAGCAGAGCTAGTCTTTGGAGTGTGGACACTCTCATCGAGCCCTGGGTGAGGAGCACACTCAACAGCAATCAAGCCTTGCAGTGGTTTTAGGACTTGGATAGATGCAACTGGAAACATGAATACATGGGAGAACTGGGCGTAGCTTGACACTTGTCCCTAGGGAAGTTCAGAGGGCTGGAGCACCTCTGCTATGAAGACAGGCTGAGAGAGCTGGGGTTGTTCGGCCTGGAGAAGAGAAGGCTCCAGGGAGACCTTATAGCAGCCTTCCAGTACCTGAAGGGGGCCTACAGGAAAGCTGGGGAGGGGCTGTTTGCAAGGGCATGTAGCGATAGGACGAGGGGCAATGGTTTTAAACTAGAGCAGGACGGGTTTAGATTAGACATTAGGAAGAAGCTCTTTCCAACGAGGGTGGTGAGACACTGGCACAGGTTGCCCAGAGAGGTGGTGGAGGCCCCATCCCTGGAGACATTCAAGACCTGGCTTGATGAGGCTCTGAGCAACCTGATCTAGTTGAAGAAGTCGCTGCTTACTGCGGGGGGGTTGTACTAGATGACCTTTAAAGAACCCTTCCAACCCAACTGATTCTATGATTCAAAAGGGGCTTGCTGAGAACTTGCTGACCTGCTCAGCAGGAGAGCAGAAGGGCTGCCTGGCGCTGGTGTGCCCCAGTTGACCTGGGGGAGGAGGCTTGAGGACCTACTGTCCTACAGCCCCTGCCCACCTGATGTGGGCTCTTGCTGGAGTACCCAAGTCCTTGAGCCTGACCTCCTACGGGGCTGGCACCTTGTTGAGATGCCAGTTCAAAGCTTCATGGCTCCCTGTGTGCGCTGGATTAGGAGCGTGGCAGAGCCTTTACAGCTGGTGCCTTGTGTCTCCTAGGCCAGGCAGTGCTGGGTATCTGATGGTGCTGAGCTTCCGGTTGACTCATCAGCTCTCCCAAACCTTTCTTCCAGATGACCCCAGACTCGTTGATCTACAAAACCAATTTGTCCTACAAACCTACTCCTTCTGGCAACCTGGTCATTGTAAGGACCAACCCGGCTGTGGTTCCTATTGAGTGTCACTATCCCAGGTGAGCAAGTTGGGGCTGTGTCTCTGGTGCGATGGACCTGAGGTGATGGTGGCACCTTTGTTAATGCTGGTCTCTTCCATTTAGGAAGAGCAATGTGAGCAGCAATGCTGTCTGGCCCACGTGGGCTCCCTTCCGCTCCAGCCTGTCGGCAGAGGAGAGGCTGACATTCTCCCTGCGCCTCATGACTGGTGGGTGCAGACCTGGCAGCCCCGTTTCCCTCGGGTCCCTGCTCCTGCCAGCTCTTGGCCACGTGCCGAGCGCCCAAACAGAGCTATAATGGGGGCTAAAATCAAACCTTGCTTGGTGGAACATGGGGTTGCTGCTTAGTTAAGAGGTCCCATGTGGAAGGGAGGGCAATGTGCTTGTGTCCGGAGTGACCTGTAGCCTTGGATCTCCCTTCCAGATGACTGGAGCACTGAGAGACTCTCCAATGGCTTCCAGCTGGGGGAAAGCCTGCACCTCCAGGCTGATGTTGCCTCTGGGGGCCATGTACCCCTGAGGCTCTTTGTGGATGACTGTGTTGCTACCCTGAGTCCCGACAGGAACTCCTCTCCCCGATATGCCTTGATTGACCTCAGTGGGTAAGGGGTGCAGTGGTGTCTTGGGGCTGCTGCTGCAGCTGGCTGGGATGTCCCTGACTGCTGACCCTTGCCCAGGTGCTTGGTGGATGGGAGATCAGATGACACCACCTCAGCCTTCATCTCTCCAAGGCTGAGGCAAGACATGCTGCAGTTCACAGTTGATGCCTTCAAGTTTGCAGGAGATGACAGGAACTTGGTGAGGTGTGGTGCCTGCCCCTCCTCCCCCAGCATGGCCAGCAGCTGTGCTGTTCTGCATGAAGACACTCAATGAACCTTGGATGTGGGTTTAACTTCCCTTCCAGATCTATATCACCTGCCACCTGAAGGTCTCCCCAGCTGACCAAGCCCCAGATCCATTGAACAAGGCCTGCTCCTTCAACAAAGCCAGCAGCCTGTGAGTAGCTGGTGCGTGTGGGGAGGGGACCAGCCTGGAGAAGAGGGCTTACAGGTAATTCTGTTTCAGGTGGGCTCCAGTGGAGGGTACTGGAGACATCTGCAGCTGCTGTGAGACGGGCAACTGTCCACGGTATGGAGCATCCTCCCGGAGAATTAACCCTCCATCCAGATGGCCAGGGAGACGCTTGAAGAGAGACATCCCTTCCAATCAAGGTAAGGCTCTGTGTGTCCAAAATGTACCCCTGTGGCAGGGTGACCCTCCAGGTTGGGGTGGCCAAGATGCTGGAAGATCTTCAGCAAGTGCATCTCCTCTTGAGGACAAACCTAACTCTTCTCCCGTGTCCTTGTGCAAGTAACTATAAGGATATTTAAAACTACTAGAAAAACTGCTTTGGTAGGCTCCGCCTTTCTGTAAGCCCTGAAATCCAGACGAGGCAGGAATTAGTTTCCCTGTAAACTCACTCATGTCCATCTCTT
This sequence comes from Alca torda, assembly GCA_008658365.1. Taxonomy (NCBI): domain Eukaryota; kingdom Metazoa; phylum Chordata; class Aves; order Charadriiformes; family Alcidae; genus Alca; species Alca torda. The sequence goes on along the minus strand of CM018083.1, from coordinate 20,237,018 downwards.
CTTAGGTGGGTCCTCCAGGGCAGCGGAGGCTGAAGTCTCGCTTGGGCCACTAGTAATCCTTGATCCAGCTCAGGGATTATGGAGTTCCTCGGGAGGTCTTGCACCAGCAGGGAAGACCTCACATGGTATGTGGTGTTTCTTATTTGAGTTCAGGTGCCTTCAGGTCTCAGCTGAAGGTGAGTCCAGGCTGATCTGGTCATGAATCCCTTCTGATGTCACACCTGGACAGGGATTTTTCCAGTATAATCTCCAAAAGTCAGTCTGAGTGTTGTTTTCCCAGAACTCCCTGCAAGTTCATCCACTGACAGATGGTGGAAAGCCATTAAATGTGGAGTAAGTGGTTTTTTTTTTTTCTTGTCTCTTCCAGGTGTTGCTGAAGGACTTCCTATGCCGGTCCAAGTTGCCGTGCTCACAGCAGCCACTGTGCTGAGCTTCACTGCTCTTGCGTTGTTTCTTGTGTCCAGGAAAAGTAGCTGCCCTCCTGGAGTGTCACTGTAAATGCCCAACCCTAATAAAAGAGAAATGTTTCTGTCCTCCCCTTGTGTCCTCGGTGGGGAGGAGGGACAGCAGTCAGGCTTTGCTTGGGTCTGCTCAGATGGGAGTTGGGGTTGTGCTCGTGCACTGTCCTCCAGGTAAGCTGTCTCCCGGGGCAGCCACAAGCTCTTGGGAAGCTACCAATGAACCAGTGGTGGGACCAAAACCATGGAGCGCTTGTCACCTGAAAGCATCTCCCAAGCCAGAGCACTTGGGGATGGAAAGTGTGTCTTTGCAGGAAGGCTTTCCAAATGTGCAGTGCTGCTGCTGAGGCTCCCTGTATATTGTGTACCTGGCATGCGGTGCTGTGCCTGATGGCATGGACTCCTAAATGTTGGCTGCAGACAAAGTATGGCTCCGCTTTTCTCTCTGTAGTTAAGAGAGAGGGGACAAATAGAGAAAGCTAGTGGTCCACCCACTCTAAACAGATGTTTTTTGAAATATTAGGGGTAGGGGGAAAACCTTTAGTCAGTAGGTCAGGAGGTATGAGAATCTAGATTCTCATCACCTCTTCTTGCAGGAGCTTTGTCTCTGGTGTGCTGGAGGAGCTGAGCTGCAGGGCCCTAGAGTCCTCATCATGCTAAGATGGAGTCAATATGCGTAGGACAAGCCTTAAAGCTATGTGAAATCATTCTCCTTGCTCTGGCCACAAGCTCTAGGAAATGTGGACAGCTGTTGTCAACTGAAAGCATCTCCCAAGCCAGAGTACTTGGGGATGGAAAGTGTGTCTTTGCAGGAAGACTTTCCAAATGTCCAGTGCTGCTGCTGAGGCTCCCTGTATGTTGCTTACTTGGCCAAGCAGTGCTGTGCCTGATGGCAAGGAGTCTTAAATCCTAGAACGGTTTGAGTTTGAAGGGACTTTAAAGGTCATCTTGTTCCAATCCCCCCTGCCCTGAGCAGGGACACCTCCCACCAGACCAGGTTGCTCAAAGCCACCTCCAACCTGACCTTGAACAGCTCCAGGGATGGGGCAGCCACAGCTTCTCTGGGCAACCTGGGCCAGGGACTCACCACCCTCATAGTGAAAAACTTCTTCCTGCTACCTAATCTAAATCTCCTCTTTTCCAGTTTGAAGCCATTACCCCTTGTCCTGTTGCTGGAGGCCTTCCCCATCTTTCTTGTAGGCCCCCTTTACATACTTGAAGGCTACTATAACGTCTCTCCAGAGCCTTCTCTTCTCCAGGCTGAACAACCCCAACTCTCCCAGCCTGTCCTCCCAGCAGAGGGGCTCCAGCCCTCAGAGCATTTTCATGGCCTCCTCTGGACCTTCTCCAACAGGCCCATGTCCTTCTTGTGCTGTGGATGCCAAAGCTGAACACGGTCCAGCTGGGGTCTCACCAGGGCAGGGTAGAGGGGCACAATCACCTCCCTCACCCTGCTGGCCATAATTTTGATGCAGCCCAGGATGTGGCTGGCCTTCTGCTGTGCCAGTGCATGTTGCTGGCTCATGTTGAGCTTCTCATCCACCAGCACCCCCAAGTCCCTTTCCTCAGGGCTGCTCTCAATCCATTCTCCACCCAGCCTGTGTTTGGGATTGCCATGATTCAGGTGCAGGACCTCACACTTGGCCTGGTAGAACTTCATGAGGTTTGCACAGGCCCACCTCTCGAGCCTGTCCAGGTCGCTCTGGATGGCATCCCTTCCCTCCAGTGTGTCAACTGTACCACACAGCTCGGTGTCTTTGGCAAAGTTGATGAGGGTGTGCTTGATCCCACTGTCCATGTTGCCAACAAAGATGTTAAACAGCACCGGTCCCAGTACTGGCCCCTGAGGAATGCCACTCAACACTGGTTTCCACTTGGACATTGAGCTGTTGACCACAAGCCCTTTGAGTGCGGCCATCCAGCCAGTTCCCTATACACTGAGTGGTCTGTCCATCAAATTCATGCCTCTCCAATTTAGAGACCAAGGACAGTGTCGAACGCTTTGCACAAGTCCAGGTAGATGATGTCTGTTGCTCTTCCCTTATCCACCGATGCTGTAACCCTGTCATAGAAGGTCACCAGATTTGTCAAGCACGGCATGCCCTTGTTGAAGCCATGTTGACTATCACCTGTCACCTCCTTATTTTCCAGGAGCCTTAGAGTTTCCAGGAGGATCTGCTCCATGATCTTGCTGGGCACGGATTCTGGTAGTTCCCCAGGTCTTCTTTTTTTTCTCTTTTTGAAAATGGGGGTTATGTTTCCCCTTTTCCTGCCAGTGGAAACTTCCCCAGACTGCCACGACTTTTCAATATAATGAAAAACATCTTAGAAAATTAATCTGCCAGTTCCCACAGGACTGGTGGATGGATTTCATCGGGACCCATGGACTTGTGCACCTTCAGGTTCCTTAGATGGTCTCATACTTGAGACCCACAATGCACTTAGCCCTGCTAAGTCAGTGTTAACAGAGGGGTTGAGAGACATTTTAATTACAGATTTGGCTGTCCTGCGTGATTTATCCCGGGTGACTCGAGCAATTTATCCATCAGCAGATAGAAGGGATCTGCAGCAGAAAGGAAGAGCGGGGAGTATTTATGGCGGTGACTCAGAAGTCATTTAAGAGAGATTTGAAATGAAAGGGTGATGTTGCTCAAAAAGCCCCTACCTGGCATTAAGAAGTTGTCTCCAGCCAGGAAAATTAAAGAGCAATATCAAACTCCAGTTCCCCTCTTTTCCTGCGTTAGCCAAGCGGGCTTTGTTTCTCTTTGGGATGCGCAGGCGAAGTGTGGTGTGGGGCCGAGGGAATTGGCGTTGACGTTTCAATGACGTTTTACGATGGGGTGTCGTTTCAATGTCGTTTTACCATCATTGCTCACGGTGGGTGAGAGGAACCCCCCGGCAATGCTTTCCCAAGTGGGTTCTGAGCCACTGCGCTGCAGGCTCGGTGATAGCATCATTTTCTCGGGGCCCGGCGAAGAGAGGTTGGTGTTGCTTAATGAGCCTTAGAGAAGCATGTGCTGTCTCAGGTAAGGAGAAGCTGCTTAACTATTGCCAGAGAAGTGTTCAGTTCCCCTATTAATACAGTATTTAACACTCCAGTGAAAAAGGACGCCGGCAAATAAACGGATGCCTCTGCGTGAGCCATCTAGAGAAAAAGTGCTGACAGTGCAGTTCTTTTCCATGCCCGACAGAGAAATGATTTTTCTCATCTCAGGTGGTGAAGTTGTGTCTAGAAATGAAAAATTCAGGAGCAGACTCACGCCAAAGGGTCAATGTGATGTTGTTTTCTACAGCACGGATCAAAGACTTCCACCATGGGACTCGTCCTGCTCAACCGAAGGCTTTCCAAGGAGCATGGATGGGGCGTACGCAACCGTTGGCCTTCCTCTTCTAGCAGGGGCTCAGTGAAGACCCCGAGCTCCTGTTAGCCCAGGGAAGGACCGACCCCTATGGCAAAAAGGAGATGGCCCCCTACGGTCCTTCCTTCCCGGAGGAAATCTGTGGAGAGAGAACTCTGCAGATGGAGAGGGCTGTTCCTTCAGAGCTATTAAATACAGATCACGGTGATGGATGCAGCACTTGCTGCTGCACAAGAGCCAGGAGGCGGCGGATGGGGTGGGGTTTTTTGCTGCCTATTGATCTCTTTTGCACCCGAACGAGAAAGAAAGTTGTTCCCCACCCAACAGGTCCAGACTTTTAAGGCCAGCGCATCTCCCGTCCCTGTTTCATCCCAGATGCCGGACCTGATTTTGAAACATCCTGCTCCCGGTGCTTTGAGCTGCCAGCCTCAGGCTGGAGCTATTGCAAGGCGTGAGAAACACACGTTTGAGCAGAGAAACCTTGGGCTGTGTTGGCGTGAGACACAGGGCTGGGGCTGTAGGTGGCTCCTGGGGTTTCTAGGTGAGCTGCACCTCTCCCTTTGGAGCAGGAGCAAAGGTGCGTGGGGTGCAGGCACCCATCCATGTAGACCCAGTTCCTCATGGAGGTGGTTTGCAGGAGGCTGGGTGAAGCAAGCCCTGGACCTTCGGTGCCGTGTCCTGCTGCCGGGCTGGGTGATGGGGCTGTGGGCAGCTCGAGCTTCACCTCCCATCCTCCCCAATGCCTTTGGCTGCAGGAGCTGCCCTGGGCAAACCCAGCTTGTGGGGTAAAAGACACCCACCTAGCCCTGGGATGAGCTGGGTTTGGAGATGACCCAGTGCTTGCTAAATTAATAAAGAGGGCTTGAGCTGCCAGAGAGGTTTTTCTTGTTGTATCATTTATTCATCACTCATAAAAATATAAGGGGCAGGGCTGGGACAGAGAGATCATGCCAGAAAAGGATGGTGTGCGTGTGTGTGGCATTATTCATGCTTTGGGGAGCCAACAGGGGATGCCTAATGCTTGGGCCAGGGAGGGAAGGGGATCCCGCTGGGAATTTCAGTGCACCCCTTGGTCTTGGTGGGAGCTTTCTTCATCCAGCTCATCACTGCTGGATGCTGTCCCCCCGAAGAGCAAACAGGGCAAGTCACCTCACCCCAAACCCATCCTGCAGGTCTTAGCAGAGCCGGAGGAAGATGCTTCAGCCAGCAAACCCCATTTCCCTGGGCACCCACGTAAAGCACCAGTAGAAACGCACGATGAACACAACCACTCAGGCTGAAAAACCCCCTCCCGGCTTGTTCAGCCTCACTGTTGAAGAGCAGGTGTGTGCAGGGCATCACCCTCGTGTTGAGGGGACCCCACTCGCCGGGCTCTGTCACCATGACAAGTCGCTTTGAATGACCCCCAACCTCTTCATCCAGCTCAGTGATGTAGAGCCATTAGTCATCGTACTGTACACACCAGCAGCTGTGCCAATTAGCATAATTAACACACGAGGGCCAATTAATCTCTTGATTATGCCTGCCATTCACTTATCAGCTGCTATTATGGGAAGATCGGCTTTTGTACCTCTGCTTTCTATGCAGATAAGCCAGTTATGATGCCTTCATTACTCGATACACAATTACCCAGCGCAGATACCCATGAAATCGAGCACGGACAGATTGCCAGCACACACGGGCCAGAGCCCAGGTGGGTTTTGCAGTTCAGGCCCTCCCCATTTCGGAACATGCCACCTCGAGTGCTGCTGCAGGCCCTGGGTTTTGGGGAACTGCTGATGCTGATGCTGTGGGGGAGACCAGGGAGGAAATGCTTGTGGGAGCCTGGCTGAGCCCTTGCCACGTCGGTGGCCAAAATTGGCTCCGTCTCACAGAGGCACAGGTATAAAGGACAAGAGCAGAGGGCTTGTGGCCAGCTGGCCACCAATGTGGCAATGGCTGATGCCACCCCAAAGAGGCAAGACAGAGGGACATGGGAGAAGCTGCTCCAGGGCAATTTCTAGGTGCAGGTGTAGGGGAATCACCCTCCACACCCTGAGAGGGAGGGATGGTCCCAGCTGGGTCCCGTTGTCCTGAGCTGCTCCTGGCTGGGTGGGGGCCATGCCTGCAGCCCCCAGGTGTGCCCCATCTGGGCTGGGCTGGGCTGCTGGGAGGGCTGCTATAAAAGGTTCCTGAGCAGCCTTTTCCTCATGAGCTGGTTTTCCTGTGGTCAGGATGGGTTTTGGAGGCAGCCTGAGGCTGGCTGTGTTGTTGTGCTGGGTGCTGGCTGAAGTGGTGTCTTACAGCCCCTGGAGCTTCCCTCTGAGGGGGGACTCAGGGGTCTTGAGGGTGCAGGGGGATTCCTCTTGGAGCTGGCCCCGTGTGCCTTCCTTCTCCCAGCCCTCTCCCTGGGCATGGGTGGATGTCTCCCAGCTCCAGGCTGCAGCCCCCCTGCACCCTGTGGCTGTTCAGTGCCAGGAGGCACAGGTGGTGGTCACGGTGCACAGGGACCTCTTTGGTACGGGACACCTGGTCAAGGCTGCGGACCTGACCCTGGGCTCAGCTGCCTGCTTGCCGGTGGCCCAGGGTGCTGCTGCTGAGAGCACGGTGACCTTTGTGGCTGGGCTGCACGAGTGTGGCAGCACCCTGCAGGTGAGGTGGGGTGCTGGGGTGAGGGGCTGCTCCGTCCCTGGTGATGTTGTGTAGGGACTGGACCGTCTCTGGGCTTTGACCAGCTTTGGGTGGGTACTTGGGAATTGTGAAAGAGCAATGTGCTGTCTTGCTGCCTAATTCGTCTTGGTGAAGGTCTTGGTCCTAGAAATGAAGTGGTAAAGGTGGTGTCAGGATTTGGGGTGAGGAGGGGCTCATGTGATTGCAGCATGTCTCCAGTGAGGGGTGGTGTGACCATAGCAGAGCTAGTCTTTGGAGTGTGGACACTCTCATCGAGCCCTGGGTGAGGAGCACACTCAACAGCAATCAAGCCTTGCAGTGGTTTTAGGACTTGAATAGATGCAACTGGAAACATGAATACATGGGAGAACTGGGCGTAGCTTGACACTTGTCCCTAGGGAAGTTCAGAGGGCTGGAGCACCTCTGCTATGAAGACAGGCTGAGAGAGCTGGGGTTGTTCGGCCTGGAGAAGAGAAGGCTCCAGGGAGACCTTATAGCAGCCTTCCAGTACCTGAAGGGGGCCTACAGGAAAGCTGGGGAGGGGCTGTTTGCAAGGGCATGTAGCGATAGGATGAGAGGCAATGGTTTTAAACTAGAGCAGGACAGGTTTAGATTAGACATTAGGAAGAAGCTCTTTCCAACGAGGGTGGTGAGACACTGGCCCAGGTTGCCCAGAGAGGTGGTGGAGGCCCCATCCCTGGAGACATTCAAGACCTGGCTTGATGAGGCTCTGAGCAACCTGATCTAGTTGAAGAAGTCGCTGCTTACTGCGGGGGGGTTGTACTAGATGACCTTTAAAGAACCCTTCCAACCCAACTGATTCTATGATTCAAAAGGGGCTTGCTGAGAACTTGCTGACCTGCTCAGCAGGAGAGCAGAAGGGCTGCCTGGCGCTGGTGTGCCCCAGTTGACCTGGGGGAGGAGGCTTGAGGACCTACTGTCCTACAGCCCCTGCCCACCTGATGTGGGCTCTTGCTGGAGTACCCAAGTCCTTGAGCCTGACCTCCTACAGGGCTGGCACCTTGTTGAGATGCCAGTTCAAAGCTTCATGGCTCCCTGTGTGCGCTGGATTAGGAGCGTGGCAGAGCCTTTACAGCTGGTGCCTTGTGTCTCCTAGGCCAGGCAGTGCTGGGTATCTGATGGTGCTGAGCTTCCGGTTGACTCATCAGCTCTCCCAAACCTTTCTTCCAGATGACCCCAGACTCGTTGATCTACAAAACCAATTTGTCCTACAAACCTACTCCTTCTGGCAACCTGGTCATTGTAAGGACCAACCCGGCTGTGGTTCCTATTGAGTGTCACTATCCCAGGTGAGCAAGTTGGGGCTGTGTCTCTGGTGCGATGGACCTGAGGTGATGGTGGCACCTTTGTTAATGCTGGTCTCTTCCATTTAGGAAGAGCAATGTGAGCAGCAATGCTGTCTGGCCCACGTGGGCTCCCTTCCGCTCCAGCCTGTCGGCAGAGGAGAGGCTGACATTCTCCCTGCGCCTCATGACTGGTGGGTGCAGACCTGGCAGCCCCGTTTCCCTCGGGTCCCTGCTCCTGCCAGCTCTTGGCCACGTGCCGAGTGCCCAAACAGAGCTATAATGGGGGCTAAAATCAAACCTTGCTTGGTGGAACATGGGGTTGCTGCTTAGTTAAGAGGTCCCATGTGGAAGGGAGGGCAATGTGCTTGTGTCCGGAGTGACCTGTAGCCTTGGATCTCCCTTCCAGATGACTGGAGCACTGAGAGACTCTCCAATGGCTTCCAGCTGGGGGAAAGCCTGCACCTCCAGGCTGATGTTGCCTCTGGGGGCCATGTACCCCTGAGGCTCTTTGTGGATGACTGTGTTGCTACCCTGAGTCCCGACAGGAACTCCTCTCCCCGATATGCCTTGATTGACCTCAGTGGGTAAGGGGTGCAGTGGTGTCTTGGGGCTGCTGCTGCAGCTGGCTGGGATGTCCCTGACTGCTGACCCTTGCCCAGGTGTTTGGTGGATGGGAGATCAGACGACACCACCTCAGCCTTCATCTCTCCAAGGCTGAGGCAAGACATGCTGCAGTTCACAGTTGATGCCTTCAAGTTTGCAGGAGATGACAGGAACTTGGTGAGGTGTGGTGCCTGCCCCTCCTCCCCCAGCATGGCCAGCAGCTGTGCTGTTCTGCATGAAGACACTCAATGAACCTTGGATGTGGGTTTAACTTCCCTTCCAGATCTATATCACCTGCCACCTGAAGGTCTCCCCAGCTGACCAAGCCCCGGATCCATTGAACAAGGCCTGCTCCTTCAACAAAGCCAGCAGCCTGTGAGTAGCTGGTGCGTGTGGGGAGGGGACCAGCCTGGAGAAGAGGGCTTACAGGTAATTCTGTTTCAGGTGGGCTCCAGTGGAGGGTACTGGAGACATCTGCAGCTGCTGTGAGATGGGCAACTGTCCATGGTATGGAGCATCCTCCCGGAGAATTAACCCTCCATCCAGATGGCCAGGGAGACGCTTGAAGAGAGACATCCCTTCCAATCAAGGTAAGGCTCTGTGTGTCCAAAATGTACCCCTGTGGCAGGGTGACCCTCCAGGTTGGGGTGGCCAAGATGCTGGAAGATCTTCAGCAAGTGCATCTCCTCTTGAGGACAAACCTAACTCTTCTCCCGTGTCCTTGTGCAAGTAACTATAAGGATATTTAAAACTACTAGAAAAACTGCTTTGGTAGGCTCCGCCTTTCTGTAAGCCCTGAAATCCAGACGAGGCAGGAATTAGTTTCCCTGTAAACTCACTCATGTCCATCTCTTCTTAGGTGTGTCCTCCAAGGCAGCGGAGGCTGAAGTCTCGCTTGGGCCACTAGTAATCCTTGATCCAGCTCGGGGATTATGGAGTTCCTCGGGAGGTCTTGCACCAGCAGGGAAGACCTCACATGGTATGTGGTGTTTCTTATTTGAGTTCAGGTGCCTTCAGGTCTCAGCTGAAGGTGAGTCCAGGCTGATCTGGTCATGAATCCCTTCTGATGTCACACCTGGACAGGGATTTTTCCAGTATAATCTCCAAAAGTCAGTCTGAGTGTTGTTTTCCCAGAACTCCCTGCAAGTTCATCCACTGACAGATGGTGGAAAGCCATTAAATGTGGAGTAAGTGGTTTTTTTTTTTCTTGTCTCTTCCAGGTGTTGCTGAAGGACTTCCTATGCCGGTCCAAGTTGCCGTGCTCACAGCAGCCACTGTGCTGAGCTTCACTGCTCTTGCGTTGTTTCTTGTGTCCAGGAAAAGTAGCTGCCCTCCTGGAGTGTCACTGTAAATGCCCAACCCTAATAAAAGAGAAATGTTTCTGTCCTCCCCTTGTGTCCTCGGTGGGGAGGAGGGACAGCAGTCAGGCTTTGCTTGGGTCTGCTCAGATGGGAGTTGGGGTTGTGCTCGTGCACTGTCCTCCAGGTAAGCTGTCTCCCGGGGCAGCCACAAGCTCTTGGGAAGCTACCAATGAACCAGTGGTGGGACCAAAACCATGGAGCGCTTGTCACCTGAAAGCATCTCCCAAGCCAGAGCACTTGGGGATGGAAAGTGTGTCTTTGCAGGAAGGCTTTCCAAATGTGCAGTGCTGCTGCTGAGGCTCCCTGTATATTGTGTACCTGGCATGCGGTGCTGTGCCTGATGGCATGGACTCCTAAATGTTGGCTGCAGACAAAGTATGGCTCCGCTTTTCTCTCTGTAGTTAAGAGAGAGGGGACAAATAGAGAAAGCTAGTGGTCCACCCACTCTAAACAGATGTTTTTTGAAATATTAGGGGTAGGGGGAAAACCTTTAGTCAGTAGGTCAGGAGGTATGAGAATCTAGATTCTCATCACCTCTTCTTGCAGGAGCTTTGTCTCTGGTGTGCTGGAGGAGCTGAGCTGCAGGGCCCTAGAGTCCTCATCATGCTAAGATGGAGTCAATATGCGTAGGACAAGCCTTAAAGCTATGTGAAATCATTCTCCTTGCTCTGGCCACAAGCTCTAGGAAATGTGGACAGCTGTTGTCAACTGAAAGCATCTCCCAAGCCAGAGTACTTGGGGATGGAAAGTGTGTCTTTGCAGGAAGACTTTCCAAATGTCCAGTGCTGCTGCTGAGGCTCCCTGTATGTTGCTTACTTGGCCAAGCAGTGCTGTGCCTGATGGCAAGGAGTCTTAAATCCTAGAACGGTTTGAGTTTGAAGGGACTTTAAAGGTCATCTTGTTCCAATCCCCCCTGCCCTGAGCAGGGACACCTCCCACCAGACCAGGTTGCTCAAAGCCACCTCCAACCTGACCTTGAACAGCTCCAGGGATGGGGCAGCCACAGCTTCTCTGGGCAACCTGGGCCAGGGACTCACCACCCTCATAGTGAAAAACTTCTTCCTGCTACCTAATCTAAATCTCCTCTTTTCCAGTTTGAAGCCATTACCCCTTGTCCTGTTGCTGGAGGCCTTCCCCATCTTTCTTGTAGGCCCCCTTTACATACTTGAAGGCTACTATAACGTCTCTCCAGAGCCTTCTCTTCTCCAGGCTGAACAACCCCAACTCTCCCAGCCTGTCCTCCCAGCAGAGGGGCTCCAGCCCTCAGAGCATTTTCATGGCCTCCTCTGGACCTTCTCCAACAGGCCCATGTCCTTCTTGTGCTGTGGATGCCAAAGCTGAACACGGTCCAGCTGGGGTCTCACCAGGGCAGGGTAGAGGGGCACAATCACCTCCCTCACCCTGCTGGCCATAATTTTGATGCAGCCCAGGATGTGGCTGGCCTTCTGCTGTGCCAGTGCATGTTGCTGGCTCATGTTGAGCTTCTCATCCACCAGCACCCCCAAGTCCCTTTCCTCAGGGCTGCTCTCAATCCATTCTCCACCCAGCCTGTGTTTGGGATTGCCATGATTCAGGTGCAGGACCTCACACTTGGCCTGGTAGAACTTCATGAGGTTTGCACAGGCCCACCTCTCGAGCCTGTCCAGGTTGCTCTGGATGGCATCCCTTCCCTCCAGTGTGTCAACTGTACCACACAGCTCGGTGTCTTTGGCAAAGTTGATGAGGGTGTGCTTGATCCCACTGTCCATGTTGCCAACAAAGATGTTAAACAGCACCGGTCCCAGTACTGGCCCCTGAGGAATGCCACTCAACACTGGTTTCCACTTGGACATTGAGCTGTTGACCACAAGCCCTTTGAGTGCGGCCATCCAGCCAGTTCCCTATACACTGAGTGGTCTGTCCATCAAATTCATGCCTCTCCAATTTAGAGACCAAGGACAGTGTCGAACGCTTTGCACAAGTCCAGGTAGATGATGTCTGTTGCTCTTCCCTTATCCACCGATGCTGTAACCCTGTCATAGAAGGTCACCAGATTTGTCAAGCACGGCATGCCCTTGTTGAAGCCATGTTGACTATCACCTGTCACCTCCTTATTTTCCAGGAGCCTTAGAGTTTCCAGGAGGATCTGCTCCATGATCTTGCTGGGCACGGATTCTGGTAGTTCCCCAGGTCTTCTTTTTTTTCTCTTTTTGAAAATGGGGGTTATGTTTCCCCTTTTCCTGCCAGTGGAAACTTCCCCAGACTGCCACGACTTTTCAATATAATGAAAAACATCTTAGAAAATTAATCTGCCAGTTCCCACAGGACTGGTGGATGGATTTCATCGGGACCCATGGACTTGTGCACCTTCAGGTTCCTTAGATGGTCTCATACTTGAGACCCACAATGCACTTAGCCCTGCTAAGTCAGTGTTAACAGAGGGGTTGAGAGACATTTTAATTACAGATTTGGCTGTCCTGCGTGATTTATCCCGGGTGACTCGAGCAATTTATCCATCAGCAGATAGAAGGGATCTGCAGCAGAAAGGAAGAGCGGGGAGTATTTATGGCGGTGACTCAGAAGTCATTTAAGAGAGATTTGAAATGAAAGGGTGATGTTGCTCAAAAAGCCCCTACCTGGCATTAAGAAGTTGTCTCCAGCCAGGAAAATTAAAGAGCAATATCAAACTCCAGTTCCCCTCTTTTCCTGCGTTAGCCAAGCGGGCTTTGTTTCTCTTTGGGATGCGCAGGCGAAGTGTGGTGTGGGGCCGAGGGAATTGGCGTTGACGTTTCAATGACGTTTTACGATGGGGTGTCGTTTCAATGTCGTTTTACCATCATTGCTCACGGTGGGTGAGAGGAACCCCCCGGCAATGCTTTCCCAAGTGGGTTCTGAGCCACTGCGCTGCAGGCTCGGTGATAGCATCATTTTCTCGGGGCCCGGCGAAGAGAGGTTGGTGTTGCTTAATGAGCCTTAGAGAAGCATGTGCTGTCTCAGGTAAGGAGAAGCTGCTTAACTATTGCCAGAGAAGTGTTCAGTTCCCCTATTAATACAGTATTTAACACTCCAGTGAAAAAGGACGCCGGCAAATAAACGGATGCCTCTGCATGAGCCATCTAGAGAAAAAGTGCTGACAGTGCAGTTCTTTTCCATGCCCGACAGAGAAATGATTTTTCTCATCTCAGGTGGTGAAGTTGTGTCTAGAAATGAAAAATTCAGGAGCAGACTCACGCCAAAGGGTCAATGTGATGTTGTTTTCTACAGCACGGATCAAAGACTTCCACCATGGGACTCGTCCTGCTCAACCGAAGGCTTTCCAAGGAGCATGGATGGGGCGTACGCAACCGTTGGCCTTCCTCTTCTAGCAGGGGCTCAGTGAAGACCCCGAGCTCCTGTTAGCCCAGGGAAGGACCAACCCCTATGGCAAAAAGGAGATGGCCCCCTACGGTCCTTCCTTCCCGGAGGAAATCTGTGGAGAGAGAACTCTGCAGATGGAGAGGGCTGTTCCTTCAGAGCTATTAAATACAGATCACGGTGATGGATGCAGCACTTGCTGCTGCACAAGAGCCAGGAGGCGGCGGATGGGGTGGGGTTTTTTGCTGCCTATTGATCTCTTTTGCACCCGAACGAGAAAGAAAGTTGTTCCCCACCCAACAGGTCCAGACTTTTAAGGCCAGCGCATCTCCCGTCCCTGTTTCATCCCAGATGCCGGACCTGATTTTGAAACATCCTTCTCCCGGTGCTTTGAGCTGCCAGCCTCAGGCTGGAGCTATTGCAAGGCGTGAGAAACACACGTTTGAGCAGAGAAACCTTGGGCTGTGTTGGCGTGAGACACAGGGCTGGGGCTGTAGGTGGCTCCTGGGGTTTCTAGGTGAGCTGCACCTCTCCCTTTGGAGCAGGAGCAAAGGTGCGTGGGGTGCAGGCACCCATCCATGTAGACCCAGTTCCTCATGGAGGTGGTTTGCAGGAGGCTGGGTGAAGCAAGCCCTGGACCTTCGGTGCCGTGTCCTGCTGCCGGGCTGGGTGATGGGGCTGTGGGCAGCTCGAGCTTCACCTCCCATCCTCCCCAATGCCTTTGGCTGCAGGAGCTGCCCTGGGCAAACCCAGCTTGTGGGGTAAAAGACACCCACCTAGCCCTGGGATGAGCTGGGTTTGGAGATGACCCAGTGCTTGCTAAATTAATAAAGAGGGCTTGAGCTGCCAGAGAGGTTTTTCTTGTTGTATCATTTATTCATCACTCATAAAAATATAAGGGGCAGGGCTGGGACAGAGAGATCATGCCAGAAAAGGATGGTGTGCGTGTGTGTGGCATTATTCATGCTTTGGGGAGCCAACAGGGGATGCCTAATGCTTGGGCCAGGGAGGGAAGGGGATCCCGCTGGGAATTTCAGTGCACCCCTTGGTCTTGGTGGGAGCTTTCTTCATCCAGCTCATCACTGCTGGATGCTGTCCCCCCGAAGAGCAAACAGGGCAAGTCACCTCACCCCAAACCCATCCTGCAGGTCTTAGCAGAGCCGGAGGAAGATGCTTCAGCCAGCAAACCCCATTTCCCTGGGCACCCACGTAAAGCACCAGTAGAAACGCACGATGAACACAACCACTCAGGCTGAAAAACCCCCTCCCGGCTTGTTCAGCCTCACTGTTGAAGAGCAGGTGTGTGCAGGGCATCACCCTCGTGTTGAGGGGACCCCACTCGCCGGGCTCTGTCACCATGACAAGTCGCTTTGAATGACCCCCAACCTCTTCATCCAGCTCAGTGATGTAGAGCCATTAGTCATCGTACTGTACACACCAGCAGCTGTGCCAATTAGCATAATTAACACACGAGGGCCAATTAATCTCTTGATTATGCCTGCCATTCACTTATCAGCTGCTATTATGGGAAGATCGGCTTTTGTACCTCTGCTTTCTATGCAGATAAGCCAGTTATGATGCCTTCATTACTCGATACACAATTACCCAGCGCAGATACCCATGAAATCGAGCACGGACAGATTGCCAGCACACACGGGCCAGAGCCCAGGTGGGTTTTGCAGTTCAGGCCCTCCCCATTTCGGAACATGCCACCTCGAGTGCTGCTGCAGGCCCTGGGTTTTGAGGAACTGCTGATGCTGATGCTGTGGGGGAGACCAGGGAGGAAATGCTTGTGGGAGCCTGGCTGAGCCCTTGCCACGTCGGTGGCCAAAATTGGCTCCGTCTCACAGAGGCACAGGTATAAAGGACAAGAGCAGAGGGCTTGTGGCCAGCTGGCCACCAATGTGGCAATGGCTGATGCCACCCCAAAGAGGCAAGACAGAGGGACATGGGAGAAGCTGCTCCAGGGCAATTTCTAGGTGCAGGTGTAGGGGAATCACCCTCCACACCCTGAGAGGGAGGGATGGTCCCAGCTGGGTCCCGTTGTCCTGAGCTGCTCCTGGCTGGGTGGGGGCCATGCCTGCAGCCCCCAGGTGTGCCCCATCTGGGCTGGGCTGGGCTGCTGGGAGGGCTGCTATAAAAGGTTCCTGAGCAGCCTTTTCCTCATGAGCTGGTTTTCCTGTGGTCAGGATGGGTTTTGGAGGCAGCCTGGGGCTGGCTGTGTTGTTGTGCTGGGTGCTGGCTGAAGTGGTGTCTTACAGCCCCTGGAGCTTCCCTCTGAGGGGGGACTCAGGGGTCTTGAGGGTGCAGGGGGATTCCTCTTGGAGCTGGCCCGTGTGCCTTCCTTCTCCCAGCCCTCTCCCTGGGCATGGGTGGATGTCTCCCAGCTCCAGGCTGCAGCCCCCCTGCACCCTGTGGCTGTTCAGTGCCAGGAGGCACAGGTGGTGGTCACGGTGCACAGGGACCTCTTTGGTACGGGACACCTGGTCAAGGCTGCGGACCTGACCCTGGGCTCAGCTGCCTGCTTGCCGGTGGCCCAGGGTGCTGCTGCTGAGAGCACGGTGACCTTTGTGGCTGGGCTGCACGAGTGTGGCAGCACCCTGCAGGTGAGGTGGGGTGCTGGGGTGAGGGGCTGCTCCGTCCCTGGTGATGTTGTGTAGGGACTGGACCGTCTCTGGGCTTTGACCAGCTTTGGGTGGGTACTTGGGAATTGTGAAAGAGCAATGTGCTGTCTTGCTGCCTAATTCGTCTTGGTGAAGGTCTTGGTCCTAGAAATGAAGTGGTAAAGGTGGTGTCAGGATTTGGGGTGAGGAGGGGCTCATGTGATTGCAGCATGTCTCCAGTGAGGGGTGGTGTGACCATAGCAGAGCTAGTCTTTGGAGTGTGGACACTCTCATCGAGCCCTGGGTGAGGAGCACACTCAACAGCAATCAAGCCTTGCAGTGGTTTTAGGACTTGAATAGATGCAACTGGAAACATGAATACATGGGAGAACTGGGCGTAGCTTGACACTTGTCCCTAGGGAAGTTCAGAGGGCTGGAGCACCTCTGCTATGAAGACAGGCTGAGAGAGCTGGGGTTGTTCGGCCTGGAGAAGAGAAGGCTCCAGGGAGACCTTATAGCAGCCTTCCAGTACCTGAAGGGGGCCTACAGGAAAGCTGGGGAGGGGCTGTTTGCAAGGGCATGTAGCGATAGGATGAGAGGCAATGGTTTTAAACTAGAGCAGGACAGGTTTAGATTAGACATTAGGAAGAAGCTCTTTCCAACGAGGGTGGTGAGACACTGGCCCAGGTTGCCCAGAGAGGTGGTGGAGGCCCCATCCCTGGAGACATTCAAGACCTGGCTTGATGAGGCTCTGAGCAACCTGATCTAGTTGAAGAAGTCGCTGCTTACTGCGGGGGGGTTGTACTAGATGACCTTTAAAGAACCCTTCCAACCCAACTGATTCTATGATTCAAAAGGGGCTTGCTGAGAACTTGCTGACCTGCTCAGCAGGAGAGCAGAAGGGCTGCCTGGCGCTGGTGTGCCCCAGTTGACCTGGGGGAGGAGGCTTGAGGACCTACTGTCCTACAGCCCCTGCCCACCTGATGTGGGCTCTTGCTGGAGTACCCAAGTCCTTGAGCCTGACCTCCTACAGGGCTGGCACCTTGTTGAGATGCCAGTTCAAAGCTTCATGGCTCCCTGTGTGCGCTGGATTAGGAGCGTGGCAGAGCCTTTACAGCTGGTGCCTTGTGTGTCCTAGGCCAGGCAGTGCTGGGTATCTGATGGTGCTGAGCTTCCGGTTGACTCATCAGCTCTCCCAAACCTTTCTTCCAGATGACCCCAGACTCGTTGATCTACAAAACCAATTTGTCCTACAAACCTACTCCTTCTGGCAACCTGGTCATTGTAAGGACCAACCCGGCTGTGGTTCCTATTGAGTGTCACTATCCCAGGTGAGCAAGTTGGGGCTGTGTCTCTGGTGCGATGGACCCGAGGTGATGGTGGCACCTTTGTTAATGCTGGTCTCTTCCATTTAGGAAGAGCAATGTGAGCAGCAATGCTGTCTGGCCCACGTGGGCTCCCTTCCGCTCCACCCTGTCGGCAGAGGAGAGGCTGACATTCTCCCTGCGCCTCATGACTGGTGGGTGCAGACCTGGCAGCCCCGTTTCCCTCGGGTCCCTGCTCCTGCCAGCTCTTGGCCACGTGCCGAGTGCCCAAACAGAGCTATAATGGGGGCTAAAATCAAACCTTGCTTGGTGGAACATGGGGTTGCTGCTTAGTTAAGAGGTCCCATGTGGAAGGGAGGGCAATGTGCTTGTGTCCGGAGTGACCTGTAGCCTTGGATCTCCCTTCCAGATGACTGGAGCACTGAGAGACTCTCCAATGGCTTCCAGCTGGGGGAAAGCCTGCACCTCCAGGCTGATGTTGCCTCTGGGGGCCATGTACCCCTGAGGCTCTTTGTGGATGACTGTGTTGCTACCCTGAGTCCCGACAGGAACTCCTCTCCCCGATATGCCTTGATTGACCTCAGTGGGTAAGGGGTGCAGTGGTGTCTTGGGGCTGCTGCTGCAGCTGGCTGGGATGTCCCTGACTGCTGACCCTTGCCCAGGTGTTTGGTGGATGGGAGATCAGACGACACCACCTCAGCCTTCATCTCTCCAAGGCTGAGGCAAGACATGCTGCAGTTCACAGTTGATGCCTTCAAGTTTGCAGGAGATGACAGGAACTTGGTGAGGTGTGGTGCCTGCCCCTCCTCCCCCAGCATGGCCAGCAGCTGTGCTGTTCTGCATGAAGACACTCAATGAACCTTGGATGTGGGTTTAACTTCCCTTCCAGATCTATATCACCTGCCACCTGAAGGTCTCCCCAGCTGACCAAGCCCCGGATCCATTGAACAAGGCCTGCTCCTTCAACAAAGCCAGCAGCCTGTGAGTAGCTGGTGCGTGTGGGGAGGGGACCAGCCTGGAGAAGAGGGCTTACAGGTAATTCTGTTTCAGGTGGGCTCCAGTGGAGGGTACTGGAGACATCTGCAGCTGCTGTGAGACGGGCAACTGTCCATGGTATGGAGCATCCTCCCGGAGAATTAACCCTCCATCCAGATGGCCAGGGAGACGCTTGAAGAGAGACATCCCTTCCAATCAAGGTAAGGCTCTGTGTGTCCAAAATGTACCCCTGTGGCAGGGTGACCCTCCAGGTTGGGGTGGCCAAGATGCTGGAAGATCTTCAGCAAGTGCATCTCCTCTTGAGGACAAACCTAACTCTTCTCCCGTGTCCTTGTGCAAGTAACTATAAGGATATTTAAAACTACTAGAAAAACTGCTTTGGTAGGCTCCGCCTTTCTGTAAGCCCTGAAATCCAGACGAGGCAGGAATTAGTTTCCCTGTAAACTCACTCATGTCCATCTCTTCTTAGGTGTGTCCTCCAAGGCAGCGGAGGCTGAAGTCTCGCTTGGGCCACTAGTAATCCTTGATCCAGCTCGGGGATTATGGAGTTCCTCGGGAGGTCTTGCACCAGCAGGGAAGACCTCACATGGTATGTGGTGCTTCTTATTTGAGTTCAGGTGCCTTCAGGTCTCAGCTGAAGGTGAGTCCAGGCTGATCTGGTCATGAATCCCTTCTGATGTCACACCTGGACAGGGATTTTTCCAGTATAATCTCCAAAAGTCAGTCTGAGTGTTGTTTTCCCAGAACTCCCTGCAAGTTCATCCACTGACAGATGGTGGAAAGCCATTAAATGTGGAGTAAGTGGTTTTTTTTTTTCTTGTCTCTTCCAGGTGTTGCTGAAGGACTTCCTATGCCGGTCCAAGTTGCCGTGCTCACAGCAGCCACTGTGCTGAGCTTCACTGCTCTTGCGTTGTTTCTTGTGTCCAGGAAAAGTAGCTGCCCTCCTGGAGTGTCACTGTAAATGCCCAACCCTAATAAAAGAGAAATGTTTCTGTCCTCCCCTTGTGTCCTCGGTGGGGAGGAGGGACAGCAGTCAGGCTTTGCTTGGGTCTGCTCAGATGGGAGTTGGGGTTGTGCTCGTGCACTGTCCTCCAGGTAAGCTGTCTCCCGGGGCAGCCACAAGCTCTTGGGAAGCTACCAATGAACCAGTGGTGGGACCAAAACCATGGAGCGCTTGTCACCTGAAAGCATCTCCCAAGCCAGAGCACTTGGGGGTGGAAAATGTGTCTTTGCAGGAAGGCTTTCCAAATGTGCAGTGCTGCTGCTGAGGCTCCCTGTATATTGTGTACCTGGCATGCGGTGCTGTGCCTGATGGCATGGACTCCTAAATGTTGGCTGCAGACAAAGTATGGCTCCGCTTTTCTCTCTGTAGTTAAGAGAGAGGGGACAAATAGAGAAAGCTAGTGGTCCACCCACTCTAAACAGATGTTTTTTGAAATATTAGGGGTAGGGGGAAAACCTTTAGTCAGTAGGTCAGGAGGTATGAGAATCTAGATTCTCATCACCTCTTCTTGCAGGCGCTTTGTCTCTGGTGTGCTGGAGGAGCTGAGCTGCAGGGCCCTAGAGTCCTCATCACGCTAAGATGGAGTCAATATGCGTAGGACAAGCCTTAAAGCTATGTGAAACCATTCTTGCTCTGTGGCTTCCCTCCTACACAGCATAGCCTTATTCTGACCTCTCAGCTTATGCTTGAGGTGTCTTCTGCCTGCTGAGATTCAAGCTGCGTATGAAGTCTTGGTGAGTTTAATAGCAGTTGCACTTCTCAAGAACTTGAGTAACACAGATGCTTCTCGAAAGTGGTTTGCTTACCCTGGGCTGTGGGCCACTTGCAGCCCCAGAGGTTGCCCTGGGAGCCATGGTCACCTCCTGGCCAACTTGGAGGCTGCAGGATGTTCTTAGGCCATGCCTGGAGGTCCATGTGCTTTGCAGTGCTATCTGGGATTATCTACATTGCATCAGGTGAAGTAATTGATTTATTTGATGGAGCGCAGGAGCCCTGTGCTCCTGGGTGAGCACAGCAATGGGGTCAGGTTCCTTGAAGCACGACTGTGCCTTGGTTGGTGCTGGTGAGTCTCGTGTGCTTTGCAGGGAGAATCCCCAAACCTGTTGCCTCCCCTCCATCCTTCTGGTCTGAATTGACTGTACGGCTCACATTCTTGCTTTCAGTATCGTGAGAGGAGTCAAAGACCTAATGCTTGCAACAGAAAAGGCAAAAAGCCTGGCCCTGGATAAAGAGTAGAAAGGGACAAAGTGGCAAGGTTGATTCAGAGCAATGCCAGCAGCCCTAGTTCTCACATGTTTGACCTTTTGCTTTTGCTAGCGCCTTCTGAAAATGGCTGCTGTTAGAGGAATTGCCTAAATCTGGCAGCTGAAAGCTGGAAACAGCACGTCTGCCATGAAGCTCTTGGGTTGCAATCCCCTAGCCATTAGGATGCAATCTAGTGATGCTGATTCTCCTTAGAACATGCTCCAACACAGCTGGTGTGTGGCTCTAGCTCTGCAAACGAGCCTTCCCCAGCCCTGAGAAACCAGCTTAGCAGTTGTGCTCTGTGACCCCAGCAGGGTGTGGAGCAGGAACCCCCTCCCTAGGCAAGCTTGCTTTGAAATCCCAGGAATGATGTGCTTAAGGCAAATGTTTTTTTGCTTCTGTTTTCAATGAATTAAGCAGCTGAGTTGAAATAATCAGGTGGAAAAATGAGACAGCCATGTAAGCTTGCTTTCTTTTTTTTTTTTTTTTTTTGGCTAAAGTCTTCCCAGGTCAGGCTGTCAGCCTTCATGTTTAATGCACTAGCTCCTTCTTGAAGGAGCTACAGAAGATTAAACCCCCCCCTTCTTTTTTTTTTCCTTAATTTTTACCTTGACAGGGTGCCATGCACATGCTGAGTGTGTGGCCAGGCTGTGATGCTAGACTTCCAAAAGGCTGTTGGTGTTCCTCCCATGGGCACAGAGACCCCAGCCCCATCCCCTGGGTGGGGTGGGAGCTGCAGGTTGTCTTTATGGGCAGTCCCTCATGCATGGTCCTCTCAACCATCTGTCTTGAGGCTCCTCATTAATCTATAAAGCTACTTTCTTCCCACCATCCAAAGAAATCTGCCACCTGCTGCTCTTGTCACTGTTGTTCTATGCCACTGAGACTGTGCTCCTCTGGGTGTCACATCTCCTGCAAGCTCTTCCAGCTGTGAAAGCTTGACATATGCTGCCAGCACCGCCTCCCTTCCCAGACCCATGAGGAGCTTAATAAAAAAGCCAAACTTTGTGGTTATTTCTTTTTAATTCAAACTGCAAACTTGTGACCTCCTCTGGTGCAGGCTCTATGGAGGTAACCATCAGCACAGGACTTCTCCTCTCCCCTCTAAGGGCTTCAGCATCCAGCCTAGGAGATGGGGAGGAAGTCTGGCTGGGTTTTGGGTTCCAAGCCCTGTTGGATCCGATCCTATTAGCACTAATCCCTCAGCCTGTGCTCAGATCCTCTTTTGGGGCCCATCTTCAGCAGGAGAGACTTGTTGGGAGCTGTTGTGCTCTGGCCTGTCCTTTCCTCCTGCTGATCCCCCTTCCCAGCCCACGAGGGGCTGCACATCAGCTACTGCTGCTTGTAATACTGTTAGCTTCCCCTGAGGTGGCCAGCATGTGTGTGGATTTTAGTATTATGATTTAATACAACTACTACTTCTCTAATAAATTGCTAATCCCAAACCAACTTCTTTTTTTCCCCCATGCTATTTACCAGGAAAACAAATCTCATAGGAGGGTCAAAGAGGAGAAGGACTTGTGGAGAAAAAGGTGTCTTGGGGGGATGATGATCTGATTAAGGGACCAAGTCAAGGGATCTTGCCTTATCTGATTAAGGGGACCAGGCAGGAATTTGCTGCAGGATGCTCTTAAAAGTTGGGCGGTGCCAGGTGCCACTCTCCTGTCCCCAAAGGCAGTGAGACCTCCTGCTGGAGCTGTAGTAGGTGACATTGCTGGTCCCCTTTTCCTGTCTGGTTTGACACAACTGCCTGATGGGTGAAGAGAGAAAGTGCAGGGCATGTGATGCCTGACTCACCTGCTTTTCCCCAGCTGTGAGCCCCATCAACCCCAATCCCATAACTGTTGCTTCTGAACTTTGTTAGCATTCACCTCCCTCGCGCACAGGAGCATTCGAGTAAAGATTTAAGTAGAAAGCTGTAAGATGCTGGCAGAACAATCAATTTGTGGGAATTAATAGTGTGAACAAGGATGCATTGTAGTTATTCACGTGTGTCTCCAGCTCGCTCTAAGTGCCCAGTAATACAGAGATGTTGGTGATAGGCTATAAGTGCCCTTCAAAGTATTAATTAAAAGAAAAATAATTTACTATGCAGAAGAACGCTCAGGTACTTCTTACAGGAATTTCAGGGTAAAAGTGAGCTGCTTGGTATGTTCATTTGCAGATTTACACTGTCCAATGGAAGTGGTGTGAATGTCGACGCCCATCTCCCTTCTGCACAGCAGGAGCTGCTCTGTCCCTGTCCATCTCTGGGCATGGCCCATCTCTTGTCAGACAACAAGAACAATTAATGACAAGGTAAAAGAATTAATGGAAGACTTCCCCAGGAAGTGAGTTGGGGCTTGTAGCAACTCGCTTTTGTGAGCCAGCAGGGAGTCTGGGTGGATTTGGAGGTCCTGTTGCTTGTGCCTTGGTGGGTGGCCTGGCCACATCCCCATGGGGTTGATCTTGGAGAGACAGCAGCAGCCCTGGACCAACCTGGATGCAGGCGCTTGGACAAGCAGGGAAGGGTGGACAAGATTTTTGCACTGCTGTAGCACCCAAGGGCAGGCTGGAGATGACCTCCTTGGACATGCAGCAGCAGCAACCAGGGAAAGGAGAACATGTTCATTTTAACCATTCCTAAGTGTCTTGTTGCAGTACCCAAAGAATTTGTGTTGCCAAGCAGCCTTCTCTCTGACCATGGTCCACCCTTATCCTCCAACTCAAGGGGCTGCAGTTTATTTCTTAAGAGGATATTTGACATGGCAAGACTTGAGGTGCTTCAGTTCAGCCCACGGGACTATCCCCTTTGTGGCACTGCCATCCAGCAGGAGGGACCGTTCTGCAAAGTATTCCTGGTCCGTAAGGTAGGTAGCTTTAAAAAAAAAAAAAAAAGCAACCAAAATTTCCAAATCTGATTGGAAAGTCCAGGTCGCTGAGGCCAGGATGTCATTTCGGGGGGTTATTGTCCAGTTTCAAGAGGAAGGAGTCTCCCCTGTTATCCCGGAACTGCGTGCCTTGCACTTAAACACAAATCAAACTGGGTTCCTGGAGCCCTGCACCCGCAGGGAGGTACATCTGTGCAGCCCAAGGACTTCCTAGCCTTATTTATTGCTTTTTTTTTAATTTTTCTTCTTTTTTTTCCCCCAAGCCAAAAGCCCTCTTGCCTTAATGCTGTGTGTGTGTATTGCTGCAGCCCTGGTCATTTAAATAGGAGGCTTGCAGGCACCCATGCCCTGTGTACAACAGGGTCCTTTCCACCCTCGTTTTATCCCTGTGAATAAGCTCCCTGATGTCTCAAAGATCCTCTTTCTGCCCCAAATGTCTTCTGGACCTTGCCCCACTCTTTTGGCTGTGCTTTGACCCCCCCAGCTCAGGGGCTTTAGCTGTGCTCTCCCACTGCAGAAGTGTCCCTTCATCAGGAGCTCCTGGGGTCCTGTGAGCATATGGGAAACTCTTTAAAAATAGATAAATATTCCTTTTGCTGAAAAAAAAAATAAAAACCAATTCAGGAAAATTACCCTCTGGTGTTTTTTAAAAGTTATCTTCTACCTTTTCTTCTTTAAAGCTAAGAGGTGTGGGGAGAGGGGACCTGCAAGAGGGGCTTTTCCATCGTTGATGTTATGTGGGGCTGGCTCCTGCAAGGGGAAACCCCCCCCAGGATGTGATGCACTTGGATGAGAAGGGTCCAGGGATTTATTTCTTGAGTCATGTCAGGCTGAGGACATGGCATGAGTTGTGTCCTTTCTCAGCCCTCTGCATCCACACAGATCTGTGGACATTAGAGAGGATGTTACATTTTGATGCCCAAGTTTCTGCATTCAGCACGTACAAACTGGTAGCTGAGTATCAGGGCTAATTTCCCCAGGACCTACATTATTAATGTCCTACATCCACACGTTCGAGGAAATTGCTTCACCTTTTTTTTTTCCTCCTTTTTCCCTTTCTGTGACGATCAGCAAAGCAGAATGTTATTCTAAGCCTTGCTATGCTGCTGGGGGAGCTTTTACCAAGCAGTGACCTTTAGAAGGGTGTTTCCTGAGCACTTAAATTGTTTATTGTAAATGATATCCATTTTCCCTGTGTAGACCTGGAGAAGGAGCCGAGAAGGAATATTTCTGATCTCTCTTATGGGTATTTATTCCCGTCTGAGAGAATAAAGCATTTCCCGAAGGAGCTGGAGTTAATTCACTTCTTGTGTTTTTGCTGCCAGAAAAAAAATGTGCCATGGTGTAAATGGAGACAAAGGAGCAAAAGCCATTTGAAAACACCACCAGTAAATTAAAGTTTTGCTGTATTTGCTGAGATAATTTAGCGTAATTCCCTGCTAATGAATTAATGCACCACTTCTTGTTCGTTATAGCTTTCCTAATTTGATTGGAGCTCTAAGTGCTAGCTAGCTTTCATTACCAGCAAATATTAATGTAATAAAGTGGGGTTTGGTGGAGCCCTTCATCCCTAGTGAGCTTTGTACCCAGGTGATGTGCTGGGGAAGGGCTGGGAGGAGGAAGAAGGTCAGGAATGCTGCCCACCAGCAAGGCTTCATAGACGCACATCAGCTTCTGGTTGAGCAGCGTCATCTCTTGGTGGCCGCGTCCAAGGGCTATGGGGTTGCTCCATCCTTGGCAGAAACCACCTCGTTTCCCTGCAGCATTGCAGCCTTATGGGGGGGAAAACCAGAAGCTAAAAAATATGGTCATTGTATTAAATTAATCAGCAGCTGTTGGCTCATCAGGGGAGCAGCCCCATCCCACCACAGCCTTGGCTTTGCTTTTTAGTAACTATAGCTTGCTCTTTAATAAATGCACTGTAGGAAAGGTAAAGAAGAAGAAAGAGCACAGGTGATGTTTGTTTCTGAAGACTGGTACCCAAGTGGCTCTGATGGCCATGTGGGGGAAAATATCCCTCTGCAGCCCCTCATACTTCTTTTTTCATCTTCTCCCCCCCCATAAACTTGCACCAGAGGCTTTGGCCAAGGCTGATGCTGGGCTGGGGGTTGTGTGGTCCCAAGGACTGTTTCCACTATCCCACCTGCATGGCTGGGGAGCCAGTAGGGACAGGACCAGCTCTGCCTCAATCATGTTCTTTGATGCAAATGGCTCCATGCATAATTTAAGGCTTACACTGAGTAATCATCTCTGCTCTGGCTAAGAGGGGATGGGGAGGGACAGCTTCCTTTTTCAAAGCCTTTTTTTTGTTGTTCTCTCACAAAAGTGTTTCCTAAGTGCTGGGTGAAGAGATTTTTCCCACGCTGCATCAGGCATCTGCCAGAGCCCAAGATCTGGGTACCCCCCAGCATCCCAGAGGTGACTGTGGATGATGTCCCAGGGCACTGCATGAGCCAACCAGTGGGTAAATATTTTTTTTTTTTAATCCATTGTTTGAGTCCACAGGTGCTAGTTGTGAAAAGACACGTTTTAAAGTAAAGCTGAGATGGAGATGTAATCCCATGGCTCCAAGTACGAGGTTATGAGGTCCCAAACCTCATCCTGACACCTCCTGGGACTTTGGGCACATATTTCAATGAACATTTTGGGTTCCACCTGGCTCAGGTGGCCCTGGGGACACAGTTCTGCTCCCCTCCAAAGACGGGGCATTGCTGGGCCCTGTGTCAGTGCTCCTTATTATGGGTTGCCACTGACACCTTTGATTTTTTCCTGTTTTTTTTTTCTTTCTTTCTTTCCCCTTCCAAGAGCCTTGACGTTTTAATTATTTATTTGGAGCGTGATTAATGTTTTGTCTGACGTTGTTCTGCCAGGGGAGCCCCAGTACATTTTGGTTTAGCGAGATCTAATTAAGAAGTCCCATCAAGCATGTCATCCCTTGTCTTACAAGTACCTCAAGGGCTCCTCTGGCGTGGCTGCATTTCGGCAGGCTCAGCTGGACGCGATGCCTCCAGGGGGCCTGGGACTCTTCTGGGGGGTGCTGCCCTGCAAACAGGGGGTTCTCCAGCCAAGCACCCCTGTCCCATGGTTAAGGCAAGACCCAGATTTCTTCTACCTCGAGGGCATGGAGTTAAGAAGGCGTTTTCATCCCAAATTCCCTCTTTTTGGCTGCATTTTGAGGGGGGATGCTCTCCTCTTGAGAGCAGGATGGGGCCAGGCTGAAGCTGCCCAGTCCCCATTTTCCCACCAGGGATGAAGCGTGGGGTGATGACAAAATTCACCCATGGAGGTGATAGTGACGTGGGGCCACCTTTGGCACCTGGCACAGGTCTCCAAAGGGGAGGCAAGGGTGGAGGCAGGCCCTGCATGGGGTATGCGTGTGCATGCGTGTATGTGTGTGTGTGTGTGCCCACTGCCACCCAGTGGTGGGAGAGCACCCAGTCATCACCCAGCAAACTGCATTTTATAAGGTGAGATAACGTAACAAATAAATATACGTTTCCCATTGACGTAGCAGGGGCTGTATCCAGGTACTGGAGGACCGAGCTCCAGGAGAAATGGCTACTGGAGAAGCAGGTTTTGCTGGGCTGGAGGTGGTGGTGGAGCTGCCAGCTCAGCTCAGCTCAGCTCAGCGTGTCAGGCAGAGACCCTCACCCTGAGTCTGGCCTCCCATGGCCTTGGGGACACGAAATAGCCTGGGCAGCCCCACCTGGGACCCCTACCTGCACCCTGCTTGTGGCCCCAGGAGCCCTTTTAAGCTCAGCCTGGGGTTATCGGTCCCTACTTGAGCTGTTCTGCAAGGATGTTGCTCTCCAGCCATGCCCATTGACCACAAACTTATTATCACCTTGCCTTGGACCTGCCTCATCCTCATCACCTTGCCTGATGCTCTGAGCGCCCTGTTGACATTGGTGTCCCCCTCATCCCCCCTTGCTCCCTGGGTTGATGGCTCTTGCCCCACTGCTGATTATCCACCCAGGCTCCCCATCCCTCTCTTTCCCTCTCCTGGCAGAGCAGAAGGTTTTCTTCTGGTGTCCAGCCAACACCGCTCCACCCTTGGGTTATCAGCCCTGGAGAAGGTTGGAGGCCACCACTCCATCCATGAGCACGCGGAAGCTGTCCCGGACACAGAGTGACTGGCAGCCATCCTGCGGTATGGAGGCCTCCAGCAAGCTGTGAAATTGCAGGCTGGCAAGTGCCAGTAGCAAACAAGGTTTAATTAACATGCCATGGCCACGAGTGCCTGTTTCAGGCCCATGTCTGGCTGGGCTTATACATCGCCATCCCGTGGCTGCCAGGAGGGATTGGCTGTCAGAGCCCAGAGAGGAGCATGAGCAGGGGAGATGCTCTAGTTGGGGCATTAGTGCCAAATTGCATCGGCGTGGCTCCACAACCCAGTGCTGAGTCACCGAGTGCCCTGATATGTGGCTTGGGGGTGCCCCTGAACCCGCCTTTCTCCTCCAACGGGGATGCCCTGGGCTGGGAGCGAGGAGGCAAAGGGATGTGGGATGCTGCAGGATGCTGCGGTAACTCCCCAGGGAGAGAGGGCTGGGTTTGCTTCGGGGTGCTGTGAGAGGCGTGGGTACCCTCTGCTTGGCGCAGGGCTCCTCGCCTCCTCCCCGTGCAGCCTTTTCTTGCGAGGAGATAACCACCACCAGTGAGTTATCTGGCTCCGAGGCTGGAGATAAGCAGAGCTGGGGAGGATGCGACCCCCGGCTTGCTGCACTGCAGAGCAAAATCAAGCTGGGAAGACGCAGCTGAGCTGCATCAGCCCATGGGGACCATAGTTTTTGGAGCGATGCTCCTTTGCTCCCCACGGAACAAAGCACCCTGGCCGGAGGGATGAGGATGAGGAGGGAAGAGCCTTGGCAGTCCCCTCGCAAGGCACAAGATGGATTTAACTTCCGAGAGCTGGAAGGCGAGGCTGAAGGAGTGCTCGTCTTGCAGCTATAAAGAAGCATCATCATACTAAGCGTCGGTACATCACTTGCAGTAATTCAGCTGTGAAACAGCGAGGAACAAATAAGACAAGATGCTGTGCATTAGCAGAGGCAGGAGGCATAGCCTCTCCCTTGGAAAACAAAGCATTTGTCTTCCAGCTGCAGTGAGCAACCAGCCCCGAGTGGTGCGGGGTGGGGGGGCAGCTAAAAATCCAGGGGTGTTTTTACCAGCTGATGAGCCACAAAAGAGGCTGGTTGTAGCCAGGGCTATGGGAAATATAACCCATCTCGGCGGGGGGAGAGGTTGCTGCAGTCCCCTAAGAGCAGACCATAATAGATTTGAGGAAAAAAGCTGCATCTATGTATGGGGACATAGATGTTTTTGGCTTCCCAGGGGGGGTCGGGATGAGCACAGGGACCCACGGGTGCAGTTTGAACTCCCATTCCCTGCAGAACCGGCCTTCCCAAAGCCCGAAACTGAGCCAGTTTTCTTCCTTAGGCTGGAAAATATCCTGTTATCCACTTTGATGGCTGCCTTTCATGTCAGCAAGCTCAGAAGTGAAGTCTCCAGGCAGTCGGGGGCTATTTTCAGCCCTCGCCGAAGTGAAATGTAGCAAGGCGGCTTATTCTAGGGGGGGAAACTTTCCAGCTGGATTTCATGAGCTGGAGGGATTGGGTGAGCTCGGAGGACTTTCTTCAAAACACAAACCCCAGCAGAGCCTCTTGCAATTCAGGTCAACTCAAACAGGAGCCGCGGGGAGGGTCAGAGCCAGAGGATTCAAATGTGAAGCTGAAATTCTGCTTTAAACCTCATCAAAACCTGGCTCCGCCGGAGCACCCGCCGAGCATCTTTCCTGGCCAAAAATCAACGGGATGCATGGCAGAGGTACCCACCATTCTGGGTCTCTGGTCAGTCCGTGTCCTCGTTTTATTTGCTGATAGTTCTTTATTGCTTCTTGGAGGAAACACAAGCCCTTTGCGCCTTCCTTTGCTGTCTCCGGTGACTCTCTTGTTGCTGTTTCGGGTGTTCCTGAACAGGTTTTGGGGTCCAGGGAGGGGTTGGGGATGGAGGACAGGGACATTACTGGAATGCTGTGGGGGGAAAGGCTTGTTAATTTGTTAATATATAGCGTCAAGAGAAAGACACGGTGTTTTCCCAGTCCAGCTTTGTCCCCCATCTCCCTCCCCGTGGCCATGGACGGTAGCTCCGATGAGCTGGATCTTATCCCTGCAAGACCAAAGCCCATTAATTCGTCATTAATAACTAGTCTGGTGGTGCAATTAATAACATCATTAATAACTTAGTTACTGGTGTAACAAAGCCATTTTTACTAGTTTGAATGGTTTCTTAGTATTTGTGTTAATAATCACCCCCATCCTCTTGAATTTTACCCTAAAAAAACCCAAACCGGTAGGTTTTCCTGCTAAATAAGAATAGCAAAACCCCTCTGGGTGTGCAGAGGAGCAGCAAGGACATTGCCCGCGGTTCTCCGTATATCAGCAGTGGCTTTTATTACCCCTTAAGCCAAGCAAATGGGAGCGGAGGAATTGCCCCCCTCCCTGTTTACCCCTGTTTTATGGAGTTTTTTCCATCCGTGGGCACGAAAGGTTAATACAGTGCTTACCGCCGCCATCGCTTGGATTTATCGGAGAGCATGAAATAAAGCTTGCACGGCTGTAAATTCATTCTTAATAGAAACGTGGGGGAAGAAGCCATTACCCTTGTCCGTGCAGCTCCGACTGCAACAACTGGCTTTAAATCCCCTGCCCCAAGGTAAGCAGCTTTGCCCTGAGCCGTGCAGGAGCTGGAGCTTTTGCATCCCCGACACCATGCCTCAGTTTCCCCTCTGGCTGCTTTTGCAGCTCGTTCCAGGGCTGCAGGTGATGCGGGTGCTCCCAGATCCAGATCAGCCGAAAAGCATCTCCTTCTGCAGCTCCGACTGCTCTGAATTGTTCCCTCATGCTCTTCCTGGTATCCTTCAGGAGGAGTTATTAAAGAACAAAGCTACATCTATTAATCATGCTTTTACAATGGGGCCAGGCTGTAAAAACTCATAAAAATAAATAAGTAACCAGCTGTTGACATGTGGAGTAATGGAGGGAGTGGAGAGGAGTTGTCCCATCCCACATCTTCCAGTGCCGGTGCTGGGTGAGCCCGGCTGTCCCCTCTCTGGGATGTGGGATGGGGACATCCTGTCCCTTGGTGGCCCCATTTGTGAAAAACAAGGGGTTAAGGCTCCCCTCGGGGTCCAGCCCTGGGCGTAGGGGGAGATGCGGAGGAAGACGGTGCATCAGCATCATCAGCATCATCTTCCCCCCATGGTCTCCTCTGCGGGGGTCTTCCCTCTCCCTGCTTTGCCCGGAGGTGGGATGTCTTGGTGGGGATGGATGCTCCTTGGATGGCACCAAGGCTCTGCACACCATGGGAATGGATGCTGATCCCCAGGGAATGCCATATCCATTGGGTCCTAAAAACTAAAAAAAAAAAAAAAAAGTAATTCAACATAATTTGGGTGAAAGGCTTTTCTCCTGCTATAATTTGTGTTGAATTCAGTGTGTTTTGATCACCGCCGCTTTCTTTTTGATGGATGTTTCGCAGGAGCATCCCTTGCCCTTGGTAGTGATGCTGGCTCGCAATGAGGGTCCCAGCTCCGGGGCAACGATCAGGGTGGCACCGGGAAAAGGCTTGAAATGGAGCATCTCTGACCTGGATTAAAAATAAGGAGTCAAGGTGGTGATTTTTTTTGCTGCCAGGCTTGGAAAAAACACCCTCGTGCCAGGGATGCTTGAGGGCTGGCAGTGCAAATCCATCTCTGCGGGAAGAAGAGCCAATGGGGAGGACACAGGGTGATTTTCTCCAGGATCAGGTGCTGCACCGGCCCCTTTGGATGCTGAAGGCTTCAGCAAAACCTGGAGACTGAAAAAAGTGCCAAGGGTGGATTTGGAGGTCCAGATTCCTTCATTTTTTAGAGCAAATCCAGCTTTCCCCCCACCCCCCACATGGGGGCTGCAGCTTTTGAAATGTGAAATGAGAAGCCGGTACCTAAAGGAAAGCTGGAGACATTTCCCACATTATTTTAAGATGGTTACAGAACTTGGAGGTCACTAATATTTCCCCTGGATCTGATATAAAGGAAGGAAATTGGAAGGGGGAGTTGTCCCCAGCCCGACTCTTTGGCAGTGGTGTAGTTTTGCCCTCTGCAAACCCCTCTCCATCCCTCCGGCCGGTGGGGGGGTGACATCTCTGGTGAAATCCCTGGTGACATCCCCACTCCCCTCAGACATCAGATATGACAAAGCAGATCACACTGGCCCTTCTTAAGCCAAATGGGGGTAAAATGTCCCAGGGAGGGACATTCCCCCCCACCCGCAGCCCAGCCGCCCCCCTCATCCCCCCTCCCCCCCCCCCCGCAGCATCCCCACATCCCCCTCCATCCCCTGGCCATGACCTCAGATGCTCTGGCTCTCCCCTCCATAGAGGCTTCCCTCTTGGTACATATATACATATAATATATATATATGTTGTTGTTATCATTTCTCCATGATGGACGGTTTATTGATCTGAAGCTTCTGTCCACAAAAAAAAAAAAAAAAAAAACAGTTTAAAATTCCCTGAGCCTCGAAAATGATGGGTAGGTAGTTGGGACATTTGTCTTCTTTGCCACCTTTTCATGTTGATTTTATTATTAGTATTGATTTATTTAAATATATATTTTTTTATATATATATATATATATGTTTTTCTGTCCCTCCCCAGGAATCCCACCCCATCCACCCACCCTCCCCAAATCCGTGCGGCGGAGCCGGCATCAGTTTTTATTTTTAATTTTCTGCTTGGCGGGGACATAAGGCAGCACTGTCTGGGTGCTTTTATCGGCTACGGTCTGCGTGCTGCTGTTTCTCGTCAGCCGCCGCACCGGAGGTCCACCACCACCACTGGTGGAAGGATGCTTTGAGGGTGGCCCCGCCAGCACCTTACGGCCGGGCTCCTCAGGGGCATCATCCCCTGGGGACGCCGTGCTGTCACCGTCCCGGTCATCGTCGCAGCACAGAGCGTGGTAAAGCACCTTGTCGCTGAATCGGACCCGTTCCCTCGTCCCAGCTGGTCGGTGATGTGGGATCTTCTGGCTGGCTGTTGTGCCAAAGGCTTCCTCGCTGGATGAGTCTGGGGTCCCACCACCCCGGGGACCATTGGTGATGGGGATCCCCCCATTCATCAGCCGGTAATCGGGCTGGCGAGCCGGCGGGGGCTGTGGCTGCGGCCGGGGGGGCTCAGGACCGTCGCCCGGGTCGGAGGGGGTGGAAGCATCCAGGAAGGAGCAGAATTCCCAGCTGTCGGAAAGGATGTCGGAGGCGGCGAAATCGAGGGGTCCCAGCTCGAAGGCGCCTCCCCCCTTCTCACTGCTGGAGGTGCTGCTGGCCGTCGCCGTCGTCCAGTCGTCGGGCTCCAGCTCAAACTCGAAGTCGGACGTCAGTCGGTCGATCTGGCTCACCACCTGCAGACAGACGGACGGACGGATGGGCAGAGAGAAGCCACCGGACAGGACACCCTCCCATTTTTTCTCCTTAATAACACCACATGCCTAAATCTCTGTCATTTCCCCTGGCACCACTGGTGTGATGAGTTGGGAGGTCTCAGCCCACGTGGAGCAGCTCCAGAAGCCCCTTGGCAGGAGCCAAAGCCCACCCCGTGGCACAGCACCCATGGGCCCCAAGCAGTTGGTGAAGCCTCGGATGACTGTGGGTGCTTGGTGTGTCAGGATGGGCCTTCTCAGGGTGGCTCTAGGGGGGGGGTGTCTGCCTTGTCCCCTGGGACCATGAGTGTCACCCCAAAGCCCCATGGCTGTGGTGTCCCCTGGTTCCTCACACTTGACCATGGGGAGCCACCTGTGACCGCCGCCTCCTCCCCCTGGAAAAGGTGGCTCTGCAGGTGGGGAAACTGAGCCAGGGAGTGGAAAATGGCCCAAGATCGTGGGATAAAATACATTGGAAGGTGGGGGGGCTGCGGGGACAGCGCTGTCACCCCCTGCCCTGTCTGGGACGCTTGGTGGGCTCGATCCCCATTCCTCCACCTTTTGCAAGGTGTTGAGTTTATCAAGACCCGTGGTAGCTTGGGCATGGGGTCATGGCCCTGCCACGCCACAGGGGATGGACCTCACACGGGGCATGACTAAAACAAGCCCTTTAAAAATTAAAAATAATAGATGTAGTGTCCTAGCTGATGTTCAAGCCATGGGCAGGGCTGGAAGGGGAAGGAAGGGAGGAAGGACCTCCTTCCTTCTCCAGCTCCCATGGACTGTGGTCTCCGTCTAATGACCTTGATGAGGTTTCGGATGCAAAAGGTTCATCGCCCACCTTCAAGTCTTTAATCCCATCCAGCTCAAAGGCTGCCCAGCACCAAGCACAGCACTAATCCTGCCTGGGGCTCCCCAGTCCCACCCAAGCACATGCTGCTGTGGCATCCGGCTGGAGCCATCCCTGTGTCTCCGGCAGCACCGTGGTGTTTCTTGGCTGGTGTTTCTGCATGTATATATGTGCACAGGGCGGGGGGTGAGGGGGTGGCTTTATTTTGTGTGGGAGGCAGAGCACAACATGAAAATTCAACTCAGCAGCAGTTGGAAGTGTGTATTTTTGGCAGGGTTGCCGGCTTGCCTCGCCCCCCTCTTCTGGGGGAGCTGGCAGAGGGCCTGGCTGGTCCCAGCACTGCCAAGCAGGAGGTGGGCAGCGGCAGACGGGAGGGTGCTGGGGGGAACACCTCGACACCCCCCGTACCCATTTGTGCACCCAGTTGATCCATTTTGCTCTTCCCCCCCTGCCCCATCATGAGCATCCGCGGGCATCGGTGCTCCCTGACACCCCCATCCCACACATGGAGCATTTGGGAGTGAAAAAAACCCCTGTGCTTAGTATTTTCCAGGTGGTTTCTCCATGCATAAACGTGTTTTTTTCTGACTATTTTTCATTATTGCCTTTCTCTCCGCATCTTTTTCCTTCCCCTGCCCTTCTGCACATCCTTTCTTGGTGGAAATCAGCCACAATTTTCCCAAAATAAGGGAGGGAGGACAAATCAATGGGCAATATCTTGCCAGACATGTTTTGTTTCCTTCTCACACCACCAAAAAGCCCTGCCCTATCTCCAGCGGTGCCATGGTTCATCAACAGGTGTTGGACCTCCTCATCCACCAAGAATAATTAATCATAGCACATCTCTCCATCATTTTTACGCTGCTGTTATCCCATAACTCCATTTTTTCAAGCACTTTTGTTGGGGGAAACTGAGTCCTTGGGCTCAGACACCCCGTCCCATCCCTGTGTTGGGTGGCCAAGTGTGGGCACCCCAAAGCTGATATCACAGTGCCAGGTTGCCCTTCATCTCTGCATCTCTTTGCTAGATGCCAACACGCAGGGGCTTGGGCCAACACTATAAATCACTTGAAATGCACCATAAACCACAGCTCAGCAGGACAGGCTCCTCGCAAAGCCCTTGTGGTGGATGAGGACGCGTGGGCAGAGTTAAGGGTAATTTAATATGTCTGGGCATCTGAAACTGGCACCCAAGGGGATGATTACACAGCCAGCAGCCGAAGTGGCTCCGTTACACTCTGCTGACCTAATTTTAATAAAATTCTCATATGCGAGCTCCAAATTTCCACTCGTTCAACAACCCTACCCATGCAGCTCTCCTGCTCTGCTAAGCTCCCGAGGAGATGGCACCACAGATGGAGGACCCCAACACCCCCCCAGTCACTTGTTGGGGGGTTCCAGCTGTGGGCACACAGCACCCCCTCTTTTAAATCAGCTGCAGGTCCCTATGGGACATGTCCAGGCTCTGGCTGTAACTAGGACCATTTCTTGGGCCACCAAATGCTGTGTGACAACCTGGGGACAACCTGGACAAGCATCTGTGGAGGACAAAATAGTGTCACCTCCCCAAGGGCACAACCCCAAGGGGCACAGGGGTCTGATATGGTTTGGGTGAGGGTGATGGGGCTGGATGTCTGGGTTTGCAGCCTTCTGCAAATGTGGAGAAGAGCAATTGGGGAGATCTGGGAATGAGGAGACCATTTCTGAGATGGGACTGGCTGGTGTCACCAGGAAAACGCAGACTGAAGGGCTGGGGGTTGCTGCCCAGGAGCATGTTGGACATACTGGCAATAAGAGATGCCAAAAAACATCTTTCCATGAAAAAAAGGATGCAGTGGAGCCTGGATGAAGTTTGAGTTGGAAATGAGAGGAGTGCTCCCAACATCATACCTGAGCACACAGTGATGGGCACTAATACACCTTAACAGCCTCAATCAGCCCCACCTGGGACCTCCACCACACCCTGTCCATGGCCCAGGAGTCCCCTCCTGATCTGTGCTGCAGTCTGACCTGTCCAGAGTCCCATGAGTGGTTTCTCTCCTGGATGGACCTCTTGAAGCTACTTTGAAGCCCATCCCTGGTCCTGCCTCAGGGATGGACCTTGGACCTACATCATGGCACTGTCACCTGGAGGGACTTTGGGTCCCCAAAGCAGAGTAGTGCTGGGGACAGTGAGCTGAGGGCTTCTCATCGCAGGCAGCAGAAGGCAATGGGCTCTACCCAAGCTCCTCACCCATGACCGCTGACTTATTTTTCCTGTCTCCTTGCCCACGCAAGACCTCCAGAGAGGACCTGCAGGGACCCATCCATCCTTCAAGCTTTGGCTTTGAAGGCTGCTGGGGTCAAGCTGGGAGCACCCTCACCAGCACCTGCAAGAAAGTCTTGACATTAGAAAAGGCAAATGCTTCTGTTCCCAATGCACCACCAAAATTCCGCTCCCCCCCCCCCCCCCCCCTTTTTTTTTCCCCCTCTTTTCTTTGGAGGAGAAAGGGTGAAACTTGGGGAAAAGAGAATAAAGAAGGTGCTGTGACCCCTTCTTTTTCAGTAACAAGAAAGAATTAGAAAAAAGGGCAGGAAAAGAGCTGTCTGTGGGAAACACCTGGCTATTATTATTTTTTAATAAGGCAGCAAATGATTCTGCTGAAACCCTCAGCTAAAATGAGATCACCTCTGTTTTCACAAAGGCTCGGTGATTACAACGCTGGGTTCAGGGTAAGCATCTCCCTGGGCTTCCAGTTGGGTCCCTGTCACCCAAGGTCCCTGCTCCTCCTCGTTAAAGGGACCTGCTGCAATTCAGGCTCAGTGAGTGTCAGAAGAGGAGGCATGTCCCTATCCTGGTCCTCGTCCCCAACCCGGTCCTTGCCACAGCACACAGGGATTAGTGTCACATCAGTTGCGGC
Organism: Alca torda; assembly: GCA_008658365.1. Taxonomy (NCBI): domain Eukaryota; kingdom Metazoa; phylum Chordata; class Aves; order Charadriiformes; family Alcidae; genus Alca; species Alca torda. Next base: position 20,200,705 of record CM018083.1, on the reverse strand, counting down.
TCACTTGGGGCTATTTTTAAGAGCGCTTTCTATTTTAAACAGATGGGGGGTGTGTGTGTGTGTGTGTTAAATACCTATGTGACACTTGGTGCTCGCTGAGGATTTAAATGTAAAGAAGGATTTGGGCTTTTCTCCCTCCTTTTCTCCTTCCTGAGGCAGGTTGTCAAAGATTTTTAGCTGGGGCCATCGCTGCTGGCAGAGAGAGCCGGGGTGAGAGTGATGGAGAGGGATGGATGGAGGGATGGACCAGACCTGAGGTTGGGTGGTTTGGGGTGAGACCCTGGTGATGCTCTCATCCCCCCATGAATCTGGGTGGCTCTGTCCCCCTACAGGCAAGTGAGGAGGGTTGGTGTGTCCCCACTGTGTGCTGGAGGTGCCATGGGGGTGACTAAGTGAGGATGTGCCTCTATCCTCCCTCGCCTTTAGGTTTCGCCTTGCGGCAAAGAGCCACATTTTGGTGACAGCAGAGCATCCCTGGTCAAACAGGGGTACCCAACAGTGGGAAAACAGGGAGAAAAAATAATTCCCCTTGACCTTGTGCATGGTGTCACCAAAGGGCCTCATCCTGTTGTGTCCAAGTGCCCTGAAAGCAGGTGCTGGGTGGCCAAGGGTGCTCATCTGTTGCCCAAAGCGAAGAGCTTTGAGCAGCCGGAGGATGAACTGGAGTGTGGCAGAGGGATGGACCCATGTCCCCGTGGTACCCCGTAGAGACTGGCACTGAGCAAGGATGTGCTAAACCACAGTGCCGACCAGTTCGCTCCCACCCCAAAACCCACCTCCCATTCAGCCCAACTGGGAGTGCTGGGTGCTCCCCTCACCCCACATACTGTCCCCACACCCACAGATACTGTGGGTGTCCCAAATCAGGTGTTTACCTCCCCAGCTGAGGCAGATGTTGAACATCTCGAGCATTGCTATTTTTTAATGGGATTTTTGATTATTGGCTGCAAATCAAGCATGGAGGTTCCTGGATTGGTGGCTCCAGCTTCCACATTTGGGTCACGCTGTTTCCTATCGAGGAGCTAAACCACCTGGAAGCTCGAGAAGATGCTGGAGAGGTGAGGGACGAAGCGGGGGGACAAGAAGGTAATTCAAAGGTTTCATGGCCCATAATTGGTAATGCATATATTCCTGAGGCCGGGGAAGGAGCTGGAAGATGCTGGGATCAAAGTGGTGCGGTCTAACGGCCCCTTCATCCTGGCACGGCCTTTGAAGTGGGTGGGCGAAGCAGATTGGCACTCCGGGTGGGTACTGCTGGGCAAAGGGGGGGTCCGGAGTGGGGAGATCAAAGCGGGGGGTCTTTGCTTTGATATGGAGGGGACCTGTGTGCATGTCCCCTTGGCTACCCTCCTGCGAGATGCCACTCTCTTCCCAACCCAGAGCCAAACATCTCGTCCTGCTGGGAGAGGAGCAGGGATTTTTTGTGCGTGCCCCCCAGATCCCATGCTCTGTCACCTGTGGGCTGGATCCCCAGCCCCAGCCCCCCGCTGCACACATCCAGCAGCACATTTTGGAGTCCAAAGAATTTTTCCACACTACACAGCTGCTTTTCCAGGCCGGATCCGACCCGCCTGGCCCCGCACCCTCCTTCGCTGCCAGCTGGCACACAGAGGGGATGTGCAACGGGACCGCGTGTCCTGTGTGAAAAAATCCCCAACCCTATTCCCAAAGCATCAAATCATCCTGGAGGCATTTGACACCATCACCTTGAACACCAATTCCTCCTTCCCTGGGGGGAAAAGAGCCACCCCAAAGCCTCCAGCAGAGCCCCTGCAACCCCACAGCCAAACTCTCCTGGAGCAGGGACCTTTCCGCATCTCCCAAACCGCCGCCCAGCACAGGCAATGTGAGTAAATATTTAATAAGGAATAAATGATTAATTGGAGCTCACAAAGAGAAGCTGGGTTACAGGGGGCCTCTCTTCCCTGAGATGACGCTTATAAATGAGCACGGCGTGGATCTTAGAATCATTTGCTAGATCATCAGCCACTAAATAGTTCTAAAGTTCTCGCAGATCTCTAAAACATGTTATTATTAGAATAATAAGGCGCCTTCTCACCGTGAACTTTCCCAAGCGTTCCCAGCTAATCACTTATTGATTACAACATTATTAAGGTATTTATTATCATAAGGGGTTGCAGGGAGGACATTCCTCCTGCCAAAGGCTTGGAGGGGACCCCTTGGTGCTGCTTCCCTGCGTGGTGGGACCCCACTGCTCCCATGTCAGGGGGTACCGGGGTGATAGCACCCTTCCCATGGGATTTTGGGGGCGGTTGCACATAGGGAGAAGTGCACAGATGTTTGTTTTTATTTCCCACCTCTGAATATATCCTATGGATGGTTTCCCACCCCCAGCACTAATCAAAGGGATGCCCCAAGGAGCTCAGCCTTGCAAGTGGAGATGGTTGGGACCTCCTGGGGTATCTTCTTCCATGTGGCATCACCCTTATTCCTGTGGGAAAAGGCCGGGGCTGGCAGGAGGTACGTGGGAGGGGAGGCAGCATGGCAAGCGCTCGGCGGAAGCGCCTTCCCTGCCTGCCTCCTGCCTGATTTCTACTTCCAGTGTGCGATTTCAATCAAAGATTTTAATAATCATTTTCCCCGCACATAATACAGCCCTGTCTTGGAGTGCTGGGGAATAATTATATACACAAAAGGGAGAGAGGGAGGGAGGGAGAGTGGGAGCAGAGAAACTGGTAAAACAGCATCCTGAATCAAATGGACATCTGGAATGACAGCCTTCAGGTGGGAACCGCTCCCGGCAGCCAGGGATGGAGCCTGAACTGGGGTCTAGTCCCACATCGCATCCCCATGGATGGGCTGGTGGACCAGGGCTGCGCTGGGGTCCCCCACTGAAACCTTTCCCCAGAGCATCCCACAATCCTGGACTCAAAATCTCTGCTGAAGGAGGGACAGCCTGGGAGAAAAGACTCATATGAGCCCGAGCTGGCTGCACCTGGAGCTGGCAAGTGGTTTCAGAGCAGGAATCATCCCTGGGTGAAAGCCCGCATGCCCAGACAGGGGTTTTGATGGCTTTGGGGTTGTTTTTGTCAAGGTGGTTATGAGCTGGTGGCTTCTTCCAGACCTGCAAAGTCCTGGTACCCAGCTCCTCTTGCAAGGAGAACCAGGAAGGAGCAGGTTCCCGTGAAAGTTTTCTGGCTCCACAGGTGCCTCCGGTGCAGCAGGATCAGGTCTACCACTGCCCCTACTGAGCACATCCAGCTCCGCATCTCAACCCACCAACAAAGCCTCCGGAAGAGGAGATGGCCACAGGGATGGATGTTTCCAAAGCCCCTGTGGTGGCTCTGTTGGAGAATACACCAGTGTCCCAAGTGCCAGGGCCATATGGGCACTAAAGGGCTTTAATGACCCTGAGCAGCCCCTCCTGGGACCCCCACCCATGAGCCCACTTACACTTGGGGCCATCGGTCCCTGCCTGGGGCTGCAGGGCTGCCTGTCCCCAGCCTTGTCCCCGTGTCCTGGCCCCCACCTCCAGCTGAGGAAGAACATCACTACATGCAAAGCAGACAGCCACAGGGACTTATTTTTTTTTATCATCTTCTCTTTCAGCAATATCTTAGAGCTTACAATTTGCCAGCCCGGTGTCTACCACATACTTTTCTGGGTGGGTTTGAAAGAGAATTCTCTGTAATGTGGTCCCATCTTGCTCTAAGAGGTCCAGAAGACAAGGGCTTGAACTTCCAAAGCCTCTAAAGCCCAACATCTGCTTGGTTTGGGGAAAACCAGACCTCAGGGTTGCTGGAGCTCACTTTAGCTTGGTTGGAGCGGTGTGTTTTAGCTCTGGAGCCTGCTCTTGTGCTGAGTCTTGTGCTGTTTTGTAGAAATTCAACTAATTGCTGCAAAGTTATATGGGTACGTGGTAGGAGTTGTTGAGAAAGGTTGAAGTTTAGGACCCCTCTTGTGGTGGGCACCTTGTAGCTAGTTCTACGCTGACCTGGTCGTGTTGCTCCATGATGTGAGGACCTCTTCCATGGCAGTTATGGAATGCAGCCTGAGAGGTCACCGGTGTCTAGGGATGTGCCAGCTCCATGCAAAAATCATTCCCAGGCCTCAGTGCTTCCCAGTACCCTCCAGAGAAGCCATCTCATGGGACGTGGACCCCCTCCCTGGCACAAGAGCAGGGTGTCCCTGGGGTGAGGGCCAGAGGATGGGTGTCCTCTAGCCACCCTCTTCTCCTCAAAGCACAGGGACCTGCTGTGCCCAGCTCAGCTTTTCCACCCTCCAGCATTATTCCTCCTCCTTTGAGCCTGCTTCCCAAAACATGTCCCCAGGGAATACTGAGAGCCCTTTCCCCTTCCCCTGTGTCCTCAGGCCACTGTTCCCGCTCTGTTCCGAGACACATGGGTACAACCTAACTTGGGCAGCCTACCAAAGGTGCTGCAGGGATGCTCAAGGTCCTTCTGGCCCCAAGAGCTGGTCGGGGATCCCATGGAGCCACCCGAGGCTTGGTGGGAAGCACAACCCAGCCTCAGCTGTGAAATGGCCAGAGGTTTGTCCCGTCTCATCCCTCCCCATCCCTCCACATCCCCGGCAAGAGGGATGCTTGTATGATTGTGGTTGTCCCACCCGGCCTTAAATCCATGGGCTCAATGAAAGGGGCCGAACTGCTGTCATCCTCACTTTAAAGGCCTCCTTAAACTCCTGGAGGAGCATGAGGCGAGCTCAGGCTAAATGGAAAATAGCTCTGCCTCCCGATTATTACTATTATGACTATTTTTAATCCCCATGGGATTTGTTGAAGGGGTTTTGGGCTCCCCTGTTGGCGCTGAGGGAATGGGGGGAGGGCACTTTTTGCTTTGGGTGGCCGGGTTTGCATTTTCCTTTCTGTTGCAGGAAGGACTGGAGAAGCCACAAGAGGAAGGAAAATCTCTAGGGATGCCGCGACCACGTCGAGCCCTCCTGGGAACCCAGTGGGGCGACATGATGGGATGTGTCATCCCCCCAGCAGGATGGCCTCCCCAAAATTTCCTGGACTGAGTGGAGCCATCCCAAAGGAGGACGCTGCATCCCAGAGGATGCGTCAGGCTGGAAGATGTCATCTCCCTGACCACAGCCACGTCTGCACTGAGGATGGTGTTGGTCCACCTGCATCAGCGCTCTCTCGGTGGCATCCAAGTGTCACTGACCCATGTGGGGATGCTCCGGCACAGCCCCATGGCAAAACCTCCACCGATTTCTGCCCTTCCTTGGTGGGGGGGAAAAGAGGGTTCACACAACCCTGGATGTAACCCCATCACGTTTGGCTCAGGTGACAAAGAGGGTACAAACGTTTGCCTGCCCCATTCCAAAATAAGCTGCCATGCTGTGCCCAAGGCTACCACATGCTTTCCATCCACCGTTTTCCCTGTCACCCGCAGAGGCATCCTGAATTACCACCCTCATCAAGGTCCCCTTCCCCTGGAAATGTGTGACTCTCCCCCTTGAGCCACAAAAATATTAAATTCCCCACCAAACTGCCACTGCCACTGGGAGGAAACTCCAGCCACATTTTATATGTGTGTGTATATATGTATTTTTTTTTTTTTTCAGGAGCAATGGACTGACAGCCAGGCTACGGGACAGCCAGTGGCTTTGGCCCCCTTCCCAGCCATTGGACCCCCCCCCTTCATCGCACCCAGGGCCGATGCCATTTTTTTAGTGCTCTCTGCAATGCCAGAGGGACCCACCATCCCCTCTCCATCCACCTCCCTGGTTTGAAGGGGCCTGGAAAGCATTCCCAACCCTCCCTGCCCAAGGCAGAACAGAGCTGACTGTGACACAGGGCCAGCAGCACCGGCTCCCTCAGCCCCAGCATGTGACCCCACGGTGCTTCTCCCACCCCCAGCACCCACAGGGTGGGTGCCTCAGCCGGGCCCCCTGACCCCGAGCAAACCCCAGCATCAAGGTCAAGGGCAGTTTTACGAACCGTGTTTTTTTTTCTCCCCCCTCCTTTTGAAAATCCTATTGCACATCAGCCGTGCCGTGCTATCCTAGGTCCCTCCTGGGGCTGACGGGTTGCGGGTGCTGAGTTGCCTCTGCTCCCACCAGCCCGGTCCTGAGGCAGGGGACAGGCAGGGGGATGGGGACAGGGCACCCACATTTGGGGCCAGCAGCTACCGCAACCCCGCGCAGGGATGTGATGGCACCCCGGGGTTTTCCTACCTCCCGGAGCTCCTTGGCCACCTCCTTGAGCTCCTGTAAGATGCCTTCCAGTTGTCCAATCACCATTTTCATCCGACTCCGGATCCTTTCCCTTTCGCAATTACTCTTGCTGCTGCTACAATTGCTGCTGCTGCTGATGGGGTGGTCACTGGGCTGCCTGTCCTGGCAGATCCGGGAGTCCATCCTTCCCTACCGGCCTCGGTTCCCGGCCCCAACGGCTCTGTCCATCCTGCTCCCCTCTAGCCGGGTGGCCTGGCGTCCGCGCAGCCCCTCTCGGCCAGGGAGCTTTCAACATCTTAACGTTCCCCTGCCTCCAAGAAAGTCCCAGCCGCACACTCGCCTCCCTGCGAGGTCGGGGGGCTCCAGTTCGGAGCGGGGAGCTGGATCAGGATGCACCATGCAGAGTCGGGAACGCTGCAGAGGGAGTTCAGCCGGTAGCCGTGGGGAGATGTGGAGTGGCCATGGGGTGAGTGGAGGAGGCAAGCACTGCCTGGTCAGGTGAGCAGGAGGAGGAGGAGGAAGAGGAAGAGTCTGTCGGATGTCCCAGGAAGCTAAAATCTGGTGGCTCACGCCTTGCCTGCTCCCCGATGCTGGGGAGGGGGACAGGGGGCTGGGTGTCCCCAGAGAGTGATGCTGTTCCCCGTGTCGGTCCCTCGCTCCGGGGTCTCCAGCTCCAACGCTGGGTGGTGGTGGGGGGGGGGGCGTCCCAGCTGGGCGCAGGTGTCCTGGGGAGCCCAGGGTCCCCTCCTGCAAGGACAGACAGACAAACAACATGAGGGAGCTATCCCTTCCAGAGCCAGAAAGCTGGGGGTGGAGGGGGGGTGGTCCTGCCCACTCCTGCCTTACCTTGATCGCAGCCTCAGCGTAAGGACAAGCCCTCGGGTACCCCTACAGCACTCTCCCCCTAATTGAGGCAGGGGGCAGGATGGAGCCTGGCACTGTTCCTGTCCTCTTTCCTCCCCCCCCTCCCTCCCTTCCAGTATGAGACCCCAAGATTAGGCACATTGGGGTCTCGCTGAGCCAGATGGATGGATAGACGGACAGCCAGACAGCCAGACAGACGCGCAACTCAGGAACTTACCGTTGTGATCCAGAACCCCGCCTTGGCTCCAGTCCAAGCTCTTCCTGGTCTTTTTTTTCCCCCCCCTTCTCCTTCTCTTACTTCCTCCCCCTCCTCCTCCTCCTCTTCCTCCTCCCTCAGGGCTTTTGCGTGACACAAGAGGAGTCGTGGGGCCACTTTCCTTTGGTCGCTGTCGGAAGGGGTGAGACGTTATCAGAGGTGACAGCCCGCCGGGGGGAAGGGACACGTCTCAGGGGACCCCTCTGCTTTGGCGGGGGGGGAGTGTCAGGCAGCCCCCTCCCCGCCGCCACCCTCCCTCCGATGTTCAAGCCCCAACCCCACCTCGGCCGACGAGGGCGGGGGGAAACCCACCTTGCCCCCAAACACCGATCCCTTCCCTCGAGGGGAGCGGGGGAAGCAGCACGGGTGGAGATGGAGTGGGGTGGGGGGGCGCATCCCTCCAGCCCGGGGGTGCGCACAGGGAAGGAGGGGTGGGGGGTCCCGGCATGCTCGCATCTCCATCCCTGGTACCCGCATCCTCCGGGGCACCGGGGACGGATGATGCCAGTACCCGCATCCTCCATCCCCGGTACCCGCATCCTCCATCTCCGCTGCTCGCATCCTCCATCCCCGCTGCCCGCATCCTCCATCCCCGCTGCCCGCATCCCCGCTTCCCGCATCCCCCCACCCACCCACCCACCCTCCCTCCCTCCCTCCCTCCCTCCCCGCTGCCCCGCACCCCCGCACCCGCCCCCGGTGCCCCCGGGACCGACCGGCGGCAGCGATGCCGGCTCAGGGCCGGCCGCCCCCTGGGCGCCGGGGGGGCGGAGGGGGGCGGGCGGCACCCGGCGCCCCGGGCAGAGCCATGGGGCGGGCGGAGCGGCGGTGGGCGCCCGGCCCCCGGCCCCGGCCGCAGCCTCCCCGCTCCCCGCGGCTCCCGGTTTCGGCTCGCCCCGGCGGCTGCTGTGTCAGAGAAAGGGGCCGAGCCTCCGCCGGGCGGGGGGAGCTTAAAGGGGCCGGGAGCCCCTTTGCACGGTGCGGAGCGGGGAAGAGGCGCGGGAGGGCAGCACCCGGGGAAACTGAGGCAGCGCTGGGGTGGGGGGTCCTTTACTTGGCGGGAAGGGGGGTTGTGCCTCAATTTCCCCACTCCATTCCCCCTCTTTAAATAATAACGTCATTAAGGCTGGTCCCTTCAGAATGCAAAATGCCCCCCCTGCTGCTCTGTAGGTCATGTCTGGGGCAATTTCTGCAGGATCTGTAAAAAGCCCCCAGCGCTCTCAGGATGCAGGAGCATCATCCTAAGCAAAATTCCCTGCTGCAGGACTTGCCTGGGCAGGAGGGAAATAACAACCATGGTCCTGTGTGTGCATGTGTGTGTGGGGTCTGGTCTGGGGGGGGTGGCCCAATGAGGGGAGGAAATTGGCCCGACGCAAGGATCCAGCCTGGGAAAATCCATCCAGTTTAGCAGCAATGGAAGCAAGGAGAGATTCCTGTCCTAGAGCTGAACGGCGATGATAGGTGGCAATCCCAGGTCTGCCAGAGGCGAGATGGCGTGTGCGCATACGTGTTATTTATTGCCTCCTACCGGGTATATTCAAAAGTGCTGAACACACTTTTTGGCGTGGACCCAAACTGACTCATCCTTCAGTGAGCAGCTCATCGCGAGATGATGCTTTGGGAACTCTTTCCATTCCCACCGGCCATTTGGGCCAGGGTCCAGCAGTGGATGCCCAGGATGGCAGGAGTGCTGGGTGCATGGCGGATACTGGTGAGCAATCCCTCAGTGCACAGCCTTATTGTAATAAAATTTTCCAGGGTAATGACACGGTCAGTAGGAAGTTTTCAGCAGGAACCTCCTCCATGCAATTATTTGCACCTGAAGGTCCACCGGGCACAACGTGGCCACTCGGGTCTCCAACAACCATGACACTCTCTCCTCTGCTCCCAGGCTTCGATTTCCTCTAATAGCAGGTTAATGCCAGCTCATGCTCTGACCCTGCCATTAACCGGGCAGAGCTGAAAATCAGCAGGGACATTAGGACAGTAAATTGGGGAAAGAGTGGAGGTGGTCAAATGGAGATGGAGGTGCTGCTCCTGGGAAATCCACATCGGACTGCTGATGCAGGACTGCATGTGGTCTCACCTCTGAACATGCACACCATATCTGGCAAAGGCGATAAAAGATATTGAATGATTTTGGCCAGAACAGGACCTGAATAAACTACAGTGGGGAATTAAACGAGTGTCTGAGCCCTGGACTGGGGAGGAAACACTGCTCCATCCATGACTTGCTCTTTCTCTCTCCTGTAGGCATCTGCTCATCACCTCTGTGATGGGTACCAGCACTCCAGGGAGTTTCGGTCTGAGCCAGGTTGATAACAGATGCTTGAAAATACCCAGCGCCGGCGAGCAGGACCCCGAGCATCGGTGCTGCCCCAAAACTCACCTTGGAAAGTCCTGTCCATGCTGGTGAAGCTAAGGCAGCAGAAATGGCCCTGCAGGGGTGTCCAAAGCCTCCAGCATGAGGTCAGAGGCCCAAGCTGTATTTCCCATCACCTTCTGAAACCCTCTGGATGGTGTCTTGAGCCAACGAGCTCCACCCCTGGAAAGGGGGGGAGACAGAAAGGCTCAGCCTTTACGAGACACTGGAGAAGCCAAGCCTGCAGCACACCCCACCCTTTGCTCCTGCTTTCCTTTGCTCCAAAGCCCAGGATGGTACACCCTTAGCTGGTCTCATGCCGAGGGACACCCCTGGCTCTGAACACCCCTAGCACTGGGGGGAAAAGTGGCAGCCGTGGGGAGGGATGTCCATCTGACCTGCCTCACTCCGGCTTGTGCTTCTGGCTGCTGGCAGATTCATCATTTGTTGAGGAAGAATAGAGAGAGGATGGGGGTTTTTTTGGTTTGGTTTTTTTTTGTTTGTTTGTTTGTTTGTTGTTTGTTTGGGTTTGTTTGGGGTTTTTTTTTGTTGTTTTTTAATCTCTTTTCTGCTTTTATTTGCTGCTTTGCAAAGCCCCAATTCCTCCCCGTGAAGAATTTGGCGACGGATGCAGCTTTCAGCAGGATCCTCCCCAAGGATGCTGCTTCCCACCTGTGCATCACAGCCAGAACTAGAGGGTCATGGACCACCCTGCTCTCAGCATCTCGTGTCCCTTGTGACTGATCCATGTCCCCCATCTCCCTGCTGGACATCCTCTCCTACCCCATCCCACCTTCCTTGGAGTCTCCCAGAGGAGTTGGGGGGGATCCCCAGATGCTGCCCAGCTTTGGTACCCCACTGATGGAGGGTCAGGGTTTCCTCGGGGGAGGGACGTGGCCAGAGAGTGATGGAGAGAGAGAAGTGGTTTTATTCCCACCTCCCTAACCTTGCTCCCTCCCTCATTCTGCAACTGTTATTGATGCTTTTCTTTAGATCTGATTTACCAGGGATTTTCCCATTCCAGCAGGAAAACTGCTGGGAGGGGATTTCTCTGCAAAGCTTTCGGGCTTGCAGGCATTTTATTTTCTGGGGTGGCGCCAGGCTGGTTCCTGCAGGGTGGCTCTCGGCTCAGCAAGCCTTATCAGAGGACTCCCCATGGCTGGGGGTCCTCTCTGCCCTGCCAAAATCTCCCGTTGTGTCCCCAGGATGGGGCCGGTCCCCATTGTCATGCTGCTGGCAGGTGCCCTTCACTGCCGAGCCTGCTGATATATTGCTTCCCCGCCGTGACTCACTGGCACAGATGTAATTTCTAATTAAATAGTGATTCTTTTCAAAGCCATTTATTTCTGTTTCTTTTGTATTTTGATTGGAGTGTCAGTCAGTTTTTCACCAGTTTGTCAATTCCCCTTTCCCTAAAGATTAGCTGGGAGAGATGTGAGACTATAGAAATACGTGTTAGCAGCGCCGAGCCCCAGAGCACCTCAGGTCCCAGCCACCTGGGAAAAAACAGCGGAGAATATAGTAAGAAACCAAAGAGAAAGGAAATAATCCCCTAAGAACCCTTTGCTTCGAGCAATATTTCAAAATCTGCTTTTTTTCCCCATTTCCATCACCCTTCCCTGGCCTGCAGACCTGAGAGTCCCATCCTGCTGCCTTCCTGTGGCAGCAGATAGTGCCTGCTCCCGGGAGAAATCCCACGGGATGCTCATGGTGAAACAGCCTTCTCCCGGATCGACTTTATCCTTGGGCCATCATTTGAAACATAGGACGTGGAAATTAATCTCTGAGATGCTCCAAAACATAGTCCTTGATGCTCAGCACGTGGTTTGGGGGAGAAGGGGGTTCCCCTGCTTCTGGGGTCTCTGCTACCTGGGGCAAGGGCTGGGCTGAAATCCAAATCCTTGCTTTTGGTGATAATCAGGGATTTCTCGGTGAGATGGTCCATGATGGCCTCTTTTTGGGGGCTTGAGTCCATTGCTTACCAGTAGAGCCCAGCAGCTCCAGCGCTGTCTGCTCTGCCTGGCATTGGTGTCACAGTCGGCACCTCAACACCACATTCCAGATCAAAACCACATCATGGAGGGGCCAAATCCCCAAATTCCCAGTGTCTGCTCATCCCAGCGAGCAGAGCATCCTTGAGTTTCAAATCACATCCTGGGCATGGTGGGGATGAGGAGTTGAAACTGCTGCTGGTGTTGAGCTGTGGTGGTTTTGCTCAGCCAACATACTCAGGCTGTGTGCTGCGGCCAGGTGGTTCCAGGTCGACTTGATGTAAAAAAGAAAAAAAAAAGCCCATTAAAATAGAGCGGCAGCATGAGTACGACCTGTAAAACCATCCGCTTTGTTGGGAATGGGACATGGGAAAATTCACGACTGCTCTTGAAATGGGAAACTGTTCCTACCCTGAGAAAAAAGGTTATATTTTAATGAATTTGTGTATCCTGATGGAAAATGCGTATCCCATCACGTGGGGCTGTTGGCCTGTATTACATTGACTTGTCCGGCTCTTGTGTCAAGCACTGGAGCAAATCACCGTCCCGGCTGATACCCCAAATAGACCCAAAGACACTCAACCTCCCTCCCCAGGGCTTTTAGCCCAGACACATCCCACCTGGGGAGGGTGGGACCTTTTGTATAAAAGGATTCAAGGAGTCTCAGGATCCTCTTAAAGGGTCTTAGAATAAGGAGGTTTCTTGTGTCTTGGAGGTTTTTGGCAAGGGAGGGTTGTCCCCATGCGAGCAGTGGAGGCCCTGGCATTGGTGAGCAGTGAGGAGCCCCAAATTGGGGCTTTTCTCCCAAGGATTTGGTCCTTTGGGATTTATTTCCTGATTTCCAAGCTCGTTAGAGGCTGTGGGATCTGGGCTGCTTGAAGCTGCCATACATGAAGCTTTTTGATGTTAATGGGGTCCCCGCTGCTGCAGGGCTGGGCTGGGGATGGATGTGCCACTCTTCCCATCACTAGGTCAGCAAAAATCCCTGCGGAGATGCTCTTCTCCTTAATATTAAAAAACTTGGTCTCAGATGGAGACAGGGCATTGCCATCATCTCCACCCTGGTCTGGGATTTATTGCTTACTTAGATGGATGGAGCTAGGAGCATCCCTGCTTTCCCAGCCAGTGGGTCCAGGTGTCTCTGGGTTCAGGCAGATGTATCTGATCCCCCGTAGTGGGGGAAATCAATGTGGCTTTGTGCCTTTCTTAATTTCTCATTGGGGAAAGTGTGCCGGGCTTGCATTGAAGTATGAAATGAAGTAGGCAGGGAGTAGGGAGAGCAAATATTAGCGCTCTTAATGGCCTTTTGTTTTACTAGCAAAATCGCTATTAATCACCCTGGTGAGGGGAGCTGAGCCTGCTCAGGGATGGCTTAGCTGTGCAAACAGCGCTGGAAATTAACAGAGGGGAGACCTCTGAGCATCTGTGCCGGGGCTTGAGCGGGGACCGAGCACAGGGTCTGGCAGAGCTGGGGGTGCCCTAAACAGGCAACCTTCAAAATGTATGTTTTTGGTTTTGCTAGAGAGGTGGAGGTGTCTGCTGGGGGGCAAGAGGCTCCAGTGGCGAGAACGGGGCTGAAAACCCCTAGATGATGCTTCCTGCTCAGCTGGCAGGTTGCATCAACCCTCCTGTGCCTCAGTTTCCCTTTGGTTTCCGTGTTTGGGCTGAAAGTGCTCCAGGAGAGAAGGAAAGATGTCAGGAGGCTGGTGGGCAGCAGGCAGATGGTCCTTTGGGCTGAGTTGAGCCTCTGGAAAGCATCCGGTGGGGTCAAGCGTTAAAGCCTCTCTTCTGCCATCCTCAGCTCGTACGCAACTGTCATGTTTGGAGTTTAGCGGGGCATATTTTAAGTGGAAATCTTTCATGAAGATGCTGATTTGAAATGTGGCTCAGCAGGCTTTGTGCTCCTCTGGGGCTGCCCAGCTGGGAGGACCAGGGAGGTACCAGGGATGCAGCAAGGCTGGGCATGGAAGAGCCCCAGCAAGCGGCCAAGGGCTGTGGGCCAGCGCTGGAGCTCGACAGCAAAGCGGATTTTTCCAGCTGCTTTTCAAAAAAAAAAAAACCACACAACCAAACCCTTCCCAAATAAATGCTGAAAAGAAAAATAAGCCTTTCCCCAAAGCTTTGGAAGAGGGTTTTCCAGCTTCCCTTGCAGTTTCCTTTCCCTTCAAGGGATGCAGCATCAGCAGTGATTTCTGTGAATGAAATGCTGATTTGGCCCAAAACTGCATCTTTCCCCCCTCTATTTGACACCTGCCAGGACGGTTATGCCTGAGCAGGATGGTGCTGGGGTGGGAGATGTCCTTGGGAGCTCTGGGCTTGGTCCTGTCCTCAGGGAAACCCTCTGCAAGGAGAACACAAAACAGATGGGCCTGACCTGCGCCAAGGGGACCTTGTGCTAATCTCATTTTTATGTGTTGCAGAGTGCCTGCCTGCAGGATTAGGCCAACTCCTTGGGCTTCTTTTACATTTTTAAAAGCCTTGTCCGTGACCTTATCTGAGTTTCTGGCTCTCATCCGACTTCTGTAGATCTGTGGGGACCGAGCTGTGCCGGCAAGGGCTCAAAGATGCTCCGGCATGGCTGGGCTGTGGGCATGCCTATAAATAGGAAGGATAAAATTAGTGGGTTTGGGGATGTGCTGCTTTGTCAACTTTGAAGACCCCAAATTATTTAGGGGGTCTCCAAAAGCAAAGTTAGATTTGTAGGACCAAGTCTGCAGCAGCCAGTTGAGCACCCCTTGGGACCAGCAGTCTTGGCAGAGCCCAGCCACGGCATTGCTCGTTGAGATGACTTGAATTTAAGGATTTCTTGATGGTCCCTGATACTTTCATCCCAGATCCCATTTGCTTCCTTTGTTTGTTCGGATCGTTGTGGTGCTGGGATGGGGAGACTGAATCTCTGGTTGCTGTACGTGACCATCACGAGGGTGGGATGCAATTACAGCATCTTCTCCCGCTGGGCTGGTATCTCGGTGTTGAACCCGGGAATGTGAGAGCTGAGCCCAGGCAGGGGAAAGGTGACCTTGTTTGTGTTGCACCGTAAGGTTTCCGTTTCAAATTCTTCATGATTTATGGTGTGCAATGACAAATAATTAATCAGGGGGTGCCTCTGGTCCTGGGGTGAGTGGGCTGCTGCAGAGCTGGCTATAGGTGTGAGGATGTGTCTGCTTCTGGGGCAGGACTTAGGATGGGGGACAAACTCTACTTGTTTGGGCCACCACCTCCTCCTTATTTCACTGATCAGATCCTCCTGCTACCTAATTGGAAATATTAATATTAATGGTGTTGGTTACTGCTTCCATCTCACCCAGCAGCGCCCATCCCTGTGGTGTCTGAGCCATCCCTTGGTGACCCACTTGTGGTTCACTGGTTAGCCAAAGTAGAAATTTCTAACAAAATCACTTTCAAATTGCATCTTTTTTTTTTTTTCAATAGGAATGGAAAAACAAAATCACGGGGAGTTTCCAAATGCAAATCTCCTTTTCTGTGGCGGCGGCTTGTTTAAATGCTGCAGCGACACAGCTCTGGCACCCTCCAGGCACAAACAGCTCTTTGAAACTTGGACAAAGGCATGGAAATTTGGGGGTTGCCAAGCACTCTGTGGGGTTTTTTGGGCTGCTTTTTTTATTTTTTTTTTTTTTTTCCCCTGGAAAACTTTGCCTGTCTCTGCTCCAGGGCCCTGCTTAGCGTGGCGAATTCACAGATGAAAATCCTTTACGCTTGGTAACAACTGAAGGGTTTTGCACCTTGGGGCTGGGCGAGTCCACTAGTGAGATGTCTGAAAGGCCATTAGAAAGCCCAAATCTTACCGGTGTTGATATTTTTGCGGGGCAGATGTATAAAATCTGCTTGGTTTCACAGCAGAAGTAATTAGTGGTGGACAGAGCTGCCCAAGGTGGCGGGAAACCCTTATAATGTGCTTTTTCATGTCATATCCCTTGATTGGTCTTGCCAAGATAACTTTGCTAGTTAAAAAATATAAAGCATGACATCGTGCCCTGGCTGTGGCTTAGCATGTGGACGGGGTGCTGGACAAGGGCAGGGTGCCCAGCACAGCCTTGTACGAGACAACAGAGAATCTTCCCTGCTTTTTGGGTGACTTTAAAGGCCAGGAATACCTTAAAAAAAGGGAACATCCTTCACGTTCCTCCTTTCCATGCTGCCAATTTATGACACAGCCTGGTCTCTCTTCTGGTTGGGGCATCCCTGGCCAGGCTGGGGGTAGAAATTTAGTGCAGGATTCTCTGGAGCAGGGATGATTTCAGAAGCGTTGGGTTTCCATGACGACCTGCACAGCATCCCGGGAGCCAGGACCGTGCACACATGCACACCCCAAGATGTGACTACCTGGGATATTGAGGTGTGGGGGGGAGAGAAATAGCTACAGCTTTGCTGAGTCACTGCTGGCTTGTATTTATAGGCACTGGCAAAGCTCACTTTGGGATGCTAATAATATATTTTGTTAATCAGAGGCCACAGCAGAGAGCTTCTTGTCTAATTCCCCACTGTGGCAGAGCTGGGGCTTGTTGAATAAACAACCGTGGTGCTTTCAAGGGGGGAGGAAAAAGCCAAGTATTGCCCCCAAAATCTCTTGTGAGCTGGTGGGGAGGAGGAAGGGACTTGTAAATCCCACTTGGATTTGGGTTGTCACCCAGGACCAGCCCCTTCCCTGCACCTTCTGATGCTACACGGTCTGCACATCACCCTGCCCTGATGCAGCCGGGCTGGAAAACCAGCATCAATGAGGCCAAACTTTGCTCCGTACTTTATTCTTCCCTTGGGTCACCCCATGCTGTTGTCCCTGCTGCCACCTTCATTAAACCCACTGGGAGGTGACTGCCCCGGGAGGGGGGTTTCAATGTGGCTGTTAATGTTTTGCAGCAGCTTTTAAGACACAGCAGCAGTTTTGCATAAAATATCCTCCAGATGAATATTTTGAATGGACTTTAGTAAGATGCTAATGGGCTTTCACAGTTGATGAAATTAAGGCTGTGTTCCTTCGAACGTTGAGGAGCTGACTTTGAAGGACTTCTATTTTTTTTTTTTTTTTTGAAATCTTGTTGCTTTTTTGCAATTCCTCCTCTGGCTCATGTTTGCTTTCCTCCTGCCATTAAGAAGTGTTCATTTTGATGTCCCCTGCACTGGTGGGATGCTCCAAAGCAAGGTCTGTGGCAAAGAACGTTATCTCAGCCCATCAGAAGAAATATGGGGAGCTGCAGGCAGGGTTGTGTTGGGTTTGGCTTGGGGGGGAACCATCCATCCATCAGCCTGGTGGAAAGGGCTTCATAGCCTACAGAGTCTGGGATTTCCAGATTTTTTGGGATCATCTCAAGAGTTTAGGAAATGAAGGTGAGTGAGGTGGTGTCCCCATTTCCCATCTCTACCGGGAAATGAGAAAAATGGGCTTTAGATGTCCATCCCTTACTCTTCTCCTTGCCCTGGATTTACAGTTTTGCTACCAGCAGGTCCTTCCTACCATCTCCTGTTGAGTCTTGATCCTCATGTGGCTGTGGTTACCCTGAGTTTCTACCCCTTGTTTGTTGGTTTAAAAGCAAAATCTGGTGCTCCTGGGGCCAGGTGAGCTGCTTGAGGATGCATTCTCTCCATGAATGGTGTGAAGCGGGAATTTAATTCCTCTGCTGATGAGCCTGGGAGGGTTTAATGGCCCCTGCAAGGGTTGTATTGTGTCTTAAAGCCTTTCTTACCCCAGCACTGCCTGTGGAGAAGATGCTGGGGCAGGGAGCTGGGTGAGCAGGTCTAGATGATGCTGAGAGCCCACCAGAACAACATGTGGCCTCTTCTCCCTCTCCTTCCCTCATGTTGAGTCCTCCCCAAGAAGAAATGGGGATCCTGCAGGGCATGGGGCATGCCAACAGGCTGTCTGCCTGGGGACTTCCCAGCTGCTTCCTTGTCACAGTCATTCATAGCTTTCAAAATCATCCGGCACATGTTCCAGCTTTGGTGTCCTCTTTGTTAGGAGCCTTTTGGGACAGGCTGAACAAAATACAGCTGGCTGCTTCTGAGCTTTGGGGAAAATAGACATAAATAATGCTGCGACTGATTTTTTTCTTTAGCTGAAAGGTCCTGTAAGGGATGGGATGTGGATGGGAAGTCGTGAAAAAGTGCTCTTAACGCCATGCATGCTTGACTCTGCTCTTCTTGGTGTGCTTAGAGAGGATTTGTTCCTCCTTGTGAGCTGGAATACACTTGATGAAAATGCAAAGGATTTAAAGCTTCATAACTTGGAAAGGATTAGAAATTTTCCTGAAACCTTCTTTGCTTCAGAGCTGATGGCAAGATGCGAGTGCCGGTGCCTGAAACTTCAGAAGGCATCGCTTTAGTTCCGCGGGTTCAAACTTTCCGACTCAAAGACGTTTGCTACAAGGCTTGGATTACCCATCGCTATCTCCCTCTCTTCGGTAAGAGCCAAGTGCTGAAGTATAGAAGCAACTGCAATATATATACATATATATATTGCTTCCCTTAAAGCTCCTAGGAAAAATAAGACGGTTTGTTTAAACAGCTTTGCGGGTGCGTGGGCAGGAGCGAGGGAGGGTGCTGTGTGTTTGGGTGAGGTGGGGATGTGTCGCTGGAGCATCTGAGCTCTCACTTGTGGGGTGTGTGTGTGTAAAATTGCACGTGTGTTTGTGCGCTCAGGTCACCTCGAGCTTGGGCTGTGGTTGAGTTTCGGCTCTAGGGGCAATGAGCTGCTGGTGCACCGTAGGGTTTCAGTGCTGCTGGTTTGTCTGGGGGATGCTCTCCTCACCCTGACAGCAATGTGTCTGTTCCAATTCTGCACAGCAGAAGGAAAGCACCAGTTCTCCCCATGCTGAAAGTCAGACAAAATTAACCCCTGTGTGTGGAGCAACCGGCTGGTACCCTGTGACAGTCCTGTGAGCTCCAGGCTGGGCTATCAGCTTGTACTGGAGACTTGAAGCTGTGGTTGGGTGGCTTTCTGTTGTGCGTGGGTTGCACAGCAACCTATAAACCCCCAGGGGCTATGGGTGGGTCCTATCTCTTGGTGTGATATCCCCTCCTCAAAGCCAAGGTCCTTGTTCCCAGTGCATCTCCCAAAGGGGGGCAACCTGGACACAAATTGGAACATTCATCCTTCCATGGGATTTGGGTGCTGTCTGGAGGCTGAGGGACGAGGGTGCTTATGGCTGGCTTTGGCTGTGGATTGTTATCTCACCAGGCTTTTCTTCTCTCACTCTCCCACCTGAACCCCCCTGGCCTGGCTGCATGAAGGGAGAGGAGGTGCTGGGACCAGGCAGGAGGGCTGATTTTGTTTCGGAGGTACATCCCATTCCCCAGTGGGAAACCCCAGGGATGCTGAGGCTGTAGGAACAAAAGCACCACTGCCTTTTGTCGGACCCTGATGCTGGGACCCGGGTTGGTCCAGCAAATTTTATGTGCTGCTTGGTGCACCCAGAATATGGCTGTAATGTTACTTTGCAAACCCAACAGCTTGCAGATGTCCCACAAAATCTCCCAAGCCCTTACTGCATGATTTTGAGGCTGAGACCCCTCAAACACTTTTCATGCAAAGAAGTGGGAGGTGGATGAGGAGACATGGGAGCTCAGAGACAGCGGATGAGCTCAGAGGACACGCTGCCCTTCCTGCCGGTGCTGCAACCCTGAAGGCCAAAGCAGGTGAGGTGTCACCTGGACCTTGTTCTTGACCATCTCTTCCCCCTACAATAGCTCTGGATGCAGGATGCTCTTTCCTGCTCCAGGAAGAGATGTCCTGGAAAGAGGCCCCCCAGAAAAGGGACAGTCCTGGTCTTTCCTGCTATCCAAAAAAATGGTCAAAACCCTCTGTTCTGGTGATGTATCCCAACATGATAATGCTTGGGGTGGGCTCTGAGAAGGAGAAATTGGGCTGGTTGGTCCCCAGCAGTGTCCTCCAACAAGCTCGGGGTGAGGAAATGCATTAGGAAAACCAAACTGGGATTTATTCCACACCACCACCCCCTCCCCCCCACACACCACCACCACCACCACCGCCCTCTTCCTCTCCAGCTCCCTTGTTTCTGTTGGGTATTTTTAGAACCTGTTTCAGCATGTACAAAAGGTGACCAGCCAAGGCCGTGCTATCTCTCCTGGAATAACGCTACTATGCAGGAACTACCCCCTGCTCCCAGGATCAGCATCTATCCTGAGATTAAACCAAGTCATGAGGGCTTAAAAATAGCTTTGAGAGGATTACGTCATACCACTAGAAAAGGAAGGAGAGAGGGGAAATAAAAAAAAAAAGAAGAGCCCCAAACTCCACAACTCCAAAACTCCATAACTCAATGCCTCCATCCCTGAATCCTCTGAGGGTAATTCCCTGAGCCTCTATCTCTGTCGCTGCGCATCATTTATGGGAGGTTTATCCTGAGGTCACGTGTTCCCCCTTTTGGGAAGGCATGGTGGGACAGTGAGAAATAAATGTACTGGGCTGGTAAGGGGAGGGACTGGAATAAAATGAGCCCATAAAAATATTTCCTGATGTCCTGTGCTCAGTCTGCTTGTTTTAATATTTCCCAGCTTCTGCTGCTGGCTATGTAAAAACATAAACTTTTACAGGTTTTTCCCTGTCCAGAGACATTAAATCTGTCTTTTTTTTTTTTAAATGCTTCCTGACGGTGTTCAGAGCTGGATGAATTTTTCCAGCCTGCTGCATGCTCTGATTTGCCTGGGACAGATGCTGAACAGGCTGCTTTGTGTGGGGACAGCTATCCTGAGCTTTGGGAGGGCACATTTCCTCACTGGTAAAGAAGTTGAGATTAACTTTGAGTTATTCTTAAATTATATTAGAGTGGCTTTTAAGTAGTAGAAGACATTTATTGCTGGCAGCTTGAGTTTAGGCAGGAGGGGAGGAGCTGGAGCATGGTATGGGCTGGGATCTTAACTATGGTGTAGCACCTTAAGGGATGCAAGAACAGACAACGAGATGAAAAAAAAACCCAAACCAAAACAAAAAAACCCACCCTGTTGCTCTTATCCTGGCCTTGCAGAAGAGCTGAGTGCAGGTTCTGTCTGCTCGCTTGTGTTTGTGGTCCCTGGCCATGGATCTTTGTGTTGCTGGTGGATGAAGATTGGACAAGAGGCGGCTGGAGCAGGACCAGACTGTCCTGGGCTGCAGCATGCACTGAGTGTCCTCTCTGCTCTGCTGCTCCAGTTTTTTTTTTCCATGCTTTGGGGTGGTTGTGTGGTGGTTTGTTTTTTTCTTTTCATTTCTGAGTTTCCCCAGTCCTCAGCATGAGCGCTGCATCTCCTTTAACTCTTTTAATTCGCTCCTCCCCTGTGCTATGTATAAGGACCAACCCCACTGACCCCATTCTCCAGCCATGGGACCTCCCAGAGCTGGGCAGGCAGGTCCTCAGGAGACACCCCCAAGGTGGTGGATCACCCCATTCCCACCTTCTTATATTATCGTCACAAGACAAATAAAATCTTTGCTCCTAAACCATGTTTTCCAGTTGCTGGCCTGCCCGAGTCGGGGGCTGTGATTTGTGTCAGCAACAGCAGCTCTAGGCAAGGGGAAGGTTGTGAAAATATCTTGAAATGAGATTTTTCTGTAGCTTCCCTGCCCCAAGAAGCTTCAGGCTTTTCTCTGCTCTTTACCCTGAAGCACACATCCTCCTGCTTGCTGCAAGCATGAAAAGGAGGGGAAAAAAAAAAAAAAAATCCATGTTTTGGGGGGGAAGAGGCTTGTCCTTAAAATGCCTGAGGGCTGCCAGGGCTTGGCATCGCAGGGCGTTTGGCTGCTCTGTTTCCCTGTCCTCCGCAGGTGGAATAAAAACCAACGTTTTCAGCGAGAGGAAACCGAACCATGTTAGTGGGGGGGCAGTTTGGGTTGTCTGAGCGGATCAGGGCGTTGTGTTCTCCTTTTGCCTTTGAACAGATGTGTATCGTTGTGCCTGCTGCAGCACAAAATAAGAAATAGAGCCCAACCAAACGCCTCTTCAAAGGAAATTATCTTCTCATGGGGTTCCTACCTTGGGAAAGAGCTTGGTCCCTTTCCTTCCCACTAATAAATACCAGTAAAAACAGCCCATTCTCCCAGAACAGTATTTCCCAGCAGGGATACATACGAACAGGAGGATTTTTTTCAGCTGGCTTTTAATCAGGGTGAGTTAAATTCTTTGGAAAATGTCACCTTATGTGACTTTGCAAGGTCCGGCCAGGCTGACTGTGCCAGGGAGCAAAGCCAACTCCTTGGATGTGCCTGCTGGGTAATGTCACCTGGGTGTAATGACCTTGGCTCTGGTGTTGGCAGGTCCTTGTGTGGGAGACGAGCGGGTGAGCAAAGCTCTGGCAAGCCCTAAAAGCAGCCCTTGATGTAAAAAAAAAATCTTTGGTTTCCTTTTGTCTTTGAGTTGCAGGGGAAGCAGGAGGGGAGAAGGATGCTGCAGCAGGGGATGCTGTGTGCCGGAAATGTGCTTTTATCAAAATTCAGATGTCTTGGGGGGATGGTGGGGGGGAAGATGTATCTGGCCAGGGCTGAACATGCTTTGTATGGTGGTTTTGTTTTCTTTTCCTCTCAGCAAAATTGAAAACTGCTCACTGACGGATGAAAATGTAAGATCAGCATCTCCTTCCCCAGCTTGCCTGGGGAAATGGTGTTTCACCCCGTGCAGGGAGGAGCTGGGGCTCTGGAGACCCTCGGTGTGCAGTAAAGGCTGGGGGGTTGGATCAACACCTTCCTCCTGGTGTGCTGGGCTGCAGCTCGGCTCTGGCTTGTCCTGGGTGGGTGTTTTTGGTCAGTGGGAGGCATGTGGCCAGCAGAAGGGACATGTGATGCTTTGTGGCTCTTCCAAGCAGTATCTGATGGTCTGTAGAGGGTTCAGTGCTGGGGTGGAGGAACAAAGCTGGGCTTTCTGGGTGCCCAGTGCTCTCAATCATTTCAGAAACCACCTCCTACCCTGTACTGTTCCCTCTAATCGCAGCAATCGTGGCTGCTCTCCACAGCCCCCTGAGTTGGCTGAGACCTTATGGGATATCCGCTGGGGGTTTGTGGCAGTGGAGGTTAAACCAGGTGGCGGGTGATCATGTAGGTCGTGGATTATTGGATTGTGGGTTGAGTGACCAAGCAGCAAGGCTGTTAATTAAATTATAAGGGCTTCAGAAGGGGATCAAGGTTGCTCAAAGCTTGGGCTGGAGTTTGATGCTGAGTGATATGAATTGGGGTAGGTCAGAGGGCTGGATGAGGAAATCCAGTGAGGGTTCTATAGGACATGGTCCTCCTGGTTCAGGAGTGAGGTGACAGCACCTGGGTGTTGGGAAGGTGCTGGGGGAAATTATCCATGTGCTTGTCCTGGTCCTTTCCTCTTCTGGGTGCTGCCGATGGTTTAGGTGGGTGTTTGACCAGACCCCAAGCAGCCATTACACAGGTCTCAAGTCCCCTGGAGAAACTTTGTTTGGGTGGCTGGGTGCTGGGAAGAAGTGGGACGCGGCATGCTCCGACTCTGCTGATGGTCCTGGCAGTGAGAGCTGGGGATGGGGCAGAGGGAGGGGAAACTGCTGTGGTTTTGAGGCTCCAAATGAGGTCTCATTCTTCCCCTCTGCCCAAGCCCTCCTTTAATGGGAACATATAGTGAAACAAGAGTTGCTAAAGCTCTCCTTGTGCCGGAGCTTTTGATCAGGGAAGTATTAATTACATTCGAAAGCAAAGGAGAAAGACTAATGAAGGGGAGATCAAAGGGAGCAGCGAGCACACTGAGTTCAAAACCACAGCTCACCGTGGGGGCTGCTCTGCAGGGACTTACCCAGGATATACCGAGAAGGTCCTTGCCCTCGTCTGGACTGTCGAAGGTGATGGGGCATCCATCAGAGGCTGATCTCCACCAGGAAGCGCTCTGTGGTGCGACCTTGGCTGCCAGCCATGCTAATCATAGGATCAGAGAAGAGATTATTAATTATTTAGCTGGGGAAGGGCATGGGGCTCTGCAGCTCCTGGGTTGCACTGGCCCAGAAACACAACGTTGGCTCCAGGGAGGCTGAGCAGCCCACAGGCACTGGGCAATGCCCTGGGCAGGGGAGAAGAGGACCTAGGGATTGGGAAGAGGTTAAGCTAAATGTCAATATTGGCAGAAGATAAATGGGGAAAACCCGATGGAGAATATATTTATGTTGGAAATGGGGAGAAAATGTACAGAGGACAGAGATTGGCAAACACGTAAAGCCACCACCATGGAGAGGTTCTCTCGGGGACACTTCCTTGCTGCTGAGGACCGGGAGCGGGTATTGTCTGATAATTCATTAGCTGGTTGATGGAATAAAAATGCAAATATTTGCCTTGATGAATTGTATCTGGCTATGGGGGCTGGTTGAATAATGAACTACTTACACACAGATATTTTGTCCCTTAGCTGGCAGGAGCTATTAGTAGTGTAACCTGTTTGGGAAGATGATTTGACCAGCAATGGGAATTCCTGCAGACGGGAGGGTATCGAGATGTCACCTGGGTTCATCTCCAGGCATTGGGTTTCATTACTGGCAGATGTCCACTTCCCCAGCTCTGACTCTCCCATCACAGGTATCGCATGCTTGAAACAACCCCTTCCACCCCTTGTTGTCCCTCCCTCATCCTCTGTTTTACCCTCATTGCCTTCATCCCTCCTGAGCTCCCCAACACAGAGCATGGACCCGCTTTGCCTTTAATCAGAAACAAGCTTCTCCTTGATGTGTCTTAAATGGTTTGTTGTCTTGGGCAGACAGGATTCCCCCAGGAGCTGTATATTTTTAGGGCCCGATATTGTTTTAATCATAGCGAGGAGTGCTGCTTGGCAAATATTATTTTGGGATGTGCAAAATTAGCGATCCTGCTGTCAGGCAAGAATCGGACAGCAGCTAATGAGTTTGGAAGCATGAGCTGGGTGGAGGATCCACGACAAAATTAAAGCAGCTTTGAGTTTTCCATCTTCCATGAAAACTTTGTCACTTTTTGTGCCCTGGGCACAGAGGGAGACAAGCCACTTCCCAGATACTTTTGCAGTAAAAGTGGGCATTACTTTTTGCAGGACCTGGTTAATGTGTGCCACTGGTCCATGGCAGCTCTCTTCACCAGGGATTTCCCCATGAGTCAAGTCCTCCAGCATTTATCTGGGTTCTCCTACTTGCCCTGCCTTAACCCATGGGCCAAAGGGCCGACCCTGCACCCCATGGGGCTGAGCAGATGACGGATTTGCCTTTGGAGGGGTCTTTGATTGTTCTTGCGGTTGGGCAGCTCTGGTCTGTAAAGCTCTGGCTGAGCTGGTCTACTCCACCTCTTGAGCCTTAGGAGACTTTGCTGAAGTGTTGGGTTGTTTGTGTCTTGCATCCTGAGAGTCCATCCATGTAGTGTTTTCCAGGCTTTTTTGGACCCAAGGGTGAGGATCCCAGCACAGTCTGAGTGCTGCAAGGATGGACTGGAGGGATCCTATGTGTTATGGGGTCAGCAGAAGAGGTTGGGGCTCCTTTGCTGGGCTACTGGGAGGGTCCTGGGAGCAGGAGAGCTGCTGGGAGCAGGGAGCAGGAAGGGTGCTGCTGCCTTCTGCACCCTTCCAACACCTCTCTGACTCTCAGCTGTGATTTCAGAGCAATCTCTGAACCAGAGGGGTTGCACAGCAATGGAAGCTGAGACAGGGTGGAGAGGAGCAAGGACTTTCTGGTTAACACTGATGATACCGTTTGATCCTCCCCTTAATCATTGCTTTGCTGGAAGCAGCAGCAATCAGGGTAGGGAGCTGCTTTTGGCCTCTCAGCCACGGCTCCTGAGTGTGGAGCAGAGCATGGTGCGAGGGTTGTGATTAATGGAGCAGGGTTGAGTTGGAGGCCTGTAACCAGTGGTGTCCCCCAGGGGTCAATACTTGGACCAGTATTGTTTAACGTATTCATCAACGACCTGGACGAGGGGGCAGAGTGTATGCTCGGCAAGTTCGCTGATGATACCAAACTGGGTGGGATGGCTGACACCCCAGAGGGCCGTGCTGCCATCCAGCATGACCTAGACAGGCTGGAGAGGTGGGCAGAGAAGAACCTAATGAGGTTCAACAAGGACAAGTGTAGGGTCCTGCACCTGGGGAGGAAGAATGTCAGGCACCAGTATAGGTTAGGGGTGGACCTGCTGGAAAGCAGCTCTGAAGAAAAGGATCTGGGAGTCTTGGTAGACAGTAAATTATCCATGAGCCAGCAATGTACCCTTGTTGTCAAGAAGGCCAACGAAATTCTGGGCTGCATAGGGAAGAGTGTGGCCAGCAGGTCAAGGGAGGTCATTCTCCCCCTCTACTCTGTACTGGTGAGGCCACAACTGGAATACTGTATCCAGTTCTGGGCTCCCCAGTTCAAGAGAGACAGGAAACTACTGGAGAGAGTCCAGCGTAGGGCAACAAAGATGATTGAGGGATTGGACCATCTCCCTTATGAGGAAAGGCTGAGAGAGCTGGGACTCTTTAGCCTGGAGAAGAGAAGGCTGAGGGGAGACCTTATTAATGTTTACAAGTGTCTAAAGGGTGGGTTTAAGGAGGACGGAGCCAGACTCTTTTCAGCGGTTCCCAGTAACAGGACGAGGGGTAACGGGCACAAGCTGGAACATAGGAAGTTCTGATCCAATATAAGAAAAAACTTCTTTACGGTGAGGGTGACAGAGCACTGGAACAGGCTGCCCAGGGAGGTTGTGGAGTCTCCTTCTCTGGAGACTTTCAAGACCCGCCTGGATGCAGTCCTGAGTAATGTGCTCTGGGCAATCCTGCTTTATCAGGGGAGTTGGACTAGATGATCTCTAAGGGTCCCTTCCAACTCTGAAAAATTCCGTGAGGGCATAAAATAAGCAAATATGAGGCTTTTGGGGCTGGTTTGGGGGCTCCTCTACCTTTTCCCCAGCTCTGAGTGGTTGGACGGCTGTAGCTGTCTGGCAGCTAGCTCCAGGCCTGCTTTTCTTTCAGGGGTTGCTCACTCATTTCTACCCAGCTACTGATTGTCTTGACACTTCTTATATTGATGGGTCCAATTCTGGGCTGAAAATGACCCAAATGGGAATCAGCCTGATCTTATAAAATTGTGGGTCAGATTATGCTGTTTCAGCCTTGCTTGGGGAGGAGCTGCAGGGTGACCCCTTCCTGAGCACTAGTAGTTTTTCAAAAGTTGGGGTTGTGGAGTCTTTTTGGCCAATGATGACAAACTGTAGCACGTAACCAGCTGGTGAGGAGAGGGGTGGTATCAGCATGGGTGACAGGTCCTTGAAGCCCCTTGATTACCCCTAGCCTGCAATGTGACCTTTGTAGGTGCCAACCTGGAACGCACGTCGGCATTAGGGGTTCCCCAGCTTGTTTTGCTCTCCAGGTGATCCCCAGGGCTGGCTCTGCTGAGGCAATGATGCTCCAGACTAGGATGTTTATGTAGAAGGGCCATGATGCTTCGCATCTTCTGTGGCTGGGCACAGTGAGGCATCATGCAAGGGCAACTGGTTGAGGTGTCTCACTCTGCACCTTCTCATCTCAGGCTCCTGGCTGGAACAGCTGGTTTCTGAGTGGATGCTGAGTGTAAATTACTCTTGGAAATTGCTCTTCTAATAATTTGCATGAATAATCCTTTTCTGATTGCTCATTTATAAATGACTTATTGGGACAGCCCTGCTTTGGAGTGCCGGGTTCAGCCCGAAGGACCCAGCGGTAGGATTCTCCTCTTAGATTCTGGACTTTGTGCTGATTTGCCACTGATTGAAGATGCTCTGTCTATAAGAGCCTTAAGGATGACCTGCATCATCAGATGCTTGCCCTTAGATTTTGAAAGCCCACAACAGAATAATGCTGAAGAGGAAACTGTGATCCCTATGCCCTGGAGATGCTGCCCCAGAGGCTTTTGGTGGAGAAGCAGGACCTACACCCTGTGGTTTGTGCTTTTTTTTTTTTTTGCTTTGTGGTTTTTTTGTTTTTTTTTTTAAATAGCATGGGTTCCTCACCCTTGGCTCCTTCCTATCCAGAGTTTTGCATCTTCATGCCTCAGCAATTGTGCTGGGAAAGCCCTGTGCCTGGCCAGCTGCCTGGGGGAGCATCACCTTGTACTTGGAGGTGAGGGATGCTGTGCAATCCCATCTCAAAGGGATGCCCTGCCTCTGGCCTCGCAGCAAGGCCCCTGCTCTCCCTCCTGCCCCTCTCATTGCCTTTTGCATTTGGAGAGGATGGTTTTTTATTACAGCAATTTCCCTGTATTGCATAGTCGGCGCTGGGGAGAAGTGTTTTTGAAATATAATTTGTGCATTAGCTCCAGAGCCCACTTGTGGCTTTGCTGTAGCTTGCACTTAAGTGGTGTTCTTGCTGGGGAAATGAAGGGGTTTAACAGCCCCGAGGATGGATGCAGAGACATCTGTGTGCAGCTGAGTGAGCGCCTGCCCAGCCTGGAGCTGCCTACAAGTGAATGGTTCCTCTTGCAGCAGCTCATCCTGGTGCTTGACTGACCTCCATCTGTTTCAACCAACCCCTCACGTGGGACATCACCCCTTGGAAAGTCTTCATGCCTCTACCTCAAATCTTTGGGGTCCTTTGAACCTCCCTCAATGTTGTGCCTCTTTGCTGTGATGTTTTGGAAGCTGATGCTGGCTGCACCACTGACAGATGTAATGTCAGATTTCCTCATTTCAGATATTTTTAGAGCACCCAGGCAGCTTGTCTGTATTTCTGGTCAATGGGCAGGTGTTTTCCATGCAGGTCCTCCACCCTTTCTCATCTGCCGCCCTCCCCAGTGGCATCAAGGAGGCCAGCTTGTTCAAACAGATTGGAGTAGAGCATTATTTATTTGTGAAAGTCCTTGTCTACAGCCAGGGAGAGCAGGGAGTGACAGTGGGGACTGGCACAGTGTGGAACCACCTGGTATGGGATGCCCTGGAGCAAGTGCTGCTGGTGACAAAAGATGTGGTTTTTGCAGGGCTTGGCTCTTCCTGAAAGAAACAGCAGGACCATGTGGTTGTCCTGGTGGTCCTTCTGAGCTGGGAGGCTCGGTTAGATGTACAGTGGTGCCCTGCTGCCCTTAGAGTCCATGGTGGAGTCGGGACATTGGGCTCTGCTCTTGGCTTGACCATCAGCCCATGTCTACATTTGTAGTGTGGTCTCTCTGTGCTGTGTCATTAGGTTAACCTGCCTCCCAGGAGGATGGGGGGAGGATTTGGGAATAAGTGCTCCCACAGCACTGCAGGGCTATGAGGGAGGGGGGCTCCTGGGCTGTGCTCCACATTCCCATCTCAAGTCAAGCCACCTGAGAAGCCAAGGGTACTCAGCTATGTCCAAACAACTGTTGCCCTCAAGCAGTTTTAAGTAACCCTTACGGCACCCAGTGCCTTCATCTTGCCTAAAGAGCTCAGTGAAATATCACTTTCTGGGTTTAGTTTGCTCCTCAGAGCATCAGTATCTCTAGAGACCGGTTGGATTCAGTGCAAAGGACCCTACGGATGTGGCGACCAAATTGTCAGCAATGGAGAAAGAACCTACCTGGAGCCAGCCGAGTGGTGTCTGCAGCATGACTGCCAGTGAATGATTGCCTGGAGTCCTCATGTTGAGGACAACTCCTGCAGGTGGTGAAGTAATCCCTAGAGTGTCTGGGTAGGTCTAGACCTTGCCCTTCCCTGGGCTTTTAAACTTAAAGCTGAGGCAGGGCAGGGGAAGGGCTGGATTTATGGAGTTGGCCTCACTAAATGACCTTCAAATTCCTAATTTACAAAATGCCTCTTCACATGCAGCTCAGATCTTCACCAAGTTAAATCCAAGCTGTTTCTTCAGTGTTTATTGTCATGATTCAGGGTGCTACAGCTTGCTATCAAAACCGGTGGCTGTTAGCACAGTCAACCTAATCGATTTTTTTCCCCATTGGAAGGTCTCTTCTGCTGCTTTCGAAGCTGTGCTCTGAGGTTAGTGAACACAAATGCTCTCTGTGTGCCCAGACATCCAAACCTGCATGCTTGGAGCAAGGCACCCTGCTCTTCTGCATTGCAATAATGGGATGGAGCTCACCTCTCACCCTCCGTTAATGACACTTTGCAAGGTGATATTACAACTAGCTGATTAAACAGAGGATACTTGAGTTGAAAAATGTAGGCAAGTCCCAGACGCATCTGCTGCTCTCCGTGCAAGGTAAGATGATTTTGTTTTGCCAAGAGACCATGAAAATGGACTGAGGAGACCCATGTGCCACCCCCTTGGAGCTGCTGTCCCCTGCTTCCCCCATGAGAACCCCTCTGAAGCCTGGGTCCAACCCAAGCATCACCCACAGGTGTCAGAGGGGAAGGTTTGCAACCAAAGCCATGACTAGAGTCTGGAGATGAGACTCATTTTCTTGGGAATGGCAGAGGATCGGGGCAGATGCTCTGCACCAGGAAGGATGGGGAGTGGACATGCTGGGGACATGGCATCGGCCACCAGGGAATGATGCTACAGGTGGTGTTGCGCCAGTTTGTTGCGTAGGTGCCCGTTGGATCTACAGACACCTTGAGCTTGTCCAAAATTTACTGATTAAACAGAAGTTGCAGTGGCAGAGCTATCCTTTGCTGCTGCCTGCTCTGCTTCCAGGGGCAAGCTGGAGCAAATGGCACTTTTCCAATTTCCAATTGGACCCAAACACTCAGAGCTGAGAAAACTGTTCACAAAACAGCTTCTCTGGGAAGAAAAACAATTATTTTGCCACCCGTAATACATATCTCTGGATAATGTTAATTGCGTATCTCTGAATAATGCTAATTGCACGCAGCCTCTGTGAAGACATATGTAGATAATAATACCTCAGTTTTCAAATATCCTCTTCAAAAATCTCATGAATATGACTAAAATGCCTCAATTTTGTCCCTTTAAACACTCCCCACTTTATCACGAGGCTAACGAGCACAGCAGGGGGCAGAGGAGCCAGTTTCCAGCAGGCGATGTAGGTCATGCTCTAGTTTTTCTTTCTCCAATAAGCAGCTGTGGGACCTTTCTCCTTCCAAACCTATTCATATCCAGACCCATGACTGCAGCATCGTGTCTGATGGCAGTGAGAAGAGGTCTCACAAATTGGAGAAACACTGGAGCTCACTGTCAACCTTCTCCAGTGCATGGCTGCAGATATTTGTGCTGTCCAGATATTGGGCTTGGAGGACTGGGCCACGAGCGCTTGCTTTTGGGCCATGAGTGCTTACTTTTGGGCCGCGAGCGCTTACTTTTGGGCCACGAGCGCTTGCTTTTGGATAGAAGTGGGAAGATGGGTTGGGAGATAAATGCCTCTTTTGATGGCCGTTGCTTTGGGAGCTACGTAGAGGAGTAGGACCAGGAGTGAGCTGGCTGTCTGGATGGCCTCTGTGTTGCTTGTCCCATGTGTGTGTCTCTAAATCAAGCTCTTTGCTTTTCTAGATGATCTCAAGGACGTTCCAGAAATAAATTTCCCCAGTCCTGTGCTCCCCACCCCATTTCTCTCAGTGCCCCCAAGCTCACAGGGATGCTTGGGGAGGTCCCTCACCACCACTATTGTCCCTTCCTAGCTGCGTGAACCTTGTGTGCTGGCGCTGGGGGGGAAGTATGGCTCATATATGGGATTCTGGCTGTCTCCGAGACTGGTAAATATAGCTTCAGCGAGAGCATGTCTGCATGCGTGTGACAGTCTGTGCAGCCAAGCTCTATTTTTAGGACTGCTGGCAAAGGACACACACACACGGATCTAATCACAGCTTCTCCCAGGCAAATGTACCTTTTCTCTGGGTTTCAAGACATGCTTATCAATTTCCTCTGCATTGTTTCCTTCCCTTCTTCTCTGACATGACAACCGCCTGCGGGGAGGAGGGAGAAAACAAGCTGTGATGGGAAAGAAAGCTGGCAGGGGGAGATACCTGGGTGGGACAAGGGTCTGCCCCCAAACTGGGAGACGTTCTCCTAGCCAACAAGCCCCATCCTCATGGGTCGGCTGGGGATGCTCCAGGGGCTGGATGTCCTCTGGGACAGCTTGTGTTTGGGGGGAGCTGGGTGGAAAGATGGGGAGTGCTGAGATGTCCCCAAGATGCCCAGTTTTGCCTTGTGGGGTGATGGACGAAGAGTGCGATGCAGGGAGGAAGGAAGGTTGGAGGCTGAGAGGTAAAAATGACCATCCTCTGGGCTGTGATTTTCTGCCATTGGCAGGAAGGGGCTGTTAATTTATTAAGACTTGTAAGATGTCCAGCTCTTTCTTGGTGTGTTTTCCTCTTGGCATGGCTCTCCAGGGAGGGGTGACATTGGTGACATGTTGGCAGCGTGGTCATGGGAGGTCCTGGTGGGTACCGAGGTTTGGTTGTGCTCTGTGCTGGACAACCCCAAAATTTCCCAGCGCCCATGAGAAAGCAGCTGTCCCCAGTTGTGCTGCTCACAGCTCCCTTTGGAACAAATATTCTAATTTATTTAATTCACCCCAACGGCCGGGGAAGCCATACATGGTTGAATTTTGCAGAGTGACAACCTCCGACAGCCCCATGTCCAGGGGGTGATACCACCCGTGCCAGCTCCAAGCCATAAATATTTCCATAGGCGATGCACCTTGGCCAAGAAGAGTATATTTTTCCCCTGGCTGATTTGCAGGCAGCAGCGAGACAAGCTTCCCAGGGTCTCTCCCTGACTCATTAAGTGGTCAGAAGCAATTAATTTAACCCCTCACTTTCTCCATTTGGAAAGACAAGGGATTATTAATTGCCCTCGGAGGTGGCAAAGATGGATGAAGCCAGTTAATGCTCGCCCTGAGCTTTCAGCGTAGTTTCTGTTTTCTTCAGATAATGAAACTAAACCAGTTTGATCCCCCCGACTCAGCAGAAATCCCGGTGTTTTTAGCCAAAATGCTCCTCGTCCAGCATTAACAGAGCAAGTAAAAATTCATCATGGTCTAAACAGGACTGTGGTGTGGAGTCTGATTTTGGGGCAAAACCTGCTTTTCTCAGAGCTGGGTAAAAAGTAGACTTTTTTTTTAGTTAAGTGGCAATTTCAGGATAAGGAATATTCTAAAGCAGAACTACCATTTTTTAAAAATTCTTAGTGAACAAGACCATCAGAATTGTCCTAGAGGAACTGCCGATGCTGCTTGCTTTGACAGGACTTCAACTTTTTGATGTTCAAATTAAGTTTGAAACTCTTTTGTCAAGCAGAAAGCCAACCTAATTTAAAAATAATAATAATAATAATTAAAAAAAAAGCTTAAACAGGCCATGTTTTTGCTGGAAATTTAGCAGAAAAAAGGCAAACTGGGTGTTGACCCAACAGGCAGTTGGGTCAATGAATCTCTTCTCTTTTTTTTTTTTTTTTTTTTTTATTTTTTTTTTTTTTTTTTCCGGCCTCCAGGAGAAAGGATGGTGGGGGTGGCCAGGCTGGAAAACCCGTATCTAATTCCAGCCTCGAACCAAAAAAAAAAAGGCATCAGGGGAGATATCGGGGAAGAAAATGGCTCTCCGTGGTGGCACCACCAGAAAGCCCTGTCCCTGCCAGCCCTCCGCTCTTCCAGCTGATGTGCCAAAACCCCAAAGAAATATATTTTCTAAATGGGCTATTTGCTTTCCTTTACCATTCACCATAAACACAGCTTTTTGTCTCACAGCAAAGATGCATTTTTTGCTTTTATAAGCCGGTCTTAAGCACCACTTCTTAGATCAACGGCTTTAAATGAAAAAAAGAAAGTTCTTTGGAATACAAATGTGGCATTTACTTCCTTAATGCCTCTCTTGCACTAAGCTACCTTCAAACCCATCAGAGACACTTTAATATATTGAACAGAACTCCCCTCATTTTGATGCTAATGCAGCATTTCATGCAGATAATGTGCTTGAATCATGCGCTGAAATAGATTAAAGGTGAAATCTAGAGCTTCAAGGAACTGCTGGTGGCTCAGCTCTCCTCTCCTTCCCCGTTTCCATCTGTGAGCCAGGTCTTGCCAAGCTCCCTGGCAGGTCCAAGGCCAAGCTCGTCCTATATAACTCGGTTAATGTCTTTTAATCGATTAAAAAACTCAAATCACCTGATTTTTTTTTTTTCCATGTAATTCCATCGCAGTGGGATGTTCACTCCTTGGACTCCTTGCTGCAGGATGCTCTAGAGTACAAAATGGGCTTCACCAGCTTCTAGAGAAGACTTTTTGAGGGGCTTTTGGGTATCATCGTCTGGATACAGCCTCCAGCAGCCGTGCGCTAGGACACACTAAAAGCCAGAAATGAGTTTTTAAACACAGGAAAAGCATCTCCGTACTCTCGGTTTGCTGCTTGCAAGCTCCCACCTCTCCTCTTGGCCTCCTTCAGAGACAGGAATTGCTGATCCCACATGGATGTTTTATCACGTTCCTGTTCTCATGATGCTTGATAGCATTAGTTGGGGGGGCCCTGGAGATGGGAGAGCGGCTGCTTCTTCCATTCTCTGTCCAGAGTGAAAACTAATAATAAAAAAAGTTCTGAATTTGGGTCAATGTGAACTGAATCTTTTTTTTTTTTGGAGGGGGGAGGTTTTTTTTAAATTTTCCATTTTGGGTCAGCAGGTGTCAGAGGACCTGACAAGAAACTCCTTGTTGAAAAGAAATTAATTTATTTGTGGAAACCTAATTTTGTTTTGACGAAATCAAAGGCAGGCACGTCAAGGTTTGGAAATACTTTCAACTGTGGTTTTCTGTGACTGTGTCATTAAAAAAAAAAAAGTCTGATTTCTACTGAAACTCCTGTGATCTGGGTCTGCAAATGCCTGTGTGTCCCAGAGGAGCTTCTTCATCCTAGATGGGACACGCTTGTGTCCAGCATTTACTGCCCTCAACATGGTCTAGTGGCCAAATAATCCCCTGCAAAGCTGTTTGCTGGTGCAAAGGGGAGCAGGTGGAGGCTGTTCACTCTGCTCTTGCGAATTAGGTTCATTCCTCTTAATTAGTGCCACTCACTGATGAGCAGATGTCCCTTCAGTGAAGCCCAAGGAAGGGCTGTATTACTGGCCCTATGGAGCAGCTTGGTGTCTTCCCCTTGCCCTGGAGAAGAAAATGTTGATGCAGAGAGCTTTGTACCTGGGGCTTTTTTCTGTTTTCAGCCTCAGGAGGGGGAATAGTCCTTTTCCCACCCCTCCAATGCTTGTTGATGTATTAGTCTCAAGCTTTTGCTGTTCTTCAGGTGATGACCCCCATGCAGATGTGCCTGGATGAGCACACTTGCTGCTCCATCACCTTGACCATGCTAAGGTGAGACCTGACTTGCTGGGTGCACGGGCTGGATGCAACCACCCTGACAGGATAAAGATGGGACCCCGCTGTGTGAGGGTAACTCTGGGGTCTGGAAGGAACATGAGTCTGGAGGAAACCCAGGTGTAAGTCCTGGTGATGATGTGACTGCCGTGAATGTGTCTCCTGGGGCATCTAAAGAAGCAGAGAGGGGAAATGAAATCTTTTTCACTGCTGGTGTGCTCAATCTGCTTTGCTTCATGGAAATCTTCTTTTTAAAGCAGCTATGCCCTTCCTGCAGCCCTGTCTTGGAGACTTTCCAGTGGCTCTGAGAAGAGGCGTGGTCCCTGGGCAACAAGACTAAGCTGGAGATGGAGCTGTGTGGCTCTCTGTTCCTTCCTGCCTAAAGATAGGTTAGTCCAGGTGACGTGACCATTTCCAGAGCATCCCACAGCCCTTTCCTTGCTGGCAGTACCATCTCTGTCCCTCTGCCAGCCCAAAGTCCACCCAGGAGGGGTACAGGGCCACCAGCCCTGGGGCCAGAGTTTTTCTTGGCTTGAGATACCTTTATCAAACACCCATAGGTCCTGATCTGCACCATCCCCTAGCGGACACACCTATCTCCACCATTACAATAACTGCCACTGACATTTCAGTAGCACTTTTCTTCCCGAAGGAATTCCTGAGCACCTTGCAACCTGTGTTGCTTCTCCTGGCACCGAAATGTGGCCACCAGCGAGGCTGGGTACCCACCCCCTGTCCTCCCTTGCTGGCAATCAGGGCAGGGGGATGCCACTCAAAGCATCCCCGGGCACGGCAGGAAGGTGTTATGGGAATGACCCTGAGTTCTGGAAAAAGGAGATATTTTGGAAGGAAAAACCATAGGAAAACATGGGTGAATGCATGTTGGATGGTCCCCGGGCAGACCCTGGGGTGACGTGAAAGTGGAGCATGTCAAGAGGTCACCCCAGACCATGCCATGACTTTTTCTCACATCAGTTCCCCATTAAAGAGTTTCGGTGCTGGTGAAGGTGTGGTATGGCCTCTCAGGTCTCAGTTGGATTGGGGATGGCAGACGCAGAGCTTGGCCAGCAAGTGGGACACCCCAAAGGGAGGGGGGCCACTGTTGTCTGGCTGCCCCCCAACTTCACGAGGAGGTCTAGGGAGACGATGAGCATATATCAGGGGAGCTGGTGTTTAATTACCGGATTGTCTAGGTTGGAAGGGATCTTTAAGATCATCGAATCCAACCATCAACGTAACACTGCCAAAACCACCACTAAACCATGTCCCTGAGCACCACGTCTATGTGACTCGCTCACGTGTTTTCTGTGTCTTGGATCTGCTCCCTGTCCTTGCTGACATGTGTCTTCTCCTCACAGGTGGCACCTCAGTTCCTGGTTGAGCATCTTTGGTCCGTCACATCCTCCTGCCACTGATGCAGATGGGTACGAGCCAAATGCATGGAAGGAGCCTGGGCTGGGCAGAGAGATGCAACCTCCTTTCCCAGGCTAACCTCAGGTTTAGGAGAAAAGCAGCTCTGTCACCAGAGGAGGTGGAGGAGGGAGGGCGCAGCACCAAACAAATCCTTTTTGACAGCCGGGAAATGCCGTGGCCTTTGCGATGGAGCTGAGCTGACGGGCAGCACTGCTCCCTGGGCAGGCTGAGTCTCCTCTTCCAGTGCTGCTCAGCAGGGACCATGCCTGCGGCAACACGGAGCTTAGAGATGGTGTCAGTAAAGGCAGGCTTGGACTCCCCCTTGGAAGAGGCTTGTACTTTTGCACGCAGGGTGCAAGCTACACCCATAGCTTGTTGTCCTCTTTTTAAGCCTTGTTGCTGTTTTTATCCCCTTTCCCCAGTTGCAGGGTGCTGGATGTGGGTCCTGATCCCTCCACCACAGCCAGCTCAGCTGGTGCCAGGTTCAGAGTCCTGTCCTGGTGGACCTGCAGCAGTGTCTGCTGAGGTTCATATGATTTTGCATCAAGATGGGGGAAGTCTCAGGGCTTTGTTGAGCACCAGTGAGATGATGGGCAGCTGGAGAGCATTGCTTGCCTTCCACACTCCCAATTTGATCCTGCCTTCAAGCATTCCCTGCTCCATGAACCAAGCAGGATGGCATCAGCTGGGCACAGAGACAGCCACTTTGGGGCTGAAAGACCTTCCTCCAGCAAATCATGGGGTTCCAGGGGTGCCCATCCAAACATCTTCCTTCCCTGGGATGAGCCAAACCCCTCTGCTGCATGCCCAGAGCTCACCAGGCCTTCTCCTTGCCCCCAGCAGCACCACCAGCTGAGCTCATTTCCCAAATTAAACATTATTAGTACTTGAGCAAAAGTAGGAGGGAGGCGGTGAGGAAGGATTTTTATTGGGAAGTCGTTTCTTCCTTAATTGAATTGCTCATGTTAACAGCAGCGAGGAGAAGAGGAACAAAAAGCCAAATGGGAGGTAAAGGCGCTTAATTTACTTCTGCTCAAGAGGAGCTAATATTAATAAACTTCTGGATGAAGGGATTTGCAAGGGTTTGTTAGAGGGATTAACTCCAAAATGATGATTAGATTTCCCAGAGTAAACTCGCTGATAAACAAGGGAGATGGTGAGGTGCAAATATTATCCACATGAAGAGTGAGGTCCCTCCCAGGTGCCATACCCGATGCATGGAGGAGCTGCTCCCTGCTCTGGGGTAGAGAGCTTCCTCCACGTTTACCCCAAAAACAAGCAGAGATGATGTCCTGGTTCCTTCCTAAGGGGGCCTTGA
This sequence comes from Alca torda, assembly GCA_008658365.1. Taxonomy (NCBI): domain Eukaryota; kingdom Metazoa; phylum Chordata; class Aves; order Charadriiformes; family Alcidae; genus Alca; species Alca torda. The sequence continues at coordinate 20,163,203 of CM018083.1, read as the reverse complement.
TGTCACTTACCACCAGGACCCTGCAAACCTGAGCTTGGATGGAGGTGGCACCATTTAGAAGAACCATATGGGCCAGTGGGAGTCGCTTGGCTGTCCACATGGTGGTCCCACCAGCCAGATCACATCCCAGGGGCGGATGCTCAGAAAAGCCTGTATGTGGCCACCCAGGCAGCTTTTTCTGTGAGTGCACTATGTGGACATTGGTGTTTCAGGGGTATGGGGAGCATTGTGTCAACCTTTGCCCTTGGGAGAAGTGAAGGAGGAACCTCCGAGATTTTTCATCTTGCCTTTTTGTTTTCTTTTTAATGAAATGTTTTCTTTCAGGCATCCTGGCACACTGCTAATTTAAAAAAGCAAATAGTTTGACTTCTGCTTTTTAAATTTTTTTTTTTAAGTAGAAAAACAGATCTAGATAGAAGATATAAAAACCTGAAATAGCACATGCCACGTTGGGGCAAAGAAACACACATTGTCCCAAGGCAAAGAAAATATCTTCTTGTCCTCAACCCATTTTTTTTCTCTTTGATTTTACTTCAGCTTTCTGCAAAAGTTTCTGTTTCTTATCAACCCAAACATTTTGTGTTTGGGTTTTTTTTTTCCCCTCAAGATTTTGGGTTGTTCCCTGAGTTAACTGTCTATGCTGTTACTTGCTCCACGTAGAGGTAGACATAGACCTTCACTGGTACCTTCTCTCCTTCCTCACACAGAGTCCAGCTGAAGAGCATCGGTACCAGAGAGCTGATTTGGATGGACCTCTGCATCTCACCACACTGCGTGTTCAAACCCTGCTCTTCAAGTTCCCATCATCCATCCACCATCTGCAGAAGTGCCACCACAAGCTGTAGGAGCACCTAGGAGGCTTTTTCAAGCTAGATCTCCTGAGGTAGGTCTGCATGGTCTGCATTGCTCCCATGCTATGCTCTTGCAAGGACCAAGCAAGGGAAAATCCACCCTGAAGCTAATCCAGGGTTGATGGGGTTGAAGGGGTGGCCCATTTGCTGCCAACCGTTGCAATCAGGTTGCTCTGCTGGCGTTGGACCCGTGCGAGACCTTCTCTGGTTCATGGTGAGCTCTTGAGAATGGGCAAACATACTCAGTGAGGGAGGAAAGAATCAAAAGCTGGTCCAGAGGTAGATGCTGGCTGCACATTGATGGTCTTCAAAGCACCTGCTTGCTTGGTACAATGATGGAGTATCCTTTAGCACGTGGAGGCACCCAGCCGTGTGAGCACTTTGGAAACAGCAGGCTAGTCTTTTTTTTTTCCCATAGCAGGGTGAAAAATTGACACTCACCCCATTTCTCAGATAGAAAACAGGGTCCAGAGCAGTTGAGATCATCCAAAATGGAGATGCCCAAATCAGATCAAATCCCGCCACAGGTGAACAGCTACATCCTAGTATCAGTGGGCAATCTGAACTGGTTTAATTTCATTGTGCACACTTGTTTCCTTAAAGTGGAGTATTTAAAAAGGGAGGGGGGAAAAATAATCATTTAGAGGGTTGCCATCAGCCTCTAGGCATCAAATTTTATCTGCTTCAAATTATTATGATCAGATAGGGAATGCAGCACTACCAGTGTTGCTTTGGTGCTTTCCCCCCTAATTCCTGCCTCCACCCGCTGCTCCCGACAGCCTGAGCTTAAACCCCATGCCGAGTTTATGAAAAACTAAATGAAAAAGTCAAAACTAGCAAAAAAAAAAAAAAAATCCTTGTGGGGAGCTGGGGGAGCTTGACCAGGGCAGGTCTAAGACAGTGAGTGCAAAGAAGGCGTGTAATCCTTGCTCTGCCTTGGGGATTTGTGGGCATCGGGGTACCAGCGATGCTTTAGGGATGGGATGAAGGCAGAGAGACGCGATTGAGAGAGCATGGGATTTAACATTCCTCTTTCCCCAGTGCATCCTGGATTTATTCATCATTTTATTGCTTTCAAAACCACCCAGAACAAAACATTTTGGTGTTGTTTTCTTAGGGCAGAACAGAAACCTTACCCTCTGGGATGGGGAGGTGTCCCCATCTCCTGTCTGAATACTCCTCATTCCCGGCTTTATCCAGCAGGACAAGTCTGCTTTCTCCTCCACAGCCTGTCCTCTCTCTCCTCCCTCCCTTTGTCCTTGCTCTGTGCTCAGGAAGCCCAGAGAAGGAAAGTCACGGCAGTTGGGATGGTTTATAGCTGATGAGGTTCTTTGGGGAGCCGTGGACGGAGGATCATGGTAGGGGAGAAGGGGATGGTATGGTAGGTTTTTTGGGATGCTCACGCATCCCTGTAGATGGGAGTCTCCTGGCTCTGGAGGTGCCGTGATTCACTGGGACAGGCAACTGGAGACTCACGGGCAGATGCTGCGGGATCCTCCGTAGGAAATGGCCTCCAGTGAGGATAGGGAGGCTGGAGGGAAGGTAGTGCCCCCCCAGCACCCTTTATTGCAGCCACAGCCCACTTTGTGTGCTCACCGGTACCCCCCTTACCCATCCCCGGAGATCCCAGTGGGCAGCACCCCATCCTGACCCATGTGGTTTGCAGGACGTCCCCAGCAGCTCCTGCCAGCCCTTGTGCTCAAGGTGTCCCTATCTGCTGCCTGCTTCTATCCCCAATGTGTAGGGCTTTGAGGACGGGGAGGAGTTTGGTCTTCTCCTGCCCTCTCCCAGCATCCAGGACCTCCCAGCTCAGCAATTCCTGGTCCCTGGGGCTGGAAGAGAGCTCTTTCCAAGACTCTTTCTCCCCAAAGGGGTATTTAAATCCTCTCCACGTGCTAAAGTGGTGCTGCTGAATGACAGGAGTACGTCGTGGGATGAAGGCGAGGGTATGTCACGTGTTTCTCCATCCCAGAGCAGCAGGATGGGGGGTTAACGCCACCTCAGAGCTACAGCGATGCTGGAGCCTGCTCTTGCCGAACAACCTTGCAACTTTTTTTTTTTTTATTACATCGCAAGGTCAGTTGATAAAGATAACTTGACTTAACACACTTTGACTTGTGTGAGGCATTTGACTTAATCGTGCATCTCAGGCCTGATAAAAATCCAGCACCGCACCAGCCCTGGGAGGCCCGTGTTAAAAGGATTAAAAGCCAATTAATGGAGAGATCGTTGGTGTCGCTCCTCTGCTCTTTGCTATATTTGTCACTGAGCTGAAAAATGATGTAAAATAAGCGTTGGACATATTTGCAGATGCTGACGTGGCGGAGCAGAAAGGGGAAGCAAATAACCCGTTAAATGGGAATGGCCCCGGTGGTGCGGAGGGCTGGGGTTCTGCTGAAATCCATCTGCTGTTGGAATGCCGAGGCAGAGCTGGGGACGTTGAGGACAAACAGGAGGGGATGTGACATCTGTGTCACCGAAGAAGAGCCTTGCTGCGGGGAATAGCCAGGCTGGAGGTGCTCACAGGGAGGGGAAGGGGATGTCTTAAAGCAGGTGGTCTTCATCTGGGAGCAGCACCAACAGTATCATCTCCCCAGCATCCGTATCCACAGGTGGTGCTGGTGGGGAAACTGAGGCACAGGGCAGCCCCGCAGCATAAGGGCTATGTGGGAGATGTTTTCTCTAACCCAAAATTGTGCAATACCTCTGCTTTTTATTTTTTTTGGGGGGTGTGGATCCAGGGCTGTCCCTGGGGCTGAGCCTTTCTGTGTCCTTGCACAGCGGTGGATGCCGAAGCCAAGCCCTCCTTCTGATCCTCTGTTCCTCTTGTTTCCTGACCCTTCCACCCTGAATCATTGCAAATACACCTTTTAATTGCTAGATGCTCACTTCTCTGCTAATTAACCACCTTGCAGGCATTTAGTAAATGATGTTTTTTGTTCATAATTACCAGGAAAAGGTGATTCCTACCTCCCAGAAGCAAACTCATTTTCACCTACCGGGAAACATATTTTCTTTCCTTTTTTAAATGGAGTGGGCTGAGAGAGCTCAAGTGTTTTACAGAGAGGCAGGCCCAGCCCCGGAGGGTAGTTTGATCCTGCAAAGTGCTGTTTAGGGATTCAGGGGCTCTCTTTGCTTTTCTCCAGTCCCTTCAGAGAGTCTCAGAGCCAGTCCAAGTCTCTGGAGCTCTCGAGCTGCCTGTGGACCTTCACTGGATTTCCCCTCGTTTAATAGTGTGGCATCTCCATTAAATTTTATTTTGGTCTTCTTTTCATTTTCAGGGTTTATTTTTAGGTGTGTGGGGGCAGGCGTCATTCTGGCATGGCCCTTGCTGAGCTGAGCAAGGCCTCAACAACTCCCTGCGTTACTTGCACCCATGCGGCAGAAGGGGAAACTGAGGCACGAGGCGAGGAGCACCTGGCTGGGTGGCACCTGGTCTGTGCTTGTTTGGGCATCCTATGGGGGAGCAAACAGCACCCCAGCCCTGATGCCAGGGAGGGGGGTGGATCTGGTCCTGGTGCTCTGCTCTCCGAAAGGGATCCCCCTGGGATCCAGCGCGGCAGGCGAGCCAGCGCCAGGAATTGCATTGACCCGACACAACTCATTTCACTTGTGGTCCTCTGCAGCAGCTTTCTCCAGTGCAGAGCCAACAGCCCCCTTTCCGAACTCCGCCGTCACATGGCCAATCAATATTCCTCATCACAAAACTTGGCGGTGAAGCCAGGAAGTTATTTCCCCCTGCAAAATTGCTCGCGGAAGAGCCAAGTTCAGCCTTTCTATAAATAGTCATGGCGTTGTCATCGGCTCTCGTACCACACCGTCCCTGCCCCTCAGCCTGGCTTTGCTAATTCAGCACATCAGCTCACGCGCCACAGAAAATGATGTTAATCCTTCATTTCTGAAAGCCAGCCAGCCTGGCTTTAGCTTCCCACATATGGCATTTGCACGGCTCATCCCTGGTGTGGGACAGCCACCGCTGGCCCTCACCTCCCTGTCAGGCCTGCGAACGACGTATTTCCAGTCATCCAAAAGGAAAATTTCCCTTTTCCCTGCAGTCTTCCTGCACAGTGTTTGTGTGAAATATTGAATTTTAGAGGGTTTTTCCACGCGGGGAAAGCAAAGCCTCGCAACGGCATCCTCCACCAGGAGCAGCATCCTTGGTGTTAGAAAAGGTGAAATAGGTACATTTAAACACACCCAGCCACAAATCCAAACCCTGCGGGCCCCAGGCTCTGTCGGATAATGTTGTCCAGCTCAAACTCCTTCCCCTGGGGCTTGAAGAACCCTCCCCATCCCTTTCCATCACCCACCGGCTCCGTGCCATGGGCTGACCGTTTCCCAGGAGGAAAAGTTGATGGGAGAGGCTGTAACTCCACCAGTGCTCTCCCGACTGATCTTCAAAAGTGCTTTGAAGCTGGGGAAATCGGTGAGCTTTTTTTTTCTATTTCTTTCTTTCTTTTTTTTTCCCCCCCTTGGATACTAAAATTGAGAACTTCGTTTTTTAATGAGGAAGGAGCTCTGCGGTGTTCATCAAACGCTGCTGGTCAGCGGGACGCGGGAGCAACAGCTGTGCAAATGAGCAGGGAGATTGAAAAGCCAAAAAAAAAAAAGGAAAGAAATTCCCTCAGATGAGGATTGAACCGTCTCGGCGGAAGTGCTGGTGAAAAGGTCCCCTCTCCGTGTGAGATGTCCCATCGCATGGGGACATGCCTGTTTTGCTGGGCCAAGGACACCCAGCAAAGGCGGTGGCCGAGTCTTTACCAGCACTAGGAGAGTTGCAAAAGAACCCTATAAAATATTTAAAATATGTATTTTTCATATTTAGATTTTGATTTAGAGAGAGAAATGCTGCTCATCAGACACTTTTAATGGTTACTCGGATATAACTCAGGGCATTTTCCCTGCGAAAGCACCCAAATATAGCCAAGGATCCATTTAAATTACAAGCAGGACAAAACATAGGAGGCTGCTCCGATTTAATAATAACCATAATATGGATGTTACGCTCCAGGCTTTGTCATGCAATAGCTTGTATTATTAAATTCTTCACACCCTGTGCTGGTTTTATGCTGTAAATTGGGTGCTGAGGTTGACAGGCATCTTGGTGATGAGCATCTTCCCCAGGGGCTGCCCAGGGCGAGGGCTTGGAAGGTCCCCCCGGGCTCAAACGATGTGTTTTTGGGAGCCAGCACCCAAAAATGAGAATAATATTAATTCTGGGTACATGTGCTGGTCCCTCCCCAGTGGGATGATGGAAGCAGGGGCTGCTAGGTGGCTTTTTTGGGGGAAGACCTGGAGGAAGCGGAGCGCCCTGCGTACGTCTGTCTGTCCTCCTCCCATGAGGTTATTCCATTGCCTAATTTTAATCAGATTTAGGGGAGAGGTTGGTACCCTGGGGGGAAATGTGTCTCTGCTGCTGCTCACTTGCAGCAGGATGGCTCCAAAGGAGGAAACTGGGGGTGTCTGGAAGTGCCCAAAATGATGTGCCTGAGCCTTTTCCACCAGCCACACTGTTCCAGGGCTGGGAAACAGAGATTACAGGCTCTTGCTTGTGTTTAAAAAAACAATGGTCACATATTTTCGATTCATCAGGGACAGAAAAAGTCACTTTGGTAGGGAAAAAAACTTATTAGTGCTTGACCATTCCCTGGTCCGGTCCCTGGCTCGTGCAAGGGCTTTGAGCATCCCTCAGCTTTGCCTCTCTGGATACAGACCCAGGCTTGTCCCGCTGCCACCATCTTGGTCCATTTAATGTCCCGAAATCAAGGTTTCTAATTGGGGTTTTCTAATTGCTGCTACTGCTACGGCAGCTGAGGTGGGCTTGGGGCAGGACCCCAACTGCCAGCACATGTGGGGGGCTGCTGTGGCTTTATTAGAGGGCTGGGGGAAGTGGGAGCAGCTGTGTTTTTAAGGGGGACTGTAGTGCCATACGGACCCCAGCAGCGTGTGTCCCTGCAGGAAGCCCTACTATGTGCCATCACTGGTCCCCTAAAATGGGGTATCATGCGGTGAGTGGGGTGTGAGCAAGGGTGGGGTGTTGGATTAGGGGGTGCTGGGGGGTTCTAGGCTTGGGCATCCCCAATGGTAACCTCACCATGGGAAGGGATGTTTCCCTCTGTGGTTTGTTTTAGTGGTGCTCTGTGTCCCTTCCTCTGTTGCGGGGGGCAAACCCTGATGCATGGGGACACGCTGCCCTCCCCTCCAGCCCCCCCTCCCCCCCCAAGTGTGGTTTAACCATAATGTGCTTTTCTTACTGTCGGGGCGGGCGGGGGGGAGGGGAAGTTTGAAGCCCTTTAGGGAGCCCTTTAGTGCTGCTAACAACCCTCTGGGGAGCAGGCTGGGGCTGAGCATCCCCAAAATGTGGCTGCTGCCAGGCACAGGGGCTGCTTGGTGCTTCTGGGGCATGGCTCCCATTGCCGGGTTGGGGGAACTGGACCCCAAATTTGGATCTATGGGATGGGGGTCCCTGCCCCAGCGGTGCCTGCTGGGCTGAGAGGGTCAGGGTGGGCCCCTGGGTGATGGTCCCCTCTGTCAGCCCTGCACCAGGGATGCTGCTGATCGCACTCAGAGCTGTGTCGCCGTGGCAGGAAGGATTTGGGGTGGGCTATGGGGCTGGACCTGCTCGCAGGCAGCACTGGGATGAAGATCCAGACTGGATTGGGCCGAGTGAGTGCCAGGGCAGAGCCTGGCAGCTTACCCATTAGCATCCTGCTGCAACAAACTGGGGTACCAGTGGTCATCCCCATTTTGAGGCAGAAACCTCTCTTTGCTGGCTGGGCTTTGGAGGCTTTGCTAATTCCCTTGCAATGGAAAAGAGCTCCTCAAAACCATGACCTGGGGGAGACCGTGGAGCTGCACGTTCTTCCCCGAGCTGTATTTCAGCCCTGGCAGGGGGATGCGATGTCCCACCCTGGCATGGGGATGGGAAGGAGGGATGAAACTGCTGGCATTTCTCCCCTGCCTGCGGCTTAGGGAGGCTTGAAAGGAAAGCGGAGGGTGAGAACGGAGCTGACACAGTGCGAGGAGGGGATTATCAGGTAGAGAGTTTAAAAGAAAAAAGCCAGGACTTTGGGAGATGGGGATCAAAGGTAGCGCTGGGCGATGTCTTCGAGGTAGGAGCAGATGTGAAGGGAGGGAAAGAGCCCATCAGTTATAAAAGTTTATGGTCCAGCTTCCTAGTTACTCTCTCCTAATGTTGACAATGGCTGTAAGAGCTCAACCAGGTGGACAAGCATCCCAGGCGCCCTCCCCCTCTGATTTATCAGCTAGGAAAACCTGAAATAATTTTGCAGTGTGGGATGATCGTACCTTTAATTAGTTCTACTTTTATTTTTTTTTTTTTTTACATTTTAGTTTTCTGTCCGGATTTGCATATGTCTCTGCAAGTAAGCAGCTTAAGGACGGGAAGGTGGGAAAAACATGTCGGTGTGGTTCAGGAGGAGGAGCAGGAAACGAACCTCTGCGTTGAGTTTGTGCCGGTCTTTGCTGAGCCGCCTCCTGGATGCTTCGCTCTTGAGGAGAGGGACGAAATCACACCAGCTCATTTATCTTCACCCAGAAGATGCTGGCACTGGCTCTCTAGAAAGAAAGGTTTGTTTTTCTTCCCATCAGGTTGAAAAGCCTTTAATTCCCAGTTTAATTAAATATATTTCACATCCCACCTGAGCAGGCTCTGTAGGGGCACCCCCAGTAAATTTTCAGGACGCAGGAGCCTGGCTCTGTCCTTGCCACCTGTGTGTGACATCCAGGAGATGAAACCATCCTGGGATCTGGAGCAGAGCCTGTCCTCGAGGCTCTAGCCATGGACATCTGCTTGCTTTGGGTTAAAAACAGGAGGGAGAAGGGCTTAAAACTTTCACAGCCAGTTTAGGAGGGGTCAAAGGGAGTTGCAGGGGATTTTGGAGGGCATGGAGGGGTTGCTTGATGCTGCAAGCTGGTGGTGATCCTGTGCCAGGACCTGCTGTGGCTCCTGCACTGGCTTCGAGGGGAGGTTCAGGCAGCCTGATCATGTACGCAAACTGATGTTGTTTTGGCCAGGAAGAGAATAAAATAAAATAAACCCCCAGGTTTAAGAGCTGAGGCAGGAGGAGAACAGAATCACCATGTGCCTTTCAGTGCTTTCGGAGTGAAAACAGCTTTCCAAGCTGTTTGGGGAATGGCCGACCAAGAGCAGCATCGCCTTTGGGTGCATGTCCCCATGTCCTTTACCCCTTCATCGAACAGAAGAGCTGGTTGTCTGCATGGGGCGGGGGGGTTGGGTGATGGGGGGCATTTTTTGTATTTGAGAAAGAAACCCGTGTGCCTGCAAGTGGCTTCAGGGTTTTAATCATGGCTCAGCCAAAATCTTGCTGGCATCTCTAAAAACTGGAAAATTTTCATGGCTTTAGCTACACTGATTTCCTTTGTGTATTCAATTTAAACATCATCCTGAAGAAAATCCCTTGCTGTGGCCGTGCCTCAGTTTCCCTTTTACTGCCAGCTTTGCTCCCTCATCCCTGCCCCTGCGATGCCAGCTCTGCTGGAGGATCTGGGCGCCCCATAAACACCTTGAATAAGCAACATAGAGAAAAAACATTAAATTTCACCCCTTCATGATCAGATGCTCCTGGAACATATTTTGCAGCCTTTTTCTTCCCCCCCACTCCCCTCCCTGACTGCTCCCAGCTGGGCTGGGAACAGGGCTCCGCTGCGGCGATGCCCCACGCTGCTGGTATTTAAGGTGACATTTCACATGGAGGGGGAAATCCTGCACCATGCCGCGCGTTTGCATCCCAAGGGAACAAGATGCAGCAAATAAACACAGTCCCAGCATCCCCCCCCTGTTACACAGGTAATTTATTCTGGGGGATCTCATGCCATACAAGGCACCTGGAAAATAGCTGTGTGGGCTTTCCATATGGTTTGCTATTATTTTCCAGGGTACAGAAAACAGATTGTTGGAAGAACTCCCTGTTCTGTGGCTTGTGCTATTTTATTTTTAATTTATTTTTTTTAAAGCAGAGCAGCAGTCAGTGCTGTTTCCTCTCTGCTGAACATTGTTTAGAGATTGCTCCGAGTGCAACTCAAAGCAGGAAAAGGCTTAGAGCTTTTAATTAAAAGCTGCAACCTGCTCTTTCCTTTAAATGCAAAGTCTCACCTACAGCACGGGAAGAAAAAGAACGATAATTTTTTAAAAAAGTCCATTTTTACTCCGTGGGGAGGGGCTGGGAGGAAACCGTGGTCCTCTTTGCAAACCAAGTCGTGTTGCTCCTGGGGAGCTCAGTGGCAGGTTGGGATGGTTTTTGGGAAGCTTACGGCTCTGCCAGGATGGGCACATTTCTGACATATTTATTATTGTATAGGCACTTTTTTCTTGTGCATGACCCACCTGCCGGAGCCCCCAGCAGGGGGGCGGATCCTGCTGAGCCCCCCAGCCTCACCCAGAGGCTGTTTGCATCTCCTAGGAGTGGGAACCGCAGATGTTTTCCTGGCCCGCCGGCTGTTCGGCAGCATCCATGCATGGCTAAAGAGGTCAGCTTGCTTTTAAGCACGTCACCGAGCATCTCTGTCTCCCCCAGGGATGCGGGGTACGGAGAGCAGCCTGTGAGGATGGGAGGGAGCTTTCACCGGACTGGTTGAAGATGCTGGAGGACATGGGAGGTCCCCGGGGGGGGATGCGGTGTCTGTTACGCAGGGCCGAAGGGATGCTCTGACTCGATAATCGGGGAGTTTTTATTTGCAGTGTAAATGGGCTGGCTCCAAGGCGGGGAGAAGATGGGTCTCCTATATTTGGCGCTGAGGAACGTGTCTAGCTCTGCCTGTCGTCCCTCCATCTGCGATGTCTGGCTCATCGGGGTGGTGAGCTCCCAGCTCAGTGCTTTCCTCAGGAAGCAAAAGCTTTGGGAACTCATACAGGGTGGGTTTTCCCCCCCCACCTCCGTTGCTGCTGATGGGGGGGAGATGCTCTAGGCACTTCTTGGCCATTGCAATTCCTTCGCCGTACCTGTCTGCTGCCCTCTTTGAGGGGAGACCAGTGTCCCCAGAGTGGCTTTATGTCCCCTGGGGGATGCCGGCCAAAGGCATCCTGCCCGTCTAGTCCCATAAATATCATGGTTCATGGGAATAAAAGAAGGATAAGAAAGGCAATGCAGGGGGGGGGAATCCTTATAACCTATAATAAAAAGAAGATGCTAATAAAGATATTGTTCATTTGTTGGCCTGCAGGGCTACATTTAAATTCTCTCCGGCTGGCAGCTCTCTGCCTCTGAATTCAGAGCTGTGTCCTGGGTAAAATGTGAAATGTGCTGTAAGAGAAGGGCCAGCAGCTGGGAGCCTCCCACGAACCCCCTCTGTGGAATGGATGGGGTCTGGCGGCTTAGCTGTGGCAGGGGTATTGGCTTTGGGGGGGGTTTATAGCCCCCCGGTCTTATTTTGCTGTGGTCAGAAATGTGTTTGGTTTCTGTTTTCCTGGGTTTCATCCTGAGTCTTTAGGGTGACCTTGGGTCATGGTTTTGAGCTTTTCCTGGCAAACCAGAACTGGGAATGTATGACATAGGTTAAGATTGTGAATGCATTCATAAGAACAAGGTGAGATGCAGCTTTTATATTAAATCGCCAGCCCCCTTAAAACCCTCCAGTGGGATTGCAGGGGGAGGGACGCAGAGGTGTGGGGAAGGGGCGCGCTGGACTGAGCCCTGCATCCTTTCCAACCCAGCCTCCATCCAGCCATCCATCCAGCCATCCATCCAGCCAGCCAGCCAGCCAGCCTTCCCACCCCAGCCTCCATCCATCCATCCTTCCTACCCTAGCCTCCATCCATCCATCCATCCAGCCAGCCAGCCAGCCAGCCATCCAGCCAGCCAGCCTTCCCACTCCAGCCTCCATCCATCCATCCATCCATCCATCCATCCATCCATCCATCCATCCATCCATCCATCCATCCTTCTCACCCAAGCCTCCATCCCTGAACACCGGACCCAGAAAACAGCTCAGGACCCTTGGGCCAAGCTTGTTGGGGTCTAGCTACCTTGGGGTGGGATTATGGGGTCCCCCCAGCCCTTCTGCACACGATGTCTAATAGCAAAGCAGCTTTGCGAGGGAGCTGGTCCCCTCCTCACGCAGTGTCCCATGCAAAGCGCCCAAGCAGAAACCTGGCTGGGGAGCAAATCGCGGTGAATTTTAGGGGAGGCGCAGGGTGCTCGTTGTGAGCTATATTTGGGTCCTCGAGCAGAGAGCGGGGGAAAGGGGTGGCTGTGGGTTTTGCAAGGAGATTGGCAGCTCTCCTCCCAGAGCCTCAGCTTCCCATCCCTCCCAGAGCACATTGAAATTCAAATCGCGCCTCTCCGACGCCAGCTCTCTTTGTTGCTTCTTCAAATGACTAATTGTCACTTTTTTTAATAAGGCAGCATCATGGGGAGGTGCAGGAGATTTTTTTTTTCTCTTCCCCCCCCCTTTTACAATTATCATTACAAAAAAGAGGGGGGGGGGAAGGAGAAACACAAGCACCAGGAACAGTAAATCTCTTCCTCCTTTCCACACACCAGCTGCTGTGATGCTCTACTGCAGCGGCCAAGACACTTCATCCTCCTCTGGGGGTTTATTTGGAGCTGTGCGATCGCCCGGGTAAACAGGGTGATTCCTGCTACGTTTGCTTTTTATTTGCGTTTTATTTTTTTGCCTTGAACTGGCTCTAAATAGCTGGGGAGGGAGTGGGCTGGCACGGGGTATCTACCCCTTGCCCAGCCCTCTGAGTTAATTTAAAAGCTCTCGTGTTACTTTAACGAGGCTGAAGTCTCGTTCATCTCCCAGCGGGGTGGTCCAGGTCCCTTCCCACTGCAGGGAGGTCACGGAGTTGGTTATGGAGCTGCCCTTGCTGTTTGCTCTTCAAACTCTGCTTTTCCCATCCCTTGGTGATTCTCCTCCAGAAGGTGTCCTCCTCAAGGCTGGTGGGACAATGGGGTTTTTAGGGTCCCTTCTCATCTGGTCCCTATCTGTTGCTGGGATGTGCTGGGTTGGATCTGAATTAATTTGACATATTTGAAAGGCTTGGCGGTAACCTGGGGGTGGGGAAGCCTCGGCTCGGGCACCAGCTCTTGATTCTGTCCCAGGATGATGAACAGCGATCAGAGTCAGGTCCCTGGATTCAAGCCCTGGGGGCTGTGGATCAAGCGACGGGGAGCAGGAGATGCTAAAATAGCATTAACCCCAGGAAGGACTTATCCTCTAGGCTCTGCAGGGCGGCATTTACCCAAAATGTTGCCTTTGAGGGTGCTCATTCCCTTGCATTATACCTGGCTGGCCATCTCCCAGTGAAAAGCTCTGGACCACTTTCCATCCCACCGGCTTCGATTTGGTGGGGGAACTGCAAAGCCCGTCAGCTGCAGCCTCTCATTAGGCAAATTATCTCATCCTTGTTCTCCCAACCGAGCCGTGGGGATGCTGTGAGTTCTCTGGCGTTGCTGATGGAGGTCAAACAGCAAATGTGGGGGAGCATCTTCCCCTGAGATGCTTTGGCTTCTCCCTTCGCCAGCCTTGGCCCCGGGGTGGGTCTGAGCGGCACAGGGATGGATTTCAGGCACAGCACGCAAGGGAAAAAAAATAAAAACCTTCTCCAGCTTTTTATTTATCTCAGCGCATCTCTCACTATTAACTACCGCCAGCCTGATGCCAGCTGGACCGTTTATGATGGCAATAAAAGCCAAACGGCGATATAAAATTGCACCTGTCATAATTGGGCTTGATTTAACCGTGGATGGAGGCAGCCGATGGTGATGCTCATTCGATATATTGTGTGAGGGTCCCTTGGCCAAAAGGTACCACTGCAGTCATGTCCCCCCGATGTGCTGGACCCTCGAGAATCTGTTTTGCAGGGCAATAAAACCACTGATTCTCCCTGAAAGCAGGATGCTGCATGAGCTCGTGTTTTAAAGGAACGGGAGAAAAGGACGGCTGTCGTTTTAATTTGATGTTGTCAGGCTATTTTTTTTTTTTTTTTTGCCTTTCTTTTTCTTCCTGAACTTCATAGGAGACTGGATGGTGCTGACAGATGAGGAGAACTTTTTAACTCCTGCTGCTCCAGAAACTCACCGCTGGCTGTATTTTTTTTTCCTTTCCTAGAAAGGCAGTCATGCCAACGACCAAAAGTTCCTTTGCTCCCTGTTGTTTTTTTTTGTCTTTGGCCCATCCTGTTGGACACAGGACAGGAGCAAATACTCATTGTACACAAACAGTGGTATTTACACCAAGAAAGCAGCTGGCTTGTGCATGGCCCTTATACTGTACCAGATCAGGGGTGGATGTATTTACCTCTTGTTTCCCCTTTCCCCTGTTCACAAGAAGCCTAGGAATCTCTCAGCGCAGATTTTGGGGCAGTTTGGTGCATTGCAAGAGGTCAGGGGGTGCAGACCCTTCTGAGAGTAATGAGGCTTCTTGAAGTTTTTTAATATATTGGGCATTTTCTGCTGCTGCCTGGTTGCTTTTCTGCCAGCTAATTCTTCCATTATCCTTTCTTAATGAGCAAATAAGGCTTGTGCTTGCAGGGTGCACAAAGGGTGCTCCAGTAGCTCCTGAGCTTTTGGGTTCTTCAGGATTTTGATCCACATTGTGGACATAGTTAAGCAGGCGAAAAGGAGCTCCTGGCATCCCTGGGTTTGGACGCGTGGCAGCACTGGTGGAAGCAGTGCCCTATTTTCAGACTCATAAAGGTGATGCTTCAGCTCAGCCTTCATTTAAACGGCAAATGCTGTGTGTCAGTATCCCGTTTGGTACCCAGGTCCTGATGCTGGCTGTAGGATATCCAGACCTTGTGTTATTTAATTTCCTTTCTTATTCTAATGAGCGTTATTGGGAAAGGAGGTATGTGGGGTGCAAACCTTGATGGGAGAGCTTGCTGCCAGCCATGGAGCACAAAATGGAGGTGGTAGCATCTCCCTGGAAATTCCATGAGCCCCACAACTGGATATTCAAGGAAAACACCAGTTACTGGACTCGGGTACCGCATACGTCCCTCATCCATCACCGCAGAGTCCTGGGACTCTGGACAATCTCCCCAGACCACTGGGCCACCTGAAGGCCAATGTCCGCTGTTGAAAGTGAGCTTGGGTTTCTCCTTCAGGACTCCCATTTTATTATCCCGTCGGATATTTCTCTACGGCTTCTTTTCTTTTCTCCTGGTTGTCTTTGCTGCCGGGGTTTGAGTGCATCGTGACCCGTGCTCGGTACAGCCTCTCCATCCCCTTTGGAGACGGTTATGGGAATGATGCATTTAATCATGAGTAATGAAAGCAAACGGTGTAATGTCAGTGGTATCTCTTCTCTCGCCCCTCCAGCAATTTCATATCCTGTTGTAATAATAGAAAGGATTAAAGGCGAGATGGGAAGTGGTGACACGAGGACGCGGCGCCGGGATGGGCGGCCAGCTTTCCGCCTCCTCCTGCCATTGGGAAATCTCATTTTGCAGGCTGGCCCCTCTCGTTACACCCATTTGAATGAAACAATTCCTTCTGTGAGCGGCACAGCTGAAATAAAAACGTTTTTTTATTTTACAGCTTTGCCCCTACGTTGCTCGCTCGCCCGCCCAACATCTTTGGCATCAGCGTCTGTGCCAGGCATGGTCTATCCAGGTGGGGCTGTTAATCCTCATCTTAATTTGGGTTTTCGAGGACAGGTTGAGCCCATGGAGATGGGTTCATGCGTCATTGATGGGAAGGTAATGGGAGAACAGCTGTAAGCAGCTGGTTATCTCTGTAACCTATTAATATATATCCTAGGGCAAAATAGCTCCAGGGCTGCATGAGATGTGTCTCCTCTCTCCTTTCTGACCTCAAGAACAGGACTGGGAGGTAAAATGCTATTTAAAAGAGGAGACAGGGGAAAAAAAAAAAGCTCAGGACCTAATTCTGCCTGTGCTTGCTCCTGGCCTGGGTGGGCATCCCTTAAACAGGAGCAGCTGGTTAGAAACCCCCGGTGCCCTGATCACGACGGTGGATGGGCTGGGTGTTTAAGACCTGATGAACAACAACATTAATGATGCAGGGAACAGGATGCTGCAAATCCGCACCCCCCCCCCCCCCACCCCGCACCGTAACGGATGGAAGCCAGGCTAATGGGGCATGCAGGAACAAGCTTGTTAATAAAAAGAAAAACAAAAAAAAAAGGCCGGTCATCAAAAATCAAACGGAGTTGGTATCTTCTGGAAGGGAGAGGGAAAGGGGAGGTTTAGCTGGAGACAAAGCACCTTTGTCTCTAGTTAGAGGAACAGCAGAGGCAGCAAGGGAAGATGAAAGCTCCATGTAAAGTACCAGGTATTTTGATCTGCAATTGAGTTACCTCCGAGATGTTCTGGGAGGATCCCCCAAGTCAAATTAGCTTCTGAGGATTTGTTTTAAAATAATAACCATGGAAAAAAAAAATCCCTTTTTTTGCATCTTTGAGACTAAAAGCTTTAAATACAGGGGCCTGAACCATCTCCCCAGTCACCCCCCGGTACAGAAGCATCCCTTCCTGTCCTGCAAGGCTCTGCTTGGAGCTTTGTTGGATAATTCCCCCCCCCCCCCCGTGAGCTCAACCTGGAGCCCAGACCCTTCTACCAGTTCAGTACATGGGTTTTCCCCTCTGCTGTGATGATTTATTTTGGATTTATGGGCTGTCTTGTCTATGCAGGGAGCTCCACAAGTATGGGGGGCAGCGCATGTACTCAGGGGGCCAGGGAAGGGTGACTTTTGCAAGGAGACATCATAGTGAGAAATCAACCTGTGACCTCTTGCTGCCTCTTCTTGTGTGAGTCTGGCTTAGAAAAGCCTTGCATTTCCTAGGAGTTAAGGAAAAATAAAAACTGGAATGAACTTTGAAGAAGAAATGGTGTCTTTAGGAACCAAGTGTGTGAGAACCCAGGACCCACCCCTACCTCCACTTTGGGAGCAGACTCTCCATCACCCATAGGCATCATCCCAGGACCCGACCTGGCCCAACCCATGCTTAATCATTAACGAGTGTCTGAAGCCAGAGATGTTTCTCTAGGATGTTCCTGGCATTGGAAACTCTTAATTTACTGGCAGGATGGTTCCCCGCGGTTTGGCTTCGGCTCAGAGAAATAGATAACTGACAGCCGGTGAAAGCACCGTTTCATCCAGCAATGGGGTGAGTCCAGCAAATAATTGTCCAAAGATTATCGCAGCGTAATGGTACAACAACAGTAGCCGCCGCACATCATTAGAGCTTACCAGGGAGCGCAGGAAGAGATTCAACAGAACTAAGGCAAACAAATGCAGAGCAAAATACACAGCAGATGTAGCATATTAGTTGTGCACGGATTGACTTAAGAGCTGTGTGTCAACAGCATCGGAGCAAAGCAGGGGTTGGCAAAGCCCGAGGCTGGTTGCATCTCCTAAGTGCGGCACTTTCCTCGTGGGTTCTTGGGTTTAAAAGACTTGACGGGTGCTCAGGAGAGGTTGGGCTCTCCTGCGGTCTTTCTCTTGGACTTTGGAAAGAGGTATCTGGGGTTTTTGTCCACATCCCTGCCTGACAGATGGGTGCGATAACGCATGCTGCTTCTGCCTTGTCCCTCCAAGTGGTAACTCCTTTTGCCCAGCTTCTTTTCCAGCCCTCAAAGTCTCTCCACTGTGCTGATACTGGCCCTGCTCCTCTGCTTTTTATTATATTTTATTCCATGTGTGTGCAACGGGGTCCTGCACCATCGCTGTTTGCTCTGCGTCGTTAGGCAGCCTCTCAGGCTCAGAGCCCTGCAAATATTTGGGCTGCTCCATCAGTGGGAACACAAGAATTAGCAATTTCCAATTGCCCGCATGTGGATGATTAGAGCCTGCAACAGCATCTCGTTGCTTCTTGCAGCCAACCGTTCCCTTGCTCCATGGGACTGGGACCGGCCAGTCTGAGGGGCTGCCCCAGCACAGGAGCACATCCCAGTTTCTCACTGGGAATGCTTTCATCCCTCCAAACCTGCAGTGAACTTCTCCATAAGAGAGGAATCAACGCTAATAGGATTTTGCTCCTTTTTAAGTATAAAAAGAAGCATTAAGGTATTGGTGAAAGTTGGCTGGGGGGGGAAAGCAGGTACCTCCAGGTTAGGTTGCCTCGATTAAGAGCTGCAAGTAGCTGGGATGATGGTTGTCTGGACTGTTAAATTTTGTTTAATCAGTAGGAACTGGCGGTCGTTTTTGGGTGGTTTCTAGGAGAAATGGAAACCCCTGAAGTTTCTGGCTTTTTTGAAGCTGGCAACCACTTTCTGTCCTAAAGGTCAGTCCTTGGGGTGAACGATCCAGGGGGAAACAAAGCATTCAGGGACATAATTTTTCAGTAAAAATGGCTTCGTACGTTTGTAGTTGTTTTTTAGCTTCTTGCTGTATTAATGCAGACCTCAGAGCAGCTGGAAAAAAAAACTTTATTGGATGATGGAGATATTCTTGCATTGAGCATCAGCTGCAGACTGCCTCCCCACTCTCTTCCTCTGCTGATTTATATTCCTTTTATTGCTCCCCTACCCTCAGGCACCCAAGTCCGGGATGAGGATGATGATGGTCTATCACCAAGTTGCAGTATTACCACTTAATTCTGAAGACAAGACAGATCTCCTTGATCTCCTTCCTCCAGACCATGCAATGCCAGTGACGGAGCTTTTTGTGTCTGAGATGTGCCTAAATATCACTTAACGTGAGACAGAGTGTAAATACTCCCTGTGAGCCATGCACCGAGGCTGAGCACACATCAGCTGGGGGATGTTTCCAGGCTGCACTCGTGTGCGCTGGAGAAACATACATAGGACATCATCAACTTTCAGCAATTTATTCCACCTATGCCTTTTTTATTTGTCACTATGGTAACTACAAAGTAAAGATCAAAGCGACGTGTCAACAGCAGGAAGAGGTATTATTCCTCTCCCCTCCTTTGCAGAAATAACTTAAGCTTGTTTTTATTTCCTTCCCATTCAGAAAAATCCCTTGCTGCTGGCCGGTGCTGCTACAAGGGGTTGTACCTTTTTTTGGCAAGGGATAAATCCTTGTCTCCAGCTGTTGAGAAATTGAACCGCAACAGTTTGCCAATCAAATAAGCTGAATTTCCTTTGCTTTTGAGGTAAACGTGAAGTGCAGCTTGAGGGATGGATGATAGGGTAATGAGGCAGAGGATGAAGAGGGCTGATAGAGAAGGTCCTGTATTTCAATAGTGGTGATGGCTTGGAGGGCTGGAGCGGGTCCTGGCACTGGAGGAGAGAAACTGGAGCTACCAGAGGCTTGTGGGGTGGGGACAAAATTTCTCAGGAGGAAACACTTGGTTGCTTTTCTTTCCCTGTTGGAAAACACTGATTAAATTAAAGGAAAAAGAAATTGTGGAGGAATGGCATAGTCAATAAGGTGGCCTGGCTGTGGGGTGTGGAGGTGCCCTGGGGACTGCTCTGAGACCTTGATGATCCCAGGTGGGCTCCCATGGCTGTGCTGTTTGTGGGACATCTAGCTCCCAGTGCCTGTGGTGGGACCAGTGCCACTCCTTGGGGCAGATTGCAAGAATAACAAGCGCCTTATTGAAAACAAAATGAACTTGGCTGTGTGGTGGCCTGGCATCTCCTCCTGGCTTCATGGAGCAGCTTGCCTTGGGTGGGAAGAGAAGCTGGCAAAGTGCTGAGGCAGGTTATGGGGTCACTGCAGATCCCCAAATGCTCCATGCATCACTGGCTGGCCGGGCTTGTTGAGGAGGATGCCTCTGCATGCAAGCTGCCAGACACTTTGATGGGTGTTTTGTATCACATAGGGTACGAACCAGCCTGGTGGGACCCAGGGCTGGGGGAAAGGGGTTTTTCAGCGTGGCTGGAAACAGCAGCTCCGATGGGGATTTGATTGTCACTTAAAATGGAAATCAGCAGGCAGCTGAAACAGTGGAGGGAGGAGGAGGGAGAGTATGTATCATGCTGGCTGTCGTGGCTGCTGCAGAGAAAAGGAGGTTCAGGTCAGAAAAGGGAACCCCCCCGATAGCTGATATCACTCCTGGTCATGGCCCATGGCTCTGGAGCTTGGGATGGATTTGGGGTCCCCATCCATGCCCTGGGTCTTGGTATGGGTTTGGGACTCCCATGGCTCCAGGGCTCAGGATGGGTTTGGGGTCCCTTTCCATGCCCTGTGGCTCCATACCAAATGTTTTAATGTGCATAAAGAAGCCAGAAATCACACAAGTCTTGAACTCTGCTTGATTTTTGCTTGCTTCTCCTTAGTTATCATGGAAACAGGGTGCGAGCACCAAACATTTAGGGAAGGGCCCCACTCTAAGCATGTAGCTGCAGCTACAGGCCCTTCAGTGAGGCTGCTCGGGATCCAGCAATTGCCCTGCCCTGATTACCCTCTTAATTATTTTAATTATTAATAATTGTGCTCTTCCCTGGTAGGTGTAGAAATAGAAAGGCAGGTGCAAAAAGGAAGAGGATGCTCATCGACATGCTGCCATCGGCCCTCCTTCCAGCCATTGGTCCCCTGCCTTAACTCAAGCGAAGCTACTGTTGGAGTAAGTACAATCCCAAGCTCTGTATTTTTAATTATACCAACATGTAGCCAATATGCGCAGGCAAACTTTAACTCTGATTTAAAACAGAGAAAAAAAGGAGGTTTTAAAACACATGAGTGCATTCGAAAGTATAAAATTTGAGGCTTCTGTGTCACGTGTTTGCAATGCAAGCCATAATTGCTTCCTCTATGGGCTATAAAGCAGCTTTTAAGTTGGAGGAAATCGATTTCTGCATGTGTTTGTTGTTTCTGCAGATGAGATGAGATACACAGTCGCAGCAACAAGTCGTACAGCCAATTAGGTGTAGGCACTTAAAAAATTAGTGAAACATTTTCATCTGTCAGGAGAGTTTCTGGGGGGATTTTGAGGACAGCCAGGAGCCATCTGGTTTTAAGAAGGAATTGAATCCATTTAGGAGTGGGATTATGTGATATTTTTGCTTGCAGGTGCTGGGGCATGGTGGCCTCAGACTTGCTTTGAGTTTCTCCTTGCTCCCACAGACTTCACACTGTGCTGAAGGTGGCTTCTGCTTAATTTTTCTTTTTAAGCAAAAGTATTTAATGGGCAAGAGGGAAAATGTATTGAGGGATGTGATGCCGTGGCAAGGCACCACTGCCAGGCACTCCCTGCCCAGGGGAGCTGCGTGGGGTTATAGGGCAGGACATAGTCCCGCCTATCCAAGCCTTGGTCTCATGTATTTAGTGCATTATTTTGCCAAGGAAGACTTGTTTGGGATCACTCAGCACCTCCACTGATTTGTAGGGATGTATCAAAACCCACAGTGAGAGCAGGGGGATGGTTCAGTGCAGGTGAGCAGAGCTGGTTTTAAATAAGCAGGGGCATTTCTAATGCTGCAAGACGTCCTTTAGCAATGACAAGTTAAAATTAGACCTTTAAGAGAAATTGAGAAAAGTAATTAAATTAAAATTTGGTGGGGAGGTGGATCCAGAGTCCTGACTTATGTGAGCCCAACATGGTGGGCCCACACATGAGCAACCAAAAGCCGAATTCCCACTCCATCCAGTGTGTTTGGGTTGTTTTCATTTTTTTCCATCCTTCCTTAATTGGAGATGCATTTATTGCTTCAAGACAATGTTTTCCATACAGAACGGGTTGCGAAGGGGATATTGGAAATGCCCTGATGTAATCCCCAGTCACGCTTGCATCTACCTTCAGCTCTGCTCTTTGGTGGCCATGCCTGAAAAACTGCAGAGGAGCTTCATAAAGCCAACAGCTCAGTAGGAGCAGACCAAACCCCAGCCTCCTTTGTCTCTAGTAAGAGACCATCTAGAATTTAATTAGGCTGTGGCACAGGATCTGGCGTTGCTTGCTGGCTGTTGGAGCATGGACCCGTCTGGAGCATCCCTCAGGGTGCCCCAACGTGTGACCTGACTTTGTGTGTTATGAGTCGTTAGAGGGGGAAGGAGAGGGAGGGGAATGACTAATTACAGGGAAAAAGCTGTTCTGGTCATCCCAGAAGTGTTTGTGAATTTGTTAAAGGGATTTGTGTTGTGGCTGAGCTGACAGAGCACTTCCTCAACGAGAGGGCACAGGGAGGCTGGTATCCATCTCCTGGGTCTCATCCAGCACTGCCGGTGTCTCACGTGAGCACATAGCCGCAAAACTTTGCACCCCACCGGACTGAACTCCAAACAGGTTACTTAAGGGGGTGCCAGCTTAGTCCTGCTCATGGTCCCCATGGGATGGATTTGCTGAGCCTGGTGCTGCTGGTACATGCTCCTGAGCATGCCCCATTGCAGAACATACTCATATCCCCAGAGGGTTATAGATTTATATAAAGTTTATACAAAATTACATAATTTCATGTATAATTTTACACACATTTTTATCCCAGGAGGGGCATAAATAAGTATTTATATCACAGGAGGGCTGAGCCTTAACCCTCTGCACCTCCCTGCTCTGAGGAGGGCCACATCCAGGCACCCTTCCCCTTGGGTACGTGGTGGGACCACACCAACACCTGCAATGCCTTTGAAGACGTGAAGGTGATGGGGCTATATATAGACAGGGGCAGGTTGGGCCTGTTTCAGTGGAACTATCCTGTGGGAAGACAAAATCCTGCCAATGCTAAAACGCTTCCAAAAATCAGATTTTTTTCCCCCATTTTTCCGAATTTTCCAGGAGCTTCCAGAAAACCTGGGAAGCAGTAGCCCCTGTGAGTGCACGCCTATGTAGGGATGTATGCATGGCTGGAGTCAAAATGAGCTAGAAAAAGCCAATATATTCCTCCTGCATACCCATCTGCAGCCCAGGACCTCCTCTTTTTAATCTGCATGGATAAAGGATGCAGCTATAGCTGTATCCCCGTGGGTAATTCCCATGGGCAGGCAGGGTGGCAGGACCATGGGGAGTACGAGACCAGGGACTCTTTGGCATTGTTGCAAGTGCAGAGATATCAAACCAACATTTGCAAATTGCTGACAAACTTGGTTTTGTCTGTGGCGGATTGGCATTGCTCGTAGCCCTTGATCTCTATCGCTGCCAACAGAAGCTCTTAAAAAATTTATAAGTTGCCCTTCAAATGATGAGAGGAGCATTATTACCCTGCCTGATGCTCCAAGCCACCGGCGTTAGATGTGGAAATGCAGCTGGCTGAGGGGTGTTGGAGCTATGGGGGAGGTTTCTGAGCTGCTTCAAGCATCACTGTTGGTGTCTGATGTATCCCAGGGATTTCTCCCTTGGAAAAGGGCTCGAGTGTGAGGAGGAGTGGGTTGGAAGTGGGTGTCCTTCTGCAAGTGGTTGCGAGCACCCCGGGAACTTCAAGCTGGCACTTCCCAAGGATGGGTTGAACTTGGAGGGTGGATTGATACCCTGGAGTCATCTCCACCGCTTGTTATTTTTGGGAGTGGAAAACCCTCCCCAGCTGATGCTCTTTGTAGGCTCCTCCATAGGAACAATCCTGGATTAACCTGGTAGGAGCTCAGTCGCATGTTTGTCATGGTCAGAGCTAGCGATGGAGGACTCCAATGTCAAGAAGGGTTTGCCTTGCAATGAGACTAGAGTGTCCTCCAGAAAATAGGTTTTTGGATATAAATTTGATGCTGGGCTGGAGGAGCTACATGCTCAGTGGTGGTGGCATGGAGATCCTCCCTGCAGAGGTTTGGCTCAGTGGGTCTCTCAATATCACTCTGTCAGCACATGAAAAAGTCCAGGAGGCCATCAGTTTGGGCAAAGGAGATGCTGGCCTTCTTGGCTGTGCAGGATCAGGCTTGATGGAGCGGTGCTGGGTGAGCCCGAGGCACCTGAAGCTGGGAGTCATACCCCCATGAGACGCTGCAGCACCAACACCACGCAAATGCAGGTGCAGCTGCTGAAATCGTGCTCTGGGTGATGTTTGACTTCATCAAAGTTGGACAAAGAAGTGGTTGTGTCCTGCCACCCTTTGGAAGGAAATAAAACAAAACCCCCTAATTTCTTTGAAGCCATGTCGGAAACTTGATGTACAGGTGCAGGGGGTGTGTTGGTCCCACCCAGCCCCAAGCACCCCGCAGTAGCTGTTAAGATTCATCGAAACTCAGCAACTGTATAAAAGCTGGGGATTTCCATAAAACTTTTTTATTGATGCACATTCCCCTGGCTGCCTTCTGTATTTTTCCACTCTGGGTTTTCTGGTCAGGCTGGTGCTTGCCCATCTCTGGGGTGCCCAGGTCTCTGGGGCTGCTCTGGAAAATATTTCATGCAAAATAGCAAAAAATCTGCTGGAAAAACGCTCAGGTATCTTGTCTTTCCTGAATGGCTGGGGCGATGTGCCGTTGCCTGTCTTTGGGCAGACCCTGGGGATAGATACTGAGTGCCCTTCCTCTTCAGTGGGGACACCTGGGCGCCTCTCAGATGTTTCTGCTGCATAGATGGAAGGTGAGCACCAAAGACCACCCTGGGCATCTCCATGAGCCTTTGAAGGGTACAGGAGGTTGTTTTGCACTCGGGATGGGGTGGTGGGAGCAGAGCCTGGCTGCTGTACCCCAACAGCAGTGACAGCCACCACATTGGCCCCAGGCTGTGCAGGGGCAAGCTTGCATCTCTGGAGATCCTAGATGTGATGCCAGCAGGGCAAGCCAGGACCACTTTGGGGTGCATCGTCTCACCTATGCCATGGTCTGGTGATGTTCTATGGGAGAGAATAAATGGGAATCACTGTCTGTGAGAAGCACAGACCACAGATACTCCAGCCCCTGATGACTCTTTCTGGCAGAGAGGGACCATGGGTGGTGGTGGTGGTTTCTCTGGCTCACCAGGACAAATCCTGTCCTGGAGGGATGCCTGGGTGCATCCGCCTCCCTTCACACCCCCTTGCCCAGGGATCGTCCGTCCTCGGGGATATCCCCAGCATCCCCCCACCACAGCTTGCATACATAGTCACAGGCCATGACTCATGTATGCAGCCACCCCCTGCCACACACCCCTCTTCCTTCCCACCCCCGAGTGCCTAAATATACCTCCAGCTCCATACTGACACCCCCTCCTGCGCTCCCCAAACCACACGCCTTTTCTCTCCCACGCTCCCCCTGCCTCCCGTGCTGTCACCCCCCCGCACCCTGTCTCTCCCATAGAGAAGGGTCCCGCGGGGATGCCGGGGACAGCCCGTGCCTGCCCAGGAGGCTCCAACCCATTTCTCCCCCCACCACCCATCTCCACCAGCGTCCCGCCGTTTGTATTAATGCACCGCTCAAAATACAACCTGTGGTAGAGGAGATATATTTAGACTAAATCCCTCACAGGTGATTGTGGGGTGGGGGGGGGGTAGGGGCAGGGGGAAGCAGGGCTTAATTTTTCACTGTGATGGTTTAGCCTCCAGGTCTCTTCAGAAGCTGTGCTCCCATCCCAGCAGTGCCAGCAAAACCCCCAAGGTAGTAAGTGCTTTTGGGGACAACCCCCCTCCCACTGAATCTCACGTCTCCCACGCAGATCAGAAACCCCGCAGCACCATCTGAACCCTCCTCAGACTGTCTATCTATCACTACTGATAGATTTTGTTGCAGGGTTTTTTCAATAACTTTTTCTTTGTAGACCCCTTGATCTCGGCGTTGTACCCTGTGCAAAGCAGCCTGTGCTCGCTTTCTTTCTCTGAAGGCTTGTGTTAGGAAAAAAGGGATGTTTTTTTTCCCTGTTGAGGTACATGTGCATGCTCCAACCCTCTAGCAAATGCAACATGATTCGAGGTGGTTTTGCTTGAGCTGATCCCAAAAGATGCGTGCTTTTGTGCTGCAAACCCAGCTCATGGAAGGGTGACAGTTCCCACTGGGCGTATGGTCCCCAGCTCCTTCTCTCCAACCATTCATCCATCCATCCATCCATCCATCCATCCATCCATCCATCCATCCCTCCCTCCCTCCCTCCCTTCCTGGCTTTCATCTCTCTCCATCTGTTTAGGCAAGGTGTTTTCTCCTTTGTGGATGTATAATGTTGCCTCTTACACATGTGTTGAGCAGGTCTGCAATGCACCTACAGCATTTCCTCACTCTCCCCATCATCCAGGGCTCTGCTGGGCTGGGTCCAACCCTGCACACAGCAAGCTCTTACCCTCAGCTTCATCAAGGACTGAGCCACAACTTGAGTAGTTTCTGGGTGTCCAGTGATATTTCCACTTCTGGCAAGCACAGAAATGGTGCCAGCAAAGGTTGAAGGCATCTCACAGGTCTCTCGAGCACCATCTCTTCTTCCTGGGAGCTGTGAACACGGTGGACGGAACACACCAGCAAGAAAATAGGGTAAATCATGACAGCAAATAAGATTTTCATCTTCATGTAAAGTTTCCACTTTTTACAAGGAAATTACCTTCCTTTTTTTTCTTTTCCCTGTCGCCTAGAAATAAAGCGGCAGTAGATGGGAAGCCCACCACCTGTGGCGTTATGGGTGTTCAGCAGAGATGACGCTGGGTAGGCACATGTGCATGCAGTTCCTCATCCAAGTCAAACGGAAATGAGAGGATGAAGAGAGCCCTTCCCCTGCACACCCTGGAGCACCAGCGCCTCCCCTTGCAGGGGGGGTGAAGCAGCAGCGTTTGCCTGTTTTGGGGGGGCATTGGAAGTACAGTCGTGCTCTGAGCTCCCTGTGGGCCAGGAGCAAATGCTGCCTTGGCAGCGTGATTATCGGAGGCTGGAAAACAGGTGAGGAAGGTTGGAATCATTTCTCTCATCAAAGGAGGTGTGTTTTATGTCTGCAAACCAAAGACTGAAATGAGAGTTTGGGGTTTATTTGGGAAATAAAGCTCTTTCTCTCTCTATTCATTCATTGTTTTTGTTGTTTTTGTTTTTTTCCTTTGCCTTCCTGCAGTCTATTTATCTAATCCATTTATATCTATTCATTTATCTGTCTCCTGTTTATGCGGAATATCTTTCAATATACATCTATGCCTGTTCCTTTCTGCATTATTTCTCTTGCCCTTATGTATCACCACCAATCTAACTAGAAAATCTCTCCCTTTCTCTCCATCTTCTTTGAATAAAATTTGGCTTTTGGACTGTTTCTCTTTCTCCCTCTACCTGTTGCACACTTGCAACTTTTCCTAACTATAACCATCGTTCCTCTTGAACACAATATTTTAAGAAAATATGTCATTAGCGAGGAATTTGATTGATTATGTACGTTATGCATTTGGGGATGTGATGTGGAGCTGGGGCACATCCCTGTGATGGACTGCGATGGAAGAATATCAGTGACAAGGAGGTGTGTGAAGCCCTGGGCAGATATCACCAGGTCTTCATGGTTTTGGGGAAGGAATAAGCCCTTCTCCCCAAGTTCTCACTGGGGTTGCAAACATCAAGTTGTGTTGCTTTCAGGCCATGTCCCTCCTCCACCTCTCATTCCTGCCAGCGTGACTCAGAGCCATCTCGGCATTCCTGGCAGGTATCGTTTCCCACCAGCTCTCAGCAGCACCGACGGGTCAAATGCTCATTTATGCTGTTTGTGCATCACCAGGCTGCAGGGATTGGTGGGCAGGCAGTTAAATAATTTCTTCATGCCATATCCCCTGGTGCCCTTGATTAATTTTGTTCTCAGCGTATCTTGATTTTGTGCTGAGGTCTTGTCCCCACCATCCTGCTGATGTTTAACCTTCTTGATGCCAGCACGGTCAGCCCAGAGCAGGACGTTGTCTCCTCTGCTAGCCCAGCTTAGTTCTCCTTCCTCCTGGGGAGAGTGAATCAGCCTGTTTTAAGCCCCAGATGCTTTCTTTGGACACAGACGCTCAATGCCCTTTCCACCTTTGCAAGGTGATGTTGCTTAAACACAGTTCTCCAAGAAGCCTGCTTCTCATGACAGGGACAGAGGGCTCGAGTGACCCCAGCACATCTCCAAAAGTCACAGGTATTGTCAAGGGTCACTAACATAAAATCATAGAATGGTTCGGGTTGGAAGGGACCTTAAAGGTCATCTAGTTCCAGCCCCCCTGCCCTGGGCAGGGACACCTCCCACTAGACCAGGCTGCTCAAAACCTCATCCAGCCTGGTCCTGAACACTTCCAGGGATGGGGCATTGACAGCTTCCCTGGGCAACATGTTTGCTTTAATATACTAATGTCTAGTTATTGTATTAAATTAGCAAGGAGTAGCCATCAAGAAGAGAAGACACCCCTTTCTCATGTAATAAGTTCAGTGATGGAGTGCCTCTTGGATATGTTGCTGGTAATGTGTTGGCCATGTGGAAGATGACTGGCCCTGACGGCAATTATTTGAGCCTTTTGAGAGACAGAAAAACAAAAAAGGGCTTCATTCCCCTTCACTTGATCAGTGTGATCTGAGTGCAAATTACCTTGATGTTCTTGTGATATGGATGCTCTTACACATGGTGTGCTGGTACAGTAAAGGAGCTCGATTGCAAGGTGGACAGGCTCTGGAGGGTGTTTGTGTCTGGAGATTTCCCCTCCTCCTGTATTTTCACATTCTTGGTGGGTTTTTTTTTTCTGAAATCCCCAGTTGCCTGAATCATGCTATTGTCTGAGGGAGAAGCTCAGCATTTCCTACAGACAACCAAATACATCCCTAGTTTACATGCGTGACACTGATGTTGTCAGGCTTGAGGAGAGAAAGAAGTTGAGCTGTTTCTAGAGAGGGAAACTCAGCTGTGTAATTACATGCATTACCAGATGTTGCTGCCTTTAAATCCCCGGGCAGGGCAGTGCTGCCTACTGTCCTGATCCCCATGGCTGCCCCTTCCCATTGCTTTCTATCTTCTCCAGCAGGACCATCTTCTTGGCCTGCCCCATCTCTCCCTAGGCACACCCTCATCTCCTGTGTTGCTGTCTTCATCTCCTTTCTCAAGTGTACATACCTGCTGCCCTGCTCCCATCACATCTTGCTGCAGGATCTTCTTCTTGGACTGTTGCTCCATCCACGGTCCCAGGAAACTCTTCCTTAATACAATCCTCGTACCTTCAGCAATCCTCCCCTTCTCTTCACAGTTGTCTCCTCTCCAACCAAGGAGCTTGTCTGGACCCTGCTTGCTGGAAGCCCTTCCCAAAAGTGGCCACTAGACATGGAAAAACCTCACATGGATTACAGTTTTTGAACACCTGGGTCAAGTCCTTCAGGAGGCATATTTGGCATACATATCCCCTTCTTCTTTTTAGCAACAGCTGTCTTCCTCATGGCCATTTCTTCTATTGCAGAGCTCCTGTGGGACACCTCTCAGGAAAACAAGGTAAACTTGCTGAAATTATTTCCCAAATGTAAGTTATTAGCATGATTTTCTCATCAAAAAACAATAACAGAGGATTTATCTTCTTTTTTTGTTTTGATGGAAGCCGGGATGTGTAAGAAAGCCAGCAACACATATCCACTAGATAATTAGATTGAAAGAAAACCACCCCTCTGAAGACAATGAGATGATAAAAGAGATCAGGGTCCCTGGGAAAACTTAATCCTTCCCTTTTTTCCATTACTTATCAGGTTATTTCACTTTGCTATTAAGAAATTTGATTTGCTGATGAGCAGGAGAGGAAGCTTCCAGACTCAGGAAAAAAACAGTTGGGTTGCATGAGGACAAGCTATTAAAGATTCAGCGATTGTACAAGTCCCAAAGGTAGAGAGTCCCCCGTGAATTAGCATGGGACCCAGGCTTTTTGGTGGAACAAGGCTGATTAGACCCTTCTTCTGTCACTGGAGATGTCCTACAGTCACCCTCAATAACAGCAGATAAAAATAGTCACTTCACCAAGCACCTGTCCATCCACACTTGCCTGTATCTCTTTGACCATTGAGACTGGATGAGGTCTCGGGGAACCTGGATGTCTGTATGGATTCAGGTCTTATAGGGGTTTCTTTGGGGGTGGGGTGGGTAATTGTGTCTTTCATAGAGTTGGTTGGAAGGAAAAGGAGGGTCCCCATGTTCTCATGATCAAGGCTACAACCTGGGAGGAGCCGGCCAAGCTGGTTGCTCCTGCTATGTGCAAGGGTGTTCCTGCAGCCTTGCTTGCAGCAAGAGGGGACCCTAACAGGAGGACATCTCCCCTCATGGCATGTCCTTCCTCAGGAGCTTCCCCCACCACTGTACAGCTCCTCCCTGTGAGGCTCTTTGCTTGTGCATGGGACAGTCATTTGCAGGAGGAAGCATCCTCTCAGTCTCATGGAGATCCTCCCAACATGGGACATCTGCTTGGAGGTCCTTGGGGTGCAGGAGCCCTTTCTAATGAAAATCTCAACTGAAAAGCTTCCCACCATGGGGAAGATGCCATTGCCTTTTTTCCTTTTTTAAATCCCCCTTTTGCTTCTGGTTCCTTCCCCTGGTGCTCGGTGGTTTGGTGATGACAGATCCTTTCACAGCTGATGGACCCACCGGTCTGACACCCACAGGCAGATGCCACCTCTTCTTCAAGAAAGTGGTGAGATGTCCTGGCCAGCCCCATGCAGTCGCAGAGCCAACCCCTCTCTGGAGCATGCACACGTACCCCAGACTCAGGTAGTCTCTTGGATAATCACAAGAAGCCCTTCATTGCTTCAATGGTTAGAAGGACTTCACCAACATCCATCAGAAAGTTTTGGGTGGTTTTTGTCCAAAGTTCTGCAGCTGAAGGCAAATGAGAAAGCCTGACCACCTCAAGCACTGAAAAATACCCCTCTCAAACTCTGGGAAATAACTACCAAAGTGGACTGGATGCCTTGTAGTTGTCTACCTATTTTTACAAATTCTTTTTGTGTACTTACTAAATGCTAGGTGTTTTGTTTCCAGGTGACAAAGGAAGGTTTGAACTCATGGGGTTGCAGTATCTATAGCTGGAGGTACTAAGGATGGTGTAAAGGTCTTGTGAGATGTGGAATAATGGGATCCAGCTTCTCTGGGAGCAGGTGGAAGAAGGGCAGCACCTGACTGTGGTGTGCTCCACCTGCCTCCCCAACACCAGTGATGAAGAGAAACTGAGGCAGCTGCTCTGGGTGTAGAGGGTGGCAGGGTATCAGAGCTGGACCTAGACTGCTGCCTCCAAATGGACAAGACAAAATAGCACATCTTCTGCCTGCCTTGTTCCTTGCAGCATGAGCAGGGGTACCCATGGGTGCTCAGTTCTCCAACTGTACTGCAGAAAATAAAACTTGTATTGTCTGCCTTGCCAGTGGGATGTTCTTAGGCTTAATAGAGAGATGAGGTGTCCCCATGTACCTTGCAAAGCTGTGATGGGGTCCCCCACTGCCACTGCAAAGCTGGTCTGGGATGAGCCTCGCCAGCACTGATGCTTGGGGTCTGCTGTATGTGGGAACACATGGGCAGGAGGGAGAGGCAGCCCCATGTCACACGATGGTGAGCAGGGAGCTCTTGAGGTGTGGGCCCTTCCGTTCCCTTCCTTCCCTTCTCTTCCCTTGGGACCACCATGACACGGCTGCCTGCAAGCATGGGAATTGCTCCAGCCCTTTCTCGCCCTGCTGCTCAAATTGGCCTTTCATTGCCCCCAAAGGAAGGAATCCACTAAATGCCACGGCTGTTCTTCAGCTGTAATGAAGCTGCACAGCTGGACCCAGACCTGCTATCGGGTTGCGTCCTGGCTGCAGTCCAGTGCGGGTAATTACGCTGAGGAGCAATGTCTCCACGGTCCTTCCCTGGAGTTTCAATCAGCATCGTTATTTCTTGCTTCCCCTCCTTCTCCGCGTGCCTCTGGGAGGGGGACAAGACCGGATCTCCACCACACTGCCTGTCTGGCTTAAAGATGAGATTTTTTTTCCCCACTTGCCATGGGAGGTTTTCCTTCTTTTTCCAGCCCAGGCACCTCTTCAAGGAGGAGGCGCGGTAGCTGAGGTGGCACTAGCTTGCCCCTCCTGCCTGGCTCTGGGAGGGAGGCTGCAAACTCACATCAAGGAGTTTGGCTGAGCTTTTTAGCATGAATTATTAATTCATAGCCAGCCTTTCTTGGAGCAGCACTCTGCCTAATTCTGGAGCACCCACTGCAGAGCAGATTTATTGCAGCCGGCAGGAGCTTGTATTTATATTGTCACCGTCATCCCCCCCAAATTCATTTGCATGTGCCCATGGTGGGGGTTCATTTCACCCTTTGCTTCAAGGTGTGTCCAGCAGTGAGTCTAGGAGAACCGACTCCTTGCTCTGCTGCTCCTGGAGTTGATTTGGACATTGGGACCTCTCTCCTGGCAGGATGGTCTTCCCTCTTCGCTTTGCTTCCTCCTCCACCTGGAGACTCGCTCTTAGGCTGTTTCCTTCCTGGGAGTTTGATGGATGGAAACCTCTCACATGAGTTTGATGCAATGGGAGGTGTTTGGAGACTGCTTTCATCTCTGGTTGTATCAATAATTAATATGTTGATCCAGAGCAATATTATAAACAGGGTAAACATTTTTTTTTCCCCTCCCCTTTTTTTCTTACATTTTTTGGTAAACAGCAAAAGAAAAACAGCAGCTCACTGCACAGTGGGGACTTTTCAGTCTTTCTGCGGGGCTTTTACCCTCCTCCCTGCTGAGATGCTCTTTCCAGTCCTCTGGTCAGATGGGTTGGAGATGGCCATGGCTGTATCCAGCCCTGGGCCCTTGGATAGGTGGCATGGCTCAGTGGCTCCATGGAGGGTGAACAGTATCTGGCAATTTTAAAGTTTAGACTTTTTAAAGCTCTTCTTTTAATGGGAAACTCACATATAATGGTATGGAGTCCTTTCAAAGCAGCTGAGAGCCCTCCGGTGACGTTCAGCTCATTTGTGTTTTGGAGGCTGCTAAAAGGCCACTCTGTGGGGACACCAGTGCGGGCACTGTCTCATTGCAAGCGGTTTCCCCAGCATCTTCCCAGAGACTATTTTCATTTCTTCATCATTTTTTAATCCTAACTCCTCTAAGATATAAATTTGGGTTTAGCAATCATGTCACGGCTCAATGTGTCCATCAGGGTTGAGGAGATCTCAGGAAGAGAGTCTGAAGCATCCTTGGCAGAGAGTTTCCAGCAGCTGAATCTCCAAACTCTACTTGGGCAACGAATGAAGGGCACCTTTCCAGAAGCCTTCAGTGCCTGACTTGCTGACTGCTGACTTAAAGTATCTTGGCCTTGGCATCGAAATAGTTTTGAAGGTTGTTTCATCAGCCGGTTGACGTTTGTTCTGGAGAACACCACTGCTAACATGATTCACCTGAGGCCAATTATACCTGTGGCATTTGAACTTCTTAAATATGCAGATAGGCCTTTCTTCCTCTCCCTTGTCTGCAGAAGGTGCCTCTGTCTTTCATGATATTCCTTGGGGTTCCACAGTCCAAATTAAAATATCATCTGCTATAACTTTATCACCTCCTAATCCCTCAAATATCTGCTAAATTACTCTTTGAAATACCTTGGGAGCAGAACTAATTCCAAATGGCATTATCTTAAATTTGCAATGTCCAATTGGTGTATTAAAAGTCACTAGCTTTGAGCCCTATTCATCTAATTTTACTGGCTTTAATAGATGTCCTGCCTTCATGCTGAGAATATTTCTGCTTCTGAGAACATTGCTAACTTTTCATTAAGAGTTTCCAGTGGATAATGTCTCCATTTAAAAGGCTTTACTTAAACCATATAAATCAATCTGCATCTATCATTTATTTGGCTTTTTGATTCCTACCCTTTTCAGTTAACACACTACGTTTAACCTAGTCTGTTGGTTGATACAGTCTGGAGGGATGAAAGACGATGGTAGGACAAGTTGTTTGGTCCTGACACAGAAGGTAATCCCAGGATGTGCTGGCGAAGCAAGCTTATTCCTACCCCACCAGTTTTGGGTGGTTTCCTCTCCTGTCAACCTTCACCAGTGTGGTAGGATGCGTGTCTCCCTCCTGCCACTGGGAAAAGATTGAGTTTCTCTGCAAGCTGATTAATAGCCCTGTTGATGTTGCTATGCACCTTTTCTCAATCATTTCATCCTTCTGGCAGAAACCTGTACCTGCAAGGAGGGCACTCTGGTAGGAAAGCCATGGGCTGCCCATGCCAGGGTTGTTCGGGATGCTCTCCTGGGGCTTTGCCTGCACCCATTATTCCCCCGCCAGCAGAAGCTGGAGGACCAGCTGTGTCAGACTGTGGACCAGTGTTTTTTCACTGTTTCCATCTGATTTGGATGGAAAAAGGACAACAAACATACAAGCAAAGTTTCCTGGTGGATGAGCTCCAGGGCATGAAAGCAGTTTGAGAAGCAATGAGTTGTCTTCAGACCAAACTTCCCTCGAGGGGCACCTTGCTCCAAATTTCCTTCTGGGTTTGGGACATCCAAGTTTGTCTTTTTATTGAATCCTCTCTGCAAGCCGGATCTAAACTGGTTCTCCTGTGATGTTGTAGGATGGGCCCTGGTGAGACCTTCTGCTTCATTTCCAGCTTCAGTTCATCTTCTTGGGGTGGGCGTGCAGTGACGTACCTGCTTGACACTGGGACTTGCCCAGATCCTGGGAATGGGACATGGTCTCCTTGCACAAATAGGTGAAGCTTGAACACACATGATCCTACAACAAATCACAAAGGGTCCACCATTTATGTGGTATCAGATAAGGATTCATCTTCTCAAGCATTAGCTAGGCACACATCCAGCACATAGGAGCTGAAATGAGTTAACAGGCAGGGAAAAAGCTCCAAAAAAGAGAAAAATCAGAGAAAAATTAAAGAAAAGACCTTGAGGGTTGCTAACCTGGCGCCTCTGAAAGCTGAGCCAAGCTGCCATCTGCACGCAGCTCTCTTCCAGCTACGTGGGCGAGGGAGACAGCAAGAGAAGCTGGAAGTACAGAGGCTGCCAGATGAGGAAACAGGCTGCAGGGGAAGGGAACCAGAGGGAGACGCTCTCAGATCATGAGCACCTTTGAAGTCTGCAAAGGAGAGGAAATTGCTCCTCACCCCCCTTGGGATAGCAGGCTGGCACGCTGTGACTTTTAAATTTGATTTTAGTGAGGTGGAGGCGAAGGACGGAGGTAGGGGGAGGGAGGGAGGGAGGGAGACTGTCGTGTCTCCTACCATGAAAGAGGGATCTCAAATTCTCTGGCATAGACTTGCTTTTCCTTTGAAAGTCATCCCCAGGAGTTGATCTGATGAAAGATAAAGATCTCCTGCTGGGAGATGGTTCGCTGCCCATCTGCGTGAGACTTGCCTTGGCAGCACCGGTGCCATGGGCTTGGGGCATCCACCCCGCTGTACACCAGCCAACATGTCCCCTGGCTGGGACACCAGCTCAGCCCCAGCCCGCTTGGACCTCCTGGGCAGGAGTAGGATGCTGGAGCGCAGGGTGGGTCCACAAGATGCCCCCTCCTGAGAGCCACACTTGGCCAATGCAGCCAGGGAGCAGAGGGAGAGTTTGATGGCCAAGGGGCAGGGGACACAGCTCTGGGTGTCCCTGGGTGGTGGCATCTTGCCACATTGCCACTGCTGCCAACAGTGCTGGCAGGAGCTTGGGATGGAGTAGGAAGATGATGATGCACACACTGGGTAGTGCTGAGCCGGCTGCGAGGTGGTACCCAATGCCCATGGGGAGCCTTTGTGCCACCGTGGGGACCAGGGGCTCAACGCAGGGAGGTGTACCTCAATCCTCTGCCCGGGCAATGATGGGACACTAGCAACTCTGGCTTGACCATTTACATGGCATTTTTGCAGCCCTCCAGGACATTTAGCTTTGAAGGGTGTGATGCCTCAAAGCACTGGGAAGCGTTTGGGCATCACTCAGGCTCTGGCTGATTGTTTCTTCTCTGGGAGGTTGCAGCAGGAGGCTGGGCTGGACAGACAGTGGGGACGGGAGAGGCAATCCTCTCCCACTTTGGCTCTTGTTGCCATGCTTGTTTCTGGGGACTATGCACCATATGATGTTTCCTCCATATTTCCAGGCTGGTACAATTGCACTAGGCATCCTGATTTCTCTCTTGCTCTTCCAGCATGTCCTCACCTTCCTAGAGGACCCTGATGCCCTTGAGGGTGTCTGTACCAGCCTGGGATGGCCCTGCAGGGCTCTGCTCCCCTCCGGGGACACCCTGTGTGCATCAATTTCCCCATGGAAAATCAGGCAGGATATTCACTGGGTTTGATTTCAAGGAATGAATCTCCTCCCATCCTTTGGGTAGGACTCTGGTACTGGGGCCAGCTCATTTCCAGGCTGGCTTCCAGCAGGGAAGGGTTGGAGGCCACATGGCAGCTGCTCAGATGATGGGGCTGGAGCTGCCAGCAATTTTCTGCTGTGACCAAAATGATCTTTAATAAGTGCACCAGGGATTTCTTCCTCGCCCACACCCCCTTCTCTCTGTGCCCTTGGAGTTTGGATGAACTGTGGCATGCTCGAGCAGTGGGGGCTGCTTGGCAGGCAGAGGAGTGTCACCAGCTGGGGGGGCATCTTGGTGAGCTGGTGCCACATCTCCCCTGGCCAGATGCATTCAGATGGATGTATTTCTTTCCTTTCTGTTTGCTCCTGGGGAGGGCTTCCCGCTGCCACAACAGACCTGATGAAGCTGTGAAGACAAATGGGAGCCATGGACGGGGGATGGACAAAAGGGAGCCATGGGCATGGGCTCAGCACAGCCTGGCGTCTCCTCTGCCCGTGTTTGCGCCCAGCAAATTGCTTGTCTCTTTTCAAAAATCTCCCTTTCCTCCCTGTTTCTGGGAGAGTTTTTGGGATATCTGTTCCCCCTCTTGCTTTTCTTTCTCCAGTGCTGTGAAGCCTGGTGCGCCCGGCCTGGTTGAGGAACCCTGGAGCTGGGATGGTGGCCCTGGGATGAGCCAGTGAATTCCCCGTCTGTGTCAAGGATGTGCTGGGCTGTTTGTGCCAGGAGTCCCTGAGGGAAAGAAAATAATCCCCAGCCCTCTGGGATATTCAGGAAATCTCCCAGAGGGGAACTTTGTGATGTCGCTCCTGCAGTTTTCTTGCAGAACATGCAGTTTTATTGAACTGGAAAAATTCCTAGAAGTGTATTAATATGAAAAAAAACCCTCATTATGGCAAAAGTGTCATAATGGATCTTTTCAATCTCATTTCATTTGGATAGTCAAAATGTTTCATCGAGACATTAGTGCTTTAATTTCATCCAGACTTTTCTACTGTCTCACTTATGTATGTCATACTTTGCATTACACATATCAAACATTACACGAATTGGAACATCCTTACTTATCAAAATGAAATTCCCTTTTGGAATTTCTTACGGGACATAGAATTCCTTCCAGCAGTGCTAAACCGAGAGATGTGCTTGATTTTGGGATACGGTACCACTTTTCTAGATATTTTTCTGGGGACAGCAACAAGTCGTTCACTCTGAACCCTACAGAAGGCAATTTAGCTCCAAGCATTGTATCTCATAAGCTTTCTATCTCTGACCCTGTTTTGTCACCCAGGATCCCTCCCAGCACAACAGAAGCACTTGCTTCAAGCTGAGCTTAACTGATAAATTAGATAATAAGGGGTGGAGAGAGGGAGGTGCTTAGGCAGCAGGGGGTGATTCTAGAAGAGGGGAGGTGAGAAGATGGAGGTTGTTAACACCCTATGGTGGCAAGTTGCTGGGACCTTTCTTGGCCTACAGAGGTTTCACCATGAGCTTCATCCTGGGGCGATGCTGTGAGTTATCTCTCAATAATTGCTTGAGGATGGAGCTGCTCCAACTCTCTGGCTCAGCCCGACCCCTCGGTGCATTGCTGCAGCCCCCTGAGCCCCTTCCTCTTGAGCACCCACCCTGTAAATTTGCAGGAGGATTACTTTTGAAGTCTTATATTCCATCACTAAATAATTTGGTTCCTCTTGTTTTGGGGATTATTTATAACCCCTAGCCCCAAAATGGGAGCTCCCCTTGGTGAGCAGGTCCCCAGGAAGACCCTCACTGCCTAGCATGTGGCTCCATCCCTTCCCAGCCAGACTTTGGCAAGACTCAGTTATCTTTTTTTCGCATCTCTGCAGAGCTATAGGATGGAAAGCAGCCTTTGAAGGAAGGCAAATAGCCCGTCATCCTCCACTGTGGCTTGGGTTCTGCTGCCCTCACTTTCCACCCAGAGTTTTGTGGGTCCTTGGATACCCTTGATCCTCGCAGCTGGATGGTGAGCTGCATCCCCAGATGCACCCAGGAGCAGAGCAGTTTGCACTTATCAAAGTCTGTTATTTTGGTATTTCCTTTTCAAAAAACAAAAAAAAAAAAGGACAAAAGCTTGCTTTTTTTCTTTTTCTTTAATTTTTTTCTCATTCTTGAATACTTTGAAAGGGAACATCAACTTCTTGCAGTAAACCCATTTTGACATCCAAAAAATTCATGGAATTTGGAAGAACTGGAAGAATTTTGGTCTCTGGACTCTCAGAAACAACAGGCAGGAAAAAAATACTGGTCTGAGCAAAAAGCAGTTTCCCTCCCTGCATCATCACCCTGATTTGCATCCCTGGCTGAGAGCAAGTCCTTCCTATTAAAAATGCTACTTATTTTTTTCCAGATATGCACACAAAGCAGTTTTTAGCCCAATATTAATTGGGCTTGGAATGCTGCAGAGGTGAAGCCGTCCATTTAAGCGGACTAGACAGATAGATTGGCTTTCAGGGCTGCAGCAAAATGAATCCATCTCTTCCCTCGGTCTCCTAAAGGCCAGTTTTTATTAGATCGGGAGAAGAGGGGGGGGAAATAAATAATAGAGAGAAGAACAGGTCAGCAAGAAGGGGAAGGAAGATGCGACGTGCAGCAAAGAGACCAGATTGCCTGCCTGGAGGTTGGGTTATGGTTTCTTTTCCCTCTATCAAGGGTGCAAGATAAACAGAGACAGAAGGTTGGAAAGTGTCCCAGAAAGGTCTCTGCAGAAACAGGCCAAACGTATTTAAAGTGGATAAACAGCAGGCGAAGAATTGCACCAAAATTTTGAGTCAAGGGGTATGAAATTAAACCCTTTAAAGCTGCTGCAGATGCATCAGGTACATGATCTCCACCCTAACTGCCCCCAGCCTGCCTACAGAGGTGGAAGACTCCAGCAGATCCTCTAAGCATGGCTCTATCCCCATCCCTCCTCCAAATGTCCCCCCTGGGCTGGCAGATTTTCCCCATCAGCACGCGAGGATGCTTGGTTGGTGTTCATGAGGACCTTCTGTTTTAAGGGCATCATGCTAAGAGGGCATCCTATGGCTGCATCCATCTGACTGCGAGATCCTGAAACCTCCCCTGGTGGCACCAACATCTCCATCTCCTGCCTCTTTTCTGCTTTGGAAGGATTCCTGTATTTATGGGTTTGCTATATTGCACAAATAAATCAAGCGTGAGTTGGGGGCAGCCCATGCATGGCACCAGTGTTCAAGCGTGGAGCCCAATGCCGTGGTCATCCTGGTGTGTTGTCACCAGGACACAGAGCAGCTGTGCTGGTGTGGAAGGAGAACAATGAGTGAGATGGTACCCACTATCCCCACTAGCTGGGCAGCCCCAGGACTTCACTGTGATGCTTCAGTATATAACTATACCTATGGATTTGTTGTGTGGATGCCATAGTGGGAGATCAGCAGCTTGAGACTGGTGGTTAATACCTGCTTGATGGCTCAGCTGGGTCAGGAGGAGCAGTGGTGTCACTTTCTGACCATGGCAAATACTCTGGTGTACGGGAGTATCTCCTCGTGTGTCCCAGCTTGGCCAAGATCTGGGCTTTGCAGTGATGCTGTGCAGAGGTGGGAGTGCTGGTACCTGTTGTGGAGCCTGGGGTTCACACCTGCAGTCACCAAGCAGGGGGATCTGGTGGGGGAGCATCCTTCTGGGTGGTGGGACCTGGAGATCAGGCTGTGCCAGGGGCTGGAGGCACCTTGCTTGCCATAAAGCCACCACTGCATCTGGAAATGGATTTTGCCGGACAGTTTGGCTGTGTTTTGCTTGGAGCCGCTCATTTGGGAAATATTTTTTTTTTGAGTGGAGAAAGAAATCCCAAAGGAAGCTTTTTAAACTAAGATGGAATAAAAGAGAGGGACAGCATAGAATCATAGAATTGCTGAGGTTGGAAGGGACCTTCAAGATCATCAAGTCCAACCATTAACCTACCCTGACAAAAACCACTTCTAAACCATGTCCCTAAGCACCACATCTACGCTTTTTTTAAACACCTCCAGGGATGGTGAATCCACCACCTCCCTGGGCAGCCTATTCCAATGTTTAATAACCCTTTCAGTGAAAAAATGTTTCCTAATATCCAATCTAAACCTCCCCTGACATAACTTGAACCTGTTTCCTCTTGTCCTGTCACTTGTCACCAGGGAGAAGAGGTCAGCCCCCATCTCTCTACACCCTCCTTTCAGGTAGTTGTAGAGGGTGATAAGGTCTCCCCTCAGCCTCCTCTTCTCCAGGCTAAACAACCCCAGTTCCTTCAGTCGTTCCTCATACGGTTTGTCCTCCAGGCCCCTCACCAGCTTTGTAGCCCTTCTCTGGACATGCTCCAACACCTCAATGTCCTTCTTGTAGTGAGGGGCTCAAAACTGAACGCGGTACTCGAGGTGGGGCCTCACCAGTGCCGACTACAGGGGGATGATCACTTCCCTAGTCCGGCTCACCACACTATTCCTGATACAGCCTAGGATGCTGTTGGCCTTCTTGGCCACCTGGGCACACTGCTGGCTCATATTCAGCCGGCTCTCTACCAACACTCCCAGGTCCTTGGGGTGTTGGCATCGGTGGTGGGGGAGCATGCAGGTGGACCTCAGCAGGTTGAAGGTCTCCATCCAGGGTGCATTCCCCCTTGGGCACCATCCTGCACCTCACAGGCTCTGTGTCATGGGGCAGGACGCCCATGGGTGCTGGGGGCAGAAGACCCCCACCTTGTTGAGGGCTTAAATGACTTTGGTTTTTCTGTACGAGTGGTTGCACAACAGCCATGTCCAAGGCTCCTGTACATCAATGGGGGGCAGAGCAGGGAGGACAGCCAGAAAATGTGGGGTCTGGGGTTCTTTTTGGATGTGGGTGACTTGGTCACACTACTGGTTGATGTAAACCTCCAGAAAAATGTATCGATTCATCACATGTGCTTTTACTCCACCAAAGGGAAAGCCCAAATCTGCTGCCCTGTCTTGGAAACCTGGGTTTCAAGTTTGGGCCAGTTTCTGCCAAACACAAGGCGTGGGGGAGGAAAGAAAATACAGGAACTTTATTTGAACCCTTCTGGAGATTTATATTTTTTTTTCCCGTGATGAGTTTTGTATTATTGAAGTGGCTAGCTTACCAAGAAGTTTATTTTTAATTGTTCCCATGAGATCCTTTTGATAAAATGTCTCTAAAATAGAAATATATGTTATTAAATACATTCATATGTATTATTTATATATCTTGTACATGTTTTTATTTTTATACATATATTTATTTTTTTAATATATATATATGCCTATACTGGTTACCTTTCTAATAGCCCCAGTAATGCCCCTTTTATCCCTGGCAGACTTGCAAGGCTGGTGGAAGAGAGATCTCCTGGCACAAAAAGAAAGCCGTCCTGAAAAGACTA
This sequence comes from Alca torda, assembly GCA_008658365.1. NCBI lineage: Eukaryota > Metazoa > Chordata > Aves > Charadriiformes > Alcidae > Alca > Alca torda. The sequence goes on along the minus strand of CM018083.1, from coordinate 20,122,014 downwards.
ACCCCAAGAAGCCATCTTTTTCTTAGGATCTTATGTCTGGGCGTCCCGTGCCCAGGTGCCGGTGCCTTTTTTTATCTTCCCTACCTCGCCTGCAGCAGATCCTGGTCCTTGGGACCATGTGTTTGCTAAATCAGATCAGAGCCGGGCAGCGAGGAGGCAAAGGGTGGACATGAAAATTTAATGGCTCTGTATCTCTAAAGGCTGGAAATCAGGCTGCTCCGGGTGGTTTTTATTTTTCCATCTTGTACACCACTGATTTTAGCATTTTAAATGCTTAAAGAGCTGCTCCCCACTCCAGGAGCTGCGGCAGGGACCCTTGATCTGATGCTTGGGGAGGATGGAGATCTCTTTTTTTTTCATGTGGGGCTTGGCTATAAGGCAAGAGTCTGTATTCACTCAGCTTGGCAATGAACCTTCCTTTCTTCTTCAGAATGAGAGAATAGTGCCGGTCCAACAGTAAATAAAGGTTATAATACCCAATATAAACATTCACTGGTGTCCTACACCCACATGTCTGCATGTTGCCTGGTTACAAGTAGAAAAGGCTAGTGGCTTATTTATCTAGGAAATATGTCCTGGGTATAACCTCATGTCTGAATTTAAACCAGTGTAATTCACTCCGAGCAAACAACAGGATAGGTGATCTCAGTGTGATTTGTCTCCTTGCCCCCTGTAATTTTCCAGCTCACCCCGAATAAACCTTATTTCTAATGACTGAAGCCTCCAAATGAGGAATTTGTGCCGGGCTGACAACATCAGTGAATAACCTACCAGTGATTTAATTGTGGTGGGTGACTATTTTTGAGCTTGTAAGCCAAGCTGAGGGCAGTTTTTCTTCTCTATGCTCAGTCCCCGACTGCTTTTCTGGACTGGAGCATCTTCTCCCATCCCCACTGCTGGGGGCTGAGCCAGATGGGCTGTCTGTTGGCGATGCTGCAAGGTGAGGCAATGAACTTGGAAGGCTGTCTGGATCTCTGACTCCCCTTTTCCACTCTCACCTGCTGTTTTTTGGTCTGTGCTTGCTATGTCTGACCCCATTTTACATCTATGGTTCCTTTGGTTCTTGTGAAATCTGGTCTTTCTTGCTTCTTCAGGTTGCTTCTAGGTGAGATCCAGCACTGGTCCCATCTCCCTGGAGTAACCTCCAGGCTGGGATGCCCTAACACAACATCCAACCAGTCCATAGAGCCTGACCTAAAGAAAACGTTTCCCCATAGATGGGGGAACTTTCCTCCCAGTAAACACTGCCTGAGCTTATGTATTTCCCACTGAAATCCAAGTCTGAGCATGGCTCTATCCCCATCCCTCCTCCAAATGTCCCCCCTGGGCTGGCAGGTTTTCCCCATCAGCACGCGAGGATGCTTGGTTGGTGTTCATGAGGACCTTCTGTTTTAAGGGCATCATGCTAAGAGGGCATCCTATGGCTGCATCCATCTGACTGGGCTCCATAGAAGATGCTGGTGTGGGGTGTTAAGTGATTGACGGTACCACATTTATGGTGGATCTATTCTTTGCGTCCCAAGACACTTCCACGCAGCTGAGGACCTGTGAACTTTGAGAAGTTAACAACGTTATTTTGCTTTTTACTGCATTGACATAAAGTGTCAATATTACCTTGACTTCTTTCAAGAAGCCAATTGGCAGGGTTGTTCATTAGGAAATGGCTCAATAAAAGTGCTTTTTTAAAAATTTATTGAAGCTATAAAAGGAAGCAATATCGTGAACAAATGGAATAATACCAAAAATGGCATCCTTTGTGTCCTCGCAAAAAAACATGTTCCGCAAAGCAGCATCTGTAAATCTTGGTGGGAATTCCCAGCAGCTGCTTAATTTGGCCTCACCAGGTAATCAATATGTGAGGCTGTTACATTAGATGGATTTGTGGGTGTCTGGGGAATGCCTTTTTCTACTGCTGATGGCCTTTCCCACCTGGCTGCGGGTGAAGAATGAGGGTTGGCATTGCTGTCTATTTAGATAGCCTCTCTACGGACTTAGAAATGGGTTTAAGCACCACCTTGCCACTGTCTGCCTTCAGCAGAGCTCTCGCCTGCCTATAGAAGCAGCTCTCTTGCTGCCAGGAGAGGTGTGTGTCTCCATCCCCTGAGATGGAGGTGCTCAGCACCGGCAGTGGTGCAAGGCTGAGTAAGGATAAGAGCAAAAAATCCTGGTCCCTGTTGCCTCATCACTCCTAAACATCTGCCAGCTGCTTGGGAGGTGGGCATGGGGTCATCTCGGGAATGGTCATGGATGATGCAGGAACTCAGAGCTTGCAGAAAGTGGGGGTGATGGAGGTAGGATAAAATTTTTTTGATGATGCTGGTCTGTGGAGGGAGCTCAGCGTGATGTCGTGGTCAGACATGGAGGGACCGGCAGCTCCCCACTGACCCTCTCCAGCATTGCTTATCTCCATCGGTCTCAGCCAGGCAGACTTTGCTCAGAGGGCTTGGAAAGGAACTAGATTGCAATTTCGGGCTTCACAGTCCCAGGATTTTCCATCCCGCATCCCACAGAAAGTCTTCTCATGCTTAATATGCCTTTTTTAAAGTCTCTTGTTTCAAGGCTTTTATTGGTTTGTCCTCTTGTCAAACTAAACACAAGCTGCGCAGCCAGACGTATTTATCAGAGGAGCAGGGCTTTTCTTCCAGGCGGAAAACCCCAAGGTTGGAAACCTTAAGTCAGAAAAAACACAATTACCTTGGATTGGCCACATTTGATATGTCATCGCCTGGCTGGAAACACTGCACTTGTTTACACGGGCGATGGGAAGAGGAAAGAACAATGCCCTTATTGTCCATTCATCTCGGCTCCACTCCTCACCTGGTTTGATGAGCTTTGCGGGTGTTCGCTGATAAATCTCTGATTTCAAGGATACAAGGTCATAGTCTGCTTCTCAGCTAACAGTAAAACGTCACCCAGGGCACACATGCGTGAATGCCATCGCTTACATTTCTTAGCTGATATGGCTTAGGAAGGACATTTTTATTTCATTTCTTTATTTTCGCAGTTTGAATGAAACCAGTGTTGGAGAAAGCGGTTTTCCCTGGGCAACAAGTGCTCAGGAAGGGGTGGAAGGACCCTCTCTAGGTTTGTGGAGCTGCCAGAGTGAGGGCATTTCCTTGTGGCTAGCTCAGCAGGTGGTCCTGAGAGGAGGCACGGGCCACAAGTTATTCTTCTTCCTGCCATGCAATAGCAGCAACACAACTGGGCACCCCGAACTTGGGGTGCAGGATGCCCCAGGGCAGGGGAAGTCTTGGGCTCTACCTGCCCCCAACCCCTCTTTTTCCACCCAGTGCATCCATACATGGCCCTCTCTTTGTCTTCTGGGACTTTTGCAGAGAGGGTTAAAAGACTCCAAATTGTCAGCAAGCCTTGGAGATGGTTTCACCTTGCTCCATCTTAAACTTGTGTCTTCCTTTGATCTCCAGGAGATTTGACTCTGCCCTGTCCACCTCATTGCAGTGGGGTCCATTCTTACTCCATGCAGACCGCAGCATTGTGGTCCATGCTGGAGGCGCAGCTCCTCAACGAGAGCCATCCACTGCAGGCATCTCCTAGAGGATGCTCCTTCATGCTATTGCAACTGCAGACATGGCGCGCTGGGGCAGGTTGTGCATCCAGCTTCACCCTCTTGGTGAAGTGGACGTCTTGTCCCTTTCTGCCAGATCTTCGGACCTACCTGCTCCTGCTGGTGGGGAATAAGTGAGTCCCAAGCACTGAAGCAGGGAGAAGATGGGATGAGGAGTGAGAAAGTGCTGTTTCGCCAAGCTGGGGGACATTAAACGATAATGGAGACGTGTTTGTGTAGCAGCTGCATATGGGCTTGTTCCCTTCAGTGGTTTCCCATTAATAAGTCTTTGTGAATGTTCCCAGGCATATAAACTTTAAATAGATAGCTTGTCAGCTGGGAACGGAGCCTTTCATAGATCTCTTTGATGGAGCAGTTTTTAAGAACAAAACTGGGGACAGGGAGGGAGAGTTTGCAGCCCTCCATCCATAAAAGATGAATGGGTCGCTGGAAGGTGCTGTCAGAGAAGTTAAACAGCTATTTGGACAATGGTGGGTTTGATGCCCAAAGGGACTCCTCCATCCCAACACCCTTTCCTGCCTCACAAAGTATTCCTGCCTTCAATTTATTTTAAGCAAGATCTTGGCTGTGTCAAAGAACTCACCTCCTTTTTTCTCTGCTTTTCTGTGGGTCCAACTTTGGCCCACTCAAGCAGGAGACAAAAGCTCCTTGGAAATCCCTTAGAAATTCTTATTTATGGGTGGGTTTGGGTTTTTTTTTTCCCTTAATATTTCATGGTTTCTAGGAACCAGAAGACAGGAGAGCACAACAGCTGAGCTGAACTTGCCAGGCAGAGTAGTCAAGAGTTGCCCAGCGATTGCAGACACAAAATTTTAGGACGTCAGGCTTCCAGATCATGGGTCTGGATGCTGCCTGAAAGTAGTCTTGGGTGGATGTGAGATGGTTAAAGGTGGAAATAATCACATTTTCACTTTTAGAGGTTTCAGCCAGATGTAGCACGTGGCTCCTAGCTGCTGTGCTGAGAATCAGAGTTTGCTGGGCAACAATTTAGAGGGGTGTTGAGGGAGATCAGAGGGGTGGGAATGGCTTGTGTACGAGGAAAGCTTAAATAATGCGTCTCTCATCAGCAGAGGGAAGGGATGATGGGTGGGGTTGGTGACAAAGATCTATAAACACCTGAGCTGCAGGGAAGGGCGAGGAGGGAACGATTGCTCTTCTGGAGGCAAGAACCAGAAGATGTCAGCTGAAAGAAGTTTTAAAACAAAGACAGGGCTTGTTTGCACAACCCATCATTCATCTCCATTGTGCTAGGGGTGCAACATCCCAGGCAGGATCTGGTGGTGATGGGTCTGGCTATTTTGAAGTCGCGCGGATTGATTCCCTCTCATCTTGAAGCTGGAGTTTTAGAATTTCTCTCCATCTTTTTGAATCAGTCGTGGAGGGTTTTGCTCCCTGTATCTATGCTCAGTTTTTGCTTTACCTTCAGCGGTGAGTGAAGTTTTTCACGGCATATAGCTCATGAGGGATTACCTCCTCCTCTGGCTGCAGACAGACTTTGCTCAGAGGGCTTAGAAAGGAGCTGGATTGCAATGCTGAGACCCCAACTGCAGTACCCGGTTGTCCTCTGGGTGAAGGAATGGTTCAGAGAGGGTAGTTAGACCATGAGGGCATGTTGCAGGGAGGTAGAATTCATGTTTTATGATGCCCATCTCCATGTTGTGCCAGGAGATGACATGAGTACGGAGGTGAAGTCCACCCTGAGGGTTCCCTTGGATGACGGAGGTGGTGTTTGGGGGTACTGGCTGCTCTTGATTTGTGGCACCATCTGCCTTCCCGCAGTCCTGTGCTAGGCAAGGCTTTCTCATTGCTTTCAGAGCCCTGGAGAATTGAGGCTCATCCTTGTGTTAAATAGAAAACTCTACCTCAGCCTCCAACTGGGTCCTCCATAGCAGGGGTGTCACCACCACTTGACCCCTACGAGTTCCTGTCTCCTGCCTTCACTTTAAAGAGCATTTTCTCAGTCTATGTGAGACTGAATTAATTTCTGGTCCTGCCTCCCAAGGTCAGGACCTGTCTGGAAAAGGCTCTAGTTTACCTCTCCGTGTAGTCTTGAGATGCCCAGACACACTAGATATCGGGGGATGGTCTGGCAATTCTCCAGAGCTTTTCCTTTCTATATTAAATAACTGGAAAATAACATTATTTTTTCATTAAAAATTCATTTGGAAGTGGTGAGGTTTCTGAGGATGTAATTAGCTGAGTTCTCCTCCTCCATCAGCTCTCTCCAAAGCTTCTTGGGATCACTCTTTTTCTCTTTTCCTCCTCATTTCACTCTTTCTTAGCCTGTTTGCAACTTGCTTAGGTTTGCCTGGACACTAAGTGGGGCAGATCCTTGCCAGTCTCAGACAGAAGTGAAGACAAAGTAGTTAATACAGGAGGTGAGGTCTGGCCCAGTTACTCCTCAACAAGACAGCTCTGAAAGAGCATTTCTTTGTATCTAGACCTTTCTTCTTTCATGTGCTGCATCATCTAATGCCATTTCAGCTCTCCAAGTGCAAACCCTGCTCTCTGGGTGGCTTTTCTCTAGTAGTACTGGGGCTAGTGGGGCAACTCTTCTGGTCCTAGATGGGAGTATGCAGGAGGGAGATGAGGACTGTGGGCAGACATTCCCTTGAGTGGTACTTGTCTGAGCATCTCTCTCATGCCATCGTGGGTGTTAGCAGCTGTGTATCTCAGACGACTAGGGGTTTGTTTGCAATAATGAGGCCTGACATTGATTTACAGCTTCCTGCAACCAAACCAGCCAGGCTTCGTAGGTTCCCACCATATACCCAGGCTCTACACCAGGGAAGTGACATACTCTTTCTAACTACATCTATCTGCCTTTTTTGTTCTTTATCTTTTCTTTTTTTGCCCCTCTTACCCTAGTTCCTGTTTGTTTTCTCCCTGCTTTTTTCATTCAGCCACCCCAGCCATCGTCTGGATGTCTGACCCACCACTTCAGCAGGTATGAGGCCAAGGCACAGACTTTATTTCCAGGCGCAGGCTCTCCACATGGGGCAGCTCATATTCAGCAGGCATCTGCAAAGTCCTTGGGGCAGCTTCCTCTCCTTCACAGTGTGCTTAAGTCCTGCCTTCACTCCCAGCTTCCCCTTCAGCAGTCCTTTCCAGATCCCTACCTTGGAAAACCCTTCTCTTGGAAAGCCCTTTCTCCTCGTCCTTGGATTCCCTGGGTACCATCAGCTTGGTGGCCAGATCCTGGCAAAGCTTTATTATCGCTGTCCCATCACTAACATGGCTTCTTGCTTTCCAGGCAGGAGCTGGTTTGCATCCCGCTACCTAGTCCCATGGGTCAGTGCATTTTTGCAACCAAAAGGGCTGTGGGTGGGTGGGAGAAAAGAGAATTGGAGATCTCAAACTCCTGTTGCAAACTTTTGCTGAAAAAAATGAGATGTGGCATTACTCCTTTTGGTTCAAGGACAAGAGAAGGCTGATGGGCTCCTACCTTCCAGCAGTCGGAGGATGGCAAGCAGCTCTACCTTGTTTTCCTCCTCTGTAAAATGCAGGGAAGAGGATGCCTGGCTGCTTGGAAATGCTCTGTAGCGGGCAGGTGGATGGCTTTGCTCTGCCAAATGATCAGCTTCTGAAGAGTTAAAGTACCGTTTAAAAGAGTCCTCAGTTAGACCCCTAATGATGGGGCATGTCACCTCTGAGACCCTTTGCCAGGCTAATTTCCCTACATGGGTTCATGTTCTCTGTACACCCCAAAGGTTGGCTTGTGCTGAGGGACCCTCCCCCTACGCGCCCCCCCCCCCCCCCCCCCCCCCCCCCCGCTCTGAAATTACAGTTGAGATTGATTAAGATTTATTCTTTTTAATTAAGATTGAGAAGCTGGAACCTCAGGGTGCACCAGCCTCATGAAGAAGGACAATTATGCAGCCGTTACACAGCCTTGTAATCACATTATACATGGGATATAGACTGAGATCTACCAAAGCCATTGTAAATGAGTCATCAGCAAACCCAAGAGATGGTAAATGACTTGGGTACCTTTAACGCCTTGCCGAGGGGCTTGGATTTGGGTTGGAGAGGGGATGCTGGCTGAGAGCACCACATGACCTTATCTCAGTGAACTCCTATCCCCAGGACCTCACAGCATCCATCAGCACATCTCTGCCCCACAGGTATGTGATTCTATCCCTTCTTCTCCTCTTATGACTGGGTGAAGCATTAGCATCACTGCAGACCTGGGAGATGGTGAGTACCTCCTCCCAAACCAACATCTCTCAGCTCATCCCTCCTTCTCCTCCCTGTTGGTACATGGGGCTCCCCAGGTCTGGGCAGCCCTCCTGGTCCCTACCTTTTTATTATTGGAGAGGAGTAAAAACTGGGCAATACCTCTTCATAACACTCCCCCAGATGCTATTTCCGACCCAGGGGATTTCCCTGGGAGTTGAAAGCCCAACTGTATATACACAGGATGACGGAAACAAGCCATAAAGGTGTTTTGGAGACATGATCTGAAAGGTCAGACGTCTCTGACTTGTGCCTCAACAAATGGCCACGCTGGCATTGCTCAGGGTCTTGGACATGTTCTAGTTTATGTCTCCTGGATTGGGAATACACCTTGACCTGGCTCACCCAGAGCCAGCCCGGGTTTACCGCACCATGTTTCTCCAGTCTCATAGCCCCAAGGTGGCAGAACTGCCACATGGGTGCCAGTGATGGGGACATGGCCTGTTTGCTCCCAGGATGGCCAAACTTTTCTTGAAGCCCACCCCTTTGAGAGGAAGCACAAATTAACTCTTGTTTCCCTTCGGTTTGGTGCTGGGTTTTAAAAAAAGTGACTTTCCTTGCTCCCTCTCCCTTCAAAGAGCCGGGCAGCAAGATCAGTTGTGTTCCTGCGCCCTGCTGCCTGCACAGCCCTTCAGGACTTGCGTTACCCTTCAGGTGTTTCTTCTGCAGGATACAGAAATTTCCTATTCTGATACCGTTTCCTCTCCTGGTTTTCATCCCCTTAATTCTTCTTCTCCGGTCATTTCTAATTAGCAATGCTAACCCATGCTGCACTTGCCTTTTATCCCCTGCTAAAAGCAGGCTTGGGCTGGAATTACATGGAGTGATGTAGACTCGATGCTGCTTTTTTCCACTGAGGGAGTGGGGGTATGGGGTCAATAGGAGCTGTGTTGAAGCCAAGTAGGTTGCTGTTGTGGTTTATGAGCCTTGGGATGGTGTTAACCCAGGGGAGTTTTTGCTATCCTTGCCTGTCCGACCCTGCTCTCCTCTTGCTTGTAGAGAGCCAAGAAAATGCCCATCAACAGGGTGAGCAGGCTCAGTGGCAGAGAAGGTGGCTCCAGTGGGTCCCCAACCTCAGGGGAGGTCCACCTGAGTGGCATGTGAAGAGGAAACCACCTTCAGAAAGTTTACTTTTTCCTCTCCATTTTTCTAGAATAGGTAAGTCCTTAAGGAACCAGCACGCTTTGCCTAGTGATGCTCTGTGCTTATCCTCATCTAGCATTTCTCGCTCGCTCGCTTCTTTTTATTCTTTTCTCGCAGTTTACAAATTAGTCAGCTTTGCCCGGTGAGGGAGAATTGATTCTTATGGCGAAACACTTTTTTTATTCCATCCTTTTTATAAGCCTCTAAAATCAGCTTTTCATTCCCCTGAAAGCAGCCGGGAGAGCTCTGAGATGAAGCCAGACACCTTGTCACACTTGCAGAGAGCTGCGAAAACAGTCTGCTTCCCCCTTGCTGGGCTGGTAGCGAGAAATTTTCCTTTCTGGGCTTAAAGACAGCATCTGGAAAGCATATGGGGAGGTCAGGGCTGGCTTGCTAGTGGCATGGAGGCTGGGGACCGTGCTTTTTGGCAGGGGATGGTGCCTTTTGGCAGGGTGACTTCTTTGACGCTGGCCAGTTGGTGTACGGAGCCACAGCTCTGGGACCCAGGGGACAGGGAGGTGGGGGAGAGGATGCTCCTGCCCCCTTGGAAGTGAAGTTGTGTTGTCCAAGAGGGGCCACAACATAGGATTGATCTTGCAGAAGTCCTGAGCATCCCCTGCCCTGTGCAAGGGGGTGCAGCTGCTGTCCACACCCCTGCAGCATCCCGTGAGCCCCCTCCCTTCTCCTGACACCGGGGAGCCCCAGTGCATCTGGGAATGGGCAAATCCAGGCTGAAAACTCCTCTGCTGGGCTGTTTCAGTTTAAACAAACTTGTAAATTGGGGGTGCTTTAGCAGGTAACCCTGAAAGCACTTGTCCAAGTAGTATGGTTTGGGACATTGGCACTTTCATGAGAATTTGTTGGGCCACAAGAGTAGATGATGGACCCAAAGCCATCCCTGGGGGCATGGATGGGGTGCCCGAGGTTGTCGTCCCCAGGGCCTGGCATCCTGCGTGCAGCTGCAGGCTTCCTCATTGAGCTGCTCCCAAGAGATGTTCATGGTCAACAGCACTTGGAGGTACGTCTGTCTGCCAGCACGCCCCGCCCCCACCCCGCCCCGCCCCCACCATCCTGCACACCCCTCTGGGTCTGAAGCAGGGAAAAAAAAGTCAATAAAAATTCCTATTTTGGTTCAAGGCTTGGGGTAGTTTTTCAGCCATGCAGGCAGAATTAGGCTGGGCTGTGCAAGATGTACGACAACGTCCAGCTGCTGATGGAGACACAGCACAGGGGTTTCTTCTACAGCTGCAGCATCATCAGTAAGTGCCAATGGCAGTGAGGAGGGGTCCCCGGTGGGGTTACAGTGACTTGAGTTTCAGTGTCCAGCCGTCTGCAGGATAACTAATCCTGTAGATGTGCACGGATCTAGCTGCAAGCCTGATCTGCTCCCTAATCTGCCTGGCAACTGGTCCTTGCAGGAAGGATGGGGTCAATGCCACCAAAGACCATATGAAGGTCCTGCATCACCTTAAGCTGCTTTTGAAATGGTGTGCTGGGACTGGGGAGAGAGGCTGCAATGAAATCCTCCCTCGTCTCCATCAGCTGCAGCAGGACCGGGGCTATCAGTGCTGGATTTTTACCCAGTTGAGATACTGGAATGGGTGCCTTTGCCCCACAGCGGTGGCAGGGTGAGGGATGGCAAGCCACCGGCAGCCACCCTCTCTGGCCCAGCCCCAGCACATGTCATTATATTTTTGAACACCTTAAAATCCCCACAGCCGCTCTGATTTATGATATTTTTCTACCTCTTCTTCTCACCATGAGCCGCAGTGTTTGACTGCTAGATCTGGCACCTGCTACAGCATCGCCTGGAGCCATCGGCTTTGCAGCAATGGGTCAAGTGACCCAGAGAGAGGGAATTATATATAGAAAGACAGGAGATAGAGATGTCATTAGAGAGAAGCTGGGAGCCGGGAGAGAACCTCTGGGCCCGTTTTTTTTGTGGATGAAAGGAGCTTACTTCAGTGAAGAGGGTTATTATATTCAGATTCCCATTTAGGCTTCTCCAAGTTGTACAACAAAAGGAATAGTAAATGATCTTGCAAAATTTATGTTACAAATCAATGTAACCTGCATAAATCAACCCAGATGAAGCAAGAAGGTAAGGTTTGGGGTTTTTTTTATCAAGTGCCTTGCTCTGACAAAGTCGCTGCTTTAGAAATGAAGGATGCAGCATCCAGCAGGAGAAGACCTTAGAAAAATGTCATGCCTTTAGCCAGGTACCTCTCCTTGCTCCCGTTTTTATCCCTGTCTGAGTGAAGAAGGAATCACTCTCTGACTGCCTGCAGGAAGTGAACTGCTTAGAGAGCTGCGGGGGGTTACACACATTGCTCAGAGCTAAAACTTCTTGTAGACGTAGTTAAGAGTGCAGGCAAAACTTGGGTCAGCAGGGATGGTGGGACTGTTGGACAAGGGGGAAATCTGTGGTCAAAATCAGAGTAGAAGAGCTGCCTTGGAGTCCCTTTGGGTCCTCCAGGTAAGGAAATCAGCTTTGTCTGGTCTCAAGCTTGTTTTGCCCATGACGTTTTTTCCCAAAGGTATATATGCCTGCAGGACGTGATGGTGCAAAGCAGGCTGGTATAAACACCCTGCTCCAAGTGTCCAATGTGGGTGGATGACTCTGCCTCCAGGCTTGGACCTGCAGAGACTGCACATGACATGAGACAGAAGAGTGGTGAACAAGAAGAATCTGGAGAAGATCCTTCTGCTGAGCTATGTGTGCAACGCAGAGGCTGGAGAGCGGGCAGGGGGGCAGCAGGTCCTGCGTGGCCCCGAGGGACTTCTCCAGGGAGGGCTTTTCCCACTGGCATCCAGCACTGCTGATCTCATCTCTGCCCTCTGGTATAACAAACAGGTCTGTATGGGCTCTCCCTCCTGGCAGACTACCAGCAAGGCTCTTGTGAGATGCTCTTCCATCTCCTGGTCAAGAGGGAACATGAGGTCTATTGGCTCTTCCAGTTCTTCCTCCAGAAAACAGTAAGTTTCTGGGTGCTTCTCCCTTGGATCAAACAGTCCAGGTCGTTAAAGTCCGTAATTGTTCCTGGCCTGATGTCCTCCCACCCTGAGGAAAACAGCCACCTACAGTCTTTGGCTGCCTGCTGCCCCCCACTAGGCATGGCCCCTTCTCCTGGCCACCTTGCCATGAGCATCAGTTTGGGTGGCCCTCATCCAACTCGCCCGGGCAATGCTGATCCCTGCAGTGGATGGACTTGTAGTAAAGGGGTCCAGTCCTCTATTATCAGGGCTTTGGACTTTGTGGCTATGGAGAAGCTGGGCTATGGGATCTTTCCCTGCTCTGGGTTCCTGCTTTCCTTGTCCCCCAGGAGCACAGCTGTGTGATGAACACAGGCGTGAGGAAAAGCTTCATCATGCTTGTCCTGGTTTGAGGTAAAACAGAACCAATTTTCTGATTTGTAATTTTACTTTTTAGCTGCGCCTCTTCTAACTGACTGAACTCTGAAATTAACAGCATATTGTTCAGAAACTGTTTGCTCTCAGAGTGCTAAGACCTGATTATACCAAGGAATGGTATGCAGAGAGGCTCTTGCTTATACGTATTGCTATAACAACCAAGGTCAACAAACTTTGCTGTTTGCCCTGTCAGAGGGTCAGAAGCAGAGAAGCATAGAGGGGTCCCACCTGCAGGGAGGAGCAGATGGGACAGGTGACCCAAAACTGACCAACAGGGTATTCCATCCCATATGCATCACGCTCAGTATAAAAGCTGAGGGATCAAAGGGGCAAGGCTGCTCTGGCTCGTTTTTTCTTCAATGGCAGACATCTGAGGAGGATCCTGTCTGTTCGTCTGCCTTTGATCCTGATCTGAACATTCTTGACTCTAGTTCTGGAATTCAGCTCCTGTCCATCGCTGACTCCACTCTGGGACTTTCCCTGTGTCTGCTGGTGACACGATCATCATCCTGGGAGCTGGATACAGTTTTGTATATATTGTATACTTTTTTTTTTCTTTTCTCTATTATTATTTACTATTTTCTTATTTATTATTATTTTCATTAAAGAAGTTTAGTTCTTTTTCTAAACTCATAAATCTCCTTATCTCTTCCACTCCTCTCTGAGGAGAGGTGGGGGGGTGCATCTGTCATTCTGATTGGCCAATCCATCCAAAACCACGACAATGCTGAAGACCTCAGTTGCATTTACGGATCCCACCTTTGCAAAACACCTGGGTGAGTCCCAAGCCTCCTCAGCACCTCCACAGATCCAGCACAAAGCACCCCCATAGATCCAGCAGCATCACTTTGAGAGGATACCAGCAAAGGAGAGTAAATATTTGCACAGCTATTGACGTCACCTAAATGTGCTAAATATGTTGAGGACCTGGTCAGGGCCACTGAGCAGAGGTTATGCAACTTGGGTCTCCTGAGGCGGCTCTGTGGCGAGACTCTAGAAGACCTTAGCACTTTGCACCTGCTCTTCTGAATTCATCCCCTTTAGTCTGTGAGTTGCATGAAGAAGGAGCTGAAGCTGCAGCCATTAAGCTCTCCCAAGCTGTCCTTCCATTCTCATGTCCTGCTGATGCTGTTTGGGCAGAAAATATTCCCTCTCCTCCAGATTTAACAGCCTGATTTTCTCTGGGTAGGTTGGCTTTTACCTCCTGTCCTGGTTCCAGCGGGGATAGGGTTAATTCTCCCCAAGAGACAGTATTCCACGCCATGTGAGCCACGCCCTCACTGAGCTGCCGGGGGAGGGGGCAGGAAGTCACCGCTTATAAGCGGGCTGGGGCGTCCCCAGTCCGGTTCGGTGGAGCAGCGGGGAGCAGCGGTTCTGTAATCACGTTTGTATATTCCTTTATTTGTGTTATTGTTGCTGTTTTTCTTGTTCCCTCTGCTGTTCTGTTAAACTGCCTTTGTCTCAACCCAAGAGTTTTGCCTTTTTCTTCTGATTTGTCCCGTATTGGGAAGATCTGAGCAAGTGGCACGTGGTTCTTTGTTGCCGTCTGAGGCTAAACCACAACACCTCCCTTCCCCATGGCTTGCGGCTTCTCCTGTTTCTCTTTAAATTACAGCATCTTCTGTGATCTGGGGTTTGCTTTCTTCATCTTTCAGAAGGAAAAGGCCTGCAAGTGATTCACTCATTGCTCCCCCATTTTTGCTTCTCCTTCCAGTGAGTGTTCAAGTCCTTCAACAATGTCTGAAGGCTGTGGCAGGTGAATGCCTGTTAATGCCCCATCCTTCATTGCCCCTGCCTATCCTGCATCCCTCTGCCCAGGCACCCGGAGCATCCTGCATCCCTCTGGCCGGGCATCCTGAGCATCCTGCATCCCTCTACCCAGCTACCTTGAGCATCCTGCATCCCTCCAGCCAGCCCCATCCATCCCAGCTCCTGGTCCACAGGAAGGAGAGAGGTCCTCCTTGCAGCTCATCCCTCAACCCTGCTCCCTGATGGCTTTGATAATCTCAATTAATACTTACACAGACTCTCCCCAGCACTCGCCCGTTGCAATGAAGCCCGTGTCGCAAGTGTTTGTTCTCATTATCCTCCGGCTGATGGGGGATCATCTCTTCAGAGGCATCTGTGGCTCAGGAGGTCCCTGAATGGTAAATTGCTTTTTTTTTTTTGAAGGAAAGCGTCAAAAACAAAATGTGGGGACCCCAAACCTCCAGGGTAAAAAAGCTGGGGGTGGGGGAGGAAGGAAAAGGAAAAACAAAGGAAAAAGCCCTTCTCCATTGAATTGCAAATGCAAGCAAGGACTGAGCTGGGGTCAGAGCACAGGGGGATGGGTTGTCTCTGATTCCTGGCTTTCTTTTTCTCTTCTTCTCCTGTTCCACCCAGGTCTGTGGGAACCTGGTTGACCTGGATGCAGAGGAGCTGATCTCTGCAGCCGGCGCTGCCCACCAGTTCCCGGTTGAACAGGCAGACAAAGTGAGATCTTGGGGGCGATCAGGAGGAAAGTCCATCCTGTCACCCTTTCTTCTGCTCTCCTCCAGGTGCTGGCCATGCTGATGGATGACTTCACCCTGGCAAAAGCACTAGAAAGCAGCTTGGTGTCTTGCAGTAAAGATATGCACTTGAGTTGCCACACTCAGCTGTTGAAGTCTTCTGATTGGGAGACTGGATCCGACCTCATGGCACGGAGGGATTGGTGTGGACAAGGCTGAAATGGGGAGCCCTGATGCCCAACTTTGATCCTGCTCTCCTGGTCCATCCTCCACTGACCAGACCATCACATAGTGGGATGGAGGAGGAGAGTTCCGGTCGACCCCATGGGGAGCAAATGATGGGAATTTATCCAATCTCCAGTCTTGGGTGAATTTTGCTTCCACAGAGCCCATCTTCATGCCACCCCAACGTCAGATGTCTCACTGTTCAGCATGAGGGACTCCCTGGCCCTTGGTTGGAGGTACCAGCTGTGATGGAGGAGGCACCAGTGTTTGGCTGTGGGTATGGAAATCCCCACCCGGGGGGCTCCTTTGAGCACAGGAGCAGCACCAAGGATGTGGGGAAGGACAAATAGATCCCAAACTGCTAAGAATTATCACCCTTTTTTTTTTTGAGGGAAGCAGCCACTATGCACCTTTCTGTGGAGCAAGGAAGGGTTGGACTTTGTTATCTTCTCAGAAAGGCACAAGCCATCAAAGGGCCATAAATCTCCATGAGGACTGAAGAAGGAGAAGCAAAAGACTCCAGCTAGCAGGAGGAATTCATTCATCCTCAGCCAGGCTGGCAGGTGTAGCAGAAAATCTGCCGATACAGTCAAGGTCCTAATAAGTTTGGGAGCGTCCAGTGGTTGGTCATACGGAGCTGCCACTGCTGAATGGCTTTTATCACTCCAGACACTTCTGCTGACATGGAGCGATTTGTTTTGCAAGGGATGGTCTCTGGGCAGGGATCAGGGGAAGGCTGAGCTAATGCTGCCCCACATACTTCATTTAGGAGATAAGACGAGGCGGGGAGGAGGAGAGGAACATTGGGAAAATCTCCAGGGAGGAAAGCCCTCCTGTGCTGGGAAGGGCAACACGAAAGCGTTGGGATGCTGGTGGTACCCAAAGCCGGTCCAGGGCCGACCAGGATGCTAAAAATAGTGGTTCCCAGGCTCTGGCAAGCAAGAGCTGGCAGAGCTGAGGGTGTTCCATTATTATTTTGTTGGTCTGGGACATCTTAAAAGGCAGAGCATGATGACAAAGCCTAGACATCCCTCTCCATCCTCATGAGACATGGGAGCAACAGTTATCCCTATGTATTTTAAGCCAAACATTGGCTTAAATGTTTGGGTTTCTAATGCTTCCTATTTTAGGTGGATGGGACATTCATTAGTGCAAAAAATGTCTTGTAGAGGGGATTCGTTGCCTGTGGTGAGGATGAGAAGAGATGGGGAAGGCCGAGCAGTGCTGTCACATCAGCGCTGGCTTAGCTTGTGATGGCGCTTCTGCAAAACGAGGGACAAAAGCCGATCCCTGCAAAAATTCAGAGCAAATCGACCTGTATTTACTTACTCAATGTATGTCACCCTGTTGCTAAAATCTGGGAAGAACTCAGCCTTGTTTTCCTAAAGATCATTGCGGAGGAGGAGCGTTGGCCATGCCTGTCTGAGCATCCCCATCCCGCTCCCTGTCTCAGCTTGGGGGGGAAGTTGGGTACCCAGGAGCCTGCGGGGTCCCTGTCCTCCTTTGTCACCTGGCAAAACCCCTTCTACTTTGCAAGCAGCCGCCTTTTCGGTGGCCATGGCAGCCCCAGCAGCAGCAGAAAGGGGAGGATTCTTCCTGCTTCACTTGCCGTAAGGTACCTGGAGGTACCTGCTAAATTCTCATGATGATGCCATGAGCACCGGCTCCTGATTTATCCTGAACTGATTGAGGGATTGTTCCACGATGAATTACTTAGGATTAATTACACTGCGTCCCTGCTGAGATTTTTAACAAGATTATGCTTCCCAAGCCTCTCTGCTTTGCTTTTTCCTCCTCCTCTTTCCTTTCTGTTTCAAAGTACGTTGCGTGCAGTGGGACTTGGTTTTGGGGTTGGTTTTTTTTCCCCCTCTTGGGGTGCTGGTGAGGAGGAACAAGCAGCAGCAGCAGCTCCATCATGGGGGATGTCATCCCAAGCCGGGGCTTGGGGAACGAGTCCCTGGGTGATGCTTCACCTCCTGCACTGGGTTCAAGAGGTTGCTTTTCCATGGGCAGTGCTGCTTCTGGTTTCGTTAGGAGGGTGGGAAGGTGGAACCCACTAGAGATGGTGATGGGACCTGGTGTGTGGAGGTGGGGCTGGTGTTTGGTGGCTCCTTTTCTGCTGCAGAAGCAAATTCCCTCTGCGCTGAGCAGGAGGGGAGGATGCTGCTGGTCCTCTCCCATCTGATCCCTGAGATGGATGCTGACCCTCTCCTGATGGCCCTGGCCCTGAGTTGAGACTCTCCAGGGTAGCCCTGGGTTGTTTTGGGTTGTTCCTGTGTCTGTGCTTGCTGTCTCATCCCCATGTGGCCTCTCGGAGTCTGCAGATGCAAGGGGAGACATCATCGTGCCCGGAGAGGAGGCAGCAAAGCCTGAGCTGGAGCTGGGGATTTGGAGCAGGCGGGGAGGGGGGGAGCGGAGATCAAAAACATCTCAGCAGCAGGTTTTTCTCCAGCCCTGAGAGGCATTTAAGTGTTCATGCGCTGCAAGTGATTGACTGCGTTCGTGCAGCAACAGAGAAATTGCTGCCTTGATTTCCCTGGGGTCCACAGCGGCGAGGAGGCCACATGCCATGGGGGGGTAACCGCAGCTGGGGCAGGATGGAAGGGAAGGAGCGGGATGGCATGGATGGGCTTTGGGGTTGCAGAAGGTCGTGACGGTGTTTTCCTCCAGCACAAGAAGAGGCAGACAGGTTGCTCCAGGAAAGCCCGAAGACTGGCAGCACAGGTAATGAGACACTAGCCACATTTTGGGGTGATTCACCATCACTGAGGGCAGTTCAGCATCTGTACAAAGCACCAAAGCAGGAGTTTTCAGCTGGTAGAAGCGTTATCCCAGGTCTGGGATGCTCACAACCCCTCTCCTTGCCAGAAGTTTGCTGCTGAAGCACCAGGCTCCGTACCTGTAACCTTATTTTCTTGCTCTGGTTTATATATTTCTCCCCATTGTATCAGTTATCTAGCTCTCCCCGCCTCTCTCCCTGCAAAGCTTGCCTTTCTTAACCTGAACAAAGTGACTTCCGCATCCATCTGGTCCATGATGGACCCACACTGTCCTGGCTGCCCACAGCATCCTACCCGGCAAACCCTGGCTCATCTTTCCAGCTGTTTCAAACCTCTTTCTGCCAGCCTCATCGTGTGCTTCTTGGGTATTTAGCCGAGTATAAATTGCTTTTATGGAAATGAAGCTGGCTTTGGGCTTGCAGCAGAAATTCCCCTACCTCCTAGGTTGTGGTTTGTTGGTTTTGGTTTGTTTTTTTTTTCTCTCCGTAGGATTAACAAGGTTAGTCAATAAGCGTGAGCCGATTTGGGGCTGATGCTATTCTGGGCTGGGTTTAGATGCCGCGGCACGGGTGGACATGTGGCTTCGCGGCGTCAGGCGGCTTTTGCAGGATAAATGAGAGCATATTGATAATCAGCCTTGTACCAGCTGGGAGCTAACCCCGCTCAACGGTTTAAAAGGGACGAGCATTTTGCTTGCAAAAGGCCTCTTTGTGGGGTGCCGTTGTTTTGAGGGAGGAGGTGGCTTTCTCTCCCCTCCCCCCCCCCCCTCCCCCAGGGAACAGGAGCCACGAATTCACATCTCTCGGCACCTGACAAAACACCTTGGTCCAGCACTCACTCGTGCCTGACCTCTGCCTCTTCAGGGCTGTGGGGGATGCTGCTGGGGACCAGTTTGCACCAGTTTGCTCCACACAGCCCTTTGCAGAGCAATGCATCTGCTTATGAGCCACCTTTCTCTTGCCATAGGAGCTGGGGACAAGCCACTGCTCTTGTAGAAGGACACTGCAACGGGGTGAAACCATCCTTCCCAGCTCCTCCTCATCCATTATTTTATTTTCCCCTCCTTAATGAGGGGCAGATCTGTCTTGGGGGGAGCTTAGGGGGCATGGTTCCTTCTCTCCAGGGGTGACATCGTGTCTATGGTCAGGCTCAGCCCATCCCCGTGCCCAGAAGAGGGTCCCTGGGATGGGATGGGATGGGATGGGATGGGATGGGATGAGAGTCGCTGAGAGTGCTCAGCACCCAGAGAGGGGATGTGGTCAAAGGGACTTGATGGATGCTACATCCCATTCCCTCTGGGCTAGCTCAAGGTGTCCACATGTCCCCTTTTCCTCCCCTTCTCTTTTCCATAGAGAGGGAAACTGAGGCACAGCTGGGCCAAGTGCCCTCCAGCTTTCCAGTTCCTTCCTCCAAGACCAGTGAGGTAAGCTGGAAAGACTGGGAGCTGCTGGGATTGTTTCAAAGGGGAACAGGGGACATCTGGAAGAACTGGGTTTTACTTCTGTTCCCCAGGGATGAACAGCTGGAGGAAAGGTCTCCTCGACGGGGCAAAAATGTGGCAGCTCCCAAGAGGTGTGGGGAGAAGGATTTGGGGTTGCTGGAGAAAAAAAGGTTCTTGTTCCCCCCCAGCAAAACCCCATAACTGTTGTGATTTGGGCTTTTCTAGCTCCTGTTTCCCAATTCCTTCTCCACACACACCCAGATCTGGAGCTGCTGCTTCCATTTCCTCACCAGCAACAAAGGAAATAAGCAGATTTATATGAAATTTCCACCTCTTCCTAACCCCAAAGCCAATTTCTCTTTTTTTTTTTAATTTTTTTTTTCCCCCAGACAGTTCTTGTCGCTTTTTCAATTGCTCCTAATGGAGATGTCCATCACGGAGTGCGTCGGCGGGGACATTAACCCAGATATGATTCCAAGCAGGAAGGGATGCATTAATGACCATTTAAACCTGTGTACATAGCTGGTCCAGCCGAAGATGATGGGCTGATTTCTCTTGCTTTCTTGACGGGTGAATTTTTTTCCTTCTCTCTTTTAAACCAAGCCATGTGCAGGGCTGAGGTTTTTCGCGCCGCCCAGGCCAGCTCCAGCCTTGTTTGGGCTGGGGGAGAGGATGAGCATCATGGTGAGGTGCATCCAGGCCCATAGCGAGACCTCCCACCCCTTCCTCCAGGAGATGTTTCATCCTGCAGATCTTCTGCAGCAAATATTAAGGAAAGAAAAGCAGTTCTTCCTAGCCGGGAATGGCAAAAAGGACCTGGATTTGGGGTTTTGCTGGTAAAACCAGGGCTAACCCACACCAAGCATCGCTCCAGCCTTGACCAGAGCAGAAAACCTTCTTTTAAGAGTAAGTGCTGAGGTCCTAATGTTGCATTATATAGCATACAGCAGAGTAATACTCAACCAATTACGCTAATGCTGCTTATTTGCTCTTGTTACAGAGAGTAATTGCTCACCCAGAAGCTATTAAATTAGATAAGAGCAGAACAAACAAAACTATTCATTTTATTCACTATATATTTATACACCTACCACTCCAGAGTGTAAGCAGCCACCGCTCTCTGGGTGTTAGCGATTCCACTTGTGAGCCAGACAAAGACATTTGTCATGGCTGTGGGTGGTGTTTCTCCTTTTAAAGTGGCTGTGGGAAAGACAGGGGACGTGTTGGGGTTTCTTTATCCTCCCTGCCGTCAGCTCAGCTTCCTGCCCTCCTTCCTCTCCCAGGCAAGGGGGACAAACTGAGGTACGGGGGGGAGCATGGCTACAACCCCGCTGTTGACTATGTCTGGTGAATTAAATGAGGGGTTTGGGGGGCTTGGGGACAATCCTCTGCTGGTGGCAACTGCCACCACTGTCCCAGCCCACCCAGGAGAGGCGGGAGGGCAGAGATGGGTTAAACCTGGGGTAAATATTAAATACCTGAGACCCAGAGGGAATAAAGGAGGAGGAAGAAGAAGAAGAAGAGAGTGGTGGGAGGAGGTTTATTGCTCCTGGTGTGGGGAGGTGGCTGTAACATCCCTGCCAGCTGATGCGAGGCTCCCTTGGGGTGAGCAGGGGCTGGGGGGTCTGAGACCCCCCCTCCCAGTTCCCAACTGGGCTGTGGCTGGGACAACTGGGGCTGGGAGACAGCTTTGCCCTGTCTCGACCCTGCCTAGGATACAGCCCTGGCTCCTGCTGCCTGTTTGCAGCAGCCCAGGGCTGGGATGAAGCCATGAGGAAGCATCTAGCCCAGCTCACAGTGAACAACGCATCCTCCTCCTTGGGGTCCCACCAGAGGGATCAGGCATGGGGGGCTGCAGTACCCTAACAAGGATCTGCTTGTTAAACCAGCTCCTTTAACCAGTGTTACTGCTGAGAACAAGGTGCTCGGGGTCCTCAAGTTGGTGACTTGCTCCTAACTGCTGCTGCACCCACGGAGGGACTGGGGGTGCCTGGGGAGCATCAGCGGGGGGGTCTGCACCCCACCGCGGCCCAGCCAGCATCACCCCCTGGAGCAACACAGCAAAATTCAGCTGCTTTATTTGGGTTATAGACACATCCTATAAATAACCCACTCCAGAGAAGTCTGATGCAAACAACTCGCTTTAAAAAACATGTTATTATCCACTCTGCTTCCCTAATTAATTCCATCTCCTGCCATCCATGAGCGAAGCCCACAGGGCACTCGGCGTGTGTGATGGGCTGGGACCCCCGGGGGGTGCTGGGACCCCTGGGCGGGGGTGGCTGAGCCCCCCAGGAGGTTGCTGAGACCCCTGGGGGGATGCTGAGACCTCCGGCCGATGCTGCAGGGATGGGTGAGACAGCGGTGGGCAGTTTTTAGGTTGCCGAGGCTGCCATCTGCCGATGCTGGGACAGCTGAGCCACCTCAGGTCACCCCTTCCGGGCAGGGAAACCCTTGATGCTTGCATTGATTTAAAAAAAAAAATACGAATTTGCCCCAGGGAATAGTGGGTCTGTGTTATTTTAGGGTGCTATTTGGTGGTTGGGGGTAACGGGTAGAGCCAGGGAGGGATGGCGTTTGGGTTGTTCCATCCCTGGGTGCTGCCACGTTGGATGTGATTAATAATTGCAGTGCTTCAGTGGAGAGGAATGGGTGGGAGGCGGGGGAAATCATAGAA
The DNA here is from genome assembly GCA_008658365.1 of Alca torda. NCBI lineage: Eukaryota > Metazoa > Chordata > Aves > Charadriiformes > Alcidae > Alca > Alca torda. The sequence goes on along the minus strand of CM018083.1, from coordinate 20,100,026 downwards.
TCACAGAATGGTTTGGGTTGGAAGGGACATTAAAGATCATCTCATTCCACCCCCTGCCCTGGGCAGGGACACCTCCCACCACACCAGGTTGCTCCAAGCCCCATCCAACCTGGCCTTGAACCCCTCCAGGGATGGGGCAGCCACAGCTTCTCTGGGAAACCTGGGCCAGGGGCTCACCACCCTCACAGTAAAGAATTTCTTCCTAATATCTAATCTAAATCTCCTCTCTTTTAGTTTAAAACTGTTCCCCCTCATCCTATTGCTCCCCTCCCTGATCCAGAGTCCCTCCCCAGCTTTCGTGGAGCCTCTTTAGGGACTGGAAAGGGCTCGAAGGTCTCCCCAGAGCCTACTCTTCTCCAGGCTGAACCACCCCAACTCTCTCAGCCTGCCCTCACAGCAGAGGGGCTCCAGCCCTCCCAGCATCTCCGGGGCTTTCTCTGGCCCCGCTCCAACAGCTCCGTGTCCTTCTGCTGTTGGTGCCCCAGAGCTGGAGGAAGCACTGCAGAGGGGTCTCCCCAGAGCGGACCAGAGGGGCAGAATCCCCCCCCTTGCCCTGCTGCCCACACTGCTGGGGATGCAGTCCTGGGTGCGGGGGGCTTTCTGGGCTGTGAGCGCACATTATCAGGGTTTGGCAATGGGGTGGTTTGGTTTTACCTGGTGGAAATTAACAGAGGGATGTTGTGAAGGTAGAAAACCCTGCCTAGGGCTCCGCTGGGGTTCCCCTGGGCTCCTAGGGCTGTCATTGGGGTGCTTCCCCTCCACGGCTGGGTGCAGGCAGCCCGGCCAGACCCAGTGGTGCACCCATAGCTGCGTCGGTGCCTCCAGGTGGGAAGGTGCTGGAGAAAACCTCTCCCCTGACTTCCCAATGGAAGCTTTAATGCCTTTTTTTTTTTCTCAGCAGCAGATGGATGGTGCTGAGCCTCTGCCCACCTTGTACAGGGCACGTCTCTCCCTGGGTCTGCAGGTAAAGGTCTCCTCTGCCCATGAATCCAACCATGGAAGCACAGGAAGGCTGGAAGGTGGGGAGTCCAGAGCTGCTGAGAACGACATCCCTTGTGATGTCCACACCATCTTCCCTGTCTGGCCTGTGTTGTCCCCCAGCAAGGGCTGGCTTGCACTTGGGGACCATGATGGTGGCCAGGCTCAGAAGATCAGAGGACAATGCCCTTTGGAAAGGCTTGCGTAGGCGAGAAGCTTCATGGGCTTTACTCTCACCTCGAGGAACATGATGGATTTTCGCATCTTAGCTGAGAGCCAGGTTGGGTTGCAAAGCATTAAAGCAATCCAAAGAGGCTGGCAACCCGAGGCAGGAGTTTGGGGGAGATAAGGGAGGGAACATTCCTCATGCAGAATTGCTGAGATTAGGGTGACGACAACTTTATTCAATTTACAAGAGCTAAGAGAAACCTCCGGGGGAACACAAGCGCTCCTGCACATGTGCTGGGAGCAGCCAGCCACACAGCTTAAAAGGATGCTTCTCCTGGTCATCTCTAATGTCCCCGGTGGCTGGTCCTACATTGAAGGCTAATTTGAGCTACCAAGACAGGTCTCAGAAGCTGTATTTCATAGAATCATAGAATGGTTCAGGTTGGAAGGGACATTAAAGATCATCTAGTTCCAAGCCCCTGCCCTGGGCAGGGACACCTCCCACCAGACCAGGTTGCTCCAAGCCCTGTCCAACCTGGCCTTGAGCCCCTCCAGGGATGGGGCAGCCACAGCTTCCCTGGGCAACCTGTTCCAGTGTCTCACCAGCCTCACAGTAAAGAATTTCTTCCTGATATCCAATCTAAATCTCTCCTCTTTCAGTTTGAAGCCGTTACCCTGCGTTCTATCATTCCACTCCCTGATAGAGTCCCTCCCCATCCTTCCTGTAGGCCCCCTTTAGGAACTGAAAGGCTGCTATAAGGTCTCCTCAGAGCCTTCTCTTCTCCAGGCTGGCTCTCTTCTCCTCTGCTGGCTTTGGCTAAAACCCTGCTGCTCTGGATGGGATGCTCGGTGTGGGCTGGGACGAAGAGTCAGGAATTTGGGTGAAGCCATGGGTCCTGCCAGCATCATCTGCCTGTGGATGTCCCTGGGGGCTGGATGCCGAAGGGCAGCATCTCCTGGGGACACTGGGGTTCTCATCCTTTGGGAAAAGAAACCCTCTGGCTTCGCATCCCAAGCTGTGCCTGGCTATAAAAAACCCGGAGGCGATGTTATTGAGGAGCTTTGCTGACATCGCTGATGAGGCCAGGGGATACAACAGGGATACAAATCAGAAGCGAGTTAATTATAAGCTCCGTTAAGAACACGGGGGGGAGGGGGGAGGGGAGAAAATCACCTTTAATTGCTAAATGTGATAAAGGAACATCAGCACAGAAAGTAAGGAGAGCTGCGAGGGTTCAAAAATACTGGGAAGCCATGAAGCAAGCGAGGGGAGCGCGTGTTTGGAGAAGGACCCCCATCCCTTGCAGACCCTCCCCAGCCATCTCTGGGTCAAGCGTGGGGTGGGGAAGGAGCTGGTGGCAGAGCTGGGACCTCCCCACTCCATCCCATAGGTTTCTCCACATATTTGCTCTTGAATTTTCCGTTATTTGTGGTGTTGCCCAGGTTGGGGAGAAAGGAGGAGAAGGAGCCACCTCACCCCAAACTTGATTTTTAGTTTTGTTACCCCAGATCATATTTTTTTCCCCCTCTTTTCTTGCCTTCCTGCCTCAAGACCGGCTCTAGGATGGAAAGAACATGCACAACCCTTATTTGGCTTTGGAGCTCCTTCCCACAGGATGACAAATTCATGGAGGAAAAAGACTTTTAGGGACAAGATGATCTGAAAAAGTCCCTCTGCCACTAACTTCTGGAGGATATCTAACATCCCTTCACGCTCTCCCTTCTCCTATTCCCGCCCTGGGAAACCAGGAATATAAAGCTTGGGGGGGATTTTTGTGGGGCAGCAGGGTTTGGCGGGTTTCAGTGGCTGGGATGACAAATCTGCCTCTCCCTGGCTTAGACTTTACCCCGCACTTCAAATCAAGAAGCGGATGGTTGAACAGGGGATTCCGAAGGTGCCAATTTGTACCTGCTGACCCCCATCGGCAGCTGGCAGAGAAGAAGTTCAGGGCTTGTTTGCACCCAGCCGGTCAGTATTTCAGCGGAGACACAGAGATAAAAGTAATAAAGTGTCTTCCATTTAGGTTAAATGAAGTTTCAAACACATTGCCCTGCTGAAAGCACTTACTGGCTCCGGCTGGAGAGTTGGGATGAGTTATGTGGAGGACGATGCTCAGCAGGTTTCCTTGTCCGCCGGCTCCTGCATCTGCTGGATGCCAAAAATGCCTGGTGGGATTAGCTCAGGGATCAGTGGGAATGTTCCCTGAGCCAGCCAGGGGAAAGTCCCCCATGCCTCAGTTTCCCTTCTCAGCAGCCCAGCACAGGAGGGAGGTAAATACAGGGCCACCCCCGACCAGGCACAGGGGGGACAGGACCGTGCAGGGTCCCCATCTCCCCTGCGCTCCATTCCAAAGGACAGCTGAGACATGGCATGCTCATAGCACCTAAGCAGGGTCTCTCAGCTGCAGCTTTCCCAACGATCAGACGGAGGTGGAGAACATTCATTTTGATTATTTCCTTTAAATCTTGACTTCTTTTTTTTTTATTTTTTCACTGTTTTTTTTTGGCTGGGGAGAGCAGAGCCATTGGATCACAAGGGAAAGAGGTGATTCCTCTGCAGCGGCGGCGCGAGCAGGTTTCCTTGCCTGGTGAGGCCACAGCTTCTCTATGTTTAGCTGATTTTGGGGGAAAATTAATGACAAGAGACTGGCTCCAGCAGGGAAATGTGGCTGTCCTTGTCCTCTGTCACCGGGTTGACTGGGAGGCCTTGGTCCCATCCACTCCTCCCCGCAGCACAGCGGTTGAGGAGATGGGGGATGCTGACCTTGCTCCTGGGGCTTGGTACGGTGGGAACTGAGGAAAAGGGGGGGATTTCTGCCATAAACTGTTCAAAATTGCTTGTGGGAAAAGTCTGCTGTTCCCTGAAACAGCCTGTTTTGGGGCAAGAAAGTGGAGATTCAAGTTCAGTTCAATTCCCCCTTTCCTCCCCCTTGTTTTCCCTCAGCTGGCTGACTTAAAAAATCAAGTCGGTCCCGGTAGATCCATGTTAAAAAGGATTAAAAAGGAGGTAGGAAAATCCTAGGAGCGCATTTTTGGGTGAGTTCATCGTGGATGGAGGCAGAGGAGCCTTCATGCCACTGTGCCCCATGGTGACCACATGTCCCCGTTGATTCAGTAGGGTGACACCCAATTACTCACATGGCTGGTTATCCCAAATTGCCTAAAAATAATAATAGAAAACCAGTTTTTAGGTAATTAAGTTGCTAAGTAATTTAATCACTTGGGAAAAAAACAAATTCACTGTACTGGTAATTATTTCTGCAAAGGGAAAGCAGAACGGCCAGGTTGAGGGGTTAACCGAGCTTGAAATTTGGGGGTTGAGCCCAAATGGAGGCACCAAATCTGTGCTGGAGACCTGCCCCTGCCCAGCGCTGCCTCAGTTTCCCCAGCTTTGCCTCACCCTCTTTTTGGGGAGCCACCCCGCAATGTCCCCAGCTCTTGTGCTGGATATGTGCACCCACATCCATCCCCCTTCTAAAAACAGGGGGTAAGAAAATGTTTCAGGGTGGGTCCAGCCCCTCTGCCCCCTTGTCCCACCCCACCTGGGGAAGGGATTTCTGTGGGGCTGGGGTGGGAGAAGCCACAGCAGGGGTGGCTGTCCCCCCCGCTGTCACTCCAGGTGCGGTGGCACCGCAGGCATGGGCTGCTGGCACCATCTAGTGGGGGTCGAACCCCCCCTACAGGGATACATGGCCCCCCGTGTCACATCTTGGTGGCCCAGGGTCCCTCTTTGGGACAGATGCCACCCCCTTCCTGCATCCTCCCTGGGGATGCTGAACCCCCGTGGGGACCGTGGGGATGTGGGGTGGGACGCTGCGTGTCCTTAACCCCCCTGTTAAGGGTTATGGGGCTGGTAGCCCGTCCCCTCGGCCACCACATCCTGGTGGCATCTCATGGCCTGGGGAGTGGAACAGGGTATGGAGCCACCTGGGACCCCCACCCTTGAACCAAACCTATAGGGAGTCGCCCCATCATCATCCCTCCACCCCCTTCCTGCCCCACAGCGGGGTGCAGGGAACCCTGTCCCTATTGTGTGTGCGTCCCCACATCACACCAAGTCCTGTCCGTTCCCCCCCCCCCGCCCCCAAGAAAATCGTGGCTGGGCACAGGGCTGGGGGGGGATGCGGAAGGGAGAGACCCGCAACCAGCCCCCCCAGTGTCCCCATCCCTGCTGAGGACAGGCGGCCATGGGGCTGTGGGGCTGTGGGAGGAGGAGGTTAGGCCAGGCTTTCCTTCCCGGCTAGCGCCGCGCTGCCTATTACATCAACTCTGGTATTTCCAGTCCCTGCGGGGAGAAGGGAGGAGCGCAGGCGGGAGCAAGGAAAAGCCAAGAAATATTGGGGGATGCAAGGATTTGGGGGGGGTGGGGGGGTGGGGAGTGTCCCACAGAGGGGATTCAGGCCCTCCAGAAAGGTGCGGCGTTGGGATCCCCGCTGTGGTCAGGCTGGCCTTGTGCCCTGGCCTCCATCCTGGCTCCATCCCCGGCGTCGGGGCTGGGAAGGAAAGTGGCAGGAGGCGGTGGGGGGGGAAGGGGAAAAAGGAAAAATCTACACGTGGAAAACACACGTCCCTGAGGCCGGGACTTAAAGCAACAGGAAAGCACTGGGGCAGCACAAGGGCAGCTCCAGGGAAAAGGGGGTGGCAGGGGTTTGGGGGGGGGCGGGGCCTTTCGGGGTGCTGCCTCATTTTCCCCGGGGTGGAAGATGGAGGGAAGGATGCTGCAATCCTTTTCCCCAGACTCATTTCTGCCCTGAATTATACCCCTGTGGATGCCAGGCTGGGGTTGTGGAGCTGTAAAAAGGCTGGGGGGGGGGTGGTGGTGGTGGTGGAGTTGGGGGGGGCGGGTCGTGGAGTGGGTGGGTCCCCGGGGAGGACGAGGTGATGAGGTCCTGGTGCTCTGTTTGCACAGGTGATGCGGGGAGGAGCGAGCCAGGGCAATGGCTCCAGTGATGGACTTGGGGTTGGCAGGGGCCGGATCTGGCTGGCAGCGGGATTGGGGACCCCCTAGATTCGCTCCTCAAATCCCCCCTTTTTGTTTAATATTTCCAGCCTTGAGTCTAGTCTCCAGTTTTATTCCTCCCTGGAGCTCGTTAAAAACATTTTGTGCAGGGTCTGTCCTCCTTTGGGACACAATATCAAGGGAAAGAAACCCACATTGTCACAGAGACACAAAATTGGGGGGGGAAGCCCCATTTTTTTGGCAGTTTCCTCTTTGAGACCTATGAAAAGCTTTTGTGAGTGAGTGAAGGCGCTTGTCCAGGCCCTCACCCTGGTGTCAGGTCTCTGTGTGGGGCAATGACTGGTGTGAGTTTGGGTCCCTTTGGGGGAAAAAGGGGTCCTTCCAGCAGTGGCGCATGGCAGGATTGCATCGTATTGCCCCACCAGTGCTTTCCACAAGTCCAGCTCCTATTTTGAGGCCATCGTATAACAACAAAACCCACAGAATTTGACCCAAATATTGAAGGCGTGCTTCGTGCCAGGGTTAAAAAAAATGTAAAAAGCCAAAATTTCAGGGTTTTTTATCCCAAGTGGATGCACTGTGTGGGCAGCCAGCACCCTGCAACCCAAGTCCTGACAGGCAGGATACGTGCTGGAGGCGCTTCCTGGGACCAAAACCCACAGAATTCAACCCAAGTATTGAAGGTGTGCGTTGTGCCAGGGTTAAAAGAAAATGTAAAAAGCTGAAATTTCAGGGTTTTTTATTCTGAGAGCACCCTGAAGCCCTTCCTCCCAGCTCCTCGCAGGCAGGACCTGTGCTGAGGTGGTTCCTAGGACCAAAACCCACAGAATTCCCCCCAAATTTTGAAGGCGTGAATCATTTCAGTATTAAAAAAAAGTGTAAAAAGCTGAAATTTTGGTTTGGTTTTTTTTTTTTTTATCCCAAGTGGGTGCATTGTGCATGCAGACAGCACCCTGCAGCCCTTCCTCCCTGTTCCTGGTGGGCAGGATCTGTGCTGGAGGCTGCTCCTGGGACCAAAACCTGCAGAATTTGACCCAAATATTGAAGGTGTGAATCGTGCCAGGGTTAAAAAGTGTAAAAAGCCGAATTTTCAGGTTCTTTTATCCCGAGTGGATGCACTGTCTGTGCAGCCAGCAGCCTGCAGCCCGAGTCCTGGTAGGCAGGATGCGTGCCAGAGGCAGTTCCTGGGACCAAAACCCGCAGAATTCGACCCAAATATTGAAAGTGTGTGTTGTGCCAGGGTTAAAAAAAAGTGTAAAAAGCCGAAATTTCGGGTTCTTTTATCCCGAGAGCACCTTGAAGCCCTTCCTCCCGGCTGCCGGTGGGCAGGCTGCATGCCGGAGGCTGTTCCTGGGACCAAAACCCACAGAATTCGACCCAAATTTCGAATGTGTGTGTTGTGCCAGCGTTATAAAAAAGTGTAAAAAAAGCCGAAATGTCAGGGTTGGGTTTTTGTTTGGTTGGTTGGGGTTTTGTTTTGTTTTGTTTTGTTTTATCCCGAATGGATGCATCGCGCGTGCAGCCAGCACCCTGCAGCCCTTCCTCCCGGTTCCCGGTGGGCAGGATCCGTGCTGGAGGCGGCTCCTAGGACCCGGCAGCGCCCCTCCCCCCCCCTCCTCCTCCGTCCCCCCCGCCCCGGCTCCGCTTCCCTCCCCGCCGCCGCCGCCGCTGCCGCCGCCGCCGGGGGAGCGCGGCCGCTCCGCCCGCCCCGGGAGCCGCTCCGCCGGGGCTGGCGGCTTAGCGGGATGGAGCGGCGGGGAGCCTGGGGGCTGTGGGCAGCGCTGGGCTGCGGGCTCTGCCTGCTGGCCAGCGGGCAGGAGCAGGCAGGCGGCGGGCAGCCCTGGAGGCAGCTGATCCAGTGGGAGAACAACGGCCGCGTTTACAGCTTGCTTAATACCGGCGCCGAGTACGTCCCGGCGGGGCAAGAGAGACCCGGAGGCAACCGGTTGTTTTTGGCGGGAGCGGTGACCGGAGGAACGGGCAGCGTCCGGCGACAGGCACCGGCCCTCCCGCCGCGGCCAGGATCCGAGACGGTGCGGGGACAAACGCGGCATCCCTTCGGTTTCGGGCAGGTGCCCGAAAATTGGCGTGAAGGACCGGTGGGCGATAGTACGGCATCGCAACGGGTACGGCCCGCCGGCCGCTCCCGCCAACCTTCCTCCTCCGCCTCATCCTCATCCTTTGCCTATGCCTCCGTCGGGCAGCCGGCGTACCCCCAGTTCCCTTTCGCCCCCCAATATGAGCCCTACGAGGCACCCCGAGCGTACGACGAGGCGTTCACCTATTACCGTAGCACCGGCACCGGCGGGGCGGCTGTGGCTTCGGCAGCGGCGGGCGCCAGCGTGGTGTACCCCTTCCAACCCCGGGCACGCTACGAGGACTACGGGGAGGAGCAGAACCCCTATAGAGCCCGGGGTTACTACCCGGCAGCCGAACGCCCCTATGTGCCTGCCGCCCCTCAACCGGTTGATGGGCTGGACCGCCGGTACTCCCATAGTTTGTATCACGATGCCGGGGGTTCACCAGAGCAGGGCAGCCTGGACTCCTACCCCAACCAGCAACCTGCCGGCCACGGTGTCGCATCAGCTGATAACCTTCAAGCTCCCGCCGGGACGGGGTATGGGGGCCAGTACCCACCCTACGAGCCGCAGCCGCCTTTTCGGGCACTGGAGCCTTATGGGGTTCCGCGCCCCGAGTCCTACCTGCCCGCCAGGAGCCCTGAAATGCCGCAAGCCGTCCCGGATAGCCAAGCCCGGGTCAGCGTGGGCAGCGTCTACAGGCCCAGCCACGGCGGACGGGGTGAGTTTTGGGGGCACCTTGGGGTGGGTGGCAGCTCCCTTGGGTGGGATGGTGCCCTGGGTGCTTCAACACACGGGGAGAAGGCATCCCCGAGGGCAGAGCCCCTCTGGAGAACCAGTCGCTCTCCAAGGATGCTGCCCTGGTGACATGGGGACAAATGTCTGAGGGGCTGGGGCTGCTGGAGACCCTACATGTTTTGGGAATGATGTTTGAGGCAGTGAAAAACGGGGAGGAAAGGGAAGAGGTGTGCAGGGGCAACTCCCAGCAGGGTCTGGGCTTGAGGTGGGTCTGTGCCATGTCCCAGGTCATCCCACGCTCGTGGAGTGGGTCTGTGCCATGTCCCAGATCATCCCATGCTTGTGGGGTGGGTCTGTGCTGCATCCCTGTCGTCCATGCTCATGAGGTTGGTCTGTGCTGCATCCCAGGTCATCTTGCACTCATGGGGTGGATCTGTGCCATGTCCCAGGTCATCCCACGCTTGTGGGGTGCATCTGTGCTGTGAGATGGGGGGACACTGTGCTGGATGAGGGGTTAAGTGCCATATCCCAGGTCATCTTGCACTCATGGGGTGGGTCTGTGCCATGTCCCAGGTCATCCCATGCTTGTGAGGTGGGTCTGTGCTGTGGGATGGGGGCACACAAGCATGGAGGGAAGTTACGCCTCATGTCCTAGGTCATCCCACATTGGTGGGATGGGTCTGTGCCATGTCCCAGGCCGTCCTGCCTGTGTGGGGTGGCTCTGTGCCACGTCCCAGGTTGTTCTGCCTGTGTGGGGTGGCTGGATGCCACATCCCAGGCCATCCTGCCTGCGTGGGGTGGCTGGGTGCCACATCCCAGGCCATCCTGCCTGTGTGGGGTAGCTGGGCGCCACATCCCAGGCCATCCTGCCTGCGTGGGGTGGCTCTGTGCCATGTCCCAGGTTGTTCTGCCTGCGTGGGGTGGCTCTGTGCCACATCCCAGGCCATCCTGCATCCGTGAGGTGGCTGCGTGCAGTGGGCTGGGGACACGCCGTGCTCCTGGGGTAGGACCGTGCTGTGTCCCGGATCATCCTGGCCATGTGCCCTGTGCTGGGGCAGACTCGATTCACGGGGGTGGGGGCGGATCGGTGCTGCCTCGCTTGGGCTGATCACCCGCATTGAGGCCGCAGCAGGGGACCAAGGTCGCAGCGGAGATGCTGTCACTTCATGTCCTACTGACCCCGATCCTGATGAAATCCTGTGGCTTTTGGCTGAGGCTGGCCCAGAGTGTTTTTTACTCCGTGGTGAAATTGGAAGCAAGGCTGGAGGGCGTGAGGAACAGCAGCTTGGGGGATGTGTTCCCTGCCTGTCCCTTGGGAAACCCATCTCAGCTGGAGCCTCTGACCCGTCTGACCCCAGAACCCATCCAGCCCCATCTCTGGTTTTCTGAGAAAAGCCCATCCCAGAGGGTTCGTACTGGGGGAAGCGGTCATCCCAGCCATGCCTCGTTGCGTGCGAGCGAGTAAACACAGCAAGAGCAGCCGGGCCGCGTCAGCCTGAGATCCGTCTGGCCCCACCAATGATGTGTGGGAAAGAGCTTGGGGACAGAGTTTGTGTGGAGAGAATCTTCCTCCGGATCTCTAACCGGCTCGCCAGGAGCAGCCGCTCCTGCCATGCGAGGGATGGAGGGGTGAGGGATGTGGGGATGAGAGGTGCAGGGTCAAGGGATTTAGGGATGAGGGGTGCAGGGATGAGGGATGGAGGAGCCAGGGATGCAGGAATGAGGGCTGGAGGGGCAAGGGATGCAGGGATGAAGGGTGCTGGCAGTCCCGTGTCTTCAGGGAGGGATGCCTGGGGATGGCTGCCCTGCAGATGACCCAAGGCGACAGAGGAAAATGGGAAAATGCCTGCCAAGATTCTCTCCTCCCTGTTGGCAAAGGCTGTGTCCTTCAAGGATCCCTGGAAACTGGGCCAGGAGGTGGTGGTCCTACAGTGCTGTGGCTCTGACTGGGGGATCGGGGTATTCATTGGGGGGCTGACAATCCCCGTTGGCCAACAAGCCCATCAGTGGGACACTCACCTCCTGGTGCAGGAGCCCCCAGCCTCTTTCTTCACGTTTTTCCTTAATAAATCTAGAGAAGGGAATACAGATCGTCCGACCAGCCCCAGCTCTCTGGGGTCACCACGCTGCCTGGCCTCTCCTCTGGGTCACCTGCTGCTCTCCCCAGCCAACCTTTGTTTGGGGAAAGCTGTCACCTCCTTGGCAATCACCAAAAAAAACCCCCAAGCCTGTCACCTGCAGGGTGACAGGTTTCTTAATTGATCAAAACACTTTATAAAGCCGAATCAGATGTTAATTATACGGCTCAGCTCTTTAAGAGCCTCCTAATCCCACCCAGCTTCGCCAGGAATGTGCGGCATTCCTGGCCCCTCACTGGGGCACCTGCAGGGTTAAGCAAGCAGTTAGATCCCACCATCTTTTACGAGGGGGTGTATTGGGGCTTGCGTGAGCATCGTGGGTCGTCCACCTCCCTCCATCCAAACCAGATGATGTAGATGCCTTGGAAGATGAGAGTTGAAATAGCTTCCAGTCCTAAATCTATAGGGGGCCAGGCCATGGGAGAGGAGCAACACGTGTGGCTTGGTCAGGAGAGGGGGATAAATGCAGGAGACCAGGCTTTGGCAAGGAGATGGGGAGGAGACACCAAAAGTCGTCAGATCTCCTGCTCATAACCACTGCAGAGGACCCAAGTGTCACCCAAGTCTTGCCCAGGGGCCAAATCATCTTGTGCAAAGGAGGCCTTGGCTGGTGAAAGCCAAGCCCACATGGCATCTAAGCCCACCCCTCCTCATGTGGTTCAACCAAGGTACAGGTTCTTACCAGTGCTCCCCACTCTTGGCCGATCCCCAGGAGGCATCTACAGGGTCTTCCTCACCCTGACCTCTCCCCAGACCCCTCCCCTCAGTTTTCCTCCATTGCCAGCGGGATTTTTCACCTTGCCCTTGTGTGAACGGGTTGTCCGGGGTTGGTTTTTGAATGGGAATGGGTTTTGGAAATCCCAGGGGGTGATGAGGATGTTGGTACCCACTAAGCTTGAGTTATGGTGGCTGTGGTGACAGCTGAGGATGCTGTCACCCATGGATGGGGCACCTGGGCCAGGAGATGACAATCTTGCTGGGAAAGTCTTCCTTTTGCAGGCTCAGGGATGGGGTTGGGTTGATGTTGTTGCTATCTTCAGGTATTTAACAACCAACTGGGGATCCCGAGAAGATTCAGTGGGGCTGGGCTGGGCTGGTGCACCAGGAGGTGCTGGAGGAGGGATGCTGCAGGGATGGGATGGGGGGATGAAGGGGTCTGTCTCAGTCGCACGGGGGTGTCCCTACATCCCCATCCCTGCTGCTCAGCCACCCTCTTTGGAGGTCCCTGCAGGACCGGGCACAGGGAGGCGAAGCAGGCACCCCCTCGGAAAACTGCTGGAGCCGGGATTTTTCGGCTAAGTCCCGCACACCTGCACAAACAGCGTGGCGGGGAGCGGGCCTGCCTTTTTTTATTATTCTAATTTTCACGGTGAATAAGAAGGAAATCTTCTCTGGCAGCTCCCCGGGGCAGGCCAAGGGGCGGAGGAGGAAAAACAAACATTTTCTTGCTGCGCTTGTCCCTTTTTGGAGGCGATAGCGGGGGGCTGCCAGGCCCCTTGACTTGCAGGAGGTGGAAAAGTGCTGGCTCAGCAAAAAAAAAAAAAAAAAAAAAAAAAAAAAAAAAAAAAAGAGCAGGATTTGGCCAGCTCCGGATGGGGAGAGTTCGGTGCCCTGCTGTGATAAGGGGACATTTGGAGCCAGATCCTGCCATCCCATTAACCCCAGCAGTGCTGGCGCTTGCGGTTTGACCCTTTGCTGCTGGGCCGGAGACGAAAAACCAGGTGCGAGACCCTACAATAACAAGGGGACTGTCCAGGGCGAGCCCCGTCGTGGGGGGAAAATACAACTCCCCATTGGTAAAGGAGTCGGGTTTCTCTCCAGAGCTTCCAAGAATTTATTATAAACAACAGCGGGGAGGAAAAGCTGTTTTCTAAATGATGACAAATGTTCCTCGCACAAGCGGGACGGGGCCCAGGGGTCCCTCTCCGTCGATATTTTAATTATTAATTTTTTTAAGGGAGGTTGGGGGGGGGGGGAAGTCCTTCCAAGCTCTCCTGATTTTCCCCCTGGCGTGTGCGGCGCCCCCCCCGGGTATTACATCAGCAGTGATGACCAAGCAAGCGGGGCAGGAAATGAACTCCAATGGAGTGACGTGATCCCTCGAGGGAAGGCAGGCCAAGAACAAGAAGGCATTGTTCTATTTGCCCACGGAAAAAAAAAAGGGAAAAAAAGGAAAAAAAAATAATAATCCACCAAAACCCAAAGGAAACATGCTGGAAACTGTCTGGGTGCAAAGGGAGGAGCTGGCAGCTGTGCCGTGATGCTCATGGGGAGGGTCTCACTGGCTGTCCCTGCGAAAGGATGGGGCTGGAGCCCCCCGGTTCCTTGAAAGGGGATGGGGATGGGGACGGGGATGAAGATGGAGACGGGAATGAAAGTGGGGATGGGGACGGGGACAGGGATGGCGACAGGGATTAAGATGGGGATGGGGACAGGGATGGGGATATAGATGGGGGTGAAGGTGGGGATGGGGATGGGGAGGGGGATGGGGATAAGGATGAGGGGTGAGGGGTGAGGATGATGATGGGGATGGGAGTGAGGATGAGAATGGGGATGAGGATGAGGACAGGGATAAGGGTGGGGATTGGGACAGGGAAGGGGATGGGGACGGGGATGGGGATAAAGACAGGGAGGGGGATGAGGATGCACATGGGATAGGGATGAAGGATGCACAGGGATGGGGATGAAGGTAGGAATGAACATGGGGATGGGGAGGGGAATGGGGACAAGGATGGGGACAGGGTTGCAGATGAAGATGGGATGGGGATGAGGATGAGGACAGGGATGAGGGTGAGGACGGGGATGAGGATGGGCATGAAGATGAGGATGATGATGGGGATGGGAACAAGGATGAGGATGGGGATGAGGATGAGGATGGGGATAAGGATGGGGATGAGGACAGGGACAGGGACAGGGACAGGGATGAGGACACGGAAGGGGATGGGGACAGGGGTGAGGATGAGGACAGGGATGGGGATGAGGATGGACATAAGGATGGGGATGAAGGTAGGAATGAACATGGGGATGGGGATGGGGAGGGGAATGGGGACAAGGATGGGGACAGGGTTGCAGATGAAGATGGGATGGGATGGGGATGGGGATGAGGATGAGGACGGGGATGGGGACGAGGATGAGGACGGGGATGGGGACGAGGATGGGGATGGGGATGAGGATGGAGATGATGATGGGACAGGCTGGTGAGCTCACAGGAAGGAGAGATGCTAAGCAGAGGTTGCTGCAGAGCAGGGTTTGGCTTTGCAGAGGGCTTTTCACAGAAAAGGGAAACTCAGCACCTGTGGAGCGTCCCCCCCTCCATCCTGGTCCTTCTTGAGGGGCAGATGTAAGGATGCTTTCCGGGGTGGTGATCCTGGAGGAGCCTTTTGGAAAGGGAGGTGTGAAAGGGCGTTGCTGGGGGCGGGGGGGGCGGTGGCTCCAGCTGAGCTCTGTAATGCTTTTGGAAAGCGAGGCAGCCCCCACCCATCCCTGCCGCTGTCTGTCTGTCCGTAGGTCCGTCTGCAGCTCGCTTCGGCTCAGCCCCAAGCGTGGGGCAACATCAGGAATTAAAGGGGAGAAGGGATAATGGCACGGGGGGGCCTAGGGTTAGCAGAGCCCCCACTTCCACCCTGGTTTTGGGGTGAAAATCAGGAAACAGGGCAGGAGATAGGGACTCCCCTTTTTGGGGGGGTTGTGTTCCCCCCGCCATCCCTGCGGGGGGGGGAAGCTGGGGGACTCAAGGGGACCCCAATAATCCCTCATAGGGCTGGGTGTAATTGCTTCCAGGAGGACGGGTTGAGCGATCCCGCTGTAGGAAAATGGAGGATTGGGATTTGCCAGCAGGAACCGGGGGAGGAAGGGGAGGGGAAGGGAGGATTTTCCATCTGCAGCTTAAAATTAAAACAACGTGGTGGTCACTGAAGCGAATGTTCCCCACGAGGTCGGGGCTGGCTGCCTCAAGCCCGGGACTGCTGTGTCCCCAAGCCAAGCCCTGTCCCCAGGCCTTGTCCCCAAGCCCTGAGGGCTGCCCCATCCTCCTGGCAGGTCTCCCCGACTTGGTGCCGGACCCCAACTATGTGCAAGCATCCACCTACGTGCAGCGAGCTCACCTGTACTCGCTGCGCTGCGCCGCCGAGGAGAAGTGTCTGGCCAGGTAGGAGCAGCCATGGGGTGTGGGCTGTGTCCTGGGGAGAGGGGACAGGGGGACACAGGGGGATGGGGGGGGTCTTGGGGCAAGGGGAGATGGGGACATTGGGGGAGAAGGGTGTTCTTGGGGTGAGGGGACAGGGGGACATGGAGGAAGAGCAGGGGGTCCTGGGGCAAGGGGAGATGGAGACACTGGGAGGAGAGAGGGGGCTCCTGGAGCGAGGGGAGATGGGGACATTGGGGGAGAGGGGGGGGTCCTGGAGTGAGGGGAGATGGGGACATGAAGGGAGAGCGGGGGTTCTTGGGGAGAGGGGACAGGGGGACATGGAGGGAGAGTGGGGGGTCCTAGAGTAAGGGGAGATGGGGACACTGGGGGAGAGAATGGGGTCCTGGGGTGAGGGGACAGGGGGACCGGGGGACCGGGGAGGGGAGAGAGGGGGGATCTGGGGCAAGGGGAGATGGGGGGGTAAGAGGGGGGGGGCCTGTGGAGATGTTGAGCAGGCGTGGAGGGGGGCATGGAGGGGAGAGAATGGGGATGTGCTGGTGGGGAATAAGGATGAGGGGGAAGGGAAAGGGGAAAGGGAAGGGAAGAGTAAAGGGAAGAGGGATGGGAGAGGAGGAGAAGGATGAGGAGAAGGATGGAGGAGGGAAGGGAAAGGGAAGGGAAGAGGGAAGGGAAGGGAAGGGAAGGGAAGGGAAGGGAAGGGAAGGGAAGGGAAGGGAAGGGAAGGGAAGGGAAGGGAAGGGAAGAGGGAAGGGAGGGAAGAGGGAAGGGAAGGGAAGAGGGAAGGGAAGGGAAGGGAAGGGAAGGGAAGGGAAGGGAAGGGAAGGGAAGGGAAGGGAAGGGAAGGGAAGGGAAGGGAAGGGAAGGGAAGGGAAGGGAAGGGAAGGGAAGGGAAAACGGCAAAGCAAAGAGCTAAGCAAAGCACCAAGGGAGGTGTCTGGTGGGACAGGGGCAGGGCAGGGACCTTCTCTCCCTCCTTTGTCTTTTTCCATCATCTCCTTTTCTGTGGAGGAACCTCTCCCAGCAGAGGCGCTCGCTGGGATTTTCCTCCTTGGGGGGGTGCCAGGGCTAAGCCGAGGGGAGGCTGGGGCCGAGGGCGGGGGAGGAGGACATTGACCCTCCCCGATGTCCCCAGCACTGCCTACACCCCCGAAATCACCGACTACGATGTGCGGGTGCTGCTACGGTTTCCCCAGCGGGTGAAGAACCAGGGCACGGCCGACTTTCTGCCCAGCCGGCCCCGGCACAGCTGGGAGTGGCACAGCTGCCACCAGTGAGTGTCCCCACCTCCCCTCTGTCACCCTTCCTTTTCATGGCAGTTTTAAGGCTTTTTTAAATGGCACTTCTCCTTTTTGGGGGGCTTTGCTTTGAGATCTTTGGGGGGGGGGGGGGGGAAGGGAGTGTCACCTTACTTCACACCTATGTCCCTAAAGCCACCAAGCTCCTGCAATAAATGTCCCCAAGGAGGGAGCAGGCAAGCTGATGTGGACCCAGGGTTGATGGGGAGCCCCCCAGAATCACATCTGGGGAGGGGATGATGCCGTTTGGGGGGTGATCACCATGATTGTGTGTGTCATCCCCCTCCCGGCCCCCATCCCCAGGCACTACCACAGCATGGATGAGTTCAGCCACTACGACCTGCTGGATGCCACCACGGGGAGGAAGGTGGCCGAGGGCCACAAGGCCAGCTTCTGCCTGGAGGACACCACCTGCGATTTTGGCAACCTGAAGCGTTACGCCTGCACGGCCCATACCCAGGTTGGCGGCAGAGGGTGGGGGGTGCTCAAAGGGCTCCTTGGGGTTCACCACCCACCCCAAGCGCACCCTGAACCCCTTTTTCTCCCCGCAGGGCTTGAGCCCGGGCTGCTACGACACCTACAACGCCGACATCGACTGCCAGTGGATCGATATCACGGACGTGCAGCCGGGGAATTACGTCTTAAAGGTGGCCAGGGTCCTTGGGAGAGATTTTTTAGGGGCAGACATCACCAATTTGGGAGCAGCTTGGGATCTTCTCAACCTTTGGGTTTAGGACCATGCACCCTTTTTCGGTGCTATCCCTTTAACAGCTTTAGGCACTGCTTGTCCCCCCACTTACTAGTTTTTAAGGGTGTTTTTCCTTCCCTTTTCTCCATTTTTAGGTTCAAGTGAACCCCAAATACATTGTCCTGGAGTCGGACTTCACCAACAATGTGGTGAGGTGCAACATCCATTACACCGGGCGCTACGTGGCCACGACAAACTGCAAGATTTCCCAGTAAGGAGTTGTCCCTCTGTCCTTCTCTTGGCCAAAAAAAAACAGAGATGGGGGTCAGACCTGAGTGGTTTAATCCCTTTTCTCCTCCCTTTCATCCGGGTTTTCTGCATGAGCATCCAAAAACCAGATGGATTTAGCCAGTGGTGGAGCTGGGGATTGGTGTCTCGCTCCCTTCGGGGTGTTTGTATTGAATTTCTCTGTTATTCCGGGGAAAAACGAAGCAGTTTCAAAAGAAACACACACAGCCTTTGAAATAACATTTTTAAATGTCTTCCTAAGCGCATTCCCCAAATCTTTGTGGTTTTTGTCTTGCAGATCTTGATGGGAGCAGGCCCGGAGGGACGTCACCTGCCCCAGCCTCTGTCCCCCTCTTGATAAAGTGCCTGAGCTGGCTCCTCTGTCCCACCAGAGACCTCGGAGCCCATCAGCAGCTCCTCAAGAACACCCCCTCCCCCCCCCCAAAAAAAAAAAATCACCCTCTTTTCTTCACGTTAAAAGGAGGGGAAGTGAGAATGACTCTTTGAAATATTTTTTTATACTTAACTTTTCTTTAACCTTTGTTTCGTTTTTTTCCCCCAATTTCCTAAGGGAAACCGATGCCGAGTTTTAGCTGGAATAAAGGCAGGGGCTGGTAAATGCTGTATAAATGCTGTAAATCACATATTAGCAATATGTAGTTTTTAACCCCCTTTTTTGGGGGGGGGTGGAGGGAGGGATTGGATCTCCGGTGATGCTACCTCCACAGGGGGGGGAAGAAGCCAGCCCGGATTTGGGCGTGCTGCCCTGGCAGGAATCCTGGACCCCTTCTTCTCAAGGTGGCTGCCATGCCGGGATGCTCTGGTTATTTTTAAGACCAAAGGTGCTGCAAAACCCGTCACCTTAACAGGGACCTTGATCCTTCTGTTTGGCTTTTAAAAATAGGAGGGGGGCCCTTGAGATGACTGGAAGTCTTGTATTATTATTATTATTATTAATATTATTATTATTTTCACAAGCTTTAAAACCAGAAATCATTAAAACACGTTGCTTTTGAGGGTTCAGTGTTTAACTGAGGCTACGGTGCCACCACGAAGGGCATCATGCCACCACCACCACTGAGGGATGGCCCAGGATGTCCCCAGGCCAAGAAGGGGATAGGGAGGTCTCCTGAGAGGTTACCTAAGGGAAAGCTGATGGCTTTTTCACCTTGTCCTTTGATCCTGAATGCCGGGGAGCAAAGGGCACAACACATGGAGGGGGTGGGTGGGGAAGGATGCACGTTCCCCAAGACAGCCCAAGTGCCCCAGGCTGGGGAGGGGGTGTGGGACATGGCCACCCCTTTGGGGACATCCTTTGTGCTGTGAGAGCCACAGCCCTGCCATCAGCTCCTGGCACCCCCTGCCAAGTCCTCTCCCCCCCCCCCCGCCACCACCTCCTGTCCCCACCCCTGTGCCCCCCCTTCTTCTGTCCCCCCCTTCTCCTGCACCCCCAAACCCTTTCCCCCTTTCCCCTGCACCCCCAAACCCTTTCCCCCTTTCCCCCCCTTCTCCTGTCCCCTCCTCCCATGTCCTGTCCCCCCCAGCCCTGTCCCCCCCTTCTCTTGTCCCCCATTGCCAGCTCCTATCTCCCCCCACACCCCAGTTCCCCCTTCTCCTGTCCCCCCCACACACTCCTGTCCCCCCCTTCTCCTGTTCCCAGCGCTGCCCCCGCTCCCTCCGGCCCGGTCCTTCCCCAGTCGGCTGCGGGCCACTGCCGGGACAAGGAGGGGGCTCGGTGGCCCCAGTCCCAGCCTGGAGGACCTCGGCAGTGCCGGTGAGCGGAGGGGGGTGTCCCGATAGCCCTGTCCCTCCCTCCCTCCCTCCCGGGCACACACCGGCCCATGGATGCCTCGGCTCATTTCAGCCCCAGCTCCCCGACGCTGGGGAGGAGATGCTCCAGCTCGTTTCAGCTCCGGCTAATTGCAGCAAGTTGGATTTTTGTCCAGCTCATGCCTCTCCCAGCTCTGCTGATGGACAGTCCAGCCCTCCGGCATTGCAGGGACAGCCGAGACACCGGACACTCCACGACAGATGCTCCGGCTTCCTACAGCTCCTCTTGTTCCCCCTCCGGCTGATGGATGCTCCAGCTCGGCATCACCTCAGCTCCCAACTCTGCACTGTCCAGGTCAGGGATGCTCCAGCTGATGGATGAGCTCGCTTGCTCCTTCTCTTTCTGGTGTAAAGGTCCGTTCTTCCGCAGCCAGGGGGGGAGCCAAGGCTGCTCAGCATGGCATTACCAAGGGGATTTATTGTCCTAGTTTATTTGTACATATTTATTTATTTATTTATTTTAGCCATGCCCCAGCCTGATGCCTGATACAGCACGTTTATGGATGTGAAATACAGTTGTGTAGACCAATGAAATCACCCACGTTAAGCGCTGGGCTCATCAGTCACTTGCTTATGTCACCGTGCTTGTCCCCTGCGGGTGGTGTCCATCCTCACCGCTCTCCACCGGGGTTATGCCAGCTTCTGGCTGTGGTTTTGTGCCTGGTGTCACAGAAAAGTAAACCTCTGGTGGTGTTGGTGGCGTGGGGTGTTCTCGGCTCCCAGGAGCTGCCTTGGGTTGGATTTGTGGGTCACATCGTCCCCGAGGGAAAAACTCCTGAGTCTCAGGCAGCGTTTGTTCTACTGAGGGAGTTGTGTTGCAGGTACCAGCTTCCCTTTCACATGTGCTTGGAGTTGCATCACCAACTGAAGGACACTCATTTTGGGGACAGCTGAGACACTGGACACTCCAGGACAGACATGCTCCTGCTTCTTACAGCTCCAGGTGATGGATGTCCTACCTCTACATCTCAACACCAGCTCCTGCACTCCAGCTCCTTACAGCTCGGTGTCATTTTGGTGACAGCTGAGACACCGGACACTCCTGCTTCGCTCAGCTCCAGCCAAGGGACGCTCACCTTGTTCTCTCTCCTGCCAACGGACATCCTGGCTCTGCATCACCTCGACTCAACTCCTGCTCCTTCTTCCCTCTCCTGCTAATGGCCTCTCAGGCTCATTAAGCTCTGACTCAGAGGTGCTTTAGTTCACAAGGTGCTCCTGCTTGTTCCTGTGGCCGTAAATCCATCCGCGCTGTCACTCCAGGATCACTATGAGCTGCCATCGCTGTCCCACTGTCACCTTGAGCAGCGCATCCCAGCACTGAATGCAGTGTTGCCCCCCCAGCCCATCTCAGACGTTGAGTCCGGCCTGCTCCATGCCGGCATCTCATCCTTGGGGACAAATGCGACCAGACCCCACCTCTGGGGAGAGTCCCACGGCCCCGCTCTCACCCCCCACAGCCACCCCGAGCAGCGTGGGGGTGCTGGGAATGGCTGCTCGGCCCCCAGTTCCCTGTCCCAAAGGAGACCCAGCATCCCCCGACCCCCCGGCCCTGCCCCGCTCCCGGGGCTGGTTGGGGGGTGCCGAACCCGGCAGGAGCCGCGTCCGTCGGCCCCAGCCCAGCTCTGAGACCCCCCCGGGGACGGGCACCCCCCGCAGCCCCGGGCGGCAGCGCTGGGAACGGGGGGACCCTCCGGCGGGGGGAACCGGCCCTGGGGAGACGATACTGCTTTAATAAAATAATAATATTTTTATTATCTTTAGTTACATTACTATTGTTTTTATTATTATCTTTAATTATATTACTACATTACTATTCCAGGCCCTCAGCGCTGCCGCCGCCGCCCCCGCGGGAGCCGGGACCGACCTCTCCCCGGCTCATGCCCCGCTCGGGACATTACCTCCCCGGGCAGCGCCCGGCGCCTTCCCCGCCCCTGCGGGCCCCGAGCCCCGCTCGGCGCCGCACGAACCTCCGGGGCCGCCGCTGCCCCGACGCCGCCGGGGAGCAGCCGACGGGACGAGGCCCCGCTCCCCCAGAGGCACCAGCCCAGCCAGACGCAACCCCACTCCCGACACCCCCGGCCCGCGGGACGCCATCACCGGCAGCACGCTCCGCTCCGGCAGCCGCCGGAACACACTGCGCATGCGCCGTACAGGCCCCACTCCGCCCGGCCCCGTCCAGCCAATCCCGGCCCACGGCAGCGCACGGTCCTTCCCGCCCCGCCCACCTCTGCTCCCCCCAATCCTGGCCTGGCCCGTCCCTTCACCCCGCCCCCGCCCCTCCGCCCCCGCTCCACCCAATCCCGACCCGTTCCTTTATCCCGACCCCGCCCCCCGTCCCCGCTCCACCCAATCCCGGTGCGCCCCTTCATCCCGACCCCCGACCCCGCCCCCCCGTCATCTTTCCGCCCAATCCCAGCCGGTCCCTTCATCCCGCCCCCGCCGCCCCGCCCCCGCCCCGCCCAATCCCGGCCCGCTCCTTCATCCCGACCCCGCCCCACCCGTCCCGTCCAATCCCGTCCCGCCCCTTCAACCGGGACTCGCCCCCCGTCCCTGCTCCGCCCAATCACGGCCCGTCCCTTCAATCCGACACCGCCCTCCCCGCCGCCCCGCCGAAGCTCCGATCCCGCCTCCGCTCCAGGAGACTCGAAGGGTCCCGGCCCGCCTCGGCAGCCGCTGTTGGGCCCCGGGGATGGCGGGCGGGCGCTGCGCAGCGAGGCCGCTCCCGGCCCCCGGTCAGGGCCGCCAGAAGGGGCGGAGCGGAGAAGGGCGGGGCGGGGCCGAGTTGAAGGAACGGGCCGGGATTGGCTGGACTGGGCCGGGCGGGGCGGGGCCTGTAAGGCGCATGCACAGTGTGTCCCGGCGGCCTCTGGAGCGGAGAGTGCTGCCGCCTGGCGGGCCAGGGGTGTCGGGAGCGGGGCTGGGTAGCGCCGGCGGCTGCGGGTCCCTGCCTCTGGCCGGGCCGGAGCTACCGGGGGAAGGGGCCTCGTCCCATCGGCTGCTCCCCGGCGGCGTCGGGGCAGCGGCGGCCCCGGAGGTTCGTGCGGCGCCGAGCGGGGCCCGGGGCCCGCAGGGGCGGGGAAGGCGCCGGGCGCTGCCCGGGGAGGTAATGTCCCGAGCGGGGCATGAGCCGGGGAGAGGTCGGTCCCGGCTCCCGCGGGGGCGGTGGCGGCAGCGCTGAGGGCCTGGAATAGTAATGTAGTAATATAATTAAAGATAACAATAAAAACAATAGTAATGTAACTAAAGATAATAAAAATATTATTATTTTATTAAAGCAGTATCGTCTCCCCAGGGCCGGTTCCCCCCGCCGGAGGGTCCCCCCGTTCCCAGCGCTGCCGCCCGGGGCTGCGGGGGGTGCCCGTCCCCGGGGGGGTCTCAGAGCTGGGCTGGGGCCGACGGACCCGGCTCCTGCCGGGTTCGGCACCCCCCAACCGGCATCGGAGGGGTAGGGGAAGATGCTGAGCTGGGGCTGAAACGATGGAGAGCTGGAGCCATAATAAAGGCTGTAGGCCTGGGGCTGAAACACAGACTGTGGGGCGGGAGGGGAAATGATGCAGAGCCGGAGCTGAAATAAATAACGTAGGGCGAGATCTGAAATACCAACCGTGGGGCTAGAGCTGAAATAAAGACTCTGGAGGCAGGCTGAAATATATACTGTGGGTTTGGAGGTGAAATAAATACCCGGGGACAGGGCCGAAAATACCAACCGTGGGGCTGGAGCTGAAATAATGACTGTAGGGCTGAGGGCTGGGGCTGACCCACCGGCGACGGGGCCCGGGCGAGGCGATGCCGGGCTGGAGCGTCCATCGGCGGGGCTGGGGCAGCGGGAGCTACACTAGCCTGTGGGCGAGCCGGAGCTGTGCCGGGGGGGCCGTAGGACCAGCACCGCCGGTCCGGGGAGCCTCCCCCGGCCCGGGACCCCCCACTCGGGTCCCGGCTCCGTGCCCCGGAGGGAGGCAGGGGCAGGGCTACCGGGACCCTTCCGCTCACCGTCGCCGCCGAGGTCCTCCAGGCCGGTTTCCCCCCGCTCCATCCCCCGGCCCCCTTCGCCGGGACCCTCCGCCGCAGGTCCCGGGCCACCTCGGGGGCGGGGACGGAGTTGGAGGTGGTGGCCCCGAGGGGAGCGGGGACACCGATGGGAGCGCGTCCACCGCCCCGGGGCGGGACGCAAAGACGGGCCTACAGCCGACCGGAAGAAGGACCGAACCGGAGGGAGCCGAGGGGGCGCGGGGAACTGCCACGACAGCAGGAAGGTGGGGGGGGGGGGGGGGGGGAACGGGGGGCTTAAATGGGCGTGTCTGTGGGAGGGGCGAAGATGGAGGGGCGTGGCACGGCGAGGGAGCCCCTCCCGCGGGGCCCCAGGGGGCTGCGGGGCTGTCACATGCCCCCTTCCAGCAGGGTGCCCCCCGAAGGCGCTCTGCCGAAGGAGTTGGGGTCCTTCCCTGGCTGAGCCAGAGTCCCCCCCGCACCCTGCTCTGTCCCCCCGCCCCACCCCCAGGAGCGGTGGCCGGGAGGACACAGCCGGGATTCCTCTGGGGGACTATCCCCGGTGTGCCCATGAGCAGGGCAGCTCCCAAAACTGAGCCCCAGGGGAGGGCTGACACCCGGGTGGAGGTGTGGGGGACCCCCCCTGGGAACTGGGAGGCTCCAGCACCCCTACGGCCACATAGTGGGGATGGGTGCTCCCTCCCTGGCAGGTCACCCAGCCCAGGCATGGATGTCCCCAAGGTGCCATCGCAGCACAGACACAGTTTGTCCTTCCCAGGCTTTATTGGTTTCTCACCCCACGCTCACGCAGAGGCACGGGTGCACCTCCTGTACCCCACACCAACGGCCAGCACAGCCCCGGCCAGCCCCACACCGACCACCACATACATCAGCCCCATCCCCACGCTGGCCACAGCTGTCACCCCACCTGCAAAAACAAGGGGGGCTGTTAGAGCTTGTCACCAGGGCCATGTCACATGGCTGCAGCCGGTGGGGACTCACCCTGACCTCCCTCCTGCTGCTCTCCCATGGTGCCTGCATCCCTCGAGAGGAGCACGGGGCCGATGACTACATCGGCTTCAGCCTCTTTCCCTGGGGAGGAAGAAGTGATGAAGTGGGCTCTTCCCACCACCTCAGAGTGTCCCCTGTGTCCTCATGGGGACCTTACTGTTAGCATCATGGCGGCGGAAGCGGCGGCTGGGCCATCGGTCCAGGGGGTTGAGCCTCCGTGAGAACGCAGAGGACTCGCAGTTGCCCATCTCGCAGCAGCTGCAGATGTCCCGGGTGCCTTCCACGGGTGCCCAGCTGTAGCAGGGTGGGAGCATCATCACCAGAGACCCCACGGAGCATTCGTGCCCCTGCCCCCAAGTCTGGGTCCGTGACGCATCCCTGTGCCACACCAGGGATGTGGGATGCTGTCGGGGACCAGCCCCACCCCAGTGTGGTGGCTACTCACGTGTTTCTGGCTTTGTTGAAGGAACAAGCCTTGTTCAGCGGGTCCGGGGCTTGGTCCGCTGGGGTCACCTTCAGGTGGCAGGTGATGTAGATCTGTGGGGAGGGCAGGGGAGAGAGGTGGGGACATGCTCATGGGGGACACCGGCTTGGTTTGGGGCTGGGGGGGGACGACACACCACAGCCTTACCAGGTTCCTAGTGTCCCCCGCAAACCTGAAGACGTCGATCCTGAAGCGCAGCATGTCCTCCCGGGGCCGGGGCGTGATGAAGGCAGAGCTGGTGTCATCTGACCTCCCATCAACCAGGCACCTGGAGTGGGACAGGGATGATGGAGGGGTCAGCATCCCGGTGGGTGCCCCCCCAGCGCTGCCACCGGCAGGTCCCTGGGGCTCACCCGTTGAAGTCAATGATGGTGTAGTGGGGTGAGGAGTCGGTGCCGGGGCTCAGGGCGGCCACGCAACTGTCCACAAACAACCGCAGCGGCACGTGGCTCTCGGTGGCCACCTCTGCTTGGATGTTGAGGACATCACCCAGTTGGAAACCGGTAAAAGGTCTCTCAGCAGTCCAGTCCTCTGCAAGACAGTGCTGAGGTGACAAAGGGTGGTGGCTCTGGCTGTCCCCAAGCTCCCATAGGACCAGAGCCAAAGCTCAGCCCAAAAGCAGGAGCGTTGGTGTTTGCCGTGGGGTGGGTTGGCTTCCCCAGTCCCGGGTCCCCGAGCTCCTCCACACTGGGAAGAGGGTGGAAAACCCCTCTTTGCAGGTTGGGATGGCTTCCCACCTACCGTTCATGAGGCGCAGGGAGAACACCAGCCTCTCCTCTGCTGAGAGCGTGGAGCTGAAGGGAGCCCAGGTGGGTCGGATGGCACTGCTGCTCACGTTCTCCCTCCTGGGCAAGGACCACCCTGCATCAGAACCTGGCCCTGTGCTGGTCCCTGGGGACCAGGGTGGGGGGTGCCAAGGATGGAGAGACCTTACCTGGGGTAGTGGCACTCGATGGGGATGACAGCGGGGTTGCTGCGGATGATGACGGGGTTGCTGGCGGGGCTGGGGTCGTAGTTGAGGAGCGTGCGGTAAATGAGGGAGTCTGGCGTGATCTGTGCAGAAAAGCATCGAAAAGCCAGGTTTATACATTTTGAATAGCTACTAAATCATAACCGTGTCAAATATTTTCATCCGTGACAAGAGGCCACCCCACCTCCCACCACCACCGAGCTGCGTATCCAAGCTTTCCCAACTGGGAAATGCTGGGGAAATCCAAAGAAAGGGGGGGAAAGCCAGGGAAAAGGGGATGGAGAAGGAGCCCTGCTCCATTTTCAGCAAGTTAAACTTCCTAATGGGCTGAAACACGAGCAAAATGGGTCTGACGTGGGGGCTTTGCACCATTAGTGTGTGTCCAGCTGAAAGGGCAAAGCAGCTTTGGGGAAAAATGCTCTGGTTTGGGGGAAATACAAGCTCATCCTTCCCCTGGGGTGTTCCCAGAGGGATGCCCGGTGCCTAGTCCCGCAGCCTGGAGCTGCTCCAGGGGGTGAAGGGATGCCAGGTGGGATCCTGGACCTGGGGGAAGGACGGAGGCGGGAGAAGGTCTTACCTGCACGATGCTGCCGCACTCATGGAGCCCGGCGGTGAAGGTGACAGTGTTGTGGGCAGGGTTCAGCGAGGAATGCTTGCATGCCGCCGGCCCCAGCGTCAGGTCGGCTACGTTGACCAAGCGGCCGGTGCCGAAGAGGTCCCTGTGCACTGTCACCACCAGCTGAGCCTCCTGGCACTGCACCACCACCGGCCGCTGGCTGGAGATGGCTCGAGACTGGGGATCCTCCACCCAGGACCAGGCGTGGGGTTCTGCCCGTGCCCCCCAGGAGAAATCCCAGGGTGGGTAGGCAGCCACCTCGCCCACCGCCCAGCAGAGAAGAGCGAGGATCAAGCCGCTTTCGGGTCCCATCCCTCCTTCTTCCAGCAAACCCCGGCACAGAGAGCCAGGGCTGCTCCTCCAGCCTTTATATCCCCCCAGCAGCAGGAGCCCTCCGCCCCTGGGCTCCCGTTTGGGGACCAATGGCACCCAAAGGCCAGCCCTTGTGGGTGCGGGGTGAGGGGAGGCATGACCAAGTCATTTCCGGGGTGCCGGGACCCCCTGTTCCTGGGCTGCCCAAGGCGAGGGAAAACATCCTCGTCAGCCTCTGTGGGCAAGATGTTTATAAAACTCAGCAGAAGCCGGAGACGGGGAGACTGGTACAAAGTGGCTTGTTTAGGTTATAAGGTGATAAGGGGCTTTTCAAGGCTGCTTGGCGGGGTGACAGGAGCAGGGTCCAGGATCCCAGTCCGGGTGTTTCCCATCCCCTCAGTGGGGATCATCCCTGCCTGGCGCCATGGGGTCCCCTGGGACTTCGGTTTTCCGCTCAGAAGCTGATGCGCTTTGGGGGCTGGGAACCCCTGTGCTCCTGGCTGCAGCCCAAACGGGGGCTTTCAGCATCTCCCCACTCCCCAGCGGGGCCGGAACCCGGATATTCACTCAGCGCTGACCCCGCAACAGCTGACGGAGCGCCCTCACCACTGACATGAGCGCGGCCATTCTCAGCTGGGGGCCGAACACCCCCCATTCCAGCCTCAGCAGTGAGGTCACTGGCTGCAGAGCCGCAACCTTTCTTTTTTATCTCTGCTGCCCTTCCCCAGCTCTTTGGCTTGGGTTTGTGTTGTTGCCTTCAAGGAAACAGGGCAGAAGAAGCGAGCGGCGAGCCTCGCTGCACCCATCGCTCCCTTCCCCATGCAGCAGCACCTCGCTTTGTATCCCACCCCCCTGCAAGCAGGGCTGGGCATTGGCCGACTCCTCACAGCTGGGAAACAGGGAAAGGTCCTTAAAAATAAACCCCATAATTTTTCCAAGCATCATTATTGGAGTTTCTGTCTCTTCTTTTGAGCATGTTTAACTCTTTTTCCCTGCCAGGGCTCTGCAAGCATCCTGTTGGCTCTGTACAAAGGATGCTGCGTCTCATACCCCAAATCCTGCTCCATCTTTTGGGATGCCCCTGGAAAGCCTTAGGGACAGTAGAAAGCCTCTGATTTGGATGTTTAAGCTGGAGCGGCTGAGCTAGTTCTGGGAAAATGAAAAGAAACAGAAAGTTTTAGGGGCAGATATCATCCAGCCCGCTCCTAGCAGAAATCCCACTGTGTTTGGAGCTGGGACTGGCTTCTGCCTGACTCAACATCCCCAAAATCCACCTGTGTGAAGCTTTATGGACCAGTGTAAAACCTTCCGCCCGTCCCCCTCAGGAGCTGATGCTCTGTTTCTGCTGCTGCCGGCAAATCCAGGACTTCTCCCTCATGTTTAAAATACCTTGAGACTGGCACTGGCGTAGAAATGACAGGGATTCCAGCAGGCTGAGCCCCATGCGTCAGGGAGATAACTGCAGCGGGCGATGCTGAATCAGTAAATAAGCGGCTGCCCCCCTCCCTGAGGGAGAGCATCAATGCTCGGCTGGGTCCTTGGCTGCAAGGACCATGGGAGATGCCTGGTCTCACCCCACGGCATCCCAGAGAGCCACAGCTCAGGGGCCAGCTCTGTAGTTAATTTGTAGGTCTTTGGGTACCAGGGCTGGATCCCAGTGGGAGAATAAATCCCTCTGATGGGTCACCTTGTGCTTACATGGCTCAAATTAGCAGAGGTGGATCCCAGGTGGAGAAACATGCCCAGGCTCACGTGTTTCTCTACGAAAAAAGGGGATTTCTGCTCCCAGGTTAGCCCTTGCCAGGACCAGCATCTTAACTCCAAGCACAATACCACGTTGGCCATGGACCAGCACAGCTGGGAAAGAGCATGAGCTTATTTTCTTGAAGGAGGCAGAGACCAGAAAGTCCAAGGGCGCTGGACAAGCACAAACCCAGTGGTTTTCCCTCATTGCATAAAGGAGACTTTTAAGCACGTCTCATATTTCCTTATAACATAAAGTTTTAAGTAAAAAAACAAACCTCTCATCACACACCAAGGTCAGTGCTGCTGTTGAGCATCACCAGAGCCGGGGATGCTGCCCAGGAAGGGGCAGGAGCTGGAGGGGGACAGCTGCTCTGGAAAGCCAGAGAGCTTTTACCCATCCCCAATTTCTTTGTAGACCAGATTTATCTGATATTTGTCTTCCTTCCTGGAGACAGCATTTTGGTTGAATGGCCGAAGGACAGCTGTGCTGAGTGATGCAGAATGGGAGTTTCATTTAAAACTCTCCTGTGCACGTCTCAGCAAACCAGAGAGATAGTCCCTGCTCAGAGTACGTGTGCCAAGGGATGGCTGGGGCATTGAACTTCTGGAGAAGATGCTGACCAAGAAGGAAACAGTTATGCGAAGATTTAACGCGTCAGAAGCCACAACCTGCTGTGGTCTGGGAGGTTCAGGTGAGGAAGTATTTCTTCTCCAGGAGGGTTGTGCACCCCTGGGCTGGGCACGCAGACGTGAGGGATCTCCATCCATGGATGTTGCCAGCCTCAGCCAGGCCAACACCAGGCTGATGCATCTGCTGTTGTACTGGAGACCTTCCGAGATCCCTTCCACCCCTGTTCCCATGCCCTCTTGCTCTCCTTTCTGCCCCAAAAGCTGACAGCTCACAGGATGGTGAAGAGTTCTCCCAGTATTCCCCCTAAAAGCTTCTAACTCCCACTTTGCTGCAAGACAAGGACCAAACCCCTCCAGCGAGGGTCAAATTATATGTATGAGGGAAGAGGTTATGCTGACAACACCAACCCAAAGTCAGTGCAGCTCCCTGATCCAACCCACAATTAATCTTGTAGTTTTGGGAGAGGACTAATTTGCTTTTTGACCCATGAGCAGCTGAGGGAACAGATGGGACTGTGGTTTAAGTGACCCAAACTCCAGCTAGGCACCTTGTACCAATGAGAGCCCAGGATGAGATGACATCTATCAAGGGGCATCCAGTTGGGTGTCTCCAGGGTGCCGGATGACACCCAACGACACGGCAGGCTGTGCAAGACACCACTGTCTTCTGTCCCTCACAGCCAAGAGAGGTCCCCAAGCTCCTCTGGAGCAGGCTAAGAAGTTGCAGAACTCCTCCTGACCCCTGAAAAACCAGCTCAAGAAGCGGCCATGCTGCGAGCAAGCCCCAGCTCCTCACAGGTCTCGGTTTTCCCCTGAACCCAGCAGCCACCTGAATTTGCTCTGACAATAAACACCACATCCCGAGATGTTCAGCTGGTCCAGTTCTCACCATCTGCTGAAGTGGGAACCTCTCCCAGCTGGTGGGGAGCAGCAGGTCTTGGGTTTGGGGCAGGAACATCTTGCCATTATGGCTGCTCTGCTGAGCAGAAGAGCCCATTTCATAGCAATGGGATGAAAAAAAAAAAAAAAAGAAAAAAAGCAAGTGTGACTCAAGCATGTCAGAAAGCCCCATTTCAGGAGCGGGGGGGAAGTTGGGGCAGAAATTCCAGTCCCTGCCCCAAGGACTGTTTATACATTTCAGCCAAGGCTTCTTACATATAACTATGTGTAAACAGTCCTTGAGGCAGGGACTGGAATTCCTGCCTCCGTCTGTCCCAGGAAGAGCCCAACCCACCGACCCTCGAGTTGCGCTCCCTTCCTCATCCAGCAAAGCTCGATTTCTCTCCCAGAAACAGCTTCAGGCAGGAGGAAAGTGGTCCAAGTTTTATTAAACCCTTGACTTATTGAGTAAAGAGTTAGTGGTATGGAGCTGACCCAAGTAGCTCCACAGAAACATAAAATGCTTTGAGGCTAAACGCAACTCCATGCTTCTACAGAGGAGACAGACAAGCTCTCCATTTGACTGGAGATTCTTTTTTGCACCAGTTCTCAACTGGGTGCTCTGGGAGAAGTTCATGGGGGTGTAAGGCCGTACAAGGCTTCCAGGAGACTGAGATACTTGGATTTGGTTTAGGGAGGCAAAGAAGCACAGTTAAAGTTAGCATGAAGGTTTAATTAGCTCAGGCTCCAGGAATATTTCTCCACTCTCCCCACCAAGCCTCTCAGTCCTTAAATTTATTTTATTTTTTCTAATCAGACAGACTATAAAAGTTGAAACTAGTGACTTAAATGGGGTTGCTGGGTTTCCACCAAACAGTCAGAGCTCCTAGAGCAGCAAGGATTAGGAGGACCAAACCAGCCCCAATACCATCCACAAGTGACCTGCATCTAGGAAGGTAGCAGTAAGGAGGTGATTAGGGCCAGAGCCACACAAACCATCCCTCTTCCCTGGGTTTGCATCCTCCTGACTTGGTGATCCTGCCAGCTGTGGATAAGGAGAGGTCTAACCACATCATCTGCATCTCTCACCAAGAGATCTGAAAGAGAGGACCTTTGAGCACTCACAAGCTTGTTTGAACACTTAACTCTCCCAAGCCTTGGATCAGCACCGAGGAGCCAACAGGTAGCGAGGCAGCTCCAGCCACCCAGCTCTGAGCAAGTTGCCACAATGGTGACAAAGCCCAAGAGGCATACTGAGACCCATCATGCTGGGAGGCCACTTCTCTCTGGACATGTCCTCCTTACCATTGCAAGGGAGTGTGGAGCCTCCTGGAGTGCCTGGCCAAGCCACAGCTCCTCATCTCACAGCAGGAGCAGACATCCCAGGTGGCTTCCACAGGAACCCACCTAGAAGAGAGCCTGGTGAGCAACCCACCCTATGGTAGGAGCCCCTCACACACTTTGGTGTCTCCTAGGAGAGGCCAAACCCTCCCAGACAGGTGGCCAACCCCACTTTCCTGGAAGGTGACACACCAGATGAGAAACCCAAGTTCTTCACCTTTGGGCAAGCTGCTGTTCCAGCTATTCACAGGTTGCTGGCTTTGTTGAAGGAGCAAGTCTTGTTCAGAGGGTCAGGAGCTTGGTCAGCCAGGGAGACCTTCAGGTGGCAGGTGATGTAGGTCCAGGGACACCAGGCAGAGAAGAGGGGTCTTTTTGGCTGTCATTTGCCTTTACAGCTTTCCTATGTGTCATGAAGTTGGTCACCAATGGGACCACCATCTCCCCAGGGCAGCTCAACCCCACCCTCCTTCCTTCAAGCCACTTAAGGGTTAAGCAATTGAAGCCCATCAGAAGAGCTTGTCTTGATCACTATCAGAACTGGTCTCCAATGAATATCCTTGGCTCAGAGGGCCGTGATCCACATTACAGGGTGACGTCAGTCATATGTTGCTATGAGGCAGTTGCCTTGGGAATGTAATTCTAGACAAACCACATTAACTTTCTTAATGGACCGAGGCTGTAGCCCTGTCGAGACAAAGGAATTCACTTGCTCTAGGGAGGATTTACCAGACTGCTGGAGCCTCCTGCAAAACTTGAATACGTCTACTGCAAACTGAAACACATCTTGCTTCATCCAGTTGCCCATCCACCAGGCACCTCAGCACAAAAGCAAAGGCCAGCAGGATCCTACCATCAGACATCCATAACCTGCAGAAAGGCATCTCTAAATAAGGGCACAGCCAGCACTTACCCACTGAAGTCAATAAAAGCGTACTGGGGAGAAGAGCTCAAACTGGGGTTTGGGTGGCCACGCAGTTGTCCTCAGAGGTGCATGGTTCTCTGTGTTGACACCAACTTGGAAGTGGAGGACCTCTCCCAGTTGAAGTATGGTGGAGACTCTCTCAGAGCTCCAGTCATCTGGAAGGAGAGGTCACCAGGCATCATGAATGGGAAGCCAGCTTGTGGTTCACTGCTTCCACCCAAGGAAACCCCAATGGGGACAAGGCCCCGGGTACTCACCAAAACTGCACCAGACCCCAGGAGCACTGGGGTGATACCAGCACCAGCTGTGCCATCTAGTGGAAGCATGGCTGTCTCAGGGTGCCCAGCACCAGAGGAGACCCTCACCCAAAACCTCCCTGGGCCTCATGGACAGTAGAAGGGCAGCTCCTCCTCAGAGGACAGGGTGGAACAGAAGGGCACCCACATAGGCTTGACTCACATTGTCCCTCCTGGGGAAGGGATGCTCATGGTTAAAGACACTGTGGCAGCACAATGGCTTGCTCGGTGCTCACCTTGGGTAGTGGCACTCCATAGGAACCACAGCAGGGCTGGTGCAGACCACGACAGCATTGCCACTAAGAACTGGGTTGTGATTTAAGCTCGTGTTGTAGACTTGAGCCATCAGGGGTCACCTGGAGAAAAGGCAAAACACATTATTGAGTCATTAAGAGCCCTGTTGCTTGGCCACATGCACAGAGCAGCACATTTAACCCTGGAGACTCAGTGCTGAGATGTTTCTTTTGGTCAGCCGCCAGTAGCGTTTGTGCTGGAGGCAGATAAGTGGCACTCATCCTGCTGCGGGGATGCTCTGGGCTGGGAAGCTGCTCCAGCCTGTCCTAGGATAGCCTCTGCTCAGCAGCAGAGCTGAATGCAGAGGTGCTCAAATGGATTCTTACTTTTCTTCCCCCCCCCCCCCCCCCCCCCCCCCCACTTTACACACCCCAGAACAACAGAAAGGAAGGTCTGTCCCTTAGGATAGTGGAAGACGACTTCTACTCAGGGCAGATTTAATGAAGGTGTCTGCTGGGTGGAGTATGGGGGGGGGGGGTACCTGCCCACCCTGGTGGCCCCAAGCCTCTCCCAGGGTAGTGAGACCCCTTCAAATTTAAGTTTTCTGTGAAGTAGCTTCAAGCTATGGATGATGCCTCCTGAGGTAAGCACCCACTACTAGCTTACTGCAGTGGCTCCCAGCACCAGGTTATCTGTGCTCCACCCTGGAGGTGGCAGCAATAGCCTAAATAGCCCTGGGAGTTGTAGATACCTCTGTCTTCATCCGGAAAACCCTAGTTTCTCTGCCTCTTGCACGCCCTTCCCTGCTCACAGAACCCAGCCCAAGCCACCAAGGTGCAAGCCAAGAGGTAGATGTCCCACCCCAGGCCTCCAGCCCCTCCACAGCCTTACCCTGAGCATGCTGCCATGCTTACACAGTCCAGCCATGAAGATCATCATGGTCAGCAGCAATCCAGATTGCAGGCAAGCAGGCAGCCATGGCCAGGGTCAGGTTCACAAGCTCGACCAGGTGTCCTGTACCAAAGAGGTCCCTGTGCACTGTGACCACCACCTGCACCTCCTGGCACTGCATGGCCATGGAGCGCAGTGGGGCAGCAGCCTGGAGCTGGGAGACATCCACCCATGCCCAGGGAGAGGGCTAGGAGAAGGCACATGGCTTCCCCAAGGAAGGATCCCCCTCATAGCTCTGCCTCCCCTCTAAGGAAGCCCCAGTGGTTGTAAGTAACCACCTCCCAAAAAAAAAAAAAAAACACCAGCAGAAACCAGCCAACCCCAGGCTGCTTCCAGACCCCTCCTTGCTTACCAGGGCCCAGTACAAGGAACAACTGCTGCCCAGGGACCTTTTATAGCCCACATTTCCCACAGCTACTCCCACCCCAGGTGATGCTGGCCACTCACACAGCTGAGAGCACCCAGTTTCCTGGGGAACCCATTGTGGTGAGCTATAATGAGTTAATGAGGTGCTGGATCAGGTCCCTTGCCCACAGGAGAGATGTTTAGTTTGCTGTGCAGCCAACTGCAGGTTTTTTTCCCCCTTTGTTTTGGTAACAACCAGCTCTGTAAGATCCAAAGAGATGTGTCCCTCTTCCAAATCACGTGTCCTACCTCCAAACCCTATGTCCCTCCTCCAGATCATGGGGTCCTTCTGCAGCAGGGTCGCTGGGGGATGGTGTGGGGTGTGACACTTTCCCAAAGCAAACCCACTCTTCAGGTGTCCACACTTGTCCCTGTCCCCAGCTCCTTCAAGGTGGTGATGATCCTCATGGAGCAGCTGCTCATGTCATGGGCAACTGGGGATTTCCAAGACATGAGTGACTCATGGCTGGCTCTTCACTACTGAGCAAAGGTTGATTTTTTGGAGGAAGAAGGGGAAATTTAAACTTGAATCAAGTGGAAGAATAAAAGGAAAAGGGGCAGGTAGTGGAGGAGATCCCCATCGGTTGCCCTGAACTGCATCCCGGCTCCTGTGGGACCAGACTCCACACGGTGGTGTCCACACCAACACAGCCACCAGTATTTCCTTGTGTTTCCTTGTGCTTCTCAGGATTTTAGCAAAAGGAAGGAAAATGCTTGTGCACATGTGGCTGTTTAACTGTTTCCTGAACAGACTTGTCCCCTGGAGCTACCAGCTTCCTGGGCAGGACGGGTGTTGAAATGAGTGGTACTAAAATAATGAGTAGAATAATCCTTATCAGGAATAATATTAGAGCTGTTAGGTATTAGAAATAATAATTATTGCTAATAATTATTAGAATTCTTAGACCTGGGGCAAAACAGTCCCCACAGTGTCTGGGCAGAAACACCTGTCAAGCTTCCTCGTGCCTGCTTAGAGGCTATAAATCAGGAGGAAAAGCTCTTTGTGTATTGAAGTGACACCAGGGAGGAGCACGGCATTGAACAGGAGTCCTTGTATGGGTTTTTAGGGGCAACACAAGGATGTTTGCTTTGCCCCTGCCTCTGGGTCAATGTTGGGGTTAGGGCAGCTCATTGCTTTGCTGGCACAGGCAGGTGAGGACCAGGTGAGATGGCCATGAGTTTCGGACGATAGTCGTGGCTGAATCAGGCTGTTTTGGCACAATCCAAACTGGATAGCTGCACCATCTGAAGGGAAATGACTGTGGACAGTGTTGAGGTGGCACAGCAGATCACAGAATCACAGAATGGCACGGGTGGGAAGGGACCTCTGGAGATCATCTAGTCCAACCCCATGCCAGAGCAGGGTCACCTACAGCAGGTTACACAGGAACACGTCCAGGAGGGGATGGAATGTCTACAGAGACGGAGACTCCACCACCCCTCTGGGCAGCTTGTTCCAGTGCTCTGCCACCCTCAAAGGAAAGAAGTTCCTCCTTATGTTTAGGTGGAACTTCCTATGTTCAAGTTTGTGCCCATTGCCTCTTGTCCTGTCACTGGGCACCACTGAAAAGAGCCTGGCCTCATCCTCCTGACACCCACCCTTTAAGTATTTATAAGCGTTGATAAGATCCCTCCTCAGTTGTCTTTTTCCAGACTAAAAAGACCCAAATCCCTCAGGCTTTCTTCATAAGAGAGACATTCCAGTCCCCTAATAATTCCTGAGATTCCTCAGACCAATTTCGTAGGCTCTATTTTTGGCCATCAAGCTGGACAAATATTTCACTGGCTAAATCGGGACTGGGAGTATTTTCTCTCCATCTACCGCTGTCATCCAGATGCTTTCATTTTCCAGAGAAGAGGGGGGAGGAGGAAAGGCAGAATTAGTCTCTTATTCAGCAGGAAAATAAAACATTGATTGAGTTGCTCAGTCTCCAACAGCTTCCACCATTGATAGCAGCTGGGGAACAGATTCATCATTTCACTTATCTCTACCATTTAGTCACACCCTCAGCTTCCAAGCTTCCAGCACTCCAATGTCCTTCAGGAACATCCTTCCCATCAATACTAACCCTCTTGCAGTGGGATCATTCCTCCCACAAGGAACATGAGGGCTTTTACAGTTTTTTGAAGGTGGACTAAGGAGAAGGACTTCAAAAGTAAAATCCACCTCGCCCAAGAGACTGGCCCATGGGAAGGAGAAGCAGAGGAGCCCATGTTGACACAACGGCACAAGGGCTGGTTAACTGGTTGAACAACCTCAGAGAAATCTCCCCATGGCCCTACAAGCTCCACGTTCCTCCAGATGTCCTGAAACTCAAAGGCAAGGCCTCTTGGGAGCTCAAGATATTGTTCTCTCCATTACCCAGCCAAGGCCATGGTGGACATGCCTGAACTTCTCCCCTGCAAAAAAAAAAAGAGACACTGACAGATGTGGGGATCTGAGCTGGCTGCAACATGGGACCTCCCCACTCACTCAAAATCTTCATGTCAAAGATGACCAGGGATCCTTGTCTCATGTCCAGTGTGTTCTGGCTGCTTATGGGAAGGCCCTGATAGTCTTCACCAGTGCTCTCGTTGAGGATGTTGCTGAGGTCATCTAGCAGACTGGAGTCCTGAAAGAGCACACAATTTGCTTTTAATAAATGTCACAGGAAGAACCAGGGTAGCAGCTATGAGCACTCACGTGTCTTGGGTCTACCAAAGTTCAGGGATCTACTCAAACTGCCTGCTAGAGGACTTAGGATGTACTAAGCCCCTCTGGTTGGTCATAAAGACTTGCCTCCTCCAGCACTGCAAAACAAAGTCACATGCTTACTCCATGCACATCCACACAGGATGGCTCACTTGGATCCTTCCCGACTGGCTTTCTGCTCAAAAGTGACAGAAAAGTTGGGGCTACCCAACATCTCCCCTCTGGCTGTGGGCTAAAGGCCTAAGCCAGAAAGCAGGGGGAAGGGGAAAGGGGAGGGGGAGGGGGAGGGGAAGGGAAGCTGCCCATTTCTAAAACCTCTTCTAAAGAGCTGGTCACCAGCTTTTGGCCATGCAGACTGTCATGGGAACTGCTTGGTGATGCAAAGAAACAACAAAACCCCATCCATCCATACCCTCAAAGAGGAGGTGAGATTTTGGACTGCCTCTTCTTGCTGGCCTTCATTTTGGCTGTCCAACACCTTGGCATCACCAAGGTGGTATCTACCAAGGTCTCCAAGCTGCTGGGCAGCCCACTTCCCCCAAAAGTGGAGGAGAGCTAGAGGGGATTTATGTTGGCACTCAGGAAGGATTTCACAAGTTCCTTGCCAGGCTCTAAGGGGGATTATGGGATGGTCCTGAAGGTCTGGAACCACCAAGTGGTCCAGCCTTAAACGCTGAGAAATGCAGAGCCAAGAACTGAATGCCTTTAGCTGCACTCACCATCAGCTCCTCATTTAGTGCTGCCCTCCTCAAAGCTGTTCGAGCAGACATCGCTATCGGCCAAGGTAGGAAAGATGTGTCACCTTTTGGATGTGGGGCTGTCCACCCCTGCAGTGACTGCCAGGACCAGTGGTTCCCAGATCAGCATCACCAACCGTGCTGAGAGGTGGCCCTGGACAACCAGCAAGGTGGGTGGGGAGGAGGCAAGGAGCAACCCTGCCCTCAGTGTCCACCTGAAAAAGGACTGATTTCCCCTCAAGCCACAGATACAGAGTACACACACTGGGCAAGATCCTACAGGGGAGAGAGGACCAAAATGCAGCATCACATAGCCTAAAAGTATGCAAGCAGCTGAAGGAACAAAGTCTGGTTCTCCATCAATCTCCAACAAATATCTTGTCTTTGAACAAGACAAAGCACTGGGACATAACTATCCACCTGGAAGGTATACAGAGATGCTGCAAACTGTCCTGCCTCGATGCTTACACCCCGTAAAGTCTACCTGTGGCTTCACCGCTCCAGACACCGCTTACCTGAGTTGTGCAGCCCACTGTTGCCATCTGGCATGTCTTCCAGCAGGCTCTCCTCCTTGTGGAGAGTGATGGGGGACACCAAACAGCCGGTCCCACACTGGTCTGGGCTGCTTGGCTGCTGTGGCACCACCTGGTTCCACCCCTTGTTGTTGTCTTCAACCTTCATCACCTTCACCAGCGACATCAGGACATTTGCATTTTGGACTCTCTTCCTCTTTGCAGGGGTGGGGGTGGAGATCCAAGCGTGCAAAGAGGAGCCCAGTGAGAGCAGCCCTGCGTGGTCAGGGATGCAGATGTCCTTTGCTCCCGCAGCACAGCCAAATGAGCTTGACCACATCGGTTCGTCCCTGCCCAAAGCAAGCGCTCCGCTTGCCCAGATGGTCTCTGCTGCTCTGGGGTCACCTGGCAACATGTCCTCATTTCTGGCATGATGCCCCTGGCTCTCCTTGGGCTGCAGCCACTCCAACTGCCCTGGTCAAGGTTCCCTTTCTGCTGACAAGGGTCAGGAAAACTTTCTGCTTTGCAAAGGAGAACAGAGGCACCTTCCCTTCCCAAGCTGGAGTAATAAATCATCTGTCTTCTTGTTTGAGTCCTGAGGCTCCCAGGCTCTGCAGGGCTCGCAGGCAGGGCTAAACTCTTCTGATCCCAGGCTGGGGTGGCTGGGGACACGCTCGGCAGAGGGGCACCCTGGGGGTCCCTCAGCCCTGGTCCTGTGAGGGCTGTTTTGTTCCAGGCAAAAGCAGACAGGTCTGATGCTAGACAAGTCCTTCATGCACTATGGGATTGGAAACCAGAAGAGAACTCACCTTCAACGTTGTTGAAGGCCACTTCTGCTTGAGTGGGGCTCCGCCCTTCTTGCGGGAGATGTGTTTAGGGGCCCCAAATCCACTGCGAACCAGTCACAGCATCTCTCCCCCGCCAGCCCTGGATGTGGGCAGGGGAGGGCAGGGTGTGGGCAGGAAAAGACCTGCAAGCCACCGCGCCAACGAGAGCTTTTACAGCGCATGCAGTGGCATGTCTCACCAGGAGGTGTTTGCACCTTGGCCAGAAAGGTGTCTTCAAGGCAGACAAAATCTGCCTTGGCTCTGCAGCCCTACCCCAAACCAGCCTGGCTGATTCTCCTCTTTCAAAAGAGAACTTGGAAAGCAGCAACCAAATGCCAAAGCTCACGCAACCATGCAAGGTTTGGGGGTAGCCCCAGATTCCTGCTGGGTAACCCCATGAGGCAAAAGTCCTGGTGGGAGTTTTCCATGGCTGGAGCTGGGGGCGGTTCTGAAAGCAGAAAAACACAGCAATCTGAAAGGAGGGCGAGAAACACTTGGGGACATCTGAGAGAAGCAAGAAAAGAGAGAGCAGAAGGTACAGGTAGCTCTGGGGCCACCTCCTTGGAGCGTCACCACTTGGATGTGCTACTGAGGCCAGAATCCAGCAGTGAGCTTGCAGGCTGGGCTGGAGAGGCAGCCCTGCCCGGCCACCCACCCATTCACCCATCCTTGCACTAAAGCCTTTCCTCCAGCTCTCCCATACGGGTTTGCTGCCCTCCCACCCATCCCAGACCCATAAGCCAGGAGGTTGCAGGTGCTGGGAAGGAAAGAAAAAAGATAATTAGTAGGATTGTGCTGTTCCCAAGCAAGTTATTGCCATGCAGTGGTGAGGGCTCATTGGTGGGGGAGATGCTGCCTTCCCAAACCCAGCAAAAGACCAACGCACTCTTCATCCCAGAAGGATTTATTGGCATAGCAAGGTGGGACGGAGACCCTGGTCTCCACAGGGACCTTTAAAGGGTCTTCCAAGCAGCTGCAGTCCATGGCAAACGTTCTGGTTTGCAGACTCTCACTTCTTCCTCCGCTTCTGAAGTCTGGTGCTGGTCTTCCCACCACGCTTGCCCTTGGTGGGGTGTCCCGATTTGGGGCATTCCCCCTCGGAGACTGGGCTATGGGGCTCTGAGCGTGCTGGGCTGGCAGGGGGGGCGGCAGGAGAGGGTCTGCTGGGGGAAGGGACCATGGCAGCCTCTGGGACCAGTGGTCCATGCTCCTGCGGGGTGCTAGAAGGGAATAACTCCAGGATGTCAGAGGGCAGCGATGGCCAGTCCATGTCTGTGGTGAGGGGCTCCCGTGGGCTGGCCACAGGCTGCAGCAAGGGTCCCATAGCAGAGGTGACAGTGGCCAAAGAGCGGGACGTGGCCCGGATCTCCTGGATCACAGACACCAGGTGCCCGTTTGCCCTGAGCTGAGCTTTCAGCAGGTGATTGCTGATCTTCAGGAGCTCGTCCGCTCGTTGCACGTTGGATCTGGCCCAGCCACCAAAATCTTGCTGCAGGGTGGCCAGAGAGTCCTGGATGCTCCTGGGAAGAGGCACAGTGTCCCCACGGAATGACCTTGAGTCTTTCTCTGCTTCTTCATCCCTCTGCATCAGAAAGACTGGAGGCAGGGATTGGGTGGGGGACAGATCCCCTCCCTGGTCTGGACACACATGTCCTCTGCTGCTGGAGGGGTCCAGCACAGGGGCACAGGGCCGGTGGTGGGCAGACAGCCCTGCAGGGAGACCTCCATGTGGTTGGCAATGCTCCCCAGGAGGCTCAAAGTTGAGGATCACGGTGGAATCATCTTCGGACAGGGAGTCATGCTGGGGATCAGCGGTACCTGTCATGGAGAGGGAGGCTGAAGGGAGCAGGAAGGGAGACTCAGGGATCAGAGGGTCCTCCCAGCCTGCCTCGGTGGGGCAGAGAGGAGAGACAGAGGGATGATACCTACCATGCGATGGAGACACAAGGAGTGGGGTGGGAGGCAGCCTGTCCCCGGGAAGCCCCAAGCTCCATCCAGGACATCACCCTGGGCTCTTCTATGGGCTGTCCATAGCCCATGAGCTTACCCTGGTGAGCTCAGGAGTGGAAGCCCACAGAGGGCCAAGGAGGACACTGGTCATAGCCCAGGCCCGAAGACAGCAGCAGGGGGACTGAGCAGAAGACCCTGCAAAGTCTCTTTCTCCCATTGCTTTTGC
Organism: Alca torda; assembly: GCA_008658365.1. Classification (NCBI taxonomy): domain Eukaryota; kingdom Metazoa; phylum Chordata; class Aves; order Charadriiformes; family Alcidae; genus Alca; species Alca torda. Next base: position 20,058,990 of record CM018083.1, on the reverse strand, counting down.
CCCACATTTTCTGGAAGGATGCTACCACCTTCTGACCAAACCCAGATCCACCGGCACTCCATCCCTGCATGCACCCCAGATGCCAAGGCCTTCATCATTCTCAAAACACCAGCATCTCCACCACAGTGCTGTTGCTGAAGAGCTGGGGGAAGACCTGCAAACCCAGCAGCGATCATGGACCTCTGACCACCCTTGTCAGGGAGTGCTCCCAGGGAACATTTTGTCTTCCCGGTTGGATATGCCATCCCAAAGCAGTAATCAACAACTCAAAAGGGAACTTGCCCCAGATGGTTGTGGACAAAGGTTGAGCAAAGACAAACTGGATGGAGATCTGAGGACCACAAATGGTCAGTGGGTGGCAGGACACTAAGGCCTAGAGAATGGTTATGACCCCTGAGGGACCTGCACATGTCACCGGCACAAACATTTTTGAGAGAGGATGTGAAGGGGATGTGGAGTTGATCCAACCCTTCAACCCACTTCCTCCTTGCCAACACCAGCCTCTGTGAGCCCATGTTCCATGTGCCTCATCTCCAAATGCCACCCACCTCCCTTGTCTTTCAACCCACACGGCACGGCTCTGTCCATGTTCCCTCCCAGTACCACCGCATTTGTGGGACCACCGTACTCCGTGTGAGCAAGAGACAAGCATTGCTTTGGAAGCGATGGATGCAACAACTGCATCCCATCCCTGGGGGAGGCTGCAGCGTGCCCACCTCATGAGCAAAGGCTGGAGGCACAGGTCCATCAAGTCACCACATGGAAGGAGACTTGAAACCCATGGAGAATATGGTCTAACCAGGGATTATAACCTTCAACTCTGCTCTTGGTCCCCCCCTCCCCAGCCTGCGTGGCCAAGTGCCTCCTCACCTGGGTGCCCCATGACGCGCTCCACCAGCGCCTGCAGCCTGGCTCTGCACTCAGTCAAGTCCCCAGGCTGCGTTCGGTCCCCGGCCACTGGCAGCTGCAGCAGCTCCTCCAGGGAGTCCTTGACGAAGGGCTGCATGTCCATCACCTCCTGCTCCGTGGCATAGAGGTTCATCTTCTCCACCAGCCGCTCGCCCGCCTCCATCCGCCGCAGCACCCCCTCCACCCGCTCCAGCTCCCTCGACAGCTCCCGACGGCCCTGCTCCTGCCCCGCTTCCACCAGACCCAGCAGCTCCTCTTCCTCCTGACGGATCAGCCCCACCAGCTGCTCCACGCGCTGACGGATCACCTCCCGCATTTCCTGCTGCACCCGCTCCAGCCGGGCGGCCTCATCCTTCAGCCCTGCATAGGTGGCCTCAAAGCCACTTCTCTTCTGCTTCAGCTCCTGGCTGAGGGCGCCCAGCTCCTCCTGCCTGCGCTGGGTCTCGCTGCGGATGTCACAGAAGTGTGCATGGTGGCTGTCCAGCAGCGCGCAGATGCAGCACAGAGCCCTCTTGCACTTCTTGCAGTAGATGCTGTGAGGCCAAGCACAAGCAGAGCAGTAATTCAGGCTGCTCACTTTGCAATTCATTCATTTATCAAACTGCTAAGTCATTCAACTCATTGAATTTAAGTTACAACCCGGTTTGGGCCAGGCATTTGGTTTTACACTCTCCCAATCACAAAAAAAAATATGTTGGTTCACTATCCCCACAGGGTTTCTGCTCCTCTGCTGGGCTGGCTAAGGTCACTGCAGTGACTGTGCAAGCACTATGGTAGACGTTCATAAAATCATAGAATTGTCTAGGTTGGAAAGAATATTTAAGATCATTGAGTCCAACCATCAACCTTACACTGACAAAACCCACCACTAAACCATGTCCCTCAGCACTACGTTTGCCTGGCTTTTAAATACCTCCAGGGATGGTGACTCCATCAGCCCCCTGGGCAGCCCGTTCCAATGTTTGATAACCCTTTCATGCACCACAAGTTTTACCTCTTTCTTCCAATTCTCCTCCCCATCACACTGAGCGGGGAGAAATGAGCGAGCAGCCATGTGGTACTTAGTTGCCGGCTGGGGCTAAACCACCACAGCACCCATGCTGTTCCCCAGATCCTCTCCAAGCTGGTCTAGCACCATCAGCAAAACACACACACCCTTCTCTGCTGTCCATCACGGCAGCTGAAGCAAGAGGCCTTCTTCTTGCTGGGCTCCATCAACCTCATCCTCCTTACCCTAGCAAGGAACACCCCACACACTCCCCTCCCTCGTCCCCATCATCAGCTTGGACCAAACCCTCCCTCGTGCCCTAGAGACCACTGGTTACTACTTCCCACCCATCTTCTCCACAACAAGGTGGCAATCAGGGCAGCAGAGGGACTGGGACACCCTGCTCAGTCCCATCATGGACTCCCTCCATGCCCTAGACACCACCAGTCACTACTTCCCACCCATCTTGTCCATGACAAGGTGGCAATCAGAGTAGCAGAGGGACACGGACACCCTGCTCAGTCCCATCGTGGAGTAGTCCAAAGAGATTTATGACAAGAAACCACCCAGATGGGGACAGACCTCCTCAGACCTACCTTACAATCTGGCTCTTATGGGTTGGGTCGGAACAGGACAAGTTACTGGTCTTCCCGGTGCCCTTGAGGAAGTCCTTAAAAGATCCTGCCCTGATGTCTATCACCCTCATGGCTTTGTGACTCTCCATTTTCAGGTAGCGCTGGTGGGCCTCAAAGCACCTGGTGCAGAGAAACTCCTTGCACTCGGAGCACCAGAACTCACCGGCTTTCTTGCAGTTGTCGCAGAACAAGTCAACTCCACCAACGATCTTCTTGTAGATCTCGAGTCTGGCCTGCAGGTTGGTGAAGAGCAGGTTGTCCATGTTGGAAATGCCGCTGGCCTGCGGGATAGCCGTCCGGCACAGGGGGCACTGCCCAATGGGCTTGTTCTTGCTCAGGCAATCGAGGCACAAGGTGTGGAGGCAGCTGAGGAGCTTGAGGTTGGGCAATTCCTTACGGCAGCCATCGCAAAGGATGAACTGGAAGTCATCTTCTAGGAGCTTGGGGAGGGAGGGAGGAAGGGAGGAAGAGGAATGAGCACTGGGGTGGGTTTTTATGAGCTTCCCCCCCACATCCTGGGGGGAAGAAGTGACTTGCAAACCCTACTTGGAGCAAGCAGTGAGCAACCACTTCCCACCAGTGATGCCCAGGTCCTGTAAATGGGCCAGAGATTGCCTGGGATGGTCCCCCTGGCTATGGTGCTGGGTGGGGGGGAAGGTGAGGGGGCTGCAGAGGGGCAGAGCTGGGGCATGGAGAAAGTATCTAAAGACCCCTGGATGACACCCTGGTGGGGTGGGGATCACCCTCCCAGCCACCTCCCTCGCTCAGCCCATCCCTCCGGCCTCCTGCCTCCCTCCCTCTGCTTTTGCACCGCTGGGTCGGGGACTAGCCCCCGCCCCAAACCAGGGAGCGGGGGGGGAAACACCCCAAAACTCTTATCCCCACGCCACGCCTTGGGGCCGGGGACTCCCTGCTGGCCTGGACACCCCCCCCCCCGCCCCCTCTTGCAGCCCCCTGCCCCGCCGGACCCCACCGCCCGCATCCCCCCGACATCCATATCCGGACCAGCCGCCGCTCACCTGGGGGCCGGGAGCGGGGCCGGGGCCGGGGCCGGGGCCGGCCATGGCGGGACGGGCAGGGCCGGTAGCTGCCCCCCCGCCTAGCCGCCGCCTACCTGCGCTGCCCGCACTTTCGGTTTCTTCCGCGCTCCGACTAACTCCTCCTTCGTGTCCGCGGGGGTGGAGCAGCTGCGCAGAACCCGCTCCCAGCCCCGGTAACCACCCCCCCGGAAAGCCCTTCCCGGCCGGCCGGGAGGGAAGAAAGCCGGAGGGGACCCCAGGAGCTCACCCCAAGGAGCAGCATCCCCCAGGAAATGTACTGCAGGACCCTAGTGTCCTGCTGTGAGGGGACTCGGGGACTGTGTGTCCCCCCCCCACCTTAGAGAGCATTTACACATCCCTGTTTGGCCTGGGGGGGGGGTGCTGGTTGTGTCCTGACTCTCCTTTACCACTTCCTGCAGGGCATCGGTACCCCCTCCCCCAGCCATCTGCACCGTGGGGACCACCATGAAAGGGGAACTACCATGAAAAAGGGGGAGCACCACGAGCACTTGGGGTTCACCCAGCCTGGTAGCCCCAAAAGGAGAAGGGGGATGGTAGGGCACCCCCCCCACACACTCTCCCCTACCCCCCCCACCCTCGGGACTTTTGATGTCTGCAGGATCTCCAAAGCTTGAGCCAGGCTGGTACCACCCAGCCCCAAGGCCTTGAAGAAGACATTTAGGAGGTGGTTTGACCAGAATGGATCCGTGAAACATTTACATTCTGGAAACATTGTCCTTGCCCCCGCTCCTGTCCCCTGCTTCCAACAAGCAGCCCCTTGTATGGCCAGGGCAGGCCAGCAAGATGTCCCACTGGTTCAGCAAAACATCCTGGGGGCTGGTAAAGCTGCTTGGAGCTCCAAGACATTTTAACCCCTGGGGTGCTGGGTGCTGTAGGGGAGCTGAGCACCCCTGGAGAAGCTGTGCTGCATCCTGACAACTCTTTCTCACAGTAGCATGCGTTCATCACGATCATATGGTGAGATAGAGTCACACCACGCCGCCTCCTTGACTGGCAGCAGCTCCCACGCCCTGGCCAGCACATGGCCTCTTTACGCAGCACCCTGGGGTGCCTTGGGGAGATTGAGGCACCGAGGGGTGCGGCCCCATCTGGCTGCAGAAGCCATCAGCCCACCGCTGCCCAAGCACAAGGCTGCAGACCAGGTTTATTGTCCATGAAGAGTTGGCAGAAAGGAAGCTTACAAAATAAATAAATATCTATATACGCCTATATACAGTCCACACGCCCCCACCATGGACAGACCTCACAGCATGCATGCAAAAGCACTCTGAAGCACAAATTAGCGCAATGACTTATTACAAACCACTCTGTGGGGAAGGCTCAGGTAGCTCCAGGAAGGTCGTTCCCTAAATCGTCACCTCTGCCCCTTCCCCATCCATGCCAGCATCCCCTCAGCAGTGCCACACTAGACTCCAACTCCATCCCGCTGGTGGCATCACAGCCTGGTCCAGCCAGCCCTCATGCCCCACTTTGGCTCCCCACCCCACAACTACTGTCCTTGGCCACAGTGTCCCCAAGACCTTCCCAGTCCTATCTACTCAGCTCATACCTCTTCCAGTCTGAGACGCCCGGCCATGCAGCCCGTTGTGGGGGCAGCAGGACGTGGGTCTGTGCCCTGGTGGCATATTGGCCTAGGGATCTGGAAGCAAACTGGCACCTGCTGGTGTGCCAACAGGTTCCCATCCCGTAACGTTGTAGGGAAAGGATGGGCAGGGTGGATAAAGACAAGGACAGGCAATGGAGCTCAGCCTCAATTTCCCTGCTCAGGTCTTCACCCAAGTCCTACAACCTCTATGGGGAAGGCAGCAGGAGCTCCAGAAGGGCAAGGCCCCCACTATGCAGCACCCCTATATGTCCCCCCCTTTCGCACACCTACAAAGACACATGCACACAGACACGCACCCACATGCATGCTCTATGTATGTTGTTTCATCGCCTTGACGAGATCCTCCAGCTTCAGGGCAAGGTGCAGGTCACCTTTCACCTGCAGCTTCCCGCTCATGTAGGCACTCAAGGGGCGCAGGTCACCCAAGAAGAGGTCCTGTAGATCTTTCTCCGCCACCTCCAGAATGACATCAGGGTTGCCCTCAGGCACACCTCGGCCAGCTCGCCCGCTGCCTGTAGGACACGATGGGTAGGAGAGGGAGAAACAGCTGGCTTCAGGATCCAATCTTGCCTGCTGGTGTTTCTCCCCACAGTTTTGTAAGGATTAAATTGGGTCAAATGACAGACAAGGGCCTGGCAGGGCGATTTTGGAGACAGAAGTCCTTATTCCTTATGGAAATAAATTTCTCTTGTGTTGCTCCACCAACGTCCTGTTACAGTGGTCCACCTCCAAGGCCTGTAGGAACTTTTTCTGTGGTGTGCTGGTTTTGGCTGGGATAATTGATTTTCTCCATAGTTCCTAGTATGGGGCCACCACTCCAAATGTCCCCCCCTTCCTTCTTCTTCCCCCAGCTTTTTATTGCTGAGCATGACGTCATATGGTATGGAATGTCCCTTTGGTCAGTTGGGGTCAGCTGTCCCAACTGTGTCCCCTCACAGCTTCTTGTGCACCCCCAGCGTACTCGCTGGTAGGTGGTGCGAGGAGCAGAAAAGGCCTTGACTCAGCAATAAGGAAAACATCCTTGTGTTATCAACACTGTTCCCAGCACAAAACCAAAACACAGTCCAGACTAGCTACCGTGAAGGAAATTAATGCCATCCCAGCCAAAATGAGCACACATGGCCACCAGGAAAACCATCAGCACCCATAGGGGAATGGAATTGGTGCTCAGAGCCACCCCACTTAGCCACAAGGAGACCTGGCTGGCAATTTTCTATCAACGCTCTCTTTCTGAAGGAAAATTCATGGTTTTAACCCAAACCAAATTCTGCTTTGGGCTTCCAGGGAGCCACAGTCACCAAACTGCAGTGCTCAGTTGATGGACCCTGGGGTGCCTTTCATGCAGACACCAAACACGATTGGTTTGGGGCCACCCACCACCAAGCTCGGTGGGGTTTGAAGCATGCAAAGGTGTCACGGGTGCAAAACGCCCTCCCACCTCTAACACAATCCCAAAGAGCAGTGACCTGAGGAGAGGTCTATGAAGTAAGTGCTCCGGGCGCCACTGGGCAGGGCAATGTTGATCTGGTAGGATGCTCCCACCTGGCCGACCAGGGCCTCGGAGAGGACAGGCTCCACTGCCAAGAGCAGTTCATCTGCACTGGGCTTTCTCCAGGTGCTGCCAGCGGCAGGGAGGAGGGGAGCAGTGGGAGGCTCCACCTCGTTCACCATCTCCACACTGTCTGCTGGGGACAAAGGGACAGAAGTGCGTTGAGGGGACATCTTTGAGTGGTGAACTTTGCTGGTCTACATGAACCCACCAGCGAAGGTCTCTGGAGCAGAGAAACCCACTTATCCAGCAAGTTTCCAGTTAAGCAAGAGAAGGACAACATGGTTTTGCCAGTTCCTACTGCTTGCTCCTCTGTCTGCTGTGGGTTACTCTTCCCTTGCTACCAGGGGGTGGAAAGTTATCCCTTAAAGAAACAGTGGGGTACAAATTGGTGCAGGGTTTCTGGAAAAAAAAATCCATGTTGCCCTCAGATGTGACACTCTCAGCAAGCTCAGGCCCTTCCAGATGTTTGCCTGATGGGAATGCTGAGATCTGAGTTGGTCTTCATCCCAGGCTCCCCAAGATCTGCTCCTACCCTCCCCAGTCCCATCTCCAATGTCTTGTTGGAAAGGTTGTGTTGTGCTACATGCTGTATGGAGCTGTGCCTGAAGTGGTCCTTTCTCCTCCTCCCTGCCAGCCTATTTGCGCTGTGCTTGTAGGAGCATGCTGTATCCCAGGCTTTGACTCCTCCATCAAACAGCCAACGAACGTAAAGGTCATTGGGCAGGAGGGACGTCCCCCCAGCAGAGAAGTGGTGGCCCTGGGTTGATTACCTGCCTCCAGAGCGCCGGTCTTGCTGCCTGCCAGAGCCAGGGTATTGCTGAAGAAATGGGCAGCCAGCTGCTGAATGGTGCCATCCAGTCCCTCCAGCCCAGCGATGGGTGGCACGGTGGCCAGAGGGCCCACCAGGTGTTCTCGGGGTGGCTGCAGCACAGCCTCCATGCTCAGCTCCACCCTGTCCACCTCCAGGCCCCAGGACTTGGTCATGTCATTAATCTCCAGCTGCAGAGACAGGAAGAAAGAGAGGTGTTGGCAGCCCAGGCAGAGCCACGTATGGCCATGGTGACCACTCACTCTAGCCCTCCCATCCATGGGCATCCCATAGCTTATGCTTCTGCTACCCATCACCTTTAGATGTGGAGTGTTGCACGAGGCTCAATAGGCCGTTTCCTCCAAGGTGTCCATGCTCATGCTCAACCCCGCTCCCCCAGTTGCTCTCCCAGTTTGGAGGAGGCTGGAACAGGGAGGACAGCTCTGCCTTGTTCCCCTTTCCATGGCTCCCTCCAGGCTGGCCCCTTTCCTTGCTCTCCCCTTGGTACCATGTCCTTGCACGGTGCTCCACCAGGCAGCATCTCTGGCCTCCAAACCACCCCAGAGATACCAGTATATCCCCCCAGCATCCTTTTGTATCCCCCCTTGTAGACATTCAACCCACAAACTCTTGGCCTGGCCCAGGTCAGCTGTGGGCACTAGTTATTGCTCCTGTGCCACCACCCTGTCCTGCTTCTCTCCCCAAAAACCCTTTCCAGATTGCAGGCCCCTCCAGACGTTTTCCTGGTGGAGTTATGGAGGTCGAATTTAAGTCTGCCGACAACACATGGGCTTTTCTGTGTGGCCAAAAGCCCTTTGAGATCAGCCACAGAGCTCCAGAGACCCATAGGCTAAAGGTATCTACTCCCCACTTATCACACCTTCCTAGCTCCCCTCCTTGGCCAAGTCCATGGCCAGATGGACTTTCTGCAGCTCCAGCTTTCCCTTACTGTTACTTCCACACCAAGAACCTGAGGGTTTGGAGGGTGAGGGGTTTGCAGGGCTGAGACAGTTCTCACCAGCATCTGCTCCCCAATCCTCAGCTTCTCCACCTGGATCTCACGGAGGCTCTTCTTCACCAAGGTCTTGGTCATGGTGTTCTGTGCCGTCATCCGGGTGGCCGCGATGAGGTCCTTTACCATCATGACGGACAACACAGGGTCCCACACCCGGAATTGGACATCGGCACCCATGGTGATGACCGCCCCGTCCTTGGAGGTCAGCTGGGGCAGAGGGGAGTCAGGATCTCTCTCCCTTTCTGCCCCATGGCCCAACCCTTCTGCATAGAGCCTGGGAGCAAAGGCATTCACTTCTTTCCCAGCTGTCAAACAGCTCTGGATCTCTTTATTAAGAGGGTTATTAGAAACAAACCCAGCCCACATTATGAATTTTGGGGTCATCTGGATGGTGAGGCCAGTTTCCAGCACAGGGCTGTTATTGAAAGACACCTGGGAAGGACAGGGATTGATGGGTTTGAGATGTCTCCAGCCAGGAACATGCACTGAACAAGGCATGCAAAGTCAAGAGGAGCTTTTCAACCGCAGGCAGGTGAGGACTGTGGGTTCACAGCACCAGCCACAACCCCCCTCGCCTCGCCATGAGGATGGAGGAACTGAAAGTTGGGTCCATACACAGCACCAAGGGTAACACCAGCCCCAAATCCACCTGCTCTGGGTATTTTAGAGGTCTCTTCATCCTGCCCCGAGGCCCAACGCAACTCACCTTGCAGGGGGGCACATTGAAGGCCCTCGTCCTCAGATCCACGCGCTGCCCGTGATCAATAAAGGGCAGCAGCAGGACCATGCCGGGTCCTTGCGGTGCCCGGATGCGGCCCAGGCGGAAGATGATCATTCGCTCGTAGGTGGGCACAATCTGGAACGGTAAAGTTTAGACCAGGGCGGAAGCAAAACCCTGAGTCCTGCAGGTGCCAGGAGCAATGGGATCAGGGGCAGCTGGGAACGGTTCCCCGCCATGGAGCTTGGGATGCATCCTACTCCTTGCCTGCTTTCCTCCCTTACCTTCAAGGCAAACCATCCTGAGATGGGGAAGGTGACAACCATCAGCAAGAAGACCAAGGAGGTGATAATCCCATGGCAGATCCAGGACAACCAGCCCTGGGAGGAGTCTGCAGGGGGATGAAACAGGGGATGAACCTGCTTCAAAGCCCCCTTCCCTGTCTGTGAACCTTCATCCAAACCTCTTCCCCCCATGCACCCTGGACCCACGGGAGCCAGCAGCATGGGGGGCACCCAGCCAGCATGACTGCAAAATTGGGAATAGGGGGGAAGGCAGCATCTCCCCTCTAAGGCTGGGACTCACCTGTGGTATTCCCAGCTGGCCCCAGAGGATCTTGCTTGGATCCAAAGGAGAAGAAACCCTTCTGGGCACCATAGAGCCCGATACTGGACTGCTGGAAGCGGTCGAAGTCTCCCAAGGGAAGGGCCTGGTATCCCAACCGGCTGAACATGGTGCTGGTACCTTGCACGGGAGCCTGCTCCCAGTGCTCGGAGCCCTCTAAGCCCGGCTTTCCCCTGCCATCGCAGCCAGCTCTGCGGCTGGCATGGCTTCTGCCTGTCCCCGGCCAGATCCAACCTCCTTGCCCTGACGTGCAACCGGAGAGATGGCAAGGAAGAGCTGACAAGCCCTGCTTTTTTCACAGAGGATGCTCGTGAGAAGAAATCAAAGCCTCTGGGGGTTTTCCTCGCTGGGGTCTCAGCCAGGCTGGGGAGCTGGGGGGTGCTTTACATCTTCCCGGAGACCCTCTGGGCAGGAGCCGAGCCGAGAGACAAAAGCTGTGGCCCCGCAGGCGCCCTCCGCATTGCACCCCCTTGGAGCCGGGAGAAAACCCCAGGGTGTCCCCGGCCACCAGCCCCCCGTGGCCGTGGGGACCGGAGGCCGTGGCGAGGATGCTGCGGTGGGAAGGAGGGAGCCGCTGGCGCTTCCTGGTCCGCCTGTCATGTGGCTGCTGACGGCACAGGCAGGAAATGGCTCACGGTTCACAGCTGGGTGAGTTTTTCCGGAAAGGGCCTACCCGGGAACTGCTCCACCAACCATATGGGGAGAACCGGGTCCTCCACCATACATTCACCTTGGGGGGGGCCCTCCGGAGGGTCCCCCAGCCCCACAGGGAACCGGGAGAGGTATTTTTCCCAGCAATTCCTGTTCCGGTGGGGCCTTCTCACCATGCCAAAGCACACCCCCCGCCCCCCCCCCCATCTCACCGTCCCGCAAATGGCAGCGAAGACGGTGAGCAGCCCAGAGCGTCACTGCTGGGGATGGGGGCGTGGCAATAGGGCAGGTTTAAAGCCCCCTTTGGCTGAAGTGGGGGCCTGAGACATGCCCCAGACACAGCCTTTACAACCAAGCCAGCACCCAGACATGCACCCCAGGACTGCTTGGAGGGGGTCCTATCTAGAAGTTGAAGCACGGCTGTGCCCTCCAATCCCCCCAGGTGCCAGCGTCTCCCTCCCCACCGCGGTGCCTGCATGCCCACCCTGGTACCAGCATCCCCATCCCAGTGCCTGTATCCTCCCCGCTCCCCTGGTACCAGCATCCCTCTGATTCCTGCATCCCCTCCACCCGGATACCAGCATGCCCGCCCCCCCCCTGCCAGCTCCGGTGCCTGCACCCCCATCCCAGGGCCTGCATTCCCCCCACTCCCGGTGCCAGCATCCTTCCGATGCCTGCATCCCGCCCTCCCCCCCGATACCAGCATCCCCATACCAACACCTGTATACTCCCCCCAGTGCCAACATCCCTCCGATGCCTACATCCCGCCCGGTGCCTGCATCCCCCCCCCCCCCCCCGCCCCGGTGGCCAGCAACCCCCCTAGTGTCTGCATCTCCCCCCCCGGCACCCCAGGGCAGAGGGAAGGCAGGAACAGGCAGGGCGGAGGGCGCTGCCCGGGTGGGAGCGGGGAATCCCGGCTCGCTCCCTTCCCACCCACCACCCCCCCCCGAGGAACATCCCTGCCTTCCCCGCGTTCCTCCCGCCAGCTCCTCCTCTTCCTACCCTACCCCCCCCCCCCCCCCCCCCGCCTCCAGCCAGGCCGGGGAAACGAAAGTCCCCGTGCAGAGCCGCTCGCCGCCGCCGCTGCCATGCCCGACAGCCCCGCCGCCCCCCGGCCGCCCGGCCCCTGCCCCCCAGCAGGTAAGAATGGAGGGGTCCTCCCACTTTTCTGGAGGGGGAGGAGGTGGGACGGGGGTGGGTGAGGAGCAGAGTCTGGCCCAGAGCCCCCTCAAAGGGAGCCGAGGGTATTGCCCGCTTGGGGGATGGCATTTTTGTTGTTTGGTTTTTTTCTAGGGTGCAAAAATATTGCATGGAGGGGAAGGGGGAGGGTGGTAAGGGGTGGGGGGGCTGCTTTATTCTGTGTGTGTTGTGGGGGGATGTCCTGCCTGCGTTGCTGGGCTGGAGAGGGCCCGGGAGGGATGAGGGGTGTTGGGGGGACAGGGCTGGTGGCAGTATCCCGGTGCTGCCCGGGAGGTTTTGCAGGAACCCGCCGGGGGGAGGAACTGCTGCCAGGGCCCCCCTTTGACTCCCCGCTGGCAGGGCGGGAAGAGGCTGCGGCAGCAAATCGAAAGGAAAAACAACTTCGCAGTCTTCGTTCCCTCCCCCAGCTTTGAAATCCACAATTCCCTGAGAGGGAAGAGGTTGGGGAGGGGGGAGAAGAGCCTCCAAGAGTCCCACACTGAGGGCGGGAGGGAGCACAACCCTTTGCAGCCAGCAGAGAATCTCCCCTGAGAGAGCACCCTTCCCCTTGCCGGGGTGCTGTCACCCACTCGCCTTTGACAAGGGGGATGGAGAGGGGCTACTTGCCCCCCTTGCGGCTCCATTAGCCCTTCCCTGCTCCGGGGTGGGTAAAGTGGGCTGCCCACGGGTGACCTGTATGGCCCTCATGGGTGGGACTGAGCGTCCCGTCGTCGTCCCCCCGCCTCACAGACTTTCCCCCGCATCCCACCTAGACGGCAATGGCACCGCTGCCCCCATGGACATGGGACCCCAGCTGGGGACACCCCCATGCTCCCCTCCATCCCAGCAGCCCACTGTGGAGGATGACTTCCAGTTCATCTGCTGTGAGCGCTGCCGGAAGGAATCGCCCAACCTTAAGCTCCTCACCTGCCTCCACACCTTGTGCCTCGATTGCCTGAGTGAGAACAAGCCCATTGGGCAGTGCCCCCTGTGCCGGACGGCCATCCCGCAGGCCAGTGGCATCCCCAACATGGACAACCTGCTCTTCACCAACCTGCAAGCCAGGCTCAGCATCTACAAGAAGATCAGTGACAGCCGTGGCCCGAGCTGCAGCCGGTGCCAGGGGGAAGCGGTGACGGTGTGGTGCTCGGAGTGTGAGGAATTCCTCTGTACCAAGTGCTTCGAGGACCACCAGTGGTTCTTCAAGAAGAGGAGCCACGAGGCCAAGAAGGTGGAGGAGCTTCGTGCTGACTCAGCCCATCGGTTCCTGGAAGACACCAGAAAGTCCTGCAACCTCTTTTGCTCCAGCCCTGGCCACGCCAACCAGGGCCATATCTCCAGGTGAGAGTGGTGCCTTGTCCCTGGGGGTCACATCCTGCACGAAGGGTGTTGGGGCTGCTGCTCCAGGACCAAGAGCCAAGGGGTTTTCTTTGGAGAGGGACTGCTGCAACCTTGGTGAGACCAGGCAGGAGTGATATGGGGCTGGCAGGTCCCCGGGAGGAGGGAGGGGAGCAAAGGTGGGTTGAACACCCAGCTTCACGCCCAGATCTGCAGCTAGTGATGTGAAGTAAAGCCCTTTCCTGCCCCGTGCCTCAGTTTCCCCTCTGGTTAAGCTGACCATTGGGGATGGGGAGTCATGCCCAGCTCTTCTCTCCCTGCTCATCTACCGGCTTTGAAGGATGCTCCCTTTTCGTTCCAGCATCTACTGCAAGAAGTGCAAGAGGGCTCTGTGCTGCTCCTGCGCGCTGCTGGACAGCCACCATGCACACTTCTGTGACATCCGCAGCGAGACCCAGCGCAGGCAGGAGGAGCTGGGCGCCCTCAGCCAGGAGCTGAAGCAGAAGAGAAGTGGCTTTGAGGCCACCTATGCAGGGCTGAAGGATGAGGCCGCCCGGCTGGAGCGGGCGCAGCAGGAAATGCGGGAGGTGATCCGTCAGCGCGTGGAGCAGCTGGTGGGGCTGATCCGTCAGGAGGAAGAGGAGCTGCTGGGTCTGGTGGAAGCGGGGCAGGAGCAGGGCCGTCGGGAGCTGTCGAGGGAGCTGGAGCGGGTGGAGGGGGTGCTGCGGCGGATGGAGGCGGGCGAGCGGCTGGTGGAGAAGATGAACCTCTATGCCACGGAGCAGGAGGTGATGGACATGCAGCCCTTCGTCAAGGACTCCCTGGAGGAGCTGCAGCGGCTGCAGCCACCAGTGACTGGGGACCGAACGCAGCCTGGGGACTTGACTGAGTGCAGAGCCAGGCTGCAGGCGCTGGTGGAGCGCGTCATGGGGCACGCAGGTGAGGACCTGCCGTGGGGATGGATCCAGCCACCCCATGGACCAGCTGAGAAAGCCATCACGCGTCTCTTGATCCCACAGGGTTCAGAGCCACCTCCCTGCAGCAAAATGAGCCAAGATTCACTCTTATAGGGTGCTTATTTCCACTGGGACCAAGTTTTGCTCCTTTGTTTATATGGCCGGAGCCTCTTCGGTCTCCCACCAATCTGACAGGCTCTGGTGATACTGGTTTCTGCTTCCCCAGCTCCTAAACCCCCTGGGCCATCCCAAGCCAAAGGGCTGGGAAATGGGAAGGAGACCAGAGCTGCTCTTTCCTTGCTGCAGCCGCTGGGCAGGTTTTTCCCCACTTGGCTGCTGCCAGGGCTGAGTGGGAGCTCCAGAGGTTCTGATTTGGGATTGCAGCCCTCCTCTCTCTATTGTAGGTACTAATTCCCAAGCTGTCCCCATGGTCGAGGTGGCCCCGGAGAACAACCTGGTGAGATGTCTGTGTTTCGTCCCAGTGCGCTGCCGTGTGGGGAGGGCTCCTGTATCAGCCGAAACATGGATCCTTTCCTCTGACCTTTGCAGGCCTCCCCCAGGGGTCTGCCTTCCCCTCCCCAGCCCATCACTCCCCTTTCTTCATCAACAACAAACCCCCAGGGCAGTTTCTGCCTGGGCAGAGAAGGACCTGCTTTGGAGCCATCATTCCCTGCTCCCCAGGCACGCTCCCACCCTCCCTGCTTCATCCCTCATTTTCAGCAGGGAAATCCATAGCCTACCCCGGCCATAGTGCTGCCAAACACCCACAGCTCAAGCACAAGCCTTGAGCCAAGCCAGAGGGCTGGGCTGTGCCTCAGTTTCCCCCCTGCTGAGGATGTTTCTGCCCCCTCCCAGCTCTGCCCGCTGCTCGGGGACACTCCAGCCCTGCAGAGGGATGGGTGGCCTTGAGGTTCACCCTAACGCTGCTCCGTGCTCTTTCTGCAGCAAGAGCCAGTCGAGCCCCAGAGCCAGAGCATCTTGCCCACCTTCACCATCAGCCTCGAGGAGATGCACAAAAGCTCGGTAAGAACCACCCCGGCCAGGCAGGAGCCTTTGGGGACCAGGAGATGTCACCCTGCCCCCTTGCATCCCTATGTTCTCCTCTCTCCAGGCTCTCCCCATCACCATATGGCCCAAGCGGACATCACACGGCATGGAAAGGGGCAGCCAGATGTCACCCAAGCTGCTGAAGCTGGAGTGTGACAGCATGCCGGACCCCAGCGATCCCAGTTCAAACCAGTGGGATGGCAGAAGGGGGCCCAGCACCTCCACGCCATACCAGAACTGCAGCAGCATCCCTGCCGCCAACAGCCACGCTGATGCTGCAGGTGGGGAGCAGGGACATGCCCCTCCTTGTTACCTTTATGGGGGTCCCCCATCTTTCCCAGCCTTGGTGCACCCCTGTGCACTCAGAGCCTTGGCCAGCCCCCCCCCCCCCGGGTCAGAGCAGCAGAGGGTGGGAGCTGGTACCCAGGGGGTAAATAGGAGAGGGGTGGATGCGGACGTTCTGTCCATCTCCATGTCCTACCTCCGAGGTAGCCAAAAACCCAAGCCTAGGGATGAGCGTAGCAGCAGGGTAAGTGTGCAGAGAGACTCCCTGACCTCCTGCTCCAGGAGCTCTGGATTTTCCTGGAACAAAAAGCACTACCATTTTTAGCAAACCACCTTTTTTTTCCCCAAGCTCACCCAGCCCCGCTCCAGCATCCTGCAGCGAGGGGTCCCGGGCTCAGCTCTGCAAACAGGAGGGAGGATGAAACGCATCTTCTGGAGTGGTTGGTGCAGGGTCCATGGGGTGAAGCAGCAGTGGAGAGGTTACCCCCCACCTTGAGGTTCATCTGAGAGCACCCAAGGGCTGGGTGGCTCATGGTCCTGGTAGAAGCGTTTGCCCTCTGCTGCAAAAATCAGGAGATAAGATCAGTCCTCCCATGGGAAAACCGGTGCGATCCAAAATAAGTGTCTTAAAGCCTCAGCAGCCTCCCATTCTTTCCGCAGAAGCCATCAGCATCATCATCAGCAGCTCGGAGGACAGCGAGGAAGACACGGCGGTGAGTGTAACGCCAGGCCTCCCTCCTTGCTGAGCCCTACGCCACGGGCAGAAGAGGCAGCTGCCCCCCATCATCTCTGGGGTGCCATTCCCTGTCCTCCAGCTGCACTCACGCCCCAGCCTTCTCCCTTCCCAGCATCAGCCAGAGGCTTGCTTGCAGCTTTCTCTTCCTTTACGGTTGCTCCCAGGTGGCAGAGCATCCGGGCGCTCCCAAATCTAGTGCTCCAGGGCTAAGACCTTTACTGGTATCTCCTGGTGTTCTGGAGCAGCCAGGGTCCTTGCTTACAGGCAGCAAACCCCTCTTTGATTTGCTCTGGGGTGGGATCCCACAACGCCCCCCACTAATATGACCCAGGAGCTACCAGAGCAGGTAGGGACCATCTGAGCATCCCCAAAGTGACATTCCCAAGCTGCCTGCGGTGGCATTTCATGGCACTGCTGCCGCAAACTGGTGTGTTGCGACCAAATGGCCCTGGCCGAGGGGGTTAGATGAACCAAGGGCATGGGATCCCTGCTGAGATCCCTTTGGAAATGGAGGTGAGCACAGCCGATTTGGGAATTGGGGAGAGGAGAGGTTGGTTTTCCAGCACTGGTTGAATGAGAGGTTAACAGCCCCGATTTTTTTTTTTTTTGTATAAACTAATGCAGAAGCTCTTCTTACTCTTCAATAAAGCTGTTTCCAGATTAAATCTCAGCCTGCTGCTGGCTTCCTTATTCATTTTTTTTCCTTTGCTGTTTTTCCTTGCTTTCCTGATTCATCTCTAATGGGGGCGGGGTGGGGGGGGGGAAGAGATGTGGGTCTAAAACCCTGTCCCTACTCCCTGGTAGTGCCAAAAAACCTTGAGTCTGGGGTTTTTGGGGATGTTAGCTGCTTGCTGCGAGAAATCTCTGCGTGAATCAGGTATCCTTTGGTACAACGTGGATTTAAGCGTGTAGCAAAGGGCAGGCTGAAAAAAAAAAAAAAAAGAGGTCCCAGGGATATAAACATCTGGGTGCTAGAGAAGTGCAACCCTGAGAGCTGGGAAAATTCAGTTTAAAGGCTGGAAAAAGGTGGTGCTGGTGGGGAAATAGCAGCTGAGGGAGAAAAAAAAGTGGGATGAGGCAGTGGGATGCAGCCCAGGGATGCTGCAGCCCTCAGGGGGTGGGGGGCAAGGGCTGGGGACCTACCTAGAAGCTCAGACATCTAGAAGGAGATTTGGGGGCTAGGGAGGAACCTTTGAGGGGTCACTTGGGGACTGCCACCTGGAGCTGAAGCCACAAGAACATCGCCAGTGCCCGGATCCATCACCCACGGCCACCACAGTGCTACGAACACATGTCTCCACCTGGGTGATTTTCCTCCCCGCAAAATCCTGTGTGCTTTCCTTCTCTGCCTAACCCCTTTAATAAACCCTTTTGCATATAAATTCAATTTGTCTGTTGCTGGTTTGGGTAACAAGAGCATCTGCGATGGCATTTTGTCACTGAGTTTGGTTCATCTAACTCCCTTCAGGCCACCTGGGTCAATCTGGGCACAGCCAGGTGAGGGGGACAGGGCACTGCCACCACTACCCCATCCTTCTCCTGTCCCTTCCCAGACAGGGCAGCCCCACGTGCCCTTCAAACACGCAATTTTAACCTGGCATTTAAGCCATCCCACCTCTGCAGAGCTGAAGAGCGCTTGGTTTTGCTCACACGCCTGCAGACATCAGTCCAACCACGTTCCCACCACTCCTGGGCTGCAGGTGAAGATGCAGGGAACTGGCGTAGAGGGACATGGATGCCCCATCACCACAGGGTGCCCATGCCAGGGGTGCAGGATTGTCCCTGGGGCAAAGAGGGAGGAAAACCAAGGTTGGAACCTCTTGAATGTATTGCTGTCCTACTTTTACCCTAGGGAGATATTCACCATGGATGTCCATCCCTGCCAAGGCCAGGCAGGGGACGGTTGGTATGGCTGTTTTTACTCACCACTGTAGAATCTGGATCTGCTGAGCCTGGAGAGGCACCAAACCTCCTCCTGGTCCGATTCAGACCACTTTTCCTCTAGACACCACCCAGATCTTTTAAGTCTAGTGGTGTCTTGTGTGATGTGGTTGCTCAGCCAGGTTTATGTCCTTGCATGAACTGCATCCACCTGAGATGTGAAGCAAGCCCCCAGACCTGCATGTTGTGACCCTCTGGCCACTGCCTGCATCCCAAGACCTGCTTAGGAGGAGCTGCATTCAGAGCTCTGCTCTTGCTCACTTGGCCCAGACCCTGGTTTTGGGCTCTCAGTGGGGCTCCCCATGGCCAGCCCACTCCTGAGACACAACACACAGCCAACACATCCCTGGCAGTGCCAGGACATCAGACCCTGGGGGTTTCATGACATTGCACACAACCAGGTCCTTGCCCATGGTCAATGGTGCACCCAGGGGTGCTCCTCATGCCTTCGCAGCCAGGTTTAAGCAGGCAGATGGGACTTGTCCCTCTTCTCAAATCTCTTGCAGGCCTCCAGCAAGCCCAAGAACTGCAAAAAGCCCTCCAGCCCAACATGGTCTGGGAGCGGCACCTCACCCCACTGCAGCACTGGCCCCACCAGCCCCTGGGACAACAGACTGGAGCCAAGCACCTTGGTGTTCCTTAGCTTGAAGGTTGACCAGAAAAGTGAGCATAGCGGAACAAGGGGCTGGGGGGCAGAGAGGGGCACCCCCAAATACTTACTCCACCCCCATCCTTTCCCCTCCGCAGCCCAGAACATCACCGAGGTGGCAGCAGCCAATGGAGAGCACACCTTCAACACATTGATTCAGACACCAGAGTCGGTGCTGGCGCTGCTCTCCCAAGGTGTCTCCATGGAGGTGGGGATGCAGAACCTACTCTGGTATCTCTCCCTGATCCCCAGGCCCACCCTCATCGTCTATAACTTCTGGACGCTGGAGCTGCCTGCTCTCTTTAAAGCCCTGGATGCCACAGGCAGGAAAGTGGACTTCTGCCAGGTTGTGGGCGGTTACGTGGATATGTTGGCCTTGATCAAGGAAAAGCTGCCCAAGGCCTCTTCCTACAGGCTGAAGAACCTGCTGAGAAGGCACCTGCAGCAGCAACTCAATGAGGGCAGCACGCTGGCCACGGCCAAGGCCTTGCAGGACCTTTGGGGAGCCCTGGCGCTCCCTGTTCAACCTGACGCGGGGATGATATTCACCCACTGCAACCTGCAGAGCTACACCATCCTGCAGCCCCTGGTGCGGGAGAAGCTGCTCACCAGGAGGGTGGCTAAGATCCTAGCCCGGCGCAACCTCATCCTCTGGGAGCTGGAGGAGGCATGAGTGCAGTTGTGGTATGAGCTGAGCTGGCCAGGTCTCAGACTAACCATGGCAGGGATGCTTATCAGGGATGCTCTCGGCAGCACCAAGCAGGACTCGCAGACCTTCTCTGCTCCCAGCGAGGGGCTTAAAATGTTCAGGAGTCAGGGCTATGGGGGGAAAAAAACACCCAATCAAATTAATATCTTTATAAAATTAATTACACAGCACAGCCCAGTGTAATTTATTGGGGCGTCTCCACCCTTCCTTTTCCCAGCCGGATGGGAGGGGAGATATTGGGAAAGCTGGTCGCCCTGCCCGGGCAGCAGCAGGTACCTTGCCCCCCCCCCGCAATACCCCACAGCCTGGATGCGGCCCCCGGTAACTGGCAGAGGCTGCCAGCGGTGCCCCCAGCCGGGGCTGTGTGCGACAAGGCAATGTAGGGGACACACCGCCAGGTGTCCCCTTCGTACAGCCGCACAGGGCCGGGGCTGGCGGCGCCCACACCCGCATCCTTGGAGCCCATCAGTGGTCCCTCCTGTACCTGGGAGGTGCTGCGACCATCACCGGGGCGTCTTGTCTGCTGTCTCGGGCACGGGGTGGTGGGGGATGATGAAAAGATCCTCTGGGTGGCTGCAGGTGGGTGAAGATGGGCAGAAAAAGGGATGCGGTGAAGGTCTCCTCTCTGAGATGGTGCAACGGGAGCTGCCAGGCGTGGAAAATTCAGGGGGAGACAGGGAGAAAAGGTGACCCCCGTCTTCTGGGAGCCCCCCAGGAAGAAGCAGTAGCCCGGACAACTGGTCTACTGGAGCTGAGTCTTGGCTAGCGAGGCAGGCGCTGCCTTCCCTGAGTATTAAAATCCTGCTGCCACCAGGACAGAGCTAGCACCAGTTTATAATGAGCAATCCCAAAGGAGCTCCCACGACTGCCTGGTGGCACACAGGGCTCGTTGCCAAACTCAGACGATGCCATCCCACCCTGGGGATTCTCTGGTGTGTGATACAGGGCTGTGTGCGGGGAGCAGCCTCTACAAGGGGCACAGCCGGAGGAGAGCAGACCCCATCTGTCTACTGTCACTGGCCTCGTCAAAGTCTTGTAAAACAATAGTGAAGTCAATGGGCTGCGTGAGCCAGATTAGCTGTTTCTTTGCCCTGAGCTGCCATAAAGCTCATTCATCTGGCTAGAAAAGGGTTTCTCACTGCAGGGTGTGCAGAGCAGCATCCAGCAAGCCCCAGCCCTAGAGGAAAGGGCTGCAGCTGGGGTACCCCTGTGGGGTGAGGGGTCCCCAAAGGTCCCACCAGCTTCCACCTCCAACAGGCAACTTGTACACACCCACAGGTTGGTATGGCCCTGCTTGGGCCTCCCTTCCACCCACAGCCACCCAATGGAAACCCCCCTCCATGCCAGAGATGTAAGGAAGAACTGGAGTCTCTCTGGTTTGGTTGTTTGGTTTTTTTTTAGGGCAATAAATAACTTCACTGAATTAAGCGAGTCTCCTGAAATGATATATAATATGTTGCTTGCTTGCTTGATTGGCTGTTATTAATAATGCATTGCTCAATCTAAACCATTCATAAAACGAGTCCCTGCTAGCCCTGAGCAAAGCACTTTGGGACTCGGTGGGGGGGGGGGGGGGGGGGGGGGGGGGGGGGGCAGGGGGAAGAAAAAGCAAGAAGGAGCAGCATAAATCCTTTCTGTTTATGAAAATGAATTTCTTCCCCCAACAATCATGCAAAACTAATTAGAGCCAAAGGGCCAGTTCCTCTCACATTTGATTACACCCTGCAAGATCACTCAGGTTGGCTGGTCGGGGGCGGGGGGGAATGGATGTCCAAGGCAGGGGAGGATCTGCCCTGAGAAAGCTGCATGGCATAAGTTATATTTCTATATTTCTAATAAAAACATCAGCTCGTTAACAGCTGAACAGGTTTGCATCCCACAGAGCATCAAAAGCAAGTATAGGGTGGTCAGGACGCTTAAATATTTGGAGAAGTGGTTGAGGCAAAACCGAGGGAAACCTTATCTAGATGGAAGGGGAAGCCACACCACCTTTGGCCAGCCAGGTCCTGCAGGCAGGAGGATCCCAGGGTGGTGGTTCATGCACTCACCTGATTTTGGAGGAGTGACTTGGGACTAGAAGGTAGAAAAGCCAGGAGAGCCCAAACTATGGCTTGGCCTTCTCCTCCTTAAATAGGCGATGCCCTGATCAGCATGGTGTGGAGGGCTCCTCCCTCAAAGACTGGTTGGAGATTAATGGTGAAAATCAGCAAACCCTCATTGACCACAGCAGTGATCCAATGATTCCTTCAGCTGGGAGTCTGCCCTCCTTTATACCAGTGGGAGACATGTCCCCAGAGCTGTGATGGTCAACAGCTGTGGACCTGGCCCCCAGCCCAGCTTCTGCTTGTCACTTGTTCAGGAACATGCTGAAACTTAGGGTGCCTGGGGCTGAGGCAGGTGTGGTGTGAGAAGGAGAGGTTGGCAGCCCCAGTTCCTGCTCTTCCATACGTCCACTCATCCATCCATCCATCCATCCATCCATCCATCCATCCATCCATCCACCCACCCACCCACCCATCTATTCATCCATCCATCCATCCATCCATCCACATCTCCATCCTCCACCATCCTCTCTTGGAGCTCTCATCTGAGGGGGTTGAAAAGCCACCACAGAGCATTGCTGTTATTCCCTGCGCTCAGCCCATGGGAAACTGAGGCACAAGTGGTGACACAAACCCTACACATCATGTCCACTGGGGAGGCGTGAATGGGGAGGTGGGTGGATGATGTAACCCACACCATGCAGCTTCATGCTACGATGACCTCCAGTGTGTGTAGGTTAGGGTATGGCCCTCAGGAGGAGGAGGAGGGATGCATTATCCATCCCGTCACACGTGCCTCATCTCCTGACCCATTTCTGGTACAACACGCTGCCTCCAATGCTCCTGAAATGCTGCCACCATATCTAGGACACTTGGTTTTCTTCCTCTTGCATGATGAATGAAGGCACCTTAGGAAGAGCTCAGCGTAGTGCAGTGGACAGCAGCCAAGCCAAGAAAGCATCTCCTCTGTGTTGGCCACATCCTTGTGGCGTTTTAACCTACTTTTATGGTCCTTAAAGCAACTTTGCAGTCTTGCAGCCCTGTGTCTCCCACCAGAGTTCTGCAGCCCATGTCCCAGCCATGGGTCAATACCATCAAGAGCTGACCCATGGTCCTGCAGCCCCACAGCGGCATGGAGAGTTTGGGGCATGCAATAACATGACAGTGAGGGGTGAGGAGCAGTGTGGGTACACATCTGGCCTGCTTGGAGGTGCTGCCCCGCTGACCACAGGACTCCTTGCCGTGGGGCCTGGGAGAGGCTGACAGCCCACAGACATTCAGAAAGTGAGCAGAACGGGGCGTGGGGGGGTAAAAATGCCTATAAACCACAACTCCAAATGTCTGATGCCATAATTCCCTGAGCTGCAAATTAGTAGTGCTTGGGAGGGTGTCATGGTAAGGGTGAGGGCATGCTCGGGCAACAAGCCAGCCATGGGGATGGGAACGGAGTGAGTCATGGCTCATCCCCAAAGATGCTGAGAGCATCACGGCAGCTCAACCTCCGCTCCAGCAGCAAGGGAGACATGGAAGCGCTGCCCTGCAGATGTCTGCGCTGGATTTGAAGCGATGTCTCCCTCCTGCTTGACCCATCCGCAGCTCCCCAAGGTGAGGTGGCCTTGTCCATCTGCTCGGGACAGTCCCCTGGACCATGCCCAGGGCTTTTCTGGGGGATGTCAGTTGGACTGGGCCAAAACTGTGCTGGAGAGGCGGTGACAGCCACAGTGTAGGTGGCCACAGTGCAACACTCGTACGGTGTTGGTTCACCTGCATGGAAACAAGACATTTTTGGTGGTCGCACATCACCCAAGCATCCACCCCATGGGTGTCAGGCACCTGCCAGCCCTCAGATCGTAGGGTTGAAGGGAAACTGAGGCACGTCTAAGGCTGCCCACTTTGGCCGAGGTGGTCCAGGCATCAAGCTTAGGGGGGGCTTAGGACATGGCTCCTCGGAAGGCAGAGGTTTCTGAAGGCGGCATCGAGGATCAGACTTGGCATTTTTCTGCCAAGTGCCTTCCCCTCTCTGCCCCTACCTCCACTCCTTGTCCTTGGGAGAACATGCCCATCCCCGTGGCCTTGGGGCGGGGATGCGGAGCCGCCCCCCCCCCCTCCCCGAGGAAGGGCTTGGGGCTTTTACTCTGCCTGAGATCAAGCAGGGGGGCGGCGATTCCCCCCGAAGAACCCAGGGGCTTCCCAACCCCCGAGCCCCCCAACCCCGGAGCCCCCCAGGACGTGCCCAGCCCCCACGGGGGGGAGGTAGCCGCAGGGCCGGGCCGCAGCTCGAGGCGGGGCCGCTGACTGTCGCGACACAACCGGGTCGGGGACACCGGGGACACCGGGCTGACCCATGTGGAGCCCGTCCCGCCCCCCGCCCCGGCCCCCGGCAGAGCTCCCGCTGGGGCGGAGATAGAGGGATGCTGGGGGGGGGGGGGGTGGGGTGGCGGGAGGCAGGAATCTATCCCGCTCACAAAATCAATGTTTTCTCGGGTTTCTCATGGTGGGGGGAGAGGCGAGAGGCAGGGCCAGGGTGGGGGGGGGGGGGGGGGGGGGGGGGGGGCCGGGGGGCGCGGGCGGGAAGAACAGACCCCCACGTCCAGGTGAAACTGCGGAGGGGAGAGGGGGCTCGCCGTTACCGTGCCTTTCCAAGGGGCTGAAACCTTCAGGAGGAAGATGAGGGAGAAGGATGCCGTCTCGGGAACCCCCGTCCCCCCCCATCCCGTCCGTCGCCCCCTCCGCATCTCCTTCCCCCTCCCCTCGAACGCTTAAAAGCTCTTTGCATTTAATGAAGGAGGGAACCAGCCGCGACGGGACGGGCTGGGGCGGCGGCACACGCCGCACATCGCCCCGCAGAAATACCGCATCGCCCGGGCAAGGCGGGGGGCAGCAGCACCGGTGGCGGGGGCGACCGGGAGGGCTGGGCTGGGTCCCGAGCCCCGTTTGCCCGTCCACAAGCGCTTCCCAAAGGGCTGCGACCCCGCGATGTCCCGGGAGGAGGGGGACAGCAGTGTCCCGCATCCGCCCCGACGGCATCCCTGTCCCTCCCGGGGGGGGGGGGACAGGGAGACGCGACCTGGAGGGAAAGCGGGGAGTAGTGTGGGGGCGTGGATTACGGCTGCTGCCAAGTGCGTGTGAGTTGTGCTCCCTGCTCTGAGCGGAGGGCGTTTATTATGGGTATTATTTTTATTTTGGGGGTGGGGGTGGGGGGGTGCCGCGCCCGCCCTGGGTAGCAACCGGCTCCGTCCCCCGCCGGAGGCTGGCGAGCGGCGGCAGTGGGTGGGTGGTGGGATGGGAAAGGGGTGGCGAGGAGGGAGGGGGTAACCGTGCGGAGGGGGAGGCTGGCAGAAATGTTAATTCCCTCCTTCGCTCCTCGCCTCGGCAGCCCAGTGCCCGTACGGCCCCGCTCCGGCTCGCAGCTCAGCCCAGAGAGGTGCGGGGGTACGGGTGGAGTCCCCCCCCGTTCCTCACCGCGCCCGTCACCCTCGTGTCCGGGCTGGCGGAGGCTCCTCCGTGCCACAGGGACGGGGATCGGGAGGAGGATGCGGAGGACCGCTAACGGCGAGGAGAAGGGCTGCGTGTTGCTTAACGCCACTTAGGAGCGGGTAAGGTGCGGGGTCACCCCCGGTGTGGCAAGGCGGGGGGGTGGGGCGCGGGGACAGGGGCGAATGGGGGGTCAAGGGAAAGAGGAAAATAGGGAAGGAGAAAACTAGGGAGAGACGGAAAAGGGATGGATAAAAGTAGGGAGAGGAAGAGAGGAAAGGCTGGAAGGAGAAAGAAAAAGAAAAGAGGAAGAAATAGTAGAAAAAGGAGAAATTAAAGCAGAGAAGAAAGAAAAAGAGATTTAATATTTTTTTTTTTGGGAAGGGGTGGTGAAGGAAAACCGCGAACAAGACAAGAAAAGAGAGTGAGAAGGGTGGGAAGAGCAGAGGGGAAAGGGAGGAAAACGGGGGAGAGGAAGGGAAGGGGGACGAGGGGAGGAGAAGAAACGAGGGGCGAGGGGCGGCAGCCGGGGGGCGCCGGGCACAGACAATGGGGCGCGGCCCCGCCGCCGCCTCTCGCCGGGCGGGGACTGGGGCCCGGAGCGGGGCGGGGAGAGGGGGCGGGAGCCCTGAGAGCCCCCTGTGTCCCTTGGCAGGGGGAGATGGCCCTGCTGCTGTCTCTGTGGCTGGTGGCCCTGCTCGGCCTGGCCCGGGCGTGCCCCGAGCCCTGCGCCTGTGTGGACAAGTACGCCCACCAGTTCGCCGACTGCGCCTACAAGGATCTTCAAGTGGTGCCCACCGGGCTACCCTCCAACGTGACCACCCTCAGCCTCTCGGCCAACAAGATCACCTTACTGCAGCAGCGTTCCTTCGTGGAGGTGACCCAGGTCACCTCCCTCTGGTTGGCACACAACGAGATCCGCTCCATTGAGCCCGGCACCTTTGCCATCCTGGTGCAGCTGAAAAACCTCGATATCAGCCACAACCAGATCGTGGACTTCCCCTGGCAGGATCTGTACAACCTCAGCGCTCTCCAGCTGCTCAAGATGAACAATAACCACATGGCTCTGGTGCCTCAGGGGGCTTTCCACACCCTGAAGGACCTGCGGTCCCTACGCATCAACAACAACAAGTTCACCAGCCTTGCAGAGGGGATCTTCGACTCGCTTAGTTCCCTCTCCCACCTGCAGATCTACAATAACCCCTTCGAGTGCTCCTGCAAGCTCCAGTGGTTGAAGAAGTGGATGGACAGCACGCTTATCTCCATCCCTGAGAAGGACTCCATCACTTGTGCTCTCCCGGAGCAGCTCCGAGGAGTGCCGGTGGGGAAGATCCCAGACATGCAGTGCACCTCACCTACCGTGCAGCTCACCTATTACCCCAACCTGGACACCACGGAGCTCTTTGATGGCTTCACCCTGACGCTGCACTGTGCTGTGACAGGCACCCCACCACCCGAAGTGAGCTGGAAGATCCGCACCTCCAGCCAAACCCTGGAGCTCAACGGGAACCCAAAGGAGAGCGCTGGGAAGGACCTCCCCAAACAGGACCCGAAGCGCTTCTTGGTCTTCAAGAATGGCACGTTGCTGATTCCGCACCTGAGCAAGCGGGAAGAGGGCACCTACACCTGCCTGGCCACCAATGAAATGGGGAGCAACCAGACCTCAGTCAACGTGGCTGTGGCAGGCACCCAGAAATACCCACTGCAGCCCGGGAGGGACCCGCTGGGGGGTAAAGGACAGCCAGGTGAGAAAAAGCCCAGGGCCAAGGGAGGAAAGAACAGTGTGCTCATGCCAGATGAGAGGAACAAACCCCTCAGTCCCACCCGGCAGAGCCAACCATCCTCGACAGCTGGGACAGAGTCCACGGGAGATGGGCAAGTCCCTTTCCAGCTTCCACCCTTTGAGAAGAAGTGTGGCTCCACACAAACCAGCAAGTACATTTCCAACCACGCCTTCAACAAGAGTGGTGACTTCAAGCAGCACACGTTTGACCTGGGGGTGATTGCTTTAGATGTGTCAGAGCGTGATGCCCGGGTACAGCTCACACCCACCTACATGCAGCCCGAGAAGGTCCATCTCAGGATGCTCTACCTGTGCCAGGAGAGCAGCCAGGGCCACGCCTTGGTCCAGTGGTCCAAGATCGAGGAAGGGGTGAACTCATACTGGTTCCAAGGCTTGAATCCCGGCACCAACTACTCTGTGTGTCTCACCTACCTGGGGGAGGACTGCCAGGTCCAAGTGGTCTTCACCACCAAAAAAGAGATCCCCTCACTCATTATCATCGTGGTCGTGAGCATCTTCTTGCTAGTGCTGGCCACCTTACCCCTGGTGGGGGCCACATGGTGCCACCTCCTCTCCAAGTACCAAGGGAAGACCTACAAGCTCATCATGAAGGCCCAGAATCCAGACCAGATGGAGAAGCACATGGCCGCCGACTTCGACCCCCGTGCCTCCTACCTGGAGTCTGAGAAGAACTACAATCCTAGCGAGGTGGGGGAAGTGGATGTGGAGGAAGAAGATGATGATGAGGAGGAGGATGACGAAGGAGGCAGGCGGAGGAGGAGGAGAGAAGCCGAAGGGGCTCCAGAGATGGAGCGAGAGGAGAGCGTGGCAGCCAGCTCCATGGCGGAGTCACAATCCAAAGCCAACGGTGAGGAGTTCGAGGTCCGCTCCGAGTACAGTGACAAGCTGCCGCTGGGCGCTGAGGCGGTCACCATCTCCCAGGAGATCAACGGCAACTACCGGCAGCGTCCCCGCTGAGCCCCTCAGCACCCCACCCCGGTCCCCACCTCCCCCCGGCCCCCCTCCCCACCTCCCAGGGCACCGCCGCTGCTTTTCCTCCGAGGAAAGACTGCAGCACCCTCAGCAACGCCCACCGGACCTTCGTCCTCCTCCTCCTCCTCTTCCTCCTCCCTCAGGCGGCAGGTCCCCGGGGAAGGTACTTCATCCCCGGGGATGCTCGATGAGGGCGGACGCTTCTCCCACGATTTTGTTTCCGTTTTGGGTTACCGGCGGTCCTCCCTCCCGGCTCGGCGACAGCACTGCAACGATTCCCAGTGCCCTCCGCTCTCCCCGTATTTTCTTTCCCCTGAAAGGAAAAAAACGAAAAAAAGAGAAAAAATGGGTATTTTTTTTTTTTTTACTCCGATATCCCAAAACCGTTTTTGGTTGTGTTTTTTTTTTTTTTTTCTGGAAACGGTTCAGCCCCCGGCGGGTCCCTGCCGCTCCTCGGTCCGGTCTCGCCGCTCCCTCAGTCCCCGGTGAGTCCTCTTTCTGCTCCCCGGTCTCCGGTTCTGCCGCTCCCCGGTGCGGCCCTGCCGAGCCCCGCTGCGAACCCCGCCGCAGCCCGGTGCGGTCCCCACCGTTCCTCGGCGTTATCCTCCCGCCTCCCCGCTCCGTGCCGCTGCCCGGTGGGTCGCCGCCGCTCCCCCGTGGGTGCCCATCGCTCTCCGGCGCATCCTAATTTTCCCCGGTGGGTACGGGGGCTCCCCGCTCTCCGGCGGTGCTCTCCGTTCACCGGTGGGTGCGGGGGCTCCCCGGTGCCACCCGTTCCCCGCTGCCCGGTGGGTGCCGGGGGTCTGCGGGGCGCTCCCCGCCGCTCCGTTCAGCACCCGGCGGGGCTGGACAGCTCCGCGCCCCCCGCCCGCTCCCCGGGATGGCGGGGGCGGCCCGATCCACCCCCCCAGCTCCCGGTCCCGTTCCGACCCCCCCGGCCTGGCGGGGCCCCTCGATGTGTGTTGGATAGAGTAGCCTTGTAGCCAAGTGTCTGTGCCGTAGACGCGCCCGTGCTGCTGGCGGGCGGGCGGGCGGGCGCGAGGCGGGGGGAACCAGGAGGCGAGAGGTCGCCACCGCCGCCTCCCCCTCCCCGCTCTGGTCCCCGGGAGCCCCGAGATCGGTGAGAGCCGCGGGCGCCTTTCTGCGAGCTTCTGTCTGTGAAAGAGTCAATAAAAGGAATTGAAAGTTGAGCCGGGTCCGTGCTTGATGGGGGGGAGGGGGAGGTTGCACCCGGTCCCCCAGCTCCGCTCCTCCCTGGCTCTGCCCGGTGCAGCCCGGTGCAGCCCGGTACAGCCCGGCAAGGCCGAGGGGACCCCGAGGAGGTGGGAGACGGCGCGGAGACACATCGCCCCAGCTACAGGCAAAGCATGCACACACACACACTCTATAAATGCATATATATTTATTTCTACCCTTACGCCACACACACATGCCGTATATATGTTGTATTTCTGTATTTCTGTATATGAATATTATATATAATTCACACTCATACTATATATATAGATAGAAACACACTATATATACACATCTATGCTGTATATGATTTTTCATATATATATATAGTCACCACGTATACGCACAAATAATTGTCATATGCACACACATTTCATAGGTACTCAGTCTATCCACACAATATAAATATACGTAAATACAGCATATGTATGGAAATGTAACAAAACAAATATACTCTCTGTAGAGACACTCTCGGTGAACTCACCGTATAGAAAAACACAATCTATTCCCCCAGCACATGCACACACACTCTCTACACACGTACCAATACCCATACACTGTAGATACACATATGCAGCAAGAATACATACAATATATACATACAATTTGTATAAGCTTTATATATCTAGGCATACCCATTATGTATGCTCAATGTATGTCCGAATACACGCTAACGACCCATGCTACCCATGTGTACACATGTTCTTTTTCTGTGCACACATACAAATACACACCCTATATGTAAGTACGTACACAACAATATTTCCCACACCGTGCCACCCTGCAGAACCATGCCGGAGACAGGACAGGGCTGCCTGGGCAGGGGTTAGCGTCACCCCGCTCCCCAAGCGCTCCCAGTCCTGGGGCTGGCAGTGCTAAGAAGGTGCTCCGTGGATTTACGCCCCCTTCTCTGCCCAGCCAGGAACACTCCCCACTCTTCCCACTGATGATTTAAGCCCACAATTACAGGGCAAAGATTTAAGGCTGCCTTTGATTGCTTTTCTTATCTGGAGCTACGAAGCCACATGCCCTCCTAGTGTCCCTGCTTGCGAGGCGGCGTCCCGCCATCATGTGAGGACAGTCACCCACTCACCAGCACCCACGGGTGGTCCCTGAGGCCCCACTGAAGCCCCTCACCTCCCCAAACACAGCCTCTGCATCCCAGCAGAGCCCTCCGCCTGAGCAAACACTCATTTCTCCATCCTCCAGAGGATGGCTTTCTATTTTAAATCCTGCCTTTGCATCTTTCTCCTGCTGCAGGGAGTGTGAGGGAGACAAACAAAGCAGGTCAGCAAGCAAAGAAGCAGCGGGCAGGGGGCTGCCCGCCCAAATCCCCCAAATCTTGGGAATTTGAGGCTGTTCCGCAGCAGCCCAGGTGTTTGCTCCAGCTTTTAAAACCCTGTGCTGAGCAGAGACTCCCCCTTGTAGACAAATCCCCTTCTGTGAATACACTTATAATTGAGTTTCACACTTAGAAACATGTAAGGCATAGGAAAAGAACAATCATTTCTGCCTTTGTTTAATTAGAGAGTAATAGATTTTCCTGCCTAACGTATCTACAGGGAATCTTGCTGTGATGACGCTGGATTACTCGGAGATTTGCTCCTTTTCAGGAGGGCACTAATTAGCACCGGGTGACCAAAGGCAGGAGAAGGGATAAGGGATGGAGCTCTGCATCCTCCCACCCCCTCCATGCCCAGGAGGGGCTGGAAAGGGTTTCTTCTGGAAAGGGTTAAAGCATCCTGGCAGGATGGCTCATTAACCCTTCTGCAGAGCCTGTCACCAGCCCGGCAGTTGAGTGGGACATGCCCACGCATGATGGTGACATGTTCGTGCCTACATAGCCTGGGCTGTCACATGCTGATGGTGTCACCAAAACTGTGGGAAGGCGTCTGGCACCCTCTGCCCGGGACAGCCCCAGAATAAAGAAGCTTTCATCCCTCCATCCGCAAATTAGTTCTTATCCCAGATCAAAAAATGAAGGGGAAAGAGCATCGCCCTGGAATGGTCACCGGCAGCACTATAGCTGTCACCCACTGGAGGGGTTGTGCTCAGTGGGGTCACAGATGGAGTCTGGGGTCCCCACAGAAGTGGTCAGAGCAGCATCTTTCATCTGCTCCATGGATGCAAGCGAGCAGAATCAGGCTTGATCCTCTGCAGTCACCCCTGCTCTGCACCCTCCACTGGGTCAGATCCCCCGAACCCTCCCAGATGGGCTTTGAAGATGTTCAGGTCATGCTTCTCAGCACAGGGCGCTGATGGACCATCCGCCTGCAGCCAGACGTCAGCCTGCCCTGCTCCAGGACGATGGGCACCAGCAATATCAACCCATGGGGGGGGGGTCAGGAAGCAACCCCCCTGCCAGTGACAGCATCACACCCAAGAGGGGCAGTGACAGCCTCCACAAATGCCTTGCAAAGTGGGTCCTGACCCCCATGGCAAAAATCCCTAGCTCACCCGGCACACCAGCACGTCCCGCAGCAGCCAGGCTGCGAGTCCGCCCGATGCACTGCTCTAGATTCCAAATAATCCCCCTTCTCCCTTGCACAGCGCTATTTTTAACCCCAATCCTGTTCACAGCCTGGCCTCAGTGATGGCTGCGTCAGCACAAGTGTGAAAACAGGGAGCTGGGGCTGGGATACACCGAGTTGAAGCTCTCCTGGGGGGAGTGCTCTAGCTGCCCCCCTGCTCCACCTTCATCGTGCTCAGGGTCTTTTCCAAGCAGGGTCTGGCTTCCTCTGGAGTGGAGGTCCTTGCACCACTGCAGATGCTGGGGGCGATTCACACTGTGATTTGCTCCAACGCCAGGCTCGCAGCAAGCGAGTTTCTTACCAGAGTTGCCCCAGTTTGGGCAGTGGATGAGTATGGGAGGGAAAAGAGCAAGGAACCCACACAGCATTCCGGTCCTGGATGCCCACCTCTGCCTGAATGGTCCTGCCAGGCTGGAGGACAGTGGCTGCAGGATGAGTGCCCCATGATCTATTTTTAAAAGCTTTTATCAGCAGTTTATTGCAGGGCAGAGGAGATGGCTCTGGGTGACATCCCTGTACCTTGACGGCTTGTCTTCTTTCCTCCTGTGACCCTCACTGGCCTCTGGGCACCCACTCACCTTCCTTCCCACCCTGCCCCACGCCCAGACAGCCCTGCAGTGGGGCTTTCACCCGAAGCCTTTCACCCCCTCCAAGAGGCAACTTGCAGGCCAGTAGCCTCCCCACGTCCTCCAGAAGCCGATCACCCTCCGCCCTGTCCCCAGATGTCCCCTGCAAAGGGCGTGACGCGATGGACCCTGCCAGAGTTGCCCCAGTTCTGCCAGTGGATGAGTATGGATGAGACGAGGGGGCTGGGGGGAGGCGGGGGGGGGGGGGCGTGGCAGATGAGTATGGTTGAGATGCGGGGCCGGGAGGCAGAGGTTTGGATGGGTACGGATGAGATGGGGGGCTGGGGGGGCAAAGGTTGGGTGAGTACAGGTGAGATGGGGGCAGAGGTTTGGATGTGTACGGATGAGACGGGGGGCTGGGGGGGGCAGAGGTTTGGATGGGTACGGATGAACTGTGAGGCTGTGGTGGAGAGGTTTGGCTGCTCCCCCAGCTCCGGGGGGCAGAGGGGGGTCCGGGCGCGGCTGGACTCCGGCAGCAGCTCCGGGGGGAGGCGGGCGGGCGGAGGAAGGGCCCCCGCAGCCGTTTTCCGACAGCGGGAGTGGGTCGGTGCCATGGAAAACAAAAAGGCCCGGGGGACGGGGAGGGGAAGGAGAAGCCCGACAAGGGCCGAGGGAACCGGCGGTCCCGTTTTCCACCCTTCCAGAGGAACCAGGGCGAGCGGGCTCCATCCCCCTGAAGCTGCCGGTGAAGGGACAGGAGGGCCCGGGAGGGGAACGGGGGGCCGGGGAGCGGCGGGGAGAGCCGGGGCCGAGGCGGGGGAGCGGGCTGGCAGGGCCGGGGAGGGAGGGAGGGAGAGTTGGAGGGTTATTCACGGCTCTGGTATGCGGCGTGCGGGCCCTGCTCACGCCGCCCCCGGGCTGCCTCCGCCCGCCCCGGCCGGGGGGCAGTGAGAGAGGCGGTGGGGAGAGGTAACTGTGCCCCCGGGGGGCGGGGGGGATGCTGGGGATGGGGGGTGTGTGTGTGTGTGTGCCTGGGAGGGGAGGGAGCCGCGGTGGAGGGGTGCTCGGGGAGCTCAAGCGGCACAAGACCCCCATGTCCCGGCGGGACAACTCCCACCCCGTTGCTGCGCACCCCCAGTCCGGCTCCCCGCGCATCCCGCAGCTTGGTCGGGATGGTGGGGATCTGCCCCGCCTCGCTGAGCACGTTGGGCTGGGACAAGTAGGGGACACCCCAAAAATACAGCAGCCAGGGGCTTTAAATGCATCAGCTGAGAAGTATTCCCCCCCACACACTGCTGGACTTCCACCCCTCCATCACCCCCACAACCCTCAGAACTCCCTCCCATCGCTTGAACCCTAGCTCTAGGGTGGTCTATCCCTACAGGACAGGAGCCTTTGTGTCCCCTTTCGCCCCCCCCCCAGCTCACGAGTTGTTGTGCGGGGCTTATTCAGAGTTTCCATTGCCAATAAACCATCTCCCCCCTCCTGCTTTAAATGACAGGGTTGGGGACTGGAAGGAGCAGCAAAACTTGCCTACAAGGCAGAGACAAAGGGGTCTCGGTGCCAGCTCCTCACAGAGCCACAGTTAACCTCTTCCCTGGTGGGACACAGCTTCCAGACGCTGGGAACCACGCATGCACAGTCCCCTTTGCAAGGCAAGAAGGAGGGGAGTAAGGAGTTAGCTCAGAAATATTTCACTTTAAAGACTTCCAGCAGCCAGGGACCCCACACTCTCTTGCTGAGAAAAAGCACTTGAGAAGCTGGGTTTTTTCCATGACATGGCAAAAATATGGAGATGGGGGTTGGTTTGAGGTCTGAAAGTGTGCTGAAAATCCCAACAACTCAATGGTTTAGGGGAACTGCAGCTGCGACTGGCTGTGAAAGAGCTGCGGTTGGAGAAACGGAGTGAACCCTGAACCCCCAGCTCCCACTTTTCATCCCAAAAGCTGGGGAAACAGCATCCCGAGCAGTCGGTATTTCGTCAAAGATCAAAAAGAGGCATTTTCTAGTAGGGGAAGGAAAGGGTTTAGGGGGAAGTTCCCCACTCACGTAGGTAGTCAAAGGCTCTGCTTTTGGCAAGGAAATGCCTTCTTCAGATTAGGGGCTATTTCAAATAGCCTTTTCCAGATGAAGTGCTAGGGATAATCACAGGAATGCTTCACTCTTCTGCTGCTTCCTCTTAATACTTGGCAAGAAAAAGCAGATCCCCATCTCGGCTGGACCCATCCAGTTCATTCCCCCTCTGCCTCTGTTCCCAGGAGGAAGGATGAGGCCCCTGCTCTGCTGCCTGGGGCTGGCTGCGCTCCTGGGGCCCTGCCTGTCCTGTCCCAGCGCCTGCTCCTGCTCCACCAAGAAGAATGGGCGGCTGTTGGCTGAGTGCGCCTACAAGGATCTGCAGGAAGTACCCGAGGGGTTGTCCTCCAATGTGACCATCCTCACCTTGTCAGCCAACAGGATCGTCTGGTTGGGGCAGGGCTCCTTCGCCGAGGTTCCTGAAGTGCAGTCGCTGTGGTTGGGCTACAACCAGATTGGGGTGGTGGAACCAGGGGCTTTCGCCTTGTTGGTGCACCTGAAGAACCTGGACCTGAGTCACAACAAGATAGCAGATTTCCCTTGGCAGGACCTCCGTAACCTCAGCGGGCTGCAGATCCTGAAGATGAACAATAACCGCCTGGCGGGGCTGCCCTGGGATGCTTTCCGCTTCTTGAAGGACCTGCGCTCCCTCTGGCTTAACGACAACGAGTTGACCACCCTGGCGGAGGGCACCTTTGACAACCTGCCCTCCCTGTCCCAGCTGCAGATCTTCAACAACCCCTTCAACTGCTCCTGCAAAGTCTTCTGGCTGAAGAAGTGGACTGAGAAGACCTCTGTCTCCATCACAAAGGGGGGGTCTACCCTGTGTGTGGCTCCCAGTAGGCTGAAGGGCAGGGCGGTGACGGACATCCCTGACCACCACTGCATTGCCCCCTCTGTGCAGCTCACCTACCTCTCCAACTTGGACAACACCGTCATGTACAACGGCCTCACCCTGACCCTGCACTGCAGTGTGGCAGGTAGCCCTCCGCCGGAGATCAGGTGGAAGATCCAGACCTCCAGCCACCGTGTCGAGATCAAAGGGCCCAACGTGGCACGGGATGGAAACGTCAAGCAGAGCCAAGAGCGCTTCTTGGTCTTCAAGAACGGCACCATGGCCATCCCCAACTTCCGCAAGGAGGATGAAGGCATCTACACCTGCCTCGCTGTCAATGACGTGGGCACGCGGGATGTCTCGGTCAACGTGGCCTTGGCTGGGTCGGAGAATCCAGCCGAAGACCTGCTCCAAGATGACCCCCAAGCCAGCCACCTCGGGGGTCGGAGCTGCTATAAGGGGGATGAAATGGATCCCTCTGGTGCTGGAGAAAAGCTGGTGATCGTTTACCACATGCCAAGGGAGTCAAAGAGCAGGTCCGGAAGAGTGGTGCCCCAGGTCCACCTGAGGACCCTCCTGCTGGCTTTGGGCATTGTGCTCTGCTATTAAAGGGGGGAGAAGGAAACGATGCCTTGGGGTTCCCCCTCTTTCTGTAGCATTTATCTTCACGTAGTGCCATGCCTTTGCTGAGCTTCTGGGAACTGTGGGCGGTCAGGAGTCAAAGGGGACCAAGACTCAGGTCCAGGACTGGTTGTTCAACCCCTCCTTAGATGGGGGTCAGGGCTGGGCTCCATTAGGTGAGAGCTTCAAACAAGCTCGGGTGATGTAGAGCAGATCCTCACTGTGCTGCCGCTTTCCAGGTATCCAAATCCACCACCTCCCGACTTATCTCCCTCCTAAGACCAAAGTGCGGCTGCAGGATTAAAGGCCACTCTCAACAAGGCGACCATCACCCATCCCCAGAGCCCACCACCATGAGCCCTCCTCCACCCACAGCAGCAAGCTGTGACCAGCCAGGGGATCTCTCGCAAAGAGGATCCCATCAGTCGAGTGGCACCAAAGATGACAGCCCCACTGTGACCAGTGCCCAGGCCCTTGGCTGGGTGCATCCTTCCTACCACCAAACTCACATGGAGTGCCAGGAGCAGAAGGACCAGTCAGAGAGGGGTCCCAGGGCACGTGGCTCTGGGGGACAGAGATATGAAGGTGCTTTTTAAGCAGGATAGGTATGGTAGGACACATTGGATGGGGCCATGGGCTTGGACCAGGCCCTTTTGTGGAGCAGGAGAAGCTTTCCCACAGGCTTCACCCCTGCAGGAGCACAAAGGGCTCCTGCTGGCTGGGTGCTGGGAGCACCCAGGGTGCCTGCACCCTCCCTGCACATTGCAGGATCAGGCCCTGCCACCCTCGGTACCTCTCCCAGGTGTGATGCAGATTTGTTTTTTTCCTCCCCTTCCCTTTCACCGCTGAAGCCTGCAGTCCACAACACTCGGCTGGGCTGGACCCACCGAGCAACACTGCTCTGGCTCCAACCCTGGAGGGGAGGATTGAGCCCAAAAAGACCAAAATAATTTCCCAGCGCTCCTCTCCAACGGGAAACCAAATGGGGACTGTATGGTGGAGTGGTAGGAAGAAAGATTGGGAAAACCCAGGTGACAGAGAGAAGCTGAGCTGACCTATAAACACATTCCTTAAGTGCTTTAGCATTCCCACGCAGGACATATATATACCATACCCGGCTGCCCAGGGGTGCTGGGAAAACCCCTTGTCTCATGGTGGAGGGGGGCTGAGCATCTCCATCTCCCCACCCCGAGGCATGGGGGAGTCCAGCTCTTGTGCCTTCTGCCAGTGCTCGCCTCGGGGAGCTGGATGGACCCCTGCAGTCACCCTCGCCTTATAACCAAAGCTGTATGGACAGCAATAAATATCTTTGGGTTTTTTTTTAAACAAGCTGGTGTGTGCTGCCTCTGTGCACCCCCAGATACCCCAGACCCAGAATCATCTGGGGTGCCACGGCTCATCACCACTCCCTTTCCCCCTCCGCTCCCCCAAATCCCTCCCTGTCTTTTAGCATCCCCCCCAGCTCCCCTAAAGTCCTCCCAGGTCTGTAGCATCCCCCTACGATGACCCTGGAGGGAGGATGTATTTATAGGGTACCCTGAAATCCCCCCCACGTGGCTGCTGGCAGCAGGCAGGGGAAGGCAGCAGTGCCAAAACCAGCTGAAAAGCAGCCATCCTGGAGCCTCAAGCCTCCACACAAGCTCTCCAGCCCCACATTCTGGTGTCCAGCCAGCTCACAGGGTAAGGACAGGGGCAGGCGAGGAGCTGCCACATGCCAACACCATCCAGGTATGGCGCCGAGGTCTCCGTGGGGCTCCCAAGGCAGAAACAACCCAGAAACAGCCCGTGGCTTCTCGCATGAACGGCCTTTGATATTAACAGGCAGGCGCATATTTTTCCCATTACAGGCAGAAAGGATGAAAAACATCATGGCCCTAATGAAGGTTTTGGTTTCATTTTATAGGACACAACTTTTAATGTCAGTTTTATCCCAGACAGGGTCCTCCCCTCCCTGCCTGCCCAGGAATATCGAGGTGTGGGAGCTTTTTCTTGCAATTTTGGCTGGGAACAGGGTTTGAAGCCTGGGATAAGGATAAAAAAAAAAAAAGATTTAGGGTCCCAGCAGCCATAAGCCATGCCTGAAAGTCTCTGCCTGCCTTGCAGAGCTGCTGCCCGCCCCCGGCTCTGCTGGTTTGTCACCAGGAAGGTGACTTGCTCCATGTTTGCCAAGTTTACTCAGAGCTTTTATGGCAAATTATTAGTGATATTAAGCATCTCTCGTGCATAACAAACAGGGCACCCTGCCACACAGCTCCTGGCTTGGATGCAGCAGGTGATGCCACACTTGGTGTCACCATCCCTGCTCGGCACAGCCACCAGCTGGTGCAAAATCGGGGATGCCACAACCCCCATCAGCTCCTCCCTGTCCCTCATGTTTGCAAAGCCACAGCATGACCCAGACCTGAATTTCCATTCCCTGTTTTTTGTTAATGATGATTTTGAGTCGGATCAGCTCTCTGAACATCCTCAAGGTTGGGTGGAGAGGACTGAGGATGTCTGGGGGCAGAGCTATCCCGTGGCTGTACCAATATTGGAGGTTTAGAGAGGAGGTGTGAAGCCACCATGAAGAAGGGCTCAGTTCAGCCCCAGGACACCATGCTTATGTCAGAGAAGGGAAAGAAAACAAGCAAATCTCCTGTCTTCCTCCCAGGGCTGTCATCTCTCACCTCGGTCCCCAGGTCCCAGCCCGCTGCCTGCCAAGACATCTCCAGGAAGCCTCGGGCAGGGCTGTGTAAACAGATGCTGAAATCCAGCTCCACCCATGGCCCAGAGCTGTACAAGATTTCAGGGATTACCGAAGCTGCCTTCAAAGCCCCAGTGCCTCTGAGACGGGAGATGGTTTGGGATGGGCTGCAAGAGAAAGGCGAAGTCTTCGCCTTAGGGCATCCCTTCACCTGACACACGCAGGACACCCAGCACCCATCAGCGTGGCACCTCTCCCATGTTCAGACACACAAACCCCAGCACTAGCTGGGAAAACGGCAGGAATTGCACCTTAGGCTCCTGCTGTCTTAAAAGGAAAATGACCCAGATCTGCCTCCAGTGCCACTGCTGTCACCCAGCTTGGTGACATCATACTATGTGCCAGACAGCAATCAAATGAGATTAAACCGGTGTTGGTCAGGGCAGCGGATGCGACAGGGCTTTGAGCATCCAAGCGCAGCGAGTGGCTGTTGGGGCAGCAGATGAAGGTTGGGACCCCCCTCTCTTCGCTGGAATGGAAAGGGAGGAGGGGGGTCAGGCTCCTGGGAAAGGGATGGCTCCCAGGAAAGGGATGGCTCCCATCCAGGGAGCTTCAACATTGTGGGGAGATGCAAGGACCCTCCAGGCAAACCCCAAAGCACAGGGCTCAGCCTCCCTCACCTCCAAACCACACCAACAGCTCATGCAAGAGGGTAGGGGGTCCTTGAAAGTCTGTGAAGAGCGGGTTTGCTCCCCTCCAAGGAGATTCCCCAGGGTGGGGGGGTCATAGAATGGTTTGGGTTGGAAGGGACTTTAAAGCTCATCTCGTTCCTATCCCCCTTCCATGGGCAGGGACACCTCCCACCAGACCAGGATACTCCAAGCCCCGTCCAACCTGGCCTTGAACCCCTCCAGGGATGGGGCAGCCACAGCTTCTCTGGGCAACCTGGGCCAGGGGCTCACCACCCTCACAGCAAAGAATTTCTTCCTAATATCTCATCTAAATCTCCTCTCTTTCAGTTTGAAACTCTTCCCCCTCATCCTATGGCTCCACTCCCTGATCAGGAGTCCCTCCCCAGCTCTCCTGTAGCCCCTTCAAGTACTGGAAGGTCATTATAAAGTCTCCCAGAGCCTTCTCTTCTCCAGGCTGAATCCCCCCAACTCTCTCAGCCTGTCCTCACAGCAGAGGGGCTCCAGCCCCTTTATCATCATTGATCGATCACCCCATTGGACAGAGGGGATGGCCTGGCAGCCCTGTTCCATGCAGGGTGGACTGCAAAGTCTCAAAGGCGCTTGCTTTAGCAAGGCTGAGGAGTCTGAGATGGTGTTGAGGTGGAAGAATAAGGAGCCACTAGTACGACTTGCCACGAGCCCTCCCTGCAACAGCAAGTTGATGCCAGGCATCCTTCCAGCCACCAAAGGCAGGATTTTCAAGGGACACGTCATGGGAAGAGGTGACCCAGCAACACCTTTGACACAGGCCTTTGGTGCTTTAGCCACAAAATGTCCTGTTTCAGTTCCCATTCTTTATGGGAGCTGTGGTTTAGTGGCCAGACTTTTTGATTGGAAAGCAAATTGATCAGCTTTGCGTTCAAATTTCCCTAAGGTAGGGAGGGGGAATCACAGATTTGGTCCCATCACCCCTCCCCCCCTCCCCAGGTCAAGCAGACCTACCACAAAGCCTCTGCTGAGCAAGGTCAGTCCCAGCCATCACCCGGAGACATGTCTACGATGATCCTCACGTCCCTTCTGCCAGGTCGGCAACATTGATGTTTGGCAACGGTCAATAGAGCAAGCACAGCCCGAGTGTAGGAATGAGGTATGTGATTTATTAACCTTCCCCAACTCAGCACGTCCAAGCGAGGTGTAAAACTGCTTTCTATGGATTCAAGCTCAGCTCACTTGGAGGGTCACTGGCCCTGGGCAACCACTGACTTTAAAAAAAATGGAGTGGTAGTAAGAAGCACTGAGGGGACAAGAGTTACAGGGAACAGAAAACAAATGGCTCTGCAACCTCATGGCCCAGAGCAGATCAGATGGGGATTTCAGCCTTCACAATACTGGGGGGGAAATAAGAGTCCTGGGGTTAGGTATGGCACTCAAGGAGAGCCAGGATCAGCCCTGAAAGGGAGAAGCTGGGGATGGGGCTGGCAGCAGGGACCTTCTCTGCAGGAAGACCACGCCAGGATGCAGGTAGCTCCTTGTGCTCAGTCTGGCTGAGGATCCCTCCACACAAACACACACACACACACACACACACACACACACGTGTTTCTGAGATCCCTGAAGGGTTTAGCTTGGCTCATCAACCCCTCTCCATCTAGGTCGGGCTTGGAGGTCACCTATTTGCCTTGGCTCTGTCTTCGCCTCTGGACCTTGGTAGAGCTAAAAACCAGCCCCCATCACCACTGGAGAGGGACCAGAGGCTGGAGAGGGGCAAGAGGTGCCCAAAACTCCTGCCAGTGCAGGAGGAGAGTCAATGGGAGACAGGGATGGGACGGGACAGGAGTGTGCAAGGGAGGCAGAGAGAGGTGGGGAGGTTTCTCTGGAGGTCAGGGCTTGTGGGGGCTGAGCTGGGTGCCGTTGGCTGTGGGGTCGGACAGGGCAGTTTTCCGGCAAGCTGTCAGCGAGGGGTTGTTGAGGAGAGTGTAGGCCAGCCACCACCGGGCTCGGCTCTGCTTGAACCTGGCTCTGCTCGGTGGTGCCTTCTTGGGCTGCATCAGCTGGATGCCTGAAAGGAGACGGGAGGCGGGAATGATTTCAGCCTCAGCTGCCCCTCACTGGGGGTGCCCAGATGCCACCTACACCCTGGGTTGAAAGCAGATGAGCCCCATCCTGCCCTTGCACGGGCCGAGGAACTGGGGCAGCTCCTGAGATGGAGATGGCCACACACCAAACAGCAAAAAAGGCGTAAAAGCCGAGGGAGCAACAGAACCACAACCCTCAATGGTGCCTTTACCCCAAGGCACCAACAGCATCCCTAGAGGAGCAGCAAACCCACAGAGGAGACACTGATGCAACCCCATGGTGATGGCCGTGCATCCCACCAGTTGGTGGTGGGAAGGTCTTACCTTCTTCCACGTTGCTGGCCCGGAGCCCCAGCGACCCCTCTGACTGGGCTGGCTGGAGAAGCAGCAAGCAAAAAGCTTTCATCATGGGGTGGGACTGGCTGACCTCGATTTTCAGATAGTGGCAGTACGTGTGGTAGCCTGGGGGAACACAACCCACAGTAAACACATATGGGGTGGGCGGAGGGAGGGGGGTGTGGGGGGCAGACTTCATGGTCCTCCCCTCTCTTCTGCCCTAGAGCACAGGGGAAGGTTGTTTGCCAGGCTCCATCTCCGCTCTGCCAGAACTGCTCAGCGTCCAGAGCCAGAGATGAACTCCGCTCCCAAAATCCCAGCAGGAAAAGCCAAGGAAGGGCTGAGCTTTCTGCCCTCCTGCTTTTAGTGCAGGAGAGACGAGGGTCTGCTGCCTGTGGGAACAGAGTCTGGCCACTGGTGAAGCCAGGAGACCCCAGCAGGGCATCAGCCACCCTCGGGGATGGATGGAAAAGCAGGACCAAGCCGGCATCATGAGGAGCCACTTGCTCCAGTTGTCCCATCTGCCCATTTATGAACATAGAGCATGAGGACCTGAAGCCACCCTCGGCCCCAGCAGCTCCAGGTGATGCAGGACCCCCTGGCTGTGTCTCTTAGGAGCTTGATGGTGGGAGAAGACACTCCATGCTCACAGAGGTGTTGCAGAGGGACCCACCCCCATGTCCTACCTGGATCAAAGGTCTCCACACTGCGGTTCAGCAGGCTGATGTCCATCTGGCCAAAGTGGATGGAGTTATAAAGGCCAGAAATGACCATCCTCCACACCCCAGCCAGGACACCCACCAAGATGTTGATGGGGAAGAACAGGTAGGTGACTATGTAGAGAGCTCGTCTGTGGGTGGAGGAGGAGGAGTAAGGAACACAAACACCACAGGACAGGAAGCACAGCCCTTCCCTGCCAGAGAAACCTCATGCCAAAATAAGCCTCCCACCCTTCCCTCTCTCCTCGGCAGACATGGTCCCTGTTTGAGGTGTCACCATCCCATGGAGAGAAGCAAACACCCTTTAGGGCTCTTGGAGAGGAGACAGCCTGGTGCACCATCAGGACTTCAAAGCTTGGCCTCCATTTCTCCTTGAAGGCTCAAAAATCAGATAAATCATGAGTATGGAAGTTTGGGATGGAGGACACCAGCTCCTGTGGAGGCCAGAAGAGCCTACAAGCAGTCTCCCTGCAATGCTGGGCAAGTGATGGAGGTGATGGAAGTGCCTTGGCTGGACAGAGTGGGACACCCAGATCCATCTGTCACCCTGGTTTTCAGCATAAGGAAACAGCTTAGACTGTCTCCATGCATGAGCGAGGAGACACATCAGCTGGCAGCGTCTGAACCCATCCACCAGATTCTGAGGGATATGAGGCTTGCAAATGAGGTGGTGGAGCAGAGCACAGACCTCACCAGCTTCACCCCACTTAAATCAAGGCTGTAAACGGCCCACGACCCTCTAAAGCATCTAAAGAAACCTCTGTTGGTGGTGTATGGAGCCACTTAAACTCCTCAAACCCACAGGATTTCCCCCTTGAGCTCACAGCACAGTGGATGCCATGACATCAGGGGAGGGGCATGTGTAAACCCAACACAGTCTGTGGTCTTGGACCTCGGGAGGTACAGCTCTGCCCCAGAGGCTCCCCACATCCCCATACCTGTTGGTGAGCTCCTTCCGGAGGGGATGCTGCTCCAGGAATTGGTAGTGAGCTGCCAAATTTTGCACGATGACGGCAATGACCAGGGTCAACCAGAAGGGCCTGGGTGGTAGAGAAGAGTCAGGTTGGACATCAGGAGGGTCCCAAGCATGAGACACCATCCCAGGCAGCAGAAGCCTCCAGCAAAGAGGCCAAGATAGAGCCTCCCCTTGACACAATAGCCCAAAGCACGCCATGGCCACGGTATCCACTTGGGTCTCCCATCCCTCCCCAAGGCTGCGAGTGCTCACCACATGTTCTGAATCATTTTGAAGAGGTACGTGTTTGTGCCGGACTGGAGCGGGATGACGAAGAGGAAGGTAAACCCCACTGAGCAGATGAAGAAAATCACTTGCTGGATGAGCAGACCTGGGAGGGAGACAAGCCATGTCAGGGGAGGATGGAGATGTGGTTCTTGTTCTTAGTCTTACTCCCCAAACTCCTACTCGTTGCTGAACATGTCTTTCATTTTAATCCCACAAAAAAACTGTGAGATCCTTACCTGCCTCCCCTGCTCCAAACACAATGCTCTGCACGGGATTTAATTACAAGTTCAGCCTTTCTTATCACTCCCCACATTATCCCCACCGAGAAGAGCTATCACTCGGGGCTGCAACTGTGATGCCTCATAATAAAAATCAGCCTGAGCTCTGATTTCTAACCATAAATCACACCAAGATCAGCAGTGGCTGCGGTTTCCTGTGCTTGAGCTTGTGTTTCACCTCCACTGCTTTGCTTTAATGACTTGAAAACCAAGATATTAAAGCAGGAGGTAGATTCACGGCAGCATGGTGAGACGCAGCCAGCTCTGCCAGAGATGCTCCAAGCACTGGGTGGCCAAAGGAAAGTTGCTCCTTGCTGGCAAAGGGGTGCAAGGAGCTCCCCAACTCCTGCCTCCACACTGATCTCTGCAATCTGCCTGCAAAATAGGTCCACTTTCCTGAGGAGTAGTCGCCAACGGACCTGGTGGTACCCCCTGTTCCTTCCATCACCCCCCTGGATCTT
The DNA here is from genome assembly GCA_008658365.1 of Alca torda. Classification (NCBI taxonomy): domain Eukaryota; kingdom Metazoa; phylum Chordata; class Aves; order Charadriiformes; family Alcidae; genus Alca; species Alca torda. The sequence goes on along the minus strand of CM018083.1, from coordinate 20,014,963 downwards.
CAGCTTGACTCTCCTGTGCAGCCTTGAGGCGCTGATATGGTTGGGTGTTACACATGCATCACTGCAGACGCTGCCCAGGGTCACCTGCCATGGGGCAGAGAGGCCTTAAAATGTCTCTGACCCACGGTGGGGTGAGGATTTCTACCCCCTTTGATGTCCTCCACCCATCTGTGGGACAGCCAACCTTCCCAACTGGGGAGACGCAGGCTGTGCTGGGGAAGATGCACAGCAAGGAGGACCCGGGATGTGAAGACCGGGACCGGAGGAGACAGACGGTCCATTGCACGAGATGCTGCAACAGCTTCTTGAATCAAAATATTTGGGCTTGAGCCAAAAGGAGTCATTATTCCCCCCCCCCCCCCTCCTTTTTTTCTTCCCGACCATTTGGTGTTCAGCATGGTCCTCCCCGCAGAAAGACAGATTGTGTTGAGGGAAAAGGGGAACAAAATCCTTGCAGACATCCCTTTGCAAAATGGGGCAAGAAAGGGGGAAGAGATGCTTAAACCTGGGGTAGGCCGTGCAAGGTAGGGGTCCATCACCCATCCACCCCCTCCTGCCCACCCAACACCCTTTACCCAGGCAGGCAAAAGCCGTCTGGAAGCTGGCAAAGCTCATCCAGCAGACGATGGCTTGTCGGGATGGGCGGAGGATATGGGCTTTGTAGAAAACATCCAGCACAGCCCCTTGGTAAAGCGCCTTCAGGTTGTTCCTGGGGAAGAGAGACCAGCTGCATCCTGGCTTGGTGACATGGTCAAGGCCAGAGGAGCAGGGACCAGCCCATATACCTGTGCATCACCAGCGTCCTCAGGAGCATGGCGCAGGTCAGCAGGCAGCACAGCACCAGTGAGCAGATGTAGCAGACTGTGGAGGAGCAGGGGGGAGATGGCCAGGTCAGGCATTTTATTGTAAAATATCTCAGGAGCATTGCAATGGGCTGAGTTAATGAGGCACTGTGCCTCAGTTTCCCTCCCTATCCCCTTTGTGCTACAGGGATCTCCATCTCCCAGGTGAGCATGAGCTGGTGAGACAGTGAAAGGGAAGGGGAAAGACAAGCAACCAGGGGAAATACCAGCGGTTAGGTTAGCTCAGCACTGGAAAAATCATGGAGTGATCTCCAGTGCGATGGAGAGAGCCTGGGAAGATGCTCTGGGAAAAATGGATGCTGGGGGGGGAAAGCAAGAGGGGGGAAGGAGGTCTGGTAGGAAGGATGGAGATGTCAGGTAAACAAAGAGGATGGAAGGGGCTTGGTGACTCAAGAAAAGCCATAAAATTCCCCCCACCCCCCCCCACCCCCCGCCAGGGTTAGTGGTACCTTAAGTTAATGCCATGGAGGGAGTGGGACACCCCTGCCGTCCCCACATCCCCCCCAGTCTTGGGCTTTTAATTAGCCGGGGGGGAGGGCGGTGGCCATCTGCTCGATTCCAACACATATCAAAGCCCACAGCTGAAGGGCAGTGTCTCGGCTGCTCAGAGATGCCTGGCACAGCACCAGCCTCCCGCGGCCGCCTTTCATGTCTGCACGGCTTCGGCAGCTGGTTTTTAAGTCTCCCTGGAAGCTGCCCCCTTCCCAACCAGTTTCCTGGACCATCCTCCGGGTTAGAAATCTCTCTGATAAGTTTTGAGATCCTCCAAAAATCACCTATGGATGCAAGACCTGGCTGGGAACCCACCTTCCAGCGACCACAGGTAATATTTGACGGTGTTGAGCTCTTTCTCCATGTCACCCGGAACGGCCGGGCTCTCCGAGGGCACCAAGCCAAACTGGACCAACAACACCACGATGTCCTTCGTCATCCCCGCCCGCACGATCTGGATGGTGGGGACGACGGCTACCAGGAGCAGCAGGGCCACCTGCGAGGGAGCAGTGCCATGTGAGCCCCCAGGGTCACGGCATCCCACCGCTGAGCCATCGCCTTGGCTTAAAGACTTAAGGCTGGCTGAGCCCTGGAAGCACATGGCCGGTTACTGAGGCTCAGCCAAGGGATGGTAATACCTCGAGGCACGTTAATACCATCCCCGTAGCCAAAATTGTGGCATGGCAATGACCTCTGGGCTCCTCTGCCTCCAGAGAATGAAGCCAAGAAGGCAGGGAGGGGACTCCGCTCAGCACTTAACCATCGGCATCACCTGGTAGACAGCGATCAAGGCCGTGGTTATGGACAGGACGAGCTTCAGGGGGATCTGGAAACCTGGAATGCAGAATGGGAGGGGTGTTATCGGAGAGGAATAGGGATATGGGATCGTGGGGGAAGAGAAGAGGATGGAGGTCCACCCAACCCAGCAGCCAAAGCAAACGCCCTGGGGGAGAGCGCTGGAACGGGCTGGCCAAATATTAATTGGGATTTCCCCAGGGAAAGGATGTATAGCCAGGAGAGTGTTCTCCATACTTTGATCCTCCTTTCCCGCCAGCCCACGAAACCTCGTGCACCCACAGCACCGAGTTCCAGCAGCCATATCCCTTGGGGTGCCACCACCCGGGACAGCCCCTGCTTCTCCCATGGGCAGAGGGGGCGAGGACCAGCTCCCCATTCCTGCGCCATTAAGGATTTTTATCCCCTTTTCATAGATTTTATTCCCTTACCGTAGCCTTATCAAGCAATCAGGCTGCAATATCAGCACAGCCCGCGCTGGAGCCTCACTGGCGCAGCCCACCCATGCCCCCATAGTGTGTGTGGGGGGGGTCCAGCTCCCCACCCCAAACCTCAACAGTTTGTGTGAAGCCGAGGCGTCGCATGTGCAGTGGGCAGCAGCTGCCGCGGCACAGATGCTTTGGGGAAGGAGCCAAGAAAGGCATTTGCTCTCCCTGGGGAGGGGGAAGCAGCCTGTTTTGCCGAGCCACTGCCGCGGCCAAGAGCGCAACCCGCGCCTGCCCATCAGCCCACCTTCCTCGGGAGCATAGATGTAGGAGCGTAAATACGTCTGGACCCTTGACAGGAGGCTCTCTTCTATCTTGGCGGAGCTGGAGGGGGAAGAAGAGGGTGAAATGTATGTTCTTTGGTAGCAGGGACCATCTCTGCCCCCGTTGCAGCCAGGCAGGGCTGGCACAGGCGCTCACTGATCTCAGGAAGGTGCCGTCCTTACCTCCCCTTCCGAGGCCGTTTGGACAGGACAGCCTTTAGGTACTTCTTGTAATAACCCCTCCCTGTAACCTTAAGGATAACAGCAATAAATTGCCTGATTTGAGCACAGGGACACGCTCAAGCACTTGGGACAGGGGGAGGTGACTCTTTTGGGGAGGCTCTCAACAGAGCATCTGCATCCCACCCAGCAGGTGTCTCCTTGCTCGGCTACCCCTGGCCACCCACCCATTGCCACCCACAGCACCCTCCGTATGGGACGCGGGTGATGGGCTCCCAGCCCTCATTCGGGTAACGAAAGCGCTGGAGCAATGCTGGCATCAAATCTTCTGGTACCGCAAAGGCGGAAATAAATCTGCCTTGTTCTCATCAACAAAGCAGCCCAAAACCAGGCACACCGGTAAGACAGCTGAAAACTCCCATTCCAACCAGCCAGCTCCCAGCAAGGGCCTGGGGGGTCACTTCAGTCCACGTTTGGGCTGACAGCTTTTTTTTTTTTTTTTTAAGTAGGTTTTTCCTCCTCTCTTCGCAACAAAGCCCAGCATTTCCCAAAGGGCCGGGGATTATCCAGCCTGCTGGGAAAACAAGGCGACCCCAGTCCCGGCCTGAATGGGATGCATTGATGCCTTAAGCCTCTTGTACTAAGGAGTTTACTCCAAAGATGGATTTTTCACTCCCTCTCCAAATCCAGCAAGATAAACAGAGCCGTGACCTGTGCTGTGAGATGGATGGAGGGAAGGCAGCTCCCAGTGCTGGAACAAAGTGGGGAACACGTGCTCTGGGGAGCACCCCAGTTCTCCCAGTCCCCAAGGCAGACAGAGGGGCTGCAAAGGGCAGGAGAGGTCCCAAAACCATGCAGGTCCATCAAGGGGTTCTCCCATGCTACCACTCCCCGAGTCACCCCGTGGGTCTTCATTACCTCCTTATCCAAGGTCTCCTCTTGCTCAGTGAAGCTCCTGATGAGCAGGGCTGGATACCAAAGGCTTAAGAGCACAAGGCAGAGGATGATGGGGACGTAAGAGAGGGTAGAGTAGTACCTGTATATCTGGGAAGAAGCAGAGCTGTCACACGTGGGACCCCCCGAGCCTGGGCAGGTGACACCTTTGTGTCACTTCAAGCATGTAGTAAGAAAGCCGCCTCCAACCCTGGGCCACACCAGCCTCCTCGCTGCTTCCCCAGGCAGTGGGACATGTACCTTCGGTGACTGGGGACAATCCACCTTCTGCCAGATGTGGACCACGCAGTGACACCAGGAGAGCAGGCAGCCCACGAGGTAGCTGACCCTGTGCCGGATGGTGGCACAGGCGATCAGGGGGTAGTAGAAGGCAGGGTAGTAGAGCAAAGCCAGGATCTTCCAGTACTCTAGATGGGATGGTGGGAAGAGAGGAGGGCGAGCAAAACGGGGAAGAGAAGGCAGAGCCCTCAGTATGGACCAGAGTGAACAGCCTGCTCGGGGGATGCCACCCAAAGGTGCATGCCTCCTGGGTGGGGAGAATTTGGGTGTCCACGGGCCAGGAGGGTGCTCGCCTTACCCCGGGTGCTCTGAGAAGAGTGGGTGATGAGTGGCAGAGGGTCCCTGTCCAAGATCAGCACACACAGGGAGGAGAACAGGATGCCAAACACCGCAGCCACCAGCCCTCGGTTGCCTTCTTCCTCCAGAAAGTTGGCCGGGCTGCAAGCCAAGGAAGGGATGAGCCTGACACTAGATCATGGCCACCCTGTCCCCACCATCCTCTGCTCCAGAGCTGGTTTATCCCATGCTGCACCTCAGCATCCCTCCACCCACGGTGTGACAGGGACCCTGGGGATGGGTCAGGGTACCTGAGCAGTCCTGGGACCCCGTTCCAGCAGCTCCGGTGGAGATGCCTGCGTTTCACCAGCAAGGACAAGCCCACGAGCACAGCCAGCTGCCAGAAACCCAATTGAGAGAGCAATAAATACATGAGGGGGAGGGGTCTGGGTGGGGGAATCGGACATGCTGCTATGTGATGGGAGCCTCTGTGGAGATTCCATCTCCATCCAACACCCTAAATCCAGCCATGGCTGAAGCAGGGACAGGCACTTCTCAACCTACTCTGATGAGTTACAGGCTCTAAAGGCCTCAGAGGGACCGTGCTGGGAAAAAATAAAAATAAATCAAAGCTTTCCATTAACTACAGGCACAAAACAAAATCTGGAGCTGTGCGAGTCCCTTGTTAGAGCATCCCAGCTCAAACTTCGCTCCAGCTCAAGCTGAAGAGCCCAGACCTGCTAACTGGGAGTAGATTGGCATGAACCAAGCTGGGGGACAGAAAACACGACATCGGGGCAGGCAACCCACCATGCGGGACTTTGTGGGTACTTACAGACACGGGTGCCATGCAGATATGATACAGTCTTGGGGAAATGGTGGGGTCGCAGTCTGGGATTGCGCTGGGAAACATGCTAGAAAAAGGGGGAAAAAAAAATAAAAAATTATGTGTTGGTTGTATTTAGTCCCAAAAGGGCAAAGCAAAGATCCCAGGGTATTGCCCACATATGCGGTGGCAGCAGAGCTTTCAGTCTGATGCTGAGAAGGGGTAAACCTCTGAAGAGCTGGGTTACACAACTGTCAATAACCGGGGATGAAGTCACCCTCATGAGATGATTTTATGATCAAGTTAGAGAGAGATAACACCTGGGAGGGGCCCCAAACTGATCTCCGCAGCACCCGGGCCACCTCCCTGCACGTACAGGGATGAAGAGATCAGCAACGATGGATGAAGCCCCCCGTTACCACTTTTACACCCAAATCTATTCTCGCTCTGTCTTTTTGAGGGATGCAGCCTGCAAAGCACCACTTCTCCTCGCTGCCTAAGGCACTGCGCATATTAAATGCCAGCTGGGAGGCTAAAGACCACCTGCAGGGTGTTTGGATGCCTTTCCCATGTGAGAGGGACCAGCCCGAGAGCCGGGGGGATGGCGGAGGCGCTGGCTGCCACATCCCCTGGCCAGCCAAGGCCAGCCGAGCAGGCGTGCCAGGCTCCGCTTTATTTATTCACGCTCTGTCCTCCATTATATCCCTTAATCTCCGCTTTGCCACAGCCCTCCTCCTCTCCCCAAGGCCAGGCGCCATCGTGCCCAGCCACCTTCACCCAACACCGGGCAGAAAATCCCTGTGCCAGGGGAGTGGAACCCCCTGAGCCCCATAACTCGCAGGGGGGGAAACCCACATGAGCCCTTGTGCCCTCCCAAACCCTGCAGCACCCATGGGGTGGGCAGAGGTGGGACACCAGTCCCAGAGCAGAGCCCACGAGCAAGGCTGCAGGGAGCCATCATTCTCTGAAGGGTCTGATAGCAGAATTTGGATTTCTCAGGCGTCGTATGTCCAAGGCTGTCACCAACCTGCCCAGAAAAGGCTTTATAGGACCAGCTGCCATTGGCAAATCTCTGATTTCTGCCTTTTTTTCCACTGCCAACGACTGGCCTTGGATAGACCAGAAAGTTCCTGATGTCCCAAAATATCCAGGCTCTGGAAATCCAGGGCACCTGCCCACACAATTAAGAACACAGGGATACCAAAACTCTTTCTGGTGTCACCAGGGCTTCAGCATCTAAATCCAGAGCAGTCAGGAGCCATCAGACAAGCAAACCACCCGCTATGCTGCCTCCATCCCTTCACCAACCACAGCTTGCTGCAAAGGAGACCCAGAAATACCCCAAAAGGTTTCTAGCAGAGGTGTGGGTCACACGGGTGGGGGTTTGTCTGGGGAAACCAGGGCTGGGCAAGGAGATTTCAAAGGCCATTTTGCAAGGCAGAAGATTAAGGATGAGGAGGAACCCTTTGGGCTGGTCACCACTGGGATCTCCTCCTGCTTGTCCTCAGGATTAGGTATCAGTCAACTGAGCGGTGTAAAACCCACCCGCAGAGGGTTAAGTCAACAGAGGGACAATAGGTGCTGATAGATGGGCCTTGGGATGCTCAGCTTCGAGCCTTGTAGGGCACCTTGGACAATTGCCCCACTGCTCTGTGCCTCAGTTTCCCTTCTCTATAGCCTTTCTCTTGTCTTTGGGAAGGGCACTCAGCCAGGAGGGCATGAAATGCTGGGTCCTTGCTGTGAGGTTGGGCTCTGGGGTCCCATCCCCAGGGCAAACACAGCCCATGCAGCACTGCTTTTGGGAGTACGCCCCAGTAAACAGTGGATCTTTACGGATGGAGAGGGAATAGGCTTTACAAGACCCATTGATACACCTGCTGGGGGAAAAGGCTGAATAGCGGATGCCATGGCTGGGCATCCATGTAATCCCAGGGATGCTCAGCCCTATTTTGCAGGTAGGAAACCTGCTCAGCATCACCTTGCTGTGCAGGGACCTGGCCGAGCTCCCCAGCCCTGCCTCCCCACCAGTAGATCAGGGTGTGCTGCCGACTCACTTCGCCCCTCGCCAAAAGCCTGCACAGCTGGTCGCAGAGAGCTGGGCTGGGATCAAGGCAGGGGACAGGGTTGTGTTGGGAGGATGTTTTCAAACCCAGAAGCACGGAGCCACAGCAGCCCTCCCAATGCCAGTAAAGGCTCTGAGGGCCCCAGAGGGGTCAGGGCAGCAAGTTAACACCGTGAACTTGACTTTGCATTTTGGGGAGGGCTAAGTGAAAGGCAGTGTAAGTAGCAGAGGTGCCTGCTGCAGGATTTACCCCAGCTCTTTTCAGAAGCACCCTAGAGAAATGAAACATTTTTAGAGGGGCAAAACAAGCCTTTTTAATCACCTCCCACTCACCAGGCAATAAATCCTGGCTCTGCTGCTCAGGAGACCTCGCTCTACAGAAAGGGGATAGACCAGCCTGGCAGGAGGCTGGTAGATGCCCAGGGTGACCCCAGCAGGGACAGGGGGACATGTGGCACCCGCCAGCGAGGCAGGACACTTACTCATCTTGTGGCATGGCTGGCTCCACGGTTTCATAGATGTACCAGTCAGAAACGAGGTCTTCAGTGCCAGCAAAGCCGATGTCCAGCAGACCATCATGCATCCCACTGGAGCTGTTGGCTGACATGGCCATCTCCTCCTTCCCTCTGTGGGCTGGAGAGAGATGGCAAGAGGTAGAAAGCAACCTGGTTTTTCCAAGGTGTGTCCTCCTGGGTTTTTGGAAATGCAGGGATGGAGACTCTGAGTCAAGAGGCTTTATCTTCTCGGGTCACTCCTGCAGCTGGAGGTGACCAGGAGCTTTCAAAATCCAGCCAGGCCTCCAAGGATACGGCTTTTATCTGGACTCAAAGGGAGGGAGAAGGGATGAATCCCACCCCCACACAACATGAGTACTTGGGGCACACCTAATCATCCCCCAGCTGCTCCCTGCCCACCACGGGATGCTGATAGACTTGGAGCCTTTTTTGTTTGGGTTGTTTAACAGCTTTTACGCCAACAGCTCGAAAACCAGCACAAAGGTCAAGTTTTGGGCTCGGCGGCACGGGCTGGGTGGGAAAGCAGGGATGAGATCTCACCACAGTTGGGGAGCTCATGACCCGTGTCCCCAATGTCCCTCTGTGCCACCAGATGCCCCACACAGCATCCAGCCTCCCCCAGCCCTGGGAAGTGAATCTCAGCCCCTCTCCTTTTGTAGCAATAAAAAGGAATAAGGATTTGTCGTGGTGCCAGACCCAACAAGCTCTCATTTCTCCTCGTCCCCATTATTTTTGGATGACTTTGGTCCAGACAGCCCCACACCCTCCACTGCTGTCCCAGAGCTACATCGCACAAGTCGCAACGTGGTTCAGCTACCACTGCTATCAGAAAGGCAGTGCCCAAAGATGTCCCCGAATGCCAGGCAGTGATGCTCAGTGCAGCCCCCAAGCCCTGGTCCAGGACCTGGGGACACCTCATCCCACAGCCTGGGGACATCCCAAACCACCCAGGGCTGCTTGGTGGCTCCAACTGGACAGGCAGGAGATGGATGACTGAGCCTGCAGCTTTGCTCAGGGCTGCTGTTTGTACAGCTGGTGTTCACCAGGGACTGTGATGGATATAGCTCGCCCTCTTCAAAGAAATTCCCCACATCAGGGCTGTGGCCCCACAGGCAGCCCTGTATCTGGACAGACAAGTGGCACCCACCACCGTGGCCACACTGCCCCGTGGCCTGATGCTCTGCTGGATGTCACAACCCCAGCCAGATTTTGGGTCCTCTCCAGGGACTCCCTCTAGATCAGGACATAAGACCTGGGACCTTCACTTCCCTTCCCAGAGGGCCAAAACTCAGTGAGAAAGCAGGTCCCCCCCCCAGCATTTGGTCCACGTCAGGGTGCCACCACCATCCTGCTCCCCACCAGCACGGGCTCCAACAGAGGAAGGATGGACCCCACCACCCCTGGGTGAGCACCACACTCAGATGGACCCCAGACCCTGTCCTCAACCCACCCAGCACTGTGTCCCAGCCTCAAGGCATCGACTCTCCAGCCATCCCTTTGTTTTGCCTGCACAGGGAAGTAGTTCTGACCTCACCTCCCAGGAATGTAGCACTCTGTAAATGTAAAAAGGTAGAAGGAGCCTGCGGAGTTCATGGCAGTACACATGTCTGCAAGCCCCTTTCCCCTCCCGTGGGGTCACCAAAGGGTGGCAGAGCTTGGAAGTTGGGGCTGGGGTTTATGCAGGTAAAGCAAGGCAGTGGCATAGGGCAGCATCTCTCCTGGGATGCTGTTTCCCCTGCCAAGCAGCATTTGAATGAAGGAAGGTCTCCAAAAGCTACTGTGGGATTGCCTGTGCCCTTCTCACCTGCCCCGTGGGGGTCACCCAAAGGAGGACAACCAGCAGAAAGCAAGATCTACCCACCCACCAGCCCAGCCAGGCAGCATTGCCCCATATGACCCACCTCTGAACGAGCCAGCAGATGCCACCTTGCCACTTGCCAATGCCCTTGATTTGCAGCCGCTTGGGGACACGGTGGCCACAGAAAAGCAGGAAGGAAAGGAGAGAAAGGCTCAGTGAGAGGCACGGTACTCACCGCCCTCAGGGAGCCCCACGGGGCAAGCTGCAGTCTGAATCTGCGCCAGGCAGCAACATCACAAGACCAAGCTGACAAGCTCCCTGGGTGGCATGTCTGCTCCCCTTCCAGCATGTCCTTGCTCGGGGTATTGCCTATGCTTGACTCTGGCTGGGTATGGGACCAAGGTGGGTCAACACTGTCCTGGGACCAAGGTGGGTCAACACTCTCCTAGCACCAGGTGGTCTTCAAATCCTCCAGCCCAGCCTGCTCATCTTCAGGAGATGGATGCTGGCCCACTCCAGGGGAAGGTCCCCTCTCGTGGTCCACCAAGCAGGGTGGCAACATCTTGGTCATCATCCAACAAAACCAGGTGTCTGGAAAAATCAGGAGGTGCTTCAGAGCCTCCAACCCATCTGCTGGACACCATGAGGCAAGCCATGGCAGCCCAAGGCTGAATGAGTGATGGTGTGACACGGCAACGATCAAGCCTAGGCCCCAGTGGATGCCCTGGTGCTGTGCTGGAGGAGACACCTCACTGGGGATGGGCATTTCAGCTGGGGAGAAAGATGTGATGAGGCTCTTCAGCCTCACCGTGGCACAGGGAAGAGTTAACCCGTCCTATTACTGCCCAGGCTGCAAATCCTGGTGTCCTGGAGGAAGAAGAGGGACAGGTATGCCAAAACCACAGCGGGATCAGCATCCCTGGCCAGGACAAGGCCACCGCTCTCCACTCTGCTCTACGGGCACTGGCTCTTTTGGCCAGAGCCAAGCCAGGAGCTTCACAGTCCCTCCTTGCCCTGCTTTTCCCCGAAACCTGATCTCTTTGCTCCTCTGCATAACCTCTGCCGAAACAGGCTGGGCCTTTGATTGTGGCAGCCTTGCCCGAGATTGATGGGTTCAGTAAAGCTCCTTCATATTCTTTATTTCCCACTATCCATCACTCTCTGGGGAGCTTTTGCATCCCACCACTATGAATTAAACTGGAGGGGGGAAAGAGGGGAGCCATAAGGGAATTAACCGCCCCCCCCCCCCCGTCTCCTCCCATCTAGCCTAATGGTGATGCCTCGTGTACAGCTTTTAATAAAAATGATAAAGATCTCATTTCACAATTGTTCAGGGAGCCCTTGGGCCGAGGCTGGGGAGGGGGGGCGGGGGGGGAGGTGGGAGGGAAGAGTTGTTTAAGTGAGATCACCTCTAATTCAATTGCCATTCAGGAGCTGCACGTGTGGTTGCTGGGCTGGTCCCTGCAAAGCCAGGTGGGACGGGGGTGGCTTTGGAGGACATCAAAGTACAGGAGCTGGTGACCCAGCTCACAAGATGCTCATTCCCAAAGGTGGATTTAGCAGCTTCAGCTGATGCCCGGAGAGGCAAAGCCTGGTCTTGCATCAGGACAAGCCGAGCCAGCCAACTTCAGCCCCAAAATCCACCAAACTCAGTGTCCCAACCCCAAAATGAGATGAGAAAAGTTGTCTTGAAGCCACTCGTGCTCAAGGGGCAAGGGGACAGTCGGTCCCATCCCTTCCCTCCACCAGTGACTTTGGAGCTCTCCAAGCACCAAAGGTCCCCCAGCCAGCCCTTGCCTAGAGCTTTTTGAAGACTTTGATCATCTTTCTGGAAAAGCAGAGCTTTTCCCAGCATGAAGACCATGCTGTCCCTCAAGTTCCCCAAACACAAGTGCTGAGGAGCCCACACACACCCAGGACCATCCAGCCAGAGGTTGCTGGGAAGTCGCTGCCCACCCTTTCCCCGAGACAGGCTCAGCCCCAGGGGACTGAGGATGTTGAAATCATTGCACTGATGAGCCAATGGGGGAAGCCTGGTGGTGGCTGGTGAACTCGTTGCACCCCAGCCCACGGCTCTCCCCATACCCTCGAGAAAGTCCCTGCCCCGGTCAGGGGAAGGTCCAGAGGAAGTTTTTCATCCCACCCAGCCATCCCGCTCCGACAGTGTTCCTCTCAGCTCAGCCATGGCGAGGCCAGTTCTCATCCGATCCAAATCCTCCCCTGCCTCCTTCTCCCCCAGATCCCTCCCGCACCTCGATCTCCCCCACCCCGGGGAGAGCCGTGGAGCCGCTCCGCTCCGGCTCTTCACAAACCCCTTCCCTCTGCAAAGCTGGAGCCTGCAGATAATAAATCCACCGCAGAGATCACAAACACACCAGCAAGCGGGAGGAAGAAGCTACTTTTGCATTTTAAAAGCAAAGGCAGCTTAAACATTTAAGCCAAGGAAACTGTTTTAAGGTTATTTTTAGGCTCCTGACCCCCCCCTCCCCCGGCTCCCTCATTTCAAAGCAAAGACAGCAGCACCTGCTGCACAACGAAGCCCCCCCCACAAGCCAGTGAAGGGGAAAAGTCAGGAGTTTGTAGGATTGCACCAAAACCTTCTGATAAAGTTATATATCAGCATGGAAAGCAGCGCTGGGGGGGGCGGGTCAGGGCAGAGCACCCCATAGCCTCAGCTCCTGAGACACTAGAGGGGAGCGAGCATCCCCCAGGAACACCCCCCCACACACACACACCAGGATTCCTTCCCAAGAGGGAAGTGAAATCCCTGCTTAAGGGCAGACCTGGGATTTTGGGGGGGGAGGGGGGGGGGGCCTGCTCCTGCACCCCCAGAGCAGGCTTTACCCCACTGTAAGCAAAGAAGCTGCAGATTGAAGCTTGAAAGGGTCTATTAAGCCCAGCTTCCCCCTGCCACGCCGAGTTTGCAAGAAGCAATGACCAAAAGGGTGTGGAAGAAAAAAAGAAGAAAGACGACCAGAAAAAAAAAGTTACCTTCTTCCAACCAGCGACCTCCTTGAAAGGGCACCCGGAGTCTTGGCTCGATGGTGGCCTCGGGAGATGCGTGGCCTTGCTAAGCTGGGTCTAGGGCATCTGTTTGCAGGAGCCCGGCATAGGATGCGGCCATGCGAGCTTCAAGGCAAAGTTCAGAGCACCGGCGAGCGAGCGGAGGCTCGCGGTGGCTCGGGGAACTTTATCCCCTCCATCGCCGGGAGGCCTTGGCTGGGGGCCACCCTGGGGTTTAGAAAATTAAAAACAACCAACCCTGTACTCCGCTCTCCCTTTGATTAGCCAGAGCTTTTCCGGAGAGGAGGCAGCTCGACCCAGCCCCCTTCTTCCCCAGCTCTCCCCCGGCTCAGCTGGGTTTTAGCTGCTCTCTCCACCTCGCGCTGAGATTTCAGGGACCAAGATGCTGCTGTGTCCCCTCCACGGGATGCAAACATCTCTGCTTCCTCCTGGGGTAAATTAAACAGGCAGCTCCTTACTGGTGTAAATCAGTTGAGCCCAATCCTTTGCTCAAATCTCGCAGATTTATTTGCTTTCCACCCCCACCCAGGACAACTTGAGAGGGGTGGGAACAGGGAAGGAAAGTTTTGGGTTGGTGCAAGCTTGGGAACGCATGTCCTTCGTCCAGGGACACCACCACCAGTGCGTCTTCCTCGCAGGCCATGGGAGATAGCCGGATCCTGCCCAGGGCTCACACAGCAAGTGCCACCGGTGCAGAGTGACGGTCCCACAGGAGCAGGAAAGGGATGCAAAGCATCTTGGGGTGCAAAACATCTTGGGGTGTGAACTGGGGGATGCTTTACCCCAGGAGTAACCAGTCCGCTTGGCCAACACGTCCTTCTACCAATCAGCTACACTTAGCTCAGGAGACAGCAACATATACACACTCCACACGTGACAGCAAGCAAAGCAAAGGAAAATTAATCAAGGTTGAAGATTTAGTTTAATTTTTAGCCAAAACCTTGTGGCAATGCTGAACAAAGTGACCCACAGGTGGTTTTTTTTCCCCCCTCCCCTTCCCTGGGCTCGTTTTTAAATGAGAAAAGCTGCTGTTGGACCCCAAAGGTGCTTCCTGGGAAAGCTGAGGGACTGGGGAAAGGGCTAGCAGAGAGGGATGGGGCTGAAATTCAGAGTCACAGGGTTTCTGACCCGAGACAAAAATATTCCAGTGATGTCCATCCTGATCCTAGCAAAGTGATCATCCTACAGATGCACACCAGCCCTGGAAGGGCTTTGTCTCCACCAAAACTTCTCAAGGCACTCTAATTCCCTGCAAAAAGTTGGTATTCCAGCAGCTCGGGATTCTCAACCCAAAAATGGCTGTTGGGAAACCAGCCACAGGCCTCATATGTGTGGTTGCCACTCAGGCTGTGATGACCCACTTTGCCAAAGTCTGCTGTCCCCTCCCCAGGCAGCAGGGACCAGGTTGGGAAGAGCCCTGCGAGGTGTGGGTGAACCAGGAGCTTGGTGGCAGTCCCAGATGCTGCTGCTCCTGCTGGATAAGCATGGAAATGGGCTGTTTTCCCTGCTCCTTACACCTCTCCCAGGCCTGAGCAGCAGCCACAGGGTGCAGAGACCCTCCGACACCACCAACACCTTGCTATGTGCATCCTTGGCCTCTGCCCTGCACTATAAAGTCTCTCCCAAATCCTTTTTCTGCTCCTGGAGATGAAATGTCCTCTCCTTGTATGCTCTGAGCCTGTTTTATCTTGTGCCATCGGATGAGAGGCCAGAGAGGAGATTTGGATGCAACCCAGCAGCCACAAGCAAATCACTGCCTTTCACTGCACCCATGGAGACATTTCCCTAAGGGAAAGGACTTTTACATGGAAGAACAGAGCTCAGGACAACAGGAACCCACCTTTGGCCCAAAACACCCATCTCCCATCACTTTTACACAGCTTTCCAGACCCAAACCCTGAGCTCATGACACGGGCAGAGCTCCAGCCATCAAAGGCCACCTTTCATTTTTGCAGAACAAAAAACCCTCCGGCTGCCAAAATGAATAGACCTCACGCTGTCCTATGAATCAGGCTCATTCCTGAGACAGCCGTGGAAATTAGTATTTAATTTTTGGGGGGGGCAGGAGGGCAAGGGAGGGTCTCAGCCCCAGTTTTGGTGTCATGGTAACATGATGGAGGTGGCACCTCCGGACCCGCTGCACGTGTGCCTCTGCCATGGCTGGGAAAATGCTGCATGAATGAACTGCACCTTAGATTAGATTATGCAAAAATTAGTCTTTGATGATGCTGTCATTAGCAGTGGCTCCATGATGTGTTTGCACAAGGGTGGGAAGGAAATTAAGCAGGCTAGTTAAGGATGAAATAGGTCCCATTTCTCCTCATTAGAGCCTGGCAGGGTTTTAATTGAAGCAGAGGAAACTTTCAGATGCATTTGGGAGGTGAAAACCAGGGCGTGATCCTTCACACAGACACCAGTTTGATCACCGTGATTCCTCCTGCTGCCATGCCCCAGGAAAGAAAAGCCCAACCCAGTGGCACAGGGTCCCCACCATGGTACAGGGGTGCAAGAGCAAGTCCCAGCTACACAGATAAGCACGATGGTGACAGGGCAAGTGTAGGGTGCTGCACCTCATGAGGTATAACCCCACGCACCAGGACAGGTTGGGGGCTGACCTGCTGGAGAGCAGCTCTGTGGAAAGAGACCTGGGAGTCCTGGTGGCCAACAGGATGACCATGGGCCAGCAATGTGCCCTTGTGGCCAAGAAGGCCAGTGGCATCCTGGGGTGCATCAAGAAGAGTGTGGCCAGCAGGTGGAGGGAGGTCATCCTCCCCCTGTGCTCTGCCCTGGTGAGGCCGCATCTGGAGCACTGTGTCCAGTTCTGGGCTCCCCGGTTCAAGAAGGACAGGGAACTGCTGGGGTGGGGACAGCAAAGGGCTACCAAGATGATGAGGGGAACATCTCTCCTCTATGAAGAAAGGCTGAGGGATTTGGGTCTCTTCAGTCTGGAAAAAAGCCAGCTGAGGGGGGATCTTGTCAACCCTTATAAATATGTAAAGGGTGGGTGTCAGGAGGATGGGGCCAGGCTCTTTACAGTGGTGCCCAGTGACAGGACAAGAGGTAATAGGCACAAATTTAGGCATAGGAAGTTCCACCTAAACATGAGGAGGAACTTCTTTCCTTTGAGGGTGGCAGAGCACTGGAACAGGCTGCCCGCAGAGGTGGTGGAGTCTCCATCTCTGGAGGCATTCAAAACCCGCCAGGACGCGTTCCTGTGCCACCTGCTGTGGCAGGGGGGTTGGACTAGATGATCTCCAGAGGTCCCTTCCAACCCCTACCATTCTGTGATCTCCATGGGGCACCAGCAGCTCAGATTGCCACGATTTGGTAGGTGAAACAGCTCAGAGCAGCACCACACACTCGATTCCAGCCATCCCTGGCTTCTCGGCTGGGAGAAACCACCTTGTTCATAGGCGTCTCTGCTTTGGGAGCACTGAGTGGTCTCCAGCCATCGGGGGAAGAACCACCAAGCCCTCCATGAGCATTAAAAGCGTTTATGCTCTCAGTTGTCTCAACGAAGTGATCCAGCCATCAGCATATCTGAGCACCCTGGAGACATTAGCACTCTTCCCGACAGGTTTGACTGGCAGGGGAACGACCCCCCCACCACCACCTCCATTCCACCAGCTCAAGCTTAGCACCACGCAGACCACCCTTTCCCACTTTAAACCCAATTCGATGCCCCAAAACCCCTGAATTGTGGCCCATTTTCCTCCTGTCCTCATCCTGACCTCTGCAGCATCCTCACCATGGCAGGAGGTTGGATGCATCAGCCAAGGTTGTGTCCAGGATTCAGTGCTTCAAGGCAAGACTCCAACCTGCCTTTTTTTTCCTCCCCAAATAAATCTGAGGAAGGAACAGGACGTACAACCAGCCTCCCTGGAAGAATCAGGGAGGTGTGGGAGACCAGGATTTATTTTTAGTGAGTCCACCCATGGCTCACGCACCTTTCCAAAGGGATTCTTGGAGGCAGTGATTTCGATACAGGTCTTGGCTGGTCGCCGTGCAGATCCCTGGGCTGCCCCCAGATGAGAAAAAAAAAAAAGAGCAAAAAATCTTATGCCCCAGGGTCTCAGATGCTGTTTTATCCCCCCAACCCACTCCCCCAAGGATAACCTTGTTGTTTCAAGCTTGCACCAGCGTGAAGGGACTGGTATGTGGCGTTTTATACAGAGTGGGGAGCTGTCTTAGAGAAGGGCCATCTGTTAGCCCAGCTCCGGCTCACATTTCACTGGAAACATCCCGAAAGCTGTGGGAACGCGCTGTTCTCAACGGTGATGGGGGAATGAGATATGACAGGGGGCTCCAGGCGAGCATCACACAGTGCCATTCCAGTTCCCTGCCCACCCTGGCCCACCAAACCCCTTGAGGTCAGTCCCAAAATATCCATGGTGGGAGTAACCTCCGGATGCTCAGCTGGCTCAGCAGCAGGTTTAGCAGGCAGGGAGCTCAGCTCCAGTTGCACCAGTCAAAAACACACACTCCTGTGCGGGAAAGAGCAGCCCACGTAACACTGAGCTGGAGGAGAGCAGACCTGGACCAAAAGCCCTTTGCAGCCAGCTTTGACTCAAGACATCACCCTTGAAAGTGTCCCAACCCACACACAGGCATCCCACCAGCTCCAATTTCCCTTCTGCGGCCTCGCCATGACTCTCAGGGCATCTCCAGCCATCACTGCAGCAGTGAAATCCCAGCTCGGGGTCAACCCCTTCGTCCTCAAAGCCCAGCAAGCTCCCCAGCAGCAGATGCACATCTCCAAGCCGGGTACGCAAAGAACCATTTCAACTGCTTGTTTTGTAGAGACTCTACTGGAACAGTTTCTGCCTTGGACTTGCCTGCAAAGTCACCAGGCATTAGGATTAGGTGGGCGAGTGTCCCCTATCCTTTTCGGGAGCTGATCCCACAGCCAAGCACTGCTCCCCAGGCTCATCCCTTTCCCGAACCCCATGGGGAGCCACTTCCACCAGCAAACCCAGATAAAAACTTGCTTTAGAGACAAACCAAAACATGGCCACAGGCTTGGCTGCTCGGTCCCATCAGCAGGAGATCCAGTCCCATGGGTGCAGGAGGAGCAGGATTGTCCCACGGGGGTCAGCAACACATGGGAGCAACTGGCATGGATTGCCCCGTCCTCAACACTAACAGTTCCTGGAGGCTTTGCAACATCCCACAAACCCCTTGGTGGTGAATCTCCCAAGGAAAAGGACTCGAGGAACCATCAGCTCCCTGGTGCAGGAATGCACGCACCACCCCCCAGCACACCCTGCCTGCACACAATGCATCTGTGTTGCATCGCTCGGCATCACCCTGGATATCCCAGGCTGTTTGCTGGAAGGCAGCCACCGCTTCGCATCTAGTTACCTGGTTTCCCAGCAAACAAACTAGAGTTCAAAGCCTCTGTCCTTGCCAATGCACAGGGGCAGAAAAGCTCTCAGCATCTCCCCGTGTGTTTTTTCTTCAGGGATGGGGATTTCTTTTCCTTTTTTGCTGCTTTTGAAAGCTGCTTGGGGAGATGTCAAGCCGACACATACCCAGGGGCACCCCCAGGCACTTTTCCCGCTGGAGAGGGGAAGAGAAGAGTGGCAGCGGGTTTTCTGGCTCAGAAACCTGCCCCAGGCTGCCAGGAGGGCTTGCTCCGGGGCAGAGATCCTCAAGGTCCCTGCTGTCAAGGAGAGTTCATCTCCAGATGAACCCCCATGTCTGTCCCCATGGTGGGCAAGGCAGGGGAACCTCTCATTCCCCTGGCCCTGCAGCGTTCCCGGCTGAAGGCTGAGGAGAAGACCCTGGATTTTGAGTTTGAGGTGGTCAGTGCCCAGTTTAACCGGCAGGGCCGCTACGCCCTGCGGCTCGCTGTAGAGAACCCGCTGCTGCTGGGCTCCAGCGCTGGCATCCGGCTCCGCATCAACAACGGGGAGGTCACCCAGAGCAGCGCCGGCACCACTGACACCATCGAGCAGAGCGCCCTCAACCAGATCTACTCCTTCCAGAGGAAAAAATTCACCTTTATCCTGCCTAGAGGTAAGAAGCTGGATGCCACAGGGATGGGCTGATGGCAGAGGCCCCCACAGCAATGCCCTGAGCTGGAGTCCAAGCTGTTTGAGCTTAGTGGGATGGATGGGGCAGGTCTAGCTTGGAGTAGGAGCCAACACCACCAATGATGCAACCCATTTGCTAGTGTTCACAGAGCAGAGCTGACCAGGGCTGCTGATGGATGAGCCCAGCAAGATGCTCCTGGGACCACCACCCCTCTTAAGCAAGACTTGGACAACAAGTTGACCATGAGGCAGCAATGTGCTTTTGTGGCCAAGAAGGCCAATGGTCTCCTGGGGTGCATTAAAAAGAGTGTGGCCAGCAGGTGGAGGGAGGTCATCCTCCCCCTGTGCTCTGCCCTGGTAAGGCCACATCTGGAGCACTGGGTCCAGTTCTGGGATCCCCAGTTTAAGACAGACAAGAAACTACTAGAGAGAGTCCAGCAGAGGGCTATGAAAATGATCAGGGGACTGGAGCACCACTCTGATGAGGAAAGTCTGAGAGTCCTGGGTCTGCTTAGCCTGGAGAAGACTGAGAGGGGATTTCATCAATGGTTATCAACATCTAAAGGGCGGGTGTCAAGATGATGGGGCCAGACTCTTCTCAGTGGTGCCCAGCAACAGGACAAGAGGCAGCAGGCACAAACTGGAACACGAGAAATTCCATCTCAACATGAGGAAAAACTTCTTTACTTTGAGAGCCCTGGCACAGGCCACCCAGAGGAGTCTCCTTCTCTGGAGATATTCCAAACCCACCTGGACACGTCCCTGTGCATCCTACTCTGGGTGACCCTGCTTTGGCAGGGGGGGTTGGACCAAGTGATCTCCAGAGGTCCCTTCTAACCTCAACCATTCTGTGATTCATCCCTCATTGCTCCTGGCAGGTTTCTGCAAGAATGACAAGAACCACGACGTACGGCTTCATATTGAGGCCCTGTACTTCCCTGGGAGGGCAGAGAGGATGAGGAGGAGCAGGCAGGTGGGCGAAGCCTTCTTCACCATCTACCCTCTCACCAACCAGCCCCGGATGAAGCTCTCTGCCGGGAGGGACGAGGACTGGTACCACTACAGTGCCTTGTTGGCTTTGCTGCGGGTAGGCAGTGAGCAGCCAGCGATGCACTGTGGTCGGCTGGCCTTCACTGCATCCCTACATGAGCACCGGCCACCCACCATGCCAGCTTCACCCCCACCACCCTCCCCCAGCACCCAGGAAGAGGACCAGCAAGCAGCAGGCACAGCCCCAGCATCCCCAGCCCTGGACATCCCCATCCCCAGCCGCTCGCTCTGTACACCCAAGTCTGCATGCCACTCACTGCCCACCGAGGGCCACACCCACTCCCCTGAGGTAGGACACCCTCCAAATTTGAAGGTCAGAGAGCTCGGATTTGGGCACCAGGGATCCTGTGCAAAACAAGAGCAGACCAGTCTGCTTAAGAGACGGTTTGGCCCAAGGGTAGCTTGATGGCCCCATATTGCCACCAGCTAGAGTAAAAGCCAAAAGGGAGAGGTCTCTATGGCTTTTAGGGGTGTCTTTGGTAAACAGCACAGCCCTGCCTCAGTTACCCCTCCCTCATTCCCCAGTATTGCTGGGTATAAGCCTGGCACCCGTCCCCTGCCTGCCACCAAAGTAAGGGATTCTCTTTGTCCAGGACAGAAGCAAGCTGGGACAAGCTTAGGATGCAGAAGTGTCTTGGTGAGACAGCAACCACCCAAGCAAAGCCAGTAAAGATGGTCCCACAGTGAAACCATTCTCAGAGCTGTAGGAAAATGACCTTTATGGGGTATTCGCCTGGCTCTGCCCACCCCAGCATGGTCCAACACAACATTAACCACCCCTTACCAAGCACAAGATCTGCACCTCACCCATAGCACTTGCAGCAGGACCAGGACCTCCAACCGACCTGTGTAACCCACCCAAACACCCCTCACCTTCCTGGCTGGTGTAGGGAAGCCCCTCCAGCAGAGAGCCACAAGAAGGATGACACTCCCCAGCATCACCCTACCCTTCTCTGCCCCACTCTTTTAAGGGCTGGGATCAGCCAGTCCCCATCAGAGGTAGCTGGGAGCTGGGCAAGTGCTTCCTATAAAGGATGGAGGGAGGAATGGGCTTCTAAAAACCTTATTAATAAGATAATTTTTAAAATTACGATAGGTTTGTGCTTTCCTTTTTTTTTCTTCTGTTTTTCCTGAGGCAGTTGGGGCTGTGGAGGCGCAATCCTTAGGGATGGGTGGGGGAGTCTCTAAGTCTAAAATCAATGCTGTTGGTGTGGATATGGCTGGTTTAGGGTGAGGTTTTGTCTATTGTTTTTTTAATTAATTTCTTGCAAAAGTTCTGCCCTTGAGGGGTGAGGTCCTGAGCCCAAGTGTTAGAGGATGGAGCTGGGATGCAGAGGGAGGATGTGGGGAGGAGATGGTATGGGGGACACTGGGTGGACAGGGAAAGGGGTGTTGGAACCCAAAGCTGGGCTTTCAAACCCCTTCTCTTACTCCCAGAGGCTTCGGGCTGACCCTGCTCTCAGCTCCTCCCCAGAGCTCCCAGGTGACTCAGCAGGTGAGTGTCCTTCCTCCTCCTCCTCCTCTTCCTCGGTGCCTGCCCCAAGGTGACTACTGAGCTGCAGCAGCTTCCACCTCTCCTCGCCAGGCTACAGCCCTGATCTGGCCTCCTCGCCAGCGCAGGTGAGTGCAGCCGGTGGAGAAGACACCATCCTAAATTAATAACAAAACATTATTATTTGTAGTAGCTTCCTGTTAGAGCTTTGGGGTGCTGGAGAGGAGCTGGAGGGGTGCAAAGGGACATGGCTACCTCCATCCTGTCCCCGGCTCAGCTTGGGTACCAATGCTGATCCTGCTCCCAGGCCATCATGTTCCCAGCCTGGTGGTGGGAATGGGGGAATGAGCCATCAAACTTTGCATTTCTAGTACCAAAAGGCAGCCCTGCAAGCGGGCTGTCCCCGGGCGGTAGATGGTGTCACCTACAATCTCTTTAAAATGCCAACTGCAGGCATCTGGGGCTGACATGTCTTAAATAGTTCATCTTGTAGCTCAAACCTAGACTTCTAAAAACTGCAGAAAGCAGAGGGCAGGGCTCACGCAGACAGAGAGGCTGCGTTTCTCTTTCCTTAGTTAAGTTAAAAGCTGTCTAAATAAAGGAAAAAAAAAAAAAGCCGGCGTTTACCCCAGGGGTTCCATTTCCTGCATCTCACTATAATAACACGTCTGTTGATGAAGATGTTGTCTATGCTGCTCTCAGAGGTGTCTCATACACTTGTAAAAACATTGCTGGAGAACGCTGGATTACAACACCGGAGAGCGGGTTGATCTCGTGAACCCTCCCCAGGGTTCCTCTGGGCTCTCTTCTCCTTCCAGGCAGTCCCCTGTGCCCTTCAGCTGGGAGAACTGGGGATGGTGGGCTTGATGGCAAAGTCGTCTGCAGCCTCTGGGCTCAGGGATGGAGCTGGCAGCCCTTAGCCCCCTTGCTGTGGTGGGGAGGTGACAAGAGACTCTGCAGGTGGTGGCTTGTGCCTGTGATGCTGTCACCAGCATATCCTAAATGCTGGCCAAACGCTTCTTGGTCCTGGTGACTACGTTGGCTTGGCTGTAGGGTAAAACTTGGGTTGGCCCTACATGGGGGCTACCTGCTGCAGGACACTTTCGTGCCTCGGCTCTTTCCCTTGGGCAGGATAAATGTGTCAGCAGTGGCTCTGAGGCACTTAGTCTATGTGTTTCACAGGAGTTATGGGGTGTTCGAGCCCTGCTGAGTTGCTCAGCCCTGTTGCAGGCAGGATGCTGAGCACTGCAAACCCTCAGGACCCCGGGGCAACTCCTCGCCCTTCGCAGCGCCTGGCCTCTCTTGATTTTTCAAGCGGATGTGCTATCCCGGCCCCAATCAGCTGAAAATTTACTGGCCAGGAACACTTATTAGAGAGGCCTGATTGAGTTTGCTCAGCAAATGTCTAGACGTAAACTCTTCCGAGCTGTGGAAATCGATAGCAATCAGCTGGGATGCAGCACGGGATGCGGAGCTGGGCCAGGGCGTAAGGCAAGGCATTAGCAAATGCAGTTCTGCTCCTGGGCCCCCAGAGGGAATGCCATAAATCACCTGCTGCTGATGTCACCCGGCAAGTATTTGCCAGGATGGTTTTTACTTAAAAATTAAAAGCCGAGAGGAGTGGGGGGATGTTGGCTCCCCGCCCTCCTGGGAGGACTGGAGTGATGGAAAATGTGTTGGAGGGTGGCTGAGCTTGGCTGGATCATGGGGAAGGGGGACGGACCAGGTGGAGCTGGGAGGAAGTTTTAATCTCCAAAAGCTCTCCTGGGATGCTGCACCCTGGGGCAAGCTGAAGCTATGGGATTTGCTTGCCAGTCTGGAGCAGTTTTGGTTCTTGGTGGTCCAACCCTGAGCATCTCAAAGCATCACATGTTGATCCTGCAGTGCCTGGTGAAGGTGAACCCTAAACTGAAGTTTGAGAGATTAAATATCTTCCTAAATTCAGGCAGGACCTGGGTGATTGTTAGTTTGGGGATACAGTAACGCTGGGGCATGGAGGGGCAACTTCAGAGGGATGAGGGGTCCCATCGCAGGGCTGCTGCTTGGAACAGTGTCCTCGGAGTTCTGGATGCCGGAATATCGCATCCATCTGTTTTGCTTTCCCAAATGGCAAAGACATGCAGGCGCATCCTGGTGGGGGACCAGCTCCTTGACACTGCCTCTGTGCCACACATCTCATCTGCAGGGGGGTGGGGGTGATGGATGGGTGCTGAGCTCTGCCCGAAAGGCCAAGGCACGGGGATAATGATTTTTCTCATCTCACCGCAACCTGCGGATAATGTATTCCTAGGCACGAAGCGGGAGGCTCTGCTGATTGTTCAAATGCCTTGTGCGTGTTGTAGAGCCAGACGGTTCTCTAATTGTCCCAGGACCTGGGCATGGCACCGTGCAGGTCGATAACATGCCATGGATGAGATCTCAGTCGCTGGGATGGATGAGATCTCAGTCGCTGGGATGGCTGAGGTTGAGCCTTGGAACTGTCAGGGAGGGATACCAGCCTCCAGGGACACCTCCTGGCAGGGATGGAGGAGAGGGGACTGGGTTCATCAGGACCCCTGGGGACTTTGCAGCAGAGCACAGGGCTCAGTTAAGGGGAATCAGCCCTCAGGTCAGCAGAAGACAGTCCCTTCCTCTGGGAACCATTCCCATTTCACTTCCAGCAGGTCTACGTGGTGCTGGGGGAGAAGGATCCAGCTTTTGGAGATCTCCTTGGCAGTGAGACTTGGTTGCGAGCCCGCAGAAGATGGTTTGTTTCCAGTTTCCCTGGACCAGCTGGCAGGGAGGCGCCCATCCCAAAACAGCAATCTGTTGCTGTCAGAGTACAAGGAATCTCAGCCTTTCGGCAGCAAACAAATGGGTTTGCACACAGCTTGTGTTCCTGCTTGGTCTCGCTTGTTTACCAGGCTGCACGAGTGCAGGGGGTTCAGGCAGCTGGGTGAGACGCAGCTGGTGCTTCCCATGCTAAGCACACCCCATCCACGCTGTACAAGGCCTGCTGTGGCTCGTGGAGCTTCAACAGGGGTGAAAAAATGGGAGCAAACCCTCTCCCCGCTCCGCTTACGCTGTGCTTTATCCCTTTGAATTCCCCATGGAGCGAAACAGCTTCCCTAGCAAAGCGTGCGCGGGTACAAAGTGACTTGGTGTAAGATAAATCACAGGGACGAGCAAAGAAGTTGCCCAGGAATAAGGCTCACCTTTATTTTATAAGGAGGATACAGAAAGTAAAGCAATAACTCCTCAAGCACGGAGTGTATTCCAGGCATAGGGACCTGGGGGAGTCTGAGCACACCTGGGCTAATTTTGGCCCCTTTTTTGGGGAGGTCTCAGGCTGGGACTTCCTTAATGCATGCAGAGGGGGTCTCAGGAGTCCATTCCTCACCGGTCAGGTGTGGATGACAGGCTGTGAACTGCTTTGGCTTGCAGAGTCCAGCCCTGGTCTCTCCTGCACACTTCACATCCAAGGCCAGACCCGATTGCGAGCCTGGCTCAACTGTTTGGCTGTGCTGGGGGCTGGTTTTGGGCTGAGACATGGCATTTTTGTCCAGCTGCAGCAGTAGGATGTTTGTGCCGGGATGCGGATGCTTGTGCCGGGATGTGGATGCCCTCACCACGTGCCCCATCTCACCGAGCGATGATGGTGGATAAAAGCTTCTGTCTTCCCATCACCAGAACGGCAGGGCTGGGGCAGAGGTCTCTGTTAGCGGGTGATGGACGGCGTGTGTCTCCCGTCTGTCCCCCCGCTGACTTATCCATCACTCATGCCAATGACAGCGTCACAGGGAGGGTGGCAGGGGTCCAGCCCTTCTACCCAGCCTGCTGCCCCAATACCAGGGTGAGGGGCTGAAGCCGCCGCCACTCACTTGAAAGCCCAATGAGGCTGAAAAACAAACTTTGCCGGCAGGGCTCACCCCGGGACGCGGGCAAGATGAATCACGCCACTCCAGTGAGCAATTTGTAGGGCTTTGAAAAGTTGTCAGCCCGGGGAGGAGCGAGCCTTGACGGGTTCATCGGGGACTTCGCCTTTCTCTCAGCATCCCTTGATCATCCCCGCTCCATGCCGGAGGGAACCGCCAGCAAATGGGAACCTGAGGCAAATAGCTTTGGGGTGCTGCTTGCATAGCTCAGATTTACTGAAAGGTGATTTTTTGGGGTGTGAAAATGCATGTTGCAAGGAAATGATATTGCCTATCATAATATTAGGGAGCTGAGGCTGCCCAGCTTGATCCAAAGGTCTTTGGTTAATGCTTCTCCCTGCCCTGGTGCAGACCTGGCATGGAAATGGGCCAGCGCAGAGTGGCAATTCGCATTTTCTTAGCTAAAATGGAGAAAAATCTTCTTGGGTGGAGAAGACGGATCCTGAAGAGGTTTTTCAAGCTGCCTCTTCATTTGCTTGTCTGTAAAGCTCGAACTCTTTGGATGCTTGGAGGAGACGCAAGCAGGAGGAGCGGTTGCTAGCTCTAATTCCTGCAATTTAAGTCATCATGTCCCTTTAAGTGTCAGATAACTGCCTTGATGAGAAAAGAAAATGGGGTTAAAAAGAGAAAATTGCTCCATTTTAAGAGGTGGCGGGGGGGGGGGGACGAAATTGCACTGGTGCCACTGATAAATATAGAAAGTGTAAAACTCTCCTAATGGAGCAGACAAGGCGGTGCTGGGCTGCCGGCCCATTTAATTATTTGACAGGTGAATTGGGAGTTTTCTACATAAATGGAAGGAAAATGAATTTGGCAATTTTTAGCCCAAAGGGATTCCCAGCCGGCGGCAATGGGGGTCCCCAGGGAAATCGGCTCGGAGTCGGCATCCCTGCATACTGACGGGGGGAGAGCATCCTCCCTCCCGGCACCCCGAAACTGCCCTCTGATCTCTAATGAGCTCCTGCAGGGTCCCCTCGAGGAAACAACTTGCTTAAAAATAATAATAATAGGAAGAATAGATCAAGCTCAGCCCGAATCCAAGGTAAAAATCCAGCCCCCCCCCCCCCCCCCCCCCCCCCCCCCCCCCCCCCCATCCCTGCTGCTGACTGGAAAATGGGAGAAGAGAGCGGTGTCCGCCCGCAGCAATTGGGGTTACTGGAGCAGCTGCGGGGGGGCTGAGGCTGGCGGGATGAAACGATGAATAAAACAGTGTTTGCTTTCCTGCATCGCTTTTTTTCCTCTCCCTTTTCTTTTGCTGGGGATCTTTTTTTCCTTGGAGGGTGTTGTGAACCTGCTGGGTGAAGGTGTTGGGAAATACCCCACGGAATACGATTGGGTTTGCTTCAAAAACGAGCTGAGGCTGCCTCGGGCCACCGGTGGTGCTGAAGTTCTCCAAACCATATGGCTGTTTATCTTCGGGCTGCGTTTGGAGCTGTGCTTGCCAGAGTCTAGAGGCTTTGCCGGGGTGGGGAGGGGAGGATCCACTTGCAAGCTCCTAGAAATGGAAACCATGTGCGCGGTGGCTCCTTTCATTTGGGAAGCTGATGGCTCTTCCTTGCTTTGGAGTCCTCTGTGTCATCCCGAAGGCTATTTTTTCAAGGGCAAAGGCTTCTCTGTTGGATGCTAATTGTAGGTGTCATTATAAGGGGTCTGGGTTCTCCTCCCATCCCATGCCAAGTAGCTCCAAGGCATCAGGGAGCAAAACCTCGGCACTGTCTGAGCAAAGAAAAAGCATCCAGGGCTGGACTCAGCAGGATAACACTCCCCTGTGATGCATCAGCAGCCCACAGATGAGCCCACGTGTCTTCCACAGATGCAGGGAGATCGTGGCATCGTGCAAAAGCCCTTTGCTTTGAAGGGGCAGCATCCTGCTGCTGCCACATCCCTGCTTGAAGGACCACTGTGCCAGGGATGCCCATGGGTGCAGCTCGGTGCTCCTCTCCCATGGGTGGGAGCCGGGGTCAGAGGAAGAAGAGTGCTGATACTGTTTTAATCTTCCTTTTAACTGTAATTGCGTTTGGCCAGCTCCCATGAGCTTGTTCCGGGCGATGCATTTTATTTTTTTTTTTTCCCTGGCTAGATTGCTTTCCTTGTTTTGCTCATTGGAGACAGGCCGGGGCCTGTGTCATGCCAGCTATGCATTAATAGAGCCTCAAATGAGATTTCACAGCCTCAAATCTGATTAGCGCCGAGGCTCCGGTTGCTTCGGAGGGTGGAGGCAGACAGATGAGGAGCTGTGATGCTTGGGGTGGGGGGGAGGGTGGATGCAAATCCATCCGGATGTGGGATGTCACACTGTACCCTAACAGCCCAGGTTTGCAGGGACCGACGCGGAGCTGGGGGACACAGGGACAGCAGGGCACGGAGCAGCTGGGATGCAATGCATCTCCCACCCCCAGAAAACCCTGAATTCAGGATGCTAAATTGTCCCTTGCACAGCATGTTGGGAGAAGGCTGGTCCGGGTGAAGCAGCTGCATCCGCTCACCCATCAGCCGCTGAGTCCTTGTGGGCTCTTTGTGGTCTGTAAACTCATATTTCACCCCATTTTGCTGCCTGATGATGTGTAAAATCCCCCTCTCCATCCCAGTTCCCCCGTGCCTGAAGGTGTGTGCTTGCTTGCTGCCTATGATGAAGCCGATGGGCTGTTAGCTGGATGCTCATCCCCATTACTGGGAGATGCTCTGGTCTTGGTGTGCTCCTACATCCCAGAGCCCTGAGGTCCAGCCCTGAGAGGTGGCTGGATCTGTTAGACTATCCCAGGGGACATCTGGGGACCAGCATTCTCAGGCTGGCCTGGCTCCGGGATGTCCTGGCCGCACTCCAGCCCTACCTCATGTTCAGCCCCTCCGTGGCATGACGCTGGACGTGTAACCTGTGGCCCGATCCTGCTGCTTGTTTAAAGCCAAGTGGTGCTTTATTTCCCGTCCTCTCGGCTGCCAGGGGAGGGGAAGCGGCTTGCCAGCATTTAGCTGCCATAAGGAAGCTTGAAAGGAGCCTGGGGAGACATCACATAGGAAAACTCACACCAGCCCCAGTCCATCTTCACTCACGGAGCCTACTATTATTTTATGGAGTCTCAGGAGGAGGATAAAGCTGACACATTCCAAACAGCCGTCATAAATTGCGAGAGGCAGGGAGGAGCTCGGGACTGTGAATGCTCCTGCCGTAGAGGAGCAGATCCCCGCTCCCGTGGCAGCATCACTCCTGGCTTTAGCCGGGGCTGGGGGGCTTGCGGGGCTCTCTACAGTGGACCGGGAGGGTCCAAGTCCTTCCATAGTAGGGCAGAGGCATCTTCTCCTGCAGAGCAGCGGCGCATCATCCCAAGGAGGGCTGCGTTTGGTGTTGAGGAGGTGAACACTGCAGGGGTACAGCCCCAAGCGCTCCCCTCTGGTCTTCTGCTGTCCACTCCACCCGAGAAATCAAAATTCGAGGAGCAATCCTGCGAGCACTGACCTTCTGCGCGGGGTGGAAAATGCAGTCACCAGCTGGGGGCAGGGGATGGAGGAGCCCCTGTCCCGCCGCAGTGCCATGCCTGGAGGTCCCTGCTGGCTCCCAGCCCGGGCTGTCCTCCCCCAGCTAAACGCTGGGCTCTTGAGGGTATTTATGTCTTGTCAGCCCTCAGCCAGGAGCAATTTAATCTTGGCTGGAATGCTGCTGTTGAGGAGCTGTCTGGGCCCCGATGCTTCTTTCATGATGATAAAGAGTTGATAGAAAAACAAATTATGACGATGGTAGCTCAGGCACCGTTAATCAACCTCCCCACAACATCGCAGCGTGAATAATTAATAATCATTGTCAAGCGTGCTTTAAGGGTGGCTTGGGGTTAAGGTGCTGCGTGGGATCAGGGCAGTGGACTGTGTGAGATGCTGGAGATGTTCTGCAGGAGTCAGAGGTGCTCCAAGGGACCTCAAAAGGGTTTTGACGTGTGGTGTCCCCAGCTGAGACCCTTGGGGACAAGGGGACTTTATTGTTCCTCTGCCTCCGCAAGCTACAGGTTGCAAACTCCTGGGTGAGAGCACTTGACTTGGCAGGGACAGAGAAGTTTTGCTTCCCACTGAGTAAGAGAGCTGCAAAACAAGTGTGGGCTCTACCTGGAACCGCAGGCACCCTCCTTTCTGGAAGAAATACTGAATTTCCTCCAGGCTTTGAATAGCGACTGTTGGGGGTTTTTTTTCCTGTAGTTAATCACAGCCTTGCTGAGGGCTTCAGGTACTGGTTGCCTGTGAAGCCTGGCATTGTTCACGCCTGCTATTTTTAAAACGTTTTGTTCTCCTACTGAGTTTTACTTAGCTTAACTGCTCGTGAATTTTCTATTAAAACCCCCTCACTAATTATTGGGCTGGAACCATTGCTTAGCGGTAAAACCTATGTGCTTTTTCAGAGCTATGTAAATATAAATGGTGGGTATGAAGATACGTGCTAAGAAACCTGCTTCTGTTATCTAAAATGCAAAAGAAAACAAGGAAAATGTAGGAAAATGTTCCCAAAATAGTAATCTGGAGCTGTAAATAAGGGTGGGGTGTGGGACACCCATCCAGCATCTCAGCATAGAGCCTGGAGTCCCCCAGAGCAGGGCTCCATCAGCGAGCTCAGAGGCGTTGGTGCAATTCAAAGCAAGGTTGTTTCCCACCTCTGCCAGCTGGAATTCCTCTGGATTGGGTTTTTAGTGAGTATTTGGGGTGCAAATACTCACTAAAACCCCAGAACTGAAGCCTGAACAGATGCTTTCTTGAAAGGAGAGGAGTCTCCAGGGAGAGCATCCCTGCCTTTGCTGATGCTGGGATGGGGCAAAATCATGCCTTTTTTTTATAGGGTAGTGTTTATGCTCTTCCACATCCCTCCCGTTTTCCCTTCCTCTCTGGAAAAGCCTCGGGAAAGTGTCAGGGCTTGCTATGCTGTGTTTTTTGGGGTGTAGGGAGAGCTGGGGTGCTCGGGCAGGGCGCGGAGCAACTCTGTCTGCCAGCGGGGAGAGCCCGTGTCTGTGGGGGGGTGACTTGATGGGTATCATCTCTCATCAGGTCAAGAAACCCTGTAATTTCCCATCTTCATCAACGTCACTGAGAAGGGGGGATAATTGCCATGGAGCTGGAGGGGGATTGGCATCCATCCCCCACCCTCGGCTTTGCAGATTGAGGGATCCTTCCTCACCCTCTTTCCTTATATCTGCTCCTTCGGTGCCACTTTCTGGCTGTCACGGATGCTGAGCCTGTCCCCAGCACCCAGCCCTGGGCTCCAGCTGGTTTCTGAGCTGACAACAAAAAAACAAGGGGGGGAAAGCTGATTTAAATATTTCTTTCTGGGCTGTTGGTGGTCAGAGCACCCATGTTTCCATCCCAGCAGCACTCCTTAGGTTTGGGGTTGTTATCCCCCAGGGTGGTGGGTCGCCTCCCTGCTGCCAAGCCCATCACTGCTGCAGCCGGGCGGCCTCAGGAGAGACAAGGGTGAGGGTTTAGGATGAACCAGCCCCTCGTTACAGAGTTTGGAGGCAAAGCCACGTGTTGGAGGGGATTTGCAGGCAGTGGCTTTGAGAAGCCTGCGGGGTGGATGCTGGGCTGGAGCTCTTGCTTTCACCCCAGCAGGGCTGGAGGATGGCACAAAGGGTTTGCTTTTCAGGGTCTGAAGCAGTACAGGGTGGGTTTTAACCCCTTGTAGCCACAGCACGATGCAATATGAGATGTATTAATGCTGCCTGGGATGGTGGCACGGCGAGTGTGCAGCCGGTGGGGGATGGCGCTGTCTCTCACTTGGACAGGGTGTGATGGGCTTGAGGATAGTCCCCCCTCCATGGGTGAGGAGCGGCAGCTTGTGGTTCTGCTGCTCCTTATCACATCAGCTGGTGGGAATTAATGAGCTGGGGAGGGGGGAGCTGCTGTGTTCTCCCCTTCCCCCCTCTTGGACTGGGCTGAGATCCCAATTCCTGTGGAGTCCCTATAAATTACAGAGATGCCTGGGCTGGCGAGAAAGGGAAGCAAGAGGGTGGTGAGGATGGGGAGGGGGGATTGTTGGCAGGTCAGAGGGCTACAGGGGAAATGGAGGTGCTTTAGATGGTTAATCCCTGTTTTGGTGACCTGGCTTGGGGTCTGTGGTTGGACCATGGTGTAGCTGGCCACCATGGGACCAAGCTGACCAGGGATGCTGGGCAGGTTTACACCCTGTGCAAGATTCTCTCATGCTGCTGGGCATCCTCCCAGAGACCCTGGCACCTGTTGTGGCCTTGACATGGTGTGGTGACATTCATGGTGAGGAGCTGCAGCTGGGCACTGGGGACAGGGAAGAGGCAACTGTGATAGGCATGTGCCAGGGACATCATCTCCCCAGCTTGTTCTCCCCCATCCAGGTTCTCAGCATGGAGCAAAGGTCTCAGGGACCGGCTTGGGCGATGGAGATGTGCTGGGTACATCATCTCCCCAGTTTGTTTTCCCTCATATGGACTCTCAGCATGGAGCAAAGGTCTTGGGGGCCAGCCTGGATCATGGAGATGTGCTGGGGACACCATCTCCCCAGCTTGTTCTCCTCCATCCAGGCTTTCAGCATTAAACAGGAGTTGTGGGAAAAGGTTTGGGTCATGGGGGTGTGCTGGGAGTGTCATCTCCCCCATCTGGGCTCTCAGCATTGAGCTGGGGCCGTGGGGATGAGGTTGGGTGATGGGGACGTGCCTGCAGCTTTGCAGGAGCAGCCAGCTGCTCCCCACCTTGATGTCTCTCCCTTATGCTCATGGCAGGTATCCAAGTCCCCTGCCGAGATGGAGGAGCTCAGGCATGAACCAGTGGCTGGTGAGGGACACGTGGCCCGTGTGGGGAAGGAAGCCATCACCATCACCATCCATGGTGCCAGCAACCTGCCAGCCACGTGTGAGGGCCAGGTGCCATGGCCATACGTTGTTGTGTGAGTACCCAGCATCCACAAAGGGGGACAACAGACATCGTGGGGACACAGCAAAAGGGTTTAGCAGTTGTCACTCTGTTATTAACTCTTTGCAAACCCCAGGAAGGGGGAAACCTCTTTAGCGGCAACATGCACAAGCATCACCTCCATGGATACTTGGTGCGGGGAGAGGAGCCAGGACTCCTTACTGAGATGGGAGAAGGCAGGGGACGGGGTGCTTTGGCTCACTGGGGCATCGGGAAGAAAGCATTCCTAATATTGAAAGTATAAAATGATGTCAAAGAATCCACAGGGTAATGCTGCCTGGCTTTCGAGATGATATCACGATAAATAAAAGAGTGTTTTAATAAATAAAACAGGATGCTTGGGTAAGGAGAACTTGGCTCCTCGTGCATTATGCATGCGCCAGGGGACTCAATTAGCCGGTCATGCTTTGGTCTGTGTTAAGAGGGAGGCCGCTCTGCTCAACACTGCTGTGGGGTGAGACGGCGATCCCAAAGAGCCCTTCCAGCAGGCAGAGAGGCTTCAGCATCTGGAAAAGGGGGGAGAAAGCAGCTGTCGGTGGCTTCAGACAATCGCTTGGCTGCGGAGTTTGGTTTCTCTGGGGCATCTTCCCAGAGCAGAGCCTGGCAGGCTGGTACCCAAGTGGGTGCATCAATGCTGGGGGACAGGACTAATCTGTTGAGGCACTGTCAGCAGCCAGGGCTGTGAAAGCCTGGAAACATCGCTGCAAGTGTGTAGAGCAAACTGTTGCTCGCTGTGTGTTTTCCAATGTAGAAACCCTGAGCTCTGTGGTGAAGAGGGTCCCAAGGTCTGTCAGCATGGCACAACATGCCTTTTCTCCATGGTGCCTGGTGCCAGCCTCATCAGACATCCCGGAGGCTCCCTGGGTGGGAGGAATCCGACTATCCATCATGGGTCAGTGTCTGTTGGGTTTTTGGGGCTGGCTGGCACCTGCAGCCCAGTGGGAACTGGCTGGCACATGGGTTGGCAGCCCCCACTGCTGCCCCTCCATCACCCCTTCCCATCTTTCCCAGCCTCCCCATGCCAAGGACCCGCTCTCCACCCCGACAGCCTGAATAACTCCACCGCAGGAGTTGTCTCTATTTCCATAAACCAATTATACCCAGATAATCTCAGGAGATTTAAACATCAATATCCTAAATGATAGCACGAGGGTGGCGTGTGATTGTTGCATCTCTCTTTACATTCTGGTGCTGCTCCATCACCGCATTGCCATGGTAACGGGGGAGTGATGGAGGGGAGGGGAGGGTGGTATTAGGGATGCAGGACACATGAGGGGCCTTTTAGTAACCATAGTGAGGGAGCCAAGGCAGAAGGGAATCGGTTATTGTTTTTCAGGGCACCTGCTATTGAAGGAGAGTAGCATGTTGCAGTTAAAAGGTGGGTTTTTATGAACGGGAAGGAGAAGCGGTCGGTGGATGTGCCAGTGGGGATCTGGTGGCAGCCAATCCCCCCCCAGAGAGGCTGGGTACCACCAGTGGAGCCAGTCCGAGCTCAAACTGCCGGCACCCAGAGCATCACCCCCCAAAATCAGGAGTGGGACGGGAGGAAGGGAGCGATACCACTCCCCGCCAGCCCTTTGTGGCTGTGCCCAGCCACTCCTGCCCGGACTCAGCATCCCACAGCGCTCCATAGCTGTGTGCATTGCTTCCAGCTCTCGGTGCAGAGGTCTGGGGAGGACAAGGCTTAGTAGAGTCAATCTGAAAGACCTCAAGCAACAGGAGAGCCTGCGCAGGCATCCCGATGGGCTTGGGATGCCTGCCTTGGGGGAAGATGGGGCTCCTCCTCTGGGGATGTTCCAGGGACCTGACAGGGGCTCGGCTCTGTTCCTCATCCTCTGAACGCTGAGAAAATCCCCCCTCCCTGATTTCAGGGGCACCTGTGGGTTTGCTCTGCATCCTCCTTTCACTCCCTCGTGCGCACAGATAAATAGCTCCCAGACTGGCGTGATGCAGGGATGACCTTGGCGTGCTGGAGCCAGGTGTGTTTGCAATTAACGGCACAAAGTGCCTGACTCCAGCTGCCTTCTCCTCTCCATTGAGTACCGCGGGAGGGTGAAAGCACCTCCTCGCTTCTTCCTTTCTGCTCTTCAGCGCCTAGAGAAGAAACTCAAGGTCGCTGCTGAATGCGCCATCTGCTCCCAGCCTGGGGGATGGGGGCTCCGACGTCCCCCTGCCTGCGGTCCTGGTTGTGGTGCGGATGGGACGCTCCACTTGGGAAGGGTGTTCCTGCAAGCAAAGCCTTTTTGGTCTGCAATATTCCCCAAAATAAATCAGGGGGTCAGCTGATAACCCCAGAGCAAGGTGGGGGTGGGAAGCGGGACCAAGCAGCGTTTTTGGGGATCCCCTCCTTGCCCCAGCAGCCGGCTTAGGTCACGGTGGGATGAAGATGGCCCAGCCCAGGGTCAGAGTGTCAGGAGCAATGTAAAAATTTCCTCTCTCAAAGGAGAGAGGAAATGATAATTCTCCCTTCCTCATTCTGAATCTTTTCTGAAATTGCCCTTACACCACTGTGGTTTATTTATCCGTATTTATTTACCCCAACCACATCTGAGCCCCCCAGGCTCAGCACCCAGCACAGTGGGGCTGTGTGGTGGGGGCACCATTGCCTTCCCCAGGGCCAGATCCTGCAACCGCCCCATCAATAACACCCCGCCTGTTGGTCCTGTCAACTGTGGCCGTGCTGCACGGGGCTTTTCTTCCCCAAGAACGATCGATGTACCTGCACCACCACATTGCCTCTGTGGGGATGGCGGCCCCGAGAAATAACTCACCCTGTAGAGATAATAACTTCTTATGGTGGATAAATAAATATTTACGAGGGCTGGGCGCAACCCTGCCAAGCCCTTTGCTGGCCACCCGGGTGTCACACACAGCGGGGTGGCTGCGTGATGCTGTCCCCAAGTGCCGTGGCCTAGATGTTGATGTATAATAACTCCCTGGGGGTGTTTTTATCTTTTATCTTTATCTTTTATTGCAGCAGTGGGTAGCTGGTGCATCCCCACACAGCAGAGCAATGTGTCTGCCCTGGAGCAGGCGGGGAGGGATGCAGAGGAGCATCTCTTGGTCCATCTCAGCCATGTCCTGCCCCAAGACATGACATCCCATGGGGTCCTGCTCACTGGAGACCCCGTCTCCTGCCCCACCAGCGGGTCTGGAGCTGGCTGGGATTAGGAAGAGACATCAAACCATCTCCTCTCTCCACCATTCCTGCTGCACCCGGCCTATTCATTTGATTTTGAAGCTCATCCCCATGTGTTGTGCTGTTGTGAGTTGTTTCCCCACCTCCCCTCCCCACTTCACAGCACTTTTTGAATGCTCTCCTGTCCTTAGGCAAGTCTATAATGAAGGGGGCCCAGAGCAGGCGGTTCTCACCCTCCTCCTCCTTCTTCTCCACCCCCCTGCCCCCCAGCCCAGGTCTGGCTTCATTCAGACTCCGAGCACGTTGGTGGTAGAGCAATCCCCCACAGAGCTCATTACTGGAGAGCCGATTTTCTTCCAGCCCCTCCACAACGGTGCCAGCCCAATGCTAATTCCCACCTGCCAGAGCTGGCCAGCTCGCTCCATCCCTGCGGGATGAAGGTGGGCTTCTCTGGTGGGGAAGAGGACATGTGGGAGATGGGTGAGGAGCACAGGATGTGGATGCAGCGTGGCTGAGGGTCCGTTAGACCTGTCTCTTCATCAACAAGAGGGGACGGGGCTCTTACAAGAACACAGCATCCTTCCATCTGGCTGGGATGAACCTGCTTGGTCCCACCACTACCTGGAGCTCACCCTACAGCTGGAAGGACCTTTCCCCCAGAGCTGGGGTCTCCAGCTCCCAGGAGGTGGCAAAGTGCCACCATCTGCTCTCAGTCACCACAGCGCTCTGGTAACCTCTCCCTAAGAGCCCACGTTGGCTCTGCTCCAGCAAGAGCTTTCCTGGAGGAGCCAGCACAGGACACTTTATCACCTTAATATCCAAAGCAACCCATTGACAGGGCTGGGGCATCTGTGTCACGTTGGCCCGATGCTACGTCACCCGATGCCTTCACCCCGTGGTTGGGGATGTCACCAGGTCACTGTGTCACCAGGTGGAGGGACTCTGCCGTGGTCTTAGGACTCCCAGGATAACATCAAGTGTCTCACTGGGCAGTGGAGACCCCCTAAAAGATCTGCCAGCCCCCCCTTAATGACAGGGACATCATTATCGTTAGGGAAGCTCATAAGTAACTGATGATCTGTTGATAAAAGTGGTAGGAACAACCCCAAAACAGCCTTGATGGTGATGGCCCTGCACCGACACGGATGAAGACATACCTGGGGCCCATAGGCGCTAACGCCACTGTAATTATTGCTCAGCCTCGTTATGTGTCGAGTTTAATGACAGCATTCATTAACATTCAATCTTCTCTCTCTTTTCCCAGCAGCCTCCTCCCTGTCCCTTCATCAATACAGCTGGATAATTAGCCTCCAGGGTCTGAAATAGCCTTTTTGGACAAAAAGGGCTGCAAACCCCAGCACTGGGGGCTCGGCAGGAGCTGGCAGCCAGGAGCAAAACCAGCCCTGGACCCCCAGCACAGCCCCCCATGCAGGGGACGAGCTTTGCTAAGGGTGCTGAAGGGTGCTGGGACAGTGGCCGCAGTCAGATGCACCGAGCGGGGTCGGTGGTCATCCCTCTCCCATGGAAAGCTCCCCACTGACACATTCCCCTTCCTCACCCAGTAACCAGCCTGTTTTACCTCCCTTATCCTCCCAGTGAGACCAGCAGAGGGGATGAGCAGAAGCCAGAGGCACAGGCCACCCACGCATCCTCAGTGCCCACCCACGCACCAACCTGGGAGGAGGAGGTGACGGTGGAAATGGATGCCGAAGATGCAGGCGGGGCAAGTGAGAGCATCAGAGGACCATGGGGACAGGGATGCTGGGGACTGGGACTTGGGTCTCATTTCCTAAAAGGATGAACTCTAGGATATTAGGGAGCCCATGCTCTGAAGGACCCCGATGCAGAGGGTGGCCACGGTGGGGACAGGCCATGCCCAGAGCCCTGCGTGACTGTGGTGGCTTCAGGGTAGGACCAGGAGGGACGTGCCCCCAGATACAGTGCTGCAGGATGGGGCCAGTGACAGTGTCAAGCTCTAGGCCCCCTCCAAGGCATCCCATGGGAATCACAAACAGGGGGGAGCACCCCAAATCTTTCCTTGCTGCCATCCCGACCCTGACACCTTGTATGGTTTGGACCCACATTATGACGCTGTTACTCCCTGCTGCAAATTCTGTAATTGTAATAAAACTCCTGGCATTAGGGGCTGGGATTTGATTCTAATCAGACCCTTGCAAAACAAACTGTGGGAGCCAATCTTCACATCGTGCCTGATCCCGTTAGGCCCTGAGCTTGATGAAATTGAGTAGTTTTTGATGTACTTTGGACCTGCCCCATGCGGTACCAGGAGAGATATGGGGAAACCTGATGGGACCTCCAGCCCCGCTTGTCCACCATCCAGCATCCCCCAGATGTTCAGAGATGTTCATTCCCCAGATGTTCAAACCAAAGCTGTCAGTTACAGGTGCAGCTCACATCTTTTCTTGCCCAGAAATATTGTTTCCAGCCTGTTCTTGTCCGGGAACATGATTTCCATCGGTGGGGCTGCCAAGCATGATCTATCATTGGTGATGACTAGCAGAAAAGCCACTCGTCTCTCGCCCGAACGTTTTCCCTGGTGGTCTTTCCACAAGGGGCTGGGAGAAAAGGAAAAATCTCCATATAAATCAAGCACTTGCTGAAAAGCAGGAGCTCGGGAAAGTGTGGTCCACGCACTTGCTTGGTCCATTGTCTTCCTTTTGGGGACATGCGTGACCTGTGGCATCACCAGGATGGCCAAGCAGGAGTTAAGGCGGGTGCCTCGGCACAGTCATTAAGCTGGGGGAAGGGAAGCCCAAGTCTTGATGGCAGCATAAAGAGAGGGCGGTTTTCCCTTCCATCAACTCCTTTTTTTTTTTTTTTGTGATAAAAGGCTCCTACTTGTGCTTGTTGACTAAATTGCAGCTTTGCTTTAAATGAAGGGAAGAGCTGGGGGTGCCAGCACCCGTGGAGGTGATGCGGCTGTGGTGGGGGACAGATGGGGACCTGGCACCCCTGAAAGGGCAAATGCCCATGGTGGCAAGGGTCTGCAAAACCCACCAGTCAGGGACGGCTCAGAGCAGGATCGCACCCTGGCAGCTGAGCAAGGTGGGCTGGAGCCAGGGAGGCGGATTGGATGGATCAACATGAAATCCCGGCTTCTTAAATGGGAATCTGAGCTGCGTTGGTGCCAGTTGCTCACAGGCTTCACTTTCTTGAGGATGCCTGGGACATGTTCTCAATGGCTAATTGGGATGCATCGGGGTGGTGGGGGAGGGATATAAACCCAGGACTGGTTAAATCCTGCCCCTGCCCACCCCACCATGACCTGTGAGGGGAAGGGGCTGCTGGAAATGAATCAATAACCCCATCGCCTCCATCCCTTCTTCATCCAAACCTCTCCCCATTGCTTCCCCTGCCCTCCCCTTCCCCAAATCCTGATGGCCGACCCTCTCCCTTCCAGCCCTGACTCTCACCGTGGCAGACAAAGCCACCAAGGAGGCGCTGGGGACCTTCCAGCTGCCAGTGCGGCACCTGAAGCCCTTCCAGCCCCACCGCTGCAGGCTGGTGCTGGTAGGTACAGCTCCTTCCCCTCCATCACACTTCTTATTCCTGCTTATAACTCTGATTTTTCATCCCAGCTGTAGCTGGGGGTTGTGGGCGAAGGGAACCTTGTGTAATGGTGTAATCCCGGTGGGAAATCTGAATTTGGCAAGTCAGGGAAGGTGCTCAAAGAGGCTTGTGAGCTTCCCGTGAGGTGGGAACAAGGCAGGCTTTGTGCTGGACTTTTTTCACCTCTCCCTGGTGGGAAAACGTGTTGGAAAAGCGATGGGATTGCAAGCTGGGAAGTGCTTTTGCCCTCAGCATCCTGGGGAAGGAGTTGTGGGCCTGGGCCGTAAATCAGAGGGCTCGTTAAACAGGGGCCACTGTGCATTAATTAATGCAAGCATGTACCCAGCCCCAGAGAGAAGCTTCTTCAGCTCCTTGGTGGAGATTTCCCCATCCCAACATGTTAACAGTCCCAGGGACTTGGCTGACAGCTCCCTGTACAGTTGAGACCTGGCAAACTCCCACAATACTTCCCCCAAATCAGCCTCCCCTATGCTCTGGCTGGCAGAAATGAGTTTTCTCATCCCTGTGCAGAGATTGGGAGCGATTAAATATTTAAATGCAGAAGGATTTATTATATTGATCTTTTCCGGGAAGGCTCCAGGGGACAGTGAGCTTTAATTATGAGTTGGTGCTTTACTGTCAGCCATGGGCTGTCTGCACGCCCAGTGCCTGCGTTTGGTGGCCTTGACCCTTCCTCCTCCCATGGTTCACTCTCCTCCACAACCAGCCGGGGATGCGGGACCCCGCAGGGATGGTCCTGCATGTCACTTTCATCCGCAAAGGGAGCTCCATCCCTCGCTGCGATGGATTCAGCTACGTGGCCTTGGAGGTGAGAGGTGGCCCTGGGCACAGGACGTGGCAGGGAGGGTTTGCAGGGGCTGGGGTGGACCAGAGCTTCTCGACTCAGGGAGGATGTTGCTGCATGTTGCCTACTGCTCCGATGGCTGGTGATGTTGTTTCCCCCCGCCTCACCATTTGCTGACCCCTCACCGTGGGCTCCCCACCTCCCCAGGTGCTGCTGCAGGGGTTGTCAGCCCCCCTGGCCACCCGCCCTGGGGCCCTCGTCACCGTGGCCAGAGTTGTGACCAATGTTCAGGAGTATGAGTGAGTGACAGCTGCTGGTGACATGGGGGGCGGGGGTGACACAACCTGAGCATCCCTGGTGCCATCACCCCCTCCCATGGTGCTTGGCTTGCCGGGAACGGATGCAGCCCCGCACATGCTGACTCTCCCCCTTTCCATCAATAACTTCTCAGGCACCGCATGAAGAAGCAGCCCACCTCCTCTCCCGGCATCAGCCCCACCACTGTCATGTTTCTGGACCCTCTGGCAGCAGCCTTCAGCATCGCCCGAGCTGCCAACCATGGCTGCTCACAGGTAGGAGGCCGAGTGCATCCACAGGGATGCACGGGTCCGGCAGCATCCATCCCACTTGGGTACCAACGAGCATCCCTCCTCCAGCAGGGTACCTGAACAGCCTGCACAGGGAAAAGCTTTAGGGGCAAAGCGATGTTTTGAGCATCAGTGACATGGTCCCCACATCTGCCTCACCCTGCCTAAAGAAATCCCCAGGTAGCTCCTCGTTTGTGCTTTTGTCCTTCATTTTTCCCCCTGATCCGCTCACGCCTTGAGTGCCACCTCTTGAAGGCAGAGACCTTCTCCTCCCCAGGCCTCAAGTACTTGTCTCGGGAGAGCTATGCACATCTTCAAAATAGCTGTTGCCAGGGAAACATATGCTTTCAGCACATAGCATCGTCGTGCAGCAGGAGAGCCCTGCTTTTGTTCCCAAGCCCTGCCAAAAATCGGCAGGGAGGGAGAGGCAGGAGACTGGAGGGATGCTGGGGCAGGGGGGAGGTGTGATGGGGCAACCAAGCCAGAAGCCAGCAGGGAAGCTGCTACCCCCTCAAAACCAGAGCTGCTCCATCCCTTTGCCTCTGAAAAGTGCCAGCCAAAAGCATGGCGAGGGCAGATGTCCGGCCTCCCCGAAAAGATGGATTCAGCTGGTCCCAAAGGCCAGCAGAGCACAAGTTTCTCCATCTCAGTCCTTCCCCCCAGGCATGCACTGAATTTTGATCATCTTGGAGTGAAACACCCTGTATCAACATGTTTGGGGAGCCCATAAATAAAATATTACCTAGAGGAGGCCAGCCAAATGCCAAGTCACCCACGAGGTGGTGAATTATCATAAAAATCGCTAGCGCATTTCATTCATTACAATAATTGTTGTTTTATTGCCCCCCCTCCTCCTGTGTTGCTCTTTGCAGGTGAGAGGCGGGGGGAGCGCTGGGGACCCTCTTCTTTAGGTCTGTGAGTGCTTTGGGACCCCCTGGGACCGGCACCCACAGCCCAATCATGGCAGGGGAGTTGGGCTACCCATGCCAGCTGCAGAGCAGACATTAGGAAAGAAATCCCCATGCGTTTGCCCCCTGCACTATCGTCCCCCCGTTCCATCTCTTTGCTCCAGGATGCAGCACCCTGAGGCTGCAGTTTCCCAGCCCAAGCAGGGATATTTCTCTTCTCTAAAGGCAGTCAAAATCTATTTCTTCTGGATTTATATGGATAAACGCACACACAAAACCTTGTGAACTCGTGGGATCCGGCTGCTGGGCGAGCCCAAGCCGAGCCCCACAGCCCCGGCACAGGCAGTGGTGCCAGCGCGGAGCCTTGGGAGCCCAGCGCGGGAAGACGAATGATTAAACCCAGCCATCTGGCCTGTGTGCACGCTGCCTCCTCCTCCTCCTCCTCCTCTCAATGCCCACATGGCTCTGCCTGTCTTTGCACATTACAGAGGATGCTCTCCCCGGGGATGCACAGACAGGGTGCCCCAGGGAGCTGCATAACCCCCATCCGCTCTCCCCCCTCCCCATCTCCTGCCTCAGTTTCCCCACTTGTAGGACATGGTTTATCCCCAGGGAGGATGAACTCCCGGGAGGAAAGGTTAGGGGAAGGCTAGGAGGAAGAGGAGGAGGGAGCATTGCTGCTCCAGTTCCAGAGGTTAATGGCTTTCCCCGAGCGAACTCCAAGGCAGGCTAATCGGATTCAATAATTCTGTCAGCCCAGCGTGTCTTCTCGCCTGTCAGTTCCCATCAGCATCTGCAGACAATGGCGCTTGGGTTCACCTTCAGCAGGGCACCCCCTTACTTGGTGGATTTTTGGGTTGCTGGGTGGTTAACCCTTCCATGCCACACCAGGGCTCCTGGAGACCAGGTCTCCCTGGCCGGGAGTTCGCTGAGACCTGCAGAGAGCCACCTGCAAGAACATTGGGTCCTCTCTTTGGGTGCTCTCCTTGGGTGCTTTCCTTGGGTGCTTTCCTTGGATGCTTTCCTTGGGTGCTCTCCTTGGGCCAACAGCCCCTTTCTCACCCAAAGGGATGGGTTTGGACATGCTGGTGGCAATGGCAAACCCATGGGGTTGATGGGCACTGGGCTGTGCCTCCTACAGAAAGCCATGTCGTGTCTGCCCTCCTGGCACCAATCTCAAGCCTTCGTGATGTTGGTCCCCTCTAAGATAAATCTCCTTTTGGACTCTTTCCCTTGGGGACCCTCCAGTTTAACCCACTTATCTGGAGCTTCTCGTTCTTTTTGGGGGGTCTGCAACCTCCAGACAGGCAGCTGTGAGGACTAGGGGTTGGCCCCATCCCTTGGGAAGGCAGGAGAGATGTTGTGGCCTTGGCCACTTTTACTTCTGCTCCTGCCAATGATGCTGCCTTTGAACCAGCCTTTGGGAGATAAGCTGGGGTAACCAAGGAGGGTGAAGGTGTCTCCTTCCTCCTCCTCCTCCTCCCCATCCCCTTTGTTGTGTTCTCCAGGTGGCCCTTGGCAGTGGCAGTTGTTGTGCCAAGATGTCTGCCCAAATCAGTGCATCGGCTCTGATGCCCCGGCGCAGAGCATCCATCTGTCCCGCCGAGCCGGTGGGAGACAGCCCAACCCTGGCAAGCACTTCTGCTCCCCCTCCAACACCCAAAATCGGGGGGGGGAATTTGGGAACGTCATCTCCCATCCCTATCCCAGTGAGAGGAGCCATGTGGGCTCGGGACCTCCGACAATTGGGGTCAAATTCACAATCTGCTCCTGCGTTTGATTTTTCCTTTCCCTGCTGAGTCTAAAACGGCACCATCTCTCAGCGCCTTGTACAGGTGGATGCCAGGAAAAGTAACCGGAGGCGGCGTTTGGTGGTTTTTAGATTTCCCCCCCCAGATTGGGCTTTCTGAGGCTGATGAAACAGCCCTGTGGGCTGGGATGCAGGCTGGGAAAGGAGGGTGCTGAGACAGATCCGACTGCCCCAATGTGTGCAGGTTTTCCCTAAGGACTTACAGGCTCCCTCTAGTCAAAACAAGCTTCATCCCAGCTAAAAATCCCAGCTGATGCTGGGGAGACCCTGATAAATTCCCAGGTGAGAGATCCAGCCCGGTGCTGAGCCAGCACTAACAGCGCTGCCCGATTCAGCCCTTCGTGGAGGTGTTTTTGGGCTCTGAAGCATCCCAGCCCCACTCTCCCCTTGCTAACAGCCCCCAGGACCGGGTAATGCACCACTGCGGGTCTCCGAGGTGCGTCATGCCCATTAGCATCCCCAAACGTGAGCAGAGGGAGACACCCCCCCCTCCCTTTCTTCCCCTCCCCGGCGAAACAGAAATGTGCTGATGCAGAAAAGCCGATCGGCATCTCCATGCTCGGCCGAAGGGGGATGGAGTAACAGTATTAAAAAAAATAAAAAAGGAGCCGCCATCAATAATTTCTTGGCGCTGGGCAGCCGGTGTTAAGGCTGACCTTTGGAGAGGCAGCGGGGCTCTCCGAAGGCGAAGGGGAGCAGCTGCTGGCGGGGATGGACTGATGCCATTTCCAACGACAGCTCGGGGCTCCGGGGATAAACATGTTGCCTGCTGTTCGATATCTGTTGGGCAACCCAACACTTGCACTTGGGAAAGGGTTTTGCAATGATATATCGACCCCAAAAGCCAATGCTTGTGCTTGGGAAAGGGTTTTGTGACGATATATGGACCCCGAAAGCCAACGCTTGTGCTTGGGAAAGGGTTTTGCAATGATATATGGACACCGAAAGCCAACACTTGCGTTTGGGAAAGGGTTTTGCAACGATATATGGACCCAAAAGCCAACGCTTGTGCTTGGGAAAGGGTTTTGCAACGATATATGGACCCCGAAAGCCAACACTTGCAGGACCCTGAAAGCAGGCTTTTGGGGTCCATATATCATTGTAAAACCCATTTCCCAAGTGCAAGCATTGGGTTGCCCAACAGATTTATCAAAAGGCTCACCCTGGATGAGCACAGCT
Organism: Alca torda; assembly: GCA_008658365.1. Classification (NCBI taxonomy): domain Eukaryota; kingdom Metazoa; phylum Chordata; class Aves; order Charadriiformes; family Alcidae; genus Alca; species Alca torda. The sequence continues at coordinate 19,970,750 of CM018083.1, read as the reverse complement.
CATCCTCCAGGCTCTTCCCATCATGTTTTTAAGCATGGGGTAGTTGTTCCATGTGCTCTTTTCCTCCTCTGGCTCTGCAAGGGGGAAAGATGCTGGCAGGGATTAGGTGGAGAGAAGCGGCCAAGCTTGAAAGCTCAGTGAAAACCAGTTCAAGCAAATGGGATTCGGGGTTGCTTTTGAGCTGGGGATGCCATGCAGCTGCACAGGTTGTGCTTTTTCGTTACCTCCACCTCTCCTCTCCCTCCTATCTGCTTAATTATCTCTATGGAGAGAAAATATCTGGATGATAACTTTCCTGTTGTCTCCTCAGATATCCCGACCAGCCGGGCCCCCAGAGCAGCGAACTTGGGACACCTCCTTCCTATTCCAAGGCCAAGACGTGGCCACCATCTTCTCTGAAGACACCGTCCTGGTGATCGAATATTATCCATACAAAGCCAGTGAGTCTGGGGACCCCACCGAGGATCCTCTCCCTCACCCCTGAGTTTGGCTGGGGGCAGGTCCTGGGCTGCCATGCCCCCAGCCTTTCCCTCTTTCCCCAGTTTGGGATGCTCCAGGCACCCTCATTCCCATGGGATACTCCGTGCTGCCCCTCACCAGCAGCATTTTCCGGGAGCTGGCAGCGCGGAGCAATGGGATGCGTGTGGATGGCCTAACTGTGCAGGTGAGCTGGGGGCTGCGGGGTGATGCTACTTGTATGTGATGGTACCTATAGGTGATGGATATAGCTGCTGCCATGGTGGGAGGGATGTCCATGTCTGGGTGGGCAGCCTGGTGCAGACCATCCTGCAGGAAGCCAGGGTCCCTGCTCCGAACTGCAGCCCTGCAGCCCTGGATGGCACCTGGGTGATGGCAAAGCCACCAGAGCCCTGGTAGAAACCCTGAGGCCAGCGCGGGCTGTGACCCTTCCTCTGCCTCCCCAGGGCACAGACCTCAGAACCACATCTGGGGCCATCCCGACTGTGGGTCTCTGCCTGCAGCTCCTTCAATCAGAGGTGAGACGCTGGGGATGGCGAACCCCACGGCATGGAGGGATGGGGATGGGGACAGGGCGGGAGATGGCTCCTTAGACCTGCCATCCTCTCTCCAAACCTCCCAGGCGGGGATCAGCTGGGCTGGATCCCGGTTTTATCCTTTGTACCTGTTGTCTCAGGGCTCTGAATCATGCCGCCGGGCAGCTGGAAAGAACAATGTTGTTCATGCCCTCACGCATCCATCATTTTCCCAGGGCTTTTAGCATGTGCTCGTATTCCCGGCAAATCCCGGCTGGAGGCACGGGGGCAGGCAGGGCACGGGCAGGGTATTTGGGAGAGACCGTTCACTGTGTCCATATGGAGAAGGGCCAGGCTGGTTAACCACGGTGACAAATGCCCAGCTGTCTTCATCCTTCAGCCTTTGTGGTCCCTGGGCACGTCACAGCAGGGAGGGAATTTGGCTGCTTTTCATCCTGGGGAGGGGAAACCCCGCTTGCCCTTGGCTCCAGGACCAGCCCTTGGGCAGGTCAGGATGCGGCCGTGAGCCTGATCGATCTAATTACTGCAGCCACCAGTCTCCGCTCCTATCTGTAAAAAAATAACCCTATCCATAAAGCGAATTTGGGACAGGTCTGGAAGCTGCGCTGGCGACTGCGTCCCCCCTATTCCCAAGGAGCCACAGTGGGCCGGGGGCCGGCTGGTGGGGGGCTTTGGAGTGATTGCCCAGGGGGTCAGCAAAAAGGGGTCTGCATGTGATGAATTATTCACATGGGTGTCACTAAGTGCAGAATTAATCCTTTTGCTTCCAGCTGGCTGCTGCACTAAATTATCACTCGCAGTCATGCGGGAAAATGCTGCGGAATTCATTTAGCTGATTATTGTTTTGATCTGGGAGCTGTAATATTTTTTTTTCTCCTCTTCCCCAACCTCTCCCTTTCCCCCCCTCCAGCCCTGCCTTCCTTAATGTATGTAAGAGCTGGGAGTGGAAACAAAAACCAGAAGAGCCAGAGCCGGCCTTGGGCTCTGCGTCTGGTTAATTCATCCGGCAGCAGGCAGGGCAGACGGAGCCGGAGCGATGCAAATCAATGTGCGAGCCGCTACCGAGCAGGGTGAAGGCAGGTTCGGCTCCTCCCGGTTTTGCTGAGGCTCTTTTTTCTCTGCTGGAGGTCGGGATTTTCTGAGGAAGATGCCCCAGCCAGCTGGCTGTGATCCCCAGCATCCCTAAAGCACAGCCTGGTGGGCAGGAGGGATGCTGCTGCTGCTGCTGCAGGGGCAGAGCCTCTCCTGCTCTGGTCAGCCACAGGCTCCAAGGGATGCTTGAAGGCTGGATTTACAAGTCCTCAGCTCATGGATTAGTCCTGAGCTCAGCTTTGACAGAGCAAGAAGTGGCCAAATGGGGGTCAAAAGGTAAAGACAGTCAATACGGGACCTGAATGGCAAGACACTGGGGCAGCCTTTGTACCAGGGTTGTCCTTCGGGTGCAAGGAGCCCCAGCATCCCAGCCCATCCTCAGTGTGCAAGGAGACCCAGCATCCCAGCCCACCTCTGGGGTGCGAGGAGCCCCAGCATCCCTGCCCACCCCTGGGGTGCAAGGAACCCCAGCATCCCTGCCCATCCTGCCCCATGCTCCCTCGCCCCACAGCTCTCCCCAGCCAGATGGCAAAGGAGAACAGAGCCACCGAGCTCGTCTCGTTTCTTTTCTTATTTTTTATTTATTTTAATGTAGAGAGCTGAAAACACATAACCTAGATTGGCTGGGCTTTTTATAACAAACAACAGCTAAATAAGCCCTGGGCCATCTGTACTCCCCGGCACACTCGGAGCCGGGTGTAAATCCTGGCTGCTCCATGGCCTCTGCAGGGATTTCATCAATTCCTACCTGGGGTCTGGATGCTCCCCAGTTTGGCTTTGGGTGCTCACATCCGCCTTCCATGCTGGGAAAACCTCCTCAGCAGCAGGGTTTTCTTGGGATAAAGGGGCTCCCCGTGAATGGGACTCATCCCCCAGTATTTCTGCAGGGTCTCAAAACCCTGCTATGTTTGTAATAGTCACAGGGAAAGGATCTGGAGCAGCTGCTTTATTAATAGCCAAGAGCCCTGACACCAGGGATGAGCAAACAGGAGTGGTGTTATCCCAGGGAAAGGTCCGAAAGGGCAGCGCTGGGATGCAGCCCCCCCCCGGCCTCCTCCCAGTAAAGGCACCGAGACCCCCAGTGTTTGCCCCCACCCAGCCAATTTCCCCCCTGCCTTGATCCCCCTGCGCTCCCTCTTTGGAGCACAAAGGAGAACAAAAGACTTTGATCATCTCAGGGAGACAAAGAAATCAAAGACTTCAGCAAAACGCTGGCGTTTTAGCAAATTAACGTCTGTCACTGAAAAACTGTTGCGGGAGGAAAACCTGCAGCCAGCTTCATCCTCCTCTGTCTGGGCTTGCGTCTCAAAGCAGGGCTCCTGTCTTCCCTTTCCTCTTCTTTTTCCACTCCAAATTCAGTGTCTGGCCTGGAAAAGCTCAGTTTGACCATGCAGCAGCCAGCTGTGTGCAGGGTCAGCAGGATGCGGACCCCAATGCGCCCAGGGGATGCTGGGGCCCATCCAAGGGCTGGAAAATACACACTGGTGTCATCCTTATTCCTAAGGGATTTATTCACCATCGCTGTTTATTAACCAGCCCTGTTTTACGCTTCGTTTTGGCATGACCCTACCTTGCTCAGCCCATTAACTCAGCACTTGGGACCTTTGGAGTCACCTCGTGCCTCTGCCACCCGCTTTGCTGAGCGCCCTTGGTCGTGTCACCCGACATGGGGTCTGGGGACGTGCCGGCATGTTGGTGACAGCCTCTGACAAAAAAGAGAAAAGCTAGTGCTGTTTTTTTCCAGTCAAGGGAAAAAAAATAAAAATCAACAGGCTGGCTATATCATTGCTTAAACAGCCTTAATTTATGTAATTGCTGCCATTTAAAACCAGAAGCAGATCGGCGCCTGGCAGAAATTGTCACAGCGCCGGGGTGTAAATTGTCACCGTGCCAGCTCGGCGATCAAACCCCTTTTGGGCTGGCAAAAAAAAAAAAAAGAGGGTTAAAGGGTTGGGAAGGGGGGAATCACTGTGTTGGTTATTTCTGCCTGTCTGGCCAGGTTTGCTCTCCACGAGCATCGAAATGGGGGTTTTTATCCCCAAAACACATTGCAGGGGGTGATAGGCTTGTTCTGGGGGAGGATCACCCCTTCCCTGCTGAACGTCTTGTCCCAGTGAGTCAGCAAACCCTCCAAAGGCTTTTGGCACAGCTCCTTCTTGCCAGCTCTTGATTGACACCTGTCAATCAACCACATCACCCTCTTGTCCCTCTTATTGCATGGCAAGATTGCAGGAGACTTTATGGCATCACTGCTGGCCAGGAGCATCGTTAGGTGGGAAGAGCCAAAAAAGGCAGGGAATGTCTTTGTTAAAGAGAATTTGTTGGTTTCCACTCCCCCGGTCCCAGGGGAGCGTTCAGGGCAGCGCTAATTGAATTAAGAGCACGTGCGCTCCGGCAAGCAGCTCTCTGGTGGGCGATGGTGACGGGGCCGGGCTGGCCACGGCTACGGCATGGCGGGCAGCAGCTGTACGCCGGCCCCAGTAATTGCAAGCAGATCCTAAATTGTTGCATTTTGCATGATGCTGGTCCCCGGGGAGGCTGGGGCGGGGGGGAGGGGGCGGCAACTTCACCCCGGCTTTGATGCTGGAGGAGCTCGGTTGAGGTCGGGGCCGGCAGCGTAATGAAAAGCGGCAGCACAGGGGATGATGATGCTGATGGTGTTAATGAGGCAGTGATGGGGAAGGGCACGGGGACGCCTCCGGACACCTCCTCATCCTCCCTGCTGCAGAAGAGGGGGGGATGTTCACTGCCCTCGTTAGCCACGCTAACTAGGCGAGGCCCGGCTCAGGCACAGAGTAATACCCGGTGAGGGCCATTTCACCGCTGCCCATGCTCACAGCTAATTTGGCGAAAGCCCCCGGCCTGATTGCTCGGCTGGCGAAGCGAAGAGAACATCTGCGAGGTAGGGAGGGCAGGGGGGAGCCGAATATTTACCGGGTCACGGTCACCGTCTCTCAGGAGGTGAAATAGGTGGGTGCCAGGGTGCCATGCCTTGATGCAAGGATTCCAGTGGCACAGCAGGTCCCCATCACCCAAATATACCTGGATACTGGGAGCCAGGATGGCCAGGCCAGGGCAAGGGTCCCGGTCCGTGACCTTGCCATCGCAGGTGGCAGCGAGGAGTGCGCGGACTCCATCATTTATTCCATTATCTCTGACTTCCCCTTCTAACCAGATTAGAGGGGAGTCTATAAAAGCCAGGCTGGCAGGAGGAGAGCGGGGAGCACAGAACCGGGCGCGGGAAATGAGGGGCAGGGAAATCGCATTATGCTGCCGGCAGCATCTGGTGGGGGGTCTGGCGGGGGCGGCTGGGGTGCCGGAGATGCCTTATCCACCAGGCACCAGGCGGCAAAGTGGCTTTTAGCATCCCTTTGCCCCCAAAGGACCTGGATACCTACCTCCTGCCCACCTGGGGAAGGGAGAGATTAGCTGAGCTGGGCACAGACCTTCTATTTCCACCAACGCAGGCTTGAATGCGAAGGACTGCCTCCTCCTCCTCTTCCTCCTTGCCTTGTGGGTCCAGGGATTCCCTCTCAGCCCAAAGCTCCCCTTGCAAAGATGAGTGTGGCTAACCCACAGCTCTTTTCCATCACTGCAGTCCTGGTGGCATATTGGGGATGTGGACGGTGGGCCAGGGGATATTCAGGGGGGCAGCTCAGTGCCGGTGGTCCCTCCTTGCCCCTGTTCCTGCATCCATCCATCCCACAGACCGTTGCTTCTCCATCCCCAGAGACCGGTGGCATTCCTGACCCTGTCGGGCAGCAATGCCCTTCCCAACCTGGATGTCACCACCACCGGCATGACCGAGAGGGACGAAGAGCAGTGGGCAGCCCCCCTGCGCCCATTTTATCACCAGGTAAGAACCCGTGAGAGCAGCCGTACCCAAGTGTGATCACTCGAGAGTGATGCCGTACCAACACCCTACCCATGGCATCACCTTGCCAGCTGCCGTGAAGGCATGGACCCTGCTTGGTAATGGTGAAAAACTGGCACAAATCCCAAATTGTAATCTCCCTTCCAATGTACGCATTGCTGGAAGTGGTGGGTTTTATCTGTAGCCTGATTGTACCAACAATTTCTTGTGTTGTGTCCACGGAGGAGACTTCCCATGGGTGGTCGCATCCCTGGTCCCCGGCTGTTTCGGGGCTGGAGAGGGGATGACATCCCATCATCTTGCTGGGGGCAGCGCTCACCAGAGCAGCCTGGATGCACTAGCTTCCATTTGCCTGCTCCATCCCAAATCCATTTAGCAAATTCTCTCCTATTACCACTGCATTACGCTGGAGACCCCCGGCACCTCCAGCTCATACCTTCCAGCTCCAGGAAAAAAAAATAAATACAGCAGCTGCTCTCCTCCTCCAGCCCTTTGTATTTATAAATGGAGCCCTTGGATGAATTCAAACCCAGCCCTCATGGTCCTAATATCTCCCTGTACTTTAAGCCATCTGGTTTTAAGAATAACAGGTCGTTAAACCTAAATTCTGCTTATGAAATGGTTGGGAGGGAGGAGGCGGAGGGGCCCTGGGCTGCCCAAACACCCAGCTCTTTCCCCACCAGCGGCTGCCCAAACCCCACCTTCCACCCAGTCCCTCTCCCTGCCATTCAGGCTGCAAAGCAGGGAAGAAAATTAGCAATAAAAAAAAAAAAAAAACCAGCCATAAAAATACAAAAGAGCTATTTTATATTTTTTTTCCTCCAGCTGTTTTAATTCCTCCAGTCCACTGAGCTTTATTGCTTCCTTTTCCATGGCCACGGCAGCTGCTTTATGCCCAGCCTAATAGAAACCTGTAACGCGGTGTGTGGAGGCGGGTACCACAGCACAGTTTCAATTTGATGAGGATGCGAGGTTCAAAATCAATGGACTGAATTGCCCTGGGGCTCTAGAGAAGCCCCAACATCCTTCAGAGCTGTGCAGGATCTGGCCCTGCCATCTCCACGTGGTCTGTGCCATGTGTTTTTATGCCCGGCTTTGCCTTTTGCTTGTTCCGATGCCCCCAGCAGCCTTGAATCCAACTCGCTGTATCCTCACAAGAGCATCCCTACATCGATAAAGCGAGGGAGGGTAGGACGTGGTCCCAAAGATGCTTCCAGCATCCAATTTCAAAGCCTGAGCAAAGTAATGGGAGGCCAGAAAGGGTTTGCACAAGCCCTGGGCACCCCTGCCCTGCTCAGGCAGCTTCTCTTTTTCTGGCTAAAAATGCTAGAAAGCGTTGCTGGTAGGATTATTTTTTTACTCCCCAACCTTTGACAGTCAGTTTCTTTCTTTTGCCTTTTCTTTTTTCTTCCCCCTAAAGCACAAATTATTTTCACTCCGCTTGCATCGCAACGCAGAGGATTTGCTTGGAAAGCCCTGGAAAGCCCATCTCCCGACAGCCCCGGGAATCGGGGCTGACACCCTACTAATGTAGTGTGTGTGCGGGAGGGAGCTGGAACATGACAGCCCCACCCCCTGCCGCCGGCAGCGGGGTCTGGGGGGTGATCGTACGAGGGGGCGAAGCACTGGGCTGATCACAGCCCTGTCACTTCTTCCCACTCCACTCTGGCTGATCAAACCCGGATCCCCATCCTCACCCTGCGGCTTTGGAGGTCCTGCTCCAGATCTGCTCGTTAATGACTTCATTAAAAAGTTGGGGGGGGGGAATGGCGAGGAAAACAAAGCAATGAGGAATATTACCAGAGATGGGGTAACCCTTCCCTGCCCCAGCCCCATGGAGACAGAAAAGCCTCCGTGAAGGTTTGTGCTGGGATGTTAGACCCCCACAGGGCTTACCAAGGTTTGGGGCTGGTTTCTACTCTGCCCTTAAGCTGGGGTTTACGCCGGGGCTCAGCCCAACCATGTTTACCTACCCTTCTGCCCTCTCGCCGAATAGATTTGCGCCTCTCTTACCAGTCGATGAATAATTTACAAGCAGCACTTAACGATTAGGGGGACGTTTTCTCCAACCTCTTCAAACATTTGCTTCTTCTTCAAGCCTTTCTCTCCCTGCTCCCATCACCCATATTTCCCTGACCTTGTCGACACCGGGGGTTTTACAAGCCAAAGCGCGTCTCGTGGGGCTGGGAGAAGTAAATGTAATTTTTTGTTCCCTTGCTGGCATTTTGTTCCCACACTGCATGTGTGCCATCAGGTCCACCACATAAGATGAGAGCCCAGATGTGCAGATTGTCCCCCCAAAATGCACTGTGGGGTGGGGGGGGCAGGAAGTTTTGCTTGCCAGCAGCATCAGGACCCCCTTGCTGGACCCATTTCCAGCTGCTGGGTGACCTCTGAGGAAGATGGGGGGTTCTGCACCCCCTGTGTGAGGCCTTCTGCCTCGGCAAGCTGGGAGGGGACCCCCAGCACGGCACGGCACCCCCACAGCTCCTCTGGGCTTGTGCCTGGCAAGGGGAGAGGGGAATGCGAGGGGGATGCAAAGGATAAGGGTGCTGTGAGGAGAGAGGGTGCTGTGAAGGGAGAAGATTCTGCAAGGAGAGAGGGTGCTGGGAGGAGAGATGGGAATGTGAAGTATGAAGATGCTGCAAGGGAAAAGGATGGTGCAAGGGGAAAAGGTGCTGCAAGGGGTAAAGATGCTACAAGAGCTGAGGGTGCTGCGAGCGGAGAGGGTGCTGCAAGGGGAGAGGGGGATGCGAAGGATGAAGATGCTGCAAGGAAAAAGGATGGTGCATGGGGAGAAGGTGCTGCAAGGGCCAAGGGTGCTGCAAGAGGTGATGACGCTGCAAGGGGTGAAGGTGCTGCAAGGAACAAGGGTGTGGCAAAAGGAGAGGGTGCTGAGAGAGGTGAAGCTGCTACAAGGGCTGAGGGTGCTTCGAGGGGAGAGGGTGCTGCAAGAGGAGAGGATGCTGCAAGGGGAGACCGGGATGTGAAGGGAGAGGGATACATGAAGGTTGAGTATGCTGCAAGGGAAAAGGATGCTGCAGGGGGTGAAGGTGCTGCAAGAGGATGAAGATGCTGCAGCAAGGGGTGAAGATGCTGCAGGGACCGAGGGTGCTGCAAGGCAGAAGGCTACCGCAAAGGCCGGGGAGGCTGCGGCCCCGCTCCCCGGCTCCCCCCGGCTGCCTGCCGGCCCCGAGCGCGGCTGCAGCCCCATCTAGCGCCGGCCCCGCCGCCCTGCCGGCGCCCGGCCTCCGCAGGAGCAGCTCCGCACGGCTCCCGAAACACGCTTCCCACAGGAAGGGATTTATTCTAGATTTTATTTTTAAGCTGGAAGCTAAACGCCAGCCGAAATCCAGCAGCAGCTCCAGCCGGGGCCCAGTTTGGTACCCAGGGTGGCTGCTCCTCTTCCCAGGGCCGGGAGGGATGAAGGCAGGAGCGGTGTCAAGGCTGGGATGAGGATGCTCAATGCGCTGGCCCCGGGTGAGGCTCGGTTAGGTTTGCCGGTGAGCTGGACACCCATGGGTGCCCGAGCACCCACAGTCACCAGGCTCAGGGCTGGGTAGGTGTCCCCAGCACGCTTGTTATGCAGGATTAAGCCAATTAATAAAAGAGGCCCATAAATCAGCTAATGTGACCCCAGGTGATATTTATGCCTGTCTTACTTCCCAAGGAGACTAAGGATCCAGCAATTTGCTTCCCCTGTTATTTAATTAGCTTTTCCCCCTGGTGACGATGAACCTGGTGTGCAAAGATGCTGAGGGTGGGTCCCCCTTCTGTGTGACACCGGGGCATGGGTGGGGGCACCTGCAGTCACAAGGTGGGGAGAGGTCCTTGATGGGATTTATGGCATGGCAGAAGCCTCCCAGCCACCCCAAATCTGGCTGTAATATCCCCGGTCCCTGCTTCCATCCTGACTGGGCTGGGGGAGAGTAAAACCAACCGAAAATGCTGTTTTCTTGGGGGCAAGATGGGGTGAGGTGGGATGGCGAGGGGGGGGACGTGGCTTTTGCAGGGCAGTGGAGGGTGCTGGAGGGGTAGGGACCTGATAGCGGACGGTTGGGGGAGGCTGGATTGGGGGGTTGCAAATGGCCTGAGGGTCACAGTTACTTTGCATGAGGGTTTTTTTGGGGGATTTCAGGCTCCAGGCAGGGGTGGGAAAAGGATTGGGTTTGGTGGGTTTTGTATATGGTTCTCCTGCTCAGGACTGGGTGGCTGCGGGGAGTATGGACTGGAGCAGCGAGTCAGGTCAGGAAAAAAAGAGAAAACTGGCTCCAAAATACCATTTTTTGTGTGTCTGGGGGTGGGTATGTTGGCATGTGTGTGCCCTTGTGTGTCTTACTCCAACCCAGCCCCGGCAGCATTACTAAACCCTCGGTGAACATAGCTCATCCATCCTCGTTTGGTGACTTCACAGCCTTTCCCGGTGCTAATTAATGAAGGATGGGTCCCGACAGCCCGGGGAGGAAGATGCTGAGGGCGGTGGGTGCTGCATGGCACTGGGTGCTCTTGGGGCAGTGGCTTGGGGTGTTGATGGATTTATGCTCGCTGCTGAAACGCAAGGGGCATTTTTATCAGAAAAGCGAGTCAATACATAAGCAAACATGAAAATGGATGACCCCAGCGCCGGCAATAAACCGCCTTCCAGGCCAAGGGCAAGTCACAGCAGCGCCGGTCACCAGAGGCGATGGGAACATTGGGGTTTTATCCCTCTGCAGCCGATGATTTTTCCAAGCCAGGGGATGAAATCGCTTTGAGAGTGTAGGGCTAGTGTATTTAACTCGGTATTTAACTTTTTCAAAAGCTACGCTTGGAAAACAGACCCTTTGGGGAGCTGCCAAGTGCTGCCACGTCTCCTGCTGGTACTGGTTTTTTTGGTGGTAGTTCTCCACTTCTTCACATCCCCAGCTGCTGGAAACGTGTTTATCTTAAAACACAGATGAGAATGTTTTCCTAGGAGGAAAAAAAAACTGCAAAGACCCAGCGGGGAACCCGGGGTAACGATCGATCGTAAGCTGTTTCCCTCATTTTTTGATCTCAGAAGGGGGTTTTTTAGATCTGGCCCCAGTTTGTGGTCACGGGAGGGCAGTGGCACTGGAGGGTGCTCTGCCCCATGCTGGGAGGAGAGACCCATCCTGGGAGGCTCTGCTGAGCCCCCCTTCCCCCTGCTCACCACAAGCAGCAGGACATCACTTGGGGACATCTCTCCAGCTGTCCCCATCCCTCCCAAAAGCAGCCCCGTGTCGTGAGATGGGAGAAAAATTGTTTTTGCAGGAGCCAGGTGCTGACTCAGCCAGAGTTTGCTCTCAGAAGTCATCCCACCTCTTCCTAGATGCTGATTTTCTTTTTTTTTCTTTCTTTTATTTTTCTTTTTCCTTTTTTCTCTTTTTTCTCTCTTTTCTCTTTTCTCTTTTTTCTCTTTTTTCTTTTTTCTTTTTCCTTTTTTCTTTTTCCTTTTTTCTTTTTCCTTTTTTCTCTTTTTTCTTTTTTCTTTTGTTTCTTTTTTCTTTTTTTATTTTCTCTTTTTTCTTTTTTCTTTCATTTCTTTTTTGTTTTTATTTTCTCTTTTTTCTTTCGTTTCTTTTTTCTTTTTCTTTTTCTTTTTTCTTTTTTCTTTTTTCTTTTTTTCTTCTCTTTTTTTTTCCCTTTTTTTTTTTTCCCTTTTTCTTTGAGCAAAATAAACCAGCAGCGACTCACAGAGGAATCGCAGTCCCTGCTGGTGGCATGCCTGCTTTCTTGAGCCTTATCTTGAAGAAGCAGGCAGGCGGGTGGGTGGGTGGGAGCCTGAGGAGTGGCCGTCTCTCCACCCAGCCTCTTGCCTCCCTGAGTTACCCAGTGTAATCCAGAGGCTTTTATTTCCTTGTCCGACACGATATCAGCAGCCGGCAGCTGGGCCTGGAGCCGGATAGCGATGGTAATCGCCCACCCTAAAATCATCATCCTGGCTGGGAAGGGAGCGGAAGATGCGGTGTCTCTATTAAATCAAACTCGGCTCAGATGAAGCGCTTTTCAATGCAATCCAATTAACTCTTAAATTGAATTGTAATGCTTTGGCTAATATACGCCCCCCGCCCCCCACCAGCACGGCTTCCCCCCCTCCCAACCCCGATGCACGGGAAGGGAGTTCAGCCTGGGTTTAATCAGATAAACCCCCCTTTCTTTGCTGCCTTTCGCCGGCCCAGGTGTGCGTGGAGAGGGGCCGGGCTAAAAATCTCCATATTTCCCTTGGCGCGGAGAACCTGTAAATCCCCCAGCGGTTGGGTTTCCCCAGGGAAACACTTTGATTTTGGAAGCTGAGGGGAAAAAAGACCCAGTTGACCCTCTGGTCTGCCCACCCAGGTGTTGGGCTGAGGATGGGTTTGGGTACTGGGTACCTGACCTGATATCTTCCCCCCACCCCATCTCGCTACCCATGTCCCAAAGGGGTGGGTAAGGTTGATGAGGGGCATCGGGCAAAGCAAATGAAGGCGTCATTATCTCATGATGGTTTCATGAGCTTTTGTTACAGAAAAGAGGGGAAAATGGGATTTTTTCCCTCTGATCTTCCTAAACTGCTGCAGCAATTATTTTTTTTTTCTCAGATATGTAAATCTGAGCTTATCCCATCTTCATAACAGTTAAGGAATCGGGCTTAACACTCATCCAGGGACGTGTCATTTGTCAGGCTGGAGGGAGACTGTGTTGCAGGAGAGGCAGTTGCACTGCCAGGGACTCAAATGCTTCCGTGCTCATAAGTGAAACGAGTTATCCCATCCTCAGCCTCTCTCCAGGGTGTGCTGCTGTCCCCTCCCTGGCCAGGAATGGGGTCTGGCTGTGCCATGTGGGTGCAGCATCCTCTGGCACACCCTATTTTGCGCCATTTTTGGCCCCATGGGCTGCCTGCCTGCCTCCCGCAGAGGTTTATTGCCAGCTCCCTCTCCTCGCGTTGCTCCTTCGCCCATCTGGAGATGAATCGATTCAAGCTAATCGGATACATCAAAGCATCTCGGAGCAATTTGCTAAGTAAATTAAAAAAAAAAAAAACAACCCAAAAAAAAACAACAAAAAAAAAAAAATGGCCTAAGTAAATACGGGAAGGAGGAGGGCGACTTGTTGGGGTGGATGAAAGGCTCTAAAGGCAGGGGAAGCTTCAGAGGCTTGGAAATGATGGGGAGGGAAAAAAAAATAAATTAAAAAATAAATAGTGGGTACCAGGAGTTTCAAAGCTTGCATCGTTTCAGACGTGGATTCCCAGCCTTTCATCCTGGACCCCTGCAGGAAGGAGAGCCGCAGCTATCTCCCAGTGGATTGAAGAAAGGAGGTGCAGGGGAAAATGTTTTCAAATACCCTTAACTCTGCCCCTGTCCTCAGAGGCAGTGCCAGGGTGATGCTGCGTGCAGGGAGTGGGAGCTGGGACACGTGCGGGCAGAAATATAGGACAATCTGAGCAGCCTTGAGTTGGGACTAAAGGCTGGGGATGCTTTTCCAGCCTCTGCAGGTGGTGTCTGAGCTTAGAAAAGCCCTGGCTGAACCCAGTGTCTTCCAGGGCAGGCAGGGAAAGCAGCTGCCCAGCCCGGGTGAGCCAAGTGCGGTCCCGTGCATTATTGATGGAGCAGATAATTGCGTGCTTCCCACCGTCTCTTTGATGAAAAATTGATGGCACGGGACGAGGAATCGAGGGGCTCCATCGATCGACACCGGCCCCTTTGTTTCTTAACAAACACCGATGGAGAGGTGGATGCGGGATGCCGCAGTGGGTGGCAGGCACAGGAGCCTCTTGGGTTTCTCGTGTGTGGGTACCCCAAAAAGGGGACAGGAAGTGTTGGAGCTGAGCACCCCTTGCCCTTAAAACTACAAATTCAATCTTGGGATGAAAGCAGGGTTTGATCAGTGAATTATTCTCTGCTCGGGATCAGACCAAACCCCAAGGCAAGAGCTGAAGCCCGATGCCGCCCGGCATCTCCAAGGCGTTGGGTCCTCAGAAGTTAATTGAGCGTTTGAAACATCAGAGGAGTGTGCTGGGAGGGGAGAGCATTTCCATGACCTCATCCAAGGCATGGAAATGAGGTGCTGTCACCGCCAGAGCCACCCAGCCGCGCTGGGACCCGGCGGTGGCTGTCACCGAGTCCCCTCGTTGGGGTCTGCACTGCTGAGAACATGAGATAAAGCAACGGTGGCTGAAAGTGGGGCTGGGGAGGGAGGGCTGGGGACAGCAGGGGGCTGGTGTCTCCGAGGGCAGTGCAGGCAGGCGGGGGGGATGCTGAAGGGGAAGAGATGCAGACGCCCTGGGGGCGGGGAGCAGCAGAGCCAGCCACCTGCCCCAGGAATGCATTAATTTTGGGTGCAGCTGGGTGGTTTTAGGTTTTAGGTGCTGAGCCACTGTGGGGAGGAGTTGCTAAGAGGAGGGTTGTGTTGTAGCAACAACCGCCAGTGTGCCAGGCTGCCGGGAGCCCCCATGCCACCTAAATCCCTTTGCCGGCAGAAAAGGCCTGGGAAAAACGGCTTTTCCTCATGCTACAACCCCCCAGCATTGCTGTAAGTCCACTGGCCAGGTGGAGACATGGGGACGGGATGTTTGCCCAGGGGTGGCCGAGCCACTGGGGAGTTTGTTTGGGGCACCAGAGCCTGGCAACCCGATGGCGGGCAGGGCTGGCTGCCCGGAGCAGGTGCCGGGGGCACCAGGAGCGGGGATGACGCTGTACTACAGACCCTTCTCCTCCACTGTGAGTGCTGCGGGGCGGCGGGTGGGGATGGGGATGTCACTGCTTTGCTGGTGTCACCAACGGGATCTGAGGACACAGAGGTCCCCATTACAGGGACAGCACATGATTGGGGTTGCTTTTGGTCGTAGCCAGATTTCCTCCCATCCCTCTCATGGTCCATTCATGAGATGATCATAGAATTACAGAATCATGGAAAGGTTTGGGTTGGAAGGGACATTAAAGATCATCTAGTTCCAACCTCCCTGCCACAGGCAGGGACACTTCCCACCAGACCAGGTTGCTCCAAGCCCCGTCCAACCTGGTCTTGACACCTTCAGGGAAGGGACACCCACAACTTCTCTGGGCAACCAAAGCCAGGTGTTTCCAAGTGTCCCCATCCTCAACAGAGGGTCTCCCAATCCCTGTGGCCACACCATGTTGCATCCAAGCCCCAAAGGGCATTGCTTGAAGCATCGCAGCCAGCGATGCCAGAGGTTTTGGGGGCAAGGCTGGATCTTGACCCCAAAGCACGGTGTTTTGCTCCAGGTGAAAGCCAGGAGAGCTGCTCCTGGCCATGATTCCTCTCTGAGGGCTTTCCCCAGCCTGCTCCTCATCCTCACCCTCTGCTCTGATGTCTCCTGCCAGCTCCGTCGAGAGGATGTGTCCCTCCCAGCGGCTGATGCTGTGGCCAGCATCCTGCCTGGAAAGCAGCCATTCCCACGTGGGACGGGAACGCCGCCAGAGGAGCGGAGGTACAGGGGCCATACAAGTTTTGCAGCCCCCTCTTCGCTTCTTCTTCTCATCCTCCTTGGGACAGTTTCCTCCTTTCTCCATTCTCCCCACATTTGCCCCAGCAGCTTCTCCTCCTGCCCCCATCGCTGCCAATCTTCCTTCTCATCTCCTCCAGCCTCCCACCCTCCCTGCACCCCCATCTCCGCCAGCAGGTGCCTTGCCCCCCAGCATCCCAAGCAGGCTCCTGTCTCCTATGGACGGTCGGCTGGTCAAGGCTTTGCCAGTGTTTCACTCTGTCAGGAGCAGTTGACCAAGGGTGTCCCCCCGCTCTCTGCTCCGCAGGTCCCAGGAGATCATCGGGCGCCAGCAGGAGCCAGTGAGTTCTGGGGAGACAGGAGGCATGGGGGGCACTGAGGGCACCAGGGGGACAGCAGTGTCCCCGAGGCAGGTCCTGGCTCCCATGGGGACAGAAGCCAGGCTGCCGTCAGCTCCGCGCTGCCAGTGAGTGAAGGTCTTGGCGGGGGGGAGGGTGTCAGCCCTTGAGTTTGGCTGCCAGGGGCTTTATCTTGGGCATAAACCGAAACAGCAGAT
The DNA here is from genome assembly GCA_008658365.1 of Alca torda. Classification (NCBI taxonomy): domain Eukaryota; kingdom Metazoa; phylum Chordata; class Aves; order Charadriiformes; family Alcidae; genus Alca; species Alca torda. Next base: position 19,954,770 of record CM018083.1, on the reverse strand, counting down.
GGGGAGGAAGGAGCTGAGCCTCTAGCTGCACCTGCCCCCTCTCCTTCCCCCCCTTCCCCAAGGCTGCGTGATGTTGTTGCACCCGCTCCCCGTGCCCTGCCCCCGCCCCCCCCACCAAGGCCATCCCCAAGGCTGGGAGCAGGGGGCCAGGGGAGCTGGAGGCACGTGGCTCTCCCCAGCCAAGGTTCCTGCTGCCAGGATCCTTCTGCAGCTCAGCGTGGCAGGGAAGGATTCAGGAGGCTCAGCCTGAGAAGATGCAAACCCTTGGGGAATTATTTCCCCCCAGCATCACCCCAGCCACACGGGTGCTAAAATAACCCCAGGCTCATCTGTATAAAACGTTCATCCCTCCATTATTCTTCACCACCTCCCTTTTTCTAAAGACCTGCAAAACCCCGTAAGGCTCAGAGCTTGAGGGTGACCGCCCGCTCTGACCCTGCTCCACACCACATCCTTGGGAGAGTTGTTTTCCCATCAAGGGGGCAGTAGGAAGAGAGGGGGAAATGCAGGTTGGAGGGAGAGGTGGGCAGGTGGAAACAAGGTTTGGAGGGACAGGAGAGAAGGATGGATGATTGGAGAAGGATGGACAGATGGACAGACAGACGGATGGATGGATGGTTGGAGAAGAGAAGGATAGATGGATAGATTGGATGGATGGATGGATGGATGGATGGATGGATGGATGGATGGATGGATGGATGGGTGGATGGTTGGAGAATGGAAGGACGGATGGCTAGAGAAGAGAAGGATAGATGGCTGGAGAAGAATAGCTGGAGAAGAATGGATGGGGAAGAGAAGGCTAGATGGATGGATGGATGGATGGATGGATGGATGGATGGATGGACAGATGGACGGACGGACAGACGGATGGACGGATGGGGAAGAGAAGGATGGAGGTTGCAAGAGGAGGGGAAAACCTGGATGTTTCTTGGCTCCTCCATGGTGGGTCTGACTCTTAAGACAAATATCCTCAGCTGAGCTCTTGGTGCTGGAGGGAGCCCTGGCTGGCAGCGGGGTGCCAGCAGCTCTGCTTTGGGCTGGCAGGAGGTAGGCAGTTACCGCTTGGCGCTGAAGCGGATGGCGGGGGATCTCCTGTCCCTGCGCCAGCACGTCACCAGCCTAGAGGTGGAGAATGGGCACCTGTGGCACAGTCTGGCCTCACAGGAGGAGCTGGGCCACACTCTGCTCACCGACGTGGACCTGGACGTCATGACCCGGGAGGAGCTGCTGGATAGGCTCAGTGCGTGATGGGGAAGGGGGAGGTGGAAACTGGGGGAGACCCCTCTCCCTGGCACAGCGGAGGCGACCGCGCCATCCCCTCACCAGGTGACAAGCAGGTGGCACCGGCTGTTGCAGCCACCCTCAAGCTCAAGCTTGTGGCCAGCATGGCGGAGATGAGGAGGCTCAAGGACCGTGTCCAACGGCTGCAGAACGAGCTGATCCGGGTACGGACACTGGCAGGAGCGGGCAGGGGCTGCCCAAGTGATGGGGTAGGAGTGGAGGAGCAGTAGGGGAGCAGGGAGAGCATCACAACATCCCCATAGCCAAGCAAGTGCCTGAGAGCCCCAAATCCCCCACCATGAGGCTGTCCCAGCCCTACAGGCAATGCCCCAAGGCTTGAGGGTCAGCACAGAGGTCCCTGGGGGTTTTTCCCCTTCATCCCCCCAGAAAAATGACCGAGAGAAGGATCTGGTGCTGCTCCAGCGAGCCCACCGGCAGCAACAAGCCACGTTGAGGAGGTACCAGGAGAAGGCGGCCAAGATGAAGGGTTTGGAGGAGACAGTGCGGCAGCAGGAGAAGGTGATTTGGGGGGCATGAGGCTGGGGTGAGAAAGGCAGGTTGGGGGCATGTCTGTGGAGCATATGGGACCCTCTGGCCCATCTCACCCCTCTGTGAGCATCACCTGGTCCCACAACCATGGTGACTGGCGAGATGTGATGGTCACCACAGCCTTGCATTGAGCTGGTGACATGGGGATGGTTCTGCTCTCTCCCAAAGGTGATCAAGGCGATGGAGCGGGTGCTGCAGGAGAAGCTCACCAGGACAGGCAGGAGCCCTGAGAAGCTGGCGGGCAAGTGGTGACAGGGACCCTCAGGGTGGAGCCACATACAGCTGCTGGGCTCTGCTGGTGGCCATCCCCTACTGATGGTTTGCACCATTGGATGGTTTGCGCTGGGGGATCAGAGGAGGTCCAGAGCCCCCCGTTACCCATCCCTGGGCATGAGGGAGGTGGGAGCTTGCTCCTAGCCCCCATCTCTGTGCAGAGGGGGTGTAGGACATGTCCCAGTGGCCACCCCACCCCATCCCACAGGCGAAGCCCTCTCCCGGGAGGTGTATGCTGCACTGCTGGCCGAGAACCACAGGCTGCGGGAGGAGTTGGCGAGGCCCCACTACCCCCTGCCCCCCATCGCCCCACAGCCCCCAGCCTTGCCGGTGAGACTGGGGAAGGGAACATGGGGCTGGGATGGGGGGCAGAGCTGTGGAACCCCAGAAAGCAATGCTGGGGGGTGACCAGGCATGCTGGGGGCATCACCCAGGTGTCATTTCCAGCACTGTGGGGTGATAGCCACCCTCGTGGCTTGCTCCTCCCATGAGCCGGGGGTGGGAAGGGGGGGTTATCTGGTGGTGCTTTTCCCCTCTCCTGCTTGTCTCGTGGCCCACAGGGTGTCTTTGGGGGCGCGGAGAAGCTGTCTCTTCTGGCCAAGCTGGAGGAGGCACAAGCCCGTGGGAGGGTGCTGGAGAAGCAGGTGGGCATCAACCTTCCAGCACCCCACTTGATGGTGGGGGGCCTGAGGTGTCGGGCCAGGGTGGGGGACACCTCTGGCCCCCACATTGTGGAGAGAACCAGCCTGGTTTGGGTCTGTCCCAGCTGGAGGAGGCGGCGAGGAGGTGGGGACGGGAGAAGCAGGATCTCGGCACTCACCTGCTGGAGTGGGAGCACGGATTCCCCCATGCCCCCGCCTTGGTAAGCGCCCAGGGGAGGGGGGGCAGGGACCAGGGCCACCACACACGGGGGTTAGCAGCCGGTGTTTGCTGACAGAGGGTGCTCAGAGCTGTCCCACTGCACCCAGGCAGCTGGTGGAGAGGGGGGGGGTGGTGGTGGGATCTCTATGCCCCATCAAGGGGGATTTGCCTCAGTTTCCCCACAGGACAATGGGCAAGGCGGGAGGGTGGTCCCTAGGTGGGCAGGACCCCCCTCCCCAGCATCCCCAGGATGACACAATACCCCCCCACTGACCCCACACCCCCTTATCGCAGCGCTCTCATCCACAGGGGATGCCTCCAAGGGGAGGCGGGGGTGGATTTGCAGCTCCCCAAGACCTTTTCCCGTTCCCCACCAGAACCTGCCGGCCATCTCCATGGCCCCCTCGAGAAGACCCCAGCCCCTGGCCCCCCTGCCCTAACCCACCCTCCGTGACAGAGACAAAGAAACCAAATGCTGGCAAAAAGGAGCTGGTGCTTTTTCGCATGATGAAATGACAGACTAAATTGGAGGCGAAGCAAAACGTTGGAAGGTGTCAGGGGAGTGTGGCTGCGGTCCCCCGTGTCACCCTTTGGGGGTGACCTGGGGACCCCCAAGAAGCCGGAGGGGTGCAGCAGCACCCACCCACCCCACGGGGGGGTCACAGAGATGGAGTTGCTCGGGTTTATCTCCCCCGTGGCGTAAGCGCAGCCTTGAGCGGGCTGGAGCGAAGGCAGAGATGTGCCAAGCCAAGGCTGTGGCCGTGAAAACTTCCCAGCCGTCCCCCAGATCCCATCCTCGGGGCCGGAGTCTGGCTGTGAGGAGCAGCAAGCACCTGCCGGGCTGTCAGGAACGTCCCCCCAAAACTGGGACCAGCTGGGTGTCACCCAGGAGGGGGGTCTTCATGCGTGGGACTCGAGCGGCCGTAAGGTCAGGTAGATGGGTTTGTCCGGGATAAGGATGAGATCGAACTTGGTCCCGACTTCCACCGCTCTCATGGTTTCGATCTTGAAGTTCTCCAGGATCTGGGATGGAGGATAAAAAAAGCAGATGGAAAACGCCAGAGGTACCAACACCCATGTGCCACCACCTCCCTGGTCCCTTCCAGTCCCCGGTGTCCCATCAGGATGCTCACGTGCATGAGGAAGAGCTGCATCTCCAGCTCAGCGATCCGGCGTCCCAGGCACTGGCGGGGGCCGAAACCGAACCCCAACCCCTTGAAGTGCTTGGGGCCAGCTGCCAGCCAGCGCTGGGGGCTGAACTGCTCCGGCTTGGGGAAGACTTCAGCATCCCGGCCCATGGCGTACAGACCAACCTGCACCAGCGTCTGCAGGGGAAGGATCAGTCCCATGGGGCTGGGCTCCCCACCAGCGGCTCGCGGTGCAGGTCCAGCCTCAGATGAGCCCCACGGATGCTCCCTCCATGTCACCCACCTCCAGGTCCCACCTCCACCCAGAGCCCCGTGTGAAGCGGGTCAGGGTGAGGATGGACCTGGGGGTCATGCTCACCTTGGGGGGGATGCAGTAGTCCTGGAGGATGACCTCTTGCGTGGTGTACCTCTGCAGGGTCACCGCCACTGGGTGCAGCCTGGGGGGAGGACAGGTCCCTCGCACCTGATTTTTGGGACAGCATGGCCCACCCACGTCCCACCTCGATGCATGACTTCCCAGCAGCTCCAGCAATTTGGGGAGGGAAGGGGCTGGGGGTGTTTTTCGGTGGGGGGGGGGGCACGGGGGCTCCTTCTCACCTGAGCGTCTCCTTGATGGCAGCTTTGAGCAACCGGATGGTTTTCAGCATCTTCACCCTGTCCCCCGCTGCTTCTCGCTTGGCGGCCAGGACCTCTGCCCGCAGCTGCTCCTGGACCCCTGGGGACCGTGCCAGCTCAAACATGGCCCACTGCAGTGTCATGGATGTCTGGAGCCGGGGCATAGGAGCAAAGGCTCAACACCAGCCAGGACCTTCTCCCTGCCCAACAACCCTGCCTGCTCCTTACCGTGTCCACCCCCCCCGCCATCATCTCAGTGACGCTGGCCTTGATGTCATCCAAGGGCAACTTGTCCTGCATGATGAGGCTGCAGAGGATGCCCATGTACTCATTGGTGCTCTTGCGTTGCAGCCGCAGGTCCCGGTAGACGTTTTGTATGCATTTGTCCGCTGAGGAGACACGGTGGGCATGGCCTTCCTCCCCCAGATGGAGGAGGGAGGCACCAGATGTGGCACCTTAGGACATTGCTGCCCCACGTCGGTGGCTTTTCCATCACAGTTGTCCCTGCAGCAGCCTGGGACTGCGGTCCCTGCTGGGGGACTCAGGAATGGTTGGGTGGGCACAGAGGGTGGGGGGTCAGGGTGCCTGCAGGAGGGTTGTCCCAGGTACCAAAAGCTCTCCAAGCCCACAGCCCCTCTGGGAGAGCTGCTCCCCTCAACGTGATGCCCATCAGCTCCCACTGCTCCATCTCACAAGCTCCAGATGTGGAAAGCCTTCATGGCCTTGGTGGCCCTGCACTGGGTGATTGGACCCAGGAGAAGGTCTCCACGCTGGTGAGATGAGGCTGCACCATGAAGCCAAGTCCTCGAAGGGACCTTGGGTTACACAGGGAGGTGTGGGTAGGAGGAGCACTCACCCTGGGTGAAGATGGCATCCCAGGACCAGACGTGGTCCCGCCACGTCTTGGCATTGAGGTGGCGGAGGAGGGCGGGTGGCAGGTAGAGCATGGGCGAGGTGGTGTGGAACATCAGGGTGACGGCATCGATGAAGCGCTGTGCCTCAGGGTCCACAAAGTCCTGCAGCAGCCCTAACCGCTCCCCGTACAGCACATGGCACACAGCTGCAAGCACAGCACTCATTAGGGTACCGGGCCAGGACGTCCCCTCTCCCCATCCCCTCCACCCTCCCATGGCCAACTCCAGCCTTTCCGTGGCTCTGGGGACCTGGATTGGCCTCCTGCTGGCTCTGAGCATCACGGGGCCATGGAGACACCCCTTATTGGGTAGAGTTGTCTACCAGTTGATGACCAGTAGATGATAAAACGCTGTTTTATCAGAACTGTTGAGTTGTTCTCTATTTGTCTGGAGAGATAACATCCCTCTAGACCCTACACCTTTGGGGGAGAAGCTGCTTTGCCCGTCTCTGAGGATGAAGCTGGGGGAAACGCAGCGTGTGGCCCATCTCGGGCACCCTGCAAAGAGGTGTTTTTGGGGAGTGACCAGTCTCAGAGGGACTCAGCCCAGGTTTGGGTGTGGGGGACAGTGCCCTGACACTCACACTCCAGGGCAAAGCGGAAGAGCTCGTGGGTGAAGTCGGCCGTCCAGCACTCCCGGCCGCTCTTCCACACCTGGGCTCGTGCCCGCCGGATGAAGTCCTCGCCCACCTCGCTCAGCAGGGGCACAAAACCCTCCACCACCTCCGGTGACAGCACCTCCTTGTTCAGCATCAGGCGGTCCGAGCGCCAGGCCTCCCCTGTCCTGCGGGACACCAAAGTGGGGGGATCCGTCGCATCCCTCCCTATCCACTCCACACACACACACACTCCCCCGCCAGGGATGTCACCCCCCAAAGCACAAGTCCCCGTCACCCTCTTGATGCTCCAGCTTCCCCGTGTGCTGGGGCTACTGTGATAGGACCTGGGAGCCCCATTTTTAGGGAAACCCGCTGTCCCCTTGACTCACTTGAGGAGCACGCCGTAGGGCTTGTTGCGGTAGTCACGGTAAGCCACCCAGGGGGGCACGCTGAAGCGCTCTGGCAGTGTCCCCTCCACCTGGAAGAGGGTGGCGGCGTCCCGGGGGCTGATGATGTTCACGCTCTCGTAGACACCCAGCTTCTCCCTGCCGGGGTGTGGAGGGGGGCTCAGCCCAGCACCCTGACCCCCCCCCCCCCTCCAGACCCCTCCACCTCCCCAGATCAACCACCTTCCCCCAGAACCCTTAAATTCAACCACCCTCCCCCTCACACACCCCAAAAGCCTCTCCCATCCCAGGGGATGCAGTGGCTCAGCACCAGGCAGGATCAGGCCCCCAGGGCTCAGGCAGGTACAACGGGGGGTGCTGGGGGGTTGGGGGGGTGAATAGTCCCTCTCCAGCCCCCTGCCACTCCCTCCTCCCAACATCTGCAAGGTATGAGTGGGTCTCCCCTCTCACCCCTCTCCGTGGCATCATGGCAAGATGAGGTGCTCCAGCAGACCAACCCCCTATTTCCAGCCCCCTCCCCACACCTGGATCAGGGCTGGGAATAGCAGCATCCCGGACTGGAAAGGCTGCCAGAGCTGGGGAGCAGCGGGGAGAGGGGGGAGCTGGGGTCAGACGCCGCCTCACCTGTAAATGGGCCCGAATTTCTGGAACTTGCGAGCCATGATGTGATGGACGTTGTGGAAGCCACCCTCCTGCCAGAAGCGGTAGAGGTTGAGCCAGCCAGCTTGCCAGTCACCGGGCAACTGGTTGAAGGATCGAGGAGTTGCCGGAGGGATGGAGGTGACAACCCCCCTAGCCCGGCGGCAGCCTCCGGCTCGGGCAAGGGGACATCCCCGCAAAGCGCCCGGCTTGGACGCAGCCCGGGCGAGCATGGGAGCGGGTGGCAGGGAAGGAGGCGAGGGTGGCCTCGCTCTTATCCCCCCACCCGCCCCCCCGCCGGCCTGGCTCAAGGTGAGATGCTCTCACCCGCCTCCCGACGAGTCATGGCCGCCCCAGGGACAGGGACAAGGTGCTTTCACCCCGGCAAAGGCGGCAGGCATTGGGGCACGGGGCAGGCAAAAGGGTTTTGAGGAGCATTCTCCTCTCCCAGCCTTGCCGAAGAGGGGGTTACAGGTGACGCCCGGGGTCTCAAGTGGCGTGGGGTGACAAGGGGTAACGCTGGCAGGTTGCCCATGCCACCCCAGTAAAAGCGGGTGCTCTTGCAAGCACATAAAATGAAAATCCAGCTGTTCGGTCTGCAGAATAAATGATAAAAATGACCTAGGGGACGAAATAGCGCGGGTTAGGTTTAATAAAGCTCAGGCCTGATGTGTCACCACAGGAGGGGACAGCCTTGGGGACTGCCTTGCCATCGCCGGGGGTGTCTCACCTCCACCCTCCCCAGGGCAGGGGGTGCTGGGGGTCACGGGTCCCCCCCTTCCTGGGGTCTCCTACCCCAGCGCATCCACTGCCATGTAGTACAGGATCCCCAAACACCCCCCTCTGCCAGGACGGAGAGGCTTTTTGGGGTGTCGTGGCCCCCACAGAGTTGGAGACAAAGGCTCCCACCCTTGAGCATGGTGGCAGACACCTTCCCTCATCCCCAAGCCCACTGACACCCACTCGTGACCAGTTATTAATGGGGTGTGGGAGAGTTAATGCGGAGGGGGGTCACTGGGGGATCCCTGGGCCTTCCTGGAGCATCCCTTTGGGGTGTCCCTGGAGTTGGTCTTGAGGGTCCCTGGGGGAGGGGGGTGTGTGTGTCTCTGGGGTGTCTCTGGAGTGGGAGGAAGATTCCAGGCAGGTCCCTGGGGGTGACCAGGGGGGCCCTGGGGGACAAGATCCCATGGCCTTGAAGGCCTGGAGGAGGAGGAGGAGCTCGAGGAGGGCTTCGCTGGTCTTATGCTGGTTCTAAACCTCTGTCAGTTTGCCATTTCCCCGGGACCCGGCAGGACACGGGGCGGGGGCTGCCTGCGGCTGGGGATGCCGAGCCGGGCTCCGCGGCGGCTGCCAGAAACGGCCACTGGGGGGCGCCCTTGCCCCGTCTGCCGCCACGCGCCCGTCCCCTCCCGAGCCGCCACGCGCAGCCTGTCCCCTCCTGTCCCCCGCGCTGTCCCCTCCTGTCCCACGGTCCCTGTCCCCTCCCAGGGGAAGGGGTATGGTCCCCTCCTGATCCATGATCCCTCTCCCCTCCTGCCCATGGACTCTGTCCCTTCCCAGGCAAGGAGCCTGTCCCCTCGTGTCCTATGGTCCCTCTCCTCTCCCTTGGCACCTGGTCTCTCCCCTCCCGTCCCGAGGTCCCTGTCCCCTCCCGGGGCAAGGGCTCTGTCCTCTCCTGCACCAGCCACCCGTTGCTTATCCCAGCTGCCGTCACCAGCACAAAGATGCCCACCCAGGTGCAGCCCCACACCCTGGGGACACGGTGGCACAGTGCCACCCCACTGTCACTGTCCTTTGGGGGGACCTGCTGCCTCCCCTCTGGCCATGGGAATGGGGGCAGTTCAGAGCAGTTTGGCCACTTTGGTGCTCATAAAACCAAAGATGGCGGCCCAGGGACACAGAGGGACACATGGCCATGTGGCTGATCTCTGCCAGCTCCAGCCCCAAGAGGGGACAGCCACCCATCAGTCACATTTGGTGTCACCCCTGCACCCCCTCTTTCCACCCTCTCCCCAAAGCGTGGGAAGCCAGATCATGGGCTCCATCACCCCGGGCCTCTTCCCCGCATCTCCAAGGGGACCCACGTACACCCTCCATGAGGGCTCTGACCTCCTCCCTCCACACCCCCCCCACCCCAGCAGGTCTCCAAATTTTTGGGGGCACCTCCCCAGCGGCATTGCCACCACGAAGGAAACATGACGGTTTGTCCCCTCTCTGACAGCCCCCAAGGACGATGCTCGCAGAGGAAACTGCCAGCTGCTGCGGAGGAACCGGGGCGGTTGGGGGGCTCCCATGGAAACTGGGGGGGGCAGGAAATAGCTCAAGGGGGGTGCTCAGAAACTATCAGCGTCACTCTTTCCCCAGCCAGCCGAAATGGCAGCCGGGACAGGGTTCTGATGTTGATGGGCCCATCTGTGAGAAGCAAAGCAGGTGGCAGAGGGGTGGGAGGAGGAGTTTCCCCCCCAACCTCCGCAGGCAGCAGCTCACCCACCCACGGAGCCCGTATGACTCGGGTGGATCCCCTCCTATTTTGGGAGCTGAAACGGAGAGTTTCTCCCCTCCCTGGGGGCCTTTTTCCCCACGTCACCCACTCTGGGGACAAGGAGTCCCTCCGGTGGGGTTTTCTCCTACTGAGAGGTGGCATCCGTGGTCGTCACACTCTCACATCCTACCTGCGGGACTTTCCTGGCATGTGTCACGTCCTGAACAAGTGCGGTGACTAATGGTGCGGCCCCTTCACACCTTCCCCCCCGGTAAATCACATCTCCCAGAAGCTGCTGAGATACCCCGCAGCTTTCTGCTCCGGGGACACCAGCCCCAGCTCCAGTGAAACCCCAACATCCCTGGAAAATCCCCCTCCTCCACCACATCCCTCAGGCACCTGGGGCTGGGAATGCCTGGACCACAGTGATTTAGCAGAGGAAAGGTGTTTTGCTGGAGCAGCTCATCCTTTCCACATCTCTTTCCCTCCCCCCCCCTCCCCCGCCAGAGACGATGGGAACCAGCTGGGATGGGGCTGACTTCAGCCAGGGGAATGCTGGAAGTGGATCTTGTTTGGGGGCAAGGGGAGAATAAAGGGACGGCATCACATCGCTGGGATGGAGAGCATGAAATGCGTGGCCGGAAAAACGGCATGGAGCTGACTGCATTGCTTTCGTGCCTTAAAAATACAGCCCACATCCATATGTGGACACACACTGCTTGGCTTCCCCACCGATCGCACTCATCCTTTGAGAAAAACGGTGGTTTTCAGGATTTTTTTGACAAGCTCTTCTCTTTTCGGCAGTGATTTCATCCTGGGGTCTTTCCCGCTCTCCCCGCAAATGAATCCATTCATTGCGAGCTTTCAGCTCCTGCCCATGAGCAGGTGGTTGGGGAAATTTTCAGTAGTAAAACTCCTGCCCAGAAACCCCCTGTGATTCAGTTCAGGCCTGGAGGGGAGGGGGGAAAAACTCATTTTCATAATATTATGTTGAAAAGGAGAAAACTTACAGTTGAAAACAGACCCTAGCCACAATCAAACAGCTTTTGCTGGAGGGTTTCCCCCCGGGAGCAGAGAGAAGGGGATGATCTGGTGTGTGTTGGGCAGCATCCCTGAGGATGCTGGGGACACCCAGACCAGCTCACGGAGAGGACAGACCCAGCCAGGACAAGCTTTAATCTGAAATAGGGGCAATTCCAGCTCATTTTTATTATCCTGCTCCATTAAACTGAATCGCCTCTCCCTAATTTATTGCGCACAGTCCTCAACTTAAAAATTGCTGGTCTGATGCCTGGATTTTGGGGTCTCCATGGAGCTGGGATGGGATGTCTCACCCTGATGGGACGCATCCTTTGGCTGTGACGTCCCCTCGGGGATCTCAGGGTGGAAGCTGATGGCTGGAGGGGAAGAGCTTTTGCGTGTGCAGCTGTGAGGAGGAGGAGCGTGGCCACGTGGGAGGAAGGCACGCTGGTTTATCCCGGGTTTAACTTCCTCTAGCATCTCCTGGGTCGTCTCATTTCCAGTAAGTGGCTGGATTTCCCGCTCCCATCTCTCGCCCTGGCTGGCCCCCGCCTGCCTTGGTGGCGTAGCATCCCCCACGTCACATTCCCTGTGCCCCAGCATGGATCACCGGGAAAAGGAGGCCAGCACCGTGCGCAGACAGACAGACACCTGCCCAGGGCTGGTTAAATCCCCAGACCCTCAGGGAAAAGGAGGGGAAAAAAAGCTGCAGGGCAGCAAACAACCCCTGCAAACTCAGCTGCCACATCAGGGACAGGAGAAACAGGTTGGACAAAGAGGAAAGGGGGGTGAAGGCAGCCGGGAGTGAGATGAGCGGGTGGCAGACGCATGAGCCCATGCCCCAGGGGAAGCAGGTGGTGACACCAGCTGCATCAGGCAGGATGGGCAGGACACAGTGGGTGATGGCACGTGGGAATGCCACTGGGCCAGCTCCAGCTCTAACAGCGGCTTGGATGTGACCGGGAAGGGCAGCGTGTGCCGGACCGGCTGAGCCCAAGCTAAGAAAAACACCAAGAGAGGACTAAGGCTGGTCAACGGGGAGGATGGAAGATGTTACCTTGGTGTGGCAGGATCTCTCCATCCCTGGGATCCCAGCTCCTGTGAAACCAGGGGTGGATATCAGGTGGCGATTCCAGGCTCCAGCCGGCTCCTTTGGGAGTTGCTTTGTACCCCCACCCTGCCAGGAAAGGCTGCCCAGGGGGATGCTGTGGCTGGAGACAGCTTCCCAGAGGAGTCTACAGGCAGTGCATACCCTAGATGCTTGTGTGGAGCAAGGAGCTGCCCAGAAAGCCCCCCGCAGCCTGGGCTTCATCCCCAGCAGTGTGGGCAGCAGGGTGAGGGGGGGATTCTCCCACTCTGCTCTGCTCTGGGGAGACCCCCCTGCAGTGCTGCCTCCAGCTCTGGGGCACCAACAGCAGAAGGACACGGAGCTGCTGGAGCGGGGCCAGAGGAGGCCCTGGAGACGCTGAGAGGGCTGGAGCCCCTCTGCTGTGAGGAGAGAGCTGGGGGGGTTCAGCCTGGAGAAGAGAAGGGTCCGGGGAGACCTCAGAGCCCCTTCCAGTCCCTAAAGGGGCTCCAGGAAAGCTGGGGAGGGACTCTGGATCAGGGAGGGGAGCCATGGGACGAGGGGGAAGGGTTGTAAACTGGAAGAGGGGAGATTTAGATGAGATCTGAGGAAGAAATTCTTTGCTGTGAGGCTGGTGACCCCCTGGCCCAGGTTGCCCAGAGAAGCTGTGGCTGCCCCATCCCTGGAGGTGTTCAAGGTCAGGTTGGATGGGGCAGGGAGCAACCTGGTCTGGTGGGAGGTGTCCCTGCCCATGGCAGGTGGGTTGGAACAAGATGATCTTTAAGATCCCTTCCAACCCAAACCATTCTGTGATTTTAAGCAGGCAGCCACTGTGGGGTTTCTCACCAGCTCTCGCCTCTGATGCAGGCAGATACAGGATTTCCTGGGTATATTGTCCTGCCCAGCAAACCCGCCCCCCACAGCAGCCTCCAAGGCTGCCAATGACGTCAGAGGCAGAAATAGCCCCCAAAAACAGTGCTGGGAAAAAGCTCAAATGCTCTCGATGCTTTTGTTTCAGACATGTGGCTGTCTCCCCCTCCACCTGGGCTGGAGGAAGCCTGGAGAAGCCAGTACTTGGCCTTCCTGTGTGTGCCCGCTCCCATCGAATGAAGGGTCCCAAAATAACTCACTCGAACAATGTGGCCATAGGGGGGGGCGAGGGCAGCGAGGTGTTGGCTTTTCCTGCAAAGCCCGCGATAAAAACCCTCAGCGCACGTTATTTGCTCAGCAGCCCCGTGGTTTTTGGTTCGTTGTATCCATCGGAAACAGGCAGTGGCCAGGGGAAACACAGCTCAGAATAAAACACAGCCTGAAACGTTCAGCCCTTGCTGCTTTTCTCAGGAAATTTAGCAAAAAGGTCTGTGTTTTTTGTCCTGGATGTTCCCAGGGAGATGGGGGACCATGGTCTGGGGGGGGTCTCTGTGCTACCCAGGGCTGCCACCATGGTGCTTGCTCTGATGCTCTCAGCCTGATGCTGAGGCAAGAAAACCAACCCAGGCAGCCGAAACAGTGTTATCGCAGCCCTGTGCCCCAGCTCACGGCAGCCGACCCCCTCCAGGGGTGGAGTTCAGCATCGCCTTCCCAGCCCTCTCACTCGCCTCTGCCCCGGGCACCACCAAAAACTTGGCGTTTGGGGTTTTTAGGAGCTTTGGTAAAGCTTGGCAGCGGCGGAGCCGGGAAATCCAAAGATCTCGGCGTCCGCATGCAGCAGGCGGGCGATAACGCCTGGGTGCCGGGTTTCTCTCCCTTCCCGTCCTTGGACGAGCTCCTCGCCTCCTCCCACCACTGAGTTTGGGGTGGGGGGGGAAGGAAGGATGGCTGCCAGAAATCACACTTCTTGTTTTAGCTCTGCTGAAACCCGCCTGCCTTTCGGGCTCGTTTCTCCTTCTTTACGTCAAGATGCCACTACCGCATATGCTGCTGGCGGGAAGTTTTCTGCCAAAGCCGGTGCTAAGAAAGGAATAAGGCAGGGGAGGGCTTTCACTTGCCGCTGCCAATTCCCCTCTGCAGATCTGGGACCTGCAAATCCTGGGTCGGGACCTGTAGCACAGGTCCCAGGGGACAAAGACGCCCATCGTCACCGGCCCTGGTCCCCCATCACCTCCGATGCTTTAAAATAAAAGGAGCTCACCAGTGCATCGCTGCAAATTGGGGCTGGAGCTCAGGGGGCTCCTACCCAACCGGCAATAATGAATTATTTTCCAATGTTACCTGCAGGAATGGGCCCAGCAGCGATGACTAAAAATAATGCAGAAAAAGGAAGCTGGGCAGGGGTTTAGATGAAGCTGCGACCCTTTGAAAGTCCTGCTCCGGGTCTGTTGGGCTCTGCCTTTGTGCCAAGGTGCTTTGATGGAGGGTTTGAGAGAGAGAGAGTGGGAAGATATTGTTCTCTCCTGCTTCCGTTGGCATGTTTTAAAAGCTTTTCCTATTCCCTCCATCCCAAGCCCAGCCCTTCCCCCCCACCCCTGGCATTGGGCTGGGGCTGCTGCGGGAGGCAGGAAAGACATGGAAGAGGGTGAGGGGACCCCATGGTCATGGGTGACAAGGGACAGAGGAGACCCCAGCCACTGTGGCAGCAGCATCCCTCAGCTCCTGGTGAGAAACACGGCACTCGCCTGCTCTTTTCCATTCTTTATTCCACATTCTCACTTTGGTCACAACCTCTGAAAGGTTTGGGGGTTTTTTTGGTAGTTGTTGTTTTCTCTCTTCTGTAATTTGAACCCACTTTCTATAATATTATAAAATTATACAAGTACAGTAATCGCCAGTCAATAATAAATAGGTATTTGTTAGTTCACAAAGTTAAAGTGCTTTGAGAAGGGATGTAAGAAGCTCTATCCTAGATTTGGGGGGGGATGTTCTTGGAAATGTAGTGCAGTAGGAAGCTCTGGCCTGTTGTCCCTAGTTTGTGGTCACAAGAGGCACGTGGCACCTCTCCCCCTTGCCGAAAAGAGCACCTCAGGCACTCCTGAGTGTCTCCGAGCAGGCACCAAGCAGGAGCTGTGCCAGGTTATTGGAAGCATGAGATAACAATGCCCACTGTGTTCCACGGCCCGAAGCTGGAGCGTTTCCGCCGTCAAGAGGGCTGGGAAAGGTTTGGAGAAGGTGTGGGATCGCTCCCAGCACACAAGCGCAGGGAGAGCATCCCGGTTTTTCACAGTTTAGTCTTGCACGGGGACCTCAAAGCCCAAGGGAAGCAAACCCTGGTCCTCCCCTGTCCCCTCAGTGCGAGGGAGAGGGGCAGATCTGCCCCGGGCAGTGGGGTGACAGCCACAGTCCCCCACCCTGAGCCCGTGGGCATCGCCCTGAGATCGGCAGCCTCTTTCCCTGAGGAAGCCCAGTCCCTCTCCTGGAGGAGAGGTGCTGGGAAGCAGGAGCTGCCTGCTCCCCACAAATAAATGCCCTTAGCTGCCTGCAGAGGATTTGTGCGTTTAAAAACTTCCTTCTAGGGCCTCCTGGGTTGGGTTTGGGCTCTGCTTCCACTTTCTCTCCCTGTCCCCTTCGGTCTGTCCTTCCCCACACCCCAAATCTAGTCACCTTCCGAGGCTTTTCCATGCAAAATGCTACCTTTGTACCTGCCCTTGGCCTTGCAGGTTTTCCAGTGCTTGTTCCCAATCTCCCTCCCACATCAAAGCCAGCTGTAAAAATAAAATAATAAATAAACCAAACCCTAAAACCCTTCCAGAGCCCAATTCTCCTGACCTGAAGGGGACTCACATGTGACACTGGGAGTGTTCCAGCTGCTTGCCAACCTAGACAGACACTAGCCGCTAAAAAACTTGGGAGGCATCAGTCCCCACTTGGAGCGAAGCACAGAACAACCAGTTAGAAAGGCCAAGGGCTGGCTGCTCCTCTTCATCACATGCACGTTCCCAAAGAGAGGAGTCACCATGCCCTGAGGATCAGTGCATGCACATCGGCAGAAGTCCCCTGAATGTCCCCACCCAGGGGAGGCTGAGGATGACAACCAGTACAGAGCTACCAGCACAGGCTTGGGGAGAAGGTGACACGCTGCTAGATACAGCAAACCACCTCCTTCCTCCCCGTCCCCAAACCCTGCTCCATCTGGCCCTGCTGTGGCATCTTCCTCACCATGACTCTTCCACCAAGGCCAAAGACAAAGGGGCCGCTGCTCAGGATCCCTTTTGGGACAGTCAAAGATTAATGTCCAAGGAGCGATTAAGAGAATGGGGATCTCGCCTCAGGAGCAAGTGCAGGAAGAGTTGCAGCAGCCAGGATGGTGGGAACACAGTCTTGTCGTGTTCAGTGGAAAAGCTCCACCAACACCACCATCAGGAGCAGCTGAAGCCAAGAGCCAAACGTCACGGTGGCCTGGCCCTTCTGGGACATGAACCTGAGCTGATTGACCAGGCGCTCCTTCACCAGAGCTTGCTTGAAGCCGTCCTCCTCCGAGATGCAGACGTAGTGGCCGTAGTGAATGTGGCTCACGTTCTGGATGAAGTGCAAGCAGTCCTGCTGCGGGTGGGTGGTGTTGCAGGTCTTGATGAGGCTGTTGTTGTGGTACCAGTTGTAGGTGGCATAGTGGGACTCGATGGGACAGTTGAGGTAGTAGCGGGAGAAAGGGACGACTGTGATGTTCTGATAGTCATCTACTGGAAGAGTTTGAGAAGGCAGGGATGAGACAGGACCGTCCAGGATCTATGGATTCCCCCTCCCAAGTCTGGAGGGAAGAACAGTTGGGTCGATGGGGACATGTTACACTGCCATTTAGTGGTAGGGCCTGACCCACGCCTGGCGAAGTCCATGGGACTCTTCTCCCAGGACATCAGCAAATACCGAGTTAATGCCCTCTCACCCAGCTCAAATACATTTATCTAGCGATTAACTCCAAGCTGAGACTTGCTTGGTGTCTTGGTTTCAGCGTGATCATTCCCAGTTCCCCAGCAATGAGTTGCAACACCTGGCACGGCCCATACAAAGACCTGAGAATCCGTCACCCTGCCCCAAACACCCCCTGGATAAATGGCCTACAGCTCAAAACCTTTACATACCTTCCTTAATATCCCCCTTCTGGCACTTTCCTCGCCACGGGTCTAGGTTCAGGTTCTGATGTACCTCCCTAGCAGATGGGAACAAGCATTAACAAAGTTAGGGAGGGAAGCAGCGCTTCAGTGGATCAGATAAGGAAGAAAGTTTAAACACCTGCTATTACGTGGGTAGGGGAAAAAACACACCCCACACCCCCCCACTTAGGAGGCTGGTGGGTGACAAACATCCGTCTCACGCCGCAGCTCACCACAATCAACTGCTTTAAACAGCATCCAAACCAGCAGAGTTACACATATTTCTAACAGCCAAAGAGGGGCTGGGTGCTCAAAACCCATTGACCTCACCCTCCCCAGAGCAGGGGTGCTCTGGGAGGGACAATTCCCTGCAGGGGCACAGTTTTTGGGGACAGCACAGACATCTGTGCTGTTACTGCCTGGACACAATGGGCTCATCTCATCTGTGATGGGCAGATGGCCTCAAAACCATGTGAGGCCCTGGCCAGGAAGGGGAATACCAAGGCTCTGGGTATTTCTGACAACAAAGCAACCAGCTGAAGGTGATGGAGAAACAGCAAGCTGTCGGTGCCACATACCGGTTTAGATAAACTGACTGACAACTCCCGTTGAACCACCCACAGTATGGGTCCCTTGCCAGCAAGCAGCTGTCACAGTTGTTGCGATACAGCCTGCACATGTCCATGGGTATCTCCACGACTTTATCTGTTGAGCCAACGTACAGCACGGCCTGCAGGAGGAAAGCAGAGGGGTTGATCATCCCAGCACTGCATCCCAGTGCCACCTTACGAGTGTCCAGCACTTCTCCTGCAGCTTCACTGTGATCCTGGGGTAGATTTCACCCAGAGAGCAAACAGCCACGTTCTTCCCTCGCCTCCAGGAGAGCTGGTGTCGGAAAAGCTCCTTTGTCCACTGGCCTGAACAGACACAGAGCTACCCAGGACCAGGGACATCAGCCCAGCTGTTAGGATTTAAGCAAAGGATGCTGTGGGACCACCCACAAGCCCACCCAAGAGGCTACTTCCATATCCAGGGGCTGTCATTAACTCATCAGTCCCTGCCTCCCCTGCTGTCTGCTTTTAATGCTGCAGCCTGACGAAGCAGGCAGAGACCCACCCTCTTGTGGTCCACGATCATGGACTGGATGGGGTCCTTCTTTGGGAACACCTGGAGCTCCATGATGTTCTGCACCCCATCTGGCAGCTCCACGATCTTGTGGATGGATCCCTTGTCTGGAAAGAAAGAGGGGAGAGCCCCAATGAAGCACACTGAGAGTGGAAAGGCTGGGCAGAGGGGCTGCGGCCAGCGGGGGGGAAGCCAGGCAGAGAACCAGCTCTGCCTCCAGCCCTCACTGTGGCAGACAATACCCACTCTGCAGAGCCAGGCTGGACTGGATTCCTGAAACCAGCCATCCAGCGCAGACAGGATCTTTCTCAGAAGCAGCCTGCTTGCTCTGTTAGGAAACCGTCCCCCAGACAGCAGTGTTTCCCACAGCAGAGCCTTGTCATCCTCCCGGCCAAGAGCCACGAGGAACCCCTTTCCCATCGCCCTTCAGGACCTGGCTGTGCCCGCTTTGATCAGCTGCGCTGTAGCAGCCCCAGCAAGAAAAACCAACCGCTCTCGAGCTGCGCTCCGCTTTGATCACTGGCCTGTCCTTGCACAAGCCTCATCTCACCACTCGCCTGAGGCTGAAACTTGGGGTTTTTTGCCTTTCTGTTTTTCTAATTAAACTGACTCCCCTTCCTGCTTAAATGACTCCAAACTGGTGATTTAAGAAAATGAGTCAGTTCGGTGGAGGGGTGGAAAGACAGATCCTGAGGGAACAGGGCTCAGGAATGCTCATTGTTAACCTTTTTTTTTAGTACTCGCATGGTTTCCCCTTCCCAAATAGTCACTCCCTTCTCCACCATCACCCAGAGGGAGGTGAAAGATGTGACCCCAGGTCAGGCAGGGATTAGGACCCACCAGGTGCTGGCTCTTGCCTCTGTGCCTGCCTCAGCAAGGGTGGGCAGCTGCCTTGCCAAGCCCTGCATCTTGCAGCAAGCTCCCTGGCGGGACTCTGCAAGGCATTAGCTGCATTTAAGCTAAGATTTTTGGCATGCGTGGGCCTTAATCCAACCCAGGCCACCTACTGAGAGCCGTGTGCATCTTTTTAATCACAGATTAGGAAATAAAAGCCCCAGGAAATCCCTCCAGAAGTGCCAGTGAATAAATCCCAGCGCAGTGCAGAAAAAGGGTTGAGCCCAGCTGTAGGGAGCAAGCCTGGGGAGGTAGGCAGGCAAGGGAGGGAAGCGCTGGGGCTAGGGACCTTTGCACCTTCTAGGCAGCTGCCTGACTGAGCACACCAACTTTTTGCTCTGCCATCTTCTCCACCAGCACTGGCCCAGCGCTGCAGCATCTCCGGGTGGTGATCAGCCGGCTGTGTCTCCAGCCAGAGGCGCTGGCCTCTCAGGAAGCCTGCGCTGCTGCACTAGAGCAAGCAGGGACAGGAGATGACACAGCAGGTCCCTTTGCAAAGGGCTTCTGCTTGACAGTGTGAAGCTGCACCTGGGGAGAGCTGTACTACCCTCTCCCCTACCCTAAAAACCTGAGACCTACCACAGGCTGAAGCTGCCCAACTGGGCAAATTCCACGTGCTGGGATTCTGCTTTCAGCCTGTCTTTGCCTATGCAGCCAAACTGGATGTATTTAGCTGTACTGGGACTTGGCAGCTCTTTTCTGCTTGACAAACATACACCAAGCTGGGAACACAGGCCCTTGCTTTGCTCTGCACTGGGGGTCTCATCTGCTCCCCCCGGGTTCCCTGCCCTTGAGGGGAAAGCAAACTTTGGGCATTTCCCAAGGGAATGGTTCCCAGTACCTGTTGCCAGATAAAGCACGTTGTAGCGGCGCCCGTCACCCACAGAGACCTCATGCACCCCAATCTTCTGGTAGCGGTGCTTGTTGTGGAATAAGGGGCTCTTGGTGGGGGAGAGGGGCTCCACCCGGTCCTCCACCTCTGGGTGGCTGTCGGCTATCTTGAAGGTCTCACTTGGGGTGTGCTGTCCGGAGGAAACGCACTGCAGCAAGAAGGGAAAAAAGCCACCATCGGAGTCAGACAGGTCCCCAAGGATGAGGCTCGAGGGCAGGAGAGCAATACAGGCCTCAGCTCCGATACCCTATCCCAGAGGAGGATGCCCACCAGGCATGGTGCACAAGCCTGCCCTGGGGGTAAACACAAGCCCTGGGGCTGCTGTGATTGTGCTGAAGCCAGCTCCTACCAGCAATCTCCCCTGCAGAAGTCACAGTTGAGGAGACTCCTGCCCTGTCACCCCCACAGAGGCTTAGGGGACCCTCTCCCCACCCTGCTGTTTGCTGCCAGGTCAGTGGCGCACCCCTAACAGCAGGGCTGGGCTGCAGGTTGGCTCCGTGAAACCCGCAAACACAAGGCAAGACATTGTTCCTCCAGCTTCACACATGAGAGCTCACAGATCCATTTGCCCAGGCACGTAAAAGCCTCTCTCCCCTTGCTTCCTATGAAGGTGTTGGACTTTATCCAATTTCCTTTTATTTCCAGCAACAAAGCTCAGATCCTTCCTGCAGTGCCTCCAACCTTCCTCACTGCCCCAGTTCTCACCTGGCTGCTCAGTGGTGGGACCGTCCCCTCACCTGACCCAGCTACTCTGACAATGGCAGTGGCAGAGCAGGGACCAGCTCTCCTGGCCTCAGGAGGCCTCTCCACTTCATATGGGCATCTTTTACCACTCACTTACCTGCCCAGGCTTGATCTCTGGATTGGGACCATTATAGCCTTTGAGTTTGGACGTCCGAAACACATTGTCAATGTCTCCAAAGGAATAGACGCAAACGGCAGAGCTTCCCCTGCAGACAACAAGACAAAGAGAGGGTCAGGGAGACATTGGCCATCACCTCTGCACCTGGGGCATAGCTGTGTGCATCGTGCCCTTGCTGACCATTTCCACTCCGGCTGTTTTCCACCCACGTGCCTGCCAGAGAGACTAAAGGGCTGAAAGAAAGGATTTGGCCCATGGGACAGGACATCCCCCCGTTTTGCAAAGATCCTCACCAGGTATTTGTGAAGAGCCCATAGACTTTGGAGTGCCGCCAGTTACTCGCAGGGGCAAAGAAGACATCTTGCAACCAGTTGAAGTTGCCCTTGGTGACTGAGTCAACACAGATCAAGCTGGCCTTCAGGAAGGTGGTCCACTTGGAAGCAGAGAGTGAACTGGTTCCCCCTTTATCTTCCTGGGGGAAAGGGAAAGCAGGGAGTCAGGGTTTGGCAGAGAAGAACACAGAGTCCCACCCTGTCCAGCATCTTGGATGGATGACTGGGGGATGCTTTGGAGATATATTTGATGCTGGTCACTGCAACAATGATGTACCCTCTCTAACATCCCAGCAAGACAGAACAGGGCTTTCTCTGCCCTACAGGCAAGTTGGGAGCCAGAGGTTGGGAAGGCCAAAGGACAGGGCCTTAGCCCACACGAACTCTGTGGCAGAGGAAACAACTGACTCAGAGGGGGCAAATCATGTGCTGATTACACCAGGTCAGCTAGCATGTCCATTTGCCACCCCTGTAACACTCCTGCCTCCCCACCACACACTGTTCCCATGGTACCTTACACAGCTGGGCCACTCGGGAGATGTTTCTGGGGGCCTCGGGACTCTTGTCTGGGTTGTCTTCACGAAAGAAGTAGTAAATCTTGTCCTGGTGAGGCTCTTCATGCCTTAGTGTGGTGGCTTTGACAAACTGAGGGTCTGAAAAGGGGAAGTGAGCCATCAGAAAACCTTGGCCTGAACACACACATTTCATCTGAAAAGCCACCAGTGGGGACCAAACCACTCAGTCTCAGACAAGAGGGAATGCAAACACCATCTGTGCTCCAGGCAAAGGACAAGTCTGAGCCCATCCTCTACACCTGACTGATGCATCGCACTAACAACCGCCCTTCGTGTGCCACCTTCCCAGGGGGTTCCCCTTCCTCTCCCTCCTGCCCAATTCCACGCGCCCGTACCCTTGCAGGCCAAGTCCCCAGAGCCCGGTGAAGCCTCAGTTGCTGCCTCAGTTGCTTAGCAGCAAAGGAAACCCATTCTCCCTTCTCACGCAGCAGAGCTATAATCATACTGGAAGACTTCCTCAGTGGAAACAAGCTGCACTGTTGTTTGTGTTTGCTGTGGAAAACCCAATGATGCTCTTCCTATTAATACACCGCTGCCACAAAGGGCATCCCCAGCAGCAGCAGGGTCCCTCTGAGCATCGCTAGTTGGTGTCCCTGAGGCAGGGGGTTCTGTGTAAGTGTGGGATTGGCCTCGTGGGACTGGGTCTATCAGGTTTCTTTGCCGGTGCCCTGGCTGCCCCCATCCATTGCCCTGCCTGAACAAGTCCTGTTTTTTCCTGGTGTCATTTTGATTTGATTTTTTCTTTGGCCAGGGTTTCAATAATCTCCCATTCACCAGTGTCACTGGGGAGGTTCGGGTGAAGGCAACATAATAAGCTCATAGAAATTAAGGAGGGTCCTTTCTATTCCCCACCCTGTCCCATGCACAGCCCAACGTGTTCCTGCCCCAGGGTCTCACCCTGGCTGGGGATTTGGAAAGAGTCACTGCCCAGAGTAGAAGTTGTTCTTCCTGTTTCTACCACATGGCAGCTGATGGGCACCTTTACACAACCATATTTCCTTCCAGCATCTGACAGGGGACTTGCCACCCTTTTCTCTCCATTTCCCCATCTCCTCCCCCCGAGCACAAGGAACTCACTTGTTCAGTTGGTTTGTCCCAGAAGCAAAGAGGTGAAATTCCCCCAGGTGGCAGCAAGAGAGCTGCAGGGAGCTGCTGAGTCCCTCCTCACCAGCATTGGTGAGGTCTAGTGGAAGGTGGGTTGGAACTACATGACCTTTAAGGTCCCTTCCAATCCAAACCATTCTATGATTCTGTGATTGCAGATGGGGACCAGATCAGTTCTCTCCAAAGCTCTAGGGGTGACCAAACCCAAGCAAGAAGCTCTGGAGCTGCACCCCAGCTGGGCAGAGAGGATGTAGCGCTCCACGCTGTCCTGTGTACTTATGGCCCACAGTTGTGGACTGACAAAGAGCCCATTTTATCTACCTGGTGTGTTCCACGCCTTCAGGATCACTCCCATACTCACTCTGCATCACTGTGTCGCTTGTGTAGAGCTCTCCACCACCTCTCACTCGTCGAAAACGAGGTATCTTGCCATTCTGCTGGCTCTTCTTGATGGTGGAGTAGATGTCGTGACCTGTGGGATAGGAAGGCTCATTTGCAGCAGGCTGTTTCCGGAGAGGACAGAACAGTTTGTGAGAAGAAAACAAAGAACCAAGAACTCTCTGGGCATGTGAACTCACAGAGATGGTGGATGTAGGTCAAGAAATCCAGTCCTCTGCCTAGGACTGAGCAGGCCTGGCAGGACTCCCCCAGTCCTTTTCCTTAAAGAGTGGCAGGGGCAGATCCTTGCTCTACCTCTGGGAAGGATCCTCATCTGTCCCTCTGCCAGGCCCAGAGCAGTGGAGTTACTGCAGGACCCACCTTCCCCGCTGTTTCCATTGCACTCCACCCTCCCACACAAAGACTCAACCCCCATGCCCCGGACAGGAATAAACAAACTTGTGCCATGCTCTGTCCTAGAACAATGAGCATTTCAATGAGGCAAAAGCAAGAAGCGCTAAGGCAAATCGCCAGCTAGAGCAGACAAAGCCCTTGGAGCAGCCTCAAGGTGCCTCCTTTTATGAGAGAGAGCCCAGCCTTCTCGCACAGCGCTACGACTGAAAATATGCGAGGTAGTCAGACTTACCGTCAACGACAACGAGGGCATTCGAGTCAGGGGTGAAAGGAGCAATGCCTCTCCCATCCCACGAAGTGCTCTCCTTCCTCTGCGTCTGGGGAAGGATAGAAGTGGCCCCGTAGAAATGTGGTAAGTGCAGGGGAGCCAGGTGCCCACATCCACCCCTGGGGTAGGAGGAAAGCAGCTCTCCTTGGCTGGCATAGCCCAAATGAGGGAAGGACACAGCCCACCTTCTACCTCCAGAGCCACCCCTGCAGGTAGGAGATGAGGAAGGGCGGGCTATGAGAACTGAGCACAGAGGTGGCATGTATGGACCCCTGCTCGTGGGGGCTGCCCCATGTTGTCACAATAAGCAGCCCAATTTGGGCATTTCAGTGCACTCTGAGAAAGAATGAGGTACAAATCAGGGTACCATTTTACAGATGGTGCTAGCAACAAACAAAACATCAAGTGCTTTGCTCTGATGGCCGTAACATACCAAGTTCCAGCAGGTAGGAGCGCAGGCACCGGTCCCACACACTAACATCCCATCTCCGTACTTCTCCACTAACGTGAGGTAATTTTTATTGTCCTCCTGCGAGAGAAAGGAGCGTGAGCAGCTGTGAATGGCAGAGCACAGCCCCGCAGTTCCAAGCCCACAGCACTACCAAGCACATTGCTATACTTCTTCCAGACTTTTTCAGGGGTTTTGAAGCCAGAGGAGGAAACCAGGATCATATCTCATATGATCTCCTGCTCCATAGGCACTGGAGATCTTCACCCAGAGAGAGCACGTGAGGAGCATACACAGTTCCATCCCCAGCAGCCCTCCAACCCAACTCCTCCTCCAACCCTCAATCATCCAGCTTTTCCACCATAGCTAGGACCTACCAAACTCCCGGGCATCATGCACTGTCCTTCACTTTTCACCGGGAAGTCTTCCTAGGATAAAAGAGAGAGAGAGATGCTTTAATTCCTTCCCTCTAAAAGCCAACTGATATGGGCTCAGCCCCATGCACTACATGCTAGTCACTCTTCACACAGAGCAAAGCAAGAACACCATCAAGAAGATCATTAAACACTGCAACGCAGCCCTTTTCCCCACCTCAGCATTTGAAAACCTTTGGGGAAGCTGGGCTGGATCTCTCAGGCCCTCAGGATGATGAGGGGAAGCGGGGATGCAGGGCCAAAGCAGCAGGCATGACTGGCAGCCAGCTTGGGCTGCTCTCCAAAGGATTTTGGGAAAGGATCCGTCATTGTGGGGAATGGGTGTTCAATAGTGGGTGGTGGTGTTCAAGGATTGGAACGCATGAACTACACTATTCCTGGCAACAAGAAGGGAAGTTTCTGGGCCCAAATCTCAGCAACCAACTTGTTTGAGAAGGACAAGAAGGGGTCACAAGAAAGTCAAGTGTCCTGGAGGTTTTCCTGCTGTATTAACTCAGTGCCCAGCCGATCCAGAACTTTGAGGAAAAGCAGCCTGGGCTCCGACAGTGGAAAGGGATGGGAACATAGCTTCTGAGCGTCGCTTCTCACGCTAAAAAAAGGGTCCTCCACTGGAAAATTCCTTCCTCTGGGGCAGCAAGGAGGTCCCAGAGGACCACGGCCTGGGAAGAACCCACCCACAACTAGTGTAGGAGACTTCCCCCTTGCTGCAGCCATTCACCATACTGATGTTCCAGCTTCCCAGATGGATGCGGGCAGGCTGGGCAGAGACCAAACCCTTCCAGGCCTGACTTCACCGCTGGCAAAGACACTGAGCAAGGTACCTAGCTGTGAGACAGATGCTGGTCACCTTCTTATAAGGCTGCGGGACCGAACTTGTTAGCATAACATCCTTACCGTGTAGTTCTCAGAGGTTGCAAAGTCATAGTAATAAAGCTTTCCCTCTCCCCCGACGTAGATGGCCGAGCTGTTCTCTTTATGATAGAAGACCGGGTACTTCTCGCTCCTGGGAAACACATACTCTTTCGCACCTAGGAGTAGCAAAGAGGGGACACTCCTCAGGGGAACCGCAGCCGACTGTGGAGAGCACCCGCAGCCAGCTCACACCAAACAACTCCCTTTCACGTGTCCTTGGTTCCAGTGATGAGAAAAACAAGGACAGGGGGCTGGGGGCCCTCTGGGATGGCTGGCCCAGTGCCAGGCAGGCAGGGAAAGGCAGCTCCCAGGCTCAGAGCGGAGCTATTGTCCCCTTCGCCCCAGGGGACAGGAGAGCTGCACAATGGAGGGGCCCCGCCCAGCCCCTGCAGGGCTGGTGATGAAGGAGGTGGAGGAGGAAGGGAAACTTCGTCGCAGGAGCTTTTGTAGGAGAGCAGAAGCTCAAAGTGACTTAGAAGTGGCTCTGCAGCAGCCAGGTGAGCGCTGCCTGCCTGCTGTAATGGCCGAGTGCCTCCCAGCTTTCAGATGAAGGGCTCCTTCTCCTCTCTGACCATCCTCCGACAACCACTCCAGGCAACTGCCTCGTAGATTTGGCTCCTGCACCCTCTTGCCCTTGACGTGCCTGCAGCTTTTTGTGCCTTGGGACCTCTTACGTGCTTAATTGGAGCTGGGAGTTCTCATCCAGCTGAATGGGAGAGGAGCTGCTGTGCTGCCTTGCAGCTGGGGGGTCAACCTCCCCATGCCCATGCAGTGGATCATCTCCTACCAGGCACAGCCCAGCATCACACCTCTCCTCACCAGCCTCCAGGTACACCACCAGCACCCTCCCTCCAAGGGTCAGGAGGGATGGACTGGGTTTGAAGCCCCCCCTCCAGGCCAGAGCCTGGAGCTCTAGGGCTTCCCCACACATGACAGGGGAAGGGTGCAGGTAAAGCCGCAACTCATGGGCTCCACGCCCCAGACGTGAACAAGAAGTGAGCTGGCAAGACCCAGGACCCACGTCAGAAGCAGTTGCTGCAGACAGGAACTTTTCAAGGCCCAGCTGGGAGGAAGAACTGCCCGTCCTCCCCTCTTTCCTTCCTCTTTCACCTTCTAGCTTTTCCAGCTCCTCTTTTCTAAAAGCATCCTCCCTTCCTCTCTGTGTTTCCAGCTCAAGTGTGGGAGCCTGGCCCTCCCCTGAGGCTTTTGCTGGCCCTCCATGGGGTCCGCGGGTCCTGCATCCCTCGCTGGGACGGTGCAGCCACATCTGGGTGGCTTTGAGCAGCCATGCCAGGTCCCAGCTCCATGGCATGGTGCGATGCACATGCCATGTGCACTACCATAGACCACCCTGTCCCCTACCATAGCTTGCAGCAATAACACGAGAGAGATTGCTCCTCCAAGGGGAAAAAAAAAATCTCCAATCAGGACTGACCTCTGCTTAGTGTGACAGGGCATTCCATTTTCATCTCTCCCTCTTTTTCCCTTTTCCAAAGAAGAGGGGACTTCTCTCCTGGCAAGTGCTGCTGCTCCCAGCAGACAAAGGCTGCGTCTGCCTCAGGAGCTGGCCGCCTGCACAGACAGGCAATTAATCAGTGGCACGTGGCCCTCTCTATTTATAGGGGCACTTGGCAGGACAGACAAAGGACAATCTTAGCACAGTCCAGCACTCCCCCTCTGCCCGGAGCACACTGCACAGGGGTCTTGCCAAGGCTCCACAGAGCCAAAAGTAAAAAAAAGACTTAATAGAGATCTGCCTCACTTGTGGCTTTTTGGTGGTGGTGAAGCTTATCCACTTCACCCCACCGGTTGCACCTTCTCAGGGTCTCTAATCCCTGCAGCACCCAGCCAGCGAGGCTTTCGTATCACCAGTTTGGCTAATGGGGATGCTGCCAGCCACCACCTTGTGATGGGAAACCCTGCCAGACCCACAGGCTGCTGTTTCACAAGGGCACTTCAGCCGCAAAGAGAGGGGGTGAAGGTGTGTTGCGGCACAGAAACCATCACAGCTTCTCACTAACGCAACAGCCCCAGGGCTGCCCTACCCCTGCACCGTGGGACAGAGGCCACCGGGCTCAGTTGGGACCCTGCAGCTAGGAAAGACCAGCTGGATGACGGTCCCTGCCCACTCCCTGTCCTCTCCCCAGCCCTACAGTCTTTCTCCTCTGTCCAAGGACTTGGAGAAACTCCCGAGCATGTGCTTTGCCTGCTGGAGAAGCTGGCATCGAGTCTTTTCGGAGTGACTGTGCAATTCATTTGCCTAAGCGGCCCTACAAGTGGGAAGCCAGCCGGGCATGCCAGATATCCTGAGGAATCTCAGAAGCCACAGACTCAGTCTATGCTTGCCGAGGAAGAGAGGACTAACCCCCTTTCCACCACCCCTCTTCCCAGCAGTCCTCAAAATCCCCCTCTCGTCCCAACCTGCAGAGACAGCAGGCAACCGCCCATGCACACCGGAGCCCTGAAAGCCCTTCTCCCGCTCCAGCCACCACTGCCAGCAAACCCATCATCACCAACCCCCTGCAAGCAGGTCTGGCCAGACTTCAGCAAACTTTGCTCTTGTTTTCAAATCTCCAGCCCAGCCTCTAAATCTGCTGCTGGTCCAGGAAAACATACACCTGCAGCCATTCAGAGAGAATGGATTGAGAGCAGCCCTGAGGAGGACTTGGGGGTGTTGGTGGATGAGAAGCTCAACACGAGCCGGCAATGCGTGCTGGCAGCCCAGAAAGCACCTGGGGCTGCATCCCCAGCAGCGTGGACAGCAGGGCAAGGAGGGGGATTCTGCCCCTCTGCTCTGCTCTGGGGAGATCCCTCTGCAGTGCTGCCTCCAGCTCTGGGGCCACCAGCAGCAGAAGGACACGGAGCTGCTGGAGCGGGGCCAGAGGAGGCCCTGGAGACGCTGAGAGGGCTGGAGCCCCTCTGCTGTGAGGACAGGCTGAGAGAGTTGGGGGTGTTCAGCCTGGAGAAGAGAAGGCTCCAGGGAGACCTCAGAGCCCCTTCCAGTCCCTAAAGGGGCTCCAGGAAAGCTGGGGAGGGACTCTGAATCAGGGAGGGGAGCCATAGGACAAGGGGGAACGGTTTTAAACTGAAAGAGGGGAGATTTAGATGAGGTGAGAAGAAGAAATTTTTTACTGTGCGGGTGGTGAGCCCCTGGCCCAGGTTGCCCAGAGAAGCTGTGGCTGCCCCATCCCTGGAGGTGTTCAAGGCCAGGTTGGACGGGGCTTGGAGCAAGCTGGGCTGGTGGGAGGTGTCCCTGCCCAGGGCAGGGCAGTGGAACTGGATGAGCTTTAAGGTCCCTTCATACCAAAACCATTCTATTATGATTCTATGATTCCCCATCCCTCTTCCTCCACCCTCACCCTTTTGCACACTTCAGCCCCCAAGCTCCTGTTACCTTTGGTTTCATTTTGAGGGTTTTGCACAACGCCGCCTCTTTCTTCAGCTCAGCTGTGAGAGCTGTGCCAACCTGCAAGGACACACTTCTCCCCCAACAGCCAGAAACAAACAAGCCCAAAACAATAATTTGGTTGGCGCCAACGTATTATTTATCCTACTGCTCCCCGGGGACCGCACTGAATCACTAAGCTGAGAGTAAACAGCTCTGCTAGCCAGGGCCCAGAAGCGTGTTTGCAGCTCCAGCACTGATTTAACTCGATCCGGAAGGGAGCCTTTTAAAGGTGTTTCCGTGAGCAGGTGCTGGGGACCCTCTGCCCCCCCCCCCCATCAGCCCTCTGGCTGACCTGCAAAGCTAGCCTTCAGCCCCTGAAGCTCTGCCTCAAACAGCTTGGCTTAGGCAAGTTGTTTGATCCCCTTCGCCTCTGCTTCTCATCTGGCAGGAACAGGGGGAGCAGCCCTGCACCCCGAAACTGGGAGCCTGGGTTATAAACGGTCTCAAGAGCCTGGAATGATTAGGCAGAGGGCACCCACACGATGTCCTCGAAGGAGGGGACATGCCTCTCCTAGCAAGCCCAAGGCTGCTTTTGACACTGCAAAGAAAGGCTTGCCCCTTTGGAAGGGGGAAGGCATGACGCCGCCACCACCCTACCTCTGAAATCGAGTCCGGAGCTTCAGAAAACACTGCGCTCATTTCCAGTGCCTGGCTAACCCCGCCAAGTCCCTTTGCCTGGCATTTACTGCAAACCCCACTGTCAGCGTGCAAATCAATGGCACAATTGTCAATTGAAATGTTAACCCTGGGTTCGGAGGAATGAATGGGAGAAAGAGAGGCTTTGTGCTTTGCGGCGAGATGCACACCAGATTGAAGAAGAACCATATTAAATGCGGGAGAAGGAGGGAGTCCGGTGCATCTCGGAAGGATGCCTGTAGGGTGAGGTAATGGAGGAGGAGGGAAAGGAAGAAGAAGATGCTCTGGATGAGATGAGGGCAGGGAGGCCCATCCTAAACACACAGAGCAACACGGATAACAGACGGACCAATCCTGCTTCCCATCTGATCTGGGCATAGGATGAAATGGGCCACATCCCTAGGCAAATCCGGCTTTAACAACATGCTGAAGGGCTTCCTGGCGCCCTTTGGGTCCAGGAACTCCCTTCAGAAAGGCACCAAGAGCCTGGGCAGAGCCTGACCCTCCCCAGCATCATGGTAAGGTTGGATTCCCAGAACA
Source organism: Alca torda (assembly GCA_008658365.1). Classification (NCBI taxonomy): domain Eukaryota; kingdom Metazoa; phylum Chordata; class Aves; order Charadriiformes; family Alcidae; genus Alca; species Alca torda. The sequence goes on along the minus strand of CM018083.1, from coordinate 19,924,631 downwards.
TCCCAGAACTTTGTGCAGAGGGGAAGCATGCCCCCCACCTCCAGAACAGATGCCCAACTATGGAGAAGTGGCGTGGGCATGCAGCCGTGTTGCAGGCAAACTCAACAACCCAGTTTCTCATCCTGGCTGGAGGGCTGTCTCAGCTATGGCAGTCCTTCTCCCCTCCACACTCCATCGCTCCCCGATCTGGCAGCCAGCTCCGCCATCCCAGACACTCTGCTTAGTCACCGGCTTGCACAACTCCCAGCACCAGTAGTGGGTGAGTCTTTGCGGGTCTACGATTTACTGGTGCTGGGGGAGGACTGCGTCTCCCAAAAATGGAGGTGATGGTTCGAATCTGCTCTGGTGCCAGGATTTTAAAGTAAGGAACTGAAATAAAGCTTGGAAAAAATAAGGGAAGGGGGATGAGATAAGAACCTGCTGGGTCTTGGGAGTGGTGCTGATGCAAGTCCTTTACTTGCTGCTCATATAACCCTTGTGAAGTGAGACACCCCTTGGAAAATGAAGGTAAACGAGGCAGGGTATGGGGTTTACCTGCTCCCTGGCATTACCCCCTTTCACGCTGTGCTGCCCTGAGCTGGGGAAGCTTAGCTTTTGCTAAGCTGCCCACACTCTCGCAACCTCTCCTGCTGCTGCCGTGGGACAGGGACACCGGGCTGGGCCACCTGCCAGGATCGCAAAGTGACAAAACGGGATTTACGCTGATACAGTGCCGAAGCTCACCACGAACACAGCCAAGTCTCCAGGACTGCCACGCTCCCCGACGCCCCGGCAAATCCACCCGGCAGCCCTGGGAACTCTTCTCGCTATAACACGTTATAACGCTGGCAGTCGGCACCATCACACGTCCCCACCCTCCCCGGCACGACGCCGATGACACCACCACCTGCTCTGCTGCCTGTAGGTCTGACAGTGAGCACACTCCTGCCTGAATCACAGCACTGGTCGGATCCTTTCCTGGTTCCCTCCTTTTCCAAACAATTTGCCATTTCCCAGGTTTATTATTTCTTCCTTCCTTTTTTAACAGACTGAACAGATTACGACCTTGATAGCGGCATGTCTCTGCTGCAATCCGACTGGGATTGGCTCCGACAGCAGAAGGAAAAGCTGCCTTACCAATGCTGATGCACAGACATGCAGGGGGGTCCTCCCCGGTCTTGTCCTCTACACTTGTGCTAGTGAGGCACCCTCACCTCCCAGCAGTGTGGGCCCGGTCATGAGTCAGGGCTGATGGATGTGCTCCAGGCTCCTGCACATCATCACCCTGCTTTTGGGAACATGAAAGTTCCATTACATCAATCCCTCTTCCACTCTTGCTTCCTCAGCACATGCGGGATGCATGACATGCAGCCCAGCACAGGCAGATCAACTGCTTTCCTTTAAGGGCTGGGAATGTGATTCAGGTCCACTGCCTTAAGGGACAACTTTCGGGTCAAAACTCCCGGTCCCAGCTTAGTCATCGCTCCACAGTGCGGTTCCAGTTTCACTGTTCCCCCCCCCGGTGAGACAAGGAGAACAGCCCCTGGGTTTCCTACCTGCTTGCCCAGATACCAGCCTTGGGAGCCCCACTAGCAGATGGTCCCCTCTAAGGGGACCACAGGAAGTCACAGCACCCACTCCAGAGGGATGGAGACACCCCACGGGGCTGCGACAAGTCCCCTCCATCCCTGGGAGAAGGACTGGACCGAACCACACTGCTCCCATCCAAGAGCCACATGCCGTCTGTCTCCCCAGCTCCACCACGGATGCCGGCAAGAAGCCAAGTTGCGTTTTATTTTAGATGATCTATAAATTCCCAAGCTGAGACATTTCAGAAGGAGGAAGTATGCCTCCGGGGAGCTGCTGGGCTCACCGAGCGGCTAGGTTTTCCTTCCCCCGTGACTTTGCCCCAAGGCAGCAATGTGACACAAGGAAACCACAGTCGGGCCAGGAAGGTGTTTGCCAGAGCCCTGTTCACCCACCAGCCACCCCCTTCCCAGGGGATGGACGCCTCAAGCAGTCTGACGGGCTCCTGGGACCCAGCAGATCCTGCAGAAACAGATTTTTTTTCATAGGAACAATTTGCCCTCTAAATGAGAGGACCCAAGAGGGACACTCTGAGGTTTGCTCTGACCTGCCTCGGAGTAATTGAAGAGCTGGGAGTTGCAAGGTCTCCAACACGCCTCAGCAAAAATGATATGCTTTTGCAGGAGGGTTTCTGAGAAGGGTAGAAAGGCAATACGATGTGGGAAACCATTTCCTTCTCATGGCTCACGAAAAAACCTGGCCCATCATGCCCCCCTCTCCCCAGCTTACGCCACCAGCACGCTGCCGAGGGATTTAGCTGGAATCCTCTGGGAGGATCCTGGGAGCTGGGATCCTCTGGGCGCTGGGGAAGCAGAGGCACAGGCTGAAGGATCACCCCTTAGGGAACATCACTCTGTGCGCAGGGCAGCTCCGCACCGTTTCGGTTCAGCCTACACTCCAACATCAGTCATTTCTCAAAGAAAGCAAAATGAAAGACAGCAGAGCGAATACAGACCCATCCCCTATAGATTTCTATCCCGGATCCCTAAGAGCTCCCTCCAGAGTCCTCCCAGGGCCAAATATCATCCTTGTCCCCCTTTCACTCCCTCCCTGTCCCCTACATATTCAGCTTGGCATGACATAGCAGACTGGGAGCATGGCCATGAGCCTGGTGCCTGGCACATCTCAGAAGGGGTTTGTGCCTTCCCCTCCTGGTCTCCCCGCTACCCTTCCTTCTTTTCAGGGTGCTTCCAGGGACTGCCCCCCCCCCCCCAAACTCCTCTGCAGTATTAGTCTGCCGCAGGCCAAAAAGGCAGTGGGGAGGAGTAACAGCGGAAACCAGACAACGAGAAAGAGTGCTAAAAATGTCTTGCTGAAGCGGGACCCGACACAGACACACGCATTTCCTGCTCCTTAAAGCCCTCCATGCTCTCCTAGGGACCACGCAGAGACCCCCACCTCATGCCCGTGCCCACCCTGAGAGCCTTACACAGCAGCCAGGCTGTTTAAATGTCTCGTCTCCTTGCCCTGAGCAGGAAAACCACCCATGAAACACAGGTACACTCATTTCCAGTACCGACTGCCGGAGTCCAAGAGCAGTCACCGGCTGTGAGCAGCAGCTCCGGAAAGGGCAGGGTCCATAAAACAGATCAAACAAGCCCTATTGCAGGCATCAGTCACTTCCTACGTATTCCATAACCAACACGGCCTCTCCCGCCGGGGCAGGGAAGGGCACTGGCCAGGTAGGGCAGCAATGCTGAGGTCAGAGCAGCCGCCTTTGCTTTAGCCAGACAATCCCACAGATGGATCCCAAGAGCAGATGTGTGCCCAGAAAGGATAGAGCAAGTAAAATGGTTTCCCAAGAGAAGGCAAAGTGCTTTTCCATCAGCCCAGGGCAGGTGAAAGCCCTGACCGCAATCTTCCCATGCCCTCCATCCTGTAGGAAACATTGCAGTTCGGTTCCCAAAAGCAGCACAGCTGAGAGCAAGGGCTTGGGCTGTGCACTGCTTTCATTTTCCTTTTCCATCTGTGACCATTATCCTTCATGCAGAGAACCAGTAAGCCCAGTACTGAGCAGCACAGGCAACCCACAGGAGGCTGGAGAGCATCAGGGGGACATGTAACCCTGAACCCTTGCAAAGGTGGCTGTGCACTTGAGGGAAACCCAGACGAAAGAGGTGTGAAAGCACGCAGGGGTGATACGCAATTGGGAAGCCCACATTACTCAAACCCAGACCTGATCGCCTCACACATTTCACTCCTCTTTCTTATTTTAAGTTTGCAGCAAGTCAGAGCGACGGCTTTAATTTGCTTGGTATTTCTCATCCCGTCTCTCCCCCAAGACAGTTGGGAGACGAGCAGCATTTAATCATCTGCCAAGAAACCTCCTGCTATCTTTTCTCACACCCCTCCCTGACTGCTTTCGACTCCCTCGGAGCACCCCTCCAAAGGAAAGAGCAAAGCCATGGATACTTTAGTGACACCTACATCTTCCCCGCAGTCAGACTTTTCCACCCTTGGCCAAGCTTCATTCCCGGCTGCCACCATAAGATGCTCCTTGTCTTTTCCTTGGCTTCTTCCCCAATTGCTTCTAAAGACCCTGCCCTGGAGAGATCCCTGCCATCAATAGCAAAATGCTCCAGAGCAGAGGAAACAATTCAGCCTGCATTATCAGGGATATATCCTACAAAAGCTCTCAGCCTGTGCAGAATCCAAATGCCTGGAAGGGCTGCGCTAGCGCAGAGGAAAGGCTCAAGCTCGCAGAGTACATTCTAACAAGATAAATACGCTTTTTTAGACTTACACTACAGAAGGCAAATATTCTGGTGCATTAATGATTCCCACTCTATTTCTGGTAAGCTGTGGAGTGTCTTGGCAGCAGCATTCAGCACAGGGGTTAGCAAGAGCAGGAAGAAAGAGGGGGAAAAAAACCCTCTGGGATTAGTAACCCGGCTGCTGGGCACAGGCATGCCTGCTCAAAAGCTCTTCTGAGAGCTATGCAGCCTGTACCTCTTCGCGAGGGGCCTCCAAGCCGGAGCCAGAGCCAGCAGCGATCCCAAACGCCCACTCAGCAAGCAACAAAAGAGCCCCCCTAACCTGCAGCCGGGAAGGAACAAGCCTGGAATTCAAAGCCTCTGCCATCAAGCAGGGCTTCACGAACATGGGCAGCGCTGCAAGGCTCCGCTTACCCTCTGAAGGCTTGAACCTGAGTGTTTCGCGCTCCAGAAGAGATGGGTTTCTCCTTTTAAAACACAGAATGACTATTAGATAGGCATGGCAGTGTTTTCTATGCATGCTGATGCATTACTGCTATCCCCTGCCCACCCCTGCATGCTCCCCCTCCCCCCAAAAATTATGCAGCACTGAAGCCTGTACCACTGCAAGATGAGTCTGGAGCTTTGATTTCATGTGCAGCTAGCAGCAAAGCTTGTCATCCAGCAGCTACGTTTTTCCCCGACCAGCCCCGAAGCCGAGCTGCTGGCTGCACCCTACGGATTTGCAGGTGCTAAATTTAGAGCCAGGTTTTGTTACTTTCCAAAAAAAAAAAAAAAAAACCAAAACAAAAAAAAACCAAACAAACAAACAAAAAAAAATGTTCTCTTTAATGACAGTCCCAAGCTGTGCTGTGTTCCTGCTAGAAGCTGGGGAACTTTGGCCTGTGATTATGGTATTTTATTGTACGGTCACTGGAACAACAGCAGAACAACAAAAGGATGCTTTTAGCAGGAGGGCTGCTATCTGGAGAGCATGGCTACCCCTCCCACTATGGAAGATTGCTTTCCAGAGACTGATTTATCTTAAAAAGCCTTCCAGAATTAAAATTGCCCCCAGCACCTCTATAAGCATCCACTGGCAACACAGCCGCTTTACCTTTTAGCTTAATTGGCAGCCATCTCCTACCTCCCCACTGCTGGTGAGGGCAGGGCAGCCGAGAAACCCTTCCTGGGCACATGCCCTCTTCTCCCAGCCCAGGGTGGGACAGCCAGGACACGGGCTAAGGCGACCTGCACAGTCCCCTGTGGAGCCTCCAGCCTCTGCAGAGGTTTAAAGGTGGGAAGAAAGATGTTTGGTTCTGGAGCAAGGATGAAGTTTCAGTTCCCTACAGAAAACAGATGAGATTATGCACGTAGCAAAGAGACTTTCTTGCTAAATTGGGAAGGGGCCCGTCACGCTCTTTGCAGCCCTCCTACCTGTTCCTATAGGCTTCCCACCCCTGTAATGAGTATCAGCTAGGTCTCAGCCTTGCAGCCTCCTGGGTTTGTGCCAGGGAAGGTCATGCAGAGAGTCTCCTTTCTGCCTGCTTGAGCCCCACTGGCAATATCCATCCTTCTCACGTCCATTTTTGGCTGCAGTGCTGCATTACTCAGACTTGGAAAGCCAAACCACCGCGTTCCAGTCAGTCATTTGAAACCAGACACCCCGATCAGACTTTCCAAAACTCACGTTATCCAAGATACAAGCAAAGCCATGGCCACGGTTGTTGTGAGCAGCCCAAGCATCTGGCTAGGACTGCCCATGCATTCCCCAAGGCAACTTCAACAACTCCTCAAACTTGCGATGCCCTGTCCCTCCCAGTACACACATGCCTGATAAAGGAGAATAATTTAACCCAAGTGCATACTTAGATGTGGAGTCAGTGCTGCAGGAGGATGCTGACACCAGTGAACAGGGTTCAAACTGGGGACTGGATATTTATAGCACTACAGAACCAGTGCTGTCATTTAGGGCAATATTAGGTTTATTACACAAAGCCTGTTGCTCCGGACTTAAGCTGCACTGAAATTAGTAGAGATAGTAGGAAATGCTTATGCATCCAGCTCCTGAGGCACTCTTACAGCATTTCTCTGTCATAGCAGGCACCGGACGCAGCGAGACACAGCCTACTAACACCGGGTGGAGTTGGGATTGAAAAGAAAACAGTGCCCAACAGGATGAACAAGTCCTATTCTTGGTGCAACCAGGAATAGCTACACACCATAGGATGTAGCTCAACAGGAGAGAGCTGGCTTCAAAACAAGCGATTTCCTCCCTCCAACTCACCTTCCAGCTCTTTTTCTGGATACAAGTTTCTTTAAAAAGCATCTTGTACTCAGATTTAGTTTGTACTCAAGTACTCAGGCTTAGATTTAGTTTATTCTGCTTTAAGGCACAGAGCTGGACTACATCAACTGCAGAAAACCTTCCCAGGCCAATTTTCTGCAATTCTGACCCCAATTCAGCCCGAGGGCTGGCACAGAGTTGGGCAACGGGTCAGCAATTTGCATCTGGCTCCCTTTCCCAGGCCCGAGCATTTCAATGAAGCAGCCATAACTTTTATTAGTTCGCCCATGCCTGTTGTTTTTGTGTCACGCTCTTGCAACAGGAGGTGGTTGTGATTCACTCGCTTGGTTTGTTTGGTTTGTTTTTCTTTTCCAATCTGCACAGAGCAAAAAATATTTTCAACCAACATTTTATGATACCAGCATCACCCACCCTGTGAAAATGAGCTGTCTGCAGAAAAATAGACTTGCTGGAAAAGTGAGAAGCTTTCTCCTGGAAATTTTGATGCTCCGAGAGCTTCATGTGAAACTGTCCTACAAAGATGTTTCACACTCAGGGGGCCATGGCTCCTAAGAAAATAGTGCCACTGTCACTGAGGAGTAAAAACTGGTATCAGCAGCACAATCTCTCGTTTTGCCACCGCTCCCCACCAGTACAAGTTTGGCCTCACCTCTGGTCAGCTCTCCTCTTCCTTTGCTAGCTGAATGCAGCCCCGTTGCATGAAGAGCTCCTAGAAGAGCACTTACAGCACTGTCTGTGCTTGCTGGCACAGTTTTCCCATGGCAAGGAGAGGCAGCTGAGCTTGGAAAAGCCCAGGAGCTGCTACAGGCAGCACAGGCAATTTCCAGGGACTGCTGTTTCAGTTTTCCCCCCATGATCCAGGGCAGGCTACAGTAGATCACCCAGTCAAGGCAGACAAAGGTCAAGCGTATCATCTTTCCTTTCCCTTGCAGAAAACTACACACCAACTCAGAACCAGCCCCCTCCAGCTTCCAGGCTCCTCTGTTAATGAGAAAGAGGGGAATAATTAAACCGTCAGACCCCATCCCACCCCAAGGTGTGAATGCACAAGCAACCACAGACAGGCTGTACGTTTGTCTCAGACCTATGCGGGGATAAGACCATTTTAAGCATGGCAGCAGCTAAAAATTATTCCAATCCTGCACCAAAGGCCCCAGGCTATAGGAGCCGGAGCCAGCCCTGGGGCTCCCTGTTGTCCTCACTGCACTCTGCTCTCCCGATGCTCGGTGACTTTCCGGTCATGAGACAGTCAGCCTGGGATGCCACCCTTCCTGCTCCGTAGAGAGGGGCTGTATCTGCCCGCTCTGTCACCCGGACAGCTCTGCCCAGCCCCGGGACACAGCGGGCTCCATCTCCGCAGACGGATCAGAAGAGTAAACACAATATCTGTGCTGACAAGCAAAAAGCTCAGTGTGGGATGGGAATGCACCTTTTTCAAAGGAAAGCCCAGCTGGTCAGCGTTTAGTTAGAAAAATACATGGAGGCAGGGGGAGGATGGAAATAAAAGGGAAGATAAGCAAGAACGTAGCGTGCAAGTTTGAAGCACTTGCTTCTGCGCCAGCCCAGGCTGCTAAGGCTGAACTCACTCCCACTCTGCAAATCTCAACAGATAGGGAACTTGCCATTTAGAATCTTCCTTCATTAGGACACTGGGAAGGGTAACCGTCAAAAGAGACGCTGATTCATCTGTGTGCTCAGCTGCAAAAGGGAAGGGGGGCAAAGTCCTTGTCAGTAAAAATGATCTTAAGCACTTTAGATATGACCAGTGATCTGGAGCTGACCTCAGCCCTTTGCTCCGTCTGTCTCTCCCCTAAGAGGAAGAAATCCTGCAGAGTCAGATGTGTTTTCAAATAACTGCTTACCCAGCCGGACCTGAGACCAGCCACCTGTGCCAGCTGCTGGGAGAGCTCCAGGGATCCCTCACCATGCCTCCGGTGGCAAACGTTCCCAAGCCCGCGTTGATGCTGGGGAAAATCATCCCCTTTCCTTACCCTCCCCTGCACTGCGGCATCAGGGAGGCAAAATACAGGCAGAACAAGGACCCGCGGCTGATGCCCCAGGGCTGGCTTTATACACACGTCATGCAGAGAAAGGCAGATCTGCAGAGCATGGTCCTCCCGCCACCCACCGCCGCAAGTCCAAGCCCCAGGACTGTGAAATGACTTCAACCCAAGCAGCTCCAAGCACCAAGACTTGGTTTCTTTGTCTTCAGGTCTGAGCTCGGGATCGTGCCACCTAAGCCCAGCTACGTTTTTTTTCCCAGCTCACAATGTCCCCTCACCTATTTCTTGCTACAAAACCGGACCACGAGGGACCATAGGGCGCAACAGCAGAGTAGTTCAGCGAGGCCAGGGCTCTCTCCATGGGTCTGGTGTGGTGCTGGTGAGGGGAGCAAGACTGAGAGATGGAAGGGCAGCTGCAGCTTTGCCCAACACCAGTTTCCTCCTCTCTTCCAGCGCCGCAGCCCATGGAGGGATCCCACACACGTACCCTTCCCTCCTGGACAGACCTGGGCTCTGGCCACCGCCAGGAATATCTCCCTTCACCCACAGGGCTGCAACGTCTCTAGGTATTTTTGCTGAGGCTGCCATACCTGGTGCTAGTGATGGGATGTGGCGTGTAAGAAATTTAATTACGTGAAGAGCTGCCAGCTCCTGCAGAGCCCAGGGCTGAGGCCAGCGCTGCACCATGGCAAATAGAGCACACTAGGCCCAGCCCCAGCACAAATACCCATGCAAATGTCCCACTTCGCTGCTCCTCATCCTGCTCCCAGCCTCCAGGACCAGGGCTCAAGCCACAAACTGAGCCCTGCAGCACCATCACCCCCCGGGCGAGGGGTAAGTCTCTGTGCGTGGATGCACACAGCAGCAGTGTGCTGAGCTGCAGGTTTTGCTAAAGGTGCCGAGCTCGCCTTTCACTGCACCTGGGGCACTGGGGAAGTTTGAGAGATCCCTGCCACCCACCGCACATCCCTTTTGCCCCTGTCCCATTTCTTCACCGGCCTCCATAGCCTCCTCTCCACCCTTCTCCTCGCCCACAGACCCACTTCCTAAAGGGGAGAGGTTACAAAATGCAATTTGTTAAATAGGACACACAAGTGACTCTTAATGAGTGTTCCACACCTCTGATACCTCCCTAATTGAAATCCCTCTCGGCCTGCGTCCCAGCTAAGCTCGCACTCAAAAAAAAAAAAAAAAAAAAAAAAAAGAGAGAGAGAAACAGAGTTAAGCGTAAGCCGATCCCCTTACAGGGAAGTGTCCTAATACTAATTGGCTTTGGTGTTTCTCGGTGACAGATCCTTGCTGTGCTCAATGCCGGGAAAGCCACCGTCTGACACAGATGCAGGCCAGATGACCGTACCGCGTGGGCATGCCAAGCACAGCCCACGGAGACAGGTGGAAACCAACGACCCAGGCTTGTTCTTTCTCCCTCTCAGCACAGTTTTACTCCAGAACAGGCATTTCCAAACACACCAGACCCCTGTAATTCAACTTCCACCCCCCTCAAGCGGCACAAGGGAAACATCTATGGAGAATATGTGACTCCCATCCTCTGTTCATTCTCAGGCTCTTCTGCCCCTCTTGCATCCCATTTTTCTCAGCCACTTCATTTCTCAGGGAATAAAATAAATGACGCAATGCTAGGAACAACCTTTGGCTGCCCTCCCTGCCGGTGTCTCTCCCCTTTGTGCGATGGAGGTGGCAGGCAGAGGCCACCCCCGAGCCACCCACCCACCACCCCTTCCCTCCGCTCCTGGGCCCTTCATCCACAGGCAGGAGAAGGGCATCACAAATTAACGGCAGAAGAATAACAGATGGCGCAGAATAAACCAGGGGAAATTCGTGTCCTCTGAAGTTGTCGGCGAATAGGGAAGACAGAGGAGCTGTTGTACTGCAGAGCAGCATGAGATCCGCAGCTCGGCTGAACCCGCCGGCTCAGCCAAACACCAGAACCACCGGGGACAAGACGGGGTCTTTTGTTAAAGCCTCCCTGGAGGGTATTAATCAAAAAAGCTTAGATGACACATGATAAAAACCAGTAAACGTTAGTCTGCTCTTTTCAACACATGAAGCTTGGGCTGTGCTCTAAGCTTGCTCCTTGAAAACATTTCTTTGTTCAGTTTCTGCTAAGATTGGGTCTGATTGTAAGTCCTTGTGTGTCATTTCAGATGTATCTATTTTCTCAGAGATCCTCTGCAAATATTTACTCACAGACCTCATTTGCAGCTAACAGGGTAAGTACATCAGCTGAATAAGAAAATTAACTGTATTATGCAAACACACTTCTCCATTTCCCCCTGCAAGTTAGGGAAATGGTTACTCTGTCTGTTTCAGGGCTTTTTGACAGGCTTTAATATACCCAGCTTGCAGGAAATGTTTTTAGAATATATAGAAGAAAGGACTCGGCAAGAACAGGGACCTAAAAATTCAATTAAAAGCAACCAAGGAAGCCAGGAGCCCTTTCCTGAGATCACAGGCATTTTAGCTCATTTTAATGAGAGCCAAAAGTCTCCCCAAAGAGACAAAAGAAAGAAAAAAAAAAAAAAGACCAACTCTTCTCAAAAGACAAGACATAGGTAGAAAATACCCGGTGCAGGGAGTAGCTGTCAGCTGCAGGCACTGCTGCATCGCAAGGCTGCAGCCCACTGCAGCCCCGGGACTTACCTTGCGGAGCTGTGATGATCCTAGGGTTCACCTTGGAGTGCCCCGCTGCCCACACGCCCAGCTGGCTGGCCCACAGGGCCACGAAGAGGGCAACCGGCGACCTCCTGGCCATTTCCACTTCTTTATGGAGCAGGGATCGGGAGCCTGTGAAGCCGGCAGCTGCATCGCTTGCCTTATACAAAAGAGGACGCATCCAGGGCAACCAATGACTGAAACGGAGGGTGGGACTACGAAGCAAGCCTTATTAAAAAAAAAAAAAAAAGTCAAAATCGACTCTTCAGCACTTCATTTGGTACCTGCAGGCTTTGCTGGGCATTTTTGGTCCTTCTTTCTTTTACCCTCCCCGCCTCTTTCTGGAAGGTGGGAGTCTGATGGCTTTGTTCACCTTCAAAGCTGACCCAAGTCTCGCAATCAACTTACCACAGAGGCTCGTAAGAGGAATACTGAGGTTGGCAGGAATGAAATCAGAATGAAAATATGTCTGCGTAAGAACACACATGAAGCAACAGCATACCAAGGGCGCAGAGACCGATAAAAAAGGATGCTGCTCCCAGTTGTATAAATAGACGGATGTGCGGAGGCCAGAAAGCCGTGCTGGGATATCACAGCAGCAGGACAGAAGATCCCACTCTACCATCAGGAGGATGCAGCAAGGCTGCACCATCTCTCGTGTGCCAGCCCTCTTCCTACCAGTGCTACAATTATATGATAAAAGGGCCGCTCCTAAAAAAAATAAAATAGAATACTGCCCAAAAATTCATTCTTCATTACAAGTCAGGAAGACTACGAGACAAATACCACAGGCATGATGACGAGACAGCGGTGTCCCTTCTCCTGTGTCACACACACCCTCATCAGACCAGCCAAATTCACATCACAGTGCGAGTGTGGGAGTGTATGTGGAAAATCCAGTGGGAGCTGGGGTGAAGAAATACTCCCTTCCCTAAGATCCTGCCCTAACTTTTGTGATGCTAATGTCCTCCAAAAGGACGGGGATGCTGAGCACACCCTACCACGGGAGCTGTGGCGCAAACCTTTGGAAAGTCACTTTGCTTTACCAAACCTCTCCATCCTCCCAGTTTCCCATCGGGAGGCCAGGAAAGGCTGACAGCTCTTTGTGAAGCGCTGTGAGGTTTGTTAATGAGAAGAGCAGGGCATTACGTGCAAGGAAAGGGAGGTCGGACGTGACCAGAATAGGAGAGCCCCACGGGGAACTCACGAGGATGAGAGACACAGCTGCGCTTTTTAAAGTTGGTATTGAAGCTAGACCCAGGACTGCTCTGCTCCTGCAGGAGAGGAACAATGGCAGGGCAAGGAGGGGCATTTTGGAGAAAGCAAAAGAAAAAATTAATGAGACAGCTAATGGTGAATTTTAAGGCCCCACAGGAATTTCCCACCAACTCTAAGCATGGAGGTTCATCTTTCTCTTTAACCAAATATCTACTTGGGTAATTACAGTGTGATAACATACAGATCATTCTGGTTTTTCACTTTTGGACATGGTGATTCCCAACCTTGAAGCATTTTGCACCGCTACTCACCTCGAAACAACTGGCCATTCCCCCCTAGAGGCAGACATATTTCTCTACCCACCCCACTGCTCCCAGAGGTGCTAAACCCTGTCATCAGTTGTTTTCTTGCAGAGAAAGCTTCCTGAAAAACAAAAAGAACATTAAGGTTCTTTCACACAGTCAGGAGTGAAAAAGAAACGTCATTTGTAAATCAACAGCCTAAGCCATACGATCCATGCTGGTTCCTTAATAAACATGAGGACTTGGCATTTTGCATCCACCCCAAATTTGGGCTACACCATGAGAGCTGCACACATTATTATCTGCTTTGCCTTTTATGACACGATGCAGCTGGTGGTCTGGGCAACTGGCTTTCAACTCCTACTCTTGACAGAGTTGCCAACTAGAAACACAGAAGGGTTCTGATCAGAGATGAACGAGGAGAGTTTCTGCCTTATTAGAACAGTAAATCCTTTGCTTTTCCCTTTTCCTAACCCCTAACACACACAGCTGGGGACTCTGCATGGTTAGCTTTCAGGTCTTTTTCCACCTACAGCTAAATACAATGCTCCCGTGTACAAAATTCAGCTCTAAACTCCCCCAAGACTTTGGAAGTGTTCAGCTCTGGCTCTTTCTGCCTCAACACATGATCCCACTCCATCTTGTAGACCATGGGCTGAGCCACCCCACGAACATGACTGCATTGTGGTCCTTGATTCAGAATGATGGTGTAGCATGTTTTGCTTTTGCTAAGCAAGAGACTCAGCAGACCGCTTGGTGTGTATCAAATGGAAAGCTGTGTGAGACCTCTGCATGCCAGCTCACCAGCAAAGAAGGCTGCAGCAGAGGAGAAGAAAGTGAGTGGTAGAACAGGCAAGTGTACACGAGCACGACACTGAAATGCTGGTTACAACTCTCCCAATGAATAGTCTTCATTAAGACAGAGCTTTCACGCAAATGCATTTGCTCCCTCCAGAAGCTACAGCTCCCCTTGGCATCCTTTCTCCTCTCCACAAGCTCCTTCGGGGCAGCAGTGTGACTGATCAGCCAGGGTGAGCCTGACTCCCTCTGATGCAGAAACATTGGATCATTGCACAGGACAACATTGTGAAGGTGACTTCAACACACAGGCAAGATCTGGAGGGTCAAGGGAGTGGCATGACACACACTGCACAATGAGGTAAATAATCCCACCACCAGTCCCCCATGGGCAGGGCCGTCCCACAGAGACACACAAAGCAGCACAGAGCAATGCTGGACACATTTGATCAAGGAGCAGCCTAGTTCATACTCTTGGGAGGAGTGTAGAGCTGATTTCAAGGTTGCTCCAACCCTGTACCAGTTTGCAGGGGGTGCTGAACACAGAACAGTGCGCTGAATACAGCCAGAAAACCCACTGTGCATTAAGTACACACACACACACCCTGTCCCAAAGCAGGCAAACTCTTCTGTGAGAGTTTGCTCAGGACCTGCTCAGCCACATGCCATGTCCTTCTCAACCCACAAGAAATTTCTACACAAGCCATCAGATTCCAGGCACGAACCCTGCTCAGCCCCCGTCTGCTTCCCTCAAGTATCAAAACTTCCACAGTGCAAATTATGTGCAGTTTTTTCCTAGATCATGCTGCTCGGTTCCAATGTGAATCAGAAGGCAACTTCCCCCTATCTTGTAAAAAAAAAAAAAAATCAAGCACATCTTTTCCTTAAGAGGAACGGTTTTATTCACCATTGCAGAGGAGACAGACTGCTTGAGTGTTTGTGGCCAGGCAGTCTAATTATTATGAAACCTCCTGTTCTAGTTGGTATCTTTTCATTGGAGAAGAGCAGTTGTGTTAATTCACATGTTCTTGTGAACAATGGTTTAACTTTTCCTAACCCCAGGCCAGGAGCATGACCCTGGGAAACATATAGTAGGTGTGATGGGTTTGAACACGGGCAAACATTCCACGGAAAAAATTAACACCACAAACATGCTTATCTCTGATGAAAGCCAGGCAAGATCCTTTTCTCTGTTGTGCCATCTCTTTCAGAAACCTGACAAGTGCATCTCGATCTCAGGTTGTTATACAGCCATAGCAGTTTTAGAACAGTACAAAGAGGGACCTTTCTGAACATGGCGCAGCGGGCTGAGGGTGCTCACCAGGTCTGTCATGCCACACGTTTGCTCGTGTTTCCACAGTACGAGACTGAGAGCCTCCATGTTTTGGCACAGAGCGTGGGAAATCCTCTGTTAAATCCTGCCTGTGCAGGGAACCCTGCTGCAGGGTGGACTGATGTCTCAATGAGGCTCGGACATGCGTATAAATGACCATGATTGATAGAGCTTTGGAAGACCAGAGCTTCTATTTCTTACCCCTTGCATTTTGCCTTTGGGAGCAAGTAGACTCATAAGCATGGACTGTGGGAGGAAAAAACCTGAAATTCCACTCACATTTCTTTTTGCACTGACCAACAGGTCATTCAGTCCTCGGATGACAAAGTGAGGTGGGAGGAAAGCAAAGCAGATCTTTTATCAGCAAATTGCTGCATTCTGGTTTCAACATACAAATCCTCCCCAAAACTCACATTCCTCACAGACAGGTACCGCCAACCACAGCCATCCCCTCCTAAAGCCACAGCCCTGGCTGTCACCCCTTCAGCCTCTGCAGGCGTGTTGGTTTTGTGCAAGTCCATCTCCAACAGCTGTTTCAAGCTGGACTGAGCATGGGGGAGGCTGATCAGTTGGTATGAGTCCCCCTCCCAGTTCTTCCATGATGCTAAAGCACAGTAAATCTACTACCTCAAGAAGAGTCAACCAAAGGGGGCAGAAGCCCCCGCATGCTAAATGCCAGTCCCAGGGCTTTAAAAATGAATCAGGGAAGGGAAGAAGGAACCACATTCCCCAGAACATCTTTTTCTTGTAGGTCAACTCCTTTGACTGGCCAAAGGAGGCCTGTGCCAGAGCCGACTCGCACTCAACTCCTTGGAGAGCAGCACAAAACCATGAACTGGGACTCCTCTTCTTCAGTGCTTTCCCCTCTGCTGCTGAGGAAACCCCTGGGGCTCACCCCTCAGGTAGGACCTCCCAGACCAGAGCTTCATTACACTATTCACTGGTCCCAGTAGCTTCCAGAGGTCCTGCCCAAGGACTAGCCCCAAACAAACTCAGCTCATCTGGATGACCCCAAACCACACCTCACCCTTTCCATTGCAAACATCCATTTGGTTGGCAAATGAGCTTCACCTGAATGCCCGTCACATTTACAAGCAACCCTGCCAATAGCGATTTCAGCAAGCACTCACTGGCAGAGCAGGAAAGGAGGTAAAACTGATACACATTGGTGACAGACTGTCAAGAGCGTGCGCACCCCACAGACACGGGTGCCAAAGGCTTTAGGTAGAGTAAATAAAACCCAATGCAGAATCACACCCAATTAAAAGAAAGTTAAAACAAAAAAAAAGACCAGAAATAAGCTGCTTTGTTGAGATTGATCGGCCGCACTACCACCACGAGAGCTGCACATTGATATATTAATGCTGCACAGCACATCAGCTCCCTCTTCCTATGAGGGCCCAGCAGGCCACGCTGGGTTTTGCTTACGTGAAATTCCTTGTGTTTCTTTTCTTGACCGCCATGCTCCTCCGCTTCCTGGCAGGGCCTGGATTTCAGAGCAGCATCGCCACGTGCTGCCAAGCAGCTACCACGCTCTCCTGTGGGAATGGCTACATTTCAGCAGTGGGCAAAGCCTCCTCAGCGATACCAATTCCCATATCTTTGAACGGTACTAAGAAAGGTCCAGCACCCACCATCCCATACACAAGCTTATAAGCCTCCTTTATCAGCTCCATTAAACCCACAAGTCCTCCCAGTAATACACAAATTAAGGTTCACTCTCTGCAATCTGTTCTCCCATTCCCTGCCGTAGTGTGGGTTGAAATTTCAGTCCACATTTTCCTCTGGGGAATCAAAGCAAGTCACCTGGTCCCCAAGAAGCCACTTCAAACAGCTGCTGCGGAAAAAAGCCAACACAATCTCCTACAAGCTGGACAGGCACATAAGGTTAAGTGGTAGCTGCTCAGGAAAGTAAACTAATTTGAAGATACTAAGTTGACCTTGTTGTGTTCAAGTACTTCCAGCAGCGATATCTGTCTCGCCAGGAAGGGAGAGACATTTAAGAAGTGGTCTATCTCCTGCTCCTCCTTCCTATTTTGGCCCCTGCTAGCCAACCCTGGGCCAAGTGACGCAGAAGGTAAGTATCTGCAGTTCAGCGCTGTCCTTGGCTCTAAATTCAGAGCCCGCCTGGCGACACGAAGGCTCGGCACCACAGATGCACCGGTTTCTCTTTCCATCAGACATGGGAAGCCCGCCATCTCTTCCAGCAGGAGAGTGGGAACAGCTCGGGATCTCACCATGTGCTGGACCCATTTGACTTATTTTTCTCTGTGACCTGTCAAAACACTTCAAAGGGACACTGGCCTGGGCAGGGAAGAGCTCTTCTCTTTCTTCCTGCCTCCCATCTGCCCTTCCTTTATGCAGGCTTCATGCCTGTCACCTGCTTCCTGGTCATTATGTGTCCAGATAGCTCCCACATGGCTCCTTTGGGACAACAATTGCAGGAAGTCATAAGCAACCAGGTTACAGGCTCTTGGGAGGGTAGGAAAAGAAGAATAAAAAATGAGGTGAAGGAAGAATAAATGGACGTGAACTCATGTGACCAGACACCAGCTGGCAGGATCTATGTGATGATTTAATTATGTGTAACAGAGGATCCTTTGGGATCAAAGCATTTAATTCCAGGGAGCTACACCTTGGAAAGGAATGCTCAGGACAGTCAGCACTCCTTCCCTTCCCAGGAATGGGGCCGTACACAAACCAATTCAGACAAAGGTAAATAGTTTGGAGTCTGCTGTGTGGAATGTCAGGGCAGTGTGCTGAGCATTGCTGGGGGATTACAGAGCTTTGCTGTCATTAACAACCTTTTCTGCTTTAGCGAGATTAAGTGACAATTTTCTACCTGACAGCCCAACTCCCCTAGGTGTCTTTGTCAACTGTTGCTGCCTTCAGTGGCCACAGAAATCCCAGCACCCAAAAATTAAACCTCAGAGCTTTACTGGGAACACAACCATCCTTTTAGAGTGTGACAGCCCAGAAGTTACCCGTGCCACAGTCCCAAGGCTGCACCTCATCCCCTCCTTCCAACTGCTGCACAGTCTTGCGGGTCATGGATTTTGAACCTGTGGCTACCCTGCAGGACTCCTTGCTGCGGGGTGGCATCGAGGCGACAAGTTTATCTGTGTTCAAAGAAGAAAAAAAATTCTGTGGGGCCCGTTAACTATTAACACCCAATTTCTAACTCTAAAAGTCCTTAAACCTCACACCATTGGATGCTGGAAAAAAAAAACCCAAAACTATTAGAGATGGATCTTTTTCTTCAGGTTTTTCTGCAATGTCTATTATTGGCCACTGCAGGAAGACAGGGGACTCTGGCTCTGATTCTACATAACCCATTTGGTGCTTTTATGACCCCTGGAGGAGAAACTCTCCAGCTTCTCCCTCAAACAGCTAAACTAATGCACCCTTCTGAACAAGTGGACCATGTTCCTAAACCAGCACGGTATTTATTTCAGTGGTAGGGGAAAAAAAAGGAAGTCTCAAAGTGATTTTGGGACAACCCTTCTGCTTGCTGGCAGCCTGGAACACCCAGAAGTCAGCTAGGGAGACTGTGTAGTCAGAAATGCTCCCCAAAATCCCCAATTTCACCTTAAGAGCATTGGTTGGGTTGTTGTTTGGGGTTTTTTTTTGTTTTATTTAAAGTTTCCAGATTCAGTTCAAGGGGACTAGAGCCGGGAAGCTTCGTGTTCAAAGCTAGCAGCTCAGCCATGGTCTTGACTTCAGGGAATGTTTATCTTCTTCCCTCTGAACTTTCCTTTTGCTTATTGTACTCTTAAACAAGCATCCTTGTAAGGCAGAACTACATGCACTACTGTAAATCAAAGGATTATTCATAAACGCTGTGATTTATAAATATTAGAATACTATAAATATAGAAGAAAGTATTAGGAAACAAATATTTTCATGGTGCAACATTTTCAGTACATCTTTGCTTTCACCAAGTTAAAATACAGTCAGTTGCCTTAAAAGTGCATGGTTTTATCGTGCTGCTCTCCAGTTAGCATCACACGGACTCTTAGCTGTGCAAAGCACAGCTCCTTAAAAGGATGCTTTGATGACTGAAGTCAGAGCTCCCTTTTCGTCACTTCTAAAGAAAAACGTTGATTCATGCTAGGAAAGGGACCGAGTCCCACAGGACACAGGCTGCTGGGAAGCTGCGCTGTACCACCTGCCCTGATCTTTGGGCTCTCACCTTGTTCCTGATCAGTTGACCCAGCTTCAGTAAAACTCTTTCCTCCTTCCTAGAAAGTTTGCCTGAGAAAGAGTAAGACCAGGATTTCGTTATTGACAAGGAAACCCCGCCAGGCCCCGCTGCCCCTTCTTCTCTTTGCCCTGGGCACTAGCCTGTCCCCCACGGTGAGACCATTCAGCTCACTGAACCAGCACAAAGCTCATTTAAGAAACAAAACTAAAAGTGGTTATGTTTCCTGATAACTTTGGCATTCCCCACAAGGACAAAGCTGAAAGCAGCCAGGAAACCACCGAATCCTTTGTGTTATGTCAGGGGAGGTTTAGATTGGATATTAGGAAACATTTTTTCACTGAAAGGGTTATTAAACATTGGAATAGGCTGCCCAGGGAGGTGGTGGATTCACCATCCCTGGAGGTGTTTAAAAAAAGGGTAGATGTGGTGCTTAGGGACATGGTTTAGAAGTGGTTTTTGTCAGGGTAGGTTAATGGTTGGACTTGATGATCTTGAAGGTCCCTTCCAACCTCAGCAATTCTGTGATTCTATAACAAAGCAAACTGATGGACAAGGGGTCTGCCGGACCATTTCCCTGCTCCTGTTCACGACAGGGATTTATCCTTCTGGGCTGCCCAAGCTTACTCCTGCCCTACCAAAACCCAAGGGAGATGCTGAGCATCCTGGAACACTGGAGAAAGTCACCATCACCAGTCTTCTGAATTAATGTTGCAGAGAGGAGCTGGGGGGCCAAGGTGTGTATCCCCACACTGCGCTGGGGAGAAGAGAACGATGTTCCCCCAGTTCAGTACAGACACCCATGATGAGCCATCGCGATGGTCAGTCCTCTGGCTCCTGCATGTTTGGGTTTTTTTTGTGGATGGAGCTGGGCAAAACAGCAACACTGGTTTAAGGTGCTTTGCTGCCTTGTCCAGACAGGGAACCAGCTCCTGTGCCAGGGTCCTGCAAGCAGGGGACACTCAGAGCCTCTGTTTAGCTCTGAAACATTTATTCCGAAATACAGGAGACATGTGGGAGAATGAGGGGAAGGATGGTGGTTTATGATCTGCTCCAACAAATCACCCAAGCATGCCCACACCAGAGAGACCGTGCCTGCACATAAACAGCTAATACCTCAAACATCAACGTCTCCTCCTGGGATAGATCTTGCCGGTTGCGTTCACTTCACACGTGGGGAAGCTCCAGCATCATTGTGAAAGCAGACAAACACAGAGGCGGGCAGTCACACAGGCTGCGGTACTGCAAAAGCCATCAGGGATGTGAAGCCTGGGAGATTCTGCTCCATCTCCATTTCACTGTTTTGCTGGAAAACTACACCCCCACAAAACTGCTTTGCTCCTCATGGAGACAGTAAGCTCAGGACTGTCTTAGGGAAAAAGAGATGAGGCAGACACAGTGAAAAAGCCATCAAAGTGGCCGAAGTAGAAAAGCAGGGCCCATATGGCAAGGAGCCTAGATCCCAGCCAAATTGCCAGCCTTCTGCAGGTGTCCACAACGCACCAGCATTGACCGTCAAGCACCAGAACAAATAACAAGATTACTGAAAACACAGGAGTACAAACAGCTGCTCCCATTACTACTGAAAAGACCCCGCTGTTACTGCTTCCCTTGTCAGCTCCACTACAGGCAAAGAAGGAACTGAACCAAACATTTCTCTTTGATGTCAGAACCAGAAAGTCCCTGCTGAAAGCACTTACGTTGGGGAACCATGCTTTGACCTCCACCTCTTCCAAAAGGTCAGCCAAGCACCTCCCAGTCTGCAGCAGCGCCAGTGAGGCGCATCAGGCCGCAGATGCTGGCGAACCGAGCCAGGATCATCCTCAGTTAGAGGATGCACCTCTAACCCCGGCATGGAAGTCGCAAGGAGGAGGGGAAGGTGTCAGGGCAGTGGCACCAAGGATGGACCACAGGGAACAGGAAGGTGGGAGATAGCGCATTGCAATTTGCTCTCAAAGAGCAGAATCTGTTGTGTTCAGCCACTGACAAGTTAGAGCCTGGACTTAGCTGCTTTCTCAGCGAGCAATGGCTACCAGCATCTCCACAAGGCATTCCAGTTTTGTTCAATATCTCTCTTGGAATTTAGGCTCCAATGACAGTGGAAGTCAGGACAACTGGCTTGGACAAGAGTCCTCACGCTACACCCCCACAAGCCACATTTAGGCTGCTAACCCCAGGCAAAGGGCCTCTCCAAACAAGCGTGTCGCTCCTGCAGCCTCCCCTGGGCAGAGGCTGTGCTGGCTGAGCTTTCTCTGTATGGAGAGGTGGCTGCCAGCATCACTTTCATCTCAGAGCCGGGAGGCACTCGGGAGGCACTGCCATTAGAGCAGGCGATGCTCTGGCTGCTGCAGAGCCAGTTCTGAGGAACTCTGAGCTTCCCTCTTTCCTACAAGAGCTCCTGCATCAAAGTTTAGTTTTCCTTCCTCCTCCTCCTCCATCACCAGCCCTGCAGGTGCCAGGCAGAGCCTCTCTTCCCATCCCTGCAGCTCTAAATTTGTCTGGTTGCTGAGCACGTCTATTCTAGGCAGCCAAAGGCAGGCAAGATGAGGGAAGCGAAGCGCACGCATCAGTTGCGTCGTGAACATCGACACCAAGTTCTTCTCTGTTAGAGCCAGTTCAGAGAGAGAGAACGTGTCTGATGCAGTACTCCAAGCCAAGTAACACAATTTGTGAAAGAAATCAGAAAAAAGTTCTTTCCATACAAAACAGCCAGGCAATTCTCAATTATCTGGGGACACAGGGAGAAGCAGAAATAGCCATTATAACAGAAGAAATTACTTAATACAAAACATGAGTCAACAAAGTGATGAAATCGTTAAGAACAAGGTCAGGACAGGAAAGAAATACCATTTTGGGACACCAAGAAGCCCAAGCTGGCCTAAGCTGAGAATTGGCATGGTACAGCAAAGCACGCTAGTCACCCTGGTCCCAAAGCAAGTCCTGCTAGGCCTGAGCAGGTCTGTGAGCACTTGCAAATGCTTTCCAGCTTTGGGCAGCAGCATCTGCGATACAGCTAATCCTTGGTTAGCCCAGGGAGGATTGAGGGCTGACAGCAGGGCTTGTCTCCACAGTGGGGAAGGAAGGGAGGATGCTGTGCATATGCTGTCCACTCCCCCAGCAAAGCAAAGAGTGAAGGCACAAGGAACAGGAACAAATAAATCAGTTCTCATACACATAAAATCATGGCTCTCATCTGGACTCAGTTCCCAAAGCAGGTAATGAGGGCAGTAACCCGGAAGGGTGTATCAAGTCATGAAAGCCGGTTATGTCCATCACATCTTATCTCCTACATATTGAAAAATAAAAACAGACCCTCCCCTCCTGAGAGACTTAATCCTCTAGACAGGATTAAAGCCTATCAGTCAATGGGCTACCCTGGAGAGAACAATCCAGTATTTGCTGGGTGATAGCTGAGATCGTATCAGAAAATGATCCTAGCCCTTGGAGAGGAATTAGAGGGGAGCA
This sequence comes from Alca torda, assembly GCA_008658365.1. Classification (NCBI taxonomy): domain Eukaryota; kingdom Metazoa; phylum Chordata; class Aves; order Charadriiformes; family Alcidae; genus Alca; species Alca torda. Next base: position 19,902,071 of record CM018083.1, on the reverse strand, counting down.
CAGGCAGCCTAAAGGTAGGAAAGCATTTTCTGCTTTTAGCTTCCCTACTAATGCATGGTGGCATTTCAGGCAAACCGGCTCCCATTTTCATGCCTTTTTAATCTCAATGGTACAATCAGAGTGAAGCCAAGCCCAGTTCCAGTTCTTGCTTCTCGCAGCTCCCAGTGACAGTAATTACAGCTAAATGCCTTTGATTGCCTTTGCAGCTCAGGTCTTAGGCACCTCAAACATGGCACCCAGGATGAGAAGACACTTTGCAAAACTCTGGCTGCAGCCAGACTAACCTACGTCAGAGAAAAGGTGTTTCTCCCAAGTCATTTGGCAGCACCTCACACCCTCTGGCAACTGCCTCCACCCTTGTGCTTGTCATTTTATTGACTGTCACCCTGTGGTGGCCATGAACTCCTGCACCTGTACCCTTGTTCTTGTCAGCTTGCAGGACTCTACCAGCTTCAGCCAACACAACCGAGAACAGGCTTCTGCTGAGAAGGAGACATGATGCTTCTCTGCAGCACCTTCTTGGAGAATAACTGCAGCACAGATAGTTCTTTTGTATTGGCCTAACTCCAGGCAGGATGGCTTCGCAGGTCAGCTACACTCCAAACATCGCTCTCCCAACAGATACAGCTTTGCTCTGTATGAGGAGTGCCATCTGCTGAGTAATAACAGTCCTACAACAGGCAAAGCATTTTCTCTGGTTCCTTTCATGCAACAAGCACATTTCCATCACAGGTCTGGAACACAACCTGGGAGAGATCACAACCCAAACAACAGGCAAGTGAATACAGTCCATTTAATACAGTCAAACACAGAGGGAGCACAACAGCAAAACAAACTAGACTGAGGCATGTCAGGTGGGCAGGAATGAAACAACAGGCAGGAGAATGTGTTGACAGATCTAAGACTGCAGAACCGTAGGTGCCACATCTCCCCAACACACACAGCCATCTCTTTTTCCATGCTGGACAAAGTTCTGAGGTCTTGTCACTGGTAGCCAGGAGGAGGAGGCTGGAGAGAGGAATCTGGAGCTGGAGGAGCTGCCCTCAGCACGGACAGGGCTCTCAAACAGGAGCACACTGCCCACCTGCAAGGAAAGGAGCAGCCACTCCAATGGCTCCACGCTGGAGAGAAGAACCCCAATGCAGAGAAGAGTTTCAGGGCTGAGTCCCAGACCGAGGAATGTCACAGCTGCCTCAGTGCAACTCACCAGTCCAGCTTCTCCTGTCCAAAAATCTAGGGAGCCCCACCAGCAAAGATGAGCTCCAGGGCAGCCTGAATGTCCCCTCCAGTGGCTTGCAGGGCCCGGAGACTTAGCTCATCATCGTGTATGCCCATGTCTCGCAGCTGCTGAAGCTGTGGTTGCCACTGGCTCTACAGACAGAAAACAAAAGAAGCTGAGGGTAGGTGCGATAGACCAAGCAGAAACAAAACAGCCTTCTCCACAGCCCCCTCTTCCATTCTGGATTCTCCCACCTCTCTCTAGCTCACAAGTACAATGCTAAGTGCACAAACCGATCTTGAAAGCTCCAAGTCTTGCTGCAAACTCCCCAGATCCACCAGCCCACCCCCCCCGCTTCCACCCAGTACTTTTGCATCGGTCTACCATGCCTCCTGCAAGCATCACTTCTCCAGCGATGCCCCTTTCAGCTTAATGTCCTGCCACAGGAGGCAGCTGGAAGAACCACCTCCACCCTGCAACACTCGATGTGATATGGGGCTTTCACAGGCTTCCGAAGGAAGAGGCTGCAACACTGACCTGCAGGCTCGGCTGCCCTGAGGTCTGCAGGGCATGCTGTAAGGCCTGGCTGAAGAGGTCGTTGGTGATGGGTGTTCCTGACTGGACACTGGAGGACATCGGGGAGGTCCCAGAGGAGTGACCCTAGGAGGAATTAAGTAGTGTATGGATCAGGAGAACACTTGTCACAGGAACCAGAGCCAGCACAGGGCAACGTTTGCTGCATCCCCACTAACACGCGTCCCCAAGCCTGTATGAAGACCCCAATCATAAGAAAATAAACCAGCAAGGACTTCCAGACCTGAGCAGGGGTTGTGCTCGGCCAAGCACTGGTTTTATGGCCCAGAGGATGCCCCTAGCTGCTGCACTGCCATTGTACCTGGGTGCCAGGGGTGGGCGTATGGGAGCTGCTCTCTGGAGTGCTCGCCAGTGCCAGCGCAGTCGCCAGCTCACTCTGGGTGATGGGACGGGGTCCAGCAGCCCCGGCGTAGCCAAGGGAAGCTGGTCGGGAACCAGAAGTGCTGCTGGATGGTGTAGATCTTGTGCTCTGCATGGAGGGAACAAAAAAAACCCACCTCTGATGTTGGTGTGAGCTGGCTCATGTGGCCATTCCCAGGGATGCCTTTCACTGAAACTCACAAGTGCGGAACTTTTAAAAAATAAACATGACAGAATGGGATCTGCTTTTTTTCCCCAAAACTTTGCTATTACAAAGCTGCAGAAATTTGCAGTAAACCTTTTAATATATCATCTATCAGCTTAAAAACAAAGTGTTATTAGCCTATAAAAAAGCAATTAACCATTGACAGGCTTTTTTTTTTTTTGCCTAAGCATGTAATTTCTCTTTACAAAATACTTTGTCCTTTGGAGAGGAAAATGTTTTTACATTACAGAAGAAGGGCAGGGACTAACACTCCCATGCTTCTCAGCCATGCTTGTCTGCACACAACTCTGGCTCTGCATCAATTTGATTACGAAGGTGTTTACTCTGAGGACAAGTGCTGTTGCAAGTGGTCCTTCTGCATTCTTCTGTTGTTACCCTACCTCAGCACTCAAGAAAATCCTACCATGAGCAGCATGCAAGGACCCCACAATCAATACGTTTGTCTCCACAATATCCCTAGGAGCCAGAGTAGCTCATGCTGTTCATGAGACAGGAAGAGAGAAAACCTTTGGAGTCTTTAAGGGCTACAAGTTAATACTGCCAGTCCAAAACAGCCATTCCACCCAACCTGGCCGCTTACCTGGTGGAAGTCATCTTCATCATCAGAGAGACCTTCAAAGAGAAAGCCACCTGCAACAGAAAGGGGAATCAACAGTTGCAGAAAACCAGGTGCTGGCAGGAGTTAGGCACCACACAAGAATCCTGTGGAGTCTTGGATTGCCCAGCAACCAGGCTCAGCCCCAGCTAGCACCCTGGTTAGGACAGAGGCCTCAGCACCAACAAGTCCATGTGCAGCAGGTCAGTGGAAGACAGGTCAGACTCATCGTTCACACAAAACAGAGGCCACAGCCCTCTGCTACCAACAGTCATTATACACGCCTGACTGGGAGAGGCCCAGATGCTGAAGTGCCCCAGAGGAGTCTCACACAGCACAAAAATCTACCAAAAAGTGCATGTTCCTAGCTCAGGAACCCAAACTTCTTTTCCATCCAGCCTGACGAGACTGCGTCAGTACAGCACAGATTTGTCTGCAAATCCTGCAGCACATCATCTCTGCAGGGCTCCCCACTCATCTGTGTGTCTGAATGTACCTGGCATGTCCCGGTAGGAGCCAGAGGACATGCCTCGGGAGGACGTCTCTGGGGCTGGGAGCGGGGTGCTGCCAGCCACTGAGTGCAGAACAAGGACAATGGCATTCACAAGCGCAGGGTGGGCTGGGATCAGCCTGGAGAGAAAGAGTGGAAGAATAAACCACGTACACATTGAAACTAAGAAATCAGCAGCTCGATAACAGCAAAGAACTTATGTCAGGAATGGCAGAACCATCCTCACTGGTTGCACCAGCACAGCCTTGGACACTGGTTTTGGTTGTCCAGCAACAAACATCTCCCCCCTGTGCTCCACACAGGCAGAGAAATTGGGTCTCCTTCACGATCCCATTGTGTACATCTGCCATATGCTCTCACAGGAGCAACTCCCTGCTGCGAGCAACCAGATTGGAATTTGAACGCACAATCTGGCTGCAATTATGGCCCTGTCTCCCACTAAACATCCTCTGGTCTAATCCAACAGTGGAGGCAGGTGTGTATCAAAATATCTGTTTCCTCTTTCCTACCGCTGAGGAATAGAGAGTCCCATCCTGAATGTCTGGCCTGGTGTATCTATACTGGCAGGAGCAGAACTCTCTCCCCCACCCAGAGCGAAGTCATCTTATACAATAGCGCGACAAAGGCATTGCTTAGTCACTGCCCCAGCTTGTGTGAACTTACGCGTCCAGCATGTTGGGGTCTGCAAACACTGAGAAGAGATCCTTGTCCTGTAGGACTCCTGAGAGAGACCAGGAAACACAACGAGTAAAAGACAGGATACCAGAAGCAGGAGCCGGTCAAACAAGAACCAAGGGAAAAAACAAAAGAATTAATTGTTTTTCAGGACCCGAGTCACCATAAATACTCTATTATTGGTCTCTCTGAAGCCTTTTACGTCTTCCTGGAGCAATGCGATCATGGCCACACACACCCAAGGGATGGGGCTTTCCCAGCACAGACTGTGCTCCAGCTCCAACAGCTCCGCCCTAAGGGCAGGATTGAATCTGGCATCCAGCTAAACCCAGCCAGCTGTTCTCTGTGAGATGTTGCAGCTGCATCCCATATTCCACCTGCCTCATAGCAACGTGACAAAAGAGCTGGTAACGTCCCAGGACAGAAGCAGCAAGCTAGATTTAGTGAACGTTTTTGTAACACAGCAGGGAAAAAGCATCCATCCCCACTGCTCTCCTTTGAACTCCATATTCCCTAATCCTTTTGAAGACAGCGTTCATCCCCAAACACTACCCACAGAGCACAACTCTGACGCTTCCTCTTACGCTCCACAAAGGAACCAAAAAAGACACTTTCTCCAGAGGAGAACTCCTTTCCCCATGTCAGGAATTAAATAAACACTGACTATCTTTATTTGGCTTTCCTCAGTTCCTCTGGATCACATCTACACTCACCCAAAGCAATAGGGTCACTGCTGAGGCCGGGAGTAGCTACGATGATCTGATCCAGTGACTCCTTGTTCCCCAGCATTTTGAAGACCTGCAAGAGAAACTGGAGCAGATCAGCAGCGTCGCACAACAAGGCTGCACTTGAGGACTCTCTTCACAGAGAGGGGACAGACCAAAAGACACCCAGATGGCAAAGCATGAAGCCCCACTCACTGCATCTCTGTAGGCAGGACTGCTGTGCAGCGCAGTGTGAAGGACCCGGAACTCTCGTACTGCTGCCACCTTATCCACAGGCTCTGAGGGAGGAAAGATAACAGAATGAAACATGGTTCTCCCTCTGTCGGCTTTACTAGCCATTTTACAGGCCACTGGGACTTCCACACTGCAATAGCAGTGGTGATTCTTTCATTCCCCTGGATTTGACTGACCAAGAGAGGAAGGGCACAGGCTAATGACTGCAAATGTCTCAGTACATTTACCACAGCGTAACAGGGAACTGCGCTTCCAGACATATAGAAGTATATAGATATATCCTCCTACACATACAAAAGCAGCTGTATTAAAAGTAACAACTCTAAACTAACTCAGGCAGACTAGGAACACACACAAGCCTGCTCATCCCTTGAGCTGAGTAACCAGTTGTGTTGTTCCCAATTCTCTGACAACACCCTAAAATTGGTCACAGTCAATTAAGGGATATTCACTCTCCACATTATGTAGCTCATTCCTTAACTCTCCCATCAGCAAAAAAATAGAATGCCCATTTGCTGCTCTTAGAGGTGGAGAGTTCCCACACAAATCTATGGATCAATTCTTCCACCAAACCCCACATCAGCCTCCCAGAAACAAATCACAAGAGAAGCTGTTCCTCTGTCACCAGCCACCCAGACCAAACACACCCGGAGGAGACCTAAGTGGTAACCCATACTGTCTCACCTGGTTTCTGATCAGGCTCAGGCCAGGACTTGCGCAGGACATGAACAGTAGAGCCAGACTGGATGCCATAAAAATCAAGCGTCTGGTCATCCCTCAGCTTACGGCCACAGTAGATCAGATCTAGGAGAGAGAAACATCTAAAGATATGTGTCTACTACACACTCAGAAAGGGATGAGGTGTCTTTAAGAACTGAGGGCGGACTGGGGGTTACTGCTCTGCCTGCGTAGCTGCTTCTTCTGGTCAGCAGCACAGGGAAATCATGAAGCTGAGATTCTGGGAGGAAATCACAGAGTTGAGACACAGAACATGACTTTGCCATCTCCTTTAGAATCACAGAATGGTTGGGGCTGGAAGGGACCTCTGGAGATCATCTAGTCCAACCCCCCTGCCACAGCAGGGTCACCCAGAGCAGGTTGCACAGGAATGCGTCCAGGCAGGTTTGGAATGTCTCCAGAGACAGAGACTCCACCACCTCTCTGGGCAGCCTGTGCCAGGGCTCTGCCATCCTCAAAGGAAAGAATTTTTTCCTCACGTTGAGATGCAATTTCCCGTGTCCCAGTTTGTGCCTGTTGCCTCTTGTCCTATCACTGGGCACCACTGAAAAGAGTCTGGTCCCATCCTCTTGCCACCCACCCTTTAGATATTGATCAGCATTGATGAGATCCCCTCTCAGTCTTCTCCAGGCTAAAAAGACCCAGGGCTCTCAGCCTTTCCTCAACAGAAAGGTGCTCCAGTCCCCTGATCATCTTCGTAGCCTCCGCTGAATTCTCTCCAGCAGTTCCCTGTCCTTCTTGAACTGGGGAGCCCAGAACTGGACACATTGTGGCCTCACCAGGGCAGAGTAGCCAGGGAGGATGACCTCCCTCGACCTGCTGGCCACGCTCTTTTTAATGCACCCCAGGATACCAGAAGGGCTGACATCTCTCATGGTTCTCATAAGAGATCACACAAGGACATGTTGGCACTGGCAAGTCAAAAAATTTCTTAACAAGGGCACCGACACTGCAGAAGCACTATGATGCCAAGCAAATGCAGAACAAACTATACAAATCACAAGGTACTAAGACTGCCGCAGCACAGCAGAGTCTCTGAAGCAAGCTTTGAACCTCCACACCGTGCTATCTTGTTGCACCAAGTCTCCCCACCAGCCCAGCACCACTAACAGTAGGATCTTTGTGTCCCAGCTGCAGCGAGGAGAGGAAGAGGGTGGCCCAAAGCGGCAGGACTTTGACACGACCCACGCAAGGCACCTACCAATGAGCTCAGGGTCTGGGACGGACTCCTGCAGTTTGCCGGTGATGAGCTGCTTGAGGTAGGAGATGCTGCACCCACCGAGCGGGCATTCTCCCAGCTCTGTCTCCGGCAACCGTAAGATGGATTTGGGAGCCAGCGGCTGATCCGCCAGCTTCACCGCGATGTGCCACTCCGGCAGGGACATGCAGCCTTCGCACTGAATGCAGCCTAAGACCCGGAAAGCTCTGGAAATGGAGGAAAACAAACCAAAGTGATTCTCCCCCAAACAGACAATAAAACCTTACAGATTTGCTGGGAAGCGCGCACGAAACTCACAGGAGGCCTGACCAACGCACAGCCATGCTTTTTAGGCTCCTACCTCAGCCTAGAGCCGTACCTGGGAAGGCAGGAACACCTGTGCCGGCCTCACCACTCAGCCGAGGATGAAGAGAAGCCAAGAGCAAGGCCCAGCCCGGTTCTCCCGACGCGCGCAGCCCCCAGGCCAGTCCCCAGCCCCTGAAACACCCGTTTCCCGGCACGGAGACGGTGGAGATGAGGGGGATGTGGCTGCCCCCCCCGCGCCGCTCCCCGAACCCGGTCCAGCCGCCCCTCAGCTCCGCTCCACCCGCAGCCCGGTGCCGCACCGTAAGCGGAAGTGCTGCCCGGCCGCAGCGGTGCAGGCTGGGAAAGAGAGTCCGCCTGAGAAGGCAGTGTCGTAAGGCTAGGAAGCCGCCGATTGGCTGGCCCAACCACGCACAGCCAATAGGGAGGCGGCTGGGAGTTTAAAAGGCGAAGAGCGGCAGCGTCGCAGTCACGGCCGCGCTCCGCGGGCGTCAGGGCGGGCGGTAGCGGCATCGTCTGACGTCCCCGTCTTCCCCCTTCCCTCCCACAAAAAGAGAGGCTGCTGCTCCTCCGGTCACCAAAACACGTGCCAAGGCCCCGGCTTTTTGTGACAAGAGCTGTTTGCATTCTAAAAAAAGCCACATTACCATGAAAGTCCAGGAAGCCTGTGCCAGCCACATACCAGCCACGCTTTCCTCCCTGACAGCACTGAAAATGGTCTGCAGCTTCAAAAGGTGCCCTTACATGGTTTAGAAAACAAAATTTAGGGTAAACGCTCTGCTAAGTCTTAAGCAGGCCAGGCTGGAGTCCAATACCATGTATTGCACAATAATTCCATGCAGCAAGGAGATTGAGCCCACCCTGAAAGAAAGCAGAATAACCTCTTGTCATTTTTAAGCCTAAGAAGTTTATTTGTTTTCCTACAAAGGAGTCAGTTGTGACAAACCTAAAGGTGACAAGTCTAACTTTAGTGTCATCCTACTAGTGTTACATAGTTGAAGCGAACAGCCCTCCACAGGAGGAGGAGGAGCAGCAGCTAGCCAGCCCCAGGAGAACTACAGCCTACACAGGTCACTGCTTGGTACCTCAACACATCAGTTAAAACATGAAATAAGTAACAGTCGAACAGTCGAATTCTGGTCCAATGTGGCAGGAGATTGACTCCTCGGGTGACTGCCAGCAGTCCCCCTAGAAGCATTTGCGATGGACAATGGAGGGACCAGACTCATCGTACTCCTGCTTGCTGATCCACATCTGCTGGAAGGTGGAGAGAGAGGCCAAGATGGATCCCCCAATCCAGACAGAGTATTTACGCTCTGGTGGGGCAATGATCTTGATCTTCATGGTGCTGGGTGCCAGGGCAGTGATTTCCTTCTGCATCCTGTCAGCGATGCCAGGGTACATGGTGGTACCACCAGAGAGCACAGTATTGGCGTACAGGTCCTTCCTGATGTCCACATCACACTTCATGATGGAGTTGAAGGTGGTCTCGTGGATGCCACAGGACTCCATACCCAGGAAGGAAGGCTGGAAGATGGCCTCAGGGCATCGGAAACGCTCGTTCCCAATGGTGATCACCTGCCCATCTGGCAGCTCATAGCTCTTCTCCAGGGAGGATGATGAGGCAGCTGTGGCCATCTCCTGCTCAAAGTCCAGAGCAACATAGCAGAGCTTCTCCTTGATGTCCCGCACAATCTCTCTCTCAGCTGTGGTGGTGAAGCTGTAGCCCCGCTCTGTGAGGATCTTCATGAGGTAGTCAGTCAGGTCACGGCCAGCCAAGTCTAGACGCAGGATGGCATGGGGCAGCGCATAGCCTTCATAGATGGGCACGGTGTGGGTGACGCCATCCCCAGAGTCCATCACTATGCCAGTGGTACGGCCAGAGGCATAGAGGGACAGCACGGCCTGGATGGCAACATACATAGCTGGGGTGTTGAAGGTCTCAAACATGATCTGGGTCATCTTCTCCCGGTTGGCCTTGGGGTTCAGGGGGGCCTCGGTGAGCAGGACAGGATGCTCCTCTGGGGCAACACGCAGCTCGTTGTAGAAGGTGTGGTGCCATATCTTCTCCATGTCATCCCAGTTGGTGACGATACCGTGCTCGATGGGGTACTTCAGGGTGAGGATGCCTCTCTTGCTCTGGGCCTCATCCCCCACATAGCTGTCCTTCTGCCCCATGCCCACCATGACACCCTGATGCCGGGGGCGTCCCACAATGGAGGGGAACACAGCACGGGGGGCATCATCCCCTGCAAAGCCTGCCTTGCACATGCCAGAGCCATTGTCCACCACAAGAGCAGCAATCTCCTCATCAGCCATGCTGACCGGGCCTGAGGTGAGCAGGGACACAGAGATGTCACAAAGTACCTTCCCAGAGGGAACACAACAGGAACATCAAGGAGCCCTGACACTTGCTCCCATGCACGGGGGAGGAGACATGAGGGAGGTTTAACACTTATTTATTCCCAGTCCAACCACACATATGTAATAGAATAGTTTAGGTCAGACGGGACCTTAAAGAGCATCCAATCCCAAACCCCTCTGCCCTGGGCAGGGACACCTCTCACCAGCCCAGCTTGCCCCAAGCCCCGTCCAACCTGGCCTTAAACACCTCCGGGGATGGGGCAGCCACAGCTTCTCTGGGAAACCTGGGCCAGGGGCTCACCACCCTCACAGCAAAGAATTTCTTCCTCTCATCTAAATCTCTGCTCTTCCAGTTTAAAACTGTTCCCCCTCATCTCATGGCTCCCCTCCCTGATCCAGAGTCCCTCCCCAGCTTTCCTGGAGCCCCTTTAGGGACTGGAAGGGGCTCTAAGGTCTCCCTAGAGCCTTCTCTTCTCCAGCCAAACTCTCTCAGCCTGTCCTCACATATGCAACCCCTGAGGAGACAAGCACAGACCCCCTCCCCAGGGACCTGAGGAACGCCCCCTCACAGCCCCCCCACATACCCCTCCACCACAGACCTGAAGAAACAAATAAGGGCCCAACCATGAATCATAGCCCCAGCCCCAGCCCCAGCCCCAGCCCCAGCCCCAGCCCCAGCCCCAGCCCCAGCCCCAGCCCCAGCCCCAGCCCCAGCCCCAGCCCCAGCCCCAGCCCCAGCCCCAGCCCCAGCCCCAGCCCCGACCCCGACCCCGACCCCGACCCCGACCTGCGCGCGCTCCCTCCACCCTCGTCAGCACCTCCTCAGCGACTGCCGTCCCTGGCTCTCCGCGCCGCCTTTTATGCCCCCCGGAACCGGAAGCCGCCCCGGACGTTCCGCTGTTTCATTGGCTGCCGGCCGCTTCCTCCCGCCCCTTTTCTATCCCTGTAGCCATTTCCGGGGGGCGGGGCGGTCGCGCTTCCGTTGCCGGGGCCGTACCCGGAAGCGGGGCGGGCACTTCCGGTGTTGGGCACCGCCTCTGCTGCCCCGTTTCCGGGCTGAGGAGGGGCGGCGCGGGGAAAGTGTTTGGCGGGGGGGGGGGGGGGCGGGGGGGTAAAAAGGGAAGAGGCTGCGCTACGGGCGGAGCCGAGGAGGCCGCGCACGGGCTGGCAGCGACTCGCTCCCGGGACCTGTGGGAGGTAACGGCTCCGTGGGGGGCGGGGGTGGTGGTTCTGAGGGAGGGGGAGGGGGCTGGGGGACTGAGGAGAGAGGGGGGGCTGCTGGGGGAATGGGTTGGGGGGGGTACCGGTGCTGGGCCCGGGCCTGTACCGGGAGCCGGTACCGAAGCGGGGAGAGGGTGGGCCAGAGATCACTGGCTGCTTCAGCGGGTGGGACCCGGTTTGGGGGCCTGGGGGAGTGGGGCTGGCCGCTGGGAACAGCCGCCCTTCTCCGGGGAGTTCCCATTGTGGGGCGGGTCGGTGGTTATAGGGCACGGGAGGGCTCCGGTAAAACTGGGGGGTCGGTGTTTACCACTCTGGGAGAGCTCTAGCCTCCTCCGGGCTTTTCCCCTTACGCTTTAACTCTTTCAGGTAATTTCCACTTGGAAGAAAACTCTTTCCAAGTGGTGTTGGAGCACAGGCAGGCGTTTACCTAATTAAGCTGCACGTAGAGCTAGTTAAAAATTCAGACTGGAGGGGCTTTTTAATTAAACTGCTTTCCCAGGGATTAAAAGCAGCACAAAAGCTGGTGCGGGAGGAACTGAAGGTTGAACCGAACCCTTCCACTGCCTGGGTCGGGAGACACACAAAAAGTAAGCAAATATCTATGCTGAGGGCAAAATGGATGTTAAAACCTGAAATGGTTTCGTGGTATCAGTCTAGTTGTAGTTCTCAAAATCTGTTGTGATATCGTGACTTAATTTTTTGCAATGTGTCTCGTCATTGACTTAAAGCTTGCTGTAAAGTCGGCTGCCTCTCCACCCATGATAACGTGAGGGCGTGTTTGCTGTGTCCAAAAATCCACGTTTTTGGAGGGTTGGGGAGGTTTGTGCCGGGCTCTGCTGCCCCCCCTCTGCAAGCCTCACATAAATCCTGCTGTAACCTGTCGCACGCTTTTTGTACCTGAACTCTGGGAAATACGCGGGTGCTCGCATACCAGGGTGTTGCTGCACCCGAGGTGTGTTTGCTCGGCGTGTTAACCGAGTATCAGGTCATTTATTTCTTCTCGTTACCGTACCTGAGGCGTGTATTAACTGCATGCCCTGCTGAATATCCCCCAGGCGGGAGAGGTGACACCTCACCCCGCCTCACGTGTGACAATATTCAGCCAGGTGTGGGCTGGAGGTTCTCTCTCTGTATGTGCAACACCCACACCACTTCATTGTTGCTTTACTGGGCGTGTGTGTGTGTGTGTGGAGCTGGGCCAGATGGTGTATTGTGCCTTCCCAATGAGCCTAAGACTCTTTTCAGCTGGCAGGTAATGCATTATTGCTCCTGACATTCAAACCGCTAATCCACTTTATATCGTTTCATTTGCAAGCTAAAGCTATGCCACTGCCGGCTAGATAAAAATGCAAATGTGCTGGCCTGGCTTTTCATTTTGGTGATGGGCTGTTATTTAGTGCAGGGAAGAGTTTGCAGAGGAAAAATGAGTTGGGCATTGTAGCTGGCAGGCACTTTGTACGAGACACATGCTCTGACCACCTTAGAGGAAGACTTGGAGTTGCAATAAGGACACTGGAGGTTGTCTTTCTGCTTTTAAAACCGGTATCTGGTAGGTTATTTGTTGTTTTGGAACAGAACTGTGTCGGTTTTGCAAATGCGTGTTAGCGAAATAGTCTCTTTTTTCAAGCCTGTGGTTCAAGTAGCACAGTGCTGGTTGTAAACAGGGTGGTGGGAGGTGGCCAGAAGACTCTGTAGCTTGTTTGTAGTTGGCCTTTCCTTTGTTTCTCTGTAGTTTGATATCAATGAACCTTGAAGGGCAGCAAGTGCGATTGGTTTAAGCATCTTTTTACATTAAAAAAAAAAAAAAGCTGAGAAGGACTGGCTTTGTCAGCAGGTCCAGTTTGTGACACAGTCTAAAATGTAAATGGTGTTTTTAATGGTTGGGGATTACAGGCATAGTCATCGCTCGGATCTATAGTAAACCCTAGAAAGGTGTTTCCAACTGTGGTCTGTTCTGGTGGTCTTTGCTCAAGAGGAGGCTAGTGCGGGCTCAGTGTAGGCTTGCTGCAGGTCAGAGTGGAGAGCTGTGAAAGCTCTCAGGTCCTTGGGCTGGGAAAATCGCAGGGAGGCCACCGCTGGGGCTGGAGATGGGCTGGTGACTCTGGGAGGCAGAAGCAGGAGTTGTTCGGCGTTCAGCAGTCCCTTTCAGGCTAGAGTGGCCTTTGCTTTACTCTCGTCTCGCTCTCTTTGGGAAAATAATGGCTAAATATAAAGTGTAAAGAATTTAGTAACGTAATGAAAGCAAAAAAGAATTGAGACATAACTGATGTGCAATAAATTCCTGCCCTTTTTTTAATAGAAATATGGTCAAGCTTATCATCCCAGCTGTTTCCTTTTAAGGTAGTGGTTTCAGAAGCACCAAACCCCTAGATGTTAAACCTAACACTTCAAAAGTAATTATTTAGGAAGTGTGGAAGGATTCTGACAGAGGAAAAAAAAAACCAACTGCTGGGTCAGTGGACAAAGGCATTTCAGATGCTGTCTTTGGGGTATATGAAACTGAGGTTATAGCAAATATGTTCAGCTTGAAAATACAATTAAACAGTCTGAAAATTGAATACAATTTTGAGCCTGAGGCTGTTAAACATGAAGCTGATTGTTTCACGGTCTCCTGCACAGGAAAGAGTATTGGCTTTGCACTCTATTTATCCTCTTCCTGGGGAAAAGATGAAAGCATTTTATATTCATACAGACAAATATTTGTCTATCTTTCAGATTCTGCCAATCTCCCAAGGTCGGGGCTTGAACCCTGCCTGATAAAGTCAAAAACCACCCCCCCCCTTTTTCCCAGCCATGCAAACGGCAGGATGAAGCTGGAAGCTGTGGTCGAGCAGCTGCAGAAGCAGCAGCAGAAGCAGCAGCCGCCTCTGCAGATGGATTCCAGGGAGAGACAGCAGAGGCAGATGAGAGAAGCCCAGCTGCTCTACACTCAGCAGCTGGCTGTGCAGCAGGCTGTCCTAGCAGCCACATCTGGCAGGGCTTCAGGTGGCTCCGCTGTTGGTCCCTTGACCAGAGGCCCACCTGCAGCCGGAGCTACACGGGCTTTTGATCAGAGCAGCATGAATTCTGAGCCGGAAGAGGAGGATGAAGAAGAGGAGGATGAAGAGGAAGAGGAGGAAGAAGGGGGTTTGGAAGGTGGTGATCTTGAGGATGGCGCTGATGTGACTGAAAAAGAAACCTGCTCTGCTCTGAAATATTTTCATGCTCCCAAAGTTGCCCATCACAACCAAAGAGTGGCCTCTACCTCTAATCCTTTGCCAGCTTCGGGGCACCAGCGGGGACAGCAGGGCAAAGAAGAACAGGGTAAAGACAGTACTAAGCAACCATATTCCGGTTCCCCGTCTGGACGCCAGAACTGGCGGTTGGATGAGCAGCTCAAACAGGTCAGTGTTAACGTCGCTTCCTTCTGAATAAGAATGACCATATTCAGTCAGACCCAGGATTTCTTTAGCCCTGTGTCCTCTTACAAGCGTTGGCTGTTTGCAAGTGCTTTGGAAAGAGTGCCAGAACCGGGCATGTGCAGAGCAATGCTTCCCTGGTTTGCTCTTCCAGGTTTATTCTTTTTATTATAAAGAGATTTGCTTTACAGATACTGATTTCCAGCTAATGTAGAAACCCCAATCTGTAAGACCCTGGTGGGGAGGTAGAGGTTTGATCTTTGGCTCATTTATCTTCTATCTCACTGCTACTGTACTACTCAGAATGGAACAGGCTGGTGTTATATTTATTTGTGGTGCAGACACTTGCCTGCTAATGTCTCACTCGAGTTATTTCACCTATAGCATCTATAACCCCTTTGTGTAAAACCTCCAAGAGGATGCAGCCACTGTGGCTGCGTTTCTGGTTGGTGGCGTGGATAGGGAAGAGTGTGTGTCTGCCACTGATCCTGTGAGTCAGCAGAGCCACTTTATATTTCATGTGTGGGAAGGAAATACCTAACTTGCTACTGCTTGGTTTTGGTAGGAGGTTAATTCTCTGTTTGAGTGGAGAATTACTACTCCTTGTAGATAAATGCCAGAGGATCAAGAATTCTTTTCTTTGTTGGAAGTGGGTATTTCAGTTAATATAGCACTTGTGTGCTGGTTCGTTAGAGCTGACTTTCAGAGACATTTACAGTATTTATGTGTATTGAAGTTGAGCCAAAGGACTGCATGGTTTAAATAAAGAAGAAAAAAAGTTGGACTTAATTGTCCATTTCTACAGATGTTAGCCTGAGCGTGAAGAGGGTTAGGTTTTGCTTCTGGTAGTTATTTGAGCTAAGAAACCTTGTATGGTTTTTCCTTCCCTCCTGCAAACCCTATAAAGTAAAAAAGCTGGAGCTGCATGGTGATGGCTGGTGAAGCATAGGTGTTCGAAGGCTTGTTGTGGGCGCTTAGGGCAGGCTCTGCCCTTAGCTGTTGGTTGCATGCAGGAGATAATTTATTTTATGCTTTCACAGGCAGCAGTTTGAGGAGGAACTGGTAAATCTCAGCAAGCTTGCTTTCTTCTCCCGTTAATTGGGCTCCTGGCCCAGCTGCTTCTGCAAACCCATCCCAGTTTGGTGTTTCTACACCCAGTGCATGTGGCAGGAACTGCTCTAAATTGCCAGGTGAATGGCGTTCAGACTGTGAAACATGCCAGTGAAGTGGTGCTGCAGCGGGCAACTATTTGCAGCTGTGTTTTCTCTGTGCTTGCTTCTCCAGAAGTGTTGGGGGAGGAGGGGAAGTTACTCAAGCTGTTGCAGGGAAATGAGGTGGGTATGTTGGTTGAGGTGGGTATGTTGGTCAGGGGACAGGCGCTCAAGAAATTGCTTCAGAATTTACTGGATTGGAGCAACTGGTGAAAACTTCCTCTTTCAGATCTCTGGGTAGAGAGTAGTAGGCAGGACTCTGGTGTTGGAGGGATTGCTCTAAAAAAAAAAACCAATGAACTTAGCATTGGTCTTTGGCTGTTTTTATTTCTAGCTCAGCTGGTGCTAACAAGTGTGTCATTGTGCTCCATTGCAATACTTTTTTTATCTTGTGAGAGTCCTGTGAATCTTACTGAATTAATAGGCTTGATTCCTAGGTCATTTGCCCTGTTCTGGGAAGACAAATGACTGTAAGCATGCCAGATCTGGTCTTAGCTGATGTCAAATAACAAAAAAAAAAAATAATAATACCGTTTTACAATTGGCGTACTGTGCACTAATACTGATCTAGTTACTTTGGCCCATTTCAGCAGTAATCAAGTATTTTGGTAGTAGATTGCAGCTTAATCTGATTTCAGGCCAACTTATTCTGGAAGCCAAAGTGCACAAAGCTTCACCAGGGAGCAAAACTAAAAGAAAAACTCTCTTGCTGCTGTGTTAAACTAATCTGTTTCACTTCTGGGGAGGCAGACAGTGAAAAAACAGAGAGGGATTGGAGAAATTAACGGACAACAAGTTAAGGAATGGATATTCTAAAGGAATATCGGGGCTGTGCTGTGCTGCAACGCTTCTGGATGGTGGGAAAGTGTGACAGAAAGTTGGTGGGTTCATGTGTTGTCCCAAATTACTGTCTGCTGGTACTGTTACTGAAGGTGGAGTACTGAGATAGATGGTCTGCCCCAGCAAGGCATGGCTTATCTTCCGAACCACGCTGGTCAGTGGCGTTATGAAGGTGCTGTGATGTGCTCAAAAGGCCGTATCGAAGTGCCCAATATTAGTGATGGTGGTGCAGTATATTCACCTTGAGGAGGGTAAATATTGCAGAGCAACTTGTTTGCATTCACCAGTGGAGTCTGCATACCAGGGAGTAAAAATTTAACTGCGGCATAGCAGTTCAGAGCTGGTAAGTGGGGGCTGCGTGGAGGTAGGAATAAACTTGGGGGGGGGGATGACAGACAAGATCATTTGGCTGGCATGACAGCAAAGAGAGAGAAATATGTGTGCAGCTGTGGATTGTCCACATAATTCTGTATGCTAAATGGTAGCACACTGCCTTGCTTGAAATTTTTCATTTCAAAGGCATGCTTTAAAGATGCTGTGCTTTTTCTTTTGTCTTTGTCTAAAATGGTTGTGTTCAGCAGAAAAACCAGGATGAAATGCAGAAGTGCCTGCATTCTCCAGTTTGTTTTTGAAATGATTCCTGATCTTGTCTTTTTTTTTTTTTTTAGCTTCTGTTGAGATGGAGGTTAATAACCAGTCAGAATTCGCTGCTTCCAGCTAGCTCTGCTCTGGGAGTATTTGTGGTATGCGTAATGGCTGTTGCTTGCGGAAGAGGGGGGCGGGGGGAAATCACTTCTATTTCTTCTTTCAAGTGCGGATTGTTCTTCTCAAAGTGACGCCCTTGGAGAAAAATGTATCTTGCAAGCGTAAGGCTCAGTTTGCCTGCAAGGTATGTGGTGTGAAGATGGCAGAAAGATGGAAACTACCAGCAAGATGAAGCCCCTTTCTGTTCTGTCCCCGGACAGCCAAGTAAATAATTGTAGAACAAGCCGGCAGACAAAAGAGCTGGCTCAGCTTATGACACAGGGGCGGTGGGAATCCTGTCAGCACAAAACAACAAGGGAGTGGAGTTGCTTGTCAGGGAGTTAGTTGCAATTCCAAAACAAGAGCTGGGGGGGGATGTGTGCTCAACTCGCTCCTCGGACTTGCTCGAATCCCCTGCGAAATCCATCACGGCTCCCACAGCCGTCCTCGAAAAAACGTTGTTGTGGGCTTTGCCTGCCTTTTGAAGAGAAATGAGTTTTTAATTCCGCGGGTGAAAAATGTTGCTTTTAGCAGCTGGTTGGGGATGTGGGTCCTCATCCCATGGGTTCTCGCATTGCTCGGCGATGGCTCTGGTTACCCGGGAGAGCCGTGTAGGAAAGGCAGGACCACAGCCACTATCTTACTGGTGTTGCTGGCTCCTTTTCCACTCCAGGCTGGTGCACAGCGCTAGCATGAGTGATTTTGTCAGGCTCTTACTACAGCATGCACATTAGGACGTGCATTCCTGCATGGAATGTAAAAATAAAGCCAAGGTTTTCAGACATCAGCTGATAATGCCTTCTTAAACGCAGCAAGGTAAGTCTCCATAAAGCAGCTATCTGACTTTCAGAGAGTGGTTTGTGGTCCAGTTTTTGGGGGATGTCTCATGTTAGATTCTCAGAAATCACCAGTCACTCCTGAAAAATCCTGACCTAAACTTTTACAAAGGTCATGGTGTTTATTAAGATAAGTCAGCTTAAAATAATTACTTTGCTTTTGCTCTAGGGTCTAGGAATGAGTGGCTGAAATTCCATAACCTTAAGTATGCGCCTCAAGTGGTGTATGTATCGAGGTATTGCTCAGGAGATACTCATTAATCCAGAGGGGGGTGAAGGTCCCAGGAATAAAAAAGTTGCATTTCACACAGTGCACTTTCTGCCTACTAGTTATTTCAGATATCCAGGGCCCAATTCAAGGATTTTTAATTCCTTATGCAGGTCGCAGGCTATTCTTCTTTTGATGTAGTGGGAGGAGAATTCTTCTTTAATAGCCGATGGTAAATATTTGGTTTCTCTCACTGAAAGCTGTCTTCTGTTTGCCAGTTGCTGCTTCTCCTGATTTCATGATTTGGGTTTGTTTTGATGAAGTCTTCATCCTGTGACAGTCTGCTTCTGCTCTAACACCTAACTGGGAGTTCATGCCGACATGTAACTTAAAGTATAGCATCAGTGGCTGGAGGAGAGCAGGATCTTGGTAACAAAATCTCCTTTTTTGTTTAATATAACAAATCACGTATGCGAGAAGAGAGGCAAGAAGCCACTTGTGATAATGACTGTAGTCAGCAGCCTACAAACAACTTGTAACAGACAGCAGAGAATTCCCCTAGATCTTCATCTTGAGGGGCAATTCATCAAGGTTATACTACATTGCAGTGACTGTGCTATATCTGGAGGCGCAGAGCAAAGGAGCAGAGCGAGGAGCTCATTTATATCCCAGCGAAGATATGGCTCATCTTAGGATTTGTGCGAGCGCTAAATTTATCTTTAGGAATAGTTGCAGCTTGTCTCTTTTGGTGCCAATTTGTAGAAAGTGTAGCTAAGGCTGGAGAAGGGTAGGTGGAAAGAGCTTGGATGTGTTGTATTCTTACACTTCTGTTTTTCACGCTTCAGGATAAATCGGAGGCTCTCATGTGGCAGTGAGAATTTCTCTTCCCACAGCCATGTAGCACTGAACAAATTTCTTGTCACTTACGTTTGAGTTAATTCCTCTGAGTATTTGTGAATAGGAGTCATTCACAAAGACTGCAACTTTTCCTTAAGGATAAGGAAGCAGATTCCTGTTTTGCAAAGAATTGTGTTAGTGCTGCAGTCACTAGGTCATGGGAGCACATAAAAGAAACTTAATAAAAAAAGGTAATTAATCTGTTAACTTCAGTCCGTTCTTTTTCTTTCCTTCCCTATCCTCCCTGCCATTCCTGAAATCACTAAAATGTTTTCAAAACCCGTCTTTGAAGCTTGTAGTATTGAATTGAGCTCTGTTATTAGTAAGACCAGGAAGGGTTTATTCCAATTTCAGCGGAGCTTTACCAGGCAGCTTGTGCACGCCGTAATTATAACTTGGTTCTCCATGCTTGAGAACTTGCAGCTCAGGGCAGTAGTCCTGATCTTATCAGCGTTTTGTAGTACAACAGTTTTCTTTATAATAGCATCTGTTTCACTTCCTAAGGCTTAACTCTACCCACAAAAGGAATTTCTGTGGATTCTCTGATAATCCTGAAATTGCTGCCCCTGTACCTTTTCATTGACTCAATGCTTTCAGTTAACCCATGGAGTAGGGGAGGGGCCACCTTTTTCACTGCAACATTTAACCTAGTCCCTAAGAGGATATTTCAGATTTCTGGCCTAAAACGTCTGTCAAAACTGCAGGTCTGGCATGAAACTCAAAATCGTTCTGCACTTCCCTACTGCAGAGGGTTGTTTTTTCCCTTTTCTTTCACATATTAAAGCTTTCCTGGGTTCACTCCAGTTCAAAGTTTGCTATTTGAATATGACTTTCTAGTCCAGTAAAACCCCTGAGCCCCTCTCAAATGGCTGTATGAAAGTGGGTTGGGGGAGAAGGGAAAGCCCTGGAAAAGGAGCATTTCCAATTTCTCATGAATGTCCCTCTTTGCACAGTAACTGCAATTTGTGCAGGCAAAACTGGAGAAGGAGACGATGAGTTGATGTTCTCTTTGCATTAATGCTTCACTTTTTTATGGAGCACAAGAGTTTTGATTAGTTCTCTAGTCTCTGGGAGGGACAGACGTGTGAGATGGCAGTATTTAATGAGAGGTAGGTGTCCTGCAGGGAGGGGCTGAGGTTGCTTGTTAGTAAGGTTTTTGTCCTCAAAAGCATGGTCTGGACGAAGCAGGAAAGCATTTGTCATCTCCTTCTCTGTCTGCTTGGCAACTCAGGGTTAACTCTGGCTTTTGAATGTGGGATTGGAAACCAAAATTGCTCTGGACATCTGAGCTTCCCTCTAATAAGATATTCCAGGTGGTTAGGGAGTAATCCTAAAATAGCTCCAGATATAATTGCTTCTGAAGCCAGGCTGGCAGCCTCTCAGGGAGGGGGCGATCCGGGGGGGCTCTGGTGGCCTCTGAGGTGTCTGAAGGCTCCCTGGCTCTGCCAGCAGTTCCTGGAGGTGGCCAGCCCTTCCCAATACCTCTGCCTTCCTGCTCAGGGAAGCATCAGGGGCTCAAGCACTTAAAAGTAGCACTTTTACTACCTTTTTCTGCAAGAAACGAGATAAATTCTTGCCCGTGGTAACGCCTGGGCTGTTTGTCAAACATCAGCAAATTCCCTTGGTACGAAGGGGTGGAGGGAGAGGCAGGACTCTCCCCAGAGAACAACCTGCCTCTCTGAACAGTGTTTTTTCCTTCCTGCTACTATTGCCTGACTTATACAAAGGTCTTTTAATGACTTGTGAGGATATATTGATTTCTCAGGTTCCTGCTGTTCATATGGAGGAGGGCTTCTCAGCAGAGGGTAACTTTGTTTTCCTAGGAGGAATGGGAAGGAAGCTTGATACCAAAACTCCCACTGCGCTCTCTTGCTGTGCAAAATGTAGTTTATTCTGAGTATGGAGCACCTCTTGCTTGGGTAGCTGATTTACCTGTTCCACTTGTGCTCGAGCAGCTGCTCTGCCGATGTTTGGTATCTTTGGTTGTAGCCTTGGCGTGGACCCAAAGGTTTTTGGTGGGCAGAATAAGTCCCTCAAGGTCAAAGCTGAGGCCTGGTAAAGT
Source organism: Alca torda (assembly GCA_008658365.1). Lineage (NCBI taxonomy): Eukaryota > Metazoa > Chordata > Aves > Charadriiformes > Alcidae > Alca > Alca torda. The sequence goes on along the minus strand of CM018083.1, from coordinate 19,880,891 downwards.
GTCTGCGCTCGGGTGTCTGAATAAATAGGGCTTTATTCCTCGGCTGCTGAGCTGACATTTCATGCTAACTCTGAGACTTTGCTAACTCCTCTACCCAAAACAAACCTGTGCTCTGTCCTCATGTAAGTCCTTGCTGATTTACACCATGGTGGCTGCTGCTTGCACCGAGATGGGAGAGAACCACTCTCCTTATCTGTTCTGATAGCTTAATGTGGGGAGGGGTAACTGCCTTTAAACCTTTCCAGCTATCGCAGGAGGAAACGCTAATGCTGTACGGTGTCTCTCACCTCGGATCACTCCGTGTCATGCCAGGTGATAGCCAGCTTTGCCAATTTTCTGGACGTATGGCAAAACACTGATGGCTTCAGCTGGCTTTAAGCTCCTTTTCACTAGCAAGGTGTGGGGGAGCATTACTTCTGTGCTCTCCAGCGTCTCGGGATGCAGGGATGGAAAGTAGGGTGCATCTATTCTGTTTTTTCTCTGTGTCAAACCTTAATCTTATTGATTTTTCTCAATTCCTCTGTTTCTTCAAAGCAAACAAGTAAAATAACTTCTAAAGAATCTTTAATCCCATGGAAGTTTTGTTTCTGGAAACTTTATCAAGTTCAAACGCACTGGCAGTACAGCATTGTATCTCCTTTAAGCCCTCTTCTCTTTCCTGTCCCTGTCCTCAAATTTAGCGGAATAAGCTCTCAGCATGACCAAAGTTCCCTATGAAAGCAAGTGTTTTGCTTCTTCGAGTGCCCAGTTTAACACCATGAGCGGTTTTGCTCTCTGGATTTATAACCAAGTACGAACTCGGGAAGAAAGCGGGCTCAGCCTTGGAACATGTGAAGTTGTGGATGGGAAATAGCTGCTGCCTTCTGAAGAGCTGGTCTGTCTCTCATCCTGACTGTTCACATGGGTTTGTTGATCTGAGTTAACCATCAGTGGGGTTTTAGGAGCAGCTGGATGTTACCATAATTAGCAAAAAAACTCATGTGTTTTTAGTCTCTGCTAGCAAAGGACACCCAGATGAATCCTCCTGTGAACAAAACTGGTATTCAGATCTCTTCCTAGAGAGGCCTGGGAATTGATCTCCTGTAATAAACAGCTGACATAACAGAAGTGGCAATAATCCCCCATTAAATATCTTTCAGTTGATGGGACTCACTGGATAATTGACTTTCCAGCAGGAATTACTGGCTCAAACTAAATCAGCAGGCATTAGGGCAGCTCACTGCAGTGTTTTTTAAAGGGGGAAAAGTAGCTTTGTCTGGCCTTGACAAGAGCTATTCATCTTTCTAATTCAATGTATGTGTCACAACCAGATGACTCCAAGATTTCAGATATGGGACCACCTCTCTAATTTGCGTGGTTTTGGGTTTTTTTGTGCTGAAACCTCTTGCTATCTTCAGTGCTTTTCTAGCTGCGTTAGGATGCTGTGTGTTTATGAGGACAGGGTAGTCCAAGCCACCTCCCTGGGTGGATTTGGCTGTTCTCTTTCCTTGAGTAGCTCTGGAGCACTTGCTATACCGGAGCTTTGGGAAGTTTATGATTTAAAGATGCTCGAACAGTTTTTCAGAATCATTCTTCTGGTCTTGGTCCTGCTGTACAGCTGGAGGCTGCCTCTGCTGGTTTCCAGCCCCAGTGATCATTTCAGAGTGATGATTTACCAAGTAGAATAGTCCTAACTAGAGTAATCCTTTTAATGCCTAAGAAGAATGAACCTTAATCCAGCAAAGCTGAGCTTTCCATTTCTGCAAGGAAAATCCAGATCTGGGAGCTTCCAGGAATAAGGGTCCTGGGTTGGCAAGAAGCTTTCCAGTGGCATTATTTCCCTCTTTCTTCAGCATACTCTGGTTTTGGTTTTGTAGGCAGGCGGGGGGAGGATGGAAGGGCATTTCCAAGTGTGTTTGGTGTCATCAGGCAAACAGAAAGGAAGGATGCCTGGGTAACACCTGCACCTTTCAACAGGGGCTCTAAGATGTGCGCTTGGGAAAAAGATGGACATGGAGACCTCTGTATATAGGTGTTGGACCTCATTACAGCAAAGCACCGGCTACGGGGAGGCTAGCATACCTCTCTTTAGCAGGTGAAGGCAGGCAGCTGTTGAAGGTGTTGAGGACTTTCCTCCAGAATGGTTTTCCCAACTTTTTTTTTTGAGATACATTCCTGCGAGAAAAATCTTAGAGCTGAAAAACTTCCCCTACCTTCAGTAAGTTGCCTGGAAGTTGAAATGCCACCTCCCATTTTGTCAGAGATAGCAGGAAAGTGTGCCATGATAAACGTACAAGTGTCCCGCATCTTTCAAGGCTGCTTGGTCTAAGCCAGCAGCTGCTTTTGCACGTGTTTGTGCCCAAAAATGCACATTTGCAAGCTCTCTGGAATTGTCTGCAAAGCCCTTTCCCTGGCGATCCTTTCATCCTTTCACTTCCCTCTCCCTAGAATGGTAACGTGACCTGGAGCGATGAAGGTGATGGGTGCCGAGGAAGAGAAATTTCACGAGACTTTGCCAAGGTCAGTCCAATCACAGGGATTTTGGGGAAGGGGTAACTTTGGGGAATTCTTCTCCTGATCTGTAACAGGGAGTGACTACGGACCCCTCACTATTCCTCTATAGTGAATTTGTAAGAAAACTGCTTTGTCCCGCTGCCCTCTGCCTGCAAACCTGTTATTTTGTTGAGCTGTTTGGGACTATTTTGTTGCTTTTGGTCACTGGAATATAGTTTGAACTAAGACTTAATAACCAGACTTTCAACACTTAAAATCTTAGTCAATGGTTTCTTCAGCTGGGAGAAGAGTATTTTGTTGAACCTGATTTGCATTGTGGTTGTGGATTTGAATGTGGCAGCTGTGTGTCACATCAGCCGGAGGAATTCATTTTAAAGTAAGCTGGCCCTTTCTGAAAGGGTGTGGTTAATTGCTCTGCAAATACACTGGTGTGTTTTCTTCCCAGAGCTCAGGGTATGAGAAAGCACAGAGCTTCACAGGAAATGAGCCCAAAAAGCCCCTCTCTTTTTCAGACTGGATGAATACCAAGCAGCTAGCAGCACCTACGGAGAGGCTGAAATACCTATTTCCCAGTGACTCTGCTTTTCCGTTGAGCTGCTCCACAAGAGTAGCTACAGCCAGCAAAAAAATTCCCTGGAGTGATGCAGGATTCTTCCTCCAGTGCAAACAAGAGAAGGAATTGAATTCTTCTTCATGTACAGTGTTGTCTTCTGTCATGTTCTATATTCTCCTGTATCTCTGTGAGAGACTGGCTTCATCCCTTTCAGCCTGTCACTTTGTGGCCTCGCAGGGTGAAAATTAGATTTTTCTGTTCAAGAGGCAGTTGTAAGATGACACTCATGCCTGTCCCTTCTGAAAAATCAGTGGATGATGCTACCATACAGTGCCTCTCCTTTGGAATAAGCTGCCTGTGGAACTTTATTTTAAATTCTTGGGGTTTTTTAAGCCTTTTAGTAAAATTATTTCTGCAGCAAATTGTTTCCAGGCTGGTTTCTGATATTTTTTGAAGGCTTTTTGGCTTAATTTGGAGTAGCCTTTCCTGCCAGGCATTAGTAGCTACAGGAAAGCTCTGTCCTTTTATCTCGTCCTTCAAGGGACTTGGCGTTTGTCACTTAGGTGACGATCCCTGAAGGAAGGAATTGTGAGGCTAGGAGAAGCTGCAGAGAAGTTTACCTCCCTGGTTGCCTCAAAGCTACAGACCGCTAATCTGCCCTGAACCACTGGGACCTTCCTTTTGGTTGTCTCATCTTTCTTTCCACCTTGTCTTTAATAGTTTCTCTCCCCTTTGCTTCCAGGTGGTTTCAAGCCCCGCTCTGCAGCAGTGCTGTTAACTGGGTTGGGTCCTGTTCCCTTCAGGGTGCCAGTCCCTGCTGTGCCCGGATGAGTTTCTGAGGGGCTGAGCAAGGCAAGCCGGAACAAGGGTCCTCAAACCATCACCGCAGCCTTGTCCACCAAAATTGCTTGTGAATCCTTCCCTCTTTTGCCTCTCGGCCTATGGCTGCCTTTCACCCCCCTCCTCCAGTACAAACACCAAATCACCCATTGGAAGAAGAGACTATTATTTTCTGTCTCGTTGTGATTTGTGCCTTCCTTTTTATTATTTCCCCCAGCTCTATGAACTGGATAGTGACCCCGAACGGAAAGAGTTCCTGGACGACCTCTTCATCTTCATGCAGAAGAGGGGTGAGTGAGCACTTGTTTGAACTCGATAGGGTAAAAATGGGGCAGCAGGGTGCTGCTGCCATTGGAATTTTTCCCTCCTGAGTTTGAAGGAACAAATCCAGCCCTTGAACTGGCAGATCAGGTGGAAGAGCAGTGGTGAGACTTGAGATATTTGCCTTGGGAGATAAGGAGCCCAGTAGGAAAGAACCATTCTGCCCTATAACTTAATTTCAGATGCCATTTCTTTACCCTCATACCTAATACTGTTGTTGTCCATGCACTGAAGAGCCCAAGAAGCCTGGATCCCCATGGATTTTTGAACAAAGGCTGAGTACCACCAGGGATTCTCTGGTCTCTTCAGGTAGCATGAGCACACATCTTCTCGTGTTTTATATCAATGGCATGTAGAAGCTGAGTGTGAATGCCTTCACAGTCTGCACAGAGTGGTGGCACATGATCTGGGGACTGGGAAAATAGACCCCGAGCCACATTTTCCTGTGGATTCTCACAATGTGTCAGCTTTCCCGTTAGTAATTTTGTGTAACTGAGGGCAGAAGCGTGCAGTTTCTCACATTCCTCCCTGTGGTGTCACAACTTGTGTCTCTCCTTGCTACAGGAGTGGTGATGCATGTGTGAAGTAGCTCAGCTGGGATGTCACAAAAGTCTCTTTCTCTCCCCTGGTTATCAAAGTTCAGTTCCCTCGTTGCAAACTATTAGTAATAAAAATGTACATGTCTGTGGTATAAAACACTATTTGTGGTAAATCCTTTGTGCTGCTCTCTTCCTTTACCCCTCCAAGCATGGCAGCCCAGACAGACTTCCAACAAAAACTTCTGCCAAAAAGTGTTAAATTGTGCTATAGATCTTCTCATTGTTTCCAAAAAGTCTGCTGAAGGTAGGTGTGAAGAGCAGACATAAAAAGGACCTTTTGCTCCCTCGTGGCATAACGATCTGAGCGTGCTGGACCAAACAAGCCAGGTGCTTACTTGGAAGTGGGGCTGCCTTAGAGCCACCAATATTGTGCCCCGAGAGTCTAATAAAGACGAAACAGCTCAGCCTCATCTATTTAAAAATTACATGTTTGCTGCCTTGGAGTGAGAGCCTTATTTCCAGTGGTCTTTTGAACCTTGCAGCTTCAGGTGCATCCCCCTCTGTGGATGACAAGCAGAGGAAAGGCTATCCAAAATGCAGCTATTCCAATTGCACTTTGTGTCCATTTTTCCTGGCATGGCTTGAGCTGACAGCTGACCAGAGGGAATTTTCAGCAGTTTGAGGTTATGCTTCCAAGTCAGTTAAAAAATTAGAGCTGGGTTTTGCTGATATTTTTGGCTTACGTGTGCAGAGGCATAACTGGGATTAATTAGTTTACTTGCAAATGTTAACCTGAGCTCGCGTGTTAATGGAAGGGCTGGGATGACTGACAGACAAGACAATAATCTGAAGGGTGTGATTGGCAGCAATAGAAACCTCCAGATACCTGGAGAGAAATCTGCTTAATACTTCAGTGTCTCTGTCCTATTACCTTTTAATTATTTATAATTGACGCGTCCCCGGTGCAGGGGCTGAGCTGGTCACCAGCTGGTTGCTGTAGGAGTTGAGCTTTTAATCATCTGGGCATTTCCAAGTGTATTTGTTTTCTTGCTTGCTAGAAGGCTGAAAACGAAATCTAAGAGCCTCAGCGCCCATGAGGGAGAGATGCTGTGAACTGCCAGCCCTCTGCCAGAGGGGAACTGGCTCGACTGCAGGGTACGAGGCAGCTGGGGGCTTGCTTTCTATTTGGCACCCCCAAAAGATATAGGCAGAAGGACTCTGGGGAGCTGAGGTTCTTCAGGTTGATAGAACTGAAGAGCGCACATTGAGCTGTGGGGAGGCAGCTTCTCTTCTGTCCTTAAATCTGAGCTGCTGTGCCTTAATGCAAAGGAAGGCTTTTGACTTTCCAGGTGTACTGTCCACTTTTCCCATGTCTGCTCTCCCCACCACTACCTACAGCAGGGCTTTGGTTTTCTAGTGAGCAGATAGACTTGCTTGCTGTGTCCTCTTCTGGAATCTTCAAAAATCTAGGAGCTTCTACAGCAAAGTTATCATAGGGTACCATTCAGGCTTTTGTTTCTCCTCCCCTCTTTTCCTTCACTTATCCTCCCCTCCTCTCATTTGCTTTATGTGCCAAATGAGCATCGGAAGCCAAAGGAGGCTGAAACAGCTGCCTTGTTCTGAAAGAGTCCCCCAAAGATGGATACAACTGAGGGCTCATTGCACCTGAGAGCAAAGTGCTGGGCTTCTTAGCTAGTATGTGTGAAGAGCTGGTTAATTTGCACCTTGTGTCTGAAGGGAATGGAAAGCAGCTCTGCTAATAAACATGTAAAAATGGGGATTTTGCTGTTGTCCAGGAGAAGTGCTGACCCTTGATTGGGGCTGATGGATTTGGGGCACAGATTGCGAACTGATGCTGAACTGAACTAAAAAAAAAAAAAAGGTCTGATGTGAAAGATAAACGACAGATTTCACAGGAGCTACTGAGTGGTTGGAGGGATGAAAAGATTTGGTGGTTGGTGCTGCTGTTAGGAATGTACCTAGAAATGTGAAGCCATGAAACAGGCTTAATGCAGATCAAATGTGCAGGTCTCATCTGCCTCTGAGCACAGCAGGTTGTCACTCAATGACCACAGCTGCAAGTGATAAAATGGCCCTTCAGCGGCAATAATGATGGAAGAGGGAGATGAGAGGAAAGCTGTAACTCTTCCTTTGTTGGATGTTTTATTCCTTGTATGTCTTTAGGTGAATGGGTCCCACCATGGCTGTGATTGAAGGGGCAGATGGGGATAGGAGGGGAGACCAGCCGATGAGAGCAATTAGCATGCAGGACTAACTTCAAACCAGGCCTACAACCTGATGCAGCTCGCCAGGGACGATGTATTACCGCTTCCACCTTCCCTTTTCTCAGCTCTTCCACTGTCTCAAACCAAAGGTTGTCCCTCCTCACACTGCGCAGGGATAAGCAGCGTCGGTGGCTTCCCTCCACCTCCGTTGCTGACGTGGTGTCTTGTGACAAGCTGAGCCTTAATGTCTTGAGGGTCTGGTTTCTCAGAAGCTGGATTTTTAACCTCCTGCTGCATCTATGGGCAAGTTTGTGGTGCAGGGCATTTTTAAGGGCAGGGGCTGAGGCTTCTCTGCTCGTGTGCCGTGGGGTGCATTGCAGGCACAGGGACTGGATTTGTTCTGCCTGTTGCTGAGGCCACTGCAGGCAGGAGCAATTCTCTAATATGTTGATATCTTCCACTTCTTTTCAGGTCCTTCTCACCCTGCGAACATACCCTGAGGCTAAATTTTTTACTCCCATCTTCTTTTGGGGGAGTGATAGAAGGCGTAGGTATGATGAGTAGTAGAAAAATGTAGCTGTTCGCCCTGTAGCATTGGATATTAGGAAAAATTTTTACACTGAAAAGGTTATTAAGCATTGGAACAGGCTGCCCAGGGAAGTGGTTGAGTCACCATCCCTGGAGGTATTTAAGAGATGGGTAGACATAGTGCTTAGAGATATGGTTTGGTGATGGTTTTTGTCAGTGTTAGGTTGATGGTTGGACTGGATTTGAAAAGTCCCTTCCAACTAGACGATTCTATGTCCTGGGTAGCATAGCTAGACTGCTTTTTGTCCCCAGATGGTGAAGGACTGCTAGTGGTGTGACTCTTACAGCCACCAATAATTGAGCTGATTGTATTCCACTGGTGCTGGTCAGGAGAGAGTCGGAGTAGCAGGACTGTTTCACCCCCTGGAAGGATCAGCAGTGTTCGTGTGAGACATTCCTCTTGAGAAAAGGTTTGATGGGGAAGAGATCTAACTGCACGCTATGGTGTATTAGGAAAGGCTGCCTTTCAAGGGAAGCTGTTTTGTTCATTTTAAGTACTGCCTTTGTGAAGACCTCATAAAACGTCTTCAGTTGTACAGCTCTACTAATTTTGTTCAAGGTTTCTGCGTGACCTTGGTTTTCCCAGATGGCTTGACCATTCTGGTTTTTTTATGTGTATATACATAGAAGGGGCTTTGTACGTCTGACCGTGTGGTTTTAATGTTTTCCTGCTGTTGTGTGCTCTGCCTGCACATTTTACATGTGGGAAATACAACAAATGCAGGGTACTGACAAAAGCATTTACTGATGGATTCTTTTATCTGTAGGCCAAGTGGTGTTTATGAAATGTTTGTCCGGGGAATATGCTTCACTCTTCTACTGATTCAGTTTTGCAGGTTTCTTCTTTTGATCCTCTGGAGATATTTTCGAATCTGAATTAAGCAATGTAGTTCTCTAAATGAGACATCAATAGACATAAATTCTCAGCATCCTTTGCTCGTGCTACCTGCTGAATGCTGAGCCACGGTAAATGCTTCCCTAAATAGCAGATGATGTTCTGCAGTGGAAAATTCTCACTCGAGGCACTGCAGGAGGTCTGTTCTGGATGGTCCAAATCAACCAGGCAAAGTCCTCTTCCCTGTTAGAGCGTCGGATCTGTACACAGCTAAATCTCTGCCTCTTGTACCTCCTTTAAAGAACCTCTTTCGTCAACTGTTCTGACTTAGACTCAGCAAAAATGGTGACTGGTGTCTTCTGCAAACAGTAAGCAGTGGGGATTAGTGAAATATTTTAGGCTTTCACTTTTATATTGTTAGAAAGAATGACTTTTCCTTAAGTTTTAGGGGGAACTGGCATTCTGGTTTACAGTCCTCTGTATTCTTTCAGTGGCTTGAGCCTTTCTAAACAGGGAATGCCCTGTTCCATGTTCTTAAACACTTGTAAGTGATGCTAGGATAAAACCAGGTGCAAAGCGAAGTGCTTGGAAACTTTTTTGTGCAGGGAGTGTGTTCCTCATCAGTGTTAGGTGCCAGGTGAATAAAAGCCATCACCAGATATGTAAGTTGATATTCTGGAGGAGCTTACCTGGGTCAATTTGGAATAACCTAGAAGTAGGTCCTTCCAATAAGAAACAAACTCTCTCCCTGTTCTGTTTTGTATAAATCAAAACATTCATTCCAGTCATGGAGACAGGAGATTTTTTATCTAATTTGGAAAAAGCCTGGAAGTTTCCCCTTGGAAAGATCTAAAAAAAATTGTTTCTGGGAAAATATTCAGCACAGTTAATTTTTCAGTCCAAGTGATTAATATCCCTGGCTTTTAACCTGCTGAAAAAACAGTGGTTTAGAGTGAATATTGCTTTAGCTCCAAAGAAAAATCATATTGGAAGCCGCTGTTGTAATTAATGGGAGAATAATATTAGGAGTTTACTTGGTTCTGGCTTATGGGAGACTTGTTTTAAATTTAGCCAGCATGAAGAATGTTTAAGCAGCTTCGGTGCTCTGTTATGAACAGAGCTGGCACTGGACAGGGTGCAAGAGACATTAATTTGAAGTGATGGGTGGTTTTGCTTTGCGTGAACCTTTCTGTAGCTTATTCATCTGATACTAGTCTGCTCCAGTGATTGCCAGCTGAGGATCTCTGAAGCCCAGGTGCCCTTCCATGGGTATACAGAATTGAGTGATGGTGTCAAAGAGTTTTTTTCCTCACTTTCCTTGAAGATTGAAATGCTAAATTGTCACATTTGTCCAGCATCTCAAAGACTGGATGTTCGTGTCTCAAATCCTGGTCTTCTCAAGCCCTTTCTTATATTGGTATTTCCTCTTTGCTATGGGTGTTCTTGACTTCCCCCCCTAAATTTTAACGGCGGTCTTTCAAATGATGAAGGAACTGCTGCACTCAAGCAGTGGAGGTGACTCAGCACTGAAGAGGTGACCCTCTAGATATCCAGGTGGATGGAAAAAGTTGTCATTAAGGCATTAAAATGTTCCAATTTTTGACTTTGTTCAGTCTGCCTGCCTGACCAAGTTGCCCTTATTTTTCTGCATTCCCTTCTGTATTTGTACCTCTCTGCCTAGAGAAGAAGAGTTTGTCCATTTGGTTCAGAGGTCAGACGTATGGAAACCCACCACCAGTTGCACGGGGGTTCAACATCTGGTGAAGAAATTTGTGATAGCAAATATATTGGACCCAGCTGTGCCAGGGGCAGCCGAACAGTTGGACTGTAGTTGAGCTGGGTAGAAGAGAGCAAATCTCCGTGGGATCTCCATTGCGGGGATGGAGGAGCAACCAATGCGGGAAGGTTAATGTGGCTGGAGCTTTGGCTAATATAAGCCGTGCACTGGGTGCCAGTTAGGCTGCCTCCGGTTCAGCAGCCGAAAACTGATAAGGGGCTGCTGTCAGCCTTGCTTATTGAGGAGGGAAGCACAAACTGATGGCGTTTCGAGGGGTGCAGATAAGAAGTGGGCCTCCTGTCAAATAGAGCATGATTAATTACCCTCTATCCTTGCTCCTGCTTTGATAGGAGTGTCTAATGGGCCTCAGGCTGGCAGATCAGGTGGTGACATTCCTGTTGGGAGGTGAGAATGCCCACTGTGGAAATGCCACGTGTAGGGAGAGATTAGATCAGCTGTGGCGAGGGGAGAGGTTGTTTCCCTTCCTTTTCATTTTAACATTGAGCGCTTGGGATGGACTCAAACCAAATCAACAGATAAAACTTTGATGCCAAGAGCTGGGGCAGATTTGTGGGAAGCCTCCCAGGGTTTGTCCTGGGAGAGGAATTCAAGCAAACTGGGATCTGAGACAGGGCAGGGTTCAAGTTGATTTGCTTCTATCCTTTGCTGCTGATTTGCTGTTGAGCTGATTTTTTACCTCTGTTTAGCCCGAGAGAGTGGGGAGATCATTCATACCAAGTAATTACTGTCTCCCTTCAAAGAAACATGAAGATCTCTTCAAGGCTTGGTTCAAATTTATTTTAAATCACTATGAACTTCCCCGATCTCCTGGGGAAAACCTCTTCCTTTTGGCTGTCTGATATTGTTTGTCTTCTGAACTTATTTAGAGTGGAAGCTGGAAAGAGCTGCTCTTTTTACCTGTACAGGTTGTGGCTTAAAAATCCCCTCCCTCTACACCTGTTCTTCGCTCCGGAGCATGCTTTATTGCACTTTGAATGTTGCTCTGCAGAATAAATGTTTGGGATTCCCACCTCCTTTGTTCCTTGCTGAAAAATGGACATTTCTGAAAGTAAATTGGATAGGGGAAAAAATGGGAGGTGACTGAAAAAGTAGTGCTCCAGGCTGGGTATAATTAACTGCTCTTTGTCTCTTGCGTGCAGGACAAGTCCTGGCTTAGACCCCTTGCTGGTGGGGAACTTCCTGCAGTGGGCAAGGCTCAGGGAGAGGAGAGAGTGGCCCTTGGCAGGGGATCCCCATCATGGAGGACTTGCAAAGCCAAGCAAATCCCTGCAAAATGAGAGGGGACTTATTTTCTGTGGTTAAGAACAGTCTTAGGGGCAGTTTTCTTTCTTTACATCTTCAGAATTAGGTGTAAATCTGAAGTCTGGCTAAGGGTGAAGAGCAGGGAAAAGCCCACCTTGGGTGGGTGAGGAATCATAGAATGTGTTGGGTTGGAAGGGACCTCTAAAGGCCATCTAGTCCAACCCCCCTGCAGTGAGCAGGGACATCTTTAACTAGATCAGGTTGCTCAGAGCCTCATCAAGCCTGGCCTTGAATGTCTCCAGGGCCAGGGCCTCCACCACCTTTCTGAGCAACCTGTGCCAGTGTCTCACCACCCTCGTTGGAAAGAACTTCTTCCTAATGTCTAATCTAAACCTGTCCTGCTCTGTTTAAAACCATTGCCCCTCGTCCTATCGCTACATGCCCTTGCAAAACAGCCCCTCCCCAGCTTTCCTGTAGGCCCCCTTCAGGTACTGGAAGGCTGCTGTAAGGTCTCCTTGGAGCCTTTTCTTCTCCAGGCTGAACAACCCCAACTCTCTCAACCTGTCTTCATAGGAGAGGTGCTCCATCCCTCGGATCATCCTCATGGCCCTCCTCTGGCCCCACTCCAACAGGTCCATGTCCTTCTTGTGCTGAGGGCTCCAGAGCTGGACACAGTACTTCAGGTGGGGTCTCACGAGAGCAGAGTAGAGGGGAAGAATCCCCTCTCTGGATCTGCTGGCCATGGTTCTTTTGATGCAGCCCAGGATGCGATTGGCCTTCTGGGCTGCAAGCGCACGTTGTTGGCTCGTGTCCAGCTTTTCATCCACCAGTACCCCCAAGTCCTTTTCCACAGGGCTGCTATGACGGTGCAAAGCTTAGGTCCCTTTCAACGGGTGGGATGGCAGAGCCCCAGCACTGAGCGAGTGGCTGTTGCAGGAGCAAAGCCAGCACCCCCAAGATACCGGTTCCTTGCCAGTAGATGTAAAAACGGTCGTTCCGAGATTATCCGGGGTTTACAGCTTCCTCAGACCCTTCTTAAAGAGCTCTCGAAGGGTGAAAATCAAACAGTTGCTCCTTCTGCCTCTCTAGTGGAAGGGACATAGGGGACGTTCAAGCCCTGTATAAGTCCTTCAGGCTTCTGTTATGTCTGCCTGAAACAGAAGAGGCTTTTGAGAGGGGTGAAACAGTGTGGCAAAGGGGGCTGCTTGTTTCCCTTAAAGGACAGAGATGTTTATAGCTACAGTCAGGCTTCCTCCAGGGAAGACTCTTTATTCCAGAAATCTGAATTGTAGTTACAGGTGTCTTCATAAAACCAGGAGCCCATGGATTCTGGGATGATTCCTCCTTCTCCTTCCAGTGTCATTCTTGAGCTTTTTGTCCTCTTCGTAGCCCTTCTACTTAGCAAAGGGGCGGTAGGTTGTCTGGTGTCTTATGGCTCTCACTCTTAGGCTATACTCCCACCCTTGGGTCTTCAGTAGCAGGAGTTTGTCTTCCTGAGGTTTCCCCATGCTCGTCAACTTTGCATCATCCCTTTTGCAGTAGAAGCAGACTCCTTGTCCCCCCTGCCTTTGGCTGATTCCTTGCAGGACTGACTTGTACTTGCGTAGCTGGGGTTGTACTACAAGGAAGAAAAGTTGTTTACCAAGAAAAGTAGGAGAGGAGCCAGTCATCGTCCTCAGCTTCTTCTTGAGTCCTGTGAGGCTTCTGGCTCTTTGCAAGCACGGTACATACAGAATTTCTGAGAGCCGGCACAATAGAGAGGCTTGAAAGTACAGTAAAATGAGTTTGCCATCAAAAGGCAACAAGTCTTATGCTGTGCCCCCGGCTGCTGACCTTTCCCTCTGGAATTCTCCCCTCTGACCTCCGGATCATTAATCCTGATGCTGCCAGATGACAGTAATCCATCATGGCCCATGACAAGCCTTGCAGCCGCCTGTGAAAGGATCCACTCGGCTTCAGTATCCAATCATCCCATGATACTTGTTTTTCAGCCTTTCCTGTTGGAGTGCTGGGGGTTTCCAATAAAGACTTTATCGCCTCACTTTTCCTCAGAGAGGGCCCGGGGGAGGAGAGGGCAGTGGGAGCAGCTTTTCTGTGTGTCTCAGCTCCTATGAAACATGCAGAGCCCTGGCTTGCTCTGAAAAATACAGTTAATTTCCCAGGTCCAAAACCCAATTTGGGTTAGCTCTTTGCCAGCTCGGGAGGATATTCCTTGGAGAGTGGGACTAGGGGAAAGCATGGGAGGAAAATGATTGCACCTCCATGCTCAAGGGGTAGAAGGATGGAGGTGTTTTTATCCCTGCTGTAAAGTTTCTCAGCCTGCATAAAGAAATTTTAACGGGGCGGGGGGGGCGGGCGGGCGGGTATAGGTTTTGGCTTAGTTTATAAAGCTACTAATTAAATTTCGGGGCACTTTGCTCTGTGGGTCTTGTTTAAAAGCAAACTTGAGGAAGGGAAGGTGTCAAAGGGGTAGTAACGTGAGCAGGGAGGTCAGGTCTGGTCACTCTCTCTGCCCCAGCTACGAGCGGGCTCTCTGGAAATATGTTTAAGCCTTTATTTCCCACTGATGGAGATAACATTTGTCCCTTTCACAGGAGCATTTGGCTAAATATACTTGTGTACCTTTCCAAACGCTGAGATGGGAGAATCTAGAGAAGAGTGAAACTGTGTTTGGGATAAATGCAGTATATTAAAAAGTAGATATTTCCTTATACTTCTGTATTAGCGGCTTGTTTGCCTGAGGAGCCTTACCCGTGACCCATCCCTTTCACTCCCCATCTGGTCACTGTCCAAGGAGAGCTGGATGAAAGTCCCTTCTGGAGGAGTTAATGCCATGCCCTAAATTGGATTGGGGAGAAGCGGGTGGCTTTCAGCGGCGCAGGGTTGCTGGAGGAGATGGGGAGAGGGTCTTCATCCTGCCCCCATGGAGCAAAGGTACCACTTAGGACACCCCGGCTTTCCTTTCAGCAGGGGTAAAAATGCTGAACCGTTAACGGAGGGGCATTTTGGGGTGGAAAAACCCACCCCTGGCTTTTTCTAGAGACTGCTGAGATTAATATTTCCCGGCTTTTCATTTGGAGAGGGCTGGGTGTGACGCTGGTTACTGTGGCTCAGCTGATGAATGATAACTTAAGACTGGTAACATGATCGCTCCCAGCCCTCTGTGTGTCTAAAATGACGCCGTTAGTGCGCTCTTAATCTTTGCAATAACACCACTGAGACAAAATGGTGGCCGAGGAAAAAGCAAAGCGAGGGTTCCATTTACACGGGCTGGGACCAGCTTGGGACAGCCGACTAGGATGGATGGATGGGTGGAGCTGCAGGGAGTTTAAACAGTTTGGAAACATCTCTGTCTCTGCTCCCAGAGGGAACCGTTGTCTCTGAAAATGCAGGAAGAGGATCTGATGCAGTTTGTGAAATTACTGCTTTGTGGTTTTTTTCTGTTGTGGCCAGGGAAGGGGTTGTTTAGACAAGGCAAGGGAAAGAGGATGTGATAGATGTAAAATGACGGAGCGTGCAAACCAAGCCTGATCAGGTTGCTCGTTATGTTTTCTTACAGTTTAAGAGTTAGTAACTTGGTGAAATCGAAGGCAACCTTTTTAAAGCTGAAAAACTTTACTTTTTTTATCTAACATCTCATTAACCTGTGGGAATCAGTACCATGAGCTAATGCATAACAGGCTTTGAAAAGAAAAGAGACGGGGGAAAAAAAATTACACTTACATGTATAATGAGGACATCTGCAGAGCTGAGCTGAACTCCTTTTCACTAAACAGAATAAAACCCATTTATAAGGGCCATAAACTGCTCTGCTTCAGGGCATTAACCGAATCGCTGGCTGATGAGCGGTGGCAGAAGTCTCCCCTGTGGGTTGGGTATTCCATAATTGTCCATTACAGCGCTTCGCAGGCTTCCCTGGAAAGGCTGGTGCTGACCACTGTGGTAGGCAGGATACTGACCTCAGATGGACGGCTCTTTGATCCAGGACAGTATTTCCTATGCGAAATAAAAGGTTTGCTACATCAGCATTTTCTCCCCCCGCCACCCCCCCCATCTTCCTCTCCTTGCCTAAATCTCATTAGTTTGACCTTTTCAAACCCTGCATGCTTTATCACTTTAAGGTACTGCTAAAGGGGTGCTATCAGGTTAAAAATCCAATTTTCCTTCCCTCTGTTAACCCACAAGGTGACAAAACTGAGCAGAAAGGATAGAGCTGTTTCCTTGTCTATCCTCGCGAGGATAGAGCGGGACCTTGTTTTGGGTTCCAAAAAGTGCTTGGGTGCCTGGTGCTTCCCGCAGCAATCGTGAGGATGCCTGGCTCTGCGGTGTCTGCAGGCTGGGATGCTGATGGTCCGTTACGCTGCTCGTTTGTTCACCACCAACACCATTTCTCTCACTCTCTTCCACCAGTTACAGCTCTGGCAGCTGGGTTGGAGTTGCTGCCAAGGCACACGTGTGGCCCTATCGGCGTCTCATTTAGGAGCGTGTTCAGGGACAAGGAGCGGGAGGATGAAAACGCTTTGTGAGAGCAGAAGGATATATCTCTCTCAAATCCTGGGGAGCAAGGGAGCTGAATCCCAGCGTACGAGCCTGGCTGCTCAGCCCCTTCCGGAGCACGAGCGATACAGATTTTTATCTGAGATTGCCCTGGGAGCTCATAAAAGATGATTCCTCTGTGCTGCTCCCTCACCACTAGCATCAAATAGTCCCTGCTTCCCCTCTTTCTATTTTAGAAGGTGCTCATAGCTGCAGGTTGTTATTTGTCTGATAATTGGTTTTGCCTACAGGAAAGGAGTTTTTCATGAAAAGGCTGTGCCATGTAGCTACGCTTCTCTGGTTCGTTTACTCACCCAGAGAGAGGCCTCAAGTCAGGCTACAAACAGTTGCCTGAATTTCCTATTAGAAGAAGATCGATAGCCCTGACCTGCTGGTTTTCTTGCCCTCATTTTCTCTCTGACTCCCATGCTTCCTTCCCTGCTGTTTCCCTGCAGGAACTCCCATCAATCGGATCCCCATCATGGCAAAGCAGATCCTGGATCTCTACATGCTGTACAAGCTGGTGACTGAGAAAGGAGGGCTGGTGGAAATCATCAACAAGAAAATCTGGCGAGAGATCACCAAAGGCCTTAATCTGCCCACCTCCATCACCAGTGCTGCATTCACGCTTCGAACCCAGTAAGTCTTAGAAGGTGGATGTGAACACAGATTGGGGGTTGCAAAGCAGGGACTGGGGTGGAAAAACAGAGACCAAATTCTACTCTGTGGCCAGAGAGGAGCTGATGAATTGCTTTATTTATCCCTCTTGCCCAAGGCTTGCAGTTTTTGCTATTCCTTCTCCTCTTGTTTTTCTCAGCAGTGATCCTTCCTGTTACAGTTTGAGAAACCCACAACAATTTATTGTCGTTTAGACAATATTCTATCACCCGATGACCCCTCCCCACCCAGGAAGGAGAACTGGGGAAAAACAAGGAAACACAAGGGTTGAAATATAAATAGAATTATTAGGGTAAGACCAAGTAATTAACATTAATAATAATAATAAAGAACCAACATTGATCCCCATACCAATATAAAATATACAAGGACTATACCCAGCCCATTCCATCAGCAAGGGACAGCAAATGTGGGACACTGCAAGGGGAGGAAGGGAAGGGCTCTGGCACTGGGGCGAGGAGTTCTCAGGATGGCAGCCATCAAGGGAGAGAGAGAAGTCCTTAGCAAACTTTCTAATTTCTATTGAATGTGATGTTCATGGTATGAAATAACCCTGTTGGCAGCTTGGGTCAAGTGCCTGGGTCTCGCTCCTCCTCATCCCCGCACCTGGCAAGGCTTGGAAACACCGAGACCTTGAAACAATACCACAGCTGGCTATGAAGTAAATATTTTCACCAATTCAGCCACTGGGGTCATCTGAAAGTGCAGTTTTCCCAAGCATAAAAAGAGAAATTAGTACTGTATCACTCAAACCAGGACAATTCCTGAACTCATTCCCCTTCCAGCCTGTGCCTTTCTTGCCTCTTCAGAGCTTAAACTCCTCGGGGCAAGGAGGCTTTTGCTCTGTCTCTGAAGAGTACTTGGCACAGCGAGGAGGGAGGGAGCCCTCCCGACTTGCAGGCATCAAGTATGAACTTGATTATTTCATGCCTGTTATCACTCAGTTGTGGAAACTTGGCATTTAGCGCCTACTTGCTGTCAGGATTGTTTTTCTGACCTGCGGTACCTCACGTTGATTAGGCAAGCAAAACAAAAAAGAAAAAAAGGGAAGAAAAAGCAGAATAAGCAGAGAGGAAAGAATGGTTAAAGTACTCCTACTGTAAAATTGAAGCAACAGGGCGAGGCTGCACTTTAGTGCACTTTAGCGTGGAAGGCTGGGCTCTGGGAATCCACACCCAGCTCTTCTGCATACTGGGTTTTCTGGGAAGTTATTAGAGCTCCTGAGTCCCAGAGAGGGAAGCTCCTTGCTATTTCTACAGCTTTTAGTACTACCAGGCTGTCTCCTGCAAACGTGGGTGCCAGAAGGTTTGGTGCTGCCCAACACGGATGGCTTGGACACGGGTAATTCCTCAAACTTCTTTCTGCGCATTAAGCGTTACGGTCCAAGATCTTAATTCTTAGAATTTTTAGATGGTATCTCAGTTGTAAAGGAATTGTGGATGATTCTTTTCTGCCCTTGTGGGTGGAGTAGTATGTAACTATGTGCTTCCCTTTAAATACTGAGTAAATTCAGAGTTTCTTTGAGAGTGCTGAGATTCACACCCAGACTGTGCAATGCTTCTCTGTCAAACCAAGCACAGCGGTGCTCATGATATGCAGACAAAGAGTCCAGATCTGCAGAGGACCTCAGTCTGAAAGCCTCCGTGGATGCAGTGCTTGTTGCTGTAGCCCATAATTTCATGCCCTGTTGAGAAACCTACTTGAGTTTCCCTGTGCTCGCCTCTCTCCCAGGTATATGAAATACCTATATGCCTACGAATGTGAGAAGAAATCCCTCAGTTCTCCTGCTGAGCTCCAGGCTGCGATTGATGGCAACAGGCGGGAAGGCAGGCGGCCCAGCTACAGCTCCTCCTTGTTCAGCTACTCGCCCACCACCACGGGGCCTCCTTCACTCCTGTCTCCCCCAAAGATCCGCTTCCCCATCATTGGCGTCGCGCCGGGCAGTGGGACCAGCAATCCTCGGGTGTCTCCAGCAGCAGCTGTCAGAAAAGGTCAGAGAGGGTGGCTGGGTTAAGAGGTACAGGCACTGAAACACAATTATTTTTCCATTTTGTTCACCCAGACTAGTTTGGGTTTGAGAGTAGTGGGACAATATTCTGCCAGTGGTTTAGACCTTTGCTTTAGGAAGGGCTGTGGGAGGGACTAAACAACTCTTTCTTTTTCTAGGTGACGGTGTGCCCTTGACCGTGTCTATGCCAAATCGTATTGCTGTGCCAGTGACCTTGGCTAGCCAGCAGGCAACTGTGGCAGCAAGAACGGCCACCCTGGAGCAGCTGAGGGAGAGACTGGAGTCAGGAGAGCCTCCAGAGAAGAAGGTCTCGCGGATGACAGAGGAGGAACAGCGGCTTGTCCAGCAGGCTCTTCAGCGCAACCTCTTCAGCATGGCGCGGCAGATCCCCATGAAGATTAAAATCAATGGCAAGGGTAAGCAGCACCTCTCGGTACACAAAAGGGCCTTGCAGAGTGTAGCAGGGAGGGAACTGCTCCCAGTATAGGATGTCAAACACCTCTTTACACACAGGCTTGGCTGTCTCTCTGGCTACCAGGCAGAGGTCACCATCAAGAGGCTGTTAAAATGGAGCACAAAAACTGTAAAACTAAACTGTAGCAACATTTTGTTAGGTTTTACTTACCATTGCTGGTTTTATTCTGTTCTTACTGATGTGTAATCTCAGCCTGAATTTGGAAACACCCTATGTGAGCCATGTTCAGAAAGCTCTGCATCGAAGCTGATAAAACCCAACAAGACCCTCACTCCAAGCTTATGACCTCCTATGTTGATCACAGTGCGATTGCTTCAGGACTCAAGCTGTTATTTCTCCCCAGAACTTGCGCTGTGGGGAATTACTGGTTTCAGGTGATGCTAGCTCAGTTGTCCTCGCAGCAGGGCTCTGTTGCACACCGTCAGTATGCTCCTTCCTTCCTGGGAAGCACACGGGTTCGCTGAAATTGCTTTGGGCCACATATCTGCCCCCCTCACGTTTAATACCTGGCGTATACTTCAGATCGCAGAGCGCGGTTTAGCCTAGCCAAAGGCAGCCCTGTGGTTCTGCACTCAGTAAGATGACTTTTGGAGGGGAAAGCCCATCATGTTGGGCTCAGCTTTCCCCTGCCGCGCTCTCGTCTGAGCCTCATGCCAGCGTTGTGCTGCAGGGAATGATTTTCTGTCCGTTGCTGGTCAGGAACCGTTTTAATTGATTGTGGAGGTAACAGCTTTTTCTGTATGGATAGCAGCCTGCAGGAGAGAGATGCCCAGCTTTTAGGATGCCAGGTAGGATGAGGAGGCCGCAAAGACCTGTGTATCTGCAGGGGGGACCAACGCATCTCAGGACTTTTAGTAAATCAGATGATTTCTACCAACATCTGCCGCAACCCTCCGCACAGCCTCCAGGCGAGGAACTCCTGGCAAGGTTGGGTTAGAAGGTCACGTATAAGCAGCATTCATGGCCTGGGAAATGCACTCCTGAAATGCTTTGTACAAGGGGAGTCACCCCGTAAAGGTCACATTGTCAGAATCAATAGTGTTATATAGTGGCTTCAAAAGCTGATTAAGTGCTGTGGCTCCTTTACCTGTGCTGGGGGCTGCACTTCACTGGGCGGCAAAGCCTCAGAAAAAAAATTGCAGTCCCAACAGCTGCTTCCTCCAAACCTTTCGATCCGTTAAAATTAAAGGTCTCAGACCTCCTATTAATTGTACATTTGGATGTAGGCACAAGGCTAGGCAAGTTTGGCACGGCTTAGAAGAAAGGGGAGAGTTGTTCTTGAGGCCTTTGCTAGCAATGCTGGTAAATGCTTAATTGAGATGTTTTGCTAGAAATAATACGGTAAAGGGTCAAAGCAGGTTCCCCTTTGAAGCAGTAACAGCTTGTTGCGGAGTTGAATGGGATTGGGACTTCACACCACAGCTCCTGACAGCTAAACATCGACCCAAATTTCACATTTAAATACAAAGACCAAAATTTAAATACAAGACCGAAAATAGTGAGTAAAAGGGAATACAGATTTTATCAAGTAACATTCGTTCCCTTTCATCTCGCTTTATTTTTTTTTCTCTCCGCTCCGAACCCCCTAAATCAAAAGCTAGGAACAATTTTAGTCTCTACAAATAGAAACAGGCTGAGGGCTGAGCCCTAAGGACTCAACGATACTATTCCCGCCTTTGTTAGCTGACTGTGGGCAAGTCGGTCCTGTCTTTCGTGCCCTGATTTTCCCAATTGCAAAATAAAAAGAAGATTGTGCTTTTTAAGAGGCGTTTTTGAAAAGCACTGTGTGAGTTTGTCATAGGTTGATAGCAACATTTAGGTTAAGCGTTAACAATGTCTGTAGCATTCTTTACAGTGGACTCGCTGTCCTAGCAGGTTTGAAAGGAGCCAAAACCATGCATTTTACATGCAGCGTCCGAGCCTGAGCAGACTGTCTGCATAATCTCTCTCTGTTTTAATAGCTCAGCACCCCAAAACTAACATCGGGTGGGCTGGTAACCATGATACGGCTGTGCAATCTCTTAAGCGTGCATTCATGAGACCCAGGCTCGCAGTTACGGCTTGCTTAGGTTGGAGGTTCAGAAGCCTCCGGGTGAGTTCGATGTTCAGCTTCCCCTTTAAACATCAGTGCAAACTGAACCCCTGCTCTGCACTGCTGCTTTCAGAGCTGCCCGTCAGGGCTTAGAAAGGACTCTCCAGGCTGAGGATGCAGGAAAAAAGCAGATTTTACACATGTTGTAGGGGCAGCCAAGCATATTGCTCCTGGGTTGGAGTCCTTGGCACTGTGTCCCCTTCCTCCAGTGGCCACTGGAGCTGCTGCAGCCTGAGCCCAGCACGGGGACTCTCACCAGCTCCCTGAGAAGCTGCCACCCCTCAGCAAAGGGCAAGAGGACTCTACCTGTGCTCCCGGTCTGCTGCAAACTCAGCCACAGTCCAGCCAATTTCCATGGGGTCTTGTCTCATCTGCTGGCAGCTTGTTCTCTGGAGGGGACATTAATTTGGCCCTCCAAATCTCTGGGAGAGATTTGGAAATGCCAGTGGAGCTCCCAGCCCACTCTTGGTTCACACCCAAGCACTTAAACACCTTTGTAAACTTAAAATAAGACTGGAAGTGGACATGGTGTGGGGATTTCCTTACCAAAAAGGAGACCAAAGGTGGACTGCGTACACTTTTGATCATCTCTGATCAGGAAACAGGGTGGTTACTCTCTAACTCTGCATCTCTTCTATCTTGAAAGAAGATAAACCAGACTCGTCAGCGGCAGCAGCACTGAATTTGTCACCGAACGGCATCGGGAGTATTAACATGTCGGTGGAGATTAACGGCACAATTTATGCTGGTGAGAAAGACCCGCTGCCGGGGCTGGGTGGAGAGCCAGGCTGGTGGTGCAGAGCTGGGATGTGGGGTGGGTGGTGGGCTCCCAGGGGTGGGCTTTGCCAAAGCACAACGTGCACAACCTCTCCAGCTCTGAAAGCTCAGGAGAAGATGATTTCTTTTTTCTGGTCCTAGGCAGTCAAGATGAATGCCCTTTCCTGCTGGTGGTAGTGGTGGTTTTTAGTGTTTTCAAAATCTAAGGGAAGGGACTTCTATAGAAATGTGAATAGGAAAGAGTATTATCCCCCTTCTCCGGAGGAGTGGCTCCACTCAGCTTTTCCTCGCGCGTCTCTGGGAAGCATGAATTGTCCCCTGTGCTCTGCTTGAGCCGTTTCACTTCTGCAGGTCACACATGGGCATCCTGGGGCAAAGCCCGAGGTGGGGACCTGGCGCTGCAGGGCAATGGAAGTTGCTTCTCTCCTCCAAAGGCATTGAAGCCATTTGGGATCTTTTGTAAGCAAAATATCTTGGTCACAGAGGTTGCCAGAACAAGTCCCAGGGGATCCCTTCTTATATCCTGGTTGTCATTGACTCTCTGATCTGTCTCCAAGCCGCTTTTATCTTGCACTAAGCCTCTTTCTGTTAGGATGAGGTCTTTGGGGTCGGATAGACTGCTCATTGCTCTGGCCTTCTCAGCCATGCCACCCTGTAGTCCCAGTAACCCTTCTCTTTACCTCTCTGTGCCTTGCAGGAGTGCTCTTTGCCCAGAAGCCAGTCGTCCATCTCATTGCAGGCTCCAGCACCCAAAGCTCCTGCAGCAGCAGCAGCAGCTCCCACTGCTCTCCCAGCCCTACCTCATCCCGGGGAACACCCAGCGCAGAGCCCTCCACCAGCTGGTCTCTCTGATGGTTGGCCAAGCCTGCTGTCTCTCACACTGGCCTCCGGCACCTCTTCCTCTCCGCTCTTGGCAGGGAGCGAGCTGGGAAGGAGTCGCACAGATTTACCTCATCTCAAAGAACCTGCTTTTGTGGTTGGCCAACGGCAAGATGATGATGATGATGAAACCTTTCCATGCCAGCAAGTTTTTTCTTCATCGTCTGTTTGTCCAGCCTTTTTCTTTGTTCTCCCCTTTCTTCCTCCCTTTTGCTTTTTGTTTTCTTCCTCCTCCTCCTCCCAGGGTTTGCTGTGTTCCTGTTGGGGGGGTGGGACATGGAGGGAAGGTGGGTTGGGGGACACACCTGGCGTTTTTCAATCAGGGATCATCTGTAGGAGCTGCGGGTTGATATGGCTGAGATGTCACCAAGGCAGGTGGAAAGAGCTGGAGTTGGGGGAGGGAAAAGTGGGGGGGGGGGTTTCTCCTCAAACCAATCGCCACAAGGACTCTTTCCACTAAACTCTGTGTATTGACAATCCTGAGAGCCCGTGGGCTGCCTTGCCCCTGCCCTCCCATGGCTTGTGCCACAGAAGGCAGCGCGGCTGCAGAGCAGGTGAGCTTCCTCGCTCTTCTTCAGGGCTCCATCATGGGCCAGTGTTGGTATGTCCTCCCCTTGAACATGCGCTCTTGGCTTGTGAGCCTCCTTCTCCTCTCTCTGAGGCCTTCACAAGAGGGGGAAGGAGTTTCTCACCCCTTCATTTGACCCATAAAAACCATCTCCATCAGCTGCTTCCTTCTCCTGGCTGGTGCTGGCCTCTCCCCTACCGTTGCCTTCTTCAGGCTTTCAGCCAAGTTTTAAATGCTCTTGACCTTGTCTCTCTCCCCTTAAGGAACTCGTCCCACTGACGTTTACCGTGACAGCCTGAACTTAGTTTGGTTTGCTGGTTTGATCCTCTGCCCCTGTGACTCAAAAGGCTGTCATTTAGGTTGATCTGGGCTTCCTGGAGCGATTTCCTTCTTGTAAGGTGGCTTTCAGTAGCCCATGGAAGCTCTCCACATCCCTGCGCGGATTAAATAGGAGGTGAAATGTAATTGAGTGGGGCTGTGGGGGCTGTGGAGGTGTTGCAGTTAACGTTACAGGCGCGTCTTTTGGTCTCTGGACAAGCCTACAGATGCCCAGACCCCTTCCAATTGTACGTGAGCAAAACGAAGCGGTGAGTTGAGGCGAGTAAGACCTTTTGCTCTCCTGGGTGGAAGCAGAGAAAGGGAGATCAAGTCCTTCCTTGCCCTTTCTCCTCAAACCTCCAGCTGAAAGCAAACAACAGGCGGTCCTGGCTCTGACTTAGTGACTCCACGAACTCAGCTCATGCTCAGGTGGCCTCATTCTGTCCCCTCTCCTCCTGCTGGCCTTTCCCAGGTGGGATTTCCCAGGTCCAAGCACCCTTCATCCTGCCCTGGTGACGTCCTTCCCATCTTCCAGGCCCAAATCAGGTTTTTTTTGAGCAGATGAAATACCTCAGATATGTACTTGTTGTTGGGGTTTTTTGTTTGTTTGTTTTGGGTTGGTTTTTTTTTTTAAACTCTTCAGGAAGTATTGGCATATCTTATTGCTTGTTTTTTATATGTGGTTTTGCTGACATTGTGTTTATTATTTTTTTATTATTATTTTTAATTGTATCACCAAAGACAGAAAGAAAAGCTGAGCAAAGCAGCAGTGGCTTCCCCATCCTTTAGGCCAGCGGGAGGCAAGCCCAACAGCGTTGTCCCCGGACATGTGCGTAACACAGGAGGGCAGGCAGAGACGGGAAAAGAGGGCAAGAGTGGCTGCTGACTTAAAAGATCTTTCATTTTGGACGAAAGGGTGCCTCCAAAGTCCCTATTATTTTTCCAAGGCCCAGGATCCAGGTGACAGCACTGCTTAGATGACAGGTTGGCCAGGCTTCTCCCAGAAAAGTGGTTTCTGGCAGCTGAAAGCCCAGCTTGGTCTTGTGGTGCTGCACCCAACCACCTCCTCGGCTCTGCTGGGACTTGATTAGCCCAGGCACAGCTAATTCTGGCTGCACTACAAGACCAAGCCTTTGTAAGAGGCACCAAAGTAAGAAGTTATTCTAGCTTTTCACCTGCGCGTAGGTGCCTGTGTGACAGCCGCCTGAGCCAGCAGATGTATTACAATCCGAGTGAAAACCATGTTATACCTCCAGAGGTTCACCTCTCCTAAAAAAAGCAGTTTCCTGGCTTGTGGTGGGTGAGTTGCCTTGTGTCATACCGGTATGAGAAGAGAATGTCACCTATCTGATCCCACAGGTCATTGGAGCTCTTGGGAGCCTGTAGCTCTGCAGGATGGGAGGCTTGAGGTGCTGTTACCGTTAGAACCTCTGGAAGTGTCTGTCCCTTCCCTGCCTGGTCATTTCTGCCATGCTCTGAGCAACTGGAGCCTGTCCTGGTACTGTGGGAGACCCTGCCAATCCAGGGGAGATGCCCTCCTCTAATGCCTCCGGTGAGCCGTGGCACGGTCCCTGTGCTCCAGCGTGTCCTGCTCCCTGAAGCTGTTATTTTTATACTACTGAAAAGAGCAGGGCTTTAAAAACCACCAGGACAGGAAAAACCCCATCAGAAGACTGAGGATTGGATTTAAAAATGTAGGTAGAAAACGAAATGGATAATCCTTCCTTTAAACTCTCAGATGTCAGCTTCTCCTTGTTAATCCCCCGGCACTACTGGGCTGTGCTGCCGCTGTCCTTGAGAGGCGAGTAAACCACAGGCGGTTCCTCTGCGTCGCAAGAGCCTCTGTGCTCTTGGCGTGTTATTTTTATACACTATAGCTGGAGTTATCCCACTGCCCAACATTGGGAGGGCTCGATGGGAGGAAGAGAAGCGGGTGAGAATGCGCATGTCCTGAGATCGATGCTGCTGGGACGTGTCCTGTCTCCGGCTGCTCTGGGCCAGGGTGAGGACCATGGGCTGGGCACGGGGAAGCCGAGCTGCTCCCTGGCTGCAGGGTCTTCGCTTGGCAGATCCTGCAGGTCTCCACCATATTTCATCCCCACCAGCTCAGAGAGGCTTTTCCAGCCTCTGGCTCATTCGGATTGTTCCCCCCCCTCTTTTTTTTGTTTTCTTTTGGTTGTTTGTTTTGTGGGTTTTTTTTGTTTTTTTTTTTTTTTTATTTGGGAGTGGGTTTGGGGGCTGTTTCCTACGTGTGGGACTGGGGGACTTTTTGCTTTTCCTTCTGCTTTCTTCTCTGGTCCTGGGGAGCAGAGGTTAGTAATGGGTGGTTTTGCTTATGTATCACATGCTAACATTTGTGTTTTCTTGCACAGAAAGGCACTCGAATCACTGAACTGCTAAACAGCTTTGACACTACTAGAGTATTAATGTTTATAAGCTTTACACAACTAGACTGGAAATCTAGACAGGGACTAACAGATTGTTTTGTATCCAATTCAGGGAAAGAATCAAGTCGGGATGCGTAACAGATACCTCAGTAAAAATAAGCTGCAACAATAAACTGGTCCTTTCACAGTACCTGATGACAAGGACCGGTTATTCAGACTGTGAAGAGTAATAACCCTTTCCCTAAGCCTGGCTTTGATACTGGCAGGCGGCTGAATGCGGGGGGGGTTTTTTTTGCCGAGCTCCAGATCTCCTACTGAGCTGCCAGGCTTTGGGGACAGGGTTATGGAAACCAGCAGCAGAGGCAGGGAAGCGGAGGAATTGGGAGCCGGGGAAAGGGGGGTGGATTCCCCCCATCCTTCTCCCCGGGCTCCGCTTCATTTTCACTCGACCGTGTTCGATTGTATAGTACTCAGGGGTTTTGATACTGCGGGTAGGACTGTTCCTCGCGTGAAGTGCTCCGCTTTGCAGTGTGGCTAATACTCTTGTCCACTCCAGACCAGTCAAGGTTTCGCAGCGAGCAGCCAAAAAATGTTAAAAAAAGCCCCCAGCTTGTTTCTGTGCAGCCTCCATCCTCCTGCTTTTTGCGGGGAGAAATTTCCCAGCTGGGTTTGATGCCCACCCTGGGTGGGGGAAAACGGGGAGGGGGGAAACAAACAAAAAAAAAAAAAAACCAAAACCAAATCTGCTCCATCCTCTTCCAGCAGATCCCAGTTTATGCTGGGAAGGCACAAAGTGGGAAGAGGCAAGGGGGAGACTGCGCATCTGCTCAGCTCCCAAAGTGAATGTGAACGTGTCACACCAAGTCCTTTTGGCCACTGCGTGTGCTCCAAATGGATTCAGATCAGATATTTTCACCAAACAGCTGCAGCAGCCTTGCTTCTAGTTTTCTTACCTATTTAAAAAAAAAAATAAAGAAAATAAAGAAAAAAAAAAAAGAAATGTGATAGCCTAGGCAGTGGATAAATACCTCAACGTCTCCTTCCAACAAGTGTCTGTATATGTTGTTGTTGGGTTTTTTCTATCTTACATGTTATCTGAATGTTTATATTCCAATAAACTTCTACCTCTTCACGTGGTGACCCTGCCAACCTGATTTGTAGCCACACCCTTTCGCTAAATTGCGACTGAAAAGATTTTCCATCCCCTTTGTCATCCCGGGAAGGTATTCCCGGGGGCTGGCTCAGCCTAGGTGAGCTCCGTGTCCTTGCAGGTCTTTAGGTTCCCAGTTTGCAGCTTCGTGGGGAGAACTGGGCTGGAAACCTGGTCTGGCGTGATGCAGTTTTGTCCTCTGTGGGCAGACTGGTCATTAAACAGATGAGCGATGCTGGATCTCCTTTCCCAGGGGTTGCAAAGGGCTCTCACTGTACCTGCCCCGTGTCCCTTAGCTGCGGCAGGAGCTGCTCTGCTGAATCCCTCCTGTGTCACCTCCTCCTCCCCGCAGAAAGGACGCTTAATGCTTCCCAGCGGTTTGGCTGTTTACATGGCACCTGATGTTGTGTTTTCAGTCACTGAACCAGTTGGAGAGGAGCTCGTTTCCAGCCCTTTTCGTCCCTCGCTGCTGGAGGCAAAGTCAGCTCTGGGCATGGGGAGGGAGGCTTTGCACTGACACAGCGGTGTTTGCATCGCCACTTGTTGCCTATTTCTGAAGCCCAAGTTTCCTAAGAAAATCCAGCCCTAACATCCAGGAGTTTGGTTCCCCGGTCCTTAAACGACCGATGTGCAGCCCCAGGGCCCCAAACCCCGCGGGCATCCCCACTGGCAGGGATAATGGCCAGCTCATCACCCGCAGGACGCCAGTCCTCTGGCCACAGCCTGGAGAAGAAGTTTCCCCTCTTTTGGGGCCAGGCTTGAGTATATATAACAAGTGGTCCTTGGGGACTGCTGCCACTTTGAATCCAGCTCGGACACCCACCTTTGAAGGTGCCCCCACTCCCCGCCAGCAGCACTGGTGCCACCCTGTGCATTTTGTGCCCCTGACAAGCAAGCAGCTAATCGTCGGTCATGCTCTACCTGCATCAGCCCCGGCAGCGGGGGCTGATAAAAGCCGCTATTTCCACAACCCTTATCGTCCCCGGGGTGAGGCCAGGTTTGTTTTAGCCTCTCCAGAGCCCGACTGATGTCAGGCTGCCCGCACCCACAGATGCCGAGCCTCCCAGCTCGGCCCCGGCCCTGCCGGCTCCTCTCCCACCTTCTGGCTTTGGGATGCTCCGGTTCAATCCCACCGTGCAAAGGTGGGGAGTTGGGTCACCAGCATGGCAGGGGAGGTGGGCACCCAGGTCTTGCTCTTCTCTGTTGCTCCATCACCCATCTGTCACACATCTGCCACACATCTGCCATACTAATGGTGCCCATCTCTCTCTCTCTCTCCAGTGCATTTCCAGGTCTTCCTCGGCGCAGGGCTGGCCCTGCTCTGCCTTAGCATCCTCCTGGGCTGTGCCATATGCTGGCGGCATCGCCGGTGCCTGGGCCCCTCGCCTCAGCTGGAAGTGGGCAACAGTGGGGCTGGGACCCTCTCTGCCCGCTGGGACGGTGCCAGTGCCCATCCAGCAGCACTATGAGGAGGTGGCAGGAGAGGTGCTGGGTGCCGGGGCCGAGAAGTGTCCCCCAGAGTCACTGGCATCTCACGGGGGTTTGCTCCATGGCAGAGCCTCCTTGCCCAGCCTCCCCTTCTCCCCAAAGCTGGCGGGAGTATGGCAGTGCCCCTGCAGTATCTCCGGTGCCAACCTCCTCTGCAACGAGGAAGACCTGCTGGACCACCCTGTCCTGGGACCACCCCACCCCGCTGTCCTCCGGCACCAGCCCTAAGCGGCATCCCCGGCTCCACTGCGACTTGTTCTACTCACTGGCCAAGGCCACGCTCACTGTGGTGGTCCTTGGCCTCTCCCACCTGCCCGCAGGGCTGCAGGGCAGCCAGGGCTCCTATGTCAAGGTGTACCTTCTGCCATAGCTCCTGGCATCTCAGCGTGTGGCATTGCAGCATGGCAGCCTCCATCTTGCCCACTGGGAGCCGTGCCGGTTTGGCCAGTACAGCCTGGAGGAGCTGAGGAGCTTCACCCTGCGCTTCACCATCTACGTCAGATTTCACAGCCTCAAGGACTCCTTCGTGGGAGAGGTCCTCTTCCCCTGTGCTCAGGCCACCTGGGACCCCCAGGTGCCTTCTAGCTACAGCTGGGAGCTGTCGAGCACCAAAACCAAGCTCAGAAAGGTCAGGAAGGCAGTGGTCTCTGACAGGGGGGTTGTCCTCATGTTTTGGTTGAGGTCCGCGTGGTCTCAGAGCCCTAAAACTTCGTGGTGAGAACCAGAGCCTCCTCCCCAAAGTGGGAGGCAGCAGGAGGGACTGAAGGTCCTGAGACAGCAGCCTCCTCGTCCCTGCGGTGTCCTCCCTTCTGGTGCAGGTTCATGAGCTGCCCCACAATTAATATCCATCAACTGTAATGACTGGCAGCATCTCTACTTGGGGACTTTGCTGAAGGTTGGGGTGGAAGGGTTAAATACAGAGCTGCCACCATCCTTATGGTGATGGTAAGCATCAAATTCACCTTCTTGACTCATTTTTGCCTCTTCTTGACACACCCATAGCGTAGGTGGGGGACAAGCATCCCTGAGCTGGAGGGGCTCGATGAGGTCAGAGAAGGTTTCACAGTGTCTCCTGCTCTCTCATCTCATTGCAGTGTCTCAGCGCCCACAACTTGAGCCGCAGCGTCCTCTCCTCGCCCACCAAATCCCTCGGCCAGCTCTTCCTTCTCCTCCAGTACCAAGCTCTGGCCAGCCGCATCAAGGTGCTGGTCCGCAAAGCAGAGGACCTAGGCCGGCTCTCACGCATGCCGGGCACGCCAGGTAGGGCATGGGGGCAATCAGATGCCCAGGTGGGCACAAGGAATGGCTTCCCCTCCTTTTGCTTGGCAGATAGTTTCACTTCCTCTTGAATTTCTCTTTTCTAAGCAACACGTAGCACAGCGAGGATCTAGATATCTCAAATACGTCCCCAAAATCCTCAAAATACACATATTTTTTGTAAAAAAAAAATAGCACGTGGCTTTTTGTCCTGATGGCTGTCCTCTGGCTCCCTCAGCCCACGCGATGCAGGCACAGATGGGAGCCGAGGACTTTGGAGGTCCTTGCTCCCAGCCAGGGAGGAATAGGTACAACGAGGATGCACAGCATGTCACCATCCTTTCCCCACAACTCCATAGAGCCCAACGGGGATCTTGTAGCCCCCCAAGCACCCCAGTTTGGCTGCCCACACTGTGCAGGAGTCTGTCTCGCAAACCTCCCGCCTCCCTCCCTGGTGTGTGTCCAGAGCAGGTCCCTCTCACCAAGGCTCTGTCTCCATTTCCAGGCCACTATATCATAATCCACGTTTACCACAATGGCCATGTCTTCGACACCAAGGAGACCAAGTCTATCACTGGCTACAACCCTGTTTGGAACATGCCATTCCTCTTCAACCTCCCTGCTGGGGACATCCAGCAGCAAGAGCTGTCCTTGGAGTTCACCGTCATGCAGGTGAGCAGAACAAAGGTGACCATGGCCAAGAAGGTGGCCTGGATCGCCCATGCTCAGGAGATGCTCCTGCAACCAGGGTTCTCAGCCCCCAGTTGCGGGAGGGATACAGGCGAGCCTGGAGAAGCTACTCCTTGCCGCCCACAGGGGGCTGCTGGGGTGGGATTGCTCTTCTGGAGGCAACGGGTGTTTCTAGCTCTGCTTGAAGGCCATAAACCATGTCCCACATTGCTTCTGCCCCTCTCCCACCACAGGCTCACATCTACACCCGCAGCTCCCCGCTGGGCTGTGTGCAAGTGGGTCCCCGTGCCCCTGGGGCTGGGCTGCTGCACTGGAAGGAGATGTGCAGCCGGGGACAGCTGGAGTCAGCGTGGTGGCATTGGATCCAGCCCAATGCCCTCGGACCCTGATCTTGCCCTCAGCCCACGGGCAGGACTTGCCAGGGACTCAGGCACCCACGGGAGCAAGTGAAGGGGGATCTCCGAGCCTTGGAGAGGTGAGGTCTCAGCCTGCATGTCATCGTGGGCTCCATCTCCAGGGCAGGAGGTGGATGGTGGTTGGCACAACCCCTCTTCTGAATGGAGGGGAATGAGCCCGTCTGAGATGGCTTCAGCCTTGGGGAGAGAAGAGGAGCCTTTCTCTGTTATGCCCACTGGACGCCTGCTCGGTTCCTGCAGCACCCGAAACCTTGGCTGTGGTAGGAGATGGGTGGGAAGATCACCCAACTGGGAGACCAGCCCCATGGTGGTGGTATCTACTGCCCCCTCTAACCCACCATGACCAGCCCGCCCTTTCCACCCAGTCCCACAGCAGCCAAGACCTTCCAGCTAAAAGACCTTCCAGACACTAAACCTCTTCCAGCAGTTCCTCAACCTCTGGCCATGACCCATCTCCAGCCCCAAGGGCAGGTCCCCATGGGGACAACAGCAGCTCACAGCCCCATTTGGTGGAAGGATATTGTCTGCAGAGCCCATGGGGACAGAAGTGCATGGGCCATAGTGATGCAGGCCATGGCAAGGGTCATCATGGCGAAGATCATCATGGTGAGGAAGACCATGGCAAGGAAACCTGGGGTGAGGATCTGGGGTCACCAGACCCTTTCCCAACCCCACGGGCTGGGATACAGCCTGGTTTGCTCCCCTGTGAGAAGAAACGCAAGGACACACCGATATCACCCCAACCCTCCCTGCACCAGTGCTAAAGGTGGTCATCAGCATTTTTAGTTAATTGCTGGCCCAAATGAGTGGTTGATAAGTAAATAAAGGGGTCGAGGATGATTGCATGTGTGGAGTAATCAAAGTTCTTTCCTATCCTGGTGCTCTTTGCTTGGCTGTGCCATGGGCCAGCAGCATCCATGGTCCGGCTTTAGGAGCAAGAACTGTCCTCCAGAGTGATGGCCTGGGTGGGAGGGGATGGTCACCTCCTCATGGGGCAGGAGGGAGCAAAGCCCCACTCACATAACCGCTGTATGGTGCTAATTACTACATAAACAGGACTGAGGCCCTTTCTCCACACAGATTGACTAGACACTAAACCTCTCGCAGCAGTTCCTCAACCTTCTGGCCATGACCCATCTCCAGCCCCAAGGGCAGGTCCCCATGGGGACAACAGCAGCTCTCAGTCCCGTTTGGTGGAAGGATATTGTCTGCAGAGCCCATGGGGACAGAAGTGCATGGGCCATAGTGATGCAGACCATGGCAAGGGTCATCATGGCGAAGATCATCATGGTGAGGAAGACCATGGCAAGGAAAGCTGGGGTGAGGATCTGGGGTGAGGATGGCCATGGTGAGGAAGGCTATGGTGAGGATAGCCATGGCAAGGATGGTTATGGTGATGAAGGCCAGGGTGAGGATGGCTGTGGCGAGGATGGTTGTGGTGAGGAAGGCCATGTTAAGGGTGATGATGGCCACAGTGAGGTAGAACACAGTGAGGAAGGCCATGGAGAGGCAGACCATGGGGAGTAAGGCCATGCTGAGGGCAAGGATGACTGCGGTGAGGTAGGCCATGGCGACAAAAGCCATGGTGAAGATGGCGACAATGAGGAAGGCCATGGTGAGGAAGGCTCAATGGTGAGGAAGGCTATGGCAAGGGTAGCCATGGCAAGGATAGCCATGGTGAGGATGGCTGCGGTGAGGATGGCCGTGGCAAGGAATGTTGTGGTGAGGATGGCCATGGTGAGAAAAGCCATGAAGAAGGTGAGGATGGCCACAGTGAAGTAGAATACAGTGAGGAAGGCCATGGTGAGGCAGACCATGGGCAGGAAGGCCATGTTGAGGGAGAGGATGGGGGTGGTGAGCTAGGCCATGGTGACAAAGGCTGTGGTGAAGATGGTCATGGTGAGGATGGCCACAGTGTGGTAGGCCATGGTGAGGAAGATTATGGAGAGGAAGGCCACAGCGAGGCAGACTGTGGGGAGGAAGGCCATGTTGAGGGTGAGGATAGTCATGGCAAGGAAGGCCATGGAGAGAGTGAGGATGGCCACAGTGAGGTAGAATACAATGGGAAAGGCCATGGTGAGGCAGACCATGGTGAGGAAGGCCATGTCGAGGGTGAGGATGAGGATGGCTGTGGTGAGGAAGGCCATGTTGAGGGTGAGGAAGGCCATGGCAAGGATGGCCGTGGTTAGGAAGGCAATGGAGAGGGAGAGGATGGCCACAGTGAGGTAGAACATGGTGATGAAGCCCATGGCAAGGCAGACCATGGGGAGGAAGGCCATACTGAGTGTGAGGAAGGCTATGGTGAGGTTAGGCATGGCAAGGGTGGCCATGGTAAGGAAGGCCAGGGTGAGGAAGGTAGTGGTGAGGAAGGCCATGACAAGGCAGATCACGGGGAGGAAGGCCATGTGGAGTGTGAGGATGGCCGCAGTGATGTAGGCCATGGTGACAAAGGCTGTGGTGAGGATGGTCATGGTGAGTATGGCCACAGTGAGGTAGACCGTGGAGAGGAAGGCCATGTTGAGGGTTAGGATGGCCACAGTGAGGTAGAAGACAGTGAGGAAGGCCACGTTGAGGATGAGGAAGGCCCAATGGTGAGGAGGGCCATGGCAAGGAAGGCTATGTCAAGGCAGACCACAGGGAGGAAGGCCATGGCGAGGCAGACCCCATCTCCCCGTCGCCGCCCAGTGTCGGCCCGGCGCGGCAGGGGTTAACTGCGACCTCCGGGGACAGCGAGAGGCGGCGGGAGCGGCCC
This sequence comes from Alca torda, assembly GCA_008658365.1. NCBI lineage: Eukaryota > Metazoa > Chordata > Aves > Charadriiformes > Alcidae > Alca > Alca torda. The sequence continues at coordinate 19,846,986 of CM018083.1, read as the reverse complement.
GCGGCCGGTGCCGCTCTGGCCGCGCGGGGGGGGGGGGGGGGGGGCGGGGCGGTGCCGGAAGCGGAAGTGAGAGCGGGAACGACGAGGGTTGTTGTGGCCGGTGGGGCCGGGGCTGGGCCGCAGCCGCCGAGCGCGGCGCGGAGGCGAGCGGAGGGGTGGTGAGCTGGCGGGGAGGCCCGGGGAAGGGGTAGTGGGGACTGTCGGGGAGGAGCTGGGGTGGGGGGGGGGGATCGGTCCCGGTCCCGGTCCCGGTCCCGGTCCCGGTCCCGGTCCCGGTCCCGGTCCCGGTCCCGGTCCCGGTCCCGGTCCCGGTCCCGGTCCCGGTCCCCCGCTGTGGTACGCGTAGCCCCGGGGGGGATGGCGTCTCGCTGCGGCACCGAGCTCTCCGCTTCGGGTGGCTCGGGGTTCTGGGCGGGCCAGGGGCGGCGGTGGGAGGGGTTTGTGGCCGGGTGGTTGTAGGGGGGCAGCGGGGAAATAACTGGTACCGGTGTTGTAAAGCCGAGGGGTGGTCTCCATCTTAACGTCTTTAACCCTGCTGGGGCTGGCAGAGGTCTTCTCGCGGTGGGCACCATGGTCGTTGCCACCAGGCTCCCTAACCCGAAGGGTGCGGGCAGAGACCACCCCAAAGGCCTGCACCCTTCATGTTAGGGAGCAGGAGAAGTGCCAAGGTGACGATTTTTAAGAGTTGGGAACCTCTCGTCCCCTCAGATGCATCACTGTAAGAGATACCGGTCCCCGGAGCAGGAGAGCTACCTGGGTCACAGGTGGAAGAGGAAGAGATCTCGTACCAGAGACTACGAGGGGAGACTGCGATATCCACCCCGGAGGGATCTCTCCAGGAGATTGCGATCGAGAAGGTAAAGAGCTGGGGTTTGGGGGCAGAGGGAGGCACACCCGCCAGCTCTGGCAGCAGGGATGGTTATCTAATAAACCCTTGTCCTCCATTCTGATCGTGTTTCAGAGCGAGTGCTGACCAGTGGCAGCTTTCATTTCCTGACTGCAGATCAGCTTTAAATCTGTAAATCCCAGAGATGGAAGGCAAAGGCTTAATTGTGTGTGCGCCTTCCTGTGTATGTTTCTGCTTCTGTATCTAGCCAAAAGTTCTTCCCAAAGCAATGTCTTTAATATTAATAAGGGAGAACAGTCTGCTCTGGAATCATGTTTCCCAGTTCTAATGTTGTGGAGGCATTTAAGTCTTTCTCTCCCGATTACCCGCTTCCTTCTGAAATTATTACAAATCAGATTTAAAGCAATAATACTTTTCCCTCACCTACGCTGTCAGAAAGGATCCAAGAGCGTCGCTAACTGGTCTTTTCTGCTTCGGCTCTGGAATTTACCTTTCATCCTCTCGTTGTTCAGCGTTTCCACGGGGCCAGTTAGGTACTGGAAGCGGGGTTGATAAGGCCTGTGATAACAGGACATGCGGTGAGGGTTCTGGAACAGAGGGGACTTGCATGCTGACATGTCACATGTCGCAGTGTGCGATCGCACTAGGCTGGCTGTCCTCGTTGCTCGGTGGTACCAGAGCTGGTGTGGTTCCACTGGTTGAACAGGGCAGGTGCAGCCAGAAGGGAGCTGAGTTCATCTTTAAATTCCTGAAATGTACTACAAATTAATTTCTCTTCCAAGCCTGGCTTTTGTTTACTTGAAGGAAGTGGATTGTGAAATTTAACCCTGTGATTCTGTGAAATACAGCTGATGCACACAGTGGGGTTTTTCCATTTTTTTGTCTGATGGGTTATGATGGATTTAGATTAAAACAGGCTTTTACTAGGTGAAAACATCTTTGACCCTTTAGTCTCAGAGTGCGAGCCTCTCGCAGGTTTGCTGGTCTCCTTCTGTATTTTAGATTGTTATTGCTGAATTCTCTGTATTTTAAAAGTGCACACTGAAGTTTCACAAAGGTGTGTTTGGAGTTGAGTCTCGGTGTTGGAACAGAGCCACTGGAGGGTTTTTTGGTGTTTTGGATAGTTCAGTGGTGACCTAGAGCCGCTGATGCCTTGGCAGGCAGTTTGAAATTTTAGTCTAGATCCAAGATGAGATGAACCACCACAGGCATACCTGTGTCCCATTAAGCTGTCAGCGAGAGCTAATTGTTGCTGAAGCAGAGAGGCGCAAATGATAAAATTTCCTGTTTCTGGACTGAAGCAGCTGCAGCGAGGTCTTGGTTGGAGAAGCCGTTGCTCTTGCTGTGGGCTGGGTATATACGACAGCATCGACCTGGCCCGGCATGTGCCCAGAATGCTGATGGAAAGCCAACACGCTGTTCTTATTTCTGAGTTGCAACACCTAAAATGCAGCTTTTCACTCAACGATGTGTGAAGCAAGGCTTGTAGTGGAAGCTGTGTTATTAGACCAACTGTAACAGCCAGGGTGGAGAAAACAGTCGTGCTTTTGGGGGCAGAAGGACGTCACTGCTAAGTAATACCATTTTTGCTGTATGGTTTAAAAGAATTGCTGCCCAGGAAGCACATGGGACTGCAGAGCGAAAGGCAGGAGCTGCAGAATTTCAGCTCTAGCAGATACTCTCTAATCAAGCAGAGGGCAGGGAGAACTGTTCTCATCGTTAATGTGCACACACGCTACCTAAAACAGCTGGAGGTGTGCGCCTCCAGCTGATAAATACTCACACAGGGTAGCTTTGTCTGATGTCTTCTGGCCCTTCCCGATGCAGAGATGAGCTTGGCCAAAAGTCTGCCTTACATACTTGCAGCCCTTGGTTGTTGCAAGAGAAACGGGAGCTTAACTGTACTGTGGAGACCAATTTTTCCTTCTGGCGCTTGCTAATGATCTGTTGAGCTGGTGCATGTGTGTGTTCAGGGGAATTCAGTCCCCCCTGGGGGGGTGACTAGGGCACCTCTGCTGTCTTCAGATCTTGTTAACAACTAATGAGAGACCTTCCTGGGGGAGGAGAAACGATGTTAGGAAAACACTTGCATGTGGTGGTGGAGGTGGCCCAGATGAGGTAGGAGCTTGGATTGAGCACTAAGTGGGTGGTATTCTCCTGGCTCCTTGAAACAGGGGAGTGCCATGCTGTTTCCTCTTGCAAACTTTCTCCTTTTCCTTATCTGAGAAACTTGGCTGAGACATGGTCAGCGTTTGAGCCACAGTGGTTTCAAGCTAGGACATTTGCTGTTGTTTCCCTGTCACCAGGAAGTGGGAGCAAGAGGACTTAGTTTCAGCAGGCATCTGCCTTTGGTGCTTTTCCAGGCCTATAAACACCTTCTTGTTTGTGCTACAGCCATGAAAGGATGCCTTATCACAGGAGATACAGACGGCACAGCGATGCCTACAGATTTGAAGACCGAAGCCCGTCTTTTGGAGAGGACTATTACTCGACCCGCTCGCGAAACTGGCGGCGATCCAGAGGCAGAGAGCAGCACCGTCCAAAGAAGCATCAGCATCACTGCCGGAAACGCAGGACCAGGTCTTGTAGCAGTGCCTCCTCGGTGAGTAGCATCCAGGACGAGCTCAGGATTGTTTAGGGTTTTAACTGTCCTTACCTCCTTTCAGCTCTGAACATGCTGGGTGAGTACCTCTAAGCCCATTTTTGTGTTTGTTTTCATTATGTGGAATGTATAGTCAAAATAAAATAATCTGTGTCTTGTTAAGTGGGAAGTGTTTGTAGCTATTGGTTTTTACTAGTCTAGCCCCTGTAGCCTTAATACGTGAGGAAATTAAGCTGAATTCTTTACGGCCGGGGAGGGGATCAGGGAAAGCTTCAAATGGTGCACACGTGATAGGCTAACAAGGGCGAGCCTTGGCTGCAGGCCAGCCTGACTGCTGGGGATCGGGCATTGTTCAGGTTTTACATGTGGCCAGGGCCTCGCTTCTGCGTGTACTGCTGCTTCTCTGGGAGGTTTTGGTATGCAGGCGGGGTTACGGAGCGCTCCCGGGAAGGCACAGCGATTTGATTTTGTGCCAGGATCCCCTACCAGATGGGATCAATCAGCCCGTTTCTTCCAAGTTGTTAGCCCTTGGATTATTAACCCCCGTCCCACTGTACTTACAAGAAGGCTTCCACCTTCTGAGGATACGCATGTGTCCTCTTTGCCTATTTCCACACAAATCCTTGGACTTCAGCTTCTCTGAAAACTTGCCTGTTTTCCACCCTGAAACATAGTATTCCTCGCCCAAGATGTTTCAAGGATTAAAAGGGAATATTTGGCTCTGGGTGGGGAGGCTGGTCGCAGGACCGGGAATACCCTAGAAGGGTTGTGAAGTATCAGACTAAATGTCTCTGCTTCACTGCTTCTCTCCTGTAAGGAACGTTTCCGTCTTTCACACGTTTGTTGCTTTTAAATGTTATAACAAGTAAATGACCAAGTCCTGATCCCTGCAGTTATAGTGGATATCTGCATGGCTGGGAACTTCTGACGGTCTGTGGCTTTCCTCCTTTTATTTCTTTCCAGTTGACTTTTTTAATTTTAGTTTTAGAAAGAGCCAGGGTTAGGATGAAAACACTCCAGTGTGGTTTGTGTGTGTGTGTGCAGTGATAATGGTGTGCAGGTTTGGGCTGGCGTGATCTTAAATCCTTTGAAGTCTCACTGAAGCTCTCTCAACTGTCCTCTCTACCTTCTCCTCCGTTTCAGCTGACCTTCTGGGGTGTGACTGTAGCTCACTATTTTGGACTAGCTGGGGGGCGAGGGGCACAGAAGAGAAGCCTGATAGAAGCCCGAGCATGGAAACGTAGAGCTTTGTATTAATTTCTTTGGCTGTAGAGATTGTAACTATTTTTAAGGCTGACTAGAAAAAGACCTGGAATTAGGGCAGCTTGCTTTGTGGACCTGGGTCCTTTCAGGAATGTTCGTCTGGTTTTCCAGTAGAAGCCAGCAGTAGCAGGGGTGAATGTGACCTCAGACCTTTAGTGGATGCCTAGAGTGAAATGCTCCCCTGGGGATTAATTTAACTGTCCTGTTCCTAAAGCTCTCCCAGACTTAAAATTACATCCTAAGGCCGATGTGGAAGATGAGGTCTGTTTGCAGCCAGTCAGGCATATGGATTTAGGATCAGTGTGGTTATTGGTTCCATCAAGAAGGGGCCGATTCGTAGCTGGGGCAGGACACAGCTCTGGGTAGCTGGTAATTTATTAACCGAGGTATAAAGGAGCATGCTGCACAGAGGGAGAACTGCTACTCTGGCTTCTACTGGACAGCTTGTCCAAACTGGCAGCTCGTATACACTTCGTCGTGTTTGCCAGCGGAGAAAATGATGTCCTTCTGGCAAAGCCCTCCTTCTTCTCCGGCCTCTGGCAGCATCCTCCGGTGCTGCGGAGGAAGCTGCTCCTCTGTGGGGCATGGTGGTGCCAAGCCGAGCCACCTTAACACTGGAGCTTCCCAGCTGCTGCTTCCCTTCAGAGAATAGGGGCCACCAGAGGCCGTAGCTAATGAGTTTTCTTTACATACCTGTAGCTGTTGATTACTTTTCTGTTTTGAAGTTAGTTTGTGTCTTGACGTGTCCCTTGCAATATCCCTATCGTTATATATGCTGTGTGCCTTATGAAATGCTGGGATCTGGAAAATCCAACCACCGACGCACCGTCATCTCCACCTTTGAATGACAACACAATCCTGCCGCTCGGAACTGCCTGCTGTGTGCGCTTGGTCGTATGCTGTTTCGGGGGGCGGTGTGTACAGAGAAGCCAACAGAGCAGTAAGCGCAGCAGGAGCGTGGAAGATGACAAGGAAGGCCACCTGGTGTGCAGGATCGGCGATTGGCTTCAAGAGCGATGTACAGCCACCTTTCGTAAAACTTTACCTCTCTACTTTCTATCCCCATATTAGACAAGATCTCTCGTATTGTACTGGAGGGGTCTCTAGTGTTTTATTGCTTATAAATGGACTGACCAGTAAATTGCCTGAGGCAGACAATAGACACTTGAGTCTTAAAGAGCGTAGCAGTGAGAGACATTTTTTTTTTTTTTTTGCTTTGACATTTTATTGCTGTGAAATTGCAGGATCTCAGCTCCCGCCAAGCCTCTGAAGTTCACGTCCCCTCCTGTTTTCTCTCCTAGATGAAATTGTCGGCAGCCTCGGTGAAGGCACTTTTGGCAAAGTGGTGGAGTGTGTGGACCATGCCAGGTGAGCACCATTCCCTTCCAGACAGCTTATCTGTCCCTTACGCGTCAAGCCTGGATGCTCACAAGCGTGGCAGGGTTAACGCTGCCAGTTTTGCACTGGATCAACCTGTTGTCACCTTCCACTTGTCGCTACAGTAGAAGTTATTTCTTATAGCAAGTGGGAAGGGGCCTGGTTCATACCTCAGCCCCCTGAATTTGCAGGCTGATGTGTTAAGGGAAGCAAGGGAGTTTGTTCAGTGGCTGAGGGCTTTGGTATAGGCTGTTCTACTGCAGTGAGCTCCAGATGGGCCAGGCTGCTGGGGAAAAAGTGACACCTTAATCTGCCGGGGTTCTTCTCTATTTTGTTTTTTTTTTACCCTCTCCTGTGATTACACTTGATCCCTGTCTCTTCCTGACCTTCTGTCTGGCTCTTAAGCCCTGGGGTCAGCTAAGTGTAGGAGCTGCTGGGATCTCCTGCCTCCTCAGAAATCTCTCTGGCACTGTTGGAGAGAGGAGGCAGCTGCTGGAGGCCCAGTGACCTTACAGACTGCTGTGTCAGGAAACGGTGTGCTTGCAGAGCTGTCAGCAGCTTTCTCTGGAGTGTTACCCAGCAATGGCCCTCTGCTTCAAGTTTCCATCTGGGTGCTTCACTACTGGTCAAGCAGCAGACTTTGACAGCTTTGTTGGGACCCAGAAGTGACTAGGCCTCCATGACTGAAGTTACTGGGATGTGCCTTCTCTCTGCGGACTGAGAACGTGTGTATGTAGGCTTTTTCTCTGACTCCATCCTTTTGTCTCTTCCCTTACAGAGGCAAATCTCAGGTGGCGCTGAAAATCATAAAAAATGTTGGAAAATACCGAGAAGCAGCCAGGCTGGAAATTAATGTCCTGAAAAAAATCAAAGAGAAGGACAAGGAGAACAAATTGTAAGTTCCTATAAGACTCCTGCGTAGTCACTACCACATCCTTACAGACAAGTGGTCTGCTTGGGTGATTTCCAAAGAACAACAGGGCTGAGGACGGGAATGTCTGCTGCTTGTCTCTTCTGTGGGGGAAAACCTTTCTCATTTCTCTGCGTTTTGGAAGAGCATCTGTCTCTAGTTCTCCTGAACACTTGTTTACTTAGAACTTAAACAGGCCAAGTCCTAGTGAGGAAAAATGAACTAAAACTTCTCTAACAAACAACCACCTGCTGCCTTGTCCCGCTTGAATTGGCGATCTCTAGCTAAAGGTGGTTGAGCAAAGTGGGGAAAGGGTGTCTCTGTGGTGTACACTGACTCACACTGTGCTTCTGAGTCGTCTGGCTTGGAGCTTCTGCTCACCAACCACTTTTGAAGTAGCCAGAAACAGGGAGAATGACTGTTCTGTCCCCGAATGATGGTTAATCCTCATGTCTTTCTCTGCACAGCTTGTGTGTCCTGATGTCAGACTGGTTCAACTTCCATGGCCACATGTGTATTGCCTTTGAGCTTCTGGGCAAGAACACTTTTGAGTTCCTGAAGGAGAATAACTTCCAGCCATACCCTCTCCCTCAGATCCGGCACATGGCCTACCAGCTCTGCCATGCCTTGAGATGTAAGTCATCCAGGGCCAGCCTTGCCAGGGGACGATAGCTCACCAGAATGGGTTGGGAGGGAGCTGAGGAGGACTTGGTGCTTTGATGGGCAGAGCTGTACGTGTGCTTCCGTGTGTGGTTCTTACGTATTTTTCTTCTCTCTCCTCTTCGCCACCGATGTAGTTTTACATGACAACCAGCTGACTCACACCGACCTCAAGCCAGAAAACATCTTGTTTGTCAACTCGGATTTTGACACTCTGTACAATGAGAAAAAGGTGGGTTATGTCCAAAAGAGATCAGGAATAGCCTGACTTTCCCACCCTGCAGAAGTTGGGTCTTCCCTGTTCCATACATGCCCCACAGGGCCTTAAAAGTCTGTTTAGCGGGAACAAAGTAGAATTTGGGCCTCTTCTTTCTCCCAGGTCTTGTAAAGGCTTTTAAACTGCTTCAGTGGCTCCAGTCCACGAAGTAGAGCGTTCAGGGGCTTTCCTTATCACCGATCTGAGATGTAAAGGGCTCAGAGGTTCACAATTATAATCCTTCTGATTAATGCGGACGTGGCAGTTGTAAGGTCAGAGGCTCCTCTCAAAGCCTAACTTAATCCTGAACCAGCTACTAGAAGCACTGAGGACTACTTCTTTACTTGCAGAGCTGTGAGGAGAAATCCATTCGGAACACAAGTATCCGTGTGGCAGACTTTGGAAGCGCTACCTTTGATCATGAGCACCACACCACTATTGTGGCTACCCGGCACTACCGTCCACCAGAAGTGATTCTGGGTGAGTACTGCTGGGATTCTGGGAGTCTCGGATGGAGGAGAAGAGTTGTCCCAGGACGATGCTTTCTAGAAGAAAACCAGCTTGAGAGCACTCCAGTTCTTGGGGACAACCTGGTCCGTGCATTGCTGCACCACCACCTCAGTGGTCCTGAGGTCCTGACAGTATGGAAGGTGTTCATGGATAGGGCAGGCCCTTGGCATGGAGTGCAGAGAGCTGAGGAGAGCCTGAGGCTTGGGAAGGGTTCATGCAGGCTCTAGGGGAATGTGGAGTCAGCATAAGTTGAAATGGAATCATCTGGGGGAGATTTGACAGTCCTTTTGCCACTGTGCAGCACCAGAAAGTGCACAGATAACTTATAGGTCTGTCTTCGTGTAATCCCTGCAGTTTCAACAAGGAACTAGTAGAAATCTGGTGGGACTCGTTGGGAGTGCAAAGTTAACTTGATTCTCTTTGCAGAGCTGGGCTGGGCACAGCCATGCGATGTCTGGAGTACAGGCTGCATTCTGTTTGAGTATTACCGTGGCTTCACCCTCTTCCAGGTATGATTCTTGCAGGAGGCACGGTACCCTGAGAATCCTTCATGTCTAAAAGGGCTCACTTAGGTGAAGGGAATAGAAATGCAGCCCAGGTGCTACAAATCAGAAGCTGAGTTTGAAAATAAGCCCAGGCAAACTCATGGTTTGAGGACCTATGCCTTGCTGGAAAGACAAGGTTCAGACCACATCTGGTTTCTTCACTGTGAAGAACAGAAAAAATCAGGAGAGTCAGTAGAGGTGGATAGGAGCTGTGTCACTCCTGACTGGGGCTTGTCTCTTTTTTTCCCCCTGTAATTGTACAGGTGACAGAACTTTTGTCATCAGATCTCCAACTTCTGAATTAATGCACCATTGCTTTTTGCCTTTGCAGACCCATGAGAATCGCGAGCATCTTGTCATGATGGAAAAAATCCTTGGGCCAATTCCATCTCACATGGTCCATAAAACTCGGTAAGAACCTCTTCAGCTGTTTGTGGCTAATTACTCAGGATAACAGTTCTTTGCCCTCACACCAGGTCTCTCCTATATGGGTACTTGTGAGCTGATGCAGGCAGGACGCAGGAACAACCACAAAACCACAGATGAAAGGCAAAGAACTAGTTTAATCTTGATACCTCACGAGCTGGGGAATCTCTGAAGCAACAGCTGGGTAGAGGCATGCAAGTAGGGGACGCAGGCACCACGGAGTGAGAGAGAGTCCTTGTTAGCAAGAATCCTTGGCAGCGAGAGAGTCCTTGTTAGCAAGAGCACGCACGGACTCCCTGTTCTTGCTGGTATTTAAAGGGTTCAAACAAACAGTCATAGTTTTCCCACTGTGCTTTGATTTTCTTCAGTAACAGGCCAGGATTCTCAAGCGGCTAGATAAGGTGTCCCTGAGTCCATTGCAGACTTATGTTATCTAAGTGCAAGTGTTTTACTTGCAAGCACCCAAGACTGAACAACAATTAGTGTGATATATGTGTTTCCCAGCATCCCAGGTGCGAGTCACTTGAGCATATTTACAATCTTCCTCGCCGATCTTCCATTGCTTTCCCACAGGGTATAACCATGGGAGATGTGCTAAAAGTATGTCCCATTAGTAGCCTTACTGAATGCCACCTTTTCTCTCCAGGAAGCAAAAATATTTCCACAATGGGAACCTGGTATGGGATGAGAATACATCCGATGGGAGATATGTCCAAGAGAACTGCAAGCCCCTGCGGGTAGGTGCTGCTCCATGGCTGGTGGAGGGCTGGCTGTGTTGTGAGGCTGAACCACTTGCAGGGCTTAGGGATGGAAATTTCCCTTAGTAACTGGCTTTCAAAAAGCCCCAAACTCTCATCTGCAATAACAGAAGGTTATTGGTCTGGCTGGAGCAAGACAGGTACTAGGGAATGGGAGGGATGCTCTGCTTCAGGATGGGAGACAGCCATTGCCTTGCTGTGTATCACAAAACTAGGGTGTAGGCCTTGGTGCCTGTCCTACCAGAGTGCTACACCCTTCCCTCTGTCCCCCCCACCCTTCTCTTCCAGACATACATGTTGCACGACTCGCTGGAGCATGCACAGCTCTTTGACTTGATGAGGAGGATGTTAGAATTCGACCCTTCCCGTAGGATCACGTTCTCAGAAGCCCTCCTGCATCCCTTCTTTGCTGGCCTCTCTGCAGAGGAAAGGATGCTGTGTGGCCGAGGCACCAGCCGGGACCTGAGCAGATGACAGCCGGGGAGGGTACGATGCCTGCAGGACTTGTACATATAGGATTGGTCCAGCCTCTGCAGTGCAGCCCCACTCACTCTCTTCTCTCAGAGGGGCTGGGGCACTGCACCAAGGACCCTGGGTAGGCGAGGGGAAGAAAAAGCTACATTGGAAAGCACAGATTTGTCTATTTATATGTTGTAAAGTTAAAATAAAGTGTTTCTTATTGTTTGATACTTCCCTTGTAGGCAGGTGTAGGGTTCTCTTGTTCCCAGCTTTGCCTTTTCTGCAAAGGAAGATGGAGATATTGAAAAATTAACTGGAAACTAAGCAGCAGGAACCTTGGCTTCATGGGAGGGTAAAAAGTGAGGGTGAGCTGCAGGAAGGCTTGCCCCAGCTGTGGCATCAGGCTCTAGAATGCTAGCAGACAGAAAAAAGCTGCACGCAAATAGCACACATGAATAGTTGCACTTTATTTCAGGACATCCCCCAGTAGCGACAGGACTCAGTTGTTACAAACATCAGGTCACAAATGGAATATCAAGCAGTGACATAGTGCAGTGATCTTCACGTGTTAGTGACCAGAGCAGCGCTCATGGGCAGTTCCTATGATGGTGGTTAAGGTTGTGGGTAGAAACTATCAAACACAGATAAAAAAAGTGTTCCATTCTTTGAATTAACTCTGGCAATGTGGGGGAAGGAGGACCCAGGCACCTTTCTGGGTCTCAGAGTGCTCCAAAGGAGCTCACACCTGCATGTAAGATGCATTTCATGTGGGTGAGGCCAGTACAAGCCTTTGTATCCAAGGAAAAGTACAGGCAAATACCCAAATCTACTCTCATCTCCAGAAAGTGAGCATGCTGTAAAGTTTAACTGTATTAAACACAGCTCAAAGCTGCCTGCTGTGCCCTGGGATTGGAGATCCCTTTCCTTACATGAGGGTTTGTACCCCCCTGTTGTGCAACACTGCTTGTTTTGTTTTTTTTTTTTTTTTTTTTTTTGCTTAAATGTGGGGAACTGTATTGCTGCAAGGGGCCCTAGTGCTTCGTGGAGCTATGCGGCAACATGTACAGACCTGAGCCGCACTGCCATCCCTGCAAAAACCATCTTGACCTGCTTGGATGCCCTTCTGGGCATGTAACTTCAGCCAGTGGCACAGCAGTGCAGAGGCAGGAAAGGACCCCGTGGCGAAGCCTCAACTATTTCTACACTGTTACTGCTCAGTTGCATACAATCTACAGTTTAATAGCCAAACCCAGAAGAGGCGAGAAAAAAAACCTGCAGCCTGGTTCAAGGAAAGCAGAAATTGAAACAGCAAGTTCTCTTATTGAGCAAGGAAAGTGATAATAAGGGGGCTAAAGCTAACACTGTACTACAGCAACGTCCACCTTTTTAACCCAGCCGCTGTTCCTCTGCCCGGCTAAAGATTAGATGAAGCTGAAACAGCCAAACAAACACAAAAGGCAGAGGGACACCTCAAAACGTGCTTGGTTATTTAAAACGCAAACACTATCCCTTCCCAGTGTGGCCAAGTCAGCTTGTTAAACACCACTACAGTGTAAGCTGAGACATGGTTCACCTGAGGAATAGGTGCTTCAGCTTTGCTGTTCCTTTGGGAGAGGAACCGCTTCAAGGCAGAGCTACACCCGTCACAAGTCACCCAGTACCCCCCTTTGCCAGCGTTAAGGCCACGGGGCGTAAGCGGTTCAGACATCCAGCCCTCAGTGAGGAGGGGAGCTCGGGGGAGCCAGGGGTCCAGACACTGAGAGGGGCAGAGCCCTCTGTCCTGCTGAGGTAGATACAGCACAGTACAGGGGAAGAAAGATGCTCACCAGCATCTTGTCCTTACAGGCTGGGTCTTCCCCAGTCACTCCATGCTTCCAGACAGTATTAAGTTACTCAACTGCTTCTTATCATCCAGCAAAGTCTCTTCCCTCGTCCTTTGATACACTTGGCCTTTGTTCTAAGCAGATGAAAAAGAAGTGCCTGATCTGTAAATCCTCACCACTCCAAGCACAAGTGGGTCCATAGGTTTGCCAAGCAGAGCACAGCCACAGAGCAGCTACAACAGTAGGGGAGCATTTCCACACATCCCTGTGCTTCAGCCTCAGAAGGGACCCAGCTCCCCTGGAGAAAAGGCACCCTTTGAAGCTCTGAAGCTCTCACAGCTGCCAAAAGAGGGTCTGTGCAAGGTTTAGGTACCTGCAGGAGCTCTGGGGCAGGTAAGGTACCAGAAGAGCAGCAGAGCTTCAAGCACTGCCCACGCTCACGGCATGGGGAGCAAGCAGGGAGCCCTCCCAAGAAAAGGGCCCCTGCCTTGCATCTGCCCGCTTCCTCCGAAGGAACAGCTCGCACCTCCTCCACCGCTCCAGGTTCAGCGCTTCTCCAGGTCAGCTGCTGGGCTCAAAGCCTTCAGTGAGCATGTGGAAAGCCAGCATGATGGATTCCCAAAGCCAGCTAGCTGATGGTTTCTCAGCTAGCAAAAGAAAGCCCAGGAAAAGATAACCCAACGCTTCCTGGCAGCACATGGAAAGCAAGCGCAGCACAAGAGCAGTTAGCAGAGCAACCGGGGGCAGGTGCCCTACAGTAATTTAGACAAGAACCTCCTGCTGTGCTCCTCCAGGAGGGCAGCAGCTCTCACCACACCATCGCCTGCAGGTAAACAGGACCCAAGTCCTTCCTCAAGCTGTTTCCCAGCACGTGGGTATACACAGACACACACACAAGCCTACCCTAAACGCAGGCTTCGAGCCCAAAGGGAATGAATGGATCCACATCCTCCTTCCCAAACCACACCAAGTAGGAGGGATACTGGAAGTACTGAGGGAACTCACCCAAACATCACCTGCACCATACACCATGCAACAAACTCAGAGTGACACTGCCCTGCTTCACTATGCTTTCCCTGATTCAGCCACTCACTGTGCCAGAAAGAAAGAAAAAAACCCCAATAACTATCCTGGAAAAGTTCTTTTCCAAAACACACTTCTCTCCCATAGACCCAGGCTTCACCTGCTAAGCGAACAAACAAAAAGCCAAGAGTATAGAAGTAAGGCCTAACTGAGGATGTCAGTGTTCCTAGAGCGTGTGCGACCTGAGAACTTCTGGCTCTTCACCCAAGCTTTCCGAAGAGGGAATACTCTCCTCGAGGGGCTGGCGGGTCCAGAAAGGAGAATGAGCTACAACTGCCTTCAGGAACATAAAAACAGGGGAGAGGGGGGAGTCAACAACAACAGAACAAAACCAAATCCTCCCTTCCAGTACAGCTGCAACAGAAGGTATCTCTACAGAATCAAGCGGTGCTGTTCCCACCAGGGCACCCTTGCTGGGTCTATCCACCCAGAAGGACCAAGAAACACGTCTCAAATCTCCAAACCACTCATCACTTGTACCACCTCCACATACAACCCTCATTAAACAGCCTCCCAGCTGGGCCTGGGCACCAATGGCCGCCTTCACCAGGGACAGACACCATCTTCCTGCCTGTTCCTTCATACAATGGCACAAGAGAATGAAAACAGCTTTGCAGGAACATTCGCTTCCTTCTTTTTTTTTTTTTGTTTCATTTTATGATTATTCTTTTTTTTTTTCTTTTTTTTCTTCTTAAATAGACAATGTTTCTTCTGGAAGGAAAACTCTCCGGAACTTCACATCCTTAAGGCGTCATGAGTTTTACTAGTCAGGATCCACTGGACAGCTTATTTGACAGACCTCCTACTTCTCTCTTCTCTCCCTTCAGAGCCGTATGGCTGGACGGGCTCTAAGTGGAGTGCAGGGGGATGACAAATTTGCAGCCGAAGGGTGAGTGGTAGTTTATTCCCACTTCTTGGAAGACCTTCTGGGGAATGCCAATGTCACAGAGGTACACACGCCCGGCCCTCTCACCCAGGGGCAAGGGCAGGCCCAAGGCCAGCGACCACTTGGCATCAATGCCCTGCTCCATTTCGTTTATCGGAGGGTCTATGCTGAGGACAGGTGCCCGGTTCTGATTGGCCCAGTCCACAACTGCTTTGTACCAAGGCTGATCTCTCAAAAAGGCATTTTCATGACAATCCAGGCAGTTGATCACTAGGTCAACAGGGGTATCTGGGAGATCTGAAAGAAACACAGACACCATTGAGCGCCAAGGACCAACCTGAAACCACAAAGTGCCTTCCCTCCTTCCTCATTTTTGCCTCCAGCACCCACAGTCTCACTGCATAGTCTGGCCTTTCCTGTTGTTATTGCCATCCTTCTGCAAAAGACACTGACATTTAAAAGCTCTTTAGGACTCTGGAGAACGTTCACAGACTCTAAGGTACAAAATCTCATCAAGTGGTCAGCACTGGAGCAGCCCCAGATGCTGCCGCTGAGCTGGCCCACCAGTCCAGGCAGCCCAGGGAAGCAGCGGTGCACTCTCTCCATTATAAATGGATCATTTTATATTCCGCAAGCTAAAAAAAAGGCCTATTTTTCTGGAATACACCAACCGCCTTGGCTATGGAAAGAAAGGTGTAGCTTGTGTGCTGCACTGCTGCCTGCCTCACTGAGCTCCGTCGGTCTCACTGCACTCACCTGCTCTGTAAAACATCTGCATTCCTCTTACCTGAGGGACCATGAAGGTCTTGGTGCAAGGACTCCTTTTTTATAACGGGCAAACAGCTCAGCCAGCACAGCCCCTCACCCTGCCACAACACAAACATTGTGCAGTGCCCTAATTCCCAGGTTTCTTTCTCACAAGGAGTTTAAATGCACTGGGCTTGAAAACACCACTAGCGAAATGACAAACAGGAAGCCAGGCTCTCTTACAGAAGATGCAGCATCAGTTTATTCTCAGGCATACTAAGAGATTTGACTTTTGACAGCTGCTGGGACCAGTCCAGCAAAGCCGTCTGCATGGTTTGAAGTAGCAGCTGGATGCTCATTTACTTGCAGTTTCGATATGCTGAACAAGGCCCTTATCCTAAGAGAACGGCTGGTCTGACTCACATCCATACAGCAGCTCTTCCGTATTTGTTCATACAGGAAACATCTGTACCAGCACAACTGCTCCACTGTTCAACCTCTCGAGTCAAATCTCTGCTGTCCCGCTAGCCTCGGTGGCAGTGCCACTAGATGGTGCCACCGGACTGGGCAGGTACTGGGGAGCTGAGCGGCACAGGTCTCTGCAAGCAGATCTACTCCTCACTCACTCACCTCTGACGCTGGACACCTGCTGGCCTTGCGTCTTGCTGAAAAGATTCAGCTCGTTGGTGATGGATTCCAGCATCTTGACGAAGTTGGGCAGGAAAAGGATGACATGGACGTCATGGTTGGAGAGGTGTCGGCCGCAGCTGATCCCCTGGGCCCCCTTCACATGGGGGCCACACAGCAGGGCTACCGTGGGCCGCTGATGCACATTTTTTGGGTTCAGCCTAAAATACAGACAAAAGGGGCTTAATAAACCCAAGAATTTCTTGCCTTCTTCCTGTAAGAGAAAAAAAATAATCAGTAAAATGCAAATTTACAGGTGTTTTGCAAATCTTCCGTTCCCTTCAACAAGGAACCCACATCCTTTTGCAGGGCTGACGCTGGAGAGCTGCTCTGCTTGCAGGTTCCCTTCAAGATTTCCTTGCACCTGCAGCAGAGGGTCTCAGTCTACCCTGGTTCAGCACAAAGCCAACTCATACTTTCAAAGCAGGGGGCATTTTCACTGCTCATGTAGAGCAAGTTCGAAACCAGTGCAATTTCCTTTTTAGGAAGCTTTTTTTCCTCTGCCCCTCTGATTTTAGAGCAAAGTTAACTATAAAACCTTAAAAATATGGGGTGAGTTACCCCATCAGCAGAGCCACAGTTAAAAAAAAAATTGCTACTCCCTGAGCCTAATGAACTGTAAAAGAAAGCTAATTAATTTAAACAGCCTGCAAGCCATCAAGGGTAGCTTAAAGTAGGATTTTCAGCTGTTAAGGGTCAGTGCTGCCTGGTATGTCATCACTTACTGCTCTCAACCAAATGAGTAGGTCCTGGACTGCAGGTAAGTACTGCTGCATAAAGGAAGGGAGACTGTTAGGGCTTACCTTCCATTTCAAGAGAAAATCATTTGGAGCATCTATCAACAACATAAATATTGCCTGTCCACATCAACAACTATGACAAGTGCAGACACAGAGGGGACTGCTTCAGAAAAGTCACATACATTCATGCAAAGAGCAGTAAGCATACGCCAAACCTGCTATCAAATTGGCCTTCCAAAAGAGCAGGATATTCTCAGTTTAGGTGTAAGTGCTTGAAAGCTAATTGTGAAAAGCTAAGTACCACTTCGTTCTCATGAGTTGACTTTTGCTTTTATTGATGCCATTAACTGTAACATGTAAAAACAACAAAAGAAAGGTCTACTTATTTGGAAAAAGGAGTAGCTCGCCAGAAATTCTGCAATGGTTTAATCTGCCTTGGGTTACACCTGTGCAAAGCTCAATTCCCCGAAAAAATTTCCAGTAAGTGGAGAGAAAAATCTCAGCTCTGTTTCGTCTTTGACTCAAGAGACACTTCTGCTTCTGCAACGGAGAAGCCCAAAAGGAGCCCTTAGTAACTCATTCATCCAAGATGGTATGTTCAGCCAGCCCCATTCTGGGGGGGGGGGGGGGGAAACAAAAGCAGCAGGAACAGGGAAAGTTACCATAAGGCTTCCTGCCACTTCAGAAGCCTGAGCCTCACACTTTTTTTCATGATTATTTGGAAACAGGCTGATATATGAGCTACAACACAGGTTTGCAAGGCACTGGGATGAGGTTTTTTCTTTTAAAGGCAAGGAAGGCAGAGAGGTGACAGCTGTCTCCAGCTACTGGACCGGCGCAAGCAGCAGCAGGCATCCACATTATATTTACTTCAAAAGTAACCTCTCAGCCTCTTTTACCTCAACCCCGCTTGTCAGAACAAGAGAAGCTGAGCTCTGCTGAGAGGGGAAAAAACCCACAGTAGAGAGGGAACAGCTTTACCTATTGGGTCCCCCAAGGAGGCTCAGGGCCATCTGACTGGCGCAGACTCCCGTCATCTCCAGCCTCCGCTCCAGAGTCAGCCCATGCTTCTCAGCAACCGAGAGTAGCTTTTTGTGAAGCTCGTAAGACACGCTTGGAACGACCAGCCCGGAGTCTAGGGTTCAAAGAGAGCAGAGGGAGGAAGACAGAAATGCATATAATCAGAGACTTTTTCAGAATGGTGCAGTCTGGTAAGGTTTTATACAACAGCACTTAAATGATGACAGTGAACAGGCTTATTAGCTGTTACCAAGGGTCTGCTTAACCCAGTAATCCAAGTTCCTTCCAAGACCATCAAATGAATCCAAACTAGTGCATCAGAGTCAGCTTTCTCTGTTTGAGTGAAGTACTGACAGCTAAACACAACTGCTGGGCTTGAAATACACGTTTCCATGAAAATCCATCAGGCAGCTGGCAATTTTAGGAACACGTGGACAGAGAAGGCCTTTTTGACTTAGAGATTAAGTTCTTTCTTAGTGGCCTCTAGGCGACCAGGGCTTTAACCCACACCCATGCCCAAACACATATAAGTGTTCCTAATCACTGTGAAAGTCAGAAGAACCAGATTTCCCACCTAAAAAAGCTTGGCTGCATGATGCTTTCTGACATCGGTAGTGACCAGCCCCAAACTTCAAGCCCCTAACCCACATGTCACAGCAAAACAAGACACTGATGAGGTAGGTGTCCCCACCACCCGGGCTGTGCCATGCCAGAAAGGCCGACTTCAGACACCAAAGCTGAATCATGATACACTTAGGCAGCAGGGGAGCTATGCGGCTGAAAGAATGAAGTCTGTAGAAAAATACTTCTCAGATGTTTTTGACAGCCTGGTCTGTGAGCCAGGAAATGCTCCAGCATGCAGCTCAAGGGAAAACAAACAGGAGAGGTTTTGTTAAGCGCTGAGAACAGTGCCTGCAGTAGGAAGCAATACAATCCTTTCCCCTTGCTTCTACAGCAAACTTGCTGAACAACTGTTCTGGATGATTTTTTATACCTTCCTTCTCCAAGCAGGCCAAGCTGGCACTTCACAGAAATAAACCCTGCAGTAACATCTATAAACTCTCCTTGGAAGTAAACACAGAGGATTTTCAAACTGGAAGAGGGGAAATTTAGATTAGAAATCAGGAAGAAATTTTTCACTCTGAGGGTGGCCCACGTTGCCCAGAGAAGCTGTGGCTGCCCCATCCCTGGGGGTGTTCAAGGCCAGGCTGGATGGGGCTTTGCGCAGCCTGATCTGGTGGGAGGTGTCCCTGCCCAGGGCAGGGGGCTTAGAACTGGATGAGCTTTAAGGTCCCTTCCAACCCAAACCATTCTATGATTCCTTGCCACCAAAAGGCAGCTCGCTCTGAGGGGAGCCATGGCAATTTTCTCACGGTATGTAGAATAGCGGAGGACAAGCAAACTGAAGATAATTACTTATGGTATATGGAGAAAGAAGGGCAAAGTGTGACAGGTGAGAAAAACTGCTGCAGTAGCCAGCCAGATATCCCTGATTATCTTCAGCCACACAAATGGGACAGGCAGATGAGATGCACGGGAGTTAGGCACAGTGGGTGAGAAAGGTCCAGGACTCAGACCAATGCCTGCTACAGCTCAGTCCCAACGCCAAACGTCAGGCCAATGCATGAATTCAATCCTTCCTCTGAACTTGGGGTGAAGGCAGCCACTTGGGTGCTGATAGCAGCCCAGCACCGAGGAGCACGGCAGGGCTCGGACAACCTGAGCTAGTGGGAAAGAGTCGTAGGAACGTGACATGGCCCAGCAAAAATGCTCTGCAGCGGTATCAGCTCAATGTGAACCAGCCACAGCGTTCACATCCGCTCAGAGAGGAAACCTAACAGTTACTCATGGGCTCAGGCTCTTTTGCAGACAAAAAAACCCAAAAACATAACAGGAACCAGTTGTAACAAGCAAGTGCAATATTCAAATGAGAAAAACAGTGCGTATTTTAATTGTGAGGAATTATTTGTACTGCCATATTTCCCCAGGGCGCCCCAGTCACAAACCACTAAGTCAAAGTATGGCGGAAATGGCAGGTTTTGTACATCTTGAGGTTTTCAGAGTCAAATTGGAGATATTTCTGTAAGGTAGGAGTAAAATGGTGTGGAGTAGTTTCTGCTGAATCCTTCTAGCCTTCATTTCTGAACTCACCAGCTAGTGTTTTGGAGATACAGAGGGCCAAAATGTGTTCAAACACTTGACCTTGCATGCTAACTGCCAATTAAGCTACCTCCGCTAATAGTCTTTCACTACATGCAGTGCACATGCAAGCGTGCACATTATAAAAGTCATTTCAGAGTCCTGATAGCAGCTGCTGAATGTTTGGAGTCATAAGCCACTAATAATCCTAACGCCGTCACACTAGTCACGCACCTGCCCAGCGTTCACACCCCCTCTCAGCCTCAGAAGTCACGCAAGGCTCAGCTCAGCTTCTTTCCCATTCATATTTTTGCTACTTCGCCAAAGGTCGTGTTTTGCAAGCTTGAGGGAGGATGTGGAATGAGTGACCTGAGGTCAGGATCTCTCCAAAGAGAGTTTGACCAGACACACCCTCTGCTAATCGAAACAGGGGGCTCCCAAACTGTCCTTTTGCTCCTCCTGAACTGCGGGGTCACAAATTCCCTGCTTAAATTTTGCAAGACCTCCCCAAACTAGAAGGGTGAAGCATATAGATAGTCTATATCTACCCAATTTAGCATGAGTGTTGCCAGTGTCCTCTCTGTAACCATTTACATCTTTCCCTCAATCACTTCCCCCAGACCACAAGCTTTAGCAAACCCACATTTACGAGCAGCTAGATGCAACCCAGTGCCCAGTGGGTTAATGCAGAGGTTTACTGGGAGGCAGCATGAGATGAACTTGCATTTAGCATGCCAGTGGTACACTTTGTCCTAATTGCTCCCCTTTCAAGAGTAGGCTTAAATGCCAAGAGAACTTCCCTTCTTCTCACTCACCCAAGGTCCAACCAGTCAGACTGGCTTATCAAAACCAGGCTGATGGAGTTAAATAAACTCTGGCAGAGAGCAATCAAGGAGGCGATGCGTAAACCCACAAACAATAACACTACTGCAACAAAACTGAATCCCTGCCAACTTTAATTATGTTTGGGTTGGACAGTGCATCTTTACTGTTTGGTAATGAAGGTAATAAAATAAATTAGCTCAGGCCTTTTAATATTAAATAGATGTATTTTACAGCTGCCTGGAAAAAAAAAAAAGGCAGATATAGACTAAACAGTTTTGTGACATGCAGAGTATTGCTGAAGCCTGATCAAACATGAAGTATTCTCCGTTTATGAGGCACACTCTGTCCTGGGGACTACAACTGTGAACAAGTTATCTCCTCAAGCTTCACTATGCAATGTTACACCCGTATTGGTCAGACCAAAACACCCTATGCCAGCAGACTGAGCTAACTCTCCAGAAGTTACTGAAATACAAGCTTTTCTCCCCCAAACAAGCCCAGAGCAATGTTGCTGTCAGAAGTCCAAATGCCTTCCATGCAGGAAAAAAAAAAAGAAGAGAGGGTTGCTGCTGGAGTAGCTCAGTGTGCAAGCCCCAGCTTTTCTCTTGACTATTTCAGCAGCACTCTAGCTGCTAAAATAAATAAATACAGGCAAGCTGCAGGAATGGGTGAGATGGAACTAGACTTAGGATCTCCTGAAAGCTGTATGTAAAGCCATTAAATCCTTCCTTAAGCAACAAATAACTCGGCTTCCAGAGCTGCACAGCTCATGGTCTAAGCCAGTTACGTGAAGCAGGTATAAGTCTTGTCCAGTTTAGGCAGACAGGACATTACTTGCTGTCTTTTGCTGGTTGTAAAGCTGGAGCCACCTGCCTGGAGATTCAGCAAAACTTAGTTACTTGCCCCACAGACTTTATCCACAAACTTTATCCACAACCTTACAGGCTAGATTTTTTTTTTTTTTAAATCATCATTATTTTTAATTAAGACAGATTCTGCGGGTGTTCTGGCTGACATTCCAATGCTAGCCTCTCCCAGCATTAGCGCACAATTCCCTCTGGCTGAGCAAAAAAACCGTTGGAGGGACAAAGAGACTTTGCCCCATGACCACTTTGTTTTCTCCTGCGGTTGGATAAACTGAACTTAATTCGCACTCAACTCAAAGATCCCAGAAACACTTCACACATTCAACATACACAATTGCTGTAAGGCAGTCATCCACAGACTGAAGAGCTAAAAGCTAGAGAGTAGAACAGTCAGTCAAGGACATGACACACACAAAAAAAGCCATACTGTTGGCATCATCCTCGCAGAACAGACTCAGCCTGTTTTCTAGTCCGACCCTGGCACATAAGCTCTGCCTGCTGCATGTATTTACTTCCAAGTACACATTTTCTTTTGTTATCTCCTTACCATGGGGAAAAAAGGTTTCCTGAAGGACAGGCTCGAAGTCTGGTTAGGGAGAAGACAGAGAAATACCCACACAGTCTGATTTTTTTTTGAGCACAGTTCTCCAGTCACTTGACAGGTGGCTATCTCAAATTTCTATAGCAGCTGAATTTGAAAAATCCCATCTTTTCCAGAAGAGACACTGGGATGGAAACAGCGCATTTTCTACTCTAACAGCACTAACAAGAAGAGAACCTACTTTGGACAAAGCCTTACTAGTACACAACAGAAAGAAGTACATACCTTACCTACATGGTGTACAGCTCTTCTCTTATCTCAGTGTGCTCATAAAGACACTTTCTTGGCAAAAATGAAGTTAAGAGGAAAGGGGAAATGAACTGCAAAAAAGAGAATGATTTGGGAAGTCTAGTATGCTTGAGATTATATTATACAGAGTGACTGATGATGAACAGAGATACTCCATCCTACCACAAACCCCTCCAACATACCTGCAGAACACTGGCTTTGCAGCTGCTGCTAAAAGACCTGATCCCAAAACACCATGCTGTTCAAACACCGATCCCTTCAATGCCAATAGCCAACAGAAGGAACAGAGACAGACAACACACTTTTCAGGTCTCTAGCTGGACAGCTCTGGAAGTAGAAAAAGACAGCTCACACCTCATAAAAAGGATCAGCCTTCCCAGGGAGGCAGATTTCTGTTACAGAGTTGTACTTCCCCTTTCAAGCGTCATGCGTAAATAGCGAGGCACATGAACAGCAGCAAGCCCCAAAGACTGAAAACTAATTATCTATTTGGGAGAGATTTATACGTGGAACCCCAGGGATGGACTCAGCTCAGTCATGATCAAAGACCTGGTAAATTCTATTAGTTTCAGGTTTTTATTTGTGTTCAGAACAGATCCTCTTCTTCAATCCCTGCTTACTTCTAAAACACAGGCTAGTATACTTACAGGACAGCCTGGGTCCGTAAAATTAGGTCTCAGAAAAGCATCCTGGTGGACTGAAGCGTTTATCAAGCTTTGCTTACATCCTACATGGATCAACCTATTTTAGTCAGCAATAAAAACATGGGCGGGAAGCCCTGCAGATTAGTCTTTTGGAGAATTGGCATCGGCAGTTTGCTGGTTTTACTGCTGCACACTCCTGGTTATTTCCTAGCTCCATGGAAACATGGCATAAAAAAGCATGCAAGAATTCACAGATTTCTTCCTCTCTCACAGCTACAAACGCTGGATATTAGCTCACTGTCAATCCCCAGCATCGCTTTGTTTGTGCTATTATAGCAGACAGAATAATTATTCTATCAGCCAGAGCTCTTTTATGGCAATCATCTTCAAGACTGGCCTAGGAAAAGAAAAATTATGAAGTACTTACTTCTCCTATAACTAGGAAGTGCCTTTTGCAAGTAGAGCTCCTCTTAGAGGAGTCCAGAGACAGCTCCGTAGGGAGAATTCAGAAGCAGAAAGAGAAATCCTGCCACAGATATATCCAAATTCATGGCTTTCAGGGCTATTGGCACTCTCATTTCATTTCAGCAGCTGCTGCTCTTTGAGCCACTAAGAGAAGCAGGCTGCCTACAGCTTAACATTCTCCTTCCAGTTGCTAAACAAAAGAAATCAGGATGTTTTTGAAGTGACAGTCCATCATTACTCCCAGCACACTGAATATCTTTCTGTCCCTCGGAGGGCTGACTCGCTCCAAAAAGCGCTAGACTGAATGCCAGAAACAGCAGGCAAGTTACAACTGTTTACAAGAGCTTTTGCTAGATAGCCATTAGCATTTCCTAAGCAAAAGAAAACTTCCTCAGCGGACACAAAGGAAGTCACCCTCTGTGGGAAAAACATCTAGAGAGACACAGCATTGGGACGCTTTTATCATCATTCACAGGACTGTGAATGAGCCCGGCTCAGCACAGGCGACAGGGAACTGTAGTTGGCAATCCCCTGCCCGTTATGTGACACGACAGCTTTTCTTTCAAACAAATCCAGAATTCCATAGGGGAGACTAATCACCCAACTGTAGCTAATGAGGCTAGAGAGACCCTGCAACTACAGAGAGGAGTCGCTTACCATGACTTGCCAAGAACAAAACAAGGAAACAGCAGTCCTTTTCACTGGGCTGCTCCCTTCAGCACGCTGCAAACGGGGAGCCAAGAGTTGCCATAGTAAAGGCCGATGGAGTTTAGCAAAACGTGATTTCATTTTCATCCCCTGAATTTACTTACTGATGCTTGCTGCTTGTTGCATGTCAAGAGTTTTCCTCCCAGGAAGGGTAACTGCTAGAAGGCTGTATTAGCCATACTTCTCAAATTGGCAGCTAACAGTAGGTTAGCTTTTGTTTCAGACTAGACATACATAGAGGCCCTGTCTCCTCTCAAACAAGCCAGCTGGAAGATTAATTGAAAAGTAGCAAATTTTTAAAAAATGAATAGTAAAATCATCCACAAAAATGAAGAAGTGCTTATTTCAAATGGTACATAGGCAACTGGTGGAGCTTCTTGCCATATTGAAAGATATTGAAAGCATGCAAAGATTTAAAAAGCAATAGGCTAAATTAAGCAGAAGGAAAAAAAGTCTCATCAAAAGCTATTAATACTGAACTATCACTTCTGCTTCAGGAAGTCTTACAATTGTGAAAGACAGCACTCGGGGAAAAGCCTCATGGCATGTTTACTCTGTTCTTTCCCTTTTCCTTAAGTATCCTTGGAGACACAATACTGAGCTGGAAGAGTTCTGATATGACCCGGTATGTTTTTTTATCTTATTCGGGAGCAGAACAGATCAATAGTACGATGGATGACACAAAGGGAAAACTATGATATCCTTGTATAGCAGAATCATTAGAAAAGACTTTTTTAAAAAACTGAAAAGCAGCAAATCACTGCAAATGAATTGTCTTCCTTCTGTGCAGTGTTTCACACCCCAGATGGAGTTTCTGGGCAGAGAAAGAATGACAGATCAAGGACCTGATCACACTTCTGCTAAGTGGCCAGACAACCAGGGTATTAGCTAGTTAGCGTCTGTCTACAAAAAGATCTGAAGTTTGATTTTATTCTGATGTGGAAAAGAAATGTTCCTGGAATGCCAAAGTTCCCTCACTCCTACATTTTGCAGGTGCTAAAAAGCATGCAAACGAAAGACAGGACACCACACCCAGACTAAAGTTACAGGGAATTTGCACCTAACTGTGGCATAAAGTACATATGCTATACTTGATCGCATGCGTATGTGTAAAAATTAAAAGATTCCTTATAGTAAAACCGATTTGCATACATAACCAGCTTCTGTGAAAGCACCGTTACCTGGTGCTTGCCCCCCCCAAAAAAATAATGAAATACTACTGAACATAAAATGAAACCAATTCAAGCCTTCCCCAGAGCCACGGATTAGGAGCCTAATAATCATTCTCTGCAATTTGATTTCAGGAGCACTGCCTCCCTGCAGCCAGGCAGCTCACCCCACTACCTTCACCTCCATCCAAGAGGCTATTTGGCAGCAGCGAGGCCCAGAAATCAGGCTTGCAGAACATCTGCCCAGCAGCTGGCACCTGCATGCTGAGCTGCTTTCCCCTCATGATACATTTGACAAATACTTCACTTCAAACATCTGCCTGAAAAGTTTTTCTTTGCTTTTATAATTAAGGTCAAGCAAAGTAGAAAAAGACATTTTTTACACACACGTGAATGTGTCTGTCCAGCTTCCTGGGGCTCAATCTTTCACCCCGCAGCAGTGGACAGTAAGTGGGAGGGGGGACCCCACATAAAAAGCCTTTTGTACAATGAACATTCGCAATTATGGATGGGAAGAGCCAGAACTGCTTCTTTTTACACCGACGACATTTAAAGTTCTGCAAAACCACATGGAAATATATAACTACCAGCCAAGGAATATCAGAAACCCATGAAATCTCCTGCTTTTTACCACGACAGCACAAATTACAACATGCTACCGCGTACCAGAATCCTAAGACCATCCCACCCTCACAAGAGCCAGCGATCAAGTCCACGCAGGTTTGTCATGCTGCTGAAATCAAAGCAAGGATTCAAATGGCTCCTGTTCAGTTTCCATTCTTGTTATCCAACCATCAGTTTTGTTGCCTACTGCAAAAACACTTACCTTGTTGCCCTATCTAAATATTTTTTTTTATCTCAGAAATATTGCAAATAAAGGTTGGATGTAGATACAAGGTACAAATCCAATCTTACATAAACGAATGCCCTCACTTGTACCACACTAAGCTGACAGACATTCCCTTGGGGAAAATCATCCACCATGTGCGCCCCAGGAAAGCGGCAGAGTTTGCACCCTTATCAGTAAGGGATGTGGCATACCCGTGCAGAATTCTTTGTTAGCATTCTGGGGTACGACAATCCTTCTGTAGACTATGGGCTCTGATTCCAAGATGTTCTCATCATGCCGATAGCGAGCTGGTTTCTCATTTGGGGTCCCCCGGGAGCGAGTGCCGCTCCTCCTCTCATAAGTTTCAATCTCTTCAAACACAGCCGCCTTGTCAAAAAGGGCCAGGTTCCCTTCGAAATCAAAATCTGTGTCTGGGATTTCGTCAATGTCATCCCCAAAGCACTCATCATCTTTGCTCTTCATTTGCCCATTTTTCAGGCCACTCTTCTTTGGAGTCACTTGGTTTGGGTGACGGCTACTGGACGACCCTAGACAAAAATAAAAGCAAGTTGAAAGTGTGTCATAAATAGAAAAAAACCCAAAACCAACATGCATTTGCTCATACACTTCCTCTGCAAATTCTGTAAGAGAGGGGAGCTCATGCTTGCAGTCCACCAACTCAAGGGATACTCACTTTCCAAAGAAGCTGCAGACCTCATCTTTGGCATACTCGTGGTAACAAAAGCTAATAGAAAATAGAACATGAGCAACAGTAGAGACTTGCAGGGACTTTCCTTTGGCAAGGTCAGAAAAGCAAGCTTGACTCCAGTAGCAAAAAAGTCTTTCTCCACATTTTATTTAATTCAAGATAGTGTCACATTAGTGCTATGATAAAAAGCTAGCCATGATGTAAGACAATTTTCCTCCTATACTGAGCTCATGTTCATACAGGCACGTGGCCCAAGACCTTCTTTGGAATTTCCCTAAATTTCAGAGACTAATGTAGGTGTTTTCTTCCATATTGGGCTGGGCACCTATTAATGATCTTTAAGAGAACCCTGAATATAAAGCATTTCTTTTTGCTCGCACTTGTTACACAATAGCTACACGTTTCTGTACCAATGTAAGTTCTTTTCCTTATTCTTATTGCATTGTTCTACTTATTCATCGGCTTGCACATTTAAATACACTTCTTTACAATCACAAGTAATTGTGAAAGCCTGACTTCTCTGAAGTGAGAGTGATGAAAGTCTCCTCCTTCCCAACTTATGGCTGGAGGTCAAGGACTGTTACAAAACCATATGCAATTAAGAGGTCAACATATCCCTCTCATTGCTTATTTCGTAATTATTATTCAGGTCCCCCATACAAACTCAGGTCCAGACAATATTAATCTGTTTGTTATACTCATTGATAAACTTGCGGTTACTAGAAAATATTTCAGGCAAATTCCAGCAATTGCAGGTATCACCTGCAGTGTCCAACAGATGGAATAAGAGTTATCACACCAAAACTGCTTGTTCTACTAAAATATTTCTCATAGTTTAAGATATCACCTTTGCGAGTAATTTATACAAATGACTTTGACAGAATCCATTCGATAACACAGAAACAAATTACTACAGTGATGTGTGCTCCTTATATGCCCCCTCCATAAATGAAAAAGCAGCATTTTTTTTGTCTTTACACATTATCGCCAATCAGTGGGAGAAGACACAAAGAATTTTGCCCTTAGAAGGGCAAAACCCTTCTAAGGATACTTAGAAAACATCCTAAAAAGATGTGCAACAGGCACAACCTTCACAGCCTGCTGTAAAGTTACTTGTCACCTTCAGAAGTGCAGACAAGTCTAGCTTGGTCTTGGCAAATCCCTCCTTCTCCCTGCCTGGAAAGGCTCATTTGTAATCTCAATTTGTCAGACTGCTGGAACAGTCGCAAGCTGCCTAACAAACCTGAGCTCTAATTTCCCACATTTCCAACATGTGAAATCCTCCACTCCATCGACAGGAGAAGCACTTCTAGGAAGCCAAGGACCCTCCTCCTGTCAGCTGTTTCTCCAGGAGCGTTCATTCATTTCAGGATCAGGACAGCAACCAGCACATTCTAGACAAACACACCGATTTCGACCATGTTAATAAACAGAACTCGTCTCTCTACAGTAAAGTTATTCAGTAGCTCAATTACACAACTTAAATTGTAGCCGTTAACTCCACAACATCCTTATGATTACCTGAAGCCTTTATAGAAAGGCCTATAAAACCAGACCGGAGCAGAGCGCGCTTTCCTGGAATCCTATAATTGTCTAGGTTGGAAGGGACCTTTCAGATCATCTAGTCCAACCACCAACCTAACTCTTGACAAAAGCCATCACTAAACCGTATCTCTAAGCACTATGTCTACCCATCTTTCAAATACCTCCAGGGATGGTGCCTTAACTGCTTCCCTGGGCAGCCTGTTCCAATGCTTAATAACCCTTTCCGAATATCCAGTCTAAACTTCCCCTGGTGCAACTTGAGGCCGTTTCCTCTTGTCCTATTGCTTGTTACTTGGGAGAAGAGACTGACCCCCCCTTGACTGCCCCCTCCTTTCAGGGATTTGTAGAGAGTGAGGTCTCCCCTCAGCCCCCTTTTCTCCAGGCTGAACACCCCCAGCTCCCTCAGCTGCTCCTCATGAGAGTTGTGCTCCATATCCCTCACCAGCTCTGTTGCCCTTTTCTGGACCCGCTCCAGTGCCTCAATGTCTTTTTTGTGATGAGGGGCCCAAAACTGGACACAGCACTCGAGGTGGGGCAGACAGGCTTGCCGGGGGTCCTCGGGGCTTATCAAGGACTTTGTAAGCTCTGGAAAATTTATTTTACAGCATGATATTGAGTTTATCTAACACTGCAACTAAATTATGCCACGCTGAAAGATGACTAGCAAAGGATATGTACTTGGCTTTATTCTCAATTAAGAATGAATTGTCTCAGCAAGGATTTTCCCCCAGTTATTTTTCCCCATATTTTAGACTGCATGTCACTTGTTTTTTCTAGATAACTGTTTAAGTGACTAACCTGAAAGCTTTCCCAGTCCCCACAGCAAGGAAGCTCTTTTAAATGCTCAGCAGCTCCTTCTCTGGCATCTTAAACCCAAACACACTGAAGTACTCTATCCCAAAGCTGCTGCAGCTCCAGTCTCCAATTACGCCATTCACAAGTCCGGCAACAGCAAAAAGTGCACAAGAAGTCAGAGTCCAGAATTTCCCACCTTGAAAAGTAGGAGATAAAACCCCAAATCTTCAAGGTTATGCAGAATCATCAAGCAAAACTCCCCACAATGATCATTTTCCTAACGCGAGTAATTTGTTGCTCTGGTGGGTTTTTTGTTTCAAATATGAGTTTGCATGCTCTAGTTATACCAGTTTAAAAACAGTTTTGCCCAAGCATCTCTAGCCAACACTGAAAAGACTGAAAGAATCAACTTCCCTCAGCTTTATCACCTGGTCTAATGAAAGGTATTGGCTTTTCCCTTTCTTCTCCAACATCATTATAGCCACAGCACTGCTATGTTAAATAGAATATCTTAAAGGGCATCTACAAAGTTAGCCAGCTAATAGGTTAAGTCTCTCACAGCAATACAGCTACCCTGAGTATTGGATTTACTCAAACATCACTACATCACAAAAATCCACTGACTGCAGTGCAAAGCCACTTACCTCTTCAGAACAGCCGTATCGGTACAACAGCCAGCATGTAAAATTTTTATTTTGCACGTATTGGAGCAACTGAAACTAGCCATAGAGAGTTGTGTGGTCAGTGTCACCACACTTTGACAATACTTATAGAGTCTCTATTTATAATAGCTTGAAATTATTACGAACTACAACAGGTAGTTCATTTTCAGACACAGTGATTTTCAAGCTGCTGGAGACGTCAAGTTTTTATAAACTGGATGAGAACAGACTACTGTAATGCACCTTTTGTCAAGAAGCCACTGAAGGATGGCTAGCAGAATTCAAGAACTGCTGGTGATAAAACATGATACAGGAGAGAGAAAAGGCAAGGCTTTCTAGCAAGGAGAATTCTAGTATACAGGTTACAACCAATCATTTACATGCATAGTCTTGAGAGAAAGGGACAGCTTTTTACTAACACACAGCTTTCCCTCTCTGCCTTATATGAAGGATTCCCAAACCAAAGCTGACATATAAACCACTCCAAAGTTGTACACAGCTTGGTAGGGAGCTGGCAACTGCCACTACCGACAAAGCAATCGCAGGCAACACTGCTGCAATCAGCTGCACAAGAAATGAAAACCCAGATCAACGCAACAGGCTGAGGTCTCCAAATGTTCACAAACTCCAGGTGGAAGCAATAGTCAAGGGACGTTCAGAATTCAGCTGAATAAGCTGGAGCCTACAATGAACACAATGGCAAAGCAAGCCTGCTTCTTGTGTCAATGGCAAGTGTTATGGCAACTTGGTTCACTCCTGTTACCCAAGAGTTTTTACACTCATTGCCAGATTCTTCTGCAAAAAACAATTCCACGCCACTCTCAGCTGACCTGAAAAGCAAAACATGGGGCTAGATGCACCGCTGTGCAATGGATCCAGGAGACAGAAGCAGCTGATGTGAGCGGTGCGTAAATGCCGACAGAATAAAAAGCTGCCCTAGAAAAAGCTGGGAGAACAATGGCTGGAAAGCTCTGCAGGCTCCCCTGCAGACACAATGAATGGAAGCCAAGACCGTACCTCATCAAAACTAGACGCGCCGGCATTGTGGTGGGCAGCTCTCTAATCCATACGCATGGATACCAGCTCTGAAAAACTGCTGACCCACACAACCACTGGCTTTTCATGGACCACGTTACAGCCCTACAACAGAAGTTGTGCAGAACACAGCAGAGGCCTCCTACAAACTCCGAGCAAAGTTATGAGGTGTTCCTCTTCAAGCATCGCCGTCTAGACAGATCAGCAGCTCACGCTGTTCAGGGAAAAGAGGAGAAGAGCCTAAAAAGAGGGCAGGGAGAGGGAAGGGAAAACTCAGGCAGCAGAATCTGAGATAAGGCCAATAGAAGTGTCCACTGCCTTCCAGGGCACTAGTGTGACACACCAGATGAAGCCACTGCCTGAAAGCTGCTATTCACAGCTGTACTTGCTTCCACAGTCTGATCCAGTCCTTTGCTAAGCAGCTACAGAAATCCAGACCTTCTAGTTCAGCTCTTTTTAGAGGGCAACTTCCAGCACCTCTGCCCTGTGTGTGTATGCAGGAAGCTTGTTAAGGAGAACAGCACATGGCTCCACGTCAAGTTGGCAGCTTGACACCACATGGAAAAGTGCCTCCCTCAAAAGACAAACAATACTTCCCAGGCTTTTTGTTTTGTTTGTTTCTTAGGAAAAAACCCTTTCATGTACAGCACACAAGCAAATGTAAAGTCTTTGGCGAGCTGGCCGCCTTCCTGCAAGATCCCTGTGGGAGCTTTTGCTGCCAGCCCTGGCATGAAGGAGCCCGGTGCCAGCACAGTACAGAAGCCATTGTGAAACCTGCATTGATATTTGTTGTTTATTGATTCCTGGCACACAAGTACTCCGAAAGGGGAACTTTGTCCCTGACTTAGCACGCTAAAGGGCATCAAGAGGTCACCTTTCAGCTGCACTAAACACTATAAGACTTAAGTTCTAGATGACATCTCAGCTCATTCTTCTCCAGACGCCTGTACACACCATCTCCATAGAGCCAGGACCTCTTCTGTCCCCCTCTTGACATTCACACATCATTTGCCCTACTCTCCAAACACACACATTTTAAAGGGCAAGAGTTCACTTTTCTACCTCATTTATCCTAAAATTAATCCAAGCTAACAATAATCTACATATAGCACCTTGCTCAACTCGTTTCAATCAAAGTCTGTAAAAGAAAATACGACCTGCTGTCGTGCTTATGTAAAACTGACACACGCTATTTGTGGGTTGAAGCAGTTTGAAGCACTTGCTGCTCACCCCAGACCTACCAGACACTGACAAAACAGTGTTACATGAGGTCATCCTCTGACACACTGCATCCAGACAGAATAAAGCAAAGCAGGAGTTACTTTAGACATTTAGGTAGCTGACACTGAAGTTTAGCTGGTTTCAGGAAAACTTTCAAAGTAACACATTCAAACAACTAAGGGGAATTTAGGAAGAGTCAAGGAATTAAGAAGAAAAAATAACCTTAAAAGAACCACAGCTTTTTCCCTTCAGCAAGCACTATGCCGTGTTTGGGCCTGGGTAGAAGTAAAACACTCAAAAACAGAAAGGCTTTAAGACAGTTAGGTCACCAAGGAGTGCGCGCCTCCCCCTCCACATCGTTCTGGCCTTCCTCCTCTATCAAGCCTGTTTGGCAATCATTTAAATAAGGAAGTGAATATGAAGAGTTACAACCTTTTCAGAAAAATAATACAGCTGTTGGTGGGGGAGGAAGACTTCCAGAGGTCCAGGAACTTCTCCACATAAATACAGCCTTTCATCTCCCTGTTTAACTGGCCTTGCCCCCCTTGGTTTTGTTTCTTTTCTAAACACAAAAGCAAGGGAAAAAATGAAGTCACAGAAATACACTGGATAGATACTGATGCTTCAACAATTAAGTCATGGAAATATGCTGGATATATACTGACGTTTCAATAATTGCACAATGAAGAGCTGGAAAGGAGCATAGCCTGGGGGCTTTGAGGGGAAAGGGAAAAAAAAAAAAAGGAACATACCCAATTTTGGCAGAGCACGAGAGCTGGCTGAAGATTTGATGAACAGAAATAAAAATAATGGATACTTGACTTTAAGATGCACTGATTGTACCTTTACATCATTCTCATTAGAGACCATTAACTTGTATTTTCAACAACACAGCGAATAACATTTGTAATTACTTGTAGGGTGATATTGTAATAGGTTATGGCTATACAGGCTTTAAATAGAAAAGCTTTATAATATTGCAGTTTGTTTCCAGTTCCTTTTAGAGGAAAAATGGAGGCTGGCAATCGGGCAATTTTCTAGTAGGAAAGATAGCAAGAATAAGGAAATGTTTGTAACTGGCATTATTCAGCTTTGCATCTTCTAACATTTGAAGCTGGTGAAGCAGAATAATACACAGGGTGGGACAGGGAAGATCTCCACTAATTAAATATGAATATTCACTTTAACAAATAAATCGTTGAAGAACTGTTCGTTTTTTATGTAAACACACGTCAACCACACTTCTCCCAGGAATTCCACAGTAAAGAAAACACCAATGTGTTGTTCTTCACACACTCAAATAGGGCTGTTCTTTGGGAGACTGAAAGAGGGATGGGCAAAAAGGTGTATACAACAGGGAAGTATGGCACAATTGTAGTGCAACTGATAAAATAATCTCTTTCTATTCACACTCTAGCTCATCTCCTGCCATATCATTTGTCTTTGCAGCCATCTACAGCCCCAGTCCCTATAGCTCCACCATAGCCAGTACCACAGAGCATCTTCCTAAAAGCTCCCCAATCTCATCTGTGCCTGTCCCAAACCCCAGTCGTCACAGCTGGAGGTTGTAAGGAGAGGCAGCTGCTTCCTTCAGCATCTTTGCTGCCCCCTCCACCCTCTCTTCATACACATCTTTTCCCTGTTACATCCCAAATTCCTGCAGTGTTCATCCCTGCTATTCTCATCCCAGCCCCTAAGCTCATGCTAGCAGCAAGAGAATAAAGGAGTAAGAGATCACATCAGGATGCTGGGGGGAGGGGAAGAACATGTAGAATATTTTTCTTCTTAAATAATGTCTTATGTGTCCTAAAACCAAATGAATCATAGAATCATTCAGGTTGGAAAAGACCCTTGGGATCATCAAGCCCAACCATCAACCCTACTCTACAAAGTTCTCCCCTACTCCATATCCCCCAACACCACATCTAAACAATTCTTAAACACATTCAGGGATGGTGACTCAAATCACCTCCCTGGGCAGCCTATTCCGGTATCTGACCATTCTTTCTGTGAAGAATTTTTTCCTAATGTCCAGTCTAAACCTACCCTGTTGCAGCTTGAAGCTATTCCCTCTTGTCCTATTGCTAATTACCTGTGAGAAGAGACCAGCACCAACCTCTCTACAAGGCTGGTATTTCTCAGCAACAGGACCATAAATTTGCAGTTCGCATCCCAATCCATTTTGGAAGTAAATAACACCACCCTGCTTCTATCCCGAACAAGCAATAGCACAGCTTTTGTGACCATTCCTCTTTATACTACCATGTTCATAAGAGACACACAGAACAGTCTGCAGCATTCTAAAGATCTGAAAGACTAATTTCCTTTAATGGACTTCAAGAGAAAAAAAAACAACAACAACAACCACCACCTCAAATCAGGTTTGGCATGGGAAGCTTGCCAAATTGCCACACCACCACCACGTCAACAAAAATGGTCCTGAACCTAATAAATAAAGCCATCCACATAGCCCCTTGTTATCCACACAATTCTGAAGATGATTCTGGACAGGGTGACTTCTGAAACACCGAGTATGTGGCTGCAAGGCACCTAAGTAATGCCAGTCTTTATGGGCAAATAAAGGCATCATAAATTCTGCTACAACCTTCCCAACCTGTTAACTAGGTTGGCTACAGGACCACACTGTGCAAACAACGTGCTCAAGCCCTGCACTGGGCCCCCCCTGCGGAATACCCTGCAGAAGCCAGGGCTACAATCCTGTACTTGATTTTCAGCTGATAAAGTGCTATGATAAATAGGGATCCGGCCTGTGCTAGAACCAGCCGCTTTCTGCTGCTCCTCCGGATGGGCTCAGGAACAAGCACAAAGAGCACACCCAAGTTAAGGTTCTCATCATAATCTACTCTCCAGTTATTCAGCTGAACAGCAGCAATTTCTCTGCGTTAACTTTTCCACCCTGCATCTAGCAAGGAAAGGTATTTCATCAGGAATCAAAAGGAATGAAAAGTAGAGCGAAATTCGCCTCCAAAGAACTCTAGTGATAGTTTTTAGTCTCCCCACAGATGAAAGGGAGTTAGAATTTATGGTCTGCATCAGTGTGATGTCAAGATGGCAGTGGAGACATCAGTGAAGCAACACCGTGTTCAATATACCTTGAACACATTTCTGTAAGGTAGCTGGAAGCCTAGAGAAACAGAATGTATTCTAAAAAACAAAACAGAACAAAAAACCCCACACAACAAAACCAAACCAAAACAAAAAACACCAATACAGAAGTGGCAGACCAGGTCAACCAACCTGCTTCACCTGACTGCTCTTACCCAATAAAACCATTTTATATCCCTGCATAAGGGCATTTTATGCAAGTGTACGCATATATCTTTATAAGTCCAGGCCTGCAAGCTTTAATGAAACTGTATGAACATTCACACCAAATTATGGATCAGACTGCATCATCATCTAATCATAAAAGATTTGAAGAGAAGTGCAGATGTTTGGAAGACCGATACTTGTAATACTTTGAGGCACAGCTTGCAAAGTTTTCCTCCTCACTATTTATTTTCCTCTTCTCCCGACCTTCAGGTGGCAAGCAAACAGAAGTTTCCAGCACAGGTTGAAATGTTCTTGCTGAAGAAGGGAAAGTATTGCAGGGGTAACTCAGGTAAGCAAAAGGAAAGTTTCAGGATAACACCTATACTCACAGGAATTGTGTCTACGCCGGAAGCCCTTGGATTGTGTCAATGTTTCCACATGTCGATCCATGTAGCTCTTGGAGCACTGCTGCTGGGGAGAGATGATGACATCCTGATTCTTCATGTCTGTTCTCCTTGGGATATTCTGCGGGGCACTGCTGGAGATGGGCTTCTTTAACACTTTCCCAGTGCCATTCTGACTGGGACCCACTTGGCATCCAACACCAGGGATGCCCATTTCTGTCTGCTGCAGGTCCCCACATTGTCTGCTGTCTCCTGGACCTGGGATCTCCAGAATTTTCAGCTCAGTGATGTCACCTGCCCTAAAAACAGGAAAAGAAAACCAGATATTGAGGAATTTACCATCTGAGGTACCTTTACAAAACACAACACAAAAAAAACATGCAACATTGTCCAGTGGTTTTTTTTTTCCTCATGCCATTATCAATAGAAACAAGGAAAAATTATTTTAATACAAAACCACAGAGGGTATTTCCACAGATATCAAAATATTCAACTGAAATGGTATGAATCTTCAAAATAACAACTCAAGTATTTCTGTACTGCACCTGGATTGCATTCAAAAGGTTCTGATCCTAGCAGAAACAGGAATCAGTCACGCAGAAAATGGAAGCAACTGGCACAGACCTTTGCAGGAATCTGCATTAATTTAACAGTTTCTAGATAACGTAATTAATCTAAGCCTTGAGGCTACTATTGCTTTTTAATCCATTTCTACAGAAAGCTAACCTCAGATTAGCTCAATTCACGCTCAGACGAGGATGGCGCTTCCCGTTTCCTCAGAAAAAGGATAAAGAAAACTAATACAGCACTGGGTGTGAGCCAAAAATGAAATAAAGAAGTTGTTATAAAGACCTCTGTTCGCACTGATTGCAAAAAATAGGTCAGAAGTATTTGTCCAACTGGGATATAAAAGTAGCAAGAGCTTGCTACTCTTCCACACATCTCCTGGAAGAACGTGGTCGTCATCATTCCCCACTCTGTCTCCAAAATCCAAAAGGAAAAAAAAAAGAAAATAAAGAGTATTGACTCCAAGGAATCAATCTTATTTAAAAATCAGTGACTCAGTCTTAACTATTGTAATATGCCAGGTAACAGGAAAATGTCCAGTGACAAGTGACTCTTATCAATTCTTTTTAAGCACAGTGTTACTAGGAGCTGGTGGGAAAGAACTTCTGAGAGCTACATTCTGCTGCATCAATTCAGCTTCTTGGTTCAAAACTCCTGCTTACACAGAAGAAAGAACATGGTGAGGGACAGAGGAGATGGAGTTGGATTTATTAACAGCACTTAGTTTCACTGTATCAGGGCAATAATTTTAATTGATCTATCACTCTGCTTTCTCTTTTGTCACACTTTAATCACATATAGTACACATGCTGAGGGCAAAGCTTTAAGAGAGCAAGCCAGCCCCCGCAACTACCCAAAAACCAAACAGAACGTATACACACAATACATATGTTTATATATACATATACACACATACACACATACAGAGTCTCACCCACAAATAACCTCCAGAAGTGAGCCACACCACTTCTAACACTAGGATCGCAGAGCCAGAAAATAATCTCCTGCACACAAACTAACAGGAACACAAGAGGCACTTCTCATCCAAAGATGCTCAGTAGCAGTAGGGAGATTTAAGGCAAAGAGCCCGTTTTTGGTGAAAAAAAAAAAACAAAACAAAACATCCGAACCACCACAGACCTTGTCTGGAAAAAGGCAGAAGGAAAAAAGACAGACACTAACCTGAAGGTGACTTCTGGCACGAGGCACTTGACCCCATTATGGAAGGGCCGTGTCAGAGAAATGGTCTGGCTGACCTGATCCACAGCAGACACTCGTCCTTGGTAGACTCCCAAGCTTTCTCCACAATTAATTGACACAATGCTCCCGAGCCAGTCCGTAGCCATATTTCCGTCACAAAATTGCTGTAAAGAGACACAGGCCTGGCTATAACAAGATGCAAAAACTGACAACCCGAATCAGCATCAATGGCATCCCCTGGCCCAGAACCCTGGCTTCTACCCAGGCTACAGCTTTGTCAGCTCCTCTTGTCTTTGTGGGGTGCAAATAACATCCATACAGACACTGAGGATCACAGTAAATGTGTAAATCCCTGGACAATTTGCCTATACGATTGTTTGTAACATAGATCACTGTTTGCATCATTAAAGAAATAATTTTCTAACCGAAATCAACACTAACAACTTCCAACACAATATGTAGTATTCAGTTCTGTCCGTGGACATTCTCCCTGTAATTTCAAACGGGGAATTCCTTCCTAAAATTTTAGCATAAAATACTGGGGCAGAACAGCTTTTGTGAATACTCAGTAGTGAGAAGACCGATCTCTGCCCACACAAATTAAAATCAACACCTTTACAGGAACAAA
The DNA here is from genome assembly GCA_008658365.1 of Alca torda. Taxonomy (NCBI): domain Eukaryota; kingdom Metazoa; phylum Chordata; class Aves; order Charadriiformes; family Alcidae; genus Alca; species Alca torda. The sequence continues at coordinate 19,808,853 of CM018083.1, read as the reverse complement.
CAGACGCCAGGTAGGGGCAATCCAACACTACAGTCCAGGACAAAAGTCTTCATACTCTCCAGAGACAGGAGTATTACTACTGCCACAATTGGATAAATTAAAAAAGAAAGTTGCACTCCTTTCCAGCATTGAGTTCTACCAGAACACGGGGTGGGGAGGAGAACGGACAATGGCGGGGGGGACACAACATGACACACACCACACTTTGTTAGTCAGATGTTCAGTCCCACATAATTCCTTCAGTTTTGACGCTTGCCTCAATTTGTATTAGCTCACTTTGAAGCAGCTAAGCACATCTTTTGATCTGAGATTTCTTCCTCCAGACAGAGAACACGGGAAGATGACAGGCTCGTTAGCATCACGGTAGCACAAAAGACCTGACAAGCTCATAAATGAAAATGACTACCATATATACTTGTCTTTCATGCTGTAATCAACAGTAAAAGCGAGAAGGCTTGTTATTTACCATAAGGAACACAAAGGCAGAAAGCATAGGAGATAACCCAGGAAGATTAACATCAATATATAAACCACATTTCTTTGAGAGTCATTTTAACTCTTTTCAAGCCCTTCCAATCCTGAGCTTCTTAGAAAAAGATGCAAGGAAAAAAACCCTTGGAAATAACCAGGATCCATGCATGCTACCAGAAAACCTAACTTCCCCCAGTTTTCAGGGGACTGAAAACAGGGGATGCTTCAAAGGCAAGCAAATGCTTAATTTGCTCACTAAGCCATAAATTCTTCAGGAACAGCCTCCTTTCTTTCCTGTTTCTGTGTATTTATATTAACCCATGATAACAACGTCTGGATTCCAAGATGATGGCTGATAAAAAGTGCTTTCAAAACACAGATAACACATCCCTGAGTATCTCCAGTAAAATTAAAATTTAGTTGCTTTCCTGCTTTTTATATCTCTTTTCGAAAACAAGGAAGAGAGTTCAGTACACATCACCATCTTACAAGGATCCTTTTCAAAAATAAGAGCCTCCTTTTACCAAGGAAAAAAAATGATAAAATCTGTTTGTGTGCAAACATAAACCAAAACAAGGGAAACTGATCTCAAAAGATCTCATCCTGCTACTTTATGTGCAAAACCTTTAGAAGGGGGAATGAAGTACACGTGCAGTGAATGATTTACTACATCACATATGACAAACATGAGCACATTTGTTTGTTTACATACACCTGGAAAGCCAAACCTCCTGTCTAATATTCTGCCTTTTACTCCAATTTTTTGTCATATAACTCGCAGTTATCTTATATTCCCCCACAGCTCTTATTTCAGGTGTGTATTACTGATATTCCAGCAAGTTTTAAAAGAAACTCAAGTCACAGAGCTTACTCAAACATGCATGCAGCGCTTAATAAACCGAGTCTGGCAGTGATAACTCAGCATGTTATGAGTCAATAGCTTTGCACACCAGGCACTGCTGCTTGAGAAGAAAGATGCATACCCTCACCCTACCTGAAGAATGAGTTAGCACGCAGTTGGTTTCACTCATTTGCAAGGAAAACAGCCATCGAGCCTACCCACTTTGTACTGAAGACAAGCTGGCATGGGATACGTGCTCCCAGTGGGGCTCGTCTCCCCAGAACAGATCAGGACGGGCTGCCTCCAGCCTGATCCCCAGAGATAAACACGGGGGGCCCCTCCCAAAGGGTGAACACAGGGGGTCCCCCCAAGAGGGTAAAACACATGGGGGGGGAGTGGGCTCGGGGGAGAGCGGGGCATAGGTAAACACAGCCTGCCAAGCGTAAACACAGGACTCCCCCTTCCCAAGGGGTAAACACAGTCCCCCCTCCCCCCAACGGGGTAAACACAGGGCTCCCACAGCCCGCGTCTGCCCGGACCCCAGCCAGAGGCGGCCTGCAGAGGCCTGGAGCCCAGGGAGGGGAGGCGCCCATCCCGGCCTCCGCAGGCCTTCCCCTACCCAGCCGCCCCGCGACGGCCCCCGGGCAGGCCAGGGAGGGACGGGCGAGGCCCAGCCCCCTACCGAGGGCTGCAGCCGACCTCCCCGGGGCGAGGGGACGGGGCGGGGTGTTGCCCCCGCCTCACCTGCACCCGCCGCTCGCCGCCCGCCTCCGCCACAGCCCCTCCGCCTCAGCGACGCTCAGGCGCTCACGTCACTTCCTGCCCCGCGCCCCGCCCGGCAGCGGCGCTCAAGCCACCGGCAGGCGACCATAGAGAGGGGCGGAGGAGTTGGAGGCTGGGCGCATGCGTGGTGCGGCGGCGGGAACCCGGCACGGCCGCTCGGGGCGGTGCCGGGCGCATGCGCAGTGTGAGGCCGCTGTGGGACAGCCGTGGGACCGGGTCGGCAGCGCACCCAGCCGCCTCCGTCGTCTCCCTGACCTCTGCCACGCCTCTACCACCTGTCACACCTTTCCCATCGCCAACTCCATCCCACCCGCATCACCTCCATCACACTGCCATCACCTCCGTCGCCTCCATCATCTCCATCACCTCCATCACACCTCCATCACCTCCATCACACCTCCACCACCTCCGTCAAACCTCCACCACCTCCATCAAACCTCAATCACCTCCATCACACCTTGATCACCTCCGTCACCTCCATCAGCTCCGTCACACCTCCATCACACCTCCACCACATCTTGATCACTTCCATCAAACCTCCATCACCTCTGTCACACCTCCATCACCTCTATCATCTCCATCACCTCCATAATCTCCATCACCTCTGTCACCTCCATCATGTGTGTCACACCTCTGTCACCTCCATCATATCTGTCACGCCTCCATCACCTCCATCACCATCACCCTTCTATCACCTCCACCGCACCTCCATCACACCTCCATCACCTCTGTCACCATCACCCTTCTATCACCTCCACCATACCTCCATCACACCTCCATCACCTCCGTCACCTCCATAATCTCCATCACCTTTGTCACCTTCATCATGTTTGTCACACCTCCATCACCTCTGTCACCACCACCCTTCTATCACCTCCACCACACCTCCATCCCACCTTCATCACTTCCATCCCACCTCCATCCCACCTCCATCAAACCTCTATCACCTCCACCACACCTCCATCGCCTCCATCAAACCTCCATCGCCTCCATCAAACCTCCATCGCCTCCGTCACACCTCCATCACCTCTATCACCTCCATCACACCTCCATCACCTCCATCACACCTCCACCACCTCCGTCAAACCTCCACCACCTCCATCAAACCTCAATCACCTCCATCACACCTTGATCACCTCCGTCACCTCCATCACCTCCGTCACACCTCCATCACACCTCCACCACATCTCGATCACTTCCATCAAACCTCCATCACCTCTGTCACACCTCCATCACCTCTATCATCTCCATCACCTCCATAATCTCCATCACCTCTGTCACCTCCATCATGTGTGTCACACCTCTGTCACCTCCATCATATCTGTCACGCCTCCATCACCTCCATCACCATCACCCTTCTATCACCTCCACCGCACCTCCATCACACCTCCATCACCTCTGTCACCATCACCCTTCTATCACCTCCACCATACCTCCATCACACCTCCATCACCTCCGTCACCTCCATAATCTCCATCACCTTTGTCACCTTCATCATGTTTGTCACACCTCCATCACCTCTGTCACCACCACCCTTCTATCACCTCCACCACACCTCCATCCCACCTTCATCACTTCCATCCCACCTCCATCCCACCTCCATCAAACCTCTATCACCTCCACCACACCTCCATCGCCTCCATCAAACCTCCATCGCCTCCATCAAACCTCCATCGCCTCCGTCACACCTCCATCACTTCTATCACCTCCATCACACCTCCATCACCTCCATCACACCTTCATCACCTCTGTCAAACCTCCATCACCTCTGTCACCTCCATCACCTCCATAATCTCCATCACCTTTGTCACTTCCATCACCTCCATCACACCTCCATCACCTCCATCCCACCTCCATCACCTCCCTCTGACTCACCGGCATCTCCCACTTTCTCCTTGGATCCATTAAAACCAGCTTTTCCCTGCTCTGAAGCCAGAGGCTGTTTTGCTCATTACCCGGAGGAAGGAGTGGGTGGGGTGCTGGATCCGAGAGCTGCTGACCTTCCCGAGCTAAACAGCAGGCTGTGCCAGTGATGCTAATTAAAATTAAAACAAAATCATTACCATAGCAGTTGGTAAAATAAGGCAAAGGTGAGCAAGGTCACAGCGGGAGGAAGGCTCCTCTTCCAGAGAGGACAGAGACACAAAATTACAAATAACTCCATGATGCTCAGCGTGTGGCACTTAAGCGGCAGTTTATGGGTGGCCATTAAAAAGGCCACTGAATTATTAATCTATCCTTTATGTCCCGGTAATGGATGGAGTCAAATATTAACCTTTCTGCACTTATTTTGATTTTCTCCCTGCATGGGGCAAGAGAGGAGCTCGTGTCACAGAGTGTTCCAGGGAAGGGATTTGAGGAGGAGCACAGTGTTCAGCAGAATTGATTTTGCCAAAATTCCTGACATTATACGCCCATTTGAGGGCTTGGCTAAGTATTTGTGCCTCATGAAAATATGCTTGTGGGGCAAAAGTAGTTTCCTACCCCACCGTGTTGGAAACCTCAGAGGGCTTGGTCCCTCCAGGGATGCCACTTCAGGTAAGCACAGACCACAATTTTCCATAAACTCCTTTATTATTTCCAAGGCAATTTAATACTTATTGCCCTTTTTTTGGGAAGAAGTTATGCTAAGCCTTGGAAATAATCATGGTCTGAGACGGGGAAGCGTGGAGCAGGTGATGGTCTGAAGCGTCTCTCCATGGATTATCTCCCTGTGGGCTGTGAAAGGCTGTTTTCAAGCTGCCGGTTTATTTTTTTCAGGGATAGAAGGACTAGTCTTGATTTTTAATGAAATTCTGAAGTGAGCCAGAGCTTGGAGTCGCCTCTCCCCAGATCACAGCTGAGGATTTGGCTTCTCTATATGCAGAAGGAGAGGACCAGATGCAGCACCCTTGAGGGCTAAAAACTCCCCCTGATGCCACTGGTGTCACAGCCCCACAGTAAAGGAACAACTAGCTTGTGTCCCAAGGGGAAACATCCAGATCAAACACATCCAGATTTGATCTGATCAAACATATCAGATTTTTAAGGATGAAGAAGAGGTATGGGGTGTCCCGTTCCCCCCCCAGCCTCTGCCCCCCCCCCCCCCCCCCCCCCACACACAACTTTTCCCAGTGGAATAAAACCAGCAAGAAACTTTCATATAAGTATTTATTGGGTTAGAAATACTGTGCAGTTTATATTCCATGCAGGTACAAACAACCTCTGTTTGCCATGAGAGTTTACCTTCACACTGGCTGAAGCAGTGCATCTCCTGCCGTTCTCAGACCCTTGCTCCATTCACTAGTCTGAATATAGAAAACTATTGCTCGGTTGCTAAAAAAAAAAAAAAACACCAAAAACCCAAACAACCCACTAATTAAAAAAAAGCAGCAAATACATAGTGTGAAAGCCAGAAGTGTTCTGCTGTGCCTCTTATTGCTTTTTCTCCCTTATTCTCAGTCCTTTGATACTTTCCAGGAGGCTTCTTGTTAGGAGTTTGGCTGATAATACCTCAAATTGTCAACAGTACTACTTACATCCGTAAGTAGTGGATAGATAGATAGATATAATCATATTATTTCTTTCTAGTAGTCAGGCTGTCACCAAGGATTGGTAGAAACACTAGGGGATTCACTTAATGAATTTACATTCTGGGAATTTAGCTGTGTGAGGGTGCACCCAGAACGGGTCCACCTGGGATGTGTGCTGGGGCAGGGGTAGGTCAGGCCTCCAGAGCCCTTCAGCAGGCAGCCGAAGCAGCGGGATGAGCCTGATCCCCTCAGCATGAGGAGCTGAAGAGTTGGTCAACTGCTCTACCGAACGAGCTTCAAAGACTTTCACCCCATGCGTTAAGGTTGGCCAGTTTTCTCGACGAGGAACCTGCAGGTTTATTCCTATCTGGCAGATGAAGGGAATTGCCCGTGGCACCAGGCAGGGCGAGGACGTCCTTAACTGACATCTCCCACCGCTTCTCCCAGCTCTCCTCCTCCCCACCTCCCCACCGCAGGGCTGTGGTCTCTCTGGACCTCCCGGACAGGGACGTGTGGGCTGGACCTCTGGGGAGCTGCTCTGCAGGTGAGGGCTATGGAGCTGGCTTGAGGAGCTGCAAGGAGCCTGACAAAGCCGGCTTTATCCCTCCCCACTCACATTTTCATGAGATGAACAAGCCTCCAGTGAAGCAACAGAGCGAGAGGCTGTGTTGGCTTCAAGAGAGTGTTAGCAAAAGCTGCATGAGTGTCCGACTCCAAGGGCTGGCTTTCTTCTGCGAAGCTTATGGAGAGCTCTTCATGGGGAAACGCTTCTTAATCTGGAAGCACTCGCATTTCTTGTACTTCATCGTCAGTCCATACTGAGGAGTGATGTCCACCTCCTCCCTGGAGCAGAGGCTGAACTCCAGCTGCTGCAGCATGGTGGTCAAGAAGAGGAAGACCTCCCATCGGCCGATGGACTCCCCGATGCATCGCCTCTTCCCCAAGCCGAAAGTCAGCACTTTGTCACTCTCTGTCCTGCTTATTTCAGTCCCTGCGGCGTTGAGGAACCGCTCGGGGTTGAAGGTTGAGGGATCCTTCCAAAGCTTCCTGCAGCAGAAAGGAGAGACACCTGAGGAAGCTGTTTTCACCCACCACGATGGGGACAGTGGTCAAAAAAACTCCTCGCAGAGAGAAGCATTGCAATGCTTTCTCATTTCACCGTTGAAAAAACTTTGGTAACCTCTGTCCCTGATCTGAAATGCCAACTGCGTGTCAGACCCCATCAGCTCAGTCTATTGAGATCTCTATTTCAAACTCTGATTGTGTTTGCCTGTGCAGATACTGGAGATGGATTTAATTCAGCATGCAACAGCTAGCCATCCTGCAGTTCCAGTCCAAAGGAGAAAAAAAAAAAAAAAAAAAAAGAACAGTGCACAGAAATCAGTCAGCACCTCTTAAAAAGGAAGAATGGAGACCTAAGGGTTTTCCCACCTTAAATCTTCCCAGCAAAACTTCCCAACCTGTCCCAGTCCAGCTGCTGGGAGATGCGGGTGGGATTTTCCAGTGTCTTCGCTGAGAATTTCTGCTTGGATATGGGGAATCCTCTCTGAGCCTAAGGACAGTGTTCCCATTGCAATGCATATGCAGGAGCAGAAGGAATTTTGTAATATTTCTGTGCTGCCAGGCTATTTGGACACAAAGGTCTTGAGCTTCTGATCCAAAATACCTGATCCAGGAACCACCTTCTTTATCAAGCTTTAGTCAACTTCCTTTCCCCCCAGGAGAGCAGTGGAGGGGTAAGATGGGGCTTTGGTTTCCAGATCCCCTTTCATTCACCAAAGCTGATTATCAGCAATAACAACAGGAGCCTATTGAGTTTAACGAGAGTCATGTTAGGACATTTTTCTCCCTGAAAGAGGGAACCAGGCGGTTCCCATTGAGCACATCCAGAGCCGCCAGCCCGGATCACAAGGGTTACTTGGCAGGAGGATCTACTGATTCCTGATTATTCAGCAGCCCAAGCTGCCAACCCTCACATGTACGTGGCAAGTCCAGTGCATTGAGGACATCACCACGTTACTGCACATAAATGGGGTAAGCCCTGGTGTTGGGGAGTTGCTGACCAAGTTGGTGACCAAGTCAACCCAGAGCAGTTCCATGCCCAGCAGACCCAAAGTTTGGCTTAGCATCAAACCCACACAATTTTTTGGTCCAATCTGCCTTGCCCTGCCTTCACAAGCCATTTGGCTTTTGGCATGTTGCTCTAAGGGATCAGAGTGATCTTAAAGCTAAGCAAAGCCATCACAGCCTGGGTAAGCCGGGCAGGGGGGGGAACTGGTATACTCACTCATCGTGATTCACTTGCCACTGGTTGATAAACACGCAGGTGTCCTTGGGGATGTAGTAGCCATTCAGTACCGTCGCTTTTGTCGTACTGAAAGAAATATGGGTGGAGGGGAAGAGAAATTAGGAGGAGACCCACGGCTTCGCAACAAAACAAAGCTTGGCAAGTCCTAGGGGTGTTTCATTTTCAGTAACCAATCTGTACTCTTAAGACAGGCTGGGAAATACCCCAATTTGTGTTTGGGAAACTAAACAGTCTTGGTTAACACTTTTCCTCAAGCAGAAAGATTCCAGTTTCAGGAGCTGGATGAGTTGTGATGTGTTTTCTCCCAAGGCAGAGGGGAGTATAAACCCATGGATGTTGGCCATCCGTCCATTAGCAAAGGCTTTGGAGTAAAACTACCCTCAAAGCAAAGGATTTGACCCCAGGAGGGCAGCTACTGTCCCCAGGGGCTGCAGATGCCATGGGGAGATTTAATTCAGGCTGTACACCACAATATTTCCCCATAGCAAGGATCCCAGGCAACTCATTGCCTAAAAAGCACCTCCCAGAAAACCACTCCAAAAAAACCCACTCCAAATAATGTGTCAGCTGCTCCAGGCTGTACCTGTGTGGGATGGTGAAGGGCAGGAAGGAGGAGTGCCTGAACATCTCCAGGATGAAGGCTTCTGTGTAGGGCAGCGTGCCCCGGTCCGACAGCCTCGGTCTCCTCTCCCAGCCAATGGTCCGATCTGCGGGAGGTCAAGAGATGGGAATGGGTTGGGGTCAGCCCTCACCAGAGAGGTTTTGGCCCCAGAGGAAGCAGGATCATGGACTCACCTAGTTCTTCCTGGATCTTCTTCTGGATGTCAGGGTACAAGGCGACGTACATGAGGCTCCAGGATAAGGCAGTTGTCACGGTGTCAAAGCCTGGATGGACATGAAAAAGGCATTTAGTTACCAAAAGATGATAGGTGAGCAGGTATTTACAGACCCCATCATTCCACGTTTGCCATGGAGAAGTTCCTCATCAGCTACCACTGAAAAGCCATCTGCTCTGGTCACCACGCAGGAGAGCACACATGAGCCCAGCAGCAGCTCCAAACACACAAACATGGCCAAGGTCTTACCCCAACAGCCCCTGTTCCCCCACAAAACCTCCCAGCAGCAAGACTTTACCCTCAGAAATGTTCTCACCGGCCCCAAAGAGGTCATTGACAATGTTGATGATCTTCTCATTGGAGAGTGGGACATGGGTATCCTCCCCTACACTATTCTGGCAGTGCTCGATCAACGAGTCCGTGACATCCCGGATGTGCTCCTGTGGAAGAGCCAGTGGGTCAGGGACATCATGGGTACCCAGGGCTGGGAAAACATCTCCTCCCCCAGCCAGTGCTGGCTCCTGGGGGGATTAACTGCAGATTGGAGAGCTCCAAGGAACTTTCCAGGGCAGAGGTGGGTGGACAAGGGAGTAACTTCTTCCCCTCATTGCCAGGCAGGCAGGACCTCTCACAGTTGTAGGCATCTCTACCCATATCCAAGAGCATCCCAGCTCTTACCTTGTCAAAGCTGGTGTAATGCTCCTGGACAATTTTTTGCACAAAGAAGTTGAAACGCCTGTTGATATCCTTAAAGATCTGCATGGTGCGGCTGGGGAGATACTGGAGCACGGGGATGAAGTCAGCAGGGTTGCCAGCAGCAGCTGCTTCACCAAATTCATTGCTGAGGTTCACCAAACTGAGCAGCTCTTGATCGTTGTGGTCGTAACGCTTGCCAAAACAGATGGCGCAGATGACGTTGGCCACAGAAACCACCACGTACCGGTAAGGGTCAAAGCTCTTCTTTTCATCCATCAGCTGCAGCAACTTGGTGACCAGGTAGTCGGCCTCTTTGGAGACGTGCTCCTCCAGGAGGCAGGTGGAAGAGGAGGTGGGGCTGGGGGCAATGGAGAAGGTCTTCAGGGCGTTCTGAGCCAGCTTTCTGCGGGCTCTCCACACCTCCCCTGAGTCAGGGCTGAAGGCCAGGCTCTGCCCGTCTGAAATGTATTGAAAGCTGTGGAGGTCAGGGCGCCCCATGAAGTCTTCTCCTTGCTTCACCAATGCCTGCCTGATGGTCTCCAGCCCGCTCAGCACCAGCACGGGCCGGGTGCCAATCCTGATCTCCATGATGTCCCCATACTTCTGGCTCAGCTGAGTCAGGACCAGGTGTGGGTCATTCCTCAGCTCCAGCACATTGCCAAGGATGGGGTAGCCTCTGGGTCCTGGGGGGCTCTTCAGTCCCTTGGGCACGTGCTGCTGGAGGGACTGGATGAGCAGGAAGACCAGGCAGAAGACGGCAGCTGCAAGGAGGACCTCGGTGGCCGAGACAATGCCTTGGCTTCCCACCAGCGACATCACAGCCTTCATCGCTGCTGCCATTCAGAAACCTTAGTAAGAAACCAAAGACCCTTATAAAGGAGGCAAGGTCCATGGAGCACCTCTAGCTTGAGTTGCTTTTAGTAGCAACTCTGGGCAGGAAAGCTGTGCTTAACTTCTGATCCAGAGCTGCATCATTTTCTGCACTTTAGGAAACTGCTTGCAGATTTTTGCTAGCCAAGAGTGGAAGGAACAGGTCCCATGGCTCTTTCACTGGGTGCCAGGGGTAGGAAATTTTAACTACAAGACCTCTCTTTTGTATTGCAAAGCCTTTTCCAGAGCACTTGACTACAGGAGAGCTGAATCCTCTTTTTTTGAGTCATCAAACTAAATACAGCATTGCCACAAATCTTCCTAAAGATCGATAGCCATGATAGCTAAGCATGGCTGTAGCGTGGGGCTGGCAAGCTGTGGGCACCCTGCTCCAAGATCTACCAGAAATCCCTCAGAAAACCCTGAGCCAGGAGTGGGAAGAGGTCGGGTCTGAAATCCCACCTCCCCTTGGGTTTGGCAAGGTGCCGTGGGACACCCAGGTCCCATGGGGTGAGGAAGAGGCTGCTGGGAGCCCTGCACCCCAGTGGGTGCAGCCCAGCTAGGACCCTCTCCCAGCCGAGGGCTGTGGATCGTGGGAAGAGGGGCTGTGGGACAAGGATCACCCCCAGAAACCCCCTTCCAAAAGCTTCGGGAAGGATGCTATGAGGTATTTGGGGAGCCAGAGAGAGGGGACACACCCCATAACGGGACACCCCCCGACTCTTCATCCCTCGAGGGTCTCCTGGGGGAGCTGGAGGTGCCCCCCATCTCTCCAGAGAGCCGTGTCCCGTGGTACTCACCTCCGGAGCGGAGCGACTGGGGGCCCGATCCTGCCGGCAGGTACCCCGCTTGCCCTTCGCTCCTGCTTTATATGCATCGCCGCTCGTCCTGATTGGCCCGGCAACCTCCCGTCACGTGGCCGAAGCCTAATCAAAGCTGACGTGCGTCCAAACTCCCAAATAACTAAACTGGACCCCCACCACCACCACACCCCCCCCCCCCCTGCGGTGGCACCGGCGTGGGGTGTGGGGCTGCCGCTCCCCTGCGTGTCTCCGGTGGGGGGCGAAGGAGGAGGCTGGGGGCGTCCCGACGGGTCGGGTAAGGGGGGTGAGGTTGCCGGTACCTCCCGTGGGTTCCAGACCCGGGGGCGGGGGGGGGAACACGACGACATCGCGTGCGAAGCGGGCGGGATGTTTGGGCAACTCGCACCATCCCGGTCACTCCAGTCACGCTACCGGCAGGATCTTAAAGGCGCCGATCCCGGGCCCCTGTTCCCCCCTGACCGCCCCGGGCAGCGCCCCGGCTCCGCTGCTTCCACCCCTCCCCGTAGCCCTCGTTGCGGTCACCCGGCTCCGTCCATCCAGCCCCGCCACCGGTACCCGCAACCCCGGGATGTCGGAGCCTCCAGTGCCCGGAGCCGCGGGGCGAGCGGCAGCGTGGGAAAATCACCCTGGTGCCCGCGGGGCCGGGCAGGAGCGGGGGGAATTCACCCCCCACCACCTCCACCCCCACCCGGGGGCTCCGCGAACACGCAGGGATGAGTGTTGCCCACCCTCCCCACGCCGGTGCTTTAGCGATCTGGCTCCTAAACGGAGACTTGCCCGTTCCTCCGCCAGTGCTCCCCGGTAAAGCAGAGGGACGACAGTCGGGGGGCTTCAACGGACCCGCGTGTGTGTTTGTCCCCCCGCGCTGTGGGGCCGCTGTGCTGGCCCACAGCCCGGATCGGGTCCCCGTGGGGCAGGGGGCGGCGGGGCAGCCCCGGGGGTCACGGCCCTCCCTGCCCCGGACCGGTTAAAGATTGTCCAGGTTCGCGTGAGAAGCGGCCGTGCCCTCTGTCACCTCCTGTCCCTTGGGGATAGAGCAGCCCAGGGGGCCAGGTGGCTCAGGGATGGGGCAGGGCGTGCTGCCGGAGATGGGGGGCACGTCGGGGGTGATGCTCGGGGAACCAAGATGGGGGTCTCGGGCAGAGTTTGCGGATCCAGCCCCCCCGCCCCTGCTCCCCATGAGGTGACAGGTCAGGACCTCAGGGAGGACAAGGGGGACCAGCGCGCACCTCAAATCCCACCCCCTCTACCCACACCCCTGTCCCCAATCCGGCCACAGCGGGATGTGAGAGGGATCGGGGGGGAGGGGAGGGGTTGTCCCGCCCCACCGGGGGGTCCCAGGGGTGGCACTGCGGACATCGCGTGCGAAAGGGCTCCGGACAGACCCGGGAGGGCTGCCCCGGTCACTCGCAGTCACGCTATGGGTGGGTGGGGGGAAATGCCATTTAAAGGACCAGGGCGGTGGCCCCACGTCCAAGAGCCTGGCCCAGGGTCAAGGCGGTGCCGGAGCAGCTCAGGATCAGCCCCCCCCGGCTGGCTGGGGACAGGAGGCTCCCCAGCACCGGGTGCACCGTCGGGAGTAACGGGGCTCAGTCCCCTCTGCCATGGGACACTGCCATCACCTGCAAGGGGACAGCGTCTACTCCTGTCACTTGTGTCCCTCAGGATAGGACACAGTCACAGGGAGGGGGGGGGGGGAAAGGGCGGTTTCCCACTGTGCAAAGACGGGTGATCTCAGTTGTGCCACCACAAATGTCCCCTTTGGAGTCCAGGGGACACTGAACGGTGTCCCTGGCTGCCCCGACCATCCCAGGCAGGGCTGTCCCCAGGGGTGCTCAGGAGAGGGACTGCTCAGGACACAGGGACCATGCTGGACACGTCGATGTGTCCTTAAACTCGGGGTGGAAATGTGTTGCACACCCTGTAAAACACACAAGGGCACCCATGCCCGCAGCTGCCGGTGAACCCATGTCCCTCCCATCACACGTGGGGCTAGCGTGTATGTGTTCACCCCCTCTCTATGTACACCTGTACAGCCACATTGCTGCACAGATGGACTGCACGCACACACGCCTGTGTGCTCTCCAGCAGTGCACGCACACACACACATTTTAACACACAATGCACACAAACACACTCTATGTCTCTTACACAGGCATAAATAGCTCACTTGCCTACAAACGCACAGCACATTTATGCTCTTGCATGTCCGTGTTTGCGCATGTTCACGCACACACGTGCTCTGCCACACATGCACACACATCTGCAGGCACCGCTGTCCTCTTGTTCATGTATATCCTTGCACGCACACATGCCAGCGCGACACTATATACCACCAAACCCACGGGCACGCAGCCGGGATCCTCCCCAGAGCGGTGACCCACGGAAGGAAGCAAGGTGCTGGCAGGCGGGTGCCAAGCCCTGCCAAGGGCAGGGGACAGGCAATGGCCCTCGGACTGTCCCCACAGCCATCTCCGAGGGCTCAGCGAAGGGCGGTGGCTGGGGTGGGAGCCCAGCACTGGGTGAGGATGTGTTTGGGGCGTGAGGCTGCCTGGCACGCAAGGCAGCAGCTCTTAACGCTGTTCTCATCAGGAGGCACCCTGCCCTCGCAGGGCTTGGCAGCGAGCACAGAGGAGGCTGGGGGGCGGGGCAGGGAAGGGGGCATGGGGGGGTGGAAGCGGGGCAGGTGGGTGATGTGCACCCCTCTGGAGCTCCTGGTGCAGCCCCAGGACCCTCCCCAGCTTCTCCGGCGCTTTGGGATATAATGGATCATATGTTCCCCATCATGGCCACCCATGTCCGAAATGCTGCCTGGTGGGGGTCAATCTGCCCCCTCCCTGTACCCCTCAATGTAGTGGAGCTGGGTAGATCCAGAGGGATGGGAGATAGCGGCTGGATCCAGCCCCACATTGCCCTGCTCCTGTGAAACCCCAGCCTGTATCCTCCCCAAAATTTCTCCCAAGCATCTTACTCCTTGCTGGGAGGCATCGCCAGGTGAAGCCAGGGCCAGCAGGTCTGCGAGGTGCTTGGCAATTTTCCAAATGAATATTAGCAGCCAGGGTTTTGTAACTGTTCTTGCCAAGCGTTAATGAACAGCGTCATTGATATTAATGAGCCTGATTAGACCAGATGTTGAAAGCCTTTATTAAATATTAGCTCACCTTTTACCTGCGCCAAAATCCCCCCCCCCCAGTCTTTTCAAAGACTGAACGAAATTTTGGGCTGAACCCCAAAGCTCTGGCTCATTCCTTATGACTAATTAATGTTCCCAGCTCATCCTGCCTGCGCTTCCCAAAGTTTTTACTGCAGCTGGAGCAGATGGAGGGATGAACTGCCCCAGCCTTGCTCCTTTCACCTCTCCTATCTCTCCAGCTCACCTCCTCCCCTCTGCCCTGGCACTCCTCGCCCTGGCTGCCTGTTTGCCACCGAGGAGCTGGGGGAAACGAGCCAGCCACCTTCTCACGCGAACCTGGGCAATCGTTAACCTGAGCCTGGCTCTGCCGCCGGGGCTGGAAGGTCCTGCCACCACTGCTGCCACGGCACAGGTATCTGCTGGGTGAGTCCCCCGGGGATGGAAAGGGCTGTGGCTGCGGATGCCTTGCTGCAAACGCATCCCTGAAGAACCTTTTGGGAGCACCTCCAGAGTGGCCAGGGAGGTGACAGCCCTCTCTGTGTAATGGGAACTGTTATGGTTTGAGGAACCTGCAACAATTTATTGTCGTTTAGACAACTATTCTCTCACCTGATGACCCCTCCCCACCTGGGAAGAGGAATTGGGGAAAAAACAAGGAAACCCAAGGGTTGAAATATAAACAGATTTAATAGGGTAAGACTAGATAATTAACATGAATAACGCTAAAGATCCAATATTGACCCCAATACCAATGTAAAATACACAAGGACTATACTCAGCCCATTCCATCAGCAGGAAGCTGGGCACTCCCAGCAGGGAACAGCAAATGTGGGACATGGCGACAGCTGTGGCTTTGGGAGGAAGGGAAGGGCTCAGGGGTCCGGCACCAGGGCGAGGAGTTCTCAGGATGGCAGCCATCAAGGGAGAGAGGGAACTTCTCAGCAAACTTTCTAATTACTATTGAATGTGACGTTCGTGGTATGAAATAATCCTGCTGGCAGCTTGGGTCAAGTGCCCAGGTCTCGATCCTCCTCATCCCCACACCTGGCAAGCTCGAAAACACCGAGACCTTGAAACCCGCACACTACAGCTAGCTATAAAGTAAATATTTTCACAAATTCAGACACTAGAGTCTTCTAAAAGTGCAGTTTTCCCAAGCATTAGAAGAGAAATTAGTCCCGGGGCATGCAAACAAGGACAACACTCTAGTCAGCCCAGGAAAGGTCTTGTGGGGGGAATGCTGGTGCCCACACCCCATGAGACAGTGACGCTGAGAGTGTGTCCCCCGTGCTCCCCAGGGCAGCGCTTGGGGACCCCCTTCTGCCTCCCCACCTTGGACTCTGGGGCAGAAGGAGTCAATGTTCATCCCCCAGATCCTGATGGAGCTGAGGAAATATCTGCCCTGGTTTCTTGGGCTGGCTCCAGCCAGGCTCAGCCCCCTTTGTTAATGGGTAGCTATTCTCCAAGGCTTTCGTGCCGTGACCCCCCTGAGATAAGCACCCAGCCAGGTGACAAGGGGAGCGCACATAAATCCGTGGCCTTCCCAGCTGGAGAAGAAGGTCCAGGTGGCAGAAGAGGATCCCCACTGCTCCCCAGGGCAGGCAGCTGCCAGACCCTCTCTGCCTATCTTTGCTGGGCAGTAAAACCAGCCCCGTCTACTGCAAGGACCTGCAGGTAGGAGATGACGTGTGTGTGTGTGTGTGGTTTTGAACATGGATGTAGGACCAGGAAGGTCATATTTGAGTCAGAAGGAGAAATTCATGCACCAGGCTCACCCCTCCCTCCCCTGCCCAAGCAGGGAGCCATGCGCTCCTGCAGGGCAGCCCCATGGGCACCTAGCAGATCCAGCCCACTGGCTATAAATCCTCACAGAGCTGGTGAAGATGGTGCCAGCTTCACTGAGGAGCTGCTGTTCCTCCCCTCCTGCTTCCCTGCGCTTTTTTGAGCTGCAGTTTTCTGTGCCTTCTTGCAAACAGTCTCCCCTGGGCAGGAGCCACGCTGTGCCAGCAGGTGCTGGGGTCTTCTGCAAGGAAAGAGGTGACCTCTGGGGGGCTGAGGTCCCCCTTAAGCGATGGGTGTTTGGAGTTTTTATAGGTCCCACCAGCTTGTGACCCTTGAAAAGCCCAAAGTGCTGCATAGGCAGCTCCACCACCCTGAACTGTTTAAGGGCACTCGGTGCCTTTTCTCACCATCAGAAACATCTGCAGGACTCATCTTCTCACTAATCCTGTCTCTTCGCCATGCTTCTGGTTAACTCCCTCGGGGTTCCTGCATGCCAGCAGTGATGAAGGCTGTGATGTCGCTGGTGGGAAGCCAAGGCATTGTCTCAGCCACCGAAGTCCTCCTTGCAGCTGCCGTCTTCTGCCTGGTCTTCCTGCTCATCCAGTCCCTCCAGCAGCACGTGCCCAAGGGACTGAAGAGCCCCCCAGGACCCAGAGGCTACCCCATCCTTGGCAACGTGCTGGAGCTGAGGAATGACCCACACCTGGTCCTGACTCAGCTGAGCCAGAAGTATGGGGACATCATGGAGATCAGGATTGGCACCCGGCCCGTGCTGGTGCTGAGCGGGCTGGAGACCATCAGGCAGGCATTGGTGAAGCAAGGAGAAGACTTCATGGGGCGCCCTGACCTCCACAGCTTTCAATACATTTCAGACGGGCAGAGCCTGGCCTTCAGCCCTGACTCAGGGGAGGTGTGGAGAGCCCGCAGAAAGCTGGCTCAGAACGCCCTGAAGACCTTCTCCATTGCCCCCAGCCCCACCTCCTCTTCCACCTGCCTCCTGGAGGAGCACGTCTCCAAAGAGGCCGACTACCTGGTCACCAAGTTGCTGCAGCTGATGGATGAAAAGAAGAGCTTTGACCCTTACCGGTACGTGGTGGTTTCTGTGGCCAACGTCATCTGTGCCATGTGCTTTGGCAAGCGCTACGACCACAACGATCAAGAGCTGCTCAATATAGTGAATGTAAGTGACCAGTTCACTGATGTAGCTGCTGCTGGCAACCCTGCTGACTTCATCCCCGTGCTCCAGTATCTCCCCAGCCGCGCCATGAGTTTATTTAAAGATTTCAACAAGCGATTCATCCATTTCCTGCAGAAGATTGTCAAAGAGCACTACGAGACTTATGAAAAGGTAAGACCTTGCAGGACCCTCACCTGCACCAGAGATGTGTTCCTGCTCTCTGCCCCTCTCTATTAATGAGTTGTTTTTCTTCTTGCAGACAAGCATCCATGGACATCTATGTTCTTGCAGGTATTGCTGCAAGACCAGCTGCAGTCTCACTCATCTGTGATCTCTTGTGCAGCCCAGTACTGCAGTCCTCCTTCTCCTCCATGGCCCTGTGTGATAGGGGGAGTTTGTTGGTTGACCATTTGATCTGTCAGCAGAGCCATCTGCCAGAGGTTCCCTGGAGAACCATCTCCTTGTTTTCATAGGTTGCAAAAGCAGTAGGGACCATAGAGAATGAAAGATGAGTTTCTCCAGAGCTTGTATGATATGGGGCTCCCCCAACAGCAGATTGTTGCTCAGTAATACCCATTCCTCTGCTGGTTCTGCTGCCATGACTTGTCTTCTCTTCCTCTCAGAACAACATCCGAGACATCACTGACTCCCTCATTGAGCAGTGCATGGAGAAAAAAGTGGAAGCAAATGGTGCCACACAGATCCCTAAGGAGAAGATCGTCAACCTTGTGAATGACCTCTTTGGAGCAGGTATCTTCCCACGCAGCTACTGCAGATTTTCTCAGGCTCCTCGTGTTACTGCTCTGTCTGACCCATCTTTGTCCAGCACCAGGCAGCCAGTTTGGGTCTAAGCACTCACTCTCCTGCTCACTGATCTTCCTGGAACTTCCAAGGACACCCCTAGACACGAGCATGGGATGTTAGCTCTGGAAAGAGCTTTCAGGGAAAAGCGAAGGGCACAGCTTATAGCTCAGTCAAGCTTCACAAGCCAGGGTGGCTTTTCCTGGTTGAGGGTTATGTCTGCTGACTGATTCATCTTTGACTTAGTCTGTGGAAACTCCCCCAGTTCCAGAGAAGTTATACAAACCTGACATAACTCAAGGGTGAATCAGGATGAGTGAGAGTATTTTAGCAACGTTTTGTCCACGGGGACAGAAACCCAAGTCTTACTGTGTACCCAGGGTGTCCTCTGCCTTCTTAGCCATCCAAGACTGCTCCATGTGATGGTTAGACAGCAAGCCAAGGCATGTGCCCTGCATGTTGTGCAGACCTCATCTGCATGCTTTCCTCTTTGACCAGGCTTTGACACCGTGACAACTGGCCTGTCCTGGTGCCTCATGTATCTCGTGACGTATCCCCACATCCAGAAGAAGATCCAGGAAGAACTAGGTGAGTCCATGATCCTGCTTCCTCTGGGGCCAAAACCTCTCTGGTGAGGGCTGACCCCAACCCACTCCCTCCTATTGACCTCCCGCAGACCGGACCATTGGCCAGGAGAGGAGACCGAGGCTGTCGGACCGGGGCACGCTGCCCTACACAGAAGCCTTCATCCTGGAGATGTTCAGGCACTCCTCCTTCCTGCCCTTCACCATCCCACACAGGCAAGTGTTGAGGTTGCAAAGGACGTGGAGGGACAAGGTGGACTTGATGCACTTTGTTACAGCCACCCCAGCAGCGGTGTGGTGAGGGGCAGAGAGATTATTATCAACTTGTAGAGTGATGGCTTCATCACGGACATGGGGAGCTCAGAGCTCTTGTGCAGGGCGATGTGGGAGCTCCCAAAGAGCAACCCTTGCCTTCTGCTGGCCTCACTTGAAGATACTCCACCCAGCTCAGGTAGACGTTGCCCAATCCAGCTCATGGACAATGCAACTGCCCCTCTTAAAGCCATCTCTTTGAGCCACATCCTTACTTCAGCAGCATCAGGAGTAAACTAATAGTCCTCTGAGGATGCAAGAGAACCTTTTTGCTTCCCAGACTCTCAGAGTGTTTTCTCTCTCTAGTACAACCAGGGACACAGTGCTGAATGGCTACTACATCCCAAAGGACCGCTGCGTGTTTGTCAATCAGTGGCAAGTGAATCATGATGAGTAAGTACCTTCTGAGGCAGAAAGCTTCCTGCAGTGACACGTAGGCCCCTTCCTGCACAGTTATCTTCCTGGGTAGAGGTGGGGTCAACCTGCTTGAAGAGAAAAGGGAGCAAGTGAGGTATCTACTAAATTCAGGGATATTCTTACTGACAGCTCCCACCTTCCAGTGTTCCCACTATACCCATGGCCAGGAGACACCATCTCAGCATCTGATGTTTTCCCTTCCAGGAAACTTTGGAAGGATCCACTGACCTTCAAGCCAGAGCGTTTCCTCAATGCGAAAGGGACTGAAGTGAACAAAGTGGATGGGGAGAAGGTGCTGGTTTTTGGCTTGGGGAAAAGGAAGTGCATTGGGGAACCCATTGCCAGGTGGCAGATCTTTCTTTTCCTGTCCACCTTGCTCCAGCAGCTGGAATTCAGCGTCTGTGATGGCAAGAAGGTGGACATGACACCACTCTACGGACTGTCCCTGAAGCACAAAAGATGTGAGCACTTCCAGGTCAAGCAGCGCTTCCCCATGAAGAGCATGAACTGAGCAGTGAGCTTATCCCTTGCCCAGATGTCACCAGGGGGCAAAGACCTGGGTGTCCTTGTAGCAAAGCTGGGCTAGAACACCTTTATGGGGTGATATAATAAACTGAAGCCATCAAAACTCCTGTCTTAGCTTGTTCACTTTGTGTCATTTCTTGCCTTTTTCATTTTCTAGCATTTCTAGTGTTAGATATTCCATCAAACATTAGATATTCCATCACATGTAGTGTGAGTACCACAAAACACATTTATGGGGCACGCAAAATGTCTTTTGCTAGAGGGAAAGGGAATGTACCCAAAACCAGGCTTTTTGAATACCATTGGACCGTATTGTTTTAAAATCACTCTTTGAAGAACATCCAAGCCACGCCATGATCCCATGGCCTCCATCAATGTTTAAAAGTTTGGCTGAACTGATGCCCAAAGCTTGGGTGGAGATGATGATGTTATTGAGGTCCAGCCAGTATCGCTATTTCCAGAGTACTTGAGAGACAAATTTTCACTGGTTGAAATTTACCTTCACTGTAGTTGTGTCTGCAGGGAAAAAATCTTGAAAATTTTGGAAAAACACTAATACTTCTCCAAGTCTTCTAAAGACAAGCCTGTTCCCTTGGTTCTGTGCTGTGTTTTTAAATGCCTAGCTGGCTTGTCAAGTCACTCTGAGATCCCACACAGGAGAGGTTTATTTTTGTCCGTAGAAGAGCTCAAAGGGCTTTAGTGCCTCTCTGAGAATCTATCAGACAACCTTGCACCAGGGGTTCTCCCGCTCCTCAGATAACTTTCTAGAGAAAAACGAGAGGCATCCTTCAAATTAGCTGAGTTGGAGGAAAGTCCCTCTGGACCAGTGTGTTGGAGGACTTCAGCCACCTTAAGCCTTGGTCACCATAGTCACTGCTGGCCCTGAAGGACACGAGGAAGGGCAACTTTACCCCTTGCTATTGAGAAAGTCAAGCTGCCGGTATTCTAGGCTGGAACTGGTATTCTAGGCTGGAACAAGGGTCTTTTCACAATGGGGCAGAGAAGGAGAACAGGACGTTCTCCAACTCAGACCCAAGAGTTTACATTGGCTGTCAGTCAACTCATGCCAGCAGAGCCAGATGCCTCCTTTTCTCCAACTTGCATGCAAAGGCATCTTAGCCAGCCCAGTACAATGCAAGCAATATTATGGGAACAAGTATAACCATCCGGTGCAACACGCACTGCTCTTGAATCTGTTCCCATGGGTGGCATCTGCTCAGCCATAGCCCCAGACCCTGACCAATGAGGGCTCCTTTCAGGTCCAAATACCAATCACTCATCATGCATTGCACAAAAACTTCCAAGAAGAGACAGAAATGAACGAGTGTGTTGGGGAAGAATATGGGGAAGCCGATTGCTCAAGAGTTCAGGGACATTCCAGCAAGAGCAGGGAGGTGTTCAGACTTGCTAAACAAGCCTGAATGAAAAGGAGTAATTCTTTGTCTCTGTATGTCCAGGTCCTGCCTGATAACCAATTTATGATGAAACACTGAGACAATACAGCCTCAGACCCACCTGAATTCACTGAACCAGCCCAAGAAGCTCCATGTCACACTGGCTTTGTCTTCACCACTTAATGTCATAATCCTAATATTGCAGGAAGAGCAAGAGTGAGGACCCAAAGGTCCAAACTGTGTTTTGAGCTGCAAGCTATCAGAGGCCTTGGAGGAAAAGTGGAGGGGTGGTTTAGGGCAACCCATGATGTGCATCAACCAAATAACATCTCCCCTGCCTATGACAAGGGCCACAGGTCAAGGCAGTAGAGTCATGAACCACCTTTCCACAAGGGACAGCCCAAAGCTAGAATTCATCTACTGTAGGGGAGGTGGGATCATCCTGGATGTGAATCTGGATCTGTCAGTGTCCAGTGTCACTTGGTGATTCAGAAGAGTACCGTGACTGCCAGGGATGTCATGCCAGCCGTGTGTCACACCATCCCCATGGGCTGGAGAAGCTCTCATGGACTTGGCTGGGTGCGTCCAAGCTGCAGTGGGAACACGCAATGCTGATGCTGGTGTAGGACCAGAGGCTCCATTTGCTGGAGCCATTGCGTGACTCGCTTGCCCTGAAGGCTGTCTGAGTTTGCTGATAAGGCCCACAATAAGCAAGGGTAGATATAAAGAAAAAACAGTGGGAAATTTTTTTTCCCTTTGGAGATGAGTGTTTTATAGCGCTGGGGCAGATAAGCAGATTAATATTAACATTGCTGAGGTGAAACAGCCCCTTGCTGGGGGAAGGTCTCCCCGAGATGCATTTATCAAGGGCTGATTGCCTCCCCTGGGGACACTGCTACCAGTCTGTATCGGGCAGAGCCTGAGCATTGGAGAGCAAAGACCTGTGAGAAAAAGTCATCCCAGTGCCAGGATGGAGAAGGGGAAAGGGAGAAAAATGGGCAGACAGGTATCCTTCCCCACACAGCCCTTCTCTTCCTGGTGTCAGAGGCAAAACGCCACACTCTATAACGCCCCATCATCATTTGGCATCTCTCCCTCCCCTTGATGTCAATGGAGACACCCCATGCAGCCACAGGAGACCTTTCCAGGCAGCTTGCACAGACAGGAAGACCCCCTGAGACCTTGGTCTGATGTCTCTGCATGCACACATCTCCTTGGACTTTCAACCCCCTAGTGACCCCAGCTGAGGTCCCACTTTTCTTCCTGGGGATACTGTAATGAAACTGTCCCTTCAGCCCAGCCACCCCCATCCCAAGCTCCGGTGTTCTTCCTGCTCCTGGACAATATGGTTAGAAAATCAAAGCTGAGCGGGTCCTTCACCAGATGTTTTCTCTGCTGGGTGTCTTGGCAGCAGGAGGAGAGCAGCCAGCATGGCCCGGTCATCAAAGGGATGATGAAGGGACAGGGGCACCCTGCTCCTTTTGGGGGTGCAGGATCTTAGTGCTTCACCTCCTCCTCTTCTCTGTTGCCTCCTGATAAATAAATCCATCAGTTGTTGCCACGAAAGCCCCAACTGCTCACAGTAGGTAAGGGACTCAACTCCCCTGTCTTTGTCTTTTCCCTAACAATCTTCCTCAATTAAGCCCTCCAATTACTTCCCAGGTAGCCTGCAAGTGCCGTGATTTCGTTACTGGAACCGGGGCACTGATAAGCCAGGGGAAGCTTTTATCGCCCCATGGCCAATTGCTTTTATTGTTGGTTTTAAACTGAGTCAGCAGACCTGCCATGGCAGCTGGGCTCCAGCTCCTCGTCCAAAGCTGGGAACACTCCTGCAGGAAAAGGTCCAGGCAGCCATACACCTTCTCCTTCCAGCTGACACCTGCCTTGTGACAGCATTCGGGGTGGTGGCACCTCCTTGCCAGCCCTGAAACGGGCTAGAGGAACCACTTGTGGCTCTTCCTCCCTGATGGAAGGAAGAGGGGAGTTGCTCCAACACTTAATGACCCTCCTCATTAAAAGCACATCCTGTATTTCTAACTTCTTTCCTTTGGCTGTTTGTTTATTTTACCATTGAGATCTGTTATCAGGAATCATCTCCCCACAGGGATTAACTCTTGGGTGTCTTTCTTGTCCCCAAGACTGGTGGTAGTCTCTCAGCACCAAAAATCTCATCCCTTGGTGCCCTAGAGCTTAGAATAAAGCTCTGATCTGTATCTTAAACTCTATTTCTGAGCCACACATGCTTTCTTTCTGCCAGTGGCTTTGAGGACATCTCCCTCTGAACTGGTGGCAGACGATCATCTAAGTGTGGTGGGCTTTGCCCCAGTGTCCTGCTTGCCCCGCTGCACCCTCAGGCCTTGGGAGCTCCTTCCCATGGAGAAGGAAACCCCTAAACACCATCTTTCTTTTTGCAGCTCCAGTCCTGGGACAGAGTTGGGGTCTCTCATGCCTTGAACCCCAGGAGCAGCTGCTTCGCTGCAGGAATAATGTCTGGTTTCTGCCTTTTGGGAGAGAAAATCACCGCTCAGCCTCTAAGACTGAGCAGCTTCTGGGGTGCGGGAGCTGGTGGGACCTTCCTCTGGTGAAGTTTCCTTCTGCGGTGGGTTGGAGAAGATGCTGGTCCTCTGTTCAGCCCAGGCTGGACCCTTGGATGGAGGAGAGCTTGAGCCGCCAGAGCTGGACACATTAAACCTAGTCCACGGGTCTGCTCTGAGGGCTCCCAAATCATTATGAACCCTTCTTCCTCCTCCCACCCCTCACCTCCCTCTTCCCTCTGGAAAGGAGACAGCGACTGGGCTGATTGATTGCCCTGTGTCATTAGAGGTACAAGGTACCTGTTGATCAGAGAACATAAAAGCAGGTAAGGATGGAGTTTGGCCCCGGGTTAAGAAGGGAGCAATGGAAATGCAGAGATAATGGCTCCCTGCATGCAAAGTGCTGCCAGAGAAAAGCTCCAGACTCCTGGGAATGGCCTCAAACCCAGCTGTCCTCCCACCCCAGCATGGCCACGGGCATGATTTTCCACTGGGGGAAGGAAAAGAGAGAGAAGAGATGGGGAGCAGCCCCGGAGACATGTCCCCACGGAGCTGGGGGTCACCAGGTCCTGCAAGCAATGGCAGTGTGAACCAAAAGTGTGGGGAATTTTGGGTGCTTCCCAAACCCAGCCTCGGCAGTAGGATGCAGGGTGGACAGTTGGGATGGGATGCATCCAGGTCTGGCAGTCACCTGTATGTCCCCAAAGCTGGCGCTGTGGCTGCCGGTGGCAGTGTAGCGCCAGCTACAGCAGAGCAAGGGTAGATTGGGGGGGGTGGGGGAGTCACACAGAGGGATGGGGTCTCATCTGCCCCCATAGGCCCCCCACTAATTGGCCTCATAATAAGGGCTCCCAATTGACTGCTCTCATGCCCCTAAAATCAGCTCCCTAAACCCTAACAGAGCAGGTAAAGCAGGGTTGGCGGGGGGGAGGGGGGCGGGACAGGCAGAGCGAGGGGTCCAGCCTCATCCCATGCTGGAGGTGAAAAGCCACCCGTGGAGAGGCAGTGTCCCCAGCCTTTTCCCCTTCTGCTTTAATTAAAATCATCTTGGAAATACAGGGCTCCACATGACACCCTTTGAAATGAAGGGTGGGTGCACCCGAGAGGGTTTTCAGGGCCGGCCCTGGGGGGGGGTGCAGGGAGAAGCCCCCCGAGAGCCAGGGACCGCTGCCAGCGCTGGAGAGGGGGAGAACACAAGGATCCTAATTCACTGAAACGTTTTTGTCCCCTCTCACTGGGGTTTGGGACATGAACGCCCTCCCGTGGCATCTGTCACACCAGCTCCACCAGTGCTGCTGGGCACGGAGGAGCGAGGGTTTTTACCCCCGCTTGGAGTTTTTTGGAGGGAGGCATATTTCGGGAGGGGGATCTGTAGGAGACCGATGCCCCTGCAGAGCATCCCCCATCGCCCCTGGACCTCTGGGAGCTGCAAGAACCGGCCAAACCTGGTTCCCTTCAGGTTTTTTTCAGCTCCAGGGTGAATTCTCCAGGGTGGAATGAGCTGGGAGCTTCCACACTGTTTTTCCTGATGTTCCCAGCCACCGCCTGCAGATTCTCCGCTATCTACTACACCCAGCCACCCTCCCCTTTCCCTGCCCACCACTTCTCATCCAGTCTGAGCCACCTGGATCCCTCGGAGGCATCAAACCTGTGGCCCAACAGGGGCAAAACCAGCCAGGGGATGCAGAGAAGAGGCACATCAACAGGGCAGGCGGTTGCCCAAGCTCTGCTCCCTTGAGCGAAGGAATATCACCCGCTCGGGATTTTATTCTCAGCTCTTCCTCTGGGTTTTTTTTTTTTTTTGTTTGTTTGGGTTTTTTTCCTTTCTATTATTTTCCCTTTTCCAGCTGATTCCTGCCAGCTGAAGGGCCCCCTCTCCTGGTGCAAGGCCACGTCTCCTCCCGCTGTGGCCAAATCCACCCTTCCCTGTCAGCCAGGGGATCACTCACCCTCAAGCCAAGACCCTTCCCAGGATAAATCCTGGCTGGGACATTGCAGCGAGCTGCTCCCAGAGGATTCCCCTCCGGGTCTCCTGCATGGCCCAGCCTTGGCCACCATCTCCTGTGTCACCCTTCCATCTGTCCCTGGAGATGCTGATGGTCTTGGGGCTTCAGGGGTGGAACTTCAGATGGGAGAAAAAAAAACCAAGAGCAGCTCTGAGCATTTTTGGCTGTGCGTTTGTTGGGGTATTTCTGTATTCCTAGGTCTGATGGACTGGGAAAACATGGAACTGGGCACGATTCCCCACCAGGCTGGGTTATTGCCTGGTATTTTTATCCGAGAGCTGAGACCCACCCTCTCCGTGCTGCGGTGCAAGGAATGGTTTTTCTGGACTTTTAGTTACTGTCACACAAGAGAGGACAGTGATGCTGGGTTTGGCTGCACATCTGGGGTTGGGGGGGGGGGTGCGTCCACACTGTGCACACGTGTTCGCATGCCCACCCATGCTTGGGAGCATGCACAGATGTGCCAGTGAGTGTGCAAGCCCAGGTGGGTGCACCAATGCGTGCGTGGGTGGGTTTGGGCTCGCATCTGCGGGTGCATTTCTGGTGCAGACGCATGAGCTGGTTTCATTTCCTCCCAGGACCGCTCTGCTCGGGGGCTGTGTGAGGGTGAGCCCCACTCCCCACCTCCCTGCTGCCCAACCGACCGCCCAGGCCCCCCTTCCCCCCAGGGGGAAGCTCAGGGCTGCGAAGGCCCTGGGGTGCCTGACTCCAGCAGCCAGTCCCAGGCTCTTTCCCATGCAGTGTAGGAGCAAGGATGTGCTCCCGAAAAATAAGCTGGGCTTTCCAACCCGCTCCCTTGGCTACTGGTATCTCCCTGTCCCTGTCCCCTGACTTACCCCATCCCCTGCCATGTTCACAGACACCTCCATCACCTCTTCCTGGTCCCCTCATCCCATGGCGAGCATCCTTAACTCTCAGTCACGAAGGGCTGGGAATTGGACTTGTTTTCCGAGCCCTAAAAGTCCCTTATCTAGCAGGAGAGGGGCAGAGGCGGGTGGGAAGAGTTCCTGCCCCCCCCCCCCCCCGCCCCCGGCATCCTTGGAGGTATCACGCTTGATGCAGGGAAGTTGGCCACAATCTCTTCCCACACAATGGCATCCTTCAGAGCCTCCCTGGGCCAGTGGAGCTGCTGGCATCATCCCCTCCACCTGGTTTTTGGTCACCCACACCTCATCGGGGGTGATGCCGAAGCACGGGGAGAAGTGAAGGGTAGCCAAAAAAGCAGAGGGAGGCCAGTACCCAGGCTTCCTGCTTTGCCGTACATGGCAGCAGCAGCACCAGGGCAGGAAGTGACAACCACCTCGGCGTCGGCGGGGCACCATCAGCACTGCGGCGTTCCAGCGGCCCGCAGCAAACATGGCGTCTCCGTGGAAAGTGGGGATCTCTGGTCCCTGCATCTCCCCACAGGGGATGGATGTGGTGGCCATTCCAAGGGCCACGCCTAGCAGTGTGGGCAGCAGGGCGAGGTGGGGGGATTCTGCCCCTCTGCTCCACTCTGGGAAGACCCCCACCTAGCGCTGCCTCCAGCTCTGGGGCACCAGCAGCAGAAGGACATGGAGCTGTTGGAGTGGGGCCAGAGGAGGCCACAAAGATGCTGGGAGGGCTGGAGCCCCTCTGCTGTGAGGACAGGCTGAGAGAGTTGAGGGGGTTCAGCCTGGAGAAGAGAAGGCTCCAGGGAGACCTTAGAGCCCCTTCCAGTCCCTAAAGGGGCTCCAGGAAAGCTGGGGAGGGATTCTGGATCAGGGAGGGGAGCCATGGGACAAGGGCGAATGGTTTTAAACTGAAAGAGGGGAGATTTAGATTAGATATTAGGAAGAAATTCTTTGCTGTGAGGGTGGTGAGACACTGGCTCAGGTTGCCTACAGAGGTGGTAGATGCCTCATCCCTGTAAACATTCCAGGCCAGGTTGGACGGGGCTCTGAGCAACCTGGTCTGGTTGAAGATGTCCCTGCTAATGGCAGGTGGGTTGGATTTGATGGCATTTAAATGTCCCTTCCAACCCAAACTATTCTATCAGTCTGTGGTTCTGGAAGGGACCGGCATGGTGGTGGATAAGGAAACATGCCAGGACGCCCAAATGCTTGTTCCTCTCTCCCATCCCTCTTCCCACCCCTCTTTCCATCCCGCTCGCTTGTTGGACCAGCCCTCACACCAAACCCCATTTGGGGGTGCTGCCAGCCTCCCACCCCATGCCCTCCTCAAGATGCCAAGATGCTGCAGCCAGCCAGAGAGGGGGACAGCAGGGGGTGCCTGGCCCTGCTACCCCTGCTCTGTGACCACCTTGCTGCAGCCCCACCCTGCCACCCTCACCCCCTGTCACCATCATCATCGTCATCCCCGTCATTGGCGGTGGTGGTGCTGATATTGTATTATGGAGTCATAGAATGGGTTGGGTTGGAAGGGACCTTGGAGAACATCTAGATAGGATATGAGATTGATATGATATGATACGATACGATATGTGATGCTGTATTATATTATCTCACATATTATGTCACATATATATATTGTTACATATTATACTGTTTTATCTTATATTGCATTACACTGTATTATATTACATTGTGTTATTATTTTGATATTTAGCATTTTTATTGTATTATTATTAATTTTTTTTATTATTATTATTATTGTAGTAGTAGTACTATTTTAGCACTATTTTGTGCCCATGCAAGCACCCACCGAGCAGGCACCCCCGGCCCATGAAGGAACCAGGGGGCCGGCGTGGCGCCAGGGTTGCGGGAGGGCAGCACAGCTCTGGGCCGGTCCTGTTACCAGTCCTGTTGCCGGTGCTGGGTCCCGGTGGGGGGTCCTGTTGCCGGTGCTGGTGCCAGTCTTAGTGGCGGGTGAGGGTCCCGGTGGCGGGTGCGGGTCCCGGTGAGGCGTCCCAGTGCCAGGTGCGGGTCCCGGTGGCGGGTGCGGGTCCCGGTGGAGGGTCCCGGTGCGGGTCTCGGTGGCTGGTCCGGTTCCCGGCACGGGTCCCGGTGGCGGGTGCGGGTCCCAGTGGGTGCCGCGGTGCCGGGTGCGTGTCCCGGTGCGGTGCAGAATCCCGGTGCGGTTCCCGCTGCCGGTGTGGCGGTGCCCGGCAGGTGGCGGCCCCGCTCCGTCCCGCCCCGCTCGCCGGCCCCGGGCCCTGCCGGCGCAGGCGCGCTGCTGGGGCCGCTCCGGTTCCGGCCGCCGCTTCCTTCCAGCAGGCCCCGCCGCGCCCCGCGCCCCCCGCCCGCACCTCGGTGGGCGGCGGACGCCCCGCTCCCCCCCCTTCCCCAAATCCCCTCACACCCCCCACCCCCTCTTCACACCCCCGCACCGGGCTCGGCGGCGGCGACGGCTCCGGCTTCCTCCGCCCCTTCCGCCCCCCCCCCCCTCCCCGTGTCCCCGTCTCCCCCCGTCCGTCCCCCCCCCCCCCGAGCCCGGAGGCCCCCGGCAGCGCCGCATGGAGCAGCCGGCGGCGGGCTGAGCCCCCTGCCCGGAGGGAGGTGAGTACCGGGGGAAAGACCCGCTGCCCGGGGAGGGGACAGGGCGGGGGGGACACAACGGGACACCGGGGGGGGGGGGGTTGCTCCACACCCCACCCCGCCCATCCCCCCCTCTATCCTCCGCATCCCACCCGTGTTTGGGGGATGCGGGGCCGGGAGCGCGGCGGAGCGCAGACAATGGGGGATGCGGGGAAGGGGGGGCAAACATGATGGGTGACCCCCCCATCACGGGCCGCTTCCACCCACCCCACCCCCCCCCGCCATCCTCCCGCTCAGCCTCCCGCTCAGCGACTGTCCCCAGGGACCCCCGGGGTGGGGCGGGGGTGGGGCGCATCCTCCCTGCACCGGTGATGGAGAGAGTGAGGGACCCCCCCCAGCAGCATCCCCATCTCCTCCTGGGGATGGGGTGGGGGATACTGTTGCCTGACCCCCAAACCCACTACCCGGCACGTTGAGGGGGCTGCCACCGCATCCCCCCCTTCCCCTCCGCCTCCATCCCATACAAAGGCCGGGGCCAGTTTGGTCCCCGAGCTGCTGGCGGGGGTTTTTGAGAGCGGTTGGGGCGGAAGGAGGGAAGCTGGGTCCGGGCGTCAAAAGGGGCTGGCAGTGAAATATATTTTTTTTTTTTCTGGTCAATAAGGCAGTGACGGGTTATTTATAGCCACGACTGTTGCTTGTAGGTTTATCAAGAGCGAAAGGGGCTGTGCCATCGTGTGGAGAAAAAAAAAAAAAGTAAAAAAAAATAGATATATATATTTAAGGTGAAGGTGCAAGGGTTAGGGAAGCAGCAGGAGGAGGGGGGCAGCTGCCTTCCTCCTGGGACAGAGGGGATCTGGCATCCCCACTTTCCCATGGGAGCCCATCCCGATCCTGGCAAGGTGGCAAGCGGGTGCTGGGGTCCGTGGAAGCACAGTGGAGGGATGCAGGAGATGTCAGGAGCATTCCCCGGGGTAGGTCCCCGTCTTCCTCTCCCACCTTGAGCATCCGCGGGATGGTGGTGATGGAGCAAAGCCTCGTGGTGGGGAGCAGCACCGGGAGAAGCCCCCCCCCGGGATCCCAGGGAGTTTGGGGTACGCTTTGCCCTGCCGCCGCTGCCTCCAACCCATCTTTTCAATTTTGGGTGGGTGTTCACAAAGTAACCCACCTTTCAGCTCCATCCCAGCAGCATCTACTGGCCACTGCTCCTCTCTGTGCCACGTGCCCGTCCCCAGGGATGCCCTGACACTTGCTGGGACCTGGGATGGGGATGCCGGGGCCATTTGTGGGGTAACGAGGAGGGGGAAAAAAAAAAATCACCCTGGAGAGTTTTTTTTTGTAGGAAAGAGGAGGACCAGGAAAACCCCTCAGTGATGGGGTGGCCAGGAGCAGCATCTCCAGGCCTCCTCCTGCCTCCCGCTATCCCCCAGACACCTTCTGTGGTCCGAATAGCAGCATCTTCTCTTTTTCTTTTGAAAAGAAATAAAAACATGAAAAAAAAATAAATTGAAAAGGTGCCCCTTTTCCCCTGGCGGGGCACCCAGTTGAAGCTGGGTCAGGGGAGCAGCAGTGCAACCCTCCCTGCGAGCGCCGAGCACCGCCAGCTCGCTGATGAGATAAAGGAGGAACGTTTTTCTTTCGATTAGAGTAATCGTAGGTGTTAACTTGTAATAACAGGCGATAAGATCTTTTGGAGAGAGAGAGGATGTTGCCTGTTTTTGGGTTGGGTTTTTTTTAAGTTTAAAGAAACTCGGGTTGTTGTTGAGCGGTGGGAGATGGTTCGGTGCGGGCGAGATGATGGATGAGTGGAGCTGGGTAGATGCGGGTGGCACCCGCACACCTATTTGCAATGGGAATGAAGCTTTCCTACTGTCTACAACTAAACTTTATTTAAAATAGACTTCTGCTTAGCTGGTGCTCTTCCGTCTGGGGGTCCCAAAATCCCCCCTGGGGCACTGGTCCCAGCCCGCCAGCAGGTTTGGCACAGCAGGATTTTGGCAGGAGGAGGAAATGCCAGTGATTAAGGAGAGGAAAGGTTTCCCCCGGCTCATTTTCCTGGTGCCCTTTGCATTCTCAAGGTGGCCAAGGTACCCG
The DNA here is from genome assembly GCA_008658365.1 of Alca torda. Taxonomy (NCBI): domain Eukaryota; kingdom Metazoa; phylum Chordata; class Aves; order Charadriiformes; family Alcidae; genus Alca; species Alca torda. The sequence continues at coordinate 19,777,501 of CM018083.1, read as the reverse complement.
CCATCCTTGCCCTGCTGAGCTGGGCTTCCTGGATGGAAATCCAGGAGGAGCAGGGCTGGGAAGGAGGTGGTGGGGACCAGCACGTGCCCCAGCCCTTCTCGAGGTGCAGCCGAGGTTCCTCACCGGGGTGCCTGGGCAGAGCAGCTCGAAGGATGCTCGGGCAGAAGGTGGGGAGGAAAGGGAAGTGGTTTTTAGTGGAAAAAAAGGTTGGTGGATCCCCTGCACGCTCCAGCTGCTTCCCTGAGCCCCTCCTTTGGCATGGGGATTTTCCAAGGGGAGCGAGCCCCTCGCCTGGCAGGGCTGAAAATAGCCCAACCTGGTGCTGGGCTCTGCTGAATGGGTTGGGCTTTTTAAAATATTTTCTTTTTTCAATGAGTTTTTTTAATTAGTATGTATTTTTTTCAAGCTGACTTCTGCTGCTCCGCATCCTCCTTTCAGAAGCACTTCTGCTTTAGGAGTGAAGGGGCGATGCCAGCATTTTCCCAGGGCTCTCCGGCTCCTTAGGCTCTGGATCCACACCGATGTCGCTACATCCTTCTCCCAACCCAGCATCCCGTAGGGATACGAGCCTGGCTGGCGGAAGCAAACGCGGGCACGAGGTTGGGGTGACAGCAGGTGACGTGCTCGGCAGGAAGTGCTGGCTGTCACATGAGGCCACCACAAGGCAGCGGCGCCTTCGGGGGGCTGGTTGGCAGTGGCCCTGGAGCTCAGTGCTCTCGGGGGCGGGGTATGTGTGGTTTCCTCCTCTTCGGAAAGGCTCGGCTTTGAGGCAGAAATTAGGTAACGATTTTTAAAAAAAAAAAAAAAAAATTTTTTTTAAATCAGTCTGCTGCTTAAAAGTCACCCTCAGGAGGGAGAAGAAATATAGAAGGGGGCATCAGGGACTCTGCAAAGGGCAGTTCCCAGTGCCATTAACTATCTCCCCCTGTAAAAACTGATAAGCAAATTTTTTGTGGTATATTTATAACAATGCCACCATTTGATGGCACGAATGTCCACGGTCCAGGAAGGTAAAAATGCTGGGACTGGCTGGAGCATGTTCCTCTTGGCGGGGTTTGCTCGCTGGGACAGTATCCTCTTTAAAAGAGGGGAAAAAAAAATACTCTTTATAAAGGCTCAGAAGCCTGAAGGCAGGCTATAAATTTTGCATCCTCTCTGCATTTATAAAATATAAATGCTGGTGACTTTCGTGAGCTGAAAGCCCAAACAACCAGCCTTCGGGACTGGCTTTTCCAACCTCCAGATGGGCTGCGGTCCTGGGATGGAGCCTTGGGCATCCCTCCCGGATGATGCTCCCCAGCATCCTGACACGGCTCCGGTGGGTGAAGCTCGGCCAGGATTTTCCAGTCGGAGCCACGTTTCACTGAAACCTCCAGCCTTTCTGCTTTCTCTTCTCCTTGGGTTCTTTTAAAAGAAGAGCGGGGTGGGAAGTGCTGACTCAGCCCTTCGGGGATGAGCGACTGGCTCCTTGAGCAACACCCAGGGCCAGCTCTGGCTCAGCGTCCTCCACGGATGGGGAGCAGGGCCGAAAATTTCCCAGCAGTGGGAAATTCCCTCCGCAGGGATATGGGGACACTTTCTCCTCAACTAGCTCCTTCCAGACTTTAGCCGTATCCCTCTAGGGACTGATGGAAGGGTATGGTTTATCCCCTATTTTTCCTGGGCTGCCTTTCGGACTGGTGGTATCTGGACCTTTGGCTGAAATTTCAGCTCTACACTGGGTGTAAATCCAGGATTTAACCAAAAATCAGCCATTTCGGGGGGCTGCATCCCCGACTGATGCTCTCCGGTCCAGCATCATTCTGCTCTGCTTTCCCGTGGGTCCTGGCCACCTCTGTGGCAGTGTCCATGGGCTCATGGTTGCCATTGTGTTGGGTTTAGGTGCCATCTCGAGAGGCTTTTCTTCATCGGCAGCCCCCAGGGCTGGCTGGGAAGAAAACTGACTCAGACGCTGCGGTGATGGGCGTCACTGGAAACCCCAGCACTCAGCTTCAGGTCCCCAAACTCCTTCTGTGGGGTGAGAGCCTGAGCCTCAATTTCTCCTCTCTGATGACAAAAACAAAGCTGCTGGTGGCCTGTCCCCACTCTGGGGGAAGGCGAGGGAGGTGGTGGCAGCGTGACGCCTTTTCTGGAAGGGTCCAGGCACAGCTGCGGTGGAAACGGGGCCGCGTTTGCACCCGCTCTTTTCCTCGCCGCGGTTCTGCCCCTTATCTTCTTCCTCCTCCCGTCTCTGGCCTTGCCCCTCGTTTCGGTTCCTCTTTCCCAAAATACGTTGAGCTGCTGACAGCAGGGCTGGGAGCGGTGGCTGCTGGTGGCCCCCAATCAATTCGTAAATGCCCGGGGGGGTTTTTTGGGGTGCGTGGGCAGGGATGCTCTGCCTGCATCCCACCCATCCCGCTCCGTGCCCCCCAGCCCGGCCTGACCCCAGTGCCCCAGCCCAAGAAAGCCGGGTTTGATGCCAGGGCCAGTGACTTCATCTCTTCCCCGGGGGGTCAAAGCGGGGAGAATAAAGCTGGGTTTGTTCCCCTCCCACGCGCCAGAGCAGGATGTGACCCAGCCCGGGGCGCTGCTGAGGGGGGAGCACGGCACCCCCAGTCAGTGCATCCCTCTGGAATTTAGGAGCCGGCGGGAGCCCCTGTGTCTTGCAGTGCCGATGGGTTTTATCCTGCAGGAAGTAGATTTATTTTTGATTTCTTTTGGATCCCGGGCCTGGGAAGCTCCCAGGGCTGGATGTTTCCGCACATGGGTCAGCAGGCGCCGTGGGAGAGTGGGGGCTGCGCAGTCACTGGCCGTATCCCCTTGCCACTCCTGTGCCTCAGTTTCCCCCTTGGTGCTGCAGGGACCATGGTCCCCCTTGCCGGCAGCCCCTGGACGCGGATGGAGGAGACTTTGCAGGATGAGGCTGGGGGGATTTTGCAAGGCAGAGGCAGTCGTACGCGTGCCAAGCAGAGGGTTTGAAGCTTCTCACTGCTGGTTCCCGTGGTGCAGGAGCCACCTTGTGCTGGGGAACGGGCTCCAGCTGCTCCTGGAGGTCATCGCTGCCCCCTCCTCATCCCTGCGCATCTCCATCCCCCTGTACCATACTGGTTTTATCCCTTGGATGGTTGATGCAGATGCTGCAGTGGCCACGCAGCACGTAAAGCCTCTGCTCCTAAGAAGCTGTATCCATGCAAATACCTTATAATAATCCGGGTGAGCAGCTCTGTGACAGTCCAGTCCCCAGCTGCTGAGGGAACCCAGAGCTCCCACTTCCACCCAGGTTTGGGCATGGTTTGGAAGCAGCGCCTCGGACAGGACCTGTTCCCTTCTTGGTGGCAGAAGAGATGCTCACGTGGCCCGGGGAGCGTCCTTTGTCGGGGCGGGGGCTGCTCCCCGCTGTGCCCGCTTCTCAGTCGTCTTGTCCCCCTCCAGGTCTCATGGTACCAAGTGACGTGTCCCCCCTGTGAGATTCGCAGCCCCCCAACCTCCTGAGAAGATGTCAGGGATGCAGGTAAGCGCCGGGCAGGGAGGAGAGGCAGGGATGGAACGGCATCTCCAGCCTCTCCATCTGCTTCAGAGGTGGCCCCAGGGCTGAGAAGGGACATGGGGTCACTTGTCCCCATCCCCCCGTGCCCCTAGAGAAGCCCAGGACCTGCAGTTTTGTGTGTGTCCCCACCCTGTCCCCATCCCAGCTGAAAAACACTGTCTGAATTCCTAGGGCTGCCCCAAAATCCCCCAAATTAGTTCTGGTTGGGTTTGTATCAGGTGAAGGAGAGCCCTGCATCCCCATGGGGGTGGTCCCTGTGGGTCAGGGAGGGCCATGGGTGGGAGACGTGCCCAGGGGGGCTCTGATGCCATCCCTCCTCTCTCCCCGGCCAGGCTGTTTGGCCGTCCGGTACAGAATGTATTGCCAAGTACAACTTCCACGGTACCGCCGAGCAGGACCTGCCCTTCAGCAAAGGAGACGTCCTTACCATTGTCGCTGTCACCAAGGTAAGGCCATCGCCTCCCCATGGAACCCCCCGGGCTGCTGCTGCTCCCCGCACCATGCCAGGATTTCCACGGGATGCCGGGAGCATCCCTGCATCCTGTGACACTGCATTAGCCGTGCCGGTGGGATCCCCTTGTCCCGCTGGAAGTCCCGCAGAGCCAGCAGGGCAGGAATGGGGCCACACATGGTCGGTTAATTAATTCATGGCCTCGTTAGTTAAGGTTTCTCTGAAAGGTAAGGCTCTCGAGGGTCTCCTGGGAGGAGGAGGAGGGAGGGGAGAGGCTTGCGATCAGGGAGCGATGCTGGGCTTGGGGGAGAAAACCAGAGAGGCCGTGGGTGGCTCCGGGATGCCCGGCAACCTGGGAGGGGGATCACAGTGACCCCCATGGGGCCACCAGTGTCAGGTTTTTCTGGCCCCAGCACTGACCCTCTGCAGCCAGGCAGGGGGTACCAGGATGCTTGGGGACATGCCTGGGAAAGGAGGCAGTGCTGACACCCTGTGGGTGCCTTTGGTGGGATGCTGCTATCTCCAGGGACCACAGGCTTCTGGTGACATCTCTGCTGTCCCCTCAGGATCCCAACTGGTACAAGGCGAAGAACAAGGTGGGCCGGGAGGGCATCATCCCTGCTAACTACGTGCAGAAGCGGGAAGGAGTAAAAGCTGGTATCAAGCTCAGCCTCATGCCGTGAGTATCCACCTGGGACCCGGCTGCTGCTCCTGGGGGACCCTGCCGAGGTGAATTTGGGTGGAGCTGGCTGCGTCTGGAGTATCCCCACTGTATAAGGCCAAAGACCCCATTGACCCCATGTCCCAAGAGAAGCAACATCCCTCTCTGGGCCCAGCGAGGCTGAAAAGCAGAAGGGGAAGGGCTTGGGCTTTTCCCAGCAGCATTGATTCGGGACCTACTGCTGCTGGGGGAGAGCTCTGAGCACCTCTGGAGCTGCCTGCAGAGCTGGGAAGATGATGGACGGTTGGATTGCATTGAAAAATTGGTCTTTTACCCCAAATTGTGGTTGTAAAGGTTGCTGGGAGGAAGAAGGGGGTGTTGGAACAGGATCTGTGCGGGAAGGAGAGAAGATAGGTGGGCAGATGGATGGTGTTGATGTCCCTGCTGTGTCCCAGAGCCACCAGTGACCCCCAGTCTGGAGGAGCTGTGGGGAGGAAGCCCCCGAGGGTGTGCGGAGGGGCTGAGTCCTGGGTTGGGGACCAGGAGGAGGGGAGCAGGGCGCCGTGGAAGGAGCTGTATCGTGGGGTGGATGGAGGCAGCAAGGAGCAAGCCAGCCCTGTGCGGGTGGGGACTGGGCTGCTCCACGTCCCCATCACCCTTGACCACAGGCCCCCTGGTCTCACGGAGGTCCAAGCCCTTGGGCCAGCCCACCCCTAGTCCTTCACCTGCCCTGCGTGTCCTATTGCAGGTGGTTTCACGGGAAGATCACGCGGGAGCAGGCGGAGCGGCTGCTGTACCCACCCGAGACAGGGCTTTTCCTGGTGCGGGAGAGCACCAACTACCCCGGGGACTACACACTGTGCGTCAGCTGCGAGGGGAAGGTGGAGCACTACCGCATCATCTACTCCTCCAGCAAGCTGAGCATCGACGAGGAGGTCTACTTCGAAAACCTCATGCAGCTGGTAGAGGTGAGGTCCCGCCTGCCCAAGGGAGCTGCCACCACTCCTGTCCCCCTCAGCCAGCCTGGGGACTGTAGGTTTGGGGTTGGCAGGGGATGTAGGGGTAAGAGCTTGTGTGGGGCTGCAGGTCTGCAGCCCAAGAGGTGGTGGGACCTTCTCTGTTGGCCCCATGGGTTGGGGCTGCTGGGGACGGACCCAGCGGGTGGGACAGGGGGAGGGGGACGGGGGTGCCTGGATGGGCAGTGCAGGATGCGCAGGGGATGGAGAGACCAGGAAGAGGGACAGAGACCCCCCCAACTCCGACCCTCCACCGGTCCCATCCACGGCCTTGTGCTGCCACCTGGTGGGATCCCAGAGCCCGGCATCGCCTTGGCAGGGACTCCCCCATCCCAGGGTGTCACCCACGCACCACCGCCTGTCCCCTGTGGCCGTGACACCCCTGTGGTGGGTCTGCCTCTCACCTGACTCTCCCCTCCCCCCCCAGCATTACACCACGGATGCCGACGGGCTCTGCACCCGCCTCATCAAACCGAAGGTGATGGAGGGGACAGTGGCAGCGCAGGACGAGTTCTCTCGCAGTGAGTGGCCATGGCCTTTCCCCGGGCTCCTGGGAACCCCCCTAGACCCCCCCCTCACTCTCTTTTTATCCCCTCCACACACACAGGTGGCTGGGCCCTCAACATGAAGGACCTCAAGTTGCTGCAGATCATTGGCAAAGGGGAATTCGGAGGTGAGCCCCGTGTCCCCACCATGGCAGTGGCCCTAAGGGGGGTGGGGGGGCTCCACTGCAGTCCCCCCCCAGGGTGATGCTGGCACCCCAGGAGGCCAGGATGCTTCCCAGCCCCTCCCATGCCTGTCTCTCCTGGCCTGCAGACGTGATGCTGGGGGATTACCGGGGGAACAAAGTTGCCGTGAAGTGCATTAAAAACGATGCCACAGCGCAAGCCTTTCTGGCGGAGGCATCCGTGATGACGTGAGTGTTACCCGGGGGGGGACGACGCAGTGGGAGTGAGGGGGGTGGTCTCCAATGCCCTGTGGGGACTGTGGGAGCCCTCTCTGCTCCCCAAAACCCTGAGCCCTTCTGCGCCGCGCAGGCAGCTCCGACACAGCAACCTGGTGCAGCTCCTGGGGGTGATCGTGGAGGAGAAGAGTGGCCTTTACATCGTCACTGAGTACATGGCCAAGGTGAGACCCTTGCCCCAGGCACCTGCCCTCCCGCTCTGTCCCCATTGCCCCCCACATAGTCCCCCCAGGGTCCCAGGGCTTCACCCTGGCAGACCCAGCTTGTGTCATCCCAGCTTGGGTGGCATCTCCTTGGGGCCACCATGGTGTTTGGAGGTGGCAGTGCCGTTGCGTGTCTCATCACTGGCTCCAAGGGAGGGACGTTGTCCCCGGATCCTGCCCTACAAGGCGGGGAACATCACCCCTGGGGCCTGCCCCACATGGGATGGGGCGGTGGGTGGGGTGCTGACCCTGATGGCACCATCTCAATCCCTCCAGGGCAGCCTAGTAGACTACCTACGGTCACGTGGGCGGTCGGTCCTCGGTGCAGACTGCCTGCTGAAGTTCTCCTTGTAAGTACGGGGGCAAGTCACCAAGGGTTGGCCATGCTCAGAAACCTGACCTGCACCCACCAATGTTTTGGGGTCACCTCACTAACCTTGTCCCACCACCCCAACCAGAGATGTCTGTGAAGCCATGGAGTACCTGGAAGCCAACAACTTTGTCCACCGGGACCTGGCGGCAAGGAACGTCCTGGTCTCGGAGGACAACATCGCCAAGGTCAGCGATTTCGGGCTGACCAAGGAAGCCTCCTCCACGCAGGACACGGGGAAGTTGCCAGTGAAGTGGACAGCGCCAGAAGCACTTAGAGAAAAGGTGGGTGAGCGGAGGGAGGGGGGATCCCCCAGGCTGCAAGGATGTGATGGAGGCTGGAGGAAGGAGACATGTTTTCCCCAAATTTTCCACGTAGAGATGGTGCTTGAGCCCCAGTTCCCACTCTCTGACCCCCAAAACCAGCTGCCCTGAGGGCGGTGAAGATCTGCTCACTCCCATCCCTGCCTGAGCTCGCTCACGGAACATCTCTCCCCCCTTCCAGAAATTCTCCACCAAGTCGGATGTGTGGAGCTTCGGGATCCTCCTCTGGGAAATCTACTCCTTCGGGCGAGTGCCTTATCCGAGAATCGTAAGTGAGGACCACCTACCTTCCCTCTGAGCTGGGTTTTGGGGAGGCTCAGCCCCTGTCTGGGGGGGGATTGAACCCCACACCTCTGCATCCTGGAACCCATCCCCTGTCGTCCCCCCCAGCCCCTGAAGGACGTGGTACCCCGCGTGGAGAAGGGCTATAAGATGGATGCTCCTGATGGTTGTCCCACCGTCGTCTATGAGGTGATGAAGAAGTGCTGGACCTTGGACCCCGGCCACCGGCCATCCTTCCACCAGCTCCGTGAACAGCTAGTGCATATCAAAGACAAGGAGCTCTACCTGTGAGGCCGGGGCCGGGGAGGCTCACCCACCCCGGCAGCCGAAGGGGACCCATGCTGGGGTTTGGGGGGGCACCGGGGTGTGGGCATCCCCCCTGCCCGGCACCGGCACCAGGAGCAGCCGGGAAGGAGCCCTGGGGGTGCTGCCCCCCCTTCCAATTCTCCCAGTCACTTCCAAACTTCCAAATGAGTTTTTTTTTTGTTTTGGTTTGGTTTTTTTTAAGGTTTTGGGGGTTTTTTTGGTCTCCCAGGCTCTTTTTTTTATTATTTTTGGGGTGTTTTGTTTTTCCCCTCAGTTTTGGGGGGGGGTTGTTGTTTTTGGGGGGTTTTTTTGGTTGTTTTTTATTATTTCAAGCAGGGCCCAGGTGAGCACTGGGCATTCTACTAAAGTACGAATCTTATTTTTTAATGTAATTAAAAGAAGAAAAAAAAAGAAAAAAGAGAGAGAGAGAAGAAGGTTAATAAAAGAAGAATAATAATAAAATAAACAAGCCAATGAAATGTACATATGAAAAGGAAGCCCCAGCGACAGAAGTGATGGTTAAAGGGGAGACGATGGACTCGCTGCCCGGTGGGGAGAGCGCGGCCGCGTCCCCTGAGACGCTTTTTTTTGGGTTGTTTTGCTTTAAATTTGTTGCAATGTTTGCATGCTGTCTCCAGAGGCCTTTTTTTCCAGTCCTGTCCAGTGCTTTATTCTCATGTAATGCTACCGACTGTGAGATTAAAACTGTAATAAAAAAAAACCCATTCCATATGGACGCGGCACATCCCGTCTCACCGCCCCTCTGTCTCCGGCTCTGCTCCCATGGGATGCAGCCATAGGAGGGTGCCCTGGGGATCCTGGGATGCTCTGGCAGGTGGGGACAGTCCCCCCTATCCCTGGCCCTTGTCCCCACAAAGCTGGGATGAGATGCCTGGGCATCACTTGGGTCCATCCCCGCCATGAGAACTGGCAAGGTTGTGACAGCGATGACACTGCCAAGTGATGCCAAAGCTCCCCTTTAAGCCGGGCTTTATCTTCCACCCTTGGAGCTGCTTGGACCAGGCAGGGGGAGATCTGGGGATTCATTTTGGGGCTGATCCCTGGGCCTTGTGGACCTTGTTCCCTGTCCTGCTTGTCCCAGCCAAGGGGCTAAAGCCAGGACCTGCTGTGTCCTGACCCCAAAGCAGGTGTCCCCACAGAGTCCCTGCTCTCTTGAAGGCTGTTGGGTGGAGGTGGTGTCTGGCACGCAGGACTCAGCAGGTTTAAAATAGTTCCCTGCATCCAAGGGAGAATTATTCAGCGTTAAATGATGCGCGGGGCATGGGCTTTGCCAGCTGCCTGCTTCAGAAGCCGGAGTCAGGAGCTGTTTTGGGCCAGGACTGGCACCAAGATGACTCTTGGAGGGGGGGTTGGAGGGAAAAACCGGGGAGTGATGGGACAGTGGGGACAGCCCAGTTCTCAGTGGAGCGGCTGGGATGGAGGACAGAGTGGCACAGCCTTGGAGAGGGGAGGTGGCAGTAGCTACAGAAGCCAAGTGCTCTTGACCCCCTTCCCCTGAGAGCCCCCCGATGCCAGAGGCGGGTGATGGGGCTTGATCCACCATAGGGTTTCGTTTCCCCTGGACTAACCCCACCTCCTCTTGTCCGCATCCTCCCCCCCCCACCCCGACTTCTCCTGCAGCCATATAAGCAGCTTTACTTTTCGGGCTTACGAAGATTAAAGTAATTTACAGAAAAAGCCTGCAAGAAACATGGCTTTTGAAACGGTGAGAAATACCCGGCACCTTCATGTGATGGTTGACATCATTGAGCAGGGGGGATGTTTGGTCTGGCCCCTCCTCATGTCCCCTCTGGTCCCCTTGCCCTGGGGTACTGCTGGCCAATGGAGCCCTGCCAGCCATTGAAAAAAAGGGAGAAAACCTGACACAACACTCCTTTAGACCTTTGGTTTTTCTCCAAATGGCACCATGCTGGTGATCTCTGCAGCTGTGCCTGGTCCCATGGGCAGGAGAGGAGGGTTTTTGTTGGGGGGGGGGCAGTGTTAAGGGCTGTACCAACATCCTCAGCATCCTCCGGCGTGTGTTTGGAGGATGCCAAGAGAGGTCAGCTGTGAGAAATCCATGGGGAACAGCTTCCTGCACCCCATGGAAGGTCTCTACCCATTCCTTGCTGGGAAAAGGTGACCTTAACCCAGCCAAGCCCCTCCCGCTGCCAGTGGCTGTGCCTCAGTTTCCCTCAAAGAGGGCTGTTTGCTCCTGTCTCCGTGTCCCCCACTTCGGGCTGCCAACCAGCGATGCATAGCCAAGGACAGCCCGTATGCTACTCGGTGATGCCTCCCCAGGGATTTTGGGGCTGTTTCCGTCAGCTGCGAACACATCGGCAGCCTGTGCAGCAGCATGGGCAGAGGGGACAGGCTGCCGGCTCCTCTATGACACCCAGAGGCTACTGTGGCTCTCGGGTACTGGCTTCACAACATGTCCCCCTCCTTCTCCTCCTCCCGTGGGCGACGAGGAGATGGGCACTGGGCCCAGTCGTGTCAGCTCCCATCCTGCCTCAAGTTTGCAGCGTGAATCATCAGCAGCAGCGGCAGCAGGCAGGCAGCGATTTCTGCTGCCGCCCAACACCAGGGTGCCCATACCCTGGCACAAAGGGACCTTGCCTCTGCCTTTGCCACATGGCATGCATGCCAGGAGGACAGAGACAGGGAGTTTAAAAAGCTCCTGAAAACTCAGCCTCCAGGTTCTGGCAGCCTTCCTGCCTCTCCCTGCAGCACCGCTGGTCAGGGTCCCAGCTTGGACAGGAGGTCAGCATCCCCAGCTGGGCCAGGGTGTCTGCTGGAAGGGACCAGCTGGGCTCGGGGACCGGTGCCGACTTGGTGCGCAGACACCACAGGAGGTGAAACGACAATTTCTGAAGCCACACGTGTTTTGCTTTTCCTTCCCTATCCATCACCTTGCAGGCTCCTCCGCCTGTCCCATTCGCTGAACAGACTCACTGGGGTCACCCCGGCCAGGGCATCGATTCCAGCGCCGTCCCTGGCTCCCTCTGCTCCCTGCCCTGCTGCTCCCTGCAGGTACTCTCTCCCTTCTCCAGTGGGGCTCCTGCCTTTGGCTTTAGCTCTTCCCCATGTCCCAGCTCCTGCCTGCCTTCTCCTACTTCCCCCAAGAGCCTTCCTCTTCTAAACAAATAAAAACTCAGGCTCGCTTCAAAGGGAACCGGAGCCCCCAGCTGTTCCCAGCCCAATTCCAGCTGAGGCAAGCGCTTGCCGCTTTCCTATTTCCCAGGGTTTGCAAAGCATCCATCCCCCAGAGGAGCGGTTGCAACGTGCCGCCAGGTATGCCCCCTTCCCAAACTGCCCACTGCTTAATTCCCTCAGCGCACTGCTTGGGGCAAATTACCTGCTCTAATTATGACCCAACGAAGTTCCTTCTGCTCCAGCCTTGATGCACAGCCTTCTGAAGCCCTGCCAGACCTCGCCAGCATCTGTGCAGTGCCTGCACCACCTCCTCCCCCTCCACCACCGACTTTATCACCAGGACTATTTTTAGCGTGATGTACAAAGCCATTCCCATCACCGGGCAGTGTCGTTCACCTCTCCAGCTCCTGCTCTCTGCCCTTTTTTTTTTTTTTCTCTTTTCCTTCTGAGCACTCCAGGAAATGAAGGCAAGGCTGGAAAGATCCCCCATGGGAGAACTCAGCGCGCGCGTGTGTGTGTGTGTGTGTGTGTGTGGTGTGTGTGCGCGCGTTCCGGCTGGCGTGTGCCTTTGCTCCAGGCATGCTCTCCACCACCGGCAGTGGAGCAGCACGTGGTATCCCCATGTGCCTGTTTACATGCTCTGTGTGTCTGTCCGTCTGTATTTGTGTCACTGCTTGGGTGCAGACTCCCTCATGGGAGCCCCCCACCACCACCACCCACCACCCCAATCACCTCCCTCTTCTTCCTCACCCCCCCAGCAGCATCTCTCCTCCCAGCATGGGTACTGGCCATCCCGAGCTGTGCTGTGACCTGCTCCGCTGTCTGGTTACCCTCCTCTTCTGATAGTGGACCCATGGCATCCCCAAATCCTCCCATCCCGTGGGGCAGAGGCTGTATTCCCCGCCCCCGCACACCCCTCGGGCAGGACCATTCCCATCCCACCCATCCCGAACCCCCAAATCCTCAGCCAGCCACCGTGACAAGACAAAGGGGTTCAGAGGGAAGTGAGGGGACATCTCAGCAGCATCCCCATCCCCAGCTCCCCTTCCCCAGTACCTCTGGGGGTCTCCCAGGGGATGCTCTGCCAGGCCACCCCAGGGCCAGGAGGGGGACGGCCTGCCAGAAGTGACAGATTTATCAGGGTACCTGGCTGTCACATCTTCTGCCACCTAGAAATAAATGGGGAGGGCCCAATCCTTTCCATGGACTCCGCTAAAATTCCCTGGGTAGCGCAGGCTGTGAAGGTCTTCAGGTTTTGGGGATCAGAAGAGGATAATTTGTAGAGCACATGCATGTGTGTGTATGTGCATGTGTGTGTATGTACATGCGTGTGCGCAGCCCTAACAGAGGTTTAAGGGAGAAATAGTACAGCTCAGCCTGTGCTGCCACAAACAGAGTCAGCGACATCCCCGCTGAGGGATGCTCTGGAGGCACCACAGATGCGCGAGAACTCAGGGTGCAATGAAGTGCAAGTTCTTAAAAAAAAATAAAAATTCATCACATGACATGACATATGACATATAGCATATATGATATATAGCTCTCTCTGAGTATAATTAAAGTTTAATATCAAATAAGAACAGTAATAACCCCTCCCTTTGGGATCTCTTCCTCCTTAGGCGATGACACCAGATTTGGGGAATGTAAAGGCTTGGTTCTATAGGAGTGGGAAGGCTTTACATTGAAATGGCCTCCCTAGGTCACGTAAAGGCAGCTTTGATTTCATTTCCATCCAAAGCTGACTGCTGCCTCGCGTTTCATCCTCCTCGGCCAAGACAAACTCCAGACACTTTTAACTTTATTTAATGACATTCAGGTGACATGAAAAGAAGTCATTTTATTTGGTAATTTACAATACCCTTACCCTAAAATTTCTTTATTCCCAATGTTAATGACGCAGCGGCACTTTTACCCCAGCGAGTGTGGGGCAGAAGAGAACACCAGCCCTTTGAAGGGGTGTTATGCTCAAGATTTTACATTTTCCCTTTAACTTTGGCAGCTGAAGCTTGCGGTGGTCCATAACAGCGCCGGCACGCTCTGGCCAGGCTGTCACTCCCCGCCTTAAGGTCCCTCTGTTTTTTTCCCCCCCAACCTCAGCGCTTCAGTGCCTCAGCATTTTCTTAATAACTTTTTAATACATGTCACGGAGAAATATTCACCTTCTTACAGCTAAGTAGTTTACACGGAGAAGCTGATTGCACCAGTGAGGATACAACAACATACTCTCATCGGCTGCTCTATGGAAAAAAAAAAGATGTTTCAGCAGAGATTAATTAGTATTGAGGTTTAATCAGTGGCTGCTCTGTTGCTTTTTTGCTGGTGGAGACCTCAAAGGGAGGGGGCAGGTGTCCCCCACTGTCCCCAAGGCGAGAGCCACCCTGCAGCTCCCTGCCCCAGGGATGCTCAGCTCCTGGGCCTGTTCCAGATGCCATCATCACGGGATGGATGTCACTGTGCCTTGTCCCCGCCCCCCGGCTGTGTGGCAGCGGTGGGCATGGCAGGGCATTCCCTGTCCCCATCCCATTGGAGCATCCCCATCCGCAGGTGGGAAGAGCAGAGGTGACTCCGCTCCTGCGCGCCCAAGGTCCGGGCTGAGCGTGGATGTCCCTGTCTTTGCTGTGCTTGCCCCCATCACAAGATGTGACAATCAGCCGCCAAGTGCAATCGTGACTTCTCCCGGCAGAGAGGCTGCCTGCTTTATTTAGAAATGCCTTCTCATGTCCTCCCCCGTCGCGTCTCCAGCACACACACGTGCCTCTTTCCAGGATTAACTCACCTACTTGGGGTCTTCAAAGGTTTCAACCTTTGTGTTCCCCTGGATTTCAGGCTGATGACAATGAGACCGCTGCCCTTTGGTGGCCTTATTGCTATTGCATTGCAAGGCAAGGTCACAGACCCTTCCCCTCCCTTGTACAATCTACAGGACAACTCCAAGAACCAGCCACTCCAGGAAATCCTTGCCATTTCTGGTCCTGTCCAGGGTTTTCTGGAGCATCCTATGAAACCCTGGTAGAAGGAAGAGCTTCCAGGTCTGGCTTTGGAGTCAGTTCTCCCATTACCTGGAAAGAAGAGCTGAAATGATCCCTCTCACCGTGGCAGACGAAAAAGAACTGCTTGCACCGTATTCAAATCAGGTGTCAATGCTGAGAGAGGATCCTCTTAACTTCCACCGGCTTGTCTGAGGCTGGCTGCTACCGGGGGACATTTCATCTCCCTCCCGTTTAATCCATGGAGATGTGTGATATAGCATAAGCTAATATAATAGGTCATGCAAGGATTTACATCTCATTACTGCAGGTTAGAGTCCTGGGAGGAAGGATGAGTCATTCTTACTTGAATATATTTCAGGGATAAGGAACTGTTCAGCCGCCCGAAGAGAAGCAAATGGGAAATCAACCACCTTGAAGCATCATTCATCAGCCCTCTGCACCCTCTGATTGTCCTCTCTTGTCCACCTCCAGATGGGACACATCTTGGAAAGGACGTGGGCCAAAGAGCCAAAGGGGTGGGAGAGCTGCCAGAAGCAGTGAGACCTCGCTGGAGGTCCTTTCCTTTGCCTTTCGCTCCGTCCCTACAAAACCAGTTGCCCAACCACCCTGGGCTGCAAAAGGCTGCTGAGAACAAGCTCATGGTCCCCCTCCACGGGGCACGTCCTAGTGAGTGAGCATCCCTGCCATGAGCGCTTGAGTCCCAGCCACTGCTGGTAATCGCGTGCTCATTTTCACCTAGCTGCTTTGGCTGAGCATTTCAGCTCATCAAGAGCTGTTTTCTCTTAGTTTCTCAGACAGGGAGGCTACATGGTAGCTGACCCATCTAACCCAGCTGGAAAAAATCGGTCCTGACTTCAAGTCTCTTACTGTTAGTGAATGCTTAAGACAGAAATCCGGATTGAGCAAAGCCCCCGGGACCAGCCACATCAAAAGTCTGCTCTGAACCGACCCAAGGCTCAAACCTGCCCGGCATCGAAGGGCAAAGCAGCTCTGGGACACAAGCAGGGATGCTTTTCCTCCTCTCTGCCTCTCTTTTCATCCAGTCCTTCTCTGACCGACAGCCAGAACGTGGCCATGCTGATGGCGAAGGGAGGTCTGCAGAGCTCCTGGGGCTCTCAGCCTATTTCAAAGCTGGCTGTGAAAGCTCACTCTGGGTTAAAATTAATTTTTCATGGGCTGCCCATGGGAAAACACTTAGGGAATCTGCAGGTCGGCGTGAAAAGTGAAAATCGTTGCTTCAAACTGTTGGTGGGACTCATGAACGGCCAGCTCGGGGTTGGCTCAGGGCGGGCAGCAGCCAGAGGGGCACCTGGGTGGTGGGGAGATGCTGTGGGTGACGCTGAGTTGTGCCAAATGGTGCCTGGGGTGGGTGTCCCTCAGTCTGATGGCTCCGGGGAAAGGCAATTTGCACCTTCAGACGAACCCAGGGGAATGGCTGGCATCATTCAGGGGGCTCTGATCCACCGGGATTCAGCCATAGCCCTGGAGACCCTCCGTGAGGACAAGTCACCTTTGCCACTTCCAAAAGCAGGCTCTGTTCCCTAACAGCAGTGGTCACTGACCAGATTATTATCCAAGAAAAATACATGATTTTTTTAAATTTTCCTTTTAAGACAATTTTTTTCCTGGTACTACCTTGGGCAAGGGGGGGAGGGAGAAGATGGGCCAATTCCCCCTCCCGCTTTCACTTTGCTCTATGGCTTCACAGCTGTTCCATCATTTTAATCTGCGGAGATTGTCTTTAAATTTCAGAAATGAAATGATTTCCCGCAAGCCGGGATTGGGGTTTGGATCCATGCTCGTTTTTCATGATCGGAGAAGAAAAAAGGGAAAAATGCCTGTTAAAGCCAGGCTGGCCATCTGGAAGGGAGGTGCGTTTCTGATGCCATTAATTGCTCACTCCCCAAGGCCCGCTATACGGCTGCAGTCAGAGGAAATAGCAGGAGTGGGAGCGAGGGTAGGATGGGAGCCAGGAGAGCTGGAAGGGACGAGGGATTTACGCAATGAAATCGATGCCTGCTCCGTCCTCGGCCTCCTCATTGAGGTGACCTCATGGCGTGGGTCCCCGGGCTGGATCTGCTACATCAGCAAGGCAGCGCTGGTGGGGAATTAATTATCAGGATTAATTAATAGGATTAATAGGAAAGAGAGGAACAAGCTTTTGGGCGTGCCAGCCCTTAGATCTACAAGCAAACAACAGTTGCGATTCATCTGTGGTACACATGGCTTTTACAGAGTGTTAAATCCCAGCTTTTCCTCCATCCAGACCCAAAGGATGGGGAAGAGAGTGGGGAAAAGAAAATGTTTCCGCTGGTTTAACGCTCCTCGATGGGCTAAACCAGCCAAGCATCATCGCTAGCTGTCCCCAAACAGGAGGAGACGAGGACAGGGTGTCCGAGGGGGGGGTGTCAGGCAGCCCCCACCATGGCTTCATCCACCCCCGGTGCCCTGGGGCCGGTAGTGTTGGGGGGTAGCTGCCGCCGGGACACGCTGCCTGCGGGGCTGGGGGCTCCGGGGGATGAAGTTTAGCCCGGGAGGGGGGTGGGGGGGGGTGGGGGGCGGGGAGGATCGGGGGACCCTCCGTGGCTCCGGAACGGATTGGGACGGCGGCGGCTCCACCTCTCGGCCGGGCGGCGGGGGGCGGCGGGGGGCGGCGGGAGGCGGTGCCACCGCCCGCCGCGCACACACCGGAGCCGTCCGAGCCCCGGTGTTGCAGCACCGGCCGCCCCGCTCCCCTCCGCCCCCCCCGGCTCCCCTCTGCCTCCCCCCGGCTTCCCGGTCAGCCCAGCACCGCCATGGGCAGCGGGGCGGTGCGGCCCCGCTGAGCCCCGGCAACCCGGACACACCGGCATCCCGGGAACTCGGCTCCGCAGCATCCCGGCTCCTCCGTAACCCAGTGCTCCAGCATCCTGGGAACTGAGCTCCGCGGCATCCCAGCTTCTCCATAACCTGGTACTCCGGCATCCCGGGAACTCGGCTCTGTTGCATCCCAGCATCCCGGGAATTTGGTATTCCGGCGCCTCGTGAACTCACTTCCACAGCATCCCACCCCCCGGGAACTTGGTTCTGCTGATCCCAGTTCCTCGATAATCCCGTACTCTAGCTCCCTGGAAACTCATACCCACAGCATCCCGGCTTCCCGGTAACTCCCTACTCCCGGCACCCCAGCACCGAGTACACCTCGGCTCCCCGGCACTCCGGCTTACTCTTAACCCTGTTCCCCGGGTTCCCCTGTAACTCCGCATCCCCACCTTCCCCGCTCCCTGGTACCCCAGGACCTCATCTGCCCATTAACCCCACTTCTCCCAGCACCCCGCCTCCACCGTAACTCCGCTCCCTGACACCCGTGCTCCCCCAGGACCGCGACCATGGCGTTCATGGTGAAGAGCATGGTGGGGGGGCAGCTGAAGAACCTGACGGGTGGTCTGGGCGGTGAGGAGAAGAGCGAGGGCGAGAAGTCTCCGGCCGAGGCGCAGGGCATGACCCGTGAGGAGTACGAGGAATATCAGCGGCAGCTGGTGGAGGAGAAGTGAGTGTGACCAACACTGGGTACCGAGGTGTGTTGGACCCATAGGGTCCCAGTGGGGGACCGGGTTCTCCCTCTCCAGCCCCTCATCCCGTGAACGGGAGGGCTGGGGGGAGATAGCTCTGGGGGTGGCAGGGCCAGGAGGGAGTTTAATGAACCCCCTAATCCCTTAATCCGCTTCCTTGCCTGGGAGATGGGATTGTTTTCTTCTTTCAGGCTGTGCTGTGGGGGGGAGGAAATTGGGGGGAAACCGGGAGTTTGCAGAGGAGAAGGGAGTACCTGCTTTGGGAGGAGGGGGGTTAGAGATGCTCGGACCCAGGGTCTGGGGGTATCAGCTGCTGGTAACTGCCCTATGTGATTCACAGGATGGAAAGGGATGCCCAGTTTGCCCAGCGCAAGGCGGAGAGAGCCACATTCAGGTCCCACTTCCGAGACAAGTACAGGCTCCCCAAGGTACAGCCGTGCCGGGCATGGAGGTGGGGGGCGGGGGGGGCACACTGGGAGCCAAGCCCAGCACAGCCCAGACAAGCCCCCTGCTCTGCAGGGAGGGGAAGGGGGAACTGAACCCCCTTCGTTGGGTGGGTTTTTTGATCTAAGCAGCCCAAGTGTAAATCGGTTCCCTTACAAAAGCATCCTTCCACGCAAATCTTGGCCCCTTCCCATCACCCCTGAGCACTGCAAGCCATCAGCCCCAAACAGCGGGACCCCCAACACACATCCTCTGCCTTGCTACATCCCCCCATCCTCTCTTTTGATCCCTAAATCCAGCTGGACAAGTTAAAGCCGCCTTCACCCTGAAATCCCAGCCCCGTAGCCAGGAGAGGAGCTGGAGTTACACCTTCTTGGCTGGATTAGCCAGCCCCTCTCCCCAGATTATTTGGCAAACATCTCCTAGCTAAACTCCTATTTCGGAATTTCCCCCCGATGAGTGATTCACACTAGAAACAATTTAATCAAGGAGAATTCAGCCATTCTTGGAATTGCTATGAGCTCTTCTCCCCCCAAACCCACCCCTTTATTCAGCAAGAGTCTTTCAGTGGTGAATACTCTAAATTGGAGCCAGGCTAATTTTAGTTCGGAAAGATCAGCTAAGCCAAGTGATATTGTTCAGATTGTTTGATGTTGTTCAGCCAGGCTGGATGCACACCCCACCGCTTCCCACACCCCTTTGATTGCCAGGGAAATAAACAGCTGGAGAATTTATTCCCCCCCTCACTCCCCCGCCAAAAGCAGGAAAAGGCAGAAAAAAGAAGAGATGGGGATTTTTAATTATTTTTTTTGCTCCAGGGGAATTGTTCAGATCTGCCCCCCCAATCCTTTTGCTGTTTTCTCATGCTTGAGATGTCCCTTCTAATCTTTTGACAAGTTTCTTCTGCTCATTACTGATCCCGCTTGGCAGCCGGGCTGCCTTTCGCAGAGTCTCCCCATGGCTCTCCAGCGCAGAGCTGACCCCGATCTCTGGTGGGCACAGTCGTTAAGCATACGTGTAGCTTAATTGGGTGCCGAAACCTCCCCAGCCACTCTGATGCGAGCTGAAAGCCAATTTATACCCATGCTGGTGCGCTTGGGTTGTCATCTCAGCTCTTGCTGTGTCCCTTGGTGTGTGCCTGGGCTCTGCTGAGCTGTGTCCCCTCCAGGTCAGCAGTGATGGAGCTCATGGGCACCATCCTACCCACAGCATGAGGACGGCTGAGAGCCCCAGGGACCAACCCGCATGGGGAGACAGCCCAAAGCCCGTGCAGATACGGCTGTGAATCATAGAATCATAGAACCATAGGGTTGGAAGGGACCTCTGGAGATCATCCAGTCCAACCGCCTGCCAGAGCAGGGTCACCCAGAGCAGGTTGCACAGGAATGCATCCAGGCGGGTTTTGAATGTCTCCAGAGACAGAGACTCCACCACCTCTCTGGGCAGCCTGTGAACCCTGCACATGCCCCCCCCCCCGCCCCGCCCCGCCCTCAATTCGCCCCCCTTCCCACCTGCAGCATCCCCCACTACCTGACCTTCTCTCGTCCCGTTTCAGAACGAAACGGATGACAACCAGATCCAGCTGGTGGGAGGCGACGTGGAGCTGCCCAAAGAGCTGGCCAAGATGATCGAGCAGGACAATGAGGAGGAGGAGGAGAAGAACTCAGTTATCGGCCAGCTCAGCAACATCCAGAACCTGGACCTTGATTCCTTGAAAGACAAAGCTTCAGCCACGCTAGAGGACCTGAAGCAATCGGCTGAGAAATGCGCCGTGATGTGACCTGGCTGGACCCCCCCCACCCCCCGTCAAGGTGACGGTGGGGGCAGAAGGGAGGGGACGCAGCAAAGGGTCTGGCAGTGGCTGTTGCCTGCAGCAGGGACCCCCACTGGTGTTGTCAGCCTTGCCTTGATGTGAGTCGGGTCCTTCTGAGACATGTGAAGCCTCGAGTCCCTGACCCAGATGTCCCTGGTGTGTGGTTTTTCGTTTCATTCTCCGCTCTGAGGTCAGAGCAAAAAGCCAGCATGTGTCCCCCTCCCTGTGTCCCGACGCCTCCTCCTGTGCCCGTGGCAGTGGGTGTCTTTAGTGAGAGCTGAGGCGTGGGGTGGTTTGGAGGGAAGGAAAGCCCCGGGTGACCTTGGTGTGTTATTGAAGCATATCAGCAGAAGGCAAAGGCTTTTCCAGCAGAGCGGCGGCCTTACGCCCTGTCTCTGCCTACATGTTTCCACCGAGCCTCCTAGAAATGACAGGGAGGCTCCAATTTGCTTTGCAAGGATGAGGCGCAATGAGAAATGCCCCCCCTCTCCCGCCTCCCCAGTCCTCCGTACCCATGACGCGAGAAATAACATCCCATCCATGCAAGAAACACCGGCCACTTTGCCCTTGAGGGCCCCTCTTCAAGGAGGTGGCCAGGAAAGGACCTGCTATATGATCCCATCCAGCTCAGGACCAGAGGGATAAAGCCTGAATTAATGCCAGAGAGGAATAAAAACACCCTCCCCGTTGCTCATTCCAACCCACAGCAGCCCTTTCCCGGGGCAGTGGCGGCACGCTCTCCGTCTCCCAGGGTGGGATCCACTCGTGTCTGTGTTCCTTCTAAGAGAAGAACAAAGTGATAAGGGAAAAAATGTCCTCCTCCGTCGTGCTGTAGTTCGTGAGCTGTGTTGCGTGTCTCCCCACCTCCTATGCTGTCCCCGTGCCATGGTACTGTTATAACTGGTGGAATAAATACCAGGAGATGTCTATGCATTTATTTCTCTCCTCAAGCAGTGTTTTCCTGATCCAGACTTTGGGGGGCCCCAAGGGACGAGGGGGGCCAAGTCATCAAGCGCATCCTCTTTACAGGGCAGGGGGGAGCAACCAGGGGAGCTCAAGGGAAAAAATCTCTTGCAGCATCATGAAAGCATCACACTGGGCTGTGGTTGGGGGTTTTCCCATTTTTTTGTACCAAAGGGATGGTACAAACGGCTCTTTGTCAGCAGCTGGCTTTAAAAGCAAACCGAACCCCCAGATTTCATGGATTTTTTTTCATCTATTTTAGTAAAAAGCCTTCCGATCCCTCGCCAGCTCCCCGCTGCAGTCTCATGGGCTTTGCGGGATGCCCGCAGCACTGCTCCCAGCAAGGACACGCTTCTGCGGGGAGCAAACCGGAATAAATCCAGGTGTGATTCCAAGCCAGAGCAGCTCCGGGTGCCTGCCGGCATCCTGGCAGGTGGTGGGCTCCTGACGGGACGCTTCCTGGAAAGAGCTGGCACAGGCTGGGAATTTGCTGCCCCAAATCTCAATGGAGCGGATTAACTGCGATTGGCTTTTGCGGGGGCGTTGGGTCCTCCAGGAAAACACAGGCGAGGGCGTTGGGAAGCTGGTGATGATATTATTATTATTGCTTATTTTATATATATATATTTATTATTATTATTATTATTATTACTACTACTACTACTACTACTGCTGGATCAGGCCATGCCTGGGGCTGAGCAAAGCTCCCTGGCACAGCCAGGGGATTGCTTGCTGCCTCCCCAGCACCCTGAAAATACCATGGTGAGGCCAGGTAACGCTGAAAAACTCTTGATACCCTCCAAAGCCAGCAGTTGTCTCCCCTCTGAGAAGAAACCAGCCACCATTTTGGCTGGCAGGACAGACAGACAGAGGCAGCTCAGCCTCCTGGCTGCAACTCGGCGGGGGGGGTGATGCTCTGCCCATGGGGACCCACAGCATCACAACCCCTCCAGCCCCACGGGAGACCCACCGGTGGCTCTGGGGGCTGTCTGTCCCACGCAGAGCCCTCATCCAGCCCCACGCAGCGCTGGAGGCTGGCGAGAAAGGAGAGGGAAGACTGGCAGAAGCGGCTTTAGCTTTGAAGGGAGATCATACTTGATGAGGATCACCCCAAGTTCATCTAATCCCCCACCAGGAAAGGGATAGCAGAGAGCAGGCACCGACCAAGCCAAGCCCTCCAGGATAGGCTTGGCTTTTAAATCAATAAAACATCAATAAAACCTCCCGCAGATGAGCGGCATCCCCACCAGAGCAGCGTGAAGGAGATGGGGAGATGCAGCCCTTTGGTTCACCCCCACCTGTAACCAGTGTAGACCAGCCTGGACCACCTCCCCCCATCCTTTTTTTATTTTGCCCCCCGCCTCCACTCCCCCAGCTCCACTCCATGCCCACTCCTGGCCCACGTGCTGCCACGCAAAGGCCGCGTGAAGCTCGGCGGGTTTATTTTAGGCAGCACCATGACCCCTAGGCATGTGAAAAAGTGAGCAGCACCCGCTCGGCTCTGCCACACGCTCAGCCTCGGATTCTCCAAGCCCCTGTCACTAGTCCAGTGCCTGTACTGGGGAGTTTGGGATGCGGGGGAGAGGGGGCAGGCATCCCCTTTGCCAGCATTCCCTGCTGCCGGGTCCCCGAACATCCGCGCGGCCGGGCATCCTGGTTGTCTGCACGCCATACAACTGCTCCAGGCATCAACACGGGCATCAACTTAAAGAATTAGTGCACATTAAAGCAGAAAATCTATTTTTTTCTCATCTATGTTATTAACCCCTATGTAATTCCCTAGCCTATAGGTCTGGGTTTGGGGTGGATTCGTCCGAGCAAGCCCTTACTGGGGGCTGAAGCATCTCTGCCAGTAGCCAAGCTTTGAAATAAATACCCCGCGGGCTCCCACTCTCCTGCACCTCATCGTACAGGGGCAGGATCAGGCCTCCTTTCTGCTGGTGGGCGTGGGGTGATGCGAGCGGTTTCCCCCAGTGGCCAAAGCCTTAAATGAGCCATCGTTAAAGCGCCAAAACAAATGAAGGATGGGGAAAATCTCCACTGAGCGCTTCCTTCTCTTCGCAGTCAATTAAACCTCCCTGAGAGCTGCTGCGGGAAAGGGATGGCCCCATCCGGCATCACTGCGCTGCTAGCCCGGGTACTGGGATTAATCCAGATTAAAGAGCCTGGGATGGGGGTCCACACACTGACCCATCTTGCCCCAACCCTCTCTTTAAAAATGTTTGGACTCACACCACTGAGTAACCCACGGGATGGTACAAAGAGGGCGATAATGCCATCTGCCGCCACCCCCCCACCCCACCCCGTCCCTCTCTGGGTGACAATCTGGACTTAAGAACGGCCCTGTGAGTGATAGATGGGGGGGCTGTGTGTCGGAATAGCCTTTTGCAAAGGCTGGGTATCAATGGCTGGACACTGATGGCCGTGACACCAATGGGAGAAGGCAGCCGCAGCCATCCCCACGCTGCCGGGCTTGGGACTGCTCTCTTCATGCCTCCATCCCTTCACCCCAGGCAGTGACACTTTGGATGTCAGTGGTGCAGAAGAGACTTGCATCCCCCCACCCCACCACAAAGCCGGGGCACCCCGAGCTCTGCCACGCCCCTGGGGGAAGCGTCCAGAGTCTCTCCCTGCTTCCCAAGGCTCTGGATCCGGCCATGTCTTCAGCAGAGCGTGAAGGCATATGCAATTATCCGCGCCGGCTGCTGCAGCCAGCCGGTTCAGCCATGGCCCCCAGCTCGGCGCTAGCCACAGGCCAAGGGAGGGCAGGGACTTTGAAAGCTCTTTAAAGCCTCAGGATATAATCTCTGCTCAGAATAATAATAAAAATAAAAGACAGAAATGCCTTCCCACATCCGCCCGGGAAGCTCTCTGGCGGCGAAGGACTAAAAAAAGCACATTATGGGGGAGCTTTTGGGGGGGAAGGCAGCCTTCTCAGGGGGGCACAGCTCAGCCCAGCCCCAAGGGCCCCCCAGGCCCCTCTCTGCCTCCCCCCCCACCGACTTCCCTGCCCAGCCCAGCCATTCCTCACCTGCCATCAAAATCTCATGGGGAAAATGTGATTTTTACGTAACCTTTTGTGTTGTTCTGCCTGATGTTTTACATGCATACACCAGAGGAAAAAAAAAAAAAAAAACCACAACACACCACAACAAAAAAACCCCAAAAGATGCGAAGTGAAAACAAGGTCAAAGCTTTGGCTGCCTCCTGTCCCCAGGGAGGACATGGAGGCAGGAGGAGAGGAAGGGAACCCCCCCGACCTGGCTCCGTTCCTGGGCAGGGGGACAGGGATGAGGGATCCCCAGCCCTCCTCAATGGCTCCAGGCACCCCGGGGCTGGCTCTTGGTCCTGGGCTCAGCTGGAGACCCCTCTTGGGTCTTAAAGCACAAACCCGAGACTGGAATGATTGGAGAAAACAAAACAAGTGTTTATTAAAGACAATAAATTACATTCCCTTGAAATACAGTAGATTGGGAGAAAAGGCCCTTGCTTTGCAGGACAGGCAGACTTCACCACCACCTAAGTGACCTCTGGGGGCTTGGGGCGGGGGCTCCCGGGAGTATAATTTGGATATTGGGGTTGTCAGAGCCCTGAGGGGCAGAGCAGGCTCTGCCTTCGGAGAGGTATCGCTGTTTGCAGCCGTGTGACTGTCCCTGAAGGCGACTGATTCCCGCTCATCTGTTTTACTTGATGGCTACCCCCACGGAGGAGCATGCACAAGCGATTAGTCCCCACTGAGCACCAGTCACACCTCATGACACAAATGACGCATGCAGTTAGTACCTGCCAGACCTCGGTGAAGGCAGGTTTAGGGAGCAAAAGCCTCGATGGTAATGCTCCAGCAGCGGGAGGGCGGGCTGGGAGGGTGCCACTGGGTGCTGGAGGCTGGGCAAGAGGTAGTTGCTGGGTAAGAAAGGCACAGGCACAAGCGTCCCCAACCCCCTCTGCCGTCACCAACAGCCTGGAGCTACCAGCGGGGGTTTTGTGGTTTCCCCCAGAAGAATCGGGGAGGTGGAAGAAACATCCAGCCGGAAAGGCAGGAGACGTATGGGACTGGGAGGTGGGGGGGGGGGGGATATTCTGCCGGAGCCCCGCTGCCAGGATAAAAATACCCAGCCCATCGCAGCCAGCGGAGGGAATTAGAGTGGAATAACCCGCTGGCCCTGGCCAGGGGAGGCTGCAGCAGCAGACGGTCGAGGCAGGGCTGGGAGGGGACTCTGCTTGTTGGGAAATGAGTCAACGCCAGTGCCCAGGGAGAGGGGCAGATGGCCCTGCAGAGCCACCCATGGGACCCTCCGGGGAGGGGATCCCAAGGCTGAGGCTCCCTCCCCCCCAAGGTGGTCAGGATGAAAGCATTGTCCTCCCTCCACTCCACTGACGGCGTCTCTCTGTGGTGAGCAGCATCCCGGACATCACTGCAAGGTACAAGCTGTGCCGGGGCGGGGGGAGGGACAGAGGGCACTCACTGGGCTGCACACAGTGTCACCCAGCCCGGATCACCCCACGCCAGGGAACAGGAGGGTGTGTGGGGTCGGATAACCCATGGGCAAGAATTACCCCCACAGCCCTGGCAGCCGTAGGGATATCCCCCGCCACAGGGATATTCCCCGCTGGAGGAGTGGAACCACAAGGGGGGAGGCTTCCCCAGGCCCCCTTTTTGCCAAACCCCCTCCCAAGGGACAAGAGGGGACAGAGATGGGGACTCACTGCTCCGGATGGGCTCTGCCAGCGCCTCCTTGCCCCTGGACTGTGTCTCCCGCATCTGCCAGGGGAGAGGAATATTTTTCAGCCTGTAAACCCCCTCCCAGCACACACCAGAGCTCCCCCCAAGCAAGCAGACATACCTTCATCTGATCTTTCAGGTATTCGGCTCGGGCCATCAGAGTCTGGATCTGGCGGAGAGAGAGGAAAGTCCTTTCAAAGCCATGCCGAGGGCGGCCATGCCGCCATCCCCCCTGGCTGGCACCCACCTCAGCGTGGAGCAGCTCCCGTCGCCTCCCCACTGGCTCCGCTGCAGAGGGAAGAGGGATGAGCCATCAGCCCCCTAGGGATGCAGGATGTGTCCCCTGCCCCACAGCACCCGCCACAGCCACAACTCACCAGCCAGGAGGAGCAGCAGGTCCCCCAGGCTCTGCTGGTAGAGCTCCAGGGTGTCACCATCATCTTTGCCTTCCTCCTCCTGCAAGAGACACGAGGGACCGGGCTGCAGTCACAGGGGGGACGACGCACCAGCTCCCTCCGCACCTGGGTTTGCTCCTTCCCCTTCCACCTGGGGAGAGGGGACCCCAAAAATCCAACGACTTACCTTGGTCATGGCGGCAGAAGCTATTTCCAGCGCGGCAATGAGCCGAGGCTTGTCCTTGGCCATCTCTGCCAGAGGGGATGCTGAATCAGGGAGCACCCCACCGGGGCACCCAAAACCCCCATGGGGTGCCCCCTTTCTGCTCCCCTAAAACCACGGGGGGGTCCCCGAAAACCTTTAAGGATCTCTCTGGCCGGGTTCCCTTGCTGCAGGAGGTTCTTGCTGCTGGAGGTGACCACCGCCTTCAGCTCCTCCGCTCGGGAGATGTACTGCCCCACCTGGCCACAGCAGGGGGGGTGTGAGGGGAACCCTACCATGGGGGACAGAGGATGGGGGGGATGCTGTCACCCACCTTCACAGGTATTTTTGGCTCACCTTGACCCGGATGGCTTCTTTCCGGCGAGCATCGCTTTCATCTAGGGGGAAGAAGAGTGACTGAAGACTGGGGTGGGTGGCTGCAACTGGTCTCCCCTGGGGTGTTGCCCCCCCAAAATGCACCCAGGACCCATGCAACCCCCCCCATGGGGTGGACTCACAGTGCAGAGCTGGCACAAAATACTCCAGGGCTTTGCAGTAGAGGGAGAGGGCAGTGGGGGCATCCCCCTCCTGGTCCTTCTTCACCGCCTCCACCACCAGGTCAGTCTGGGGAGGCAAAGGGGGGGCTCAGGGCTTGGTCCCCCCAGATCCCTGGAGATCAGCACCCCAGCACCCTCCTCACCGCCTTGCAGAGGCTCTCGGGGCCAGGGACATGCTCCATATCCACAAAAGGGTGAGCAAAGAAGCGCTCGAAGGAGATGCGTTTCAATGGATCCCTCTCCAAGAGTTGTCCTAAGAGATCCCGGCATTCCAGGGAGAGGGGGGGCTGGCTGGGAAGCTGGGGAGGGAAGGGGGGGGGGGGGGGGGGGGTGAGACCACTGGCCCCCACTGGAGAGATTCCCCCCGGCTCCATCCCATCCCATCTCATATTACCTCGACAGCCCGGTCGCTGTGGATCTTCTCCTCCAGCTCGGCGAAGGAGCGGGAGGCAAAGGGTGGCCTCCCAAAAAGTGCTTCTAAAGGGGGAGGGGGAGAGGAGACAAGGAGCGGTGGGGGGCAGTGGAGAGGGGGAAACCGGCCCCGAGCCAAGCCCCAAGGTGGAGGGGGAATAAAAGCCAAAGCCCACCATAAAGGATGACGCCCACCGACCACAGGTCCACCCGGGCATCATACTGCTGGCGGCACACCATCTCAGGGGCCATGTAGAGCGGAGAGCCCCGCAGGACATGCTTCTCGTCCCAGGGCGACATGTGCTGTGCAAAGCCAAAATCTGCAGGAGAAGGGGTGAGGGGAGAACTCATTGTGGTGGGAGGGAGAAGGAACGGCCACCCCCAGCCCCCCCCGGGGACCTGCCCTCACCTGCCAGCTTCAGTTGGGGGTTCTCCGGGGCACTCAGGAGGATGTTCTGTGGCTTGAGGTCCAGGTGGGAGATGTTGTGGTCGTGGAGGAACTTCAGGGCACAAGCTGAGCACGTGGCAACCTCAGTGCCAAGAGTCCTGGCCCCCAAAATCCCCAGGGAGGGTGCCCAACGGAGCTGGGCAAGGCCCCCTTACCAAGCTGCTGCAGGAAGATGCGTGTCACCTTCTCGGGAAGGATCCTGCGCATCCGGATGAAGCGGGAGAGGTCACCCCCAGCACAGAACTCCATTATCAGGTAGATGTGGTCACTGTCCCACTGCAAGAGGACCCCGTCACACCACCGCGGCCGGTCCCACTGCATATCCCACCCATGCAGGGTCCACCTGGACTGGTTTGCCTGGTTGCTGGCACCTAGCCCCATGGATACACCCTCGGGGAGCCAGAATGGACCCCAGGACCTGAGCCAGACGAATGCTGGCTCAGTGTCCCCTCTGAGAAGCCCCCAGCCCCACCTGGAAGTCCTTGAGCTCCACGATGTGCGGGTGGCGGATGGTCTTCAGGATCTCAATCTCGGTCAGCAAGTTCTCCACCGACACCCGGTTGAGGCTCCTCTTGCTCACACACTTGATGGCCACCACCTCGCGTGTGTCCCTCTGCCAAAGGGGAGGCAGCACAGGAGACTCCCCCACACCCAAACAGCCACCCTGGGGGCCCTTCCCCAGCCTGCCAGGGGGGTCCCGGGTGGGGAGAGGGGGAAGGAGCCCCTGGGGAGGGGGTGATGGAGGACAAAACCCAGGCTGGAGGCAGCAGGTGCCATACAGGGGTTATAGGGATGGCTACAGCCACCCTGGGGGTCCTTCCCCAGCCTGCCAGGGGG
The DNA here is from genome assembly GCA_008658365.1 of Alca torda. NCBI lineage: Eukaryota > Metazoa > Chordata > Aves > Charadriiformes > Alcidae > Alca > Alca torda. The sequence goes on along the minus strand of CM018083.1, from coordinate 19,748,909 downwards.
GTCCCGGGTGGGGAGAGGGGGAAGGAGCCCCTGGGGAGGGGGTGATGGAGGACAAAACCCAGGCTGGAGGCAGCAGGTGCCATACAGGGGTTATAGGGATGGCTACAGCCACGCTGGGGGTCCTTCCCCAGCCTGCCAGGGGGGTCCCGGGTGGGGAGAGGGGGAAGGAGCCCCTGGGGAGGGGGTGATGGAGGACAAAACCCAGGCTGGGGCCAGCAGGTCCCATAGAGGGGCTATAGGGATGGTGGACAATGAAAAGGTGGGGAGGGGGACAGGAGGTTTGGGGGGGGCTAGAGGGGGACATCCCGCAGCGGGCCCGGCCTTACCTTCCTGTAGGCCTTGTAGACGGTGGCGTAGGTACCGGCGCCGAGGCGCTCGGTGAGGATGAAGCCGTCCAGGCGCGGCGGGGCCCAGCCGGCCCCAGCCATGCCCGTCCCGGCCCCGGCCCCGCTTCCGCCTTCCCGGGGCGCTGCGGCCTTGGCCACACCCCCCAGCCCCCGTGGCCGCGCCCAAATGCCGTCCCTGACCACGCCCCCAGGGCCCGGCGGCCACGCCCCGCATGGCCACGCGCCCCGCAGGAAGGAGGGGGAATTTTCTTTTGAGCACATATACGTTTTATTATTAATTAATTTTTTTGTTTTTCTTAACATGAAAAGATCAGACGTCGGGGGGAAAAAAAATACAGTAGGAAGGGGATATAAAAACATGTCCATCCCCCGCCCCCCCTCAAGCATAGGGAAGGATGGGGGCACAAAATGTGACTCCCCCGCCCAGTGTAGAGGGGACAGAAAGGGATAGGGAAAAGTCAAGTCTGCAATTAAACCCCCTCCAACATGGATACCGAACACCACTGGAGTTGTGGAGGGAAACACGGACTGTCCCCATCACACCTCAGCACAACCCTCCAAGTCCCATCTCAGGGGTCACCATCTGAAGCTACACACCCACCAAACCCCTTCTTTCCCAGCTGAAAATAAAACAAGGTAACAATAATAGGTGGGAGGAGGAAGGCAGGGACTTGTCATCCCTGGAGAAAAACCAAGAAAAAATAAATCCAACCAAACTCGCTTCTCTCCCCGCCCCTGTCCTGGCTTAAGGCGACACTGAAGACTCAGCCTCCAGTGATCCCTTCTCCCTTGCTCTGTGCCCAGGGCCGTGGGCACTGGCAAAGGGCACAGCAGCCCCCATGGCCATCTTCCACAAGATCCTCATGGAAGCAGAGGGGGGAATCTGTGGGGGGTGGAGGGGGGGGGGTGACAAGGAGAAAGATGTTTCCCCTCCTCTCTAACCTCCCCTGCTCCCAGGTTTTCCTTCGTGCCACGTTGCCGTGAAGCCAAGGCAGTTAAGAGGTCAAAATGCAGCATTTGTAACAGACCAAAAGTACAGTTTCTGCTCTTAAAATTAACAACGTAAACTACATGCAAGTTACAAAACCACCCCAAACCAGCAGGTAATCAAATTATTCATAGCAAAGGCTGATAGTGTGTGTGTGTGTGGAGTGGGGGGGGGGGGGGCGAAGAGAGAGTGTGTAGAACTGAAAACCTGCTTCCCCTTGCCTTCCTGCTACAGCCAGGGTGAGGGAAGGAAGAGAGACAAACACTCGGTATGTCCTGGACAGAGAAATATATTTGCTTCAGAGAATGTCCCCCCATCTCCCCACACCCTAAAATAAGACAAGGAAAATGAATCGTTATAAACATCATAAAGGCCAGATGAAGCTAAAAAAAACAGACCTCTTCTCATCTGGAGTCGGCATCACAGAGCTAACATGGTACCCCCAAAAAAGTGCATCTTTAGAAAAAAAACAAAAAACAAAACAAACAAACGAAGGTTGGGGTGCTGATGGCAGAGGAAGTGAAGGGGAGGCAGGCGAGGAAGGGCTAGTTTCCTCGGAAAGCACTCTGTGCTGCGGAGGAGGCTGCCCCAGCAGCTGCAGTCTGGAAGTTCCTGTTGGTGAGGATGCCTTGGGAAAACTCTTCCTGCGCCCTTTGGAAGCTGGCTCCTGTGCGTCGATACAGAGAATGCACCTGGGAAACAGGAGAGAGAAGAAAAGAAATAATAAATATCAGTATAAAGTCGTGGGCTTGCTGCACACACCTTGCTTGCCAGTTTGCTTTTTCCTCGGTCCTGTTGCTAACCAGCTCTCTTGGCAGCTAGAGAGGATGGGTTGGAGCCACCGGCTCCATCTCATCCAGATTTCAGGAGACCCTCATTTGTTGTAAAATGTGGAGCTCTCAGCAAAGCAGCGGGTATCAGACCAAAAACTGTCCCCCACACTGTGATGGTATGGACACTTAGCCCATGCATCTACAGATACTTGCAGGGCAGGACCTGGAGGTGCCTGCAACTACAAGCATCAGGTATTTCCTTCAAGATACAGTTTAGGAGAAACTGAGGAGGAAGCAATAGAAACAGGACCAGTTCAGTCCATCCTTGCCTTCCTCAAAGCTACATCTGTACTGTTAATTGCAGAACTGCAATCCTCACGCAGTCAATCAGAAGGACTTGTGTTTGACAGCCAGTGGGAAGGCACTTGTTTGGATCCCATCAGGGTTTGAAGAGTCCCACAACCTTGCGGTAGCATTGATTAGGAAACCCCGGACACCCCAACAAAACAACCACCTTCTCTGCTCAGCCAGCTCTGGACAGACTCAAGCTAAAGGGAGGTGCAAGAAATTGGACGTCCACATGTGATGAGGGTGACACTTGGGACCTCACCGGCCCTTCTCTGGACAGCAGACAGTGCAGGAAGCCTTTCTACACCCTTCTTTATCCCAATGTGCATTTGAGGCCCTTCACGTGCATGGCTAACGGCATGTCTTACTGAAGCATCTGTGCCTCTTGTTCCCTCCCCAAAGGCAGGTTCCCACCTGCAAGTCCCCTTAGTGTTCAAGTGACTTGGCATCGATGCAGGAAGCACAAGCAAAAATACTTTCATTAAAACTCTTGACCTGACAGTGCCCTGATCATGTCTTCAAAAGCAAGCTAATCCCCACAAACAGATCAGAGGAGGTGGCTACCCCAGGATACCCTCGGAGCAGCCTGACCTGCAGATCCGCAATTCAAGCAGGATCTCGCCTTGCCCCCGAGCCACTCACCTGCTTCAGGAGGAAGAGCGAGAGAACCGCGCACAGGGTGAAGAATCCTGCCACCACCATCATGATAACAGCCACAGCCAGGTTCCCGTGCAGCTCCGACAGCGCTGCGATCCACCCGCTGCAAGAGGGGAGAGCAGGGGGAGATGAGGCACTGATGGTTGCACAAGAGCCTTTGGGGGAAGGTCAGGGTTGGAAGGGACCTCTGGAGATCATCTAGTCCAACCCCCCCTTCCCCCCCAGAGCAGGGTCATCCAGAGCAGGTTGCACAGGAACGCATCCAGGCAGGTTTGGAATATCTCCAGAGCAGGAGACTCTACCACCTCTCTGGGCAGCCTGTGCCAGGGCTCTGGCACCCTCAAAGGAAAGAAGTTTTTCCTCATGTTCAGATGGAATTTCCCATGTTCCAGTTTGTGCCCGTTGCCCCTTGTCCTGTTGCCAGGCACTTTTGGAAAGAGTCTCACCCCATGCTCTTGCCACCCGCCCTTTAGATATTGGTCAGCATTGATGAAATGCTCTCTCAGTGCAAACCCAAACATAACAGCTGTGGAAACAGGGACCCAGAGCTCACTTTGGCACTTGTTTTGGGGATAGAATTTCCTTTATCATTTTTAGAAGCAATCCACCTCCACACAGGAGAATCGTGCTCCCCCCTCCCCCACGTTACAGCCCTGGCCTCTGGACCACCCCGCCTTGGGTGGCAATTGATAACATTGGCATCGTCATAAGTCAATTCATAAATCATCGTCATAAATCAAAGCTCAGCCAAGTAGTGTAAAGACAGGCTGGTACATCTACATGGGAAGAGATCAGCTGGCAGATCCAGAGCCCTGACCTACACGCCACCGTGACAGCTCTGCCTGGCCAGGGAGGTAAGGGTTGGGAGGGGGAGGAAGAGGAAGAAAGGGATGAAGTTAGAGGAAACTGGCAGTTGTTGTTGTTGAAGAAGAGGGGCAGGAGGTATGCAGGGAGTTATCAGTGCTTGGCTGTGGGCAAAAATACCAAGATGCCTCACTCAAAACACCCTCCTGGGAGCTAGAGAAAGGAATCTTTCCAAGGGCTAAACCAAGTCAGCCACGTGCCACCAGGAGAGAGGGAATCAAGTGAGCCAAAACGTCCCATTTGATGTGCTGCAAAACTTCTTGCTCATTACAAGGAAGCGGAAAGGCACACCATGCGCTACAGCCAAAAATAAATGTGCTGTCTGGCTGGAGGAAACACAGCAGAAAGCTCAAGGCACGCTCCCTCCAAAGTCAGACTGAAAACGGAGTGCCCCCTCCCTGTCCCCCATGACTAAGGCACACCAGCTCGCAGGGGAGGGAGCACGAGGACAGCTTTGCCCATGAGCCGTTCTGCGGGCAGTGGGCAAAAATAGACAGCAGTTTCACGGCACTCATCACCTGAAGGATTCCCCTCAGGAGAAAACCACTAGCTGTTAACCTTTTCACTGTTCACAGTAACATGAATCTGATATGCAGCCAACGCAGCAAGGCAAAAAGAAAGCCGGGGCTTTCACTGCAGGGGGCAACTGCTGACCAGAGGCCTGTTTAGAGCCGCTCCAGCAGCCCAGACTCACCCTTCTGCACAATGCCATCAAGAAAGGGTGAGGACAGAACCCTCCCTGCATATTTTTTGAAGCACAGCCTACCAGTAACACACTCAAGAGAAATTCATAGAATGGTTTGGGTTAGAAGGGATCTTAAAGACCACCCAGTGCCACTCCCTGCCCTGAGCAGGGACACCTCCCATCAGTCCAGGTTGCTCCAAGCCCCGTCCAGCCTGGCCTTGAACACCTCCAGGGATGGGGCAGCCATAGCTTCTCTGGGCAACCCGGGCCAGGGGCTCACCACCTTCAGAGTGAAAAATTTCTTCCTGATATCCAACCTAAATCTCCCCTCTTCCAGTTTGAAGCCATTACCCCTCGTCCTATCACTACACACCCTCGTAAAAAGTCCCTCCCCAGCTTTCCTGGAGCCCCTTTAGGGACTGGAAGGGGCTCTAAGGCCTCCCCGGAGCCTTCCCTTCTCCGGGCTGAACCCCCCCAACTCTCTCAGCCTGTCCTCACAGCAGAGGGGCTCCAGCCCTCCCAGCATCTCCGGGGCCTCCTCTGGACCCGCTCCAACAGGTCCACATCCTTCTTGTGCTGAAGACTCCAAATTCAGGAAGAGCGGGGACAGAATCAGGCTGCTAGGAGCAGTTGAGTTAAGCAGAACCCAGACTCCGGGTCAGAGATCCCTCATCCCCATGCTACATCCTCTGTCAGGGAAGGCTCTATTTTAACACAAGGCAGATGCAGTCAGCATTAGAGGCTCAGCATCAAGAAAAGGTACGTATTATATGTATTAAGTGAGGTGGGAGGGAGTAGAGGTGGTGTGGAAGATTTCACACACTCCTTTCAGTGCTGGCCCGCAGCAGAAGCTGAAAACATACAAGCCTTTGCTCTTCTCATCCTAGTCCCAGCAAGGAGAGAGGCAGCCCAGCTGGGACCTGCCAAAGCTGTACCAGGTGAGAGAGGAAAACCACAGGAGAAAGAACAGAGAGCTGTCAGAAACAGACCCCAAAGTTTCTGACAGTCACAGCCCTGGTGAGAAAAAGCATCCACATAGGGCTGCAGCCTGCCAGCCCGTGAAGCCAAGCTTACCTGTCTCCCCAGCCAGGAATGCCAACAGCCTGGATGATGTAGATTGCTATTTGGCAGAAGAAGATGAAAAAGAAGACGAAGAAGCTGAACGAGCTGTCAGACCTGCAGGAGAGATGGCAGGCAGGAGTGTAACCCAGGGACATGATCCCTGCGCAGACTCTTTTCTAAAAGGCTTTGAAGAGTCCCACAGCCTCACGGTAGCATTGATTGGGAAACCCCAGACACCCCAACAAAACAACCACCTTCTCTGCTCAGCCAGCTCTGGACAGACTCAAGCTAAAGGGAGGTGCAAGAAATTGGACGTCCACATGTGATGAGGGTGACACTTGGGACCTCACTGGCCCTTCTCTGGACAGCAGACAGTGCAGGAAGCCTTTCTACACCCTTCTTTATCCCAATGTGCATTTGAGGCCCTTCACGTGCATGGCTAACGGCATGTCTTACTGAAGCATCTGTGCCTCTTGTTCCCTCCCCAAAGGCAGGTTCCCACCTGCAAGTCCCCTTAGTGGAGAAACAATTAGAGGGAAAACAATTTCAGGGAACTCCTTTCTCCAGGGGAAAGCTGCTAAGGGGAGGTGATTTCAGGAGGAACTTACACAGCGACTCAACTTCCAACATGTCCACTGCATATCACAAAGCCACCACTCTGCCTAGTGCAAGGGGGGGGGGGGGGTGAAGGCAGTTTCCTTAATGTACAGTGTGGCCAGGACATTAATATACCAAAAAGTTTCTCAGAAATCAATAAAAAAAAGTAGGACTCTATGATCGGCTAGTCTTGGATTGCAAGGTGAAAGAGACCACCATAATCAAGTTCCATTAGACACTTGTAATATGTTTAGGAACAAGTGGGTTTGATCTATTTAGTGATGCAAAGAGCTGAAAAAATCCTGCAGGCAATATATGATCAGAACAGATAAACCCAAAACTCCTCCCCCTAAAAGCTCTATCCCTGTTACAGAGGGAAATGGTACTTGCCTGAAAGCCTTGTAAATTGGTCGGTACCAACAGAGAAAGGCACAAGGGGTGAATAAAACAAGCCACAGGATCGAGAGACCGAAGTCTACGCCTCTTTGCATATCGACTGTGAACCATGCCAGGCAGGCAAGCAGGTTTAGGAGCAGGGTAATCGAATGCACTGTTCAGGATGGGAGAGAGAGAGAAGAAACATCAGTAGGTTCCTGGAAAACTGGGAAGTCTCTCCAAGCATCCCTAATCTCTCACTGAACACATGGAGCTCTGAAGAAATTAAGGAGACTGGGCCATCTAATTTCCTTCCCTCCCTTGAAAGGAAGATGGAGCTTAACCTAAGAACCTCATCTGATCCTGCTGCTTACAAACAAATCTTAAATCTTTGCAGAGCACCAACTGACAAATAGAGCCAAGACTGTTTTGCACCCGATCTCCGAACTGCGCTATCCGCTGTCCTCCAGAGTCTCAGGGGAGTTGTTAAAGTCTCCATCAAACAACAACCAAAATTCTGTCACAAATGAGCTATTCCCAAAGCATAAACTTAGAGTCCTTTACATTTGCCTTCATGAAAAAAAGGGAGAGAGACATTATTTTACCCTTGCAGAAAACACCTGCAGAATTTACAGAAGGTCAAAAGCTCTGCATTTGACACAGAATCTTCTTAGGAAGAGTTTTTATTGCAGTTCAAGCTATTACTTACGCATCCACAAGTAATAGAGCATCTTGCATATGCGCTGGTAGTCAGCTGGGATGTCTGCAGAAAAATCCTGATAAAAACATGGCTTGATCGGACACTTCTTGGGAAGAGGTGGCCAGTTGTTTTGCCTCGCTGCAGAAAGGAGAAAGGAGTAGTTCTTCACTCGCTCTTCTCTCATTGAAAGACTAACTCACACACCATAATTTGCAAGTAGCCAACATTAAAACCTTGGAAGAGGCTAGGTCTTGGGAAGTAACTAAGTTTGAGTAGGCAGCACAGCAGTGATGTGTTAACTCTGCTGGCAGGTCGGCCTGGTTTGAGGCCTTTCCTCTGTGGGAGGCAGAATTCCCCCGCAGTGGCCAAAGGGCCACCACAACCATCACCACAAGTCCAGGTTCAGCCATTTAAAACCAAGATTAGGGGAAAATATTGTTTTACTGTGGTTAAGAGAGCCTCGAGACTGGAAAAAAATAAGCTTTATTGGTCTCAGTGAAAAGCCTTAACATGGCAGCATCACACAAGAGCTCAGACACGGATACAAAAACTGCTGTTTGGAGATCTTAACGTGGCTAAGTGCAGATGCTGAGAGCACACTCGACGGCAGAGACCCACAAGAGCTGGTCTCCAGCACCTCATCTCTGAGCTTGTTTCCCACCTCGTAAGTTATGAGATGACAGGTCCAGTCCCAAGAGGGTTGCCCCAGCTGTGAAGGACCAGAGAAAAGACACATGGCTTCTAAAAAAAGCTGCATACACTTGGACAGGCTGAGCCTTCATCAAATTCTGACAAACCAAGTGACCCAGACTTCCCTGGGCATCACACACACTGCAGGAAGCAGTACTCACTGTTAATGCTGGCTGCGTTACTCTGCAATTCCCTTTCCTTCTTCTCCAACTCGGCTGCCTTCCTCTCTAATTCCGCCTGCTGCTGAAGAAGCCCAGCCTGTGCTGCCGCAGCCACAGCCTAAAGTAGGGGGAGAAAAATTTAAGTCCTTCCCTAAGCAAGGCAGTGGCAATACCACCACCAAACACACCAGATGCCAAACTGGAACAGAAGCAAAGGCAATTCAGTAGCAAGGATTGAGGACAATTTGAAAGCTGAATACCCATGGCTAACCTTGAAACATTGTGAGGCTTTCTGCCTTACCCGCTGGAGGACAAAAATTCAGAACTCCACCCAGATGTTCCTCTCGTATGCCATGGGAAGACAGGGCTGGAAGAGCCCTCAAGAGGCTATCCAGTCTGTTCCCATCCTTTATGCCCTTCCCCTTCAGCAAAGCTATGCTTTTCCTGCACCTTCTTCTACCTCCCAGTTCACCTCATTGCTCTAAGTGCACTAACAACAGAGCAGTGGGCAGGCCTCCTGAGTTTACCAGGACAATTCCCTTCTCGGCCAGGAGAAAAGGTTCAAATGAAAGGCAAGGCAGATGCCTACCACACCTCTTAAACATCTCTTCTACCTGTCTGCTATTCTGAGAACAAATCCTTTCTCCTAGCAGTCTCGGTTTCTCTGCTCTTTGGATGAGGTTGGCCTGGCTGTCGGGTACTTGCCAGCCAGTCTAAGCAGTGGCTGCAACGTATAGCTAGACTGCATTTATACTCCTGGAACGGAGTGTGTCTGACCAGTCATGAAGACTAAGGTAAAATCATTAGCAGGACACATTTCAGTGTTTGCAGAGGGAAGCCAGAGTAAACAGGATACAACGCAAAGTGAGATCTGCCACCAGAGGGACAGGGAAAAGGTATAAAAAGAATTGCATGTCTCTATTCCCTGTAGAGATCTGCTTCACAAGGCGGGGACAAATGCAAATTTAAAAGATCACCTGCAGCTTCCCACAACAGTCTCAGAGAATCCTGTTCCCCTCCTATTTCCACATGCCTCCAGAGGCCCACAGGAACTCCCTGATGCTCTCCAGCTCTGCGGGAAGGCAGCAGCAACAAGGGGTTGCCATACCTGGGGAGTGGGCTCTACGGACGTCTGCAGAACCGCCGGCTGTGAGTGGCCAGAGAGCTGCGTGGCTGGCGTCGTCCGTGCTGCATTTGTCTGCATATAAATCACAAGCAACAAGGCAAAAAACATTACACATGGCTTCTTTTAGCCAAGAACAGTTCAAATTTTAGCACTACTAAACCAGAAAGCACTACCATGACGCAACTCTGCATTTTCAAAAGTTTATTAATTCCTTAATGAACTGGGGGAGTGGCACCAGAGGATTACAGGTATTAGGCAAAGGAGAAACAAAAAGGGATTTTGATCGTCGTTTAAACCGCAAGTATTGCTTTACCCTGGTTTCCTGTTCTCCTTTTCCCATCTCACACGTGGCAGCAGCCAGGAAATAAGAGTAAAGTTCTTGCAGCAATCCATCAATGGTATCTCCACAGCAGTTCAGCTCCCAACCCAGAGACCAAGTAAATATTTATGTGTCCTGCCACAAAACATCTTCCCCTTCACACTTCATATAGCTTTACTGCGAAGCAGCAGCGAGTTTGAGAGAAGCTGTTCCATGTGGGTGGAGAGCTCCAGCTGGGAGTTTATTAGTGCTCCAGTGTAGGAGCAGTTGCTTGCAGCTCTCCACACACACAAAGAACTACTGCCCATGGGGAAATCAGCTGCCAACACCTCACTCTTTTTTCTTTTAAGTTGCACCTACCAAGGGACCTTCTACACGGCTAAAGCTACCACCAAGATGCCTAGCGCAAAGACACATGGCACGTACCAGCTGGGAGCTCTCAGAAAAGGGGTTGAATTCATCCAAGCCACTTTGGCTAGCATTTGTGAGCTGTGTCACCGAGGGATCCTGAAAGGAGAGAGAGCAAAGACAAATCAGCATGGGACACAGGTCATCGTTACCTTCTATGTTACCCACGCTGCCGGCCTTCCACTCGCCTGTTAAATGGGAACAGGATGGGGTGAAATGCATCCCCTGTCATAGGTGGATGGCCTTGGCTGGCAAGGAATTTAAATAACTGAGATGACAATGATCAGCAAGGCACGATTTGCAGACAGAAGTAATTTCCTGTTCAGACAAAAGGTATATTTGAAGAACTACAACAAACTTTTGGCACAGGAGCCCTTTCTGCAGATTACTACCGCTTACTGACAACAAGTTATTCCTAATTTCCAGGGACTCAAAGTGGGACACAGATTCATCTGCCCATGGTTGGAGAGCAGCTGGACACCCAGGACCACCTCCCAAACCTCACTTGCACCACAAAGCAAGCAAGGATCCACCAAGCACAGCAGACCCTCACAAAATGAGTTTCCAGGTACAGCTGGTCATGGCTGATCGGTGTCAGCTGCCACCCAGGGCATTTGGACCAGCAAGCTAAAATGCCAGCAATCACTCTAAAGAGGCAAAACACCCAGAAAAGTTGTGTCATGCCTCCAGCTCTAATTACTTTTGGAGGTTTTAATTCTGCCAGCATACCAGCTGCATTCACTTGTACTCACAGCATCACTTGTCTCCATCAAATAGTCTGATTGTTTAAAAAAAAAAGACTCTCAGCACCTCTGCTGAAAACACCTTTCTTCCCTCACCTGAGCGCACTTAGCTATTTTTCCTTCTTCTTTCATACACACTACTTTCCATAAAAGATGCCTCTTTAACAGACAGACTTGGATGTCTGGAGTGTCTCTCTCCCCAGTTATTCGAGAAACAAGGTAGTCAGAAATCCTACTGCAAGAACAGCCTGACAACCTAATAGCTGGATGTGGATATAAAAAAAAATAAAAAAGTGGCTTTTTATCCATCCCTCCCCCAGCAACTCATGTCTCAAGATCAGTCATTTTAATTTTGTGGTTAATGGGGTGAGAAGCAATTGAGGCTGCGACAAGGTAAGAGCAAGCAATCAAGGCGTCCAGAGGCTGACCGAGTCTGTGCGCTGCAGAAAAGTCATTTGGCTTGTCTGCAACCCGCTGGAGACATTCCTTGGGGTTTTAGCGCAGCCTTCTGCTGAGCAAGATGCATACAGAACAGTTAATGAGTAACCTCACACATCTCCTCGATAGCAGGCACTCCCTACGCAACAGGTTGCACTAGTTTATGAATCACCCCAGGGCTGAGGGATCTCAGATGATATTTCAGATGCTGTTTGATGACCTTAACTCCCCAGCCAGGCAGGGCTGTAAAAAATAATGGGGAGCACCAGCAGAACCCCCAGGCTGGAAATAAGGGCTGCAAGGATGCGAGGTACAGGTTTTATTTCACTACAAACTCCTCTGGAGGCTTTAGCTTAACCAGTTTTGCAGACACATGGGCTGTCGAGACAAGCTTACAAGCCAGTCAACGCAGGATACCTACTCCCTGCTAGCACGATACCCTTTAATCCAGGCCAGGCAGGGTCCCACCCTGACTAAAGTCCAGCAGAAGATGACTGCACAAGGAAGAGAAACTCCCTTAGCAGTACGGAAAGAGGAAAGCAAAGGCTACATAACCATATGAAGAGCTTGAATGGTCAGGCTGGGAGGGAAGTGCTTGGAAAAAAGGAGAAACACCAGAATATTGAGGAAAACCATGCCATTTTCTCCCTGTTGCTCACCTCCTTTCAAAAACAAAGCACCTGAATTAAGTGGAGGCTCACCAGCAGTGCTATCAAAAGGGCAGGCTGCCAACAGCCTGAGCAGGACCACTGTTTCACTCCTTCCAGCTGCAGAACAACTTGATTTCAAAGGGAGACAACCGCTCATCTTATCACATAGCTTAAAAAAAAAAAAAAAGTTATTTAATTAGGCAATACAGCCAAGGCAAGGCAGCTCAGCTTCACTTGCCTGCTATTGTGCAAGTGTGTTCCAAAATAGATACACAAAGACCAGGGAATTTGCAAGAAAGCTGAAATATGTTTGGACACGTGTGTCTGTGCCCTGGATAGGGCAGGAAGGAAAACAGCAGCTGTGAAACAGAGGGTGATACAAAAGGCACCAGCTTCCGCAAGCCTGGACTACACAGCGTGAAGGATGAGTGAGCACGAGAAACACAGAGGAGATGAATGAGAAGTTGCCCACAAGCTTCACATTTTATAGTTATTTTCTGCAAGCTACAGACTAGAAGAGAGTTGATTCTATTGAAACGAGCAGAGCCCTGACTCCTTATGCTGTGAAATGGGGAAATGTGGACTTAAATCAGACACCGAACCACTTGAAGCCATGTTACCCACTGTTGTTCCTCCAAGGAAGTAATGGCACTCTCCTCTCTGCTCCAGAAGCCCACATGTCTTTGCTTTCGGAGGGTTTAATTGTTAGGATCCCCAGTTAACCTCCAGCAATTCTCAACTTGTTCCCTGCTCCTGAGCTAAGAAAGAGCCTGAGCACCTGAACCTCTCTTACTTCTCCAGCTTGATTTAAGAAGTACATCCAGCCACAAACTTCATGCTCACAAGTCAATCATTAGACTGACCTGCAGAATGCCAGCGAGCAGATCCCCACTCGTTACCCTTTTTACCATCACTCCTACTAGCGGTAGGGATACATGGTGTCGTTTGTCATGACTTCAAATTCCCTGGTGCAGAATAATTCCGTGTTTGGACTAAATTGCACTGACATGAAGATTCAAACTGTTTTCAAACACAGTGTTTAATGCAAATGTGAAGTTGCCCTGTGCCAGATGACAGAGCTGCTAAAAGATTTTGATGTAAGTTTCTGCAAGAAGTTGTATTCTTCCATTTCTTTCTGTTCCTGTAGGTTAAAGAAACAAAACAGGACACCACTCTAGATGAGATCAAGGCGAGAGAACTCAAACAAGAACCACATGGAACTTAACACGATTGCCTAAATGTCACAGTAAATGCCCCAAATGTTACCTGTCCTGCCATCTGCCACCAGAGCAGGACCTCAGAGCACTACCCAGCCTAGAAGATGCACTGAGATTTCTCTCAGTGGATTTTATTATCCATATCTCTAACGGGAATGCAAGTTTCCAGCCCTGTCTGAGGCTTGCATCAAAGTTTTGGAAGTAGTTGCCACTTAGAGCAGGTTACTGAGTAAACGAAAGCAGTTAATCATCTCTTGTTAACCAGTTAGAATAAGTCACAGAAAGATGAGCCAGAGATATTTTTAACGGGACCAAACCAGCTTGTTTTAAACCAAGCTTATTGAGCACCATGAACAAAGTCTCCTCAGAAGGCAAAGATCCCCAGTTATACCAGTATTTGCAGAGTACACAGTGCTATACCAGGATACGCGGAGAGGAAAGACAACCCTGGTGCTCTGCCCAAGAGATATTCATCAGCACAACAAGGCTGGGAAGGCGAAGCCGCTTCTAGTCTTTCAGCAAGATCTCCAGAGGATGTGGAAGGGGATGTCAGCACCTGCCAGAGTCGGGGGGAGAGGGGGCAAGCCATCCCCCCAAGACCAGCACAGCACTAAGCTGGCACGTGGATCCCAACCCCGTCAGGGAATGGGCTCGTTTCATCACATTTACTAGACGGGGGCAGCACCATCCTACATCATGAGATACTATTTTCAAATCAGAGAGACAGGACTTCAAGGCTCCAGGCAGTAGCAGTCGGAGATTCCTCGTGTGCAGCTGCTGATGACTGGGGGAATTTTTCTTTAAAACAAACAAAAAAAAAAGGGACAAAGGGGACAAAAAAGGGACAAAACCTAACACTCCCAAAAGGAGGATATTAAACCTGCCGCAAAGACCAGCTGCAAAGGGCTGTCAGACAACTGCAGGGGCATCCACAGTGCCACATACATTTGGCCTCATTAAAAAGTAAGGCTGACATCAGAGTTACCTGTTGTAAATCGCCTCCAATCTTTTTTTGTTTAAAGAGTGAGTAAAGTGCGAGTACAGCCCTCTTCGGTCAGATACCGGGGCAGCTATAATGCGCATAAAGCAACAGAATATTTACTTCCTCAGTGCCGAGGCAATAAATCCCTTCAGGAACAGTTACTGTACATGTGAGCCACCCTATTTTCCCCTCCATGGAAGGAATGTTACAGGAATACGGTCATCCAAACCCTTCCCGAGGAACACAAGAGATCAGGGAGAGCAAGGATTTTTTTCCTTCCAATTTCACTTTGATTCCTCAAAACATTCAGCCCCATCACCAAGCAGTTTCACTTTGGCCTGGCCATGAAACTAGAGGCCAGGAAGTCATCCCTTCCTGCAGATTCCGTCCCGGCCAAACAGCAGAGGTAAAGCAGCATCCACAGCCACTCACCAATGACAGTCAAAGCCCCGACACTCGTTTTCACACCACCGCCACACGAAGTGGGTCTGAGTGGCTGTTCCCGATCACCTCCTTGCGTAAATGACTCCACGTTCCAGAACACGGAGGTTAATCCCACAGAGAAACCCAGTGAAAGCAGACAAAGTCTCCAAGAACCTCCAAGGCTTTGGCCCCTGAAAACCAAAGCCAAAGGGTGCATTTTGGCTTATACACTGAGTTTTAAGAGCTGACAGTACAGCACGTTAAAAACAGACCCCCAAAAGACTCAGCAGTTAGACCACTGCATGGCACAGCCAAGAGAAGTCTCTCCACTGATTATTTTTTAATAACTCTACAATTTAGACACCCACAACCGTTCGGCATCTCCTGAGGCAGGGGTGGTCTCCTGGTGCTGAACACCCCTCCCCAAAGCCTGGGGAGATGGGGGCGACTGGGGCTTGGAACACAGGACGAGAGGAAACCCCCCTCTTCGAACGGAGGAGGGGAGAAACGAGGGCTTCAAGCAAGCGAGGGCGGGAAGGGATCCCAGTGCCTGTGGGCAGAGCAGGGATGGACGCCAGTTGGGGTCCCTGGGGTGACCCCCGGGGGGCTGAGGAAAGGGAGCCCCCGAGGCAGATAGAGGGGGATAAGCGATGTGGGGGCAGAACAGCCACGGAGGGCTTGGGGGTCTCGGTCCCGCAGCGTGGCCCTAGGGGGACGAAGGAGGGGGGGGGGGGCGGGGGGAGAGGGTGTGCGTGTCCCGGCCCAGCAGCACAACCCGGGGGGGGGGGGGGGGGGGGGGGGCGGGTGTCCCAGCCCGGTCCCAGCACGCCCCCCCCTAATCCCGCCCCCTCGCCCTGACTGGCCACAGCGGTGAGGAGCGGCGCCGCCATTGGCCAGCGACGCTTCACTCAGTGCCACGTCCCGGTGGCGGCGGCGAGCGGGGGGGAAGGCAGGGGCCGCCCGGTCCCCCGCGCCCACCTGGAAGGGGTTGATGTCCACCGGGTCGGCGAACGGGTTGGTGTCGAAGCCCGACATGGGCGCGGTCCCGACTGCTCTGCTCCGCGCTCCCGCCGCTTCTCCACTGCTCCGGCCACTTCCGGGTCAGCCGCCGCGCCTGCGCCGCCACCCACCTGACCTACCCTCCCCACCCACCACGCAGGCGCTTTAAGGGCGGGGCGGGGGCGGGGCCGAGTGACGTCACAACGGCGGCCACGGCCTATAGCGCGCGCGGGGGGGGGAATT
Source organism: Alca torda (assembly GCA_008658365.1). NCBI lineage: Eukaryota > Metazoa > Chordata > Aves > Charadriiformes > Alcidae > Alca > Alca torda. The sequence goes on along the minus strand of CM018083.1, from coordinate 19,733,114 downwards.
AACCCTATAGACGGGGGCGCGCGCTACGCGGGGGGCATCTATAGAGGGACATATGGGGGAGCAGGCTCTGTAGGGGGCGTCCCTTTAGATCCCATAGCCCGTCCCCTATAGAACAGACCCTATAGAATATCCCCTATAGACTATCCCCTATAGAATACCCCTATAGAATACCCCTATAGGTTGCCCCTATAGACCCCGCAGAGGCAGTGGTGGGCGCCGCCGGCCGCGCAGCCTCTCTTCCCGCCCTCCCCTATGGCCGCTATAGGGTGTGCGTAGGGCCCGGCCCCGCCCCGCCCCGCCCAGCCCGGACGGGGGAGGCGGTGCCGCCGCCGCCGGGACTACGGCTCCCGGCCTACCCTGCCCTGCCATGGCGGAGATCCGCGGTGAGCCGGGTCCCGGGGGGCGGCGGGCACCCCCGGGGGGGTGAGCACCCCGGTGGGGATGGGGACCCGTGGGGCGGTGGGTCACCCCCACGGGGGTGGAGAACACTCCCGGCCCGTCCCGGGGCGGTGGGGCAGGGACACCGCGACCTCTGCCCGCAGCCCCCCAGGCCCCCTAATAGCAACCTCCTTCCCGCCTGGGGGAGGGGGTTGGGGGGGCAGAGGGTTATTTATGCCCCCCTCCGCTAATGTCCGGCTCCCCCCTGCAGTGTTCCCCCTCTCCTGCGCCGTGCAGAACTATTCCTGGGGCAAGGTGGGGCTGGAGAGTGAGGTGGCCAAGCTGGTGGCCACCAGCGACCCCCTGGTCCAGATCCAGCCCGACCAGCCCTACGCCGAGGTGAGTGCCCGGCTGGGCGGCCGTCCCTTCCCTGTGACCATCCCATTCCGTGCGGCCATCCCATCCCTGTGGCCATCCCGTTCGATGTGTCTCTCCCATCCCTGGGTCTGACCCATTCCACATGTCCATCCCATCCCCTGCGACCATCCCATCTGTGTGTCCGTCCCATCCATGTGTCCGTCCTGTCTCCCCATCTGTCCCATCCCTGCATCTGTCCCAGTCCTGCGTCCATCCCATCTGGATGCAACTCTCGCCATCCCACATCCCAGGATGCGGCTCCCCTGCCCCTCCCCAGTCCCCTATAGCCCCCAGGGGCTGCGGGGCTGCCCAGGAGGAGGAGAGGAGATGCTCGGAGAAGCCTGGCGTGACTCAGCCCCCGAGGGAGCTGCCTTGGCTGCCTCCATCGCCTCTGGGGCCAAACAGCCTGGAGAAAAGCCCAAGTCATCCCCATGGCTGCCCAGCTGAGGGGGTCTGTCCGTCCATCTGTCTGTCTCCCACAGCTCTGGATGGGCGCCCACCCCCGGGGCGACGCCATCATCCGGGATAACCGCATCCCCCAAAAGACGCTGGGCCAGTGGATTGCTGACAACCCCGCCTGCCTGGGGGCGAAAGTGAATGATGCCTTTCAGGGACGCCTGCCCTTCCTCTTCAAGGTGCTCTCGGTCAACACTGCCCTCTCCATCCAGGCGCACCCCAACAAGGTCGGAAAAACCCTGGGGAAGGCGGGGGGGGCAGCCCTGGCCGAACCTTGGGGGTTTCACCCAGCTCCTCTGCCCCCCGCCTTCTCCAGGAGCTGGCAGCAAAGCTGCATGCCCAGTTCCCTGAGCACTACCCCGATGACAACCACAAGCCCGAAATGGCCATCGCTCTCACCCCCTTTGAGGGCTTGTGCGGCTTTCGGCCAGTGGAGGAGATCGTCTCCTTCCTCCAGAGTAAGAATGGCGAGGGGGGGTGGTGGCAAGGTCGTACCCCGAGGCCACCTTCCTCCCCTACGGTGGGTTCGGGGTCAGGGGACGGTGGTTGTGCCTCCTTGGGGTGCTGGGCTCCCCACCAGGCGGTGGTGGCTGCCAGGGCTGACTTGGGCTGGCCACCCCCGGTAGCCGTCCCCGAGCTGCGGGCGCTGATCGGGGAGGTGGCAGCAGAGCAGCTGGAGCGCAGCGGGAGCGACGACCCCCGGGGCGTCTCAGCCGCCCTCCGCGTCTGCTTCACCCGCCTGATGAAAAGCGAGAAGAAGTTCTTCGTCGACCAGCTGAACATGCTCGTGAAGAGGATCTCCCAGGAAGGTGGGTCTTCTCTGCCCACCACAGCCCCCCAGAATGGTTTTGATGGGGGGAGGGGGGCTGTGTTTAGGGGAGGGGGTCTCCCCCCCCCGGCAAGCTCCCACCTCACTAGTGCTCCTGGTCTCTGCCCATGCAGTGGCAGAAGGGAAGGACACATCGGGGAGCAACGGGGACCTGCTGCTGCGCCTGCACTCCCAGTACCCAGGGGACATCGGCTGCTTCACCATTTATTTCCTCAACCTGGTGAGGCTGGAGCCGGGGGAGGCCATGTTCCTGGGAGCCAACGAGCCCCATGCCTACCTGCAGGGAGGTGAGCATCATGGCAGGCGTTCCTCACCCAGGACCCCACAGGGACTGTCCCCAAGGTGGCGGTGGTCCCCTCCACAAGTTTTGACCTCCCCCCGGCGGGACGTGCGGGAGGGCTGGGATGGGCTGACAGCGCTGCCCTGTCCCTGCAGACTGCGTGGAGTGCATGGCATGCTCAGATAACACAGTGCGGGCCGGGCTCACCCCCAAATTCATCGATGTCCTCACCTTGTGCGAGATGCTCAACTACACGCCAGCACCCAGCAGCTCCAAGATCTTCCCAGCCACGCAGAGCCAGCTTGACCCCAGCATCTACCTCTACGACCCACCTGTGCCAGACTTTGCCATCATGAGGATAGAGGTGAGCGGTGATGCTTTGGGGACACGGATAGGGGGGACACCAGCTTTTCCCCGTCTTCGCTGCGCTCTTGGTAGATCTCAGTATTGACTGGGGCTTTCTTGGCACAGGCTTGCTCACCCTTGGAGCTAGTGGTCCAGTGAGAATGGGGAGATGCTTGGGATGCTTTGGGATGCTTGGGGATGACGGGGAATGCCAGGGATGCTTGCAGATGCTTGGGGACACCGGGGATGCACCGGGGATGCTTTGGGGATGCTTGTGTCATCCCCGGACAGCATTGCAGGCTCCTCTGCCTCCTCTATTCCTTCTGCCTAAAGCTCACTCACCTTCTCCAGCAGCTTCGGGCAGAGGTGGGACAAGGAGGAGATCTTGGAGGTCCTCAGCTAAGCCGAGGTCCCTGGGATTTGGGCAGGCGCAGGGTGGCCTGGGCACAGCAAAGGCTGGAGCAGGGTGGGGATGGGGGTGACCTCCTTCCAGCTCTCCGAAGGGAAGAAGAGCTGGGGGAGACTCAGGCCGCGGTGACCCTTTCCATTGCAGATCCCCGCCTCCATCAAGCTGTACCTCGTCTCTGCCGTGGATTCTGCCAGCATCTTGCTGGTGATCCAAGGGATGGCCGTGGGCACCTCCACGGCCGCGGCCTCCGAAATGACTCTGCGTCGTGGCTCCGTCCTCTTCATCTCCGCCAACGAGAGCATCTCCCTCCACCTCGCCTCACCGGATGGGATGCTGCTCTTCCGAGCCTGCTGCCTCCTCTGAGTGGCACCCGGGACGCTTCCCCCCACCTCCATCACTCCACATTTGAGTAGATAGAAACTGGCCTGGGCAAAGTCATCTCGCTTGGAAGTTTCCCTTCCATCTATTAAACCCTCCCAAAACCAGCCTGCACCCCATGTATAGAAAGAGCAATTCCACGAATCGACTCCTTGGACGTGGCACAGAGGAAGAGCATCTCCACTCATTAGCCACAGAGCATCATCCCCTTTGGGTGCTGCTAACGCCCTACGGCAGCTCCCTTTATTTTGGGTTTTCCCCCCTTTTCCTTCTCACTGAAAAGCAGCAGGGAGGCCTGATGTCTGCACCCCCAGGTCTCAAATGTGTTTGTCCAGCGTCTAGGAGCTGCTGCTCCCCCCTGAGAATGTGATGCCAAGATTTTTCTGCTGCTCCTGCGTGTCTGGTGGGCTCTTCCTGAGCCTGGCTGATGGCCGTAGTCCTCTGAGCCGTGTCACCCCTTCCCCGGCTGTAAAAAAGGGTGTGATGGAGCCGGAGAGCCTCTGGTGCTGTGAATAAAGTGGTGGCTTTGTCCTCGGTGCCAGGGCAGTGTGGTGGAGGCAGCAGGAGGATGGGGAGAAGCCGTGGTTGTTTGCAGGGCTCGGGGACTGGAGAAGGATGCTGAGGGCAGCTCTGGCATCCCCCCCTCGGCAGCATCAACCTGGGCGACATGGCAGCTCCGCAGGGGAAAAAGGACACCCAGGGTAAGACGTGATGAAAATGCAGCAGGGTCAGGGAAGGAGCCCTCCCGAGCGGGGCTGCTGGGGGGAAATGGGGCTCAGCCCCCCCCGCCACAGCACCAACACACCCTCCGAGGAATGAGATCCAGTTTATTGAGTGCTCCCTTCAACAAGGAAAATACCAAAAAAAACCAAACCCAGTTCAGTTCTCTAAACATGAAATATTTAAATAAGGTTTCTTTATAAGAAGCTGATTGTCTTCTATGTAGTAGAGCAGGACCATGATTTAAGGCAGCTTTTAAGGTTCACGACAGGTAGACTCCCCAAATGTGCACCCAGAGCTGTCCCAGGGTGGCGTGGGGGGCTACGCTGCCCCTTGGTCGCATCAAAGCGGCTTTGGGGAGACCTGGAAAAAGCCATTAGCTCCAAACCCCAAACTTAACAGGTCCCTTGAGAGGTGGAAAGTGGGGAGGTCCCAGCCCCAGCGGGAGCTGCTGGTGGATATAACACACACAGATGCTTAAAGCCCAGCAGCCTGCCCCAATCCGCTCCAATGGGTTCCCCCCATGTTCTCCATCGGAGCCGCAGTCTTTGGTTCGGATCAGCCCAGGCACTGGGAGGAGGAAACCCAGCAGCAATTAATTGCAAGCAGCATGAGAGAGGTAAATGAAGCAGCTCTCCCAGGTGACCCACAGCCGGCCTCAGCCTGCCAGGGAGGAGGGGTGACAAAAGCCAAAATAAATAAAAAAGGGGACTGGGGGCTTCCCAGCCCAGTCCCACACCACAGCAGTTCCATCCTACCATCAACCACCTCTTCATCAGGGAGGAATGGGGCTGGGGACATGTCCTAATCCTCGACGTGGTCATTTAAAAGGGGAAAAGAGGAGGTCAGGCAAATCGAAGAGCATTTGCTGCTGCACCTCCCAATTCCTTCCCTTTACACCCTCCTGGAGGTATCCAGACTCTGCCTCTCCTCCCTCCCCAACCAGGCGACAGGTCCCATCCAGGCTACCTAAACGTCACCGTGCCACCTCTCCCTGGTATTGCTGAGCCTAAGGAAAAGTCCTTTGGGGTTGGTGGGTTGGTTGCTGCTGCTCGCCACGGGTGGCACTGCAGCATCGTTCAGCCCTCGTGGCACCATCCCGGTGTGGGACAAGGGATGCCACCAGCCATCCCACGGGACAAAGAAAGTGCTGGCTTTTGACCGGTTCTTGTGCAGCCCTCCCGGTTACTGGATCACGCAGGAGAGATTTTCTCCAAAACAACACGGGCAAGAAGAGGAGGTGACGGGTTTCGGGGGGATGAGATCCAGATCTTCGTCATCAGGGACCTCATCGAGGTGGTACCCGTCCTGCAGCAGCTGCCGGCTCAGGTCCTGGTTCACCTGCTGCAGGAGGAACAAAGGAGGCAGAGATGGTTAAAATTAGTCCCAGTTTAGTTAAAATTTAGGTCCCAGGGCTTGCACAGGGTAGGGCTGTGAGGAGAAAGGGCATCACGTCCCCCCTCCAGTGCATGGGGAGAAGCGGCACAACCAGAGCAGAGGAAAATGAAAGAGCAAAGAGCTTCTGCTGGGCTGCAGCACCCCAACACGCACCCTGTGCACCCCAAAACTCCCCTGCAGGCTGCCAAGGGGGATTTTGTGCCTGGCTTAAGTGTCTCAGGCAGCAGTTTGCAAAGCAGAGCCCTGCGGGATGGCCGCACACGTACACACCCCGGAGGGTGACGCTGCCTTTCAGCCCCTCTGCAGACGCCGTGGGGACCGCGCCGTTGGGGTCAAAGCTCTGGACTTGCCTCAGCGGAGGAGTAGCCCGAGGAACATCTGGATCCCAGCTCCCCATCACTAAGAGAAGAAGGAAATGGTCAGAGCCAGCCAGGAATCGCCCCCTAAAAAAGCCAACTCTGAGCCTGCAACACCCCCCTACCCAAAATTCAGGGGATATTGGCCCAGTCCCCACCTGTCTGAATCCAGGGAGACCAGGTTCTCATCCGCCGTCTGGCTGAGCGCCATGTAGCCCTTCTTAAATTTCACTGACCTGCCAGAAAGCAGAGGATTGAGCCCGGGATGCGCATTTCCACATGGGAACGCAGACCCAGAGTGGCTGGACTGAGGAGACAGGGCAGGAATCCCCATCCTAAATGTCCCCTCCCACCCAAGCGTTGTCCAGGGCCACCATGACCTAAGAATAAACCCCAGCTAAGGCTATCCGACTAAATCCTGAACATAAAACCATCCCCAAAACACAAAGAAGCAGCAGCATGGCCCCTCGTAGAGCATCTCCTAACTTTTGCGGGAAAAGTTAATTCTTTTATTATGTCAGCTGCTTGCTGGCAACAACAAAGCCAGCAGATTAAGCTTCCAGACTCATTTTGCAATCCTCCAGCTTTCCCAGCCTCCCCAAGGAACGTGACAAATCCATCTCAGGGGGTAAAAAGCCAAAAAAAGAAAATGGGATCTGACCTTTTAGCTGCCAGCTTTGGGTGGTGGGGCTCAGGTACCCCCAGCAGCCCCTGCCTTCGCAGCGCTGCCCTCGCCAGCTCCCGCTGCCACTCTGAAAGCCAAGCACAGGGGCAGAGCTCAAAATACCCAAGCGCTCCCCAGGGGTCTTATTTTTTTTTTTGGGGGGGGGGGGGGGGGGGTATTATTTGGGGGCGGGGTATTTTTTGTTGGGGGGTCCTAGGGAGTACATGGGGGTCCTAGGGAGCGCATGGGGGCATTGAAGTGCTTTCCACAGGCAGCGCCTATAGGTTTTTATGGGTTTTTTTAAATGTCTTTATCCCACCGAGGAATAAAAAGGCTTTCAGTCACTCCCACCCCAGGCAAGAGGTGCAGATGTCTCCCCGAATGCCAGCAGAGTCCCTTGGAATGACAGCGAGCATCACTTACGGAGTTTGGTGTGAAGGGAGGGAGGTTTGCTCATGATGTACGGTCCCCTTTTCTCCACCGTGTCTGTTGCCTTGTTCAGCCTCTTGTTTTCAGCCCGAATCAGCAAAAAAAAAAAAAAAAAAAAAAGGGAAATAAGTAAATTTAGTAGCATTTTTCTGTGGGGACGAAGTAAACCAGAGTCATCTCAGAGACCATCTGGCCAGGGAGAGCTGGGAGGGGATGGCTCCTCCTCGCCAGCCCCGTGCTGCTGCCAGAGGAGGAAGAGGAATAAGCAGATCTGTTCACAGATGAAGGGATTATTTGGGAATGGCGACGCTAAATTAAAAGCCCACACAGGGACCGGTGGTTTCTTTGCAAGCCTGCCTCTCTGGAGAAGACACGATGGAGGAGATTTAACTAGCAGGTTGATCAAATAAAATATAAAGATACTTTATTTTAATTTCTCTGTGGGTTTTGAGCCTTTCAAGAATAAACCCACATCATTAAAACAGAAGCAGTGTCATATAATCAGGTCTGAGAGTCAAGGCTTTAAGGAAAAGCCTCCCCCATCCAGGAGAGGTGGCTCTGCTAAATGACAATGGGCAGAAAAAAGTTCCGCAAATATAATAATTAATAAATAAAATAGAGGAAGGGTCAGAAAATGAGCAGAGAGACGGTTGGCACAGGAGGGAGGGGGATTTAGAGGCAGCAGTTAACAAGGCGGGGTGGTGATGGGAGGGCACATCCAGGATTAGCAGAAGTATCTCAGTGGAAATTAGCGGGGCAGAGCCCCCCGGGTGGGAATAGGGCATAGCTCCGGGTGCAGGGAGCGGGGCCCTATACGACCCCACACACATACCCCATACTACCATACGCGCATCCCAGCCCTATACCACCCCCATGCACATACCCCATACTGCCCCCCACACATCCCAGCCCTACACCGCGCCCACGCACATACCCCATACTGCCCCACACAGCCCTCCCAGACCTACACCCCCCATGCATATACCCTATGCTGCCCCACACACATACCCCCAGCCCTATATCACCCCCATACACATACCTTACACTGCCCCATACTGCCCCATGCATGTACCCCAGCCCTATACCCCCCATGCCCATACCCCATACTGCCCCCCACACACCCCAGCGCTATACCACCCCATGCACATACCGCATTACTGCCCCATGCATACAACCCAGCCCTACAGTGCCCCATACCACCCCCATGCACATAGACCATACTGTCCCATGCACGTACCCGAGTCCTACATCCCCCACACACCCGGCCTTATACCACCCCCCCATGCACATACCCTATGCTGCCCCATACTACCCCATGCACATGCTCCATACTGCCCCACGCACAGCCCCTAGCCCTACAACCCCCAGGCGCACACCCCGACCCATACCCCCGCTCCCCGCCGCCCGCCCGTTCTGCTCCCAGCGCCATCGCCGCCACCGCCGCCGCCACCCGTCGCCATGGCCGCCTGTCGCCCCGCCCCCTCCGCGCCGCCAGCCAATACCAGCGCGCGGCGCCAGCGGCGCCCAGCCAATGGGAAGCGAGGCGGTGGCGCGCTCCTCCGCTGCGCATGCGCAGCGCGGCCGACGGGACTGATACGTGGATGGCAGAAGAGCGGGATATCGGGATACCGGCACAGCGGGTGGTCCCGCCCCCTGGGAGCCGCTTCCCTGCCCAAATTTTCTGAAAAATTCCCTTTTGGGAAAAAAAAATAAAAAAAAGTAATGTCCCTTTCCCCCTCTCCCCAGCCCCCCCTTTTTTTTTTTCCCACAAATCCCAGCCTGCACCAGAACCAAGTCCCAGAACAGATTCCTGACCCTGCCAGGCACCTGCCTGCACAGGCACTGGAGGGGGAGTACAGCCGGTGCCAGCAGGAGCCTCCTGCCGGCCTCAGGAGCTTCGTTAAGCCCCGGCCTCGTCCTGGGATAATGATCCCTCCAAGGGCACTTTGCCAAGTCCTTGTTCTCCCCTGCCCCAAAGCGGACCCCAAGGGGGCCATCGTGCCCCTCGGACAGAGCCTCACCTCTCCCTTCCCGCAGCCAGGAAGGATTTACAAGCTCTTACACTTAGACATTTACACTTTGTTTCTTCCTCTTCCCCATAAAAACAAGTAGAAATAATCACACAAGGCCACCGCTACCACATCAGTCAAACCAGTTTTTCCTTTATTAGGTCCAACTTCCCATGGCGTACATTGTGACTCAATAAAGGAAGAAGTTATTTCAAATAAGGTAATATTTTAACATCTGTGTCTCCAGGCGACTGTGTACAATTGGAGAGCATCAGCAAAATGCTCCAGTAATGCACCTGGAACAGAAAAGAATAGAAAAACCATTAAAGCAGCAGCCTGTTAGCTCCACAAAGTTTCCATGGGGTCTAAAACATGTTATTTTCATTGCTTGTTTTTCCCACTCAAAAGCTCAATTTACCCACAACCCAGCTTCCAAATGCAATTACTACATCCCCAACTTTGCATCCCAGGGCAGGGACTCAAAGATCCAGAATTAAACACTATTTGCAGCCTGACACCTGATAGCTCTATCCTGAGCACGCTATTAAGAAAAAGGCTGGAATATGACACTGGCCACCTCCTGAAGGAACCGAGCGAGGAGCCTGCCTTTACGTAATTTCCATGAGGGCTTTTATTTTAGTCGGGGATTATAGCCTGTTAGGTCTTGCCTATACTTAATGACAGATCCTCATTAACCAGAGAAGCTGGTGCTTAGTAACAACACCTTCAGACACTGCAGTTCACGTGAGAGCCTGGTATTTACCATGTAGATCTAAGCCAGTACAGCTGATCTGCACATTCTGTAAGCAAGGGCCCCTCCAAATTAGTGTTTAATTACAGAAAAAGATGATATTTTAAGCGGAAGGTGAAGAACCTTCAGGGTTGTTGGGTGACTGCCATCAGTGGGGCCCATTTTCTAGCATAAACTAGTAATTAGTGTCTCCCAGCTGGCTACACCGTGACAATAAAATGAAAGTTTGTGCATTTCCAGAGGAAATGACACTGCCATTTGCTACAAATGCTTCCCGGGGAGAAGCTGGTGAGGAGCAAAGGTCGCCAGGCCGCCAGAGAAGTGCTGCAATACCCGTTGTCTCGACGACTGCTATCTCGAAATCTCTGGGAGGTCGAGTACGGTGGCCAACCACCCCATCCCGCCTCAATCAACTGCACTCTTCTTTTGTTAAGCCTTCTTTGAAAAGGGTTACTACCTTTTCTTGGAGACCGGTCAGAGTTATTTGGAGAATCACATTACAAGAACTTCACAGATCCACGAGGGCAAGGAAGAGGACTCTGCCTTTGCCAGGAGAGTTTTAGAGGAGCAGAGTCCCATGGCAAGAGCCTCGGAAGCATCGGTGTCCCTTACCAGTAAGATTTATGCTTTATCCAGGCCCAGTTCCTCTGGAGTGGAGATTCCCAGTTCACTCAAAGTTGGTCTAAGCTCCTGGATAACGTAAGGGTAGATTTCCTTGTGAGGTCCTGCCTTGTCCTGAATGAAAAGAAAACAGTGTTATTTCAACAGCAAGCTCCACTGGCCAGTTTTGTGACCAAGCGTTCTCAAAAATGGTCCACGATCTGATCCACCTCATCGGGACAGGACTGGAGAGCACAGCCCAGCTTCATCTGTGCGTCAAATAAACAAGACTGGCATACAGCTCTACTGGAAAGTCCCCTACTCATGGACCATCGTTGCAAAGCACCCCAGAATAACGCTGAACTCCTCTTTTGGGGACCTGCAGATTAGTCGTAACACTTAACACCTTTCCCTAACTTAACATCAGGCTGATGTGACCCATAACGTGTGTGTTGCACCATGACAAACCAAAGGCCAAGCTAAGCTCCTTGAATAAGGGATGCTTTGCAAACCAGCCCAAAGAGTGCTGACACCTTAGGAAACGGAATGAAAATGGTATCTGATCACAGTAAAGTGGAAAAAATAAAAATCAGCTTTTGGGTGGACCCAAGAGAAAATTTAACTTGCTTGGAAATTAGGGGAAAAACATAACCCCCCTGAATAATGTTTAGGCAGGACTCCAGGAAGACCGTAAATCTGCCCCCAAGTTCTGATAAACCGAGTTGTGCCCTACATGGTGGGGGACTAGGAAAAAAAAAAAAAAAGATACAAGGAAAACATATGAAGATTCTTCTATTGGTCTTATGTCTCCAAAACCACTGAAAGAGTTTCAGTTCTAGAGAAGAATGCAGAAATAGCAAACTGAAAAGCAACTGATGGTGGAGTAGAGTTTGAAGCAAGTGGATTTAAGAGCTGGCAGCAAAGACCTCCAAGCCAGCCCTCCTCAGCTGTGGCAAAAAAACCCAAACCCAATTGGAATAGCATAGCTGCTGGCTTCTACAGCTGAAATAGAAGAACTCCCGCCTCCATCCCCTGCCCCCCGCCCCCCCCCCCCCCCCCCCCCCCATTTTAACTCCCTGGTAAAGGAAGGCTGGACTTGGGTTTCAAGGTGCTGGTTTATGTTGTTTTTCAGACCTATGCAGCTTCCTGAGTTACTACTCCCAGCCAGCTCAGTATCGAGTCCTTTAAGAAACCAGTCAGCTGCCTTTGCTTGAGATATTTCTAGTAATGCTTATTAAAAAAAAAGAAAAGAAAAGAAAAGAAAAGAAAAGAAAAGAAAAGAAAAAAATCCTGAAAGATTTTACCACCAGAGTCAGCATCAGGACAGAAAAATATGAAAATAATAATGTTATACTTCATGAAGCTGTGCTGTCGAGTACTCTTACCTCAAAACAGTTATTTCAAGCCATGGAGCATGTGCTTGTAAAGCAGTTATTGATTCTGGCAGCAGGAAATAGCAGTTTCCCTTTGCACCTCTAACAATAAGCCAAGAAAAACTCTTCCACCACAGGGCTCTCAGCAACGCGAACGCAGCAGTTCCACCCCAGGCTGCCACCCCACTCACCTTTACAACTTCTAAGATGCGGACAGCACTGGCAAAGTCATTTAACCGTCTGCATGCCCTCAGAGCTGCATCGATGATTTTTGGTTCCGGAACCAGGTCATAACCCACAAGTGTGTTTATGCCTATGAATATAAGGAAACACCAAGAGGAACTTGGCATCAGCTCATCACGTTATCAAAAGAAACCTTTTGAACCTATCCAAGGGAGCATTATTTTGCTCCACCTTATGAAAGAATTAAGTATTACCAGACCACCAGTCACCATCAGAAGACGATTACAGCTTTCACTGCTATTTTGGGGACACATACACACACACAGCGCCAAGGGTTTTCTTTTGCTCTTCTCCCTTTCTCTGTTGCTCACTACTGCAGATTTTAAGTGGATTTCATGAAATCCCAGTGGGCCATTTTCATCCATGCTCCCAAAAGGAGTCAGTGTCTGTACCATGGCGCATCAGTTACGGACTCATTAAGAAATCCAAATGACTTCATTCCTACAGGTGTAATGAAACCAGAACTCGAGCCGCTGTCTACTTCCTTCCTCTCCTTTCAGAGGGAAGAGCCCAACACCAAGTCATCCAGGTGATGCTGAATGATCCCTCTGGCTGTTATGCAAACGCATTTATAAGCTCTAGTTGGGGTAGTTCAATAGGAGCTGGCAACTCCACAGCAAGTAACAACTGAAGACAACCATACAGTGAGTTATGGCCAAGCTATTAAATCAAAGTCCAAAGAAAAATGTGTGTGGTTATTCATTATGCAACAGATGAGCTCAAATACACCTTTCAAATAGACGAAATGTTTCTCTCCCTCCCATCCAGGTGGTAAAATGCGTACTCTGGGGCACTAAGATTTACTGAGCCTGGACTCCCACCGCCTTGTCCCCCCTACTCTCCCTCAATCTGCAGACCGCAGCTCCTTCCAACCCGCTCGGTTGGTTGGTGAGGTGCCATCGCCTGCTGCGACAGGCGCAGAGCTGAGCAAACAGCAGCACGCCAGCCACTGGCACACACAGAGTGGCCAGGTGACTCAGAACAGATAAAGAAAGGCTCACATAGTGCCTTGCCCCCACTGGCTATTTACATTATTGCTCTCCTACACCAAACTCCCAGTTTTCACTATTTCTGCTCTCCAACAGCAAAGTAAAAATAAGTTGTTATTTCTGGTCATGAAGCAGTTATATTTACTCCACATTACTCCTCCCTTTTCATTCAACATACCTTTCCTGAGCTCCCAGGCATCAATATCTGGCTTGTTGAAATATGTCACCCAGCGAGCATCAAATTCTTCATCTGATTCTTGTGACCCATGAGAGTAGCAGCGGGCAGGCAGTACAGCTGAATGCAAAAAGAAAGGAAGAAGCTTTGAGCAAACAGAAAATAAGTGTATTTAATCCTGGTAAAGAGAAAAAAAAGCCATAAACACTACAGGGAATCCAGATCAGTCCTCAGCCTGGATAAGCACTGGATGAATAAAACTTATTAAATACCTGTTGTTCGTTTTGTGGCAAAGTGCGTATCTTCTGTTTTACATCAGAACTCTAAAGTGTTCCCAGATCCTTTGGTCAGAGCAGGATCAAGAGGGATGGGGGAAATGCAAGAGAAAAACAATTCTGTATAACCAGTCCTTAAGAGAAGTTTTTCTGGGAGCCCTGTTTCCACAAGATAGAGGAACTTTCCCTCTTGAGAGACCTGAGCAAGCCAGAGAAACGTAATATACATGTACTTCATCAACAGCCCCCTGAAGCAGCACAATTGTTCTGTTCCCCACATTCGACCCCTCTCAAAACCACAGGACTTGTCTGCGCAGTGAGTTCAGCTACATGAATCAGTTTTTCAGTGGCATTCCTTCCAGAAATAAAACCCTGTATCCTATCAGTTATATCATTATCCACTTCAGATGAACATGCTGGTTTATTCTGAAGTAACTTCCCACTGTAGACAACTCCTGAAATTGCTCCACAACCAGTTTCATAATCCAGGAAGAGCAGATTTCCCAACCAACAGACTAACTCAACAGCAACAAGCTGCAGGTCTTTGATTCCACCATGAGTTCAGAGCTGACAAGGGCTTGTTTCAAAACCGTTGGAGGGATCTGTGCAAAACGACCTGAGACCAATTATGAAGGCTCTCAAGAGCACAAGGAACCTCTTACAGGATACTGAAGAGTTGAAAGAGAAAACAGAATCACTGCTGTCCCTGTGTCTATCCAAGATAAAACTCCTGGATCTCACATCTGTAATTGCATTAATATTTCGCAATTAATAAAACACAAAAGTGGATTGTTTGCCAACAGGCAAATAAGGTTGACATGATTATAAACTCATTTCTTCCCTCAACACCACTCTAACACAAATTGCTTTGTTGTTGGGCTGTTTTTTAACCCAAAAGGCTGGAAGAGTTTTCCCAAAGGAACTAAAACCTAGGGTACAGACACCTCCACAGCACCAGAGCCGTACTGGGTCCTCCTTGAAAAGCTGAGTGCTCTGCAAGCTGCCTTACCAGCACAACACAGCCTGGCCAGCGGCTGCTCCCTTTCCCTGCTGGTAATTCCACTCCGCTAATACTTGCGGAGAGGTCATACACCAGATATGACCTTGCCAGTCTGAAGCTCCACTTCAGAGAAGGCCCATATGGCTAGTCACTTTTTCTTTCTTAACCTAGCATGAATCACTCACGCTGACCAACCATAAAGTTTTATTTAAAAGCAGGAACCCCCAAACCATGTATCTTGCATTCCGTACGCAAGATAAAAGACTAGGTTGCATTTTTGCATCCTTCCCAGATATATTTTTCTGGTTTGAAGATCGCAGTGAGTAGCATACTGTGAAGCAGCATCCTAATTCTACATAAAATATAACAGAATGAACCACAACAATGTCAAGGTATATCTTTATTCACAATACATGACAGCCTGATCAGAACGCAATCCAGATTTTTAACAAAATGTAAGGTGGTCCAACATTTCAGCTGCAATTCTGGTGTATGCAATGCTTCCCAAGCCACGAAAATATTTTCATTTGTTTTATCTACATAACTAGGTATGGGAAAAGTAAATGACAGGCCAAGCCAGAATTATAACGCTCTTTTGCCATGCTGTAGGGATGCTTCACCTCCCCAGCTCCAAAACTGATCTTTGACCCTGATTTCTCTAATAAATCACATGCACAGCTGAGTTCAGAGCAAGAGCAGTCCCCTGTGCCCAGGCAGGGAGTCAGAGGACACTGCTGAAAAACCCTCAGATATGCATTGTTTGGGGGGAGAATACTGTTTTTCCAAAACATAAAGCAAAGCCTACAGAGAAATAGCAAATCTCAGTTTGAGAAAAGCCTAGATTGAAGTTCTCAAATGCCATCTTTAAGTCAAAAAACTAAAGCTTATCCCCTGAGCACTCAACAAAACCATTCCCTTTAGTCTTAAATAAAGGAATGACTTGGTTGGACTAAAAGGATCCCGAAGACAAATGAAGAAAAACCACAGGAATTTGAACTCTGGATTTCCAGGAGGCATTTTTCAACTGCTGCTCTGTTTCTTTACCACCCTTTGTTTCCCATTCTAACACTGACATCTCTATACTGGACTGAAAGCCTGTACTGGAGAGCGGACCCTGCAAGCCACCCTGGCAACGCAGGAGCCAGATGGGTGCCTCGCGTTTCAGTGGGGTCCATCAAGGTCACTGTCACACACACCATGCCTGTGTGACAGTCGAACCACACCAAGCCACCCCTGGGGAGATTCCCAACTTCTGGGAAGAAGCACAAAGCACGTATGTTTGCAGAGGTGCGTTTTAAGACAACGTAACAAGCTGCGAGAGCCTGAGAAGCTTAAAATCATCTAATAGCACACAAACGCGTGTTAAATCTTCCCCGACTGCTGGAAATTGTCAGATTTCCCTGTTAACGAGCACAGAAGAAAAACGTGCATTAAGAGGAACGTTAGTTCACCAAAAAAGGCCGGACTGGCAAGGAGAAACAAGGGCATTACATGCAGATCATTTTAAAGCATTATAAAACATAAATCTAAACCCAGAGGCTCAGGAGATGAACCGAAGGCATTAGCTTTGCCAAAACACAAGCCCCTGAGGGCAGCAGGGAAGGCGAAGTGGGTCGGGAGGGTAACACAGGGCCTTGGTAAGGCAAGACCTTGG
The DNA here is from genome assembly GCA_008658365.1 of Alca torda. Lineage (NCBI taxonomy): Eukaryota > Metazoa > Chordata > Aves > Charadriiformes > Alcidae > Alca > Alca torda. The sequence continues at coordinate 19,716,986 of CM018083.1, read as the reverse complement.
AGGAGAAGAACATGGGAGGCTGCTTGGTAGGGACTGCGTGGAAAGCCAGGGCTGTGAGCAGCGGGACTCAGCAGGAGTACAAAGGCACTGCGAGGAAAGGATTCTAATGCTTTTTTTTAAAAAATGAAGCAATCCACTCCCCACAGCAACTGTTTGATTCCCCAAGTGCTACAGGAGAGGCACGCGCAGGACCCCAAGCATTTTAAACGTGACCACAGCCAGTTTAATTAGCTATTGAGATGCACAGACACTGCATCATATGTATTTTCACCCTAGCACCCACGCCGCGCTGCCGGTGGCTGCTCCTCTTCCCTTTCCTATTAATTGGGGTATTAATAAGAGCAGGGAAGGCGGGGGGGCAGGAGCCGGAGCTGTGCTGGGGGAAAGGCCCGAGGGGGTGCCCGTCCGCGGAGGTCACCGCCGACCTCCCTCAATGTCACCTTGGCGGCAGGCCGGGGGAAAGCGCCGCCGGCCCCCTCGCTGCAGGCCCCGGGAAGGCGCCCGGCGATCCCCGCGAGGCGGTGGACCGGTAACGACGGGGGGGGCTGGGGTGTGTTACCAGGGACGGCGGCGGCGGCCGGCCCCGGCGGGGGCGGCGCGCACTAGGCCGCAATTGCGGCCTGCCCTCGAGTGATACCGGCGGGTCATTACAAGGACACAGCGCCCTCGGCCGAGCACCGGGGCCGAACCGAACCGGGGGTCGGAAGGCCGGATACAGGGCGGCCTCTCACCTGCGGGGCGGCGGACGGCGGCGGCGCGGAGGCCGGAGACAGCGCAGCGGCGGAGGAGCGCGGCGGTGGTGGCCAGCATGGCGGCGGGGGGGATAGCAGCACCGGGGCGGGGGGGAGGTGGGCGGGCCGCTCAGCTCCGGGCAGCGGATGGGGAGGGAGGGAAGGGACAGCTGCGGCGGAGACAGACGGCGGGACGGTCGCGGGGGGCCAGGCTTAGCGCCTCGGCCGGCGGGCGGGGCGGGCCGCCATTTTGGGGCGGGGCCGGCCGCCATTTTGTGGCGAGGGCGGGGAAGTTGGGGGGTAGGTGTCGGCCTCCCCCGCTGCAGAAAAGGCCAGTAGTGGACGTGCTTTAGCGTTTTATCGTAGCTGCTCGGTCGTCTGCCTGTGGCCCTGTTAACCGGGCATGACCCCAGTGCGGGCTCCCGCGCGTGTTCCCTCATGGCTTCCCACAGGCAAGTAGTGGTAGCTCTTCCCTTTGTACTATCGCTGGTTGGCACCAGCTCTGGCGAGGGAAAACTGCCTGACTTCTTCGCAGTGAGTGAGGGGAACATTGGACCTAGCGTGGTGCTGGCCGCAGCATCCAGCAGCTCTGGGCTGTGGCTCTGGCCCGCTGCCAGCCCTGGCGCCCGTCAGGTCATTGTGTCCTTGTCCCCTTGTCCCCAGACCTCGGAGACTGCCCGCAGGGTGCTGCCCTCAGGAGGGGAGCGCTGACCCACCCACAGAGACACGGCCGGGCCCACAAAATGGCCCCCAGAACTGTTCTTGGTGATATCACTCAGCAGTGCAGCACAAGAGCATCTCAATAATTTTGCTTGCCGTGTCCCCTCAGGACCCTGTGGAACCAGATGTAATCATGCTATTTTAAATGCTTCATATTTTGGGTTACAGGCATTTCTTTAACCATTTTCTCATGCAGGAAAGCCTTGGTCCACAGCCAACAAAGCAAGGAGTGCAAAATCCCCAGGCTCCTCTGGCCTCCAAGATTGGAAATTGCCTGCACATAAAACCAATTAAAAATCATTTTGCACATTAACAAAAATAATAAGGAGAAATGACTGATGTTTTGTGTGTTTTTTGCTCTCCCTCTCCTTGCTGGCAGCCGTGTGAGACAGCAGGGTTGGTGAGGGGCTAGTAGTTCTCAGCTGCGCAGCTGTGAAAGACTTTGGGCTCTGATCTGAGAGCTTACAGAGTTATTTATTAACATGATTTTTAGTACATTTGGTTGCTCCCCTCACATGCAGGGTGGAAGATTGGACCAAAACAGTGTCTGTGCTGGAGAGAGGAGGCTGGGAAGAGCCATCGCTGGGTGGGATGGAGCCCAAAGCTTTCCCAGCCCCAAACCCACAAAAAAATAATTATAAAAAAAACCCACAATTGGAAATTAACATTCAATCTGCAACAGGACAGATAAGCGGGAGGCTCTGGCCTGGAGGAGCAGCTGCCTGCTGAGGGAGATAACAAGATCATTGCCAAACAAAACAGCCCCATGCTTCCTCCTCCTCCTCCTCACTCCCCTCATCCTCATTCCTGCTTTTCCATTCATTTCATTTCCCCACCTGGAAGAAGCAGGGATTTGGCTCCAAAGTGCTTTCCTGCAGCCAGGGCTCTGCAGCCAAGCCCAGGACCCACAAAACCTCCCCGTCCTGTGCCGGGCACCGCATCCAGCCACAACAGCTGCCCGAGCATCCGCACACCATTCCTGGTGTCGCATACTGCCAGGAGTGCTTCTTCCTTCACACTCAACCCGAGGTTTCCTCTCAGTCTCAGGCACTGGATTTTATAAAATAATTAATTTAATTGGAAGGTAGAACAGCAAGGACAGCCTGGGCTGGGTGCCTCCAAAGAGAGGGACCCCCAGCAAAGGAATCCCTGGGAAATTTTACTCTTGTGATCCACACACCCCTGCCCCTCATGCCCCTTTTAGTCCAATGGTGATTTTGGTCTGGTGTCTTCTAAAATCTCATTGGCTTCTTTTTCTGTGGTCCAGGTCTTACCGTGTTGATCTGCAGTTCAGCCCAGGGTTGGAGCCTCTGTATCTTCTGGTTTAACCTTCCTTGTGTGCCTGTGCGCGCTGGCAGAACACAGAGCTGAAGAGTCCCAGACTTGGGGAAAAAAGCTACCAAAACGTCAGCGTGATATCAAACTGCTTTCCCATACTAAAAGACTAAACGCGGCTGCTGGGAAAAATTACTGAGAAAAATAACTATAGTGACCAAAAAGCTTCAGCAAATCTAGCTACTCCTGCTAAGTAAAGCTAAGCAAACAGCATAACTCCACCATATTATAACCCTAAGTAACCTATTTAATTAAAAGTTACTTATTTACGCTAAACAACTAATATCCCTCAACAACGACAACCCTCCCACCGCCCCCGGCTCCCAACACTGGGGCTTCCCCCCCCAGCTCCAGACCCTTCTGACCCTCTGGGAGAGCTGAGACCAGAATATCTGCTGCAGCAAAAGGAAGGAGGAGGAAGGTTGTTGTATTTTGTGTTTTCTTCTGCTGTCCCGCCGACAGCGTGGGGGAGGGAGCGACTCGTCTGCTTGTTTACGTGCTTGATTCAGGATGAATCTCAGTGCCGAGCCTGGCATTAATAAACCCCACAGCTCCTTGCTGTGTGTAATTGCAGCAGGTTTGATAATTGTGTTAATTGGGATAAAAGCGTCTCTCCTGATAGCTGAGAATGTAGTGGTAGGGAGCAACGATGTGCAGCCACCTTCCCTGGTCCATGGGGGTCACTGCAGACATGGGGCTGGTGGTGGCATCACCCCTGGGTGGCCAAATGCAGGGTCAGAGGCTCCCCCCAACACGTCCCCCCCTCTGCTTAGGTCCATAATCCAAAACTGGCAGGTTTAACCCTTTAATCTGGGGACAAGGTCCCCCCCCCAGCAGCAAGCCCCTCATGTACGGGGGTCATCCAGAGTGGTGGCAGCGTGTTGGGGGGAGCCTGCAGCATGTTGGTGACCCCGCAGCAAGCCCAGCACTGCCTTTATCCACAGCAAAGCAGCTAAAAAAACCCCCGGAATTTCTGCAGCATACCATCTACTGCCTATATAGAGGGCTTTTTCCTGCATATGTACCCAGCAGGAGGTGGTGAGGTCAGTGGCGGCCATCCAGCTGGCAGTCGGTGGTCCCCGAGCCCCTGGGCTGTCAGATACCTGTACCTGCAACTTCTTGGTCAGCAGCTCCTCACCGGCAGGTGGCAGGGACCGCTTCACCCCTTGGTGGAGGAGCGGATGTGTCTTCTCCTGCACTGCCGAGCTGCAGCTCCAGCCCGTGCCGGGGCTCTGGGGGCTGGTAGCCCGTCTGGTTGGGGTCCAGGGGGTCTCGGGAGAGGAGGATGCAGATGGAGGGGACGTTCTTGGGACGGTCAGGTTCTGCGCTGAGCCACCGGGCAGCGGGTCCTGGTTCTCCAGACCTCCAGCAAGGTTTTGGTAGCGTACCTTGGTGACCTGGTGAAGACCTCCCAGCTTCCGCTTCATGATCTCCACGCAGGTGATGGTCTTGGTGACCGCTCTGCCACAACCGCTGAAGACGATCTGCCGGCTACCCTTCAGCTCCATCTGGGCCATGGGCGAAGTTCATCAGGTTCCTGATCTGCTGCCCTCCTTCACTTTCATCTCCACCACGTCTCGGGGCAGGTCGGGGAAGGGCAAGGGGCTCTCCTCCTCCGAGGTCCTCACCTTTCGGAAGTTCTCCATCCTGGACTGGGTGATGGGCTTGGCTCCCCCTCCTTCAGCAGCCATCCTTCACCCCTTCTCAATGGATCTGCTGGGGCTCCTAGTCCCCCAGGACCATGGCAGGGCTGGCTCAGCTACCCTCCAGGGCTGAGTTTAACTCTGTCCCCCGGGAACACCAGCCCTTCTCCTCTCCACACCCAGGGCTGTCTGCGGAGGAGCCGGCAGCGGGCTCGGTGGCTGTGCCAGAGGATGTCCCCCGGGGGGGATGGGGCTGCAGGATCACCCTGGGTGCCCCCTGATTGCTCCCAGTGGGGACAACAGCTGGCTCTGTCTCTCGGTGATGCTTGGCTCCTCCGCTCCCACTGCAGCACTTGCTTGTGCTGCTCTTCTCTTCATTCTGGACTTCAGCAGCCCCCAGAGCTGTTCTGTGTAATTAGCAGATCCTCCCCCTCTCCCTCCCCTCCTCCTCCTCCTCCTCCCTCCGCTCAGCCTCCCATCCCAGCACCCAGCTCCTGCCTTCATCCCCGGGGAAGGCAAAGGGGAGGGCAGGGAGCCCGGGTCCCCAACTGGGAGCAGGCAGGGAAGGAGAAGGTGGAAGGCAGAGGGAGAAGCTCTTTCTTGCCTTCGTGATGCTCCCGGAGTCCTGCCCCTTAAAGAGAACCTGGTCCCTTCTCCCGGCGCTTGCTCTGCTCAAGGACACCGAGTGTAAGTGTCAGCAGGGTGTGGGCAGCTGGCCCTCCTGCATCCCTGCCTCCTCTCCCCAGCAGCATCCCCAGAGAGATGAGGAATCGCGGCCACGCTGCACCCAGGGATGGCACGGAGATGCCATCAGCCTGAGCTCAACCCTTATTAGCCATCAGAGAAGTTACTGGGACCCGCAGGCAGTAGAAATCCTGGCAGATGGCATTGCGGCCGTGCCCATCTGCCTGCCGGGTGGCATGCACTGAGCGTACCAGGGCTCTGCTCCCCCCCAATACCCCGCAACTTCAGCCCGGGCTCTGCCTGCAGGAAAACCTCTCTCTCCCCAAGCCCCAAGGAGCAGATGTTGCAGCAGAGCCAGTTTTCACGGGTGATTTCTCTCCTTCCTCCTCCTCCTTCCCTCCCTCTCCCCAGACCCCATCCCTTGCTCATCTCCACATCCCCAACACGGAGCTGCCTGCTGTGGGGTCACCATCATATTTACCGGCAATACACCCAGAGATACTATTACAGGCCAGAAAATCTCCTCTTTCTGCCCCCAATCTCTTCCCCAGGGCAGAGGCGACGTCCCTGCCCCAGGCTGGCCCTCTGCCTGCCCCTCTGCCTGCCCCTGTCAGCTGCCTGTCCCCAGCCTCCCGCCCCGCTGGCAGGGGGATCATTGTACAGTGAAGACGTGCGGAGTATTGACTTGCAGTCAAATCTTATCGGCCTCTGGAGGCCCCTGGATTATTTTCACTCTGAGCAGGGCTTGAAAAACACATAAATAAATCAATCGATCTGGTGCTGGCAGAGGTGAAGGCAGGATGGGGCCATACCCTCCCATCTGGGGCAAACCCCTGCATCCCTGTGGCCCCCAAAGCAGCTTTCTGTGGGTACCATTGCCGTAAATGGGGGGGCAGGTATGGGACACCCCCTGACCTGACCACCAGACTGGGGTCTGGTGGGGTCTGCGGGTGCAGGGAGAAGGATGGTGATGGTGTCTCACCCACATGGGATGGGATGCTCCCCTGAGAGCAGTGCCCTGCTGCGCTGGAAAACCCAAGGGGATGGAGAGCATCTTTTCCTGGTGCAGGTGACACCCCATGAGGCCGCTTTGTGCAGAGGGGGAAACTGAGGCAGGGCAATGCGCACCCCGGTGCTGGATTCAGGCTTTGAGCATCCACCCAGTCCCGCCTGGCGCTCTGTGGTAGCGAGCACGCCTAGTCACTGTGCTTCCACCATGAATCCCTCGCTCCTACCAGACAAAACAAAACCACTTTCTCCCCTTTCCGCTCGATGGCTACATGTGGCATCATCCTTGCAGAAGGCTCTCGGCTCCATCCTCAGGCAGGCAGGGATGGATTAAGCCTCTCGGGGAAAAGACAGCCTTCAAAAGATGCCTAAAACCCTAGGAAAAACAATCACGAGGGCTTTTAGCAACCATTCACCAGAGCATGTATGGTCAAGGGAGATGAGAAGTCCCTCCTAGTGGTTATTCAGGTGTGCAGTCGCTGGTGGTACGGCAGGGTGACTTGGCCACGGAGGGCTGGCAACGTCCTCAGTGCCCAGCCTGCAGTTGGATGAATCCCCGGCGCTGGGTGAACCATCCAGCCCTATTTTCTTGGCCCAGGACCAGCTCCTGCCTCCTGTGGCCCATTTTTCGTGGTGTCGGGGAGCCTTCCTTGCCTAACAGATGCTGGAAGCAGCAGGAGCTTCTCCCCCGCCTCAACCTCAATTGCTGCTTAATAAACTGCTTATTGCAGCCTCCGAAATGGAGGCCGACAAGGTGCAATCATGGCCAAGTCTTTCCATGTCCCTCAAAGGGTGCACACCCCTCAAGGCAAAGGCTGCAGTGAGGAGAGGGGGGCATTAATGACAGGGTCTCACTTTTCATCTGCAGTGCTTAAAATGTTAAATGAAATTCATTATTAGCAACTCCACTGCTAATTACCATCTGAAGCCATTCATTAGCCTGTCAGCTTATTTGTTGGAGGACAGCAGAGTGGATCGGTTATTCCAGGCTAAAGGAATAGCTGAAATGAGCTCAGCCTCGATGAACAGTGGAGTGGGAGAGGGAGGAGAGCAAGGATGGGGGGACAAAGGCACAGACAGTCCCAGCCGTGGGGGACTGGGGAAAAAAAAACACGGGAAAGAAGATGGGGAGTCATTTAAAATGGAGAAGAGACAGATGGTAAAGGCAGTACTGGAGAAAAAATAGGAATAAAGCAATTACAACCCTGCATATTGTCTGGCTGTTCTCCTGAGCATCCACTCTGGTCACACTGGGACCCAGGGACTGATTTTTTTCCTCTCTTTCCCCATTACAGTTTCTCTCTGAGCATCCCGTGTCCCAGTGCCACAGGCTGCCAGCACCCACAGGGCTGGGGGTCCCATCCCAGGGGGGTTCCGCATCCCAGTGGGGACCCTCTTTCCAGGCCCCAACCCCACAGGAGGTGTGAGCTTGGAAGGGCCGTTGGCAAAGGAGCTGAGAGAGGACGGCTGGCAGTGGCAAGGATGGAGAGGGCTGTAGGGGACAGCATGGAGCCAGAGCTGACAGTGGCCCCCAGCCAAGGCTGGGAAAGGCGGGGGGGAAAAACCCCAGAAACACATTCCTAACAGAGAGGAGGGCAGCTGGAGAGGAACAGTAACCCGAGATCCTGTCCTCCACCTGCCCTCTCTATATTTTCTTCATCCAAGGTGGCCCTGCATGGGAGTGGCTTGGAAAGTCGAAGCATCCGATACAGGAAATTCTCAGTGCCACCGTCCATCTCTGCGTCACATCATCCCGGCTCAGGTCTCAGGTGCTCATCACATTGCACCCGCAGCTGGCTGGTACCCAGGCTGACTGCAGCCCCAGGGGGACCAGAGGATGCAACCCCAGGCTCCCAGGGGTGCTGGCTCTGTCTCCAGATGCCAGAGGAACCCAAGGAGCATCCCAGGGTGGTACCAGCTCCCAGAGGATGCAACCGCAGGCTCCCGGGCTGCTGGGGCCATCTTGAGATGCAGAGGAACCCTAGGAGCACCCTAGGGTGGCAGCAGCTCCCGATAACTGAGCCAGCAAAAGAAATTCTTTATCATGAGGAAGAACTTCTTTCCTTTGAGGATGGCAGAGCCCCGGCACAGGCTGCCCAGAGAGGTGGTGAGTCTCTGGCTCTGGAGACATTCAACCCCGCCTGGACACGTTCCTGTGCAACCTGCTCTGGGTGACCTTGCTCTGGCAGGGGGTTGGACTGGATGATCTCCAGAGGTCCCTTCCAACCCTGTGATTCTGTGATCCCTACCATAAACAGAAAACAGCAGAGCTCAAAATAATCCTCATTTTGAGTCGGCAGTCAGTAAAGAAAACAGGAAAGGAAAAAAAACCCAAAACATGCAAAGCTGCAGCACAATAGGAAGGGACATTGGAAGGGCCCTGAGGGCATTAATAAACCCTAATGGTCCTGACCAGCCCCACCTGGGACCCCCACCCACACCCTGCCTGTGGCCCAGGAACTCTAAGCTCAGCCAAGGGTTTTACCCTTAGTCTGAGCTATGTTGTGGCTGGTCCCCGTGGCCACACTGTGTCTGCTCCCTGCAGCTCTGTACCAGTAGATTTGACCAAGCTTAGACCTGACCTTTAGAGGGACATCATGGCTTGGCTCTGAACCTGTCTGCTTGATGTCAACTTGGTAGTTGAGCTGGACTCTTGGTTGAACCTGACCATCCTGCCCTTTTCAGGTAGTGTGGGATGGGCCCTGGGTAGCAAAGCTCTATCCTGGCCATGCGTATCCCCTGGCTCCCCAGATACCCCCCCAGGAGCAAGGGGAGCACATGTTTGTGTGAAGTAAGAGAATATGGTGAGGAGGACTGTAAGCACACTCAAATGACTGCACGTGGAGTGCTGGAAAACACACATATCACACTAATTGTTGTTTAGTCTTACGTGCTCAACAAATCAAACATCTGCACTCAGATAACGTGAGGGACTCAGGGGCAATTTATTGAACGCACCTGAGATTCCTGCCCTGCTGTTGAAGAAGATCAAAGCACAGTGAAAAACCATGCCTGCTTCACCCCTGAAATACAGGTGAGAACAGCAAGCCTGAGCTCTCTGTAACAAGTACTCTCTTGCTCTGTGGTGCCTGTGTCCCCTGCTTGCACACCTCTGCCCAGGTGCTGCTTTGGAGATTCCTCAGTCAATGAGGTATTGAGATTAAATTTGTTCTATGCCTTTCATCCATGGGTTTTGTGGTTGTTCCTGCATCCTGCCTGTGTCAGCTTGCACACATCCATTTGATTTTCTGAATATCTCTTCTTGTAAAGCCTACAGGCAGATGGAAACGTGGTGGTGCTGAGGGCAAGCAGCAGCTCTGCTGTTGGCCATCCCAAAGTCTCAATGAGATGGGAAGGTGCTGGGGGACCTGGGGCAGGCAAAGAAGCAAGTAGGGAGCAAATCCAGATGAGAGAAAGCTCGAGACAAGAAATAAGGGAAGCAAAGCAGTTCCCATGGTCCTAGGCCCAAGGGGGGGATCTAGCAGCAGGTGAAATTGGGACTGAGCTGCCAAGAATCCTCCCTAGGGAGCACGGCTGAGTCGGTGGCCAGCCCCAAATCCTCCGGGTGCTCAGTGCTGGCAAGGATGGCTGCAGGGGTGCGGGCAGAGCCAGCGCAGCACTCCAGGTCTCAGAGCACCCCTGTGAGGTGTCTCATGTGTGAGTGAGAGTGGGGATCCACAACCATGTCCCCTTCTCCTCTTGCTGTTGGTGGTCCTGCCCTTGGTCTCTTGCTGCTGCACATGGGATGGCGCTGGATGTACAGGGGTCCCGCTCTCTGCAGGGCACAGCACTCAGGGTCCAAGACCCAGAAGATGCTTGGAGTGGACAGCTGGGTCTTCAGATATGGGGTCATCTGTGGGATGCTTATTTTCCTGCTCCCCCTTCATTTTACCATCTGTGAAACAGGTGTTCTCCCTGTTTCTGCCACGTTTCCCTTCCTAGCATACCGCAGAGCAATGCTGTTCATCTGCCGGGGTGGTTGGTGACCAGGGCTTGCTGGTGTAAAGAAAGATTTAGTTGCTTCCCTGCCCTGCTCTTCACACCTTCCCGTGATGGGACGTTGTCCTCGCTCACCCTCCGTGCGCAGTAAAGCATGCTGGTGTGCTTCAGGTTGGACCCCAGAAGGGAGGACAATTTAGTTGTCAAATAAAGCCAGTTTCATGACGCTGCACCAACATACAAGCACCGAGGGAGGTCCAGGCAGTCCGCACAGGGCTCTTTGTGATGACACTGAGGACAAGAGACACTGCTTGTGGAGTCCTCCCCGCGTTGCTTGGAGTCCTCAAGCTGACTTGAGTTTATATCCCCTTTCAGAGCTTTTTGTCCCTGTCCCAGCCCACCTGTGAGTCAATCCAGTCCCTTCCCCTGCCCTTTGCCTCCCAACCTGTGTATTGTGGTGAGTGCAATCAGCATAGCCTCTGCCTTCCCCGCAAACCATTAATTACTGCAGGGAGCAGACCACGGTGGGAACCCAGGCAGGGTGATGGGGATGGTGGCTTCAGACCTGCTGGGACAGCAGGAAACTTCCGACTCTCAGAAAAAGTAACGTAGGATTTTTTGCATTATCTGCTGCTGCAGCTCTCTTGTGCTTGAATAAAAGATGAATAAGGTCACTTAAAAAGTAGTAATAGTCCCCGAACCCTGTGTAAATCTGTGAGGACAATGTGACAGCTGTGACACAGAGGTGAGAGCAGGGCAGTATGGGCAGTTGCTGGCCCTGCAGCACCCTGGCATGAAGCACAGCAGGGTGTGGGGTCCCTAAATTTTGTCCTGCTGGTGGGACCTGCAGGCTCCCCACAGCCTCCTGGGCACAGGCGGTCTGCACAAACCCAGACCTACCTGCCTGCCTTCTTGGCCAGGATCTGCCCCATAGAGCCTCTCCCTGCCCTATAGAGGTCTCCTCTGCCCCACAGAGGGTATCCCCTGTCCATAGAGGATCTTCCCTGCCCTATAGAGGGTCTCTCATGGCCCGTAGAGGGTCTCCTTTACCTCCTAGAGGGTCTCTCCTGCCCACATAGAGCATCTCCCTGCCCTATAGAGTGTCTCTCTGGACAATAGAGGGTCTTCCTCCTATCCACATGGAGATTACCATACCCATGCCCAACGTGGGGTTTGCCCTGCCCCAGCTAGGGATTCCTGCACCCCTACCTCATAGACGCCCCTCGACCCATCGTGGCCCCGCCCCCTCCCGCCGGCCCCGCCCCTCCCCGCCGGCGGCAGCAGGACCCTGGACAGCGGCGGCTGCTGCTGCTCTCGCGAGATCTCGGGGCTGCCCCCGATAGTCGGCCCGGCGGCAGCGGCACCCGTAGTCTCGCGAGACCTCGGCCCGCTGCGGCAGGAGGCAGCGCCAGGCGGGCGCGCGGCCACCGCCACCCGCCACGGGACGGGTCACGCCACGCCACGCCACGCCGGTGAGTCCCAGGGCCGTGGGAGAGGGGGAGAATGCTCCCTCCGATGGTGGGCGACAGCCGTTTGCACAGCCCCCCATCCCTCTGCACTCTGCTCCGCGGGGGTGCGCGGCGTGGGGGCGCCCACAAGGCCGCCCGCCCCCGCGTGGGTGCTGTCGCCGGGGACCGAGGCGGGGCAAGGCGCCGTCCTCCCCTAGCCGGACCGCTGAGGGGAGGCCCCTCCCGGCTTGGTGGGCGGGGTGCGATGGAACAGGGGGGGCGATGGGGGGGGGGTGCGTGGGGTACGCGGCCCTTCGCCCGTGGAAACCCACGGGCAGCAACAGCCCACCCGTCCTCACCCACCGGGGCTGGCACCCCCGGCACACGGTGTGATGACTGGAGGGTCACCTTGCAAAAGCCTACCCCCCAGTTTGCAACACCCCCTATCAGCTTTGCTAAAAAAGCACCCAAATTTTCCAAAAGCACCTGGATTTTGCAGCGCCAGGGCAGGCGTCGGGGCGGAGGGCACGCTTGGCCGTGTGTTACATGTGCTGGAGGGGGACACGACACCCCTGGTGCATCGCCGTTGGCTTCCGTCATGGCGGGGAGACGTCAGCTCGTATTTATAGTGATGGAGTTGGCCGTGGGCTGCTGTTGGATGCCAGGAGACGGGTTTGCTTTGCCTGGCTGGTGTTTTTGGCACTGGGTGGTGGTTGTAGGGGCTGCCCCTGGCAGAGACCCCCCAAAAACCCTCCCTTCTCCTCCGAAGCACTAACCGCCAGAGCCCTGAGTCACGAGAAATGTGTTGGCTGCTGCCATTCCTCTGCCTGAGACAGCAAGACCTGCTGGCAGGTGGAGATATGCAGAGTGGCTGCCCTCACACTTCATCTTTGCTTTAATTTTGCTGAATTTTCATTGCTGGGACAGGGCTGAGCCTGGTGTGGTCTGGGACTGTCCTGGGGTGCTGAGCTCCCACCTGCAAGATACCCCACAAGGTGCCAAAATGAGTAATCATTAAGCCAGCACTCAAATGACTCATTGGTAACAGTTGCCACTGATTTATTTTCTTTTTTCCAGCTGATATTTTCAGCTGATTTCCCTGTTCCCTTTTGGCCTGATTTCTAGCTCATGCTCGCAGAGGATGTGCAGGGAGCTGTGATGCTGTCAGGTAGTTCCCTGTGCTGGAAGAGAGGCTCTTTGTAGAAAGAAAAATTAAAAAAAAAAATGTTTTTGGGCCAGGTAACAAACTTGAGGATTTCAGAGCCCGGCCCTGCTCCCGGGGCTGCATGTAGGTCAGTTGGGGGTGGGAGGTTAAGCCTGCACCCTGCCCCACATCTCTGGATCTTCTCTTAATCTTCCGCCTTAACCAGTGCGTAAGCCCCCAACCAGAGGAGCTGGGATTTATCCTGCCTCCAGCCAGGTGCGGGCAGTAAGCTGGGACGTGCGAATACTGTAGAGGAAAGTGTTGGCACAAATAAAGTGAACTGCCCTGTTAGGGTGCTGTCCTTGAGCTGTTCCGGAGTGGTGGGAAGGTGAAAGCTCTTTGGGGAGGGACTTGACCACTTCACATCACTTTTTCTCTTGTTTTCTTCCAGCTTTGGTTTTTTTCTCTGCTTTTCCTGTGGAACAGAGAGGCTGAGCCTGTGCAGGCATGGCAGGTACTGGGGGGAGGGGGGTCGTCTCTGGCTGGGCTACCACTTGCCTCTGGAGCCCATTTGGCTTTACTGGCCATAACGTCACCTTGTTAGTCCCCAGTGGGGTTGCGGGTGTCCACGCTGGCAGGATCCACGTGGTCAGCGAGAGCTAAATTCATCTCAATGCGTGTGGGTGGGCTGCTGGTGGCTGCAAGAGGAAATCCTTAATTTCTGCGTGAAACTCATCAATTCTCGGGGCTGAACGAGAATAATTAGGAAGCCTTGATTTACATTCAGCTTCGTTCAGTCCCTAATGATGGTGAAACTTTTTCTTGCAGAAAAAGCGAACAACTTCCCTCCCCTGCCGAAGTTCATCCCCTTGAAGCCATGTTTCTACCAGGACTTCGATGCGGAGATCCCACCGCAGCATCGCACCATGGCCAAGCGGCTTTACTACCTCTGGATGCGTGAGTCCCTGGGCAGGGAAAGGCTTGGGAGGGTTTACCTTTGCTTCACTGAAGGCTGCTCCTCTGGAAGTCACCAGCTGAAAGAGCACAGTAGGATCGGGGGAAGTCCTTCTGCCCCTCCAGGCCTTGGTGTCTCCTCCAAAACCCCTTGGGGATGGGATGAGGGCTGCAGCATCTTATGGGCTTCAGCCTTTCCAGCCTCCAGCCTGGGTGGATGTGTGGAGCTGGCTGGGTGTTTGAGGGCCATCAGTGGTGACCTTGACATTCCTCTGTGAAGAGATGGCTCAGCACCCACATTTCCTTCTGCTGAAGGATTTACTCCCCTCTCTGTCTCGCTTGGCTGCTGGCCTTGCCCCACCGGAGAGCTGTCAAGCCTCCGCTGGCTTTCTTGGCCAGCCAGGCTGGGGAAGCTCTGCCACGCCGAGCTCCTTGCGAGCCCTTTGGCAGCGGTCCAAGGCTGAGGTGCTGCTTGGACTGGGTTCCTGCTCCCCAAAACAGAGGAGCCCAGGGCTTCCCACCCAAAGCCAGGTCCTGCCTGTTCCTCTTGCATGCCTCTGTGTGCCATGCTGTGCTAACAGAGCTTCTAACTCTTCTAAACGTCTTCTAACTCTTAAAACTCGCCCAGATCTCTCTCTTCCTTAACAGCCCTGGGTGGGGAGAAGAGCTGGAGGGACAGGTTGCACCCTGGGAATGCGTGTGTGCAGCTCGGGGCAAGCTAGCACCACTGTTTTTATTTCTTTTTAGAAGAACTTAGTTCCTTAATCAGGCGTTTTCCCTGAACTTTGGATGCATATCAGTGCCCAGGAAGTGCCCTGAGCTTGGGGGCAGGTTACGAGGAGCTGAGCTGGCACCACAGAGGTCGGGGCAGTTCTGCTTTTGGCACGGTGCCAGGCTGGCCCCCAGGGCAGCACCTTGCTCCGGCTTGTGGGGACCGTGTCCCATCGGGAAGGTGACCCTGGGATAACTTTCCCCATCATGTCAGGAGGTTTAGTGTAGCTTTTCTGTGAAGGGGGAGGACAAAAACGTTGTGCTTCCCTAAGGAAGCTGTCTTGAGGGTGTTAAATCCCCCTCCCCATCTCAATCTGGCTGTTCTTGCTCTGCTTAATTTAACAGAGCTCTGTTCTTGCTATAGCCTCTCCCACAGCTCCCCAAGCCAATCGCCTGCCTGCTGGTTTCTGTCTCCAGAGCTCCTCTCTGTATTGTTTTCTCCCCAACTCCCCTGCAAACACCCAGCCAGACACAAGTGCAGAGAGGCTGAAAGGTCCCCTCAGTGTCCTTGGGGCTTTAGGGAGCAGCGAGCGCCCGCTGAGCCCGGCCAGCTGAGCTCCCTTTCTTGCCAGCTGCAGCTCTCTTGCAGGCGGCGGTGGGAGGGTTTTAATTCTCATTGGGAATAATGAATCATTCTCAAAAATTGGAGGCGTCAGAATGCAGATGAGCCTTTTCTGTTTTGTCCTGTGTCTGCTAAGCCAGGCTTCGTAGTGATAGCCCTTGTGTCACATAACCCTGAGCAGGGGTGGGAGAAGCAAACATGTCACCCCAGTGTGAACTGGTGAGGTGGGGACGGGAGTTGAGGACTCCAGCTCTCGGCTCAAGGGGGCGTTAGCTCAGGGAACTCTTCCACAAGCTCCTTCAGTGAAGCTGTAGCTGGAGGTGAGGGAAAAAGCTTCTCTTCGATTCCTCCAGTTTCCCTCTGTTGATGGAAACGTGCCCCAGGTTGATGGCAGCAGGATGATACAGCTCTTTCCCATCCTTGGAGCCCCACGAGCCCTGGACCTGCTTAAGTCATTACAACTCCGAGTGATATATGTTGTTTTTTTTTTTTCCTGCTGGGACTCGTCCAGCTTAATTTAAGTCAAGTTAAGGGAAATCCGGCTAGGGTAACACACTGCTGGCCCAACCCACCAGTGGCCAGCCCCACATGGGCATCTGTGGGGTCGGGGTCTCTTGTGTCCTTGTGTACGCGCTACTCTGCTCCCTCTGTGTGTGCGTGTGTGTTTGCAGTGAACAGCATCACCTTGGCGGTGAATCTCGTTGGCTGCCTCGCATGGCTGATTGGAGGCGGCGGAGCTGTTAATTTTGGACTGGCAATTCTCTGGCTCATTCTCTTTACGCCCTGCTCCTATGTCTGGTTTAGACCTATTTACAAAGCTTTCAAGTAAGTGGTCACACCCCAGCCCTGCTTCTCATGGTCTTTTTTTTTTTCTTTGTTTTCCTTCCTAAGTGGTTAGCGCTTAGCTTGGGACATTGCCTGGATATTTGGGGGAATTTCTGCTCTTTGTCCAGCCCTTTAGCTTTACTTCCTAACCTCCAAAGCAAGGGCGTTTGGGATTTCCTGAGGGCCAAACCCCCAAACGTGATATAAAGACACCTTCTGCGCAGTGTCAGGATGCAGTTGCGATGCCAACTTTCCCTCCCTTCCATCAATCCTTGAGGCTTCTTTTATATTTTTCCATGAGCCCTCGAGGCGCTTATATTGATTACCTGTGCTGCTGAGGTCAATCCCCAGTGCAGTATCCCCAAATCTAGAAAACTGGGGGTGTATTTCTTCCCCGTGCGGGAAGGCTGAGCCTGATGGTAGGGCAGCGTGAGCAGAGAGCTGTGTCCAAACACGGATGCCCTCTCAGAGCTGGCCGAGTCGTGGGAAGGGTCTGATGCCCCATGGCTTTCCCAGCTGCCCCTTCATTCACCAGCTTCAGCCTCTGGCAGTTTTTTTTTTCCCCTTGCCTATAGTTTTGCTCTGCTTCTCATCACCCTCTCACTAATACACAGCTGCTTCTGTGACCCTGAAAGGGTTTAAGATGTGGGAGCACCTCCCTTCCCTTGCGGTGCAGCAGGGATGGAGGCGTAGGGAGTCACCCCAAGCCTTCTCTTGCAGGACAGACAGTTCCTTCAGCTTCATGGCCTTCTTCTTTACCTTCATGGCCCAGCTGGTGATCAGCATTATCCAGGCGGTGGGAATCCCTGGCTGGGGTGTCTGGTAAGGAAGATGCTGTTCTCGTGTTGGGTGCAAGGACAGTCGCCGCTGAGCTGGTAGTTTAACATCCTCAGTGCTTCAGGAGCTTCTCTTTGGGGAAGAGGGAATATCTTTTCTCTGGAGATATTCCAAACCCGCCTGGATGCGTTCCTGTCCAATCTGATCTAGGTGAACCTGCTTTGGCAGGGGGGTTGGACTAGATGGTCTCCAAAGGTCCCTTCTAACCCCTATAATTCTGTGATTCTGTGAAGATGGTTTGAGGAGCCGGGAGGGTTGTCGGGAGGGATGAGCAGAGCCAGCCGGGAAAGCCCCAGGCTGCTGAATGCTTGTTTTCATCTCCTTTGCAGCGGCTGGATTGCAGCGATTTCCTTCTTCGGGACCAATGTGGGGTCGGCCGTGGTGATGCTGATTCCCACTGTCCTGTTCACGGGGATGGCAGTCTTCTCCTTCATTGCTCTCACTATGGTATGGGAGGAGAAAGCGGGGGGCTGCATTGCTTTGGGGAGCCCTTGCTGCTACCCTGCGGTCTCAGAGCGAGCTGCAGCCACTCAGTGCCTCAGGATTTTTCTCTTTTCAACCTGCTCCAGGTGCATAAGTTCTACCGGGGGAGCGGAGGGAGCTTCAGCAAAGCCCAGGAGGAGTGGACCACGGGGGCCTGGAAGAACCCCCATGTGCAGCAGGCGGCACAGAATGCGGCCATGGGGGCGGCACAGGGGGCCATGATGCAGCACGAGACGCAGTACTCGGCCACCCCCAACTACACCTACTCCAATGAGATGTGAGCAGCAGGACTCTGTCCTCGGGCAAAAGAGCTGGGGAGGGAAAGGGAGGAGGAAGAGAAAAGCTGAGCTGAGTTTCTGCAGCTATTTCGGAGAGTCAGAGTGTACCATAACGGTTCTTCTTTTCCTGTTCTTTGTAACAAGATAATTTTGGATTTTTTTTTTTTATTTTTTTTTCCGCCCCGTTATCGTCTTGAGCTCTTCTTTTCTCTTTTATTTTCCATTTTGAAGAGGCCATGAGTTGACCTGCAGGGCTCTTGTTGTGCGTGGTAGTTAAGTGTAGGTTCACATTGTCTTCTTTTTCCCTGTGAAATAGTGTATGGTGGTGGTTTTTTAATTACTGTGGTGATAGGTGTATGTTAGAACTACATCAGCCAAAAGCCCCCCTGCCCCCCCTCCCCTCAAAGGGAAAGATAAAAACAGCAACCAGCACCCATCTCCCCTCTTGGAAAAAGCGCTGAACCACAGGTTTCTGACGCGTGTGAGTTTCTCTTTCAGTTGGTAGAGTCCAGCCACTTGCCACTGTCTCAGCAAGGGCAAGCAGTCCTGGGAATTCTCCCTTTTCTTTTGCTTTTTTACTAGCAGGTGGCTGGCTGGTTTAGCATTTTTTAAAAAAAAAAAAAAGGGGGGGGGGGTGAAAAAAAAAATCTGAAATCATGCTGTTGATATGCTGGAAGCCAAGAGATTCTTAATCTACACCCTGGCTCAGGATCTACAGTTTCTCTCGGTGTGGTGTTGTACATGAGTAGTTCACATTTTGATGTGGCAGACCAGTATTCATGCGCAAGCGTGGGCAGGAGCCCCGGCGCACTGTGTGTGTGTTTGCGTGTGTGTTGGGGAATGAGGACAGGTTTTCCCTACGGGATACAACCGTCCCGTTCCAGATTCTGCATCCCGAGTCTGTTTTTTTAAAGGCTTCCGTTTTGAAAAGCACCTATAAATTTGGCAGAGTGTTTCTCAGAGGACCTATTCTTGGGCAAGGCTCTGGGTCAAATCTTGCCACCCCGTATGCAAGCACATACAACCAGTTCTCACTGACCATGGAAATAGCGAGACCAAGCTTTGTCCCTGTTAGCTTTTTGAGGCACATGCTAACTTAAGGCTCTTCAGGAAACCTCCAGGCTGGTGGGAAGGATTCCTGCTTGCTTGCACTTCTAAACAGCACAGTGAAATGTGGCTGTGTATTTTCCCAGTGCAGAAATCCCTGCTCCTGTCAGCCACAAATCCCTGCCTAGTTAGGGAGGGGGTCAGGCTTTAAATAATGATCTTGCACCCTAGCGGGAGGCAGCTGAACTCTTGGGCTGTGGCAGCTGGGGATGGTGACTGGCGGACCCTGGAAAAGATCGGTTCATAAATGGGGAGCTGATGGACGCCGCAGCGCAGGAGTAGGGAAAGCTCCCTCTCAGAGATGCTTTTCTGACTCTTAAATGCACTTTAAATAAGCCAAATTTTTCTCCAAGGCCTAGAAAAGCAGCCCAGAGTCCGGTCTGGCTCCTTAGCTCAAATATCTCCTGCCCGCTGCAGGCAAAGAGCTCAGCGTGCCACTGCTCGTGCCACAGCTAGCCAGAGCTGTGCGTGTCCCCAACCCTTCACCCCTGTCTCCTCTCCCCTCTCTACTTGTCTGTGACTCCTACCCACGAGAATCACCCCAAAGAGGAACATCTTTTTCAGCAAAGCCCACCAAGAATAGTTTCCTTTTTAAGGGTATCACTTCAGTTATTCTGCAGTAGGCAGTCATCTCTTGACAAGACTAAAATGCAGCTAATAATAAAATGCCTGTCTGTGTGTGCGTGTGTGTATATGTATGTATAAAATGTAAGGAGAAAAGTAATCCTTTGCTGAGCCTACTATGTACTTAATCAGGTTTAAATATTGTGCAATTCATTTATAGCTAGCCTAAAACTGACTATGCCAAATCACGTGCTGTCATCCATGTCTGAGAAACAATGAATTAAGTGACTTCACCTTTTGCATTTACAGTAAGATGCATAAATAATAACTGTAACAAGCTATAACTAACAGACATTGCTTCAGCATCTAACCCTCCCTCTGGTGTGTCCTGAATGGCGAGTGTGAGTTCTGAACGCTGAAACCTGCCCCTCTGGCTTCAGCCTTCCTGACCTGCCAGTACAAGCCAGGCAGGATACCATAACTGCGCTTATTTTGAATCTGTGACCGCTTTAGGTGGGGACTGCCATGGTTGTGACCGAGGCGTGGTGCTGCTGAAGCCCACGGGGCAGGAGAGCTGATGCTTGGGTGTTTCTAGCGCATGCTTGGGGTTTTACTGAGGTCTCCCCATTGCTTTCCATGTCTTACAGCTGGTGAGACAGAGCCCTCTTGCCTTTCTTGCTACTGATTTGCAGCTGCCAATGTTAGAGGGATGCCCAGAGCGGCTGCTTTTACTCCATATCTGGGAAGCACACACCACATGCTGCCCCAGATCTGCCGTGCTTCTGCATCAGACAATAAATAAGCACTCCTCTAACCCACTTCCTGCCTGCCAGCTCTCTGCGGCTGCCCTGAATCCTGTAGGAAAGGTTTCACTCATGGTCTGTAACGCCCTGCTGGGCTCATCCATCACTGGGAGCTGCCCACCACCTCTTGTGGGGATGCAGGAGTAGCCAATGGCCCTGCACCCATCAGACACCCCTTTTCTCTACCCTCTTCCCCTCCACATGCTTTTTTCCCTAGCAGCAAGTTTTCTGTTGCCTTCTGACACTTCTAAAACCTTGCCCGAGCTAGGATCCTCCCTTAAACAGTTTTCTCAGCACAAGGAGGACATGGACCTGTTGGAGGGGGCCAGAGGAGGCCACAGAGATGCTGGGAGGGCTGGAGCCCCTCTGGTGTGAGGACAGGCTGATAGAGTTGGGGGGTTCAGCCTGGAGAAGAGAAAGCACCAGGGAGACCTTGGAGCCCCTTCCAGTCCCTGAAGGGGCTCCAGGAAAGCTGGGGAGGGACTCTGGATCAGGGAGGGGAGCCAGGGGATGAGGGGAACAGCTTTAAACTGAAAGAGCAGATTTAGACTAGCTATTAGGAAGAAATTCTTTGCTGTGGGGGTGGCAAGACACTGTGCCTGGTTGCCCAGAGAAGCTGTGGCTGCCCCATCCCTGGAGGGGTTCAACGCCAGGCTGGACGCGACTTTGAGCAACCTGGTCTGGTGGAAAGTGTCCCTGCCCGGGGCAGGGAGGTTGCACTAGATGAGCTTTAAGGTCCCTTCCAACTCTAATCACTCTGTGATTCTGAGGAGCTTTAAACCGCCTGCCTGCCCCAGCAGCGATCCCGCGCGTAGCCTTTTGCTCCCCGCCGCTGTGGAGCGGCTGTTCCTGGGGTGCCGAGGGCCGCCAGGCCTGCCAGCCCCTCTCGGGCTGCCCGGGAGGGCTTGAGGCGCCGGCAGCAGAGCCGGAGCCGGCCCGACCCAACGCTCCGGAGACTGCCGGTGCCAGAGGGGTAGGGCGGGGTGGCGGGCAGGGCCTCGGCCTGAAAACCTTCAACTGCCACCGCCGCCTCAGGCCCCGCCGCCCCGCGCACGCGCCAACAGAGCCAATCAGCGTTTCCCAGGATGCCCTTCGGCTTCCGGGGCGCGGAGGTGTCGCGCTCCCATTGCCAGGCGACGACGCAGGCGGGCCCGGGACTCCGCTGGGAGCAGGGCGCAGGGGCTAGAACTCGGGGCGTTGTCGCTTTCCTCACTGGGCCCCCTGTTGTTAACGGTATATAAACATTGCTTCTTTACGTTTCAGAAGGGCAGGGGTGTCTCGGTTCTGTTCTCCGCCCTCAGCGGCTTTTTGAAGCCGTTTTCAGCTTATAAATGCTCATAAAATAACGAAATA
The DNA here is from genome assembly GCA_008658365.1 of Alca torda. Classification (NCBI taxonomy): domain Eukaryota; kingdom Metazoa; phylum Chordata; class Aves; order Charadriiformes; family Alcidae; genus Alca; species Alca torda. Next base: position 19,695,797 of record CM018083.1, on the reverse strand, counting down.
GCACTGTAATAAGCTACTTGCGTTCTAACGGCTTCTTAGATGACTCCAGAGCTGTGTTGGGTAATAAGGAATGCGCGGCCCAGAACGTCGCGCTCTGTTTTGTCCCTAATAGCCAGCCATTTTTGAAAGCTGCCCATTAAAAAAATTATGCCCTATTCCCCCTTTTAAGGGGAATTTCAGGCCTTTCCCCAGGCTTTAAGATCTGGATGTTTCAGTGAATTAATTGTCATTAGTAATCTAAGGGAAGTGGATGTTTTCCCTTGCTGTGAAGGCATAAACTTAATTTTAATTATGTATAGATATAAACATGTGAAGTGTTGCTGTAGTGTTGAAATCGCACAGCCAATATACATGCTGGATTTCCTTGCTTCTAATTACTTGTGCTAATCAGTGCTGAGAAGCTGATATATGCTCCTATCCTAGCAATTTTTTATAAACACACTGAGAAACTTCAGGGGCCTGAGTTAAATGTATAATTTCCAAGCAGTGTGTGGAAAAAGAACGTGTTATTGCTGTTGTGCTGCAGCTGATGGGTGCTCGTGTGGCTGGGTGCGGAGGTCAGGCTGACGCGTAGCTGAATCACCCCCTGAAGGATCTCCTAAACCTGCTGCTGAATGATTTCAGGGACTGCTGAATGATTTCAGGAAGGACCGAAGGGGTAAATTCCCCTCTCTCGGGAATCCAGCTCAATCACTCCAGCAGCTGAGTTAGTACCAAAAATAAGGCGAGCATAAACACCTTTTTCTTCCTTTTTGTTCTCCCCAAAACACTTCCAAGTAACTTCCTCCGAATAACAAGGATGTCCGGTAACATTGAAACAAACCTTACTGAGTCCCAGGGTAATGTTTTTGCTAGAAACACCATTTTCAGGTTTTTTAAGAAGTGGAATTTACTCTTTGCTCACTAAGCAGAGATATTCGCATCGATTCTGCGGAGGAGCACTTTTCCTCACCAGAAGAGCCGACTGTGATTTACCGGTGTGGCAGCAGCACAGGAAGCTGTGAGGAGGCCAGAGACCTGAGAGACAGCTGCCAGCTCAGCCTTCCACAGTGGCTGCGGATCCCTTCACTCAGTGCTGGTGGGGGGGACCGAGCAGTTCTGACTTTGACATCCCTGAGAAGGTGTTTTTCCCTCAGTGGCTATTGTCTTCTACCTCTTATTCATTGGTGGGTTTTTTTCCACCCATATGCTGGGGAATAATTCTAACGCACTGGTAAATACATGATGATACAACAGGAAGTAAGATGATAAAGCGTGCCTCAGGGCCCCAGATTTTTAATTATTAAAATTATTACTCCCTGCATTTATTACCAGACAGTGCCAAAGGTAGACCGACCCAGCTGGGGTTTCATGTCTTTCCCAGCAGTTAGTGTGAAAGGTAGATTTATTGTCAACTCTGGACCTTGTTCAATGTGTGAGAGTGTATCTTTCTTTTGGGGGCTGTGGCCTTTACCAGAACATTTTTGTGGGCCGCCTGCACGGGTTTTAGTGTTCTGTTCTGTTCACCAGTGTCTGAGAGCAAATTGTAATTAACAGGAGTAGACTACTGCTGTGCTTAAAGGTACACTGATGCCCAAAAGCTTTGTGGATTTGGGGTCTGAGTGTTCATCCTCAGACTGAATTACTCCAGGTACTGCAGTCCAGGCTTAATCCATGCCCTCAGGAATACATTGGCATTGGAGCCCTGCTTTGCTAGCCTGCTCAGCGGCACCGTTAGTCCAGTGTCTCTGTTTTTCTGTGCTTGTAGAGTTTGATCGGATCATGGAGCCCTCCTCACAGCCAGAACCAGGGTTTCCTGCGCAGAAAAGAGCTCATTGGTGCCACATAAAAAATTCTGTGTCCTGGTGGGTGTGACTGGGAGCGTGGCTGCCCTGAAGCTGCCTCTCCTCATCGCTGAATTGCTGAAAATCCAGGGGTGAGTAAATCTATTGGTAGAAGTCTCATAAAGTTGGTGTTACCCTGTTTTTCATTCAGAGGAGGGATTTGATGGCTTCTATTGAAATGAAAAGTTCCTCCTGGCTTTGAGCCCTTTAGTTTAAAAACTTGTTGGGGGGGTGGTCCTCCTGTTTTTAAAAATCGGTGAATGCTTTTTTCCTATCGTTCCTCCTCCCTTATACCTAAGTAGTTAGATTTAAATCAGGTTTTAAGGGCAGTGACTGTTCCTGGGTATTCCATAGGCAGACATTTAGGTTCTGGTATATGAAAGTAGCATTGTTCATCTCAACTTGCTTCATTCTCTGAAAAATGATCGAATAGATCCTTGTCTTGGATTTGGTGTTTGTTTTTTTTTTTATGGAATATGTCCTTGTAGTCAAATTACCAGATCTGGCTACAGACACAGGTGGAATGCTTTGTGGAACTTGAAACCTCTAATTACAACCTTGCAGTTTTCCCTCCGTTGCAGTGTGGAGTTTGCAAAGATGGACACTGCTGTCTGACCAAGAAAGGGAAAACAAGTCTTGTAAAAACAGAAATAGAAAATACAAGCCACTATATGTATCTGTGTGTTTGGGTTTTTTACAATTTATTGTCTGGAGTAAACAGAGGTGTCCAGCAGAGGCCACTAGTGACTAGAATCAGGAAGGAAAATGTGCTGAGTTTTGCTGTAGAATAAAGTTAGAGGAAACACAGAAAACCTTAACAAACGTTTTGGAGCAGGGAAACGAAAGAGCGGCACGAGGAAGAGGGTGTATCAACATATCCAGATATATTTGCCAGATTGCTTAACGAATATCCTTTTAGAAGGTTTAGGAGGCATTACCTGTAGATACATTCACACTGAGTCAGAAGAATTGCAATCTCTGAGTAACTCTGAAGTACCTGGTTGATGTTGCTATCCAAGCTGGAATGGGTAACAGAGCGTCTTCTAATCCTCTGTCCCTCATATTGGCTTTGCTGTTGTCTCTTTTTCCTTTGCTCGTGGTGCTTGGAACATCCTTCTTTGCAGGTGAGAGGAAGAATGCAAATGACCCACTGTAGGAATCTAGGTCAAATGCATTCCATCTCTCTGAGCATTTGATTCATAATTAAAAACTGCAGATGGCTGGACCTGAATTCTCCGTGAAGGCCTATAGGTTCTGTGACATCCGTTGCGGGCTTTGCGCCCACTGGTTTTAGACTTTTGTTACACAAAAAGTGAAAGTGAAGTATCCGGTCCAGGAGCTTCTGGTACTTAATTTGTTAATTAATATTATTATTTGCTCATGTCTGATGTGATTTCAAGACCTGATCTGAAGCCTGCTGAGTCAGTGTAACTTTTCCATTGAGTTTGTTAAGTCCTGCACAAGCCTGTTGCATCAGTTTCATTACTGATGGAACAGAACTTTAAAAAGCCATTGGTTGAAGCAGGGCAGAAGCCAGAGGAAGTCTTTTGTACAAGAGGAGATGTGGTCAGAGGCTTGAAACTGGAACGGTTAGTTTAAATTGATGTTTTGGCTAGAATGATGCTTGCTATTTTGATTTTGCTTTCATTAAACATCTCCTTGAGGGGATAATGGATGTGACTACGTCTTACTGCCTTTTGTTTAACCTCTTTGAAGAGCTAGGAAATTTACATGTTTTCAGCGTACGCCTTTCAGGTTATTACCCTTGCACCTGGTGTTGTGGGGAGACAGCGGCATAGTGTCACATCAGGACACTGTGGGTAACTCGTGGTTGTGCTACATCACACGCATTGTCTTAGTCCAATTCCTGGTATTTTTTGAATGGCCTGGCAGGAATACGATGACAAAAATCACATTGGCAGAATATGGTTAGTCATAAAGATAGGAAATGACAAACTTTTCTGTGGGAGAAATGTATTGCTCTTGAAGCTACAGGATGTCATCTGGACTTCTGGGTTTAATCATGTCATGTCATTTTGTTGCGCTCCAGCCAGGTAGTCTCTATGTCAGCTTGTAAGTTGCCATTTAACAAAGGAGCTATTCGTTTTTTCTGCAGCAGTTGTTATCGAAGCTCAGTCTGTGTGTAAAGATTTTGCTGTCAAAACTGGGAAAGCATGAAAAAAAAATCACACCCCCCTACCCCAAGCAGAAGAAACGGCTTGTAACAGGAGGAATCCTCTAGCAGAGACCAACGATATTTCATGAACAGAGGAGAGCAGTTTTGCTGTAAGTTTATTCTGGAGAATTGGCTGAAATGGTCCAAATGAAAGAACTGGAACTAGTCTAAACTGTCTCCAGTAAAGGAGTTTGAGTGTGGCTAGACTGACTTTGCTGTTTAAGCAGAGATATAACCACAGGCAAACAAAGTGTGTGCCAGGTAAATAGAAAGAAAAAAACTATGTAGGCTAAAGTGATCTTGAGAACTGATCTCTTTCCAATGTAGCTGGAAGGACATGAAGGACTTGCTCAGAACAAGGAATCCTGGAGCCACCCCAGCAGAAAACCTTAATCGTGGAGAATATTTAACTAAAAGAGTTCTAATTAATAGAGTTTCTTGGGGGAGTGGTGGAGTGGCCACCATATTGAACATATCCCTCTGGTATGCTTTAGCTCCTAGTGGATTGGATGTAGTACTCGATAGCCAGCTATGGGCTTATGCTTTGAAGAAATAAGTATATTTTTTAAGACCAGAGATGGTTATGAAACTATCTTTAAAAAATACAAAAAAAAGCAGAGTGTCTTTCGGGGATTTTTATGTATCCTTTAGCCTTAGAGGGCATTTCTGGTCTAGATTAGAAATTTTGAATAATGGCACAATTGAAGTAGCAAGTGACAAAATATGTCATGTGGCAGATCGAGTTGTGTCACCTAAAAATCTTTAGACTGTTATGGCTAACTCTAAAATAAGAATATCACTAACAAACATTACTTTTAGTGCAGACCTGGCCTACTGGTACCATTTCAGACAGCAGATGTGTCCGTTGAAACTGCACGTTGCTCTTTAAAATCACCAAATAAATAGTATCTTGCAGACTGCGAGGTTAACACCTCACTGAAGCCCGTGGCATAGCAGAGAGCAGCATTAGCACCTTTGCAGGTGTTGCTGCTTGGCTCCAAAAAGCTTCCTGTGAGGTGAGGTTAATCTGGAAGCAATACGGTTGCTGTGAATATTATCTTCACACTTGAAAGCACTAGAAACACAGCTGTGATTTCAAGCTAAGGTCGCTTGAAAAAGAGCAGACATTTAGAAGAGGCAAAGAACCAAACATGTAGTACTGAACATTGGTGTTAAGTGCAGCTTTATTTTCCATGACTTTTTCTTCAGGAAATGGGAAAAATTACCAAAGGCAATCACATGCTAACTGCTCCCAGCTGTTATTCTAGTCATGTAGGATGCAGATAATCCAGACTGCTCTGTTCCCAGTCGACTAGTTAGTGTTGGGGAGATAGGTTAATGTTTTTTATCACTTCAGCTGCTGCTGCTGAAGATATCTTCTTGGAGGTTTTCAGCAGTCTGTTTTAGCAAGAGTGTGCAGACTGAGGGCTTCATCAGTTTTGTACCTCAGGCCACAGTTTTCTAGCGAGAAGGAGTTGTTGGTGAAGCTGGTTTCTCCCCGTCTCTCTGTTGGGTTAACAGCACCAGACAGTGAGTTGCACTGTGAATTGCTTGAAGGAGCAGACCGGGATTGAAAATGGCCAATAACAAGGAAAAGGGTTGTTTTTCACCGCGACCAGAGCACTCCTTCCATGTGTTGGCCTGTCTGTTGGCTGGTTTTAAGGTACATCCTTGGGAGGAACTGCAGATGGGAATATGGGTGCATGTGCCGCGTGGGTGCTTTGTGGCTGATCCTGATGGGTGCAGAGCAGCTCAGCTTCACTGCATGTGGCAGGCAACTATTTGTGACATTTGTCAGAGCTACAGCTATGAGCGGGTCATGCGACATGTAGAAACCAGTGAAAACACCTCTTTTCCACTTGTTAAGATTTCTGCAGGAGGAAATTAAAGGATCTTGTGTTGTAGAGCATCTTAGCACCTCATAACTGTGCATGTCAAATGTCCAAGGGACACGGTAGGGCTTCCCCAGTATTGCCATGTAACTGAAGATTCCAGTGGTTTTCAACAAGGCAGGCAGGTTTACCTAAGATTTTGGAGAGAACCTTTGTATATTTTCACCCCGTCTCTCTTTCCTTTGTGGAGGTCACCGGTTTACTCTTTTGGCTGCACAGAAACCCTGTGCTATGAACATACCTACACAGAGGTTTTCCTTTGTCCAGCATCTTACCTGGATAGGAAGGATAGCTGGAAGACACAACCCGGTCTTGCTTCTGGTATTTTTAACCCTGGCTCGAGTAATTCTGATTAACACGGTTTTAAAAAGTAGTATCCAGTAGTCTGCAGCTATGTCCCCAACTTTGGCACCAGGAGATCATCGAGAGAGAGAGAGAGGCAGGGGCAGAAAGAGACAGTGAGGTGTGCCACGTGGTTCATTTGATCAAGATATTGTACTCTGTCTTCCAAAGCCACTCTTTCTTGTGAAGCCTTGTGCAGGAGAGGAGGCCTTGCTTTGTGCTGGTGGTGCTGAGCCCCAGCTAGCCAGCTTGTCCCTCAGCAGGACTTTTGATCACTCAAGTGCTGTGCTTTCTCTTGGCAGAGAGCTTACTCTTGGCTCCAAGTGTGGGAAGAGTGATCCTGCATGTGCCGTGTAGGCATGCCACCCTCGGCAGTCCTCTGTGCTGTCGTTAAGGGAATCCACTGAGGCACGACTCCCTTTAGCAGGCGTATTTTGAGATTAAAAGGCATCTTTCACAGAGCTTAGGTTTGCTGCTTCTTACAGTCTCTTTGAAGTTCTGTGCAGAACTGCATCTCATTCTGACCTGCTCTGTCTTTTCTGCTGTCCCCGCTGTGAACTGGCCATGTGAACGTGTTTGGCAGGCGGTGACTAATCACCTGCCCATTTCAGGGTGCCATGAAATGAGTCTTTGGCTCCCATGAACACCTGCAGTGGCCTGGCCTTTCAACTGTGAATAGGGGAAGGTCCTCTGAGAATCCACATAGCTTTCAAAGTCGTTGTTGCTTGAGCCCTCCTCCTCTACCCAGCTTTACAGGATTGTCCTCAAGTCTAACCACTGGTCTGTCTGTCTTTTCCAATTAGCTCGAAGTGAAGGTGGTCAGTACTGAGAGAGCAAAGCATTTCTACAATGCCCAGGAGATTCCCGTCACCCTCTATAGCGATGAAGATGAATGGCAGGTGAGTTGTTCTGCCTTTGGAGATGGCAAGGGCTTCTGTCCTGTCCCCAACTTGCCAAACGTTTTGTAATTCAAGTCATTCTGTCATGCACTCATGCCTTCTACTTCCAGAATGCCAGTGGGTCATGCTTCAGAAAATAAGCAGGCTCCCTGGAAGATTTGCTTAGTTGTTCAAGTGCTGAACAGCAAATAAAAGCGTTCCTCTAAGTTTCTTTGCACATTATTTATTTTTTTTTAATCCTGGGCCAAGGCTCCCTTCTTTATTCTAGTAGTGTATGCTTTGGAACATGGCTTTCAAAGAATGTGGTTCCAAATGAGGATGAAAAGAAAGGCTGTCCTGACTGTACCGGAGGATTTGTATCTCTCTAGCAGACTTGGAGCAGGCAGTGAGGGTAAAGTGGTCTCTCACCACCACGGGCTCAGCCGCTATCTGCAGCTCTGAGAGGAGTATCAGGAAATGTCAAGAAAGCCACTGCAGAATCGTGGTGGGGGCGTTTGGTGCTCATCATGAGTCATACTTGTCATGAAGGCAACAGCTTAATTCTCCTCAACAGTATGCATTGTGAATCTACAGACATTGCTGACATTCACAAAACTACCCACGCTGCCTGAAAACTCGGTCTGGTGTCTGACTGGGTAACCTTGTGCTGGTAGGGCCACCCTGGTGTAGCAGTGCAGAGGAAGGCCAGTATCTGGAGCTGTTGTGCACCAGTGTGATACGTGGCTAGAACTTAGAGAGGTTCTCCTGGTGGAAGCAGTGCTTATCTCAGAGGCATCCACATCTGTGCTCGTGTGCATACATAGAAGAGCCATTCCAGTAAGGGATAACTCATTTGTCAGGGCTGTGACCATCTCTAGACCTTGTAAAATGGCTTTTTCTCTTGACTACAGTTTTGCTGACATGTTTTGAGGGTCCCTGAGTATGAAGAGGATCATTATATAAACATCAACATTTGTTTTTATGTACATTTCTCTCTACTTTGCAGTACCGATCTGAGTACAAGGTGATCTACTCTTTACCAGTACTCCTGCCAGTGCACTCAGATGTGGGCATTGCTTTTCTGTGGAGAGTGGCATACTAAGGGCAATTAGCCATTAGACCAGCCAGCTTTCTGGCTGGTCTGGGAGACTGGTGGAGATCTGCTGGGTCCCAGGGTGCCTACAGTTCCAGGCAGTTATTTCTGAGGAACCCTCAGTGAGGTGATAGAAGAGGAGCGGGTCAGGCTTTGAGGTCTGCTGGCACACCGGAAAGCAGGCATGGAGGCCTTATAACATGCTGTTTTGACAGAAGGGTGAGAAATAACCCTTCTCAGCATCTGTTTGTGGGATATTTTACTTTGAAAATAAACCTACAATTTTCAGTGCTTCTAGGAAAAGTAGAAGCGAGTGGAGGAGCTGGGAAAGGTGTCAGGAAGCACCAGCTTTCCGGATGCTGCCTTTTGTTGTGGTTTCCAGTGACTCAGAGAAGGAACAGTTTGTGGCCCTGATAACCTCTTGCCGGCCTGTGGTGGTGTGTGCCCTCTGGGGATTAAGCACCTGATGCTGTTTCTGCTTCTCTTGACACTTTCCTAGTTAACTGTGCTCTGAAGAAAAGGCTAGGACTCTCTTGAGCAACTCAGAGCTTTACTGAAGACAGAAATATTCATTTAGAGCCAAGAGAGGAGGGGAGTGCCCAGTTGGCTAAACTGCATCCATCCTAGAGAAAGCCAACAGGACTGTTCCCTACTGTAGTTATGGGGCTTTAGTTTGCTGCTGTGGGTATGCTTAGGGACGCGCATCCTAATTGAAAAGTGACTTGTGCAGTTAGGGGTCTATACCTCGTTAAAAGCCAGTGGACAGCTTCACTTCAAAGAAATGTGAAGCTTATAAATGACATGGGTTCCCTAGGAAATGAGACCCCTGGTTTGGTCCTGTCTGGCTTCAGTTGTCTGAAAGGATGGAGCTCTCTTCTCCGCTAAGATATGCTGCGTCTTGAGGGAGCTCCTGTGAACTGTGGACAATTCTGAAGCTGAGGGGTGATGCGGATGGGGAAAGCTCTTCCCTGTGAGTTGAAATCTGTTGTTGTTGGGTGTGGGGAAAGGATACCCATTTGTGGAGCACCAAGCACATTGGTGCTGTCCATTAGCTGTGCTTCCTATAGGACCATAGGGTTGGAAGGGACCTCTGGAGATCATCTAGTCCAACCCCCCTGCCACAGCAGGGTCACCCAGAGCAGGTTACACAGGAACACATCCAGGCGGGTTTTGAATGTCTCCAGAGTTGGAGACTCCACCACCTCTCTGGGCAGCCTGTTCCAGTGCTCTGCCACCCTCAGGGTAAAGAAGTTCCTCCTCATGTTTAGGTGGAACTTCTTATGCTCAAGTTTGTGCCCGTTGCTTCTTGTCCTGTCACTGGGCACCACTGAAAAGAGCCTGGCCCCATCCTCCTGACACCCACCCTTTAAGTATTTATAAGTGTTGATAAGGTCACCCCCGTCTTTTTTCCAGACTGAAGAGACCCAAATCCCTCAGCCTTTCCTCATAAGAGAGGTGTTCCAGTCCCCTAATCATCTTTGTAGCCCTCTGCTGCACCCTTTCCAGCAGTTCCCTGTCCCTCTTGAACCTGGGAGCCCAGAACTGGACACGGTACTCCAGGTGTGGCCTCACCAAGGCAGAGTAGAGGGGGAGGATGACCTCCCTTGACCTGCTGGCCACACTCTTCTTGATGCACCCCAGGATGCCACTGGCCTTCTTGGCCACAAGGGCACATTGCTGCCTCATGGTCATCCTGTTGTCCACCAGGACTCCCAGGTCTCTTTCCACAGAGCTGCTCTCCAGCAGGTCAGCCCCAACCTGTCCTGGTGCATGGGGTTGTTCCTCCCCAGGTGCAGCACCCTACACTTGCCCTTGTTGAATTTCATAAGGTTTCTCTCTGCCCAGATCTCCAACCTGTCCAGGTCTCTCTGCACGGCGGCACAGCCTTCCGGTGTGTCAGCCACCCCCCCAGCTTGGTGTCGTCAGCAAACTTGCTGAGGGTGCACTCTATCCCCTCATCCAGGTCATTGTTGAATATATTGAAGAGGGCTGGACCCAGTACTGACCCCTGGGGAACACCACTCGTCACTGACCTCCAACTAGACTCTGTGCCCCTAATCACAACCCTCTGAGCTCTATCTTTCAACCAGTTTTCTATCTATCTACCTTACTGTCCATTCATCTAACCCACACTTCCTAAGCTTCCCTATGAGGATGCTGTGGGAGACCGTGTCAAACGCCTTGCTTAAGTCAAGGTAGACCACATCTACCACCCTCCCCTCATCTATCCATCCAGTCATGCCATCGTAGAAGGCTATCAGATTAGTCAGACATGATTTCCCCTTGGTGAATCCATGCTGAGTACTTCTGATAGCTTTCTTTTCCTCCACGTGCCTTGAGATGACACCCAGAACGAGCTGTTCATCATCTTTCCAGGGATGGAGGTGAGGCTGACCGGCCTGTAGTTCCCCGGCTCCTCCTTCTTGCCTTTTTTGAAGACTGGAGTGACATTGGCTTTCCTCCACTCCCCAGGCACCTCGCCTGTTCTCCAGGACTTTTCAAAGATGATGGAGAGCGGCCCAGCAATGACTTCTGCCAGCTCCCTCAGGACTCTCGGGTGCATCCCATCAGGGCCCATGGACTTGTGAATATCTAAATGATCTAACTGATTCCTCACTCGCCCCTCCTCAACACAAGGGAAGTCGTCTTCTTTCCCTGTTACTTTATTCAATGCCTGGGACTCCTGAGGGCTGGGCCAAGCAGAAAAGACCGAAGCAAAGAAGGCATTCAGTAACTCTGCCTTCTCCGCATCCTCCATCACCATGACTCCTGCCTCATTCAACAGTGGGCCCAGTAGCTGCAACACGGCCTTCTCTGGAGGAAGGAGGAAGTCAGAAAAGCGAGTGCTGGCTGCAGTCAGCATTCCCCACAGTCAGATCTTGCTCAGTGTGAGAGTAATTCTTTCCCCTTAAGTTTATGTGGTGGTTACTAATGTGGGATTGATAAGATAAAATGCCAGTTATTTACAGCATTCGTTGTAAGGTTTGGTAATCCACATCTTGTCTCATCCACAGCTATGGAAAGGTCGTTCAGACCCAGTCCTGCACATCGAGCTCAGACGGTGGGCTGATCTTATGTTGGTGGCACCTCTTGATGCAAACACGCTGGCAAAACTCGCAAATGGCATCTGTGACAACCTGCTGGTGAGTAACCGGAGCTCTGCGTGAGAGTTCTCTCACCTCCCAGTGTTAGACTGTCTGACCTTTCTTTCATGGAAACTCTTGTGCTTCTGCAGCATCAAGAACAGTGAGATTTGCATGTTCTGCTCCCACTTCGTATGCTTGTCTCTCTCTTCCTCCAGTATGGTTCCCCTGTTCCTTCTCAAGTAGTTGTTCTTTCCTTCCCTGACCTACATCCCTTTCTGCTTCTCAGCTCTGTCAGTCTCTTCCATTATGTCCCAGTCCTTGCTTTGTGCCTTTCCTGCCGGGTGGTATTTCTCTCTTTCTACCTTCACCCTCTCTCTGTCATGCGTGTACACACACACGCGCGTGTGCATACATACTTGCACTCACTTTTGAGTTCCTCTCTGCATTTTTCAGATGCAATCTGGAAAGACACCTGTGAGATCAGATAAAATTGTTTACTTCCTGCTACCTCACCTCCTCCCTCACCTAACTGCACAGCACAGAAATTCAAACATGTTCACACTTTCTTACCTTCCAGTTTCAGCCATAGGGGATTTTGCTTGTTCAGGCTTGTTTTTCTGGTATTAAAGGTGCTCTGGCTTGGAGGCTGAGCAGAAAGTGTATTAAAAGAGAGTGTGCTTTTCTGTTGGGTGTGGAGGATCTTGCAGCATGGCTGAATGCTTTGTGTCCAGGCATTAGGAGAAGTCATAAGCATTAACCACCCAAAAGATCTGCCAGGAAGCTGCAGAACTGCAAATGTTGCTGTGGTGCATCACCCTTCAGTAATGCAAGGAAGCTAGAACTAGAAATGGAGGGCAGCACATCAGCTCTGGCCGGGGACCCCTGCATGACCAACTTAGCTGTTCAGCTAAGAGTGACTGCATATAAATGAACAAAATATGCCCAGAGAAACAGCCCTCATTTGTATGAGCCGATCACTGGAGGCTGGAGAGAAGCCAGAAGGAGCTGTGGCAGGGACAAGCAATGTCTTGTCCTTCTGGGTCCCCTTGGTACTGTAGGTGTGATGGTGGTAGCAGAGGGAAGAGCTCAGGAAGGATGTTAGGGACGCATGACTTCACAAAGTCCTGCCAGTCTTTTTGGAGAGGAAGAGGTAGCTCCAGCAAAGGAAAGCAAGTGCTGGAGGTGCTGGTTGGCAAGTTACAACAGATTCTAGCAGACTTTCTTGTGCCGGGAAGGGTTCAAATCACAGGGCATAAAAAAGGATGGGCAGGGTTCTCATAAGCACTCTGTGATCTGAGCAGAGACCCTGCACCAGGGACTGTTGCTACCTGGGAAGCTCCCTTTGCATGATTTAAATGCTGCTAGGCCTAGGGATGGACGTTGCATTAAGAGCAGTAAGTGATGGACGTTGCATAAAGAGCAGTAAGTGATGGACGTTGCATTAAGAGCAACCAGCATTTATCTTTTTAAGGAGATGAGGTGATACTGGGTTACCTGGAAGCTCTGTGTTACTGAGGAGTCAGATATGATTCCCTGTGGCACGCAGGAGCTGCTAGATGGTTTGTAATCTGCCAGCATCTTCTGCAACAGCCCAGATGTGTTTGTGTTATCCTCTGTTTGTATCCTGGAAGTGGCAGCACTTCCCTTGTGAGGAGTTATGGATCCAGTTGGTATATCGTTTAAAAAAGCCTCGCTTGCCAACTTCTGGTGTTTTTAGTTCTACAGCTGGCTTATCTGAAGTGTTGCCTGGGGATTTCTCTTTAGCTGATGTGATCTCTGGCCACCCCACAGCTTCTCTCAGTCTCCCACATGAGCTGGCAGTCAGCACGTATGATATTCCAGCTTGGTTTGCTCCAGCGATTGGGCTGCTTTCTTGGCCCCAAGCCGGAGTAGGATGGGATCTATCCTCTATGTAGCCTCCCTCATCTTTCTTGCCTGTCAGAGATGAGCTTTGCTGGAATGCAATACAAATTAGTAGCAGCCGTGTGGATCTGCCTCTGGGTTAGTCCAGCTGCACAGACAGATTGAGGCTTTGGGCCCCCTAATGACACCCAGGCTGGGAAAGTGCTTCTGTGCAGCAAAGGGACAAGAAGGAACAAGGAAAGACAACCCATCTCAGAGCTGAACCTCTTGGCTTCTCTTTCAGACTTGTGTCATCCGGGCGTGGGATCTGAGCAAACCACTGCTCTTCTGCCCAGCTATGAACACGGCCATGTGGGAACATCCCATCACAGCTCGGCAGGTGGAGCAGCTGAAAGGCTTTGGCTACACAGAGATTCCCTGTGTGGTGAAGAAACTAGTGTGCGGAGATGAAGGTTAGTCCTTTTGCATGTCTTCTGACTGGTTTCCTGCATGGGTGCTGCTCTTATCCTGAAGGGATGTGCATTCTTTTGCCGTGTGGCCTTGAAGATGTTGAACTGCCGGGGAGAAGGTGCTCACTGCCAGGGTTTATAAAAACAAACTGAAGCTTTGCCCTGTGTTAGCTGATATCTATTATTCTTGTTCATTAATTTTTAAGTAGCCTTATGAGACTGTCCAAGTCAGGCTTTCAAATGAGCTGTTAGATAGGCCTGATATTTAAAAGAAATGCTCATTCAAGAAGAAAGTAGATCAAAGAGAAGGAAGGCTTTGTGGTGAGTGCTATCAGCCTGGGATTTGGGTGTCCTGATCTTGCCCTCTGCTGTGACTGTGGGCTGTTTTCATCATGCCTCAGTTCCTCATCTCTTGTATAGGGATAATATCTTATCCCTGAGAGCAGACAGTGAGAACTAAGTGCTTTGCAGACGTCGCTCAGGGTGTAGCTGGACGTACATTTACCATTTGTTGTTGTTTGTTGCCTGGGTTACTTTTCAGCTTCCCAATCGAGTTTTGATTTGGGGTTTTGACATCAGACTTGTCTGTGAAGTGAAGAAGGGGGATAGGGAAAGTTGTCACGCTCAGTTTCGAAAGACTTAACTTGCAATGCTAAGAAATACTACTTAAATGGTCTGATTTGTATTTTAGGAGCTGCTTTAAATGAAGGTATTTCACATTTTGGAAGGTTTTGAGAAGGGTTTCTATGCAAGCAATTTGGATGAGTGGATTCGCTTTTTTATCTAAATTTTCTTGGATGAATTGTCTGTAAAATGTCACCCAGTTTTGGCCATCATAGCACAGTAGTATACTTGTACTTTTGTTTAACAACGCCAACTCTAGCAGGATTTTAACTGCTCTGTCAGATAGTTCAATAAACAGTCTGTAGCAAAAGACAGAATGTTAAAATGTTTTTCATGGTTAAATTCTAGGGCTGGCTTGATTTCTGAATCCTTAGGTAGATGAAGTGCTTCTAGAGAGTGTTTTTTTGGAGCTGAAGACTAAGAAATATTTACAGTTAGGTAAGTGTAGTCAAGTAACTCAGGCACCAGTTGAAATATCCTGGACAGTTATGCTTCCACTGGGATTTTAGACCTGATTACATCAAATTTCTTACGTACTTGTAATAATGTTAAGGGAAAACGCCCAAAAGAGGTCATTCGGCACAGACATTTTGGAAGAAGTGTAAAGGCCATCTGGCATAGCTTCTCTGTCCTTTCTTTATTTTTTCCCTTCATCTTTTTTCATGCCTACATGGGATCTCTATCCCTGTAGTAAGGAACGGAGTGCCTCCTAACGGGTCATGTGCTTATTCTTGCAGGTTCCTGCACCTGAGGCAGAGCTGTGTTGTTGTCATCCCTGTTTCACAGATGGAGATCTGAGATGCAAAAGGGCCACATGAGTTGACTCACTAGCACAAATGGATTAGAGTTGGATGGTGAACATGATTTCCACCGTGCACTGCTCTGCCCTGCCCCTTTCCTGGGGGTTGCCGCCCTTGTGGCAGGGATGTGTGAGCCACATGAGAAGCAGCATGTGAATTGCTGTGGTTTGTAGCTCAGAATGGCCAAGTAGACCGGCGTCGATTGGGAGTTACCTCATTACACCAGCAGTCATTTGGGAGCTGCTTCATATTCAGTTCAGCTGCCTCTACTGTGAGAGCAAACTCCTGAAGGAGCTTGTAGGAGAGAGGGATGGTACAGGCAGCTGGGGCAGCAGTAGCCACATCTGACCCGACTCTGCTTGTGTTTGTGAGTCAATTCACAACAAGATTTTCCTGTTGGCAAATGCCAGGATTTCCCTGGCAGTATGTAGGAAAATTATGGCAAAGGTAGTTGTTGTGGTTTAACCCCAGCCAGCAAGTCAGCACCACACAGCCACTCACTCTCCCCCTGCAGGATAAGGAGAGAGTATCAGAAGTGTAAAAGTGAGAAAACTCGTGAGTTGAGCTAAAGATAGTTTAATAATTGAAATAAAATATAATAATTAATAACAAATTGTAATGAAAAGGAAAATAACAGAGAGAGAGAGAAATAAAACCCAAGAAAGGCAAGTGATGCAAATGAAAACAACTGCTCACCACCAACTAACCAATACACAGCCAGTCCCCGAGCAGCAGCCCCCCCGCCAACCTTCCCCCTAGTTTTAGTGCTGAGCACAATGTCATCTGGCATGGAATGTCCCTTTGGGCAGTTGGGGTCAACTGTCCCGGCTGTGTCCCCTCCCAACTCCTTGTGCACCCCCAGCCCACTCATTGGTGGGTGATGTGAGGAGCAGAAAAGGCCTTGACTCTGTGTAAGCACTGCTCAGCACTAACTGAAACATCCCTGTGTTGTCAACACTGTTTCCAGCACAAATCCAAAACATAGCCCCATACTAGCTACTATGAAGAAAATTAACTCTATCCCAGTGAAAACTAGCACAGCAGTAATGGACTCCAGGTCTCTGAAGACCCAAGGCCGTCTCCACCACTGACTTTTGCCTCTCTTCCCCTTTTTTTCAGGCTTTTCACCCCAAGGCCTCTTCTTCCACACTAATTTTGGTTTTGTGGGTTTCATCCGCAAAGGGGTTTGCCCAGCTTCCACCCAAGCAGCAGGTAGCGAAGCTCACACATCTGTGAAAAGAGATGCAGACATCTGCAGAAGAAAAGAGATTCAGTTTGCACCAGTTTTGGCTGTTGACATTGTGGTTTGCCTTGCTGTAAAAGAGGTTTATCTTCCTCCACTCATGTGGCTGGTCTCACCTGAAACAGGCCAGATCCTGACTGCCACTAAGTTTCTGCATTACAATTTTAATCAAATTTGATTAATTTTTCTTCCTTAGTAAGTGGGTGGTTTTGGACATAGAGTCCAGCTAAAAGAGAGTTGAAATAACAAATTAAGTAGGGTTGACAATTAAAATGTTTCCTTGATTGGATAGTTAAAGGTAAGCTACTGGCTGTTGGCCTTAATGATATCCATGTCCCATGATATAAAGAGAGCTTTGAGAAGTGCTGTACCACACATGGGCCTGCAGCAATTTGCTTTTGCAAAAACATTTCCAAACTGCTAGTATCTTCACCATCCTTGGCTGGATTTCTTGAGCCTGGCACACTGGGAGATTTCTATCTGTAGGCATGAGCTATGCTGTAAGACAAGCCCCTTTAGCAAGATTTTGCTCTGCTAAACCTAAAAACACAGCTGTGAATTGCCAAAGATGTTGAGGAAGTGGGTGGTGGAGGGCAAAGGCAGGCCTTGGAAATGTTCTTGAAGGATATAGTTCTGCAAAACTGTGAAGAGGCAGTCAGGGAATTTCTCTTGTTTAGCAGGACCTGTCAGCTGCAGCTCTTCTCCTTGAGGTTAGGAGAACAGAAGGGCCCAAATCTGCCTGTGACTTGTCTACAGGAGGCTTCAGACCTGGGATTTACAAGTCTGAAAAAGGCATAGTGGAGAATGGGTCTTACTTTGCAGGGCAACCCAATTTTCTTCACTTTCCAAAAGTATCATTCTTCATTGCAATTATATCCAGTTATATCCAATTACACCACCTATCCCAGACAAGGCTTGGGTGGCTCATCTGTCTTGGAAAAACGAGGGTCTGGCCAGATTCAGGGCTGCTCTCTGCTCACAGAGGGCACCTCTCCCTGATGGTCAGGGTGGCCTGTCCCCTTCCTCTCCGTCTCTTGCCTGCCCTCAAGTCGTTACTGTCCTTTGGACTCCACTGGTTTAGTTGTTCATCTGTGCGCTTACTAACCCAGCTGTGGAAGCAGATTAGAAAAAAGAGGAAAACAAAGCCCTCCAGAACTAATTTCTGATGACAAATAAGGCACATATTTTAAATTATTTGAGCAATTAGCCAGCAGGACAAAAGATCAATAGATCATTTTTTCAATCTTCCAATGGAGACAAATGCTGGTGGGAGAAGCATCTTTCCTCAGCCTCAAGCAAATTACAGGAGTGAATGGACTAAGTTCTGAGTGCTGAGTTCAGTACATGAGGTTAGACAAGATGATTTAATGATCTCTGGCCTTAAAATTCTGAACCTAAATTTAAAAAGTATTTCGGAAGGAAGCAACAGCACAGTGCAGATTAGATGCTCATCTGGCAATGTTCCTTAGATGTTCATCTAACCAGTCCAAAAGGAAAAAGCTTTTACATTTTGTTCTCTCCAGTACTCAGCCTTCTCCAAGAATTACTCCCAAGATTCAAGCTGGTGCAAATCCAGGACAGCTTTCTCTAATGTGGGTCTAACTGCAGAGTCATGGGAATGGTGTGAATTTGGCAAGTCTTTTTTTATAGGCAAGGCCATTTCACAAAGATACTGAACACACACAATGTTTACACTGGAGGAAGGAGGTGGAATAGGGTATTTTGCTACCCACACGCTTTTTTGTGACACTTTTGCACACTTGCTCCCAGGGTGGGGTGAGGTAAGATAGTAACTCCCTAAGTGGTCAAGGGTTAGGTGCAGACACCTCTGGAGATGATTCAGAACATGAGGTAGTTATTAACGTCATATGAGTTGCCTTTTGAGGTTTCCTGCCTCTCTCCGTTGACTGTGCTTGTGCTCCTGCTTATACTTCTGAGTTACGAGCCAAACTAAGTTAGTGTGAATACTCTTCTCACTCTCCTCCCCTGATGGCCTTCAGTGGTGCCACAAAACTGCTGCAGAACCAGGTAGACTGAGCAGATCCTCTGGCCTCCACAGTTGCTTTCTGTTGGGCGAGTCATAAGGAAACACCTGGCATTCCTTTGAGCTTTGCTGTGCCATGCCACCATTGTACATCTAATTTTCCACAGGGGAGCAGCATGGGAGAGGGGAAGCACATGCCTCATGCTGTCTCTGTTGGGACCTGGATTTCACCATGTGGTTTTGTTCTCACCCTGCAGGTCGAGGCGCCATGGCAGAAGTGTGGACCATTGTGGAGAGTGTGAAAAGGATCCTTGAAGAACAGGAGTTGCCAACGCAGAGTTGATGGTTTGGCATGTAAATGATATTTGTTTGCCTCCCTGAAGATAAAACCAACAGGAAGCTGAGTTGAGATGGCACGCATACCTACAGCATGCTCTTCAACCAAAGGAGTGAAACGGTTGTCTTCCAGCTGGTGCCAAACTGAAATGTGGTACTTCACTGCAGACTTTCAGAAACCAAAGCCAAGAACATGCTTCTTTAGTGTGGGAAAACTCTGTGGTATCTTGCAGAGAGGGAGTAACGTTCCACTAGGCCACTTGGCCCACAGTATTTCACATGCCCTCCTTTCCGAGGAGACTGAATTGCCCTTGGGGTTCAGGTCCAGCGGTTCCCCTAAGGGCTGCTAGAGAGGAGAGTGCTCTGCAAGTCCTGATGATGGGGACAATGCCAGTCACTTCCAGCCTGCTGATGTGGGGACATCCCTGCTCTCCAAAGCCGGGTCTATGGCTGTGCTGGCTTCACCTTTCCATCAGGAGTCACTGTCTAAAAAGCATTTCCCCTCCAGGATCTTAATAAAAAAGTGCTTTTAATTCTGTCCCTGAGCCTTGTAGCTGCTCTGGGGCGACGTTTGCGCCTAACATCGTTGCTAAATCAGTGTGTCTGCATGCTGTTTTCATCAGAGATGGGGAAAAAATTGACTGAAAGAAGCTTAGCCTTTGCCCTTTTGTATCTGTTGACTGGATGGGGGTGCAGACGTCAACTGTGAACCAAAATGACACCTGCCCATCTGGGTGTTCCAGTCAGGAAATGAACAGGCTGGGTCCTTGTGGAAAGCCGGGGTGGGTGTTTCCCGAGGGAGTGAAGTCAAACTTTGCCTGTGACGGTCCTTTTCAGCTTGAAAATTAACTGACTGGCATGAAAAAAATTGGGAAATCCTGTGACCCCATGGGCCAGATGAGCAAGGGCTCCCCCACTCCAGCCTTGCCTTGGAAACGTGATCCAGCTCCTGAGGGGAATGGGAGCAAACTGGGGCTGTTGAACACATCGCTGTAGCAGAGCACTGCTGACCCAGACTAGACCCAAATTTAAGGCTTTCGGTACAGAATGTGCATCCTGTCTGTGGGGGCAACCTTCAGATGGCTACGCATGAGGGGAGAGGTTATCGGGGTATGTTTGCTTTCCTTATCTATTCCGCACAAATAAAAACCTCTGAACTTTCCCATTTTTGGCTCTTCCACTGACAGCTGGGGATTCAGAGCTTCAGGGGATCGAGTCAGAAGGAGCCTCATGTGAGCAGAACTTGTGGCTCACACGAAGGGCTGTAGTGATACTGTGGTCATGAACTTTGCATTTCGCCATGGAGCCTTTGTGGTGTGACCTGCACCGTTTTCTTGTGTTGCTGCCCACCTATTACGGGATCTTCCTTTACACTAATTGAAGGCAGTAGAAGTTTCTCTTGGTTTCCATGAGTTTTGTAGTTAACGTTGTTTCTCCTACTTCCAGAGAAATATGTGTTCTAGCAGTTGCAACTGTAACTCGACCTTGGGGCTCTCCTCTTGGCTCTGGTGTGGATATCTTGTGTGGTTGCCATTGCTTATCCTTCCTCCTAGTCTGTGACTTGGCAGTGCAGAAAATATTACAATAAGGTTCCTCATACCAGGTCAAAACACCACGTCCTTGATTAGTGTTCATCTGTTATAAATCTGGTTTGCTGGCTTAAGCTGCTCCAGAAACGTTGGCAGGCTTCTCCTGGCACCAGAGAGGGGGAAAGAAAGTGTCCAGAGTGCACTGTAGAGATAATTCAGCAGAAGGGGGTGATGCGGCCTTTCTAGACCCAGAATTTGTGCCAGGTCACCTGATGGCACACAGATCTGGTGTTTGTGATCGTAGCACCAGTGAGCTGATCTGTAAAGGCAGAAAGAAGACAGATTTGTCTCTCAGTCTTGTTGAGAGGCTTAAAGCTTGCAAGGAATTTACAGAAAAAAGGGAGTTAATTTTGTCTTCCAAATATAAAGAACAGCAGTAGAAACGTATGGTTGAGCAGGGAATGAGGGGAGCACTTCACAGCGGCCAAAAAACCCACAAAAAAACTCCTCTGTAGAGGACACCACTCCTGGTCTGCCTCATCTGCTGCAGAAACAGGTACTAGTTGTGCCACTAAATGATCCTCTGCATAATTGCTGTGATTTCTAATTGGAGGCAGGTCGTGATAGCGTTACAGGTTGGGATAAACCTGTGCCCGAACCACCTTTCCTTCAGGGCAAAAGAAGAAACAGTTAAGTTGCTTTTCAGAGGCAGAGGGCTGAAGCAAGAGCAGCTTCCAACCCTGCACAGGCACGTGTCCCCTCCCATGGCCGGGGAGCTGTGGGCAGCCTGTGGGCAGGAATGCTCCGCTGCCTGCTCCATGTGGAGAAGTAGCAGAAAGAGAAGCTGGGAGAAGCCCTCATGGCACCATTCAGCTTTAGGAGGGGACCTGGGGACAATGCCTTTCTAGAACGAGGTGTGGGGCGATAAGCGAAAGACCCCTCGCATTCAGAACCAGGGCTTTGTGCAGGCTCGGTAAATAGGCGCTGCCAGCCTCACCGCCACCAAACTGGGACGGCTGGGCTCCGGCAAGCCACCGAGGTCAAAAGAAGTGTCAAGTGATTACTTCCTCGAGGCAGACAGTTGACATCACTGTCCTTCATGGTTTTGCGTGTGTTTCAGATTCATGGAGGGGGCCTGAGGTGCTGCTTGCGTGCTTTTCCTTTTCCTTCAGCTCTCCTGAGTGTAGGGACACTGCCTCAAAAGCAGTGTGGGCAGCAGGGCAAGGGGGGGGGATTCTGCCCCTCTGCTCCGCTCTGGGGATACCTCACTGCAGTGCTGCCTCCAGCTCCGGGGCACCAACAGCAGAAGGACACGGAGCTGTTGGAGCGGGGCCAGAGGAGGCCACAGAGATGCTGGGAGGGCTGGAGCCCCTCTGCTGTGAGGAGAGAGCTGGGGGGGGTCAGCCTGGAGAAGAGAAGGCTCCAGGGAGACCTTCGAGCCCCTTCCAGTCCCTAAAGGGGCTCCAGGAAAGTAGGGGAGGGACCCTGGATCAGGGAGGGGAGCCATGGGATGAGTGGAAATGATTTTAAACTGAAAGAGGGGAAATTTAGATTAGATATTGGGAAGAAATTCTTTGTTGTGAGGGTGGTGAGCCCCTGGCCCAGGTTGCCTACAAGGGTGGTAGATGCCCCATCCCTGGACACTTCCGAGGTCAGGTTGGATGGGGCTCTGAGCAACCTGGTCTGGTTGGAGATGTCCCTGCTAATGGCAGGGGGGTTGGACTAGGTGACCTTTAAATGTCCCTTCCCACCCAAACCATTTTATGAGTCTATGATTCTCTGTTTTTAAGCTGCATGCTGGTTTTTTTGTTTCACTTTCCTGTGAAACTCTCTGATGACCGAGGCAGCATCCCCCGTGAAACCTGCTGCGTTGCAATTTCATTCATGCTGCTTAAAACTGTTTCTCTCAGTGGACAAACAGCTGGGACTAAAGCTCAGCTAAGGAAGCACCCTCCTCTTTTCCTGCACCGAGACCCAGCCTCGCCTGGGCTCGGACGTGGCCCTGAGCATCCATTTCTCTGGCTGCTTCCCCCCTGCATCCCAAACTTGATGTGTGATCCCTTTGCTGCTTGGCTTCCTGGGGGGGGGGGGGGTGGGGGGTGGGGAAATGCTGTGGTGCCGTTTTGCATCCAGATGGTCTGGCTCCAAGCGCGATGCTTTGGTCAGGAGCTGGCTCCCAAGATATCAAGTCCCTCTTCTGTCACTTGGGATGGGAGGTGCATCATCCCATCCCATCCCAACCCAACCCATCCTGTCCCATCCCAACCTCATCCTACCACAGCCCCATCCCAATCTAATCTCATCCTACCCTGGTCCCATCCCACCCTGGCCCCATCCCATCCCAACCTCATCCTACCCCAGCCCCATCCCTGGCTGCATCCTACCCCGGCCCTATCCCATCCCACGCCTTTGTCCTGGGAGCCTGCAGCAGGACGCTGTACGTGAACAGATTGCAGAAAAACTAAAAAAAAAAAAAAAAGCAAAACCAAAACCCAAGTGACAAAACCTCCCCGCTTTTCGACTTCAAGCAGTTGTGTCTCCGTGACGCACCTGGTTTCAAGAGCCTGTGTGCAGCGGCTTCGCACCCCCGGGCTCCGGATTTGACACCCGCCTGCAGCGAACAGGGCGGTGGGGTTTGCACCTCCACAGCCCACCTGGGGAGCGGGGACGCCGCCTGCTCCCTGTCTTCGAAAGCGCAGGGCGGCAGGCTGAGGGTTTGTTTTCTTCCCTGATCGCAGCGGGGCCGGCTGCTGGGTGAGGACGGTGGCCGCCGGAGGGTGATGAATCAGTGGTGGCAAGTGAGAATGTGGGGGTGCTCACACAGGTGGGCTTCCCCTGCCCTGGCAGAATTAAAAAATACCCAAAGAAAGCCCTGAGAAGCAAATCTTCTTTCTGTAAGGTTTATGCGGTGATTGTAAAACTGATTATAGGTTATATAGAGATTAAAGCGTGGGATTACTGTTATACTCGTGCAGAGCTGGAGCCTGGCGAGCCTGGCGAGCTGCGGTCCTGCAGCCCCCAGCCCTGCCTTGCTCCCCATCCTCACCCTCGCGACCCGCCTTTGCGTGATGGGTAAGTAGTTTTTTAGTGGAAAGTGGTTGCTAGGTCTCGGGTTCCAATGGAACTGCTGAGCCACCTATTTGTAACCTGCTGCGCCACAGAAAGTCGGCTTTGGGGTTTATCCTGTCCACCCCGGGCTTGCAGTGTGTCCCATTCAAAGCCACAACACCAGTGGGCTGAGAAAGGTGCAGGGTGAGCACCGGGTGTGGGGCAGAGATCACTCTGAAGTCATATATATTTGATTTTTAACCTGCCCATGGGTGAATCGGGGCCTTTGCAGAGCCTTTTACAGCATCAGCCACCGTCTTGCTTCCCTGTTACCCCTCCCTTGACGCAGGCGTACAGCAGCACGTGGGTTGGTATCACATGGATGGCTGCTTGCATTGAATGGGGGACGATGCCCCCATCTCCCCAACATCTCGTTTCCCAACCTAAACCCGGGGGAGCTGGAAACCCTGCTCCCCGTGAGTCTCTGGTGAGGTTCAGCAGGTCCCGTAGCCCCGCGGCTGCCATTGGCAGCCCCGAGGACCTCCTGGGCTCTCCGAGGGCTCAGCGCTGTCCCTGCAAGGGAGACGCTTTGAGGTTTGTGGATTCAGTGTCTTTTCTTCTGGCTCATCCAGGCTCTTGCTCCGCTTCCCCTCGGGTGCCAGCTGTTTCTGCTTCAAGCAGAGCCGGAGGAAGGGTTCCAGAGGGATTGTGGCGGTCCCAGCCTCTGCCCTCCTGGTTTTGCTTTCCATCTACATCATTTTTCCTGCCTCTCCAGCCCTCCCGAGTTAGGAGAGGTCACAAAGCGGCTGAGCCGCCCCAGCTTGCGATAAGGACAGTGCCGAAGGACCCGGCACAGACTCCTTGGCACCAACACCACCGATAGCTTGGCTTCGGCGGTGACAACCTCGCAATTAAAACTTGCAGGTGCAGTGTTCTTGCCCTGGCCAGCAGCTTTGGTGGACAGGTTAAAAAATTGTTTCCAGGAGGAACTGAGCTTAATTAGAAGCTTGAATTCCCTGGGGCTGTTGATGCTCAGGGTTTCTGTGCTTGTCAGGAGTCATGCAGAGGCTGAGGATGCTCAGAGGTGCACAGAAGGGGGAGAGAAGCAACCCTATCGGGGCAGTTGTTCCCTGCTAGGTCTCACCCTGCTTGGGTTTTTGTCCATGGGATGTCCTGTCATCCTTCAGGTAGAGACTGGGGTCTGTCTCTCTGGGAATCCTGGCTTTGGTATTGTACCTCGCTTTTCCGATTCTCTGGGGAGAAAGCAGAGGACAAAGGGGGCAGAAGCAGCATAAAGCCTTCATGCTGGCCAGAGAGATGACAAATAAAGGTGACTATTAGGCATGTAGTCATCGCAGTTAAGATAAAATCCACCTGCTCCCGACCACAGGCTCCTGGGCTCTCCGGAGGCAGTACAGAGAGATGGACTTTGCTGTGGAGACTCAAAAAATTGGTCTCCATCATGCGTGATTGCAAAGACCCTCCAGCCCGGTGTGCTTCCAGCCCCAGGACCCATGGCTTGCAGCCTCCAGCAAGTCACCGATGGCCGGTGACAGCTCCAGGCTGTGGATGCCAGGGACAGCCAGGGGTAGCCAGGAAATTCCCCCTGCATCCTCCCTCCAGCACCACCAGCACAGCAGGCAAGTGTGCCAGGACAGGCAGCGGTGCTGCCCCATCACTGAAACAAGGGAAATTTGTGGCAGTGGGGGGACTGAGTGCAGCAAGAAAAGCTTTATAAAAGGGATTTCTTTTTGCAGGACTCCTTGCATGGCTGGAAGAGCCTTTCCCCAGGAGAGCTGTGTCCCCGGAGCAGCCCAGTCCCCCGTGCCTGGCTCTGCTTTCTGTCTCGTGTGGTTTACACTGGTTGCTTGGGTGGTTTATAGCTTTGGAGAAATATGATTCACAAACTCAAGCGTGATAAGGATGGGGGAAGAAAGAAAAGCCACGTCAGCTTGAAGGAATGCGGCCGGTAGAGAGCTCAGCGTGCGGCTGGCAGAAGCCCCAGGAGGGGGGGGGATCAGGCATAAAATGGGGTAAAATGGTAACACGTGCCCAAAAAAATAGCTGGAAACCACCCATTCCCGCTGCAGGAAAGCACAGCTTGCTTTTCCTGGGCTTTCGTCACCCAAATCTGCTGCTCCTCTGAGGCCATATGACAGCTACGGGCATGGGTCAGCCGAGCAGGGGGATGCTTCGTAACTGGGAATAATTTATGACCCGAGCTGCTGTTGTGTTTGCCCAGTGCCAACTGTACTCCAGACCCTCTAGACTACTGTGCCACTTCTTCAAGGATAAGGAAGGTCTGGGAGCAACCTTGCATGAGTGGGAAGCGAGGGAAGCATCGTCCCTTTGTCCACTGGCTCTGCTGGGCAGTGCCATGTGCCTGCCGGACGCGTGGACAGGGAAGCTGACGCTGTGACAAGGTTTTCTTCCACCATGGTGGTGGTGACGGGGAAAGCCCTGACCCAGTGGCACGTCCCTGCTGCCCTCGCAAACATTGACCCCTCTGCCTCCTGGCAAACGTGTCTCTTTTATAAAGGCAGCAAACTTCAGCTGCGAGGGGAGATCATGGCTGATAAAGCCGGGGATTTGTGTGTCGGAGAGACCTTCGGCTCTGGGATGGGGGTGCCGAGGTGCAGGCAGACCTCTGCTCCTTGCTCTGCTCAGGGATAACCTCTTGATTATCCTGCCTCCAGCCTGCCCTCACAGCATCCCCTGGGAATCCCTATGATGTCCTGCACATCCCCAGGGAATCCTTGCATCCTGCACATCCTCGGGGGAGCTTTGGCCTTCAGGTGCCCCAGGGAGGGGAACAGACATGACACATTATTCACGGCAGCGTTTTTGCCTTGGTATGAAATTGCTTTTAGGGTGCAGGCGGGGTGTCGACCGCAGTGAGGTGGGGGCAGCCGGAGCGCCCGTGTGTCTCCAGTTGATGAACCCTGCTGGTTGCTTCAGCAGAAAGTCAATATTGACCTTTTGCCAGTGTTTGCAAGCGTCGGCACTAAAATTACCAAAAGCAGAACAAAGCCCCGTGCTTCCCTGCAGCGCCCGCTTTGTTCCCTAATTCTTTAAAAAAATAATAATTGTATTTATTAGGGCTTTATTGGAAGTCAATGGTGTGGGAAAAGCCATGGAGAAGCAGAGCTCTACCTTCTGCTCTGCTTCTTATTTCTCCCCCCTCTATTCCTCCCCTTACACAGCATCCATCCTCCCCAGAGCATCCACCCGAGCAGGGGGAGAGGTCCTGGCGCGGCTGCAGCATCATCCCCCATCCCCACCCTGTTTCCAGCTCCTCAGAGGGGACCGCGGCTCGGGAGCCGAGCAGAGACCAGTGCGCGACATGGGAACCAGTAGCACCCCTGCGGTTTAGAAACTGGAAATAAAAGCTAAAGTGGTTTGAAGGCTTGGCCTCGAAAGGGGGAAGGTGGTGGGGGAGCGGAGAGGAACCAAAACCCATCAGTGAAGGAACAGGCGGAGGGGCAAAGGAGAAATGAAAGCAGCTGCGATCACTGAAAGGCCCAATGTGAAAGAGTGGGAGCGCTATCTTTGGGGCTTTCACTTCCCTGTCTGGGCAGGTTTTCTTGGCTTTGGCTTATTTTTCCCCCTCCCCTGGTCTCTGCTCATAAATTCCTCCCTGGGGAGGGTGGGGTTGGTGCCACTGGAGGTGGGTGCCCCATTTGCTGTGGGGGCTTGGAGAGGAGCAAAACTGGGGGCTGCTGAGCATCCCTGCAGTGGTGGCATTTGGGGAATACCACTGAGCATCCCTGCAGTGGTGGCATTTGGGGAATACCACTGAGCATCCCTGCAGTGGTAGGGTTTGGGGGGGTACCACTGAGCATCCCTGCCATGGTTGGTTTGATGGGTACCAACGAGCATCCCTGCCATGGTTGGGTTTGGGTGGTACTAATAAGCATCCCTGCTATGATTGGGTTTGGGGGTACTGCTGAGCATCCCTGACACAGTGGGGTTTGGGGGGGTACCACTGAGCATCCCTGCCACAGTGGGGTTTGGGTTTACCGCTGAGCTTCCCTGCTGCAGTGGAGCTTGGGGGGTGTCCACTCCCTGCCACATCCCTGACGAAGATGTGGCCTTTAGCCATCCTCATCACTGCAGCCTCCATGCTTAGTTTTGGGCAATGAAAACCTGCAGGTACATGGATTTAAGCCCAATTAGCAACCCTGATTAAAATAGCGTGTTGACCCCACCCCACCCCCCCCGGTAAAGGGTGAGTATAACTCGGCCACGACCTCGGCTGGGGTGTTTGACCGCTTTCTGCCCGGAGAGAAGCCTGCTGTCCTCTGCGGGACCCAAAACTGGGTTTAAAGTTAAGCCTGGGATTAGAGGCTGGGCTGAAACTGTCCGGGATGAGTTTCCTGAATCAGCAAAGTGGTTGCATGGGGGACATCGAGAGTGGATGAGGGGTCTGGTGGCTCACAGGGAGCATGGTTTTGGGTGCTGGGAGGAGGGAGCTGCGGCTGTGGAGCTCAGTGACCAGCTGTGAGATGATGCCCTGCATCCATCAGCTGAGCTGTAGTGGGCAGAAACATGGTAAAACCTGTAGGGTAAACCTTTAGGGTGGTGTCACCCTTCAGAGGGGGCTGGACCAAGTCCTTGGTGATGGAGGATGCAGCCCTCCAGACGGTCAGGTTTGTTTTCTCTCCTGGGTGCTGGGGAATTAGTATATATTTATTATTAAATACCCCTGCAAGCATCACAACAAGCACCTTGGAGGGAGCCAGAAGGTCTGAGCCTGGACCCTACCCCTCACCTCCCAGCACGTGGCTACTGAACATCACCTTTTGCTACAGATGAAGTGAACGGTGCTTATTTGGTCCTGCTGTGATGGGAGTTGTTTGCAGGCTGCTCACACCAGCCCCATCATTGGAGATGGGGATGCGGGGAGGGGTGAGCGGCTCTGGTGAGGATGCTCCAGGATGAGTCTTGCAAAATATACTGCTTTTTCTTGGTGTTTTTCCTGGCCCCTGGTTTAGACAACAGCTCCTTGCTCGTTCTGTCCTGCTAGCGTAAGGCGTGAAGGCCAAACCACCCTGAATCTTTAAGGCAAAAACAAGTGTTTGCCAAGCACAGGGTCTTAGGGAAAAAAAATTAACATCCCTCCCACATACACCCATCATTTTTAGCCTACTTCAGGATTTCTGACTTTAAAACACTCAGGGCCTGTCCTGTTGTGGAAGGAGCATCCTCATCCCTGCAAAATCCCTTCCCAGGGATGTCTGCCCTCCATTTAAAGCCTTGCTTTTCTCTTCCCACCCCTCCATTAATGCTGCTGGGTTAATTTGGCCTCTGCATTTCCTATATACCAGCCTTAAATTCCATAATTCACAGGTCAACACAGTCAATCCTATTCCAGAGGTGGAGGAACTAGGACGGGGAGGGAGGCAGTGACTTGCCAGGTCCCGCTCTGCATGGGAAAGGGGATGAAGAAGGAAAGGGGTTGGGGGCTTTCCCTCTGAATTAAACCAACACAAGAAAGAAAGTATAATATAATTAAGGGGGGGAAATGGTAGAAAAGGTGAAGCCACTCCCTGAAACTCAACCCCTTTCATCCGCGGGAGCACGGCAGCTAGATCACAGGCGGCGTCACTGGGTCAGATGCTCTGGAGCTCTTCCAGCCCTGGCTGGTGTTTAAATAGAAAGGTTATGTACCTGGGGAGATTTATTTCATCTTTTAATTGGTTGTTTGTTTACACGACTAGGGAGCTTTTTGCTAATGTTTGCTTTGCTGGCTCACTCAGCTGCTGAAAATCCTGGCCGGCTGCATCCCAGCTGGGCCAGCGTGCTGGGGCCAGCTGCCTTTTGGCTCTGGCTCCTCGGCTTTTCCCGGTGAGCCCCGGTTCTTCCCCAGGAGCCCTTCCCAGCCCCCCTCCACAGGAATCACCAGTTTCCCTCCTGAGCAGGTATCTCTCCCATCGCACCCTTGCAGGTGTGCAGGTGGGAAGGTTCCAGATGGGCGTCCACCACCCCAACATCTCCCCTTCCCTTCCCTGCTGGGCAGGCTGGTGGAAAACAGGAGCAGGGTTCCTTCTGGCCATGGAGGTGGTGGAGATGGCCCCCCCGAGCTGGGCTTTGGGGCTCCCCCTCTCCCAAGCATCCTGCCAGGCCCAGCAGAAAATGAGATTTAAAACACTGTGGTGATGGGTTTGGTTTTTCCCAAGCATGTGGTAAGGTCTTGGTTCTCCACTGGTCTCAATCTACATGAAGCTTTGGAAGAAAATCAGTTTTCTTAGAATCGTTGAATCACAGAATGGTTTGGGTTGGAAGGGACCTTGAAGATCATCCAGTTCCAACCCCCCTGCCCTGGGCCAGGACACCTCCCACTACACCAGGTTGCTCAAAGCCCTGTCCAACCTGGTCTCTTCCCCTTCAGCTCTTAAGAAAAGGGTCTTCGGAAACAACTGGTGAAGTGCGACACTCCTCTCATAACTTCTCTGTTGGTTTGATCCCTTTTTATGCTCATTTTCGCCTTTCCATGAGCCATGGGACTGCCTTGGTAGGCATGCCCAGGCAATGGGCGTCCAACAGCCACATAGGCAGGTAGCTGCGGCATGAGGTGCCCTCAGGCTCTCTGGCAGGGTGGGTGTCTGATGGCAGAGGGTTTCCTACACTTCATCCTTGGGGGGCAGTTGTGTGGTTTGGGGGGGGCCCTCTTTCCCTCCCCATCCCAGCGTCGGCGCCAGCGGATCCTTATCTCCCTCAGCATGTCTCCCTGGAGGGGAGAAGGGAAGCGATGCTCCTTGGTCCCTGACGAAAAGGAGCAGCCACCCATCCAGATCAATGGGGTGAGCTTGGAAGCAGCAGCCTCGGGGGTGATGGGGAAGCTGCAGATAAAGGATGGGAGGGTGGGGGGAAGGGGAATCACACCCAGGATGAGCTGGCATGGGCAAGAGCCCCCTGAAATTCAGAAGGCAAAGGCGAGTGTTTCTAAGGCGAGCAGGTTTGCTCCCAGCTTCCGCGGCTGATGGCAGAGCAACCTGCCAGCTCTTGCCTATGCTCATGGAACAATGGCCACAAATGTTTGGGAGGAGCTATTTGTGTGTCACTGCGGGAATCTGGGGTCTTGGGGTATTTTTTCATGGTTTTTTGGGGTTACAAATGTGTTAACGTCTGTTTTGCACAATCAATCCATTTCTCAATCTTTGCTCCCTGCAAACAACTGGAGATGAACACCTCTTGCTTAACCGGGTAAATCAGAGCTACCTCTGCTCCCCCAGCCTCGCCAGCCACTTGTGGCCAACTCTTTTCTCCTTCCTCCCATGAAAGTTGGCATTAATAATGATGATTAAAACCATATTTGGGAGCAGTTTATTGATTTCTCCTCTGGGATATATTTTTGCTCATGGACTTCTAACTGCTTCTCACAGGTGGTACCCAGATGTGTTCCCAGGTGACTTGGAAGTGAAATTCTCCAGGTACTGCCCACAATTTTTGGGGGGGAGGAAGATGATGGGGATATTAAGGAAGGCACCATCTTATGACCATCCTATGTGAAGGCTGTGATGGTGTCTCCAAGCTTTGGTCCTTATGGCCATGGAGTTGGCTACAGGGAATCCTGTGCTGCCTCCCCGGGCCATCCCAAATCCCCAAGAGGCAAAGCCAGCAGGACACAGTGACCCAGCCCCAGGCCACCTCCTGGCCCACGTGGCTTGGCACATGTGGAGATATTTGGAGCATCAAGGAGGTCAGACCAGCCATCCAGGAAGCCTCTGAGGTATGATAGGAGGACCAAAAGCTATGGGGAATTTTGGTCTCTTGTTGCAGAGTGTTGGGGAGGGGGGAAATATATCATGAAGTGGTGGTGGGACGGCCACTGCTACGCTGGGCAATGGAGCCTTCTCCAAAAAAATCGTCATTGCTCAGGGATGAAAGGTCTTATTGGGACTAAAAGGTCCCATAGAGGCCGAGCTGGGCTCCTGAGGTGGGAGTCACCTTCTGGGGAGCAGATGGGACCATGGGCTGAGTGTAGCTCTTCTGCCAGTACTGTGCTTTGATGGGAAAGTGCTGGGTTTTGTGACTGTGGAGAATGGGGAGAGCTCAGCTGGGATTTCCCTGAGCTGGGATTTACATACACCACTGGCCAACTGATGAAAGGTCTGGAAAACCAGGACCTGCCATGCCTTGCAGAACCACCACGCTTCTCCAAGTAGCATAAACAAAACCCAGCCCACTAATTGCCTGCCTGGGGACAAAGCTTGGCATCTGGTCCATGGAGGTCCCCATCCCACGTGGTGTTATGGTACCCAGGAGTGCCCTGGGGAGACCTGGTGTCCTTCTGGTGGCAGGGAGGGGCTCTGCTTTACGTGTTAGCAGCCAGAGACCAGGGGCTGGGTGTACACCATCTCTCCAAGGCTTTGCACCTGATTTCTTAGGTCAAAGACATCTCTGAAGCCATATTATCAGTGTGCCCCAGCAGCTTTCAAACCATCAGCCTGGCTGACCAAGTCCCCAGGGGTGATAGGGATGAAGCTCCTGGTGTTGGTAGTTGCTGTCCATCAGCCATGGGTGAGAGCAGAGGTAGCTGCAGCTCCACTGCCAGACCTTGGTGTATCTCCCACATCTTTGGTTGCTTGCTGGGGTGCCCACAAGGTGTCCCGACACCCTCATGGGGCACCAAAACAGCAGCCCTTCCAGCCAGCCATGGTCCCACATTGTTTAGCCCTAGGTGACGCCTTGCCAGGACCTGCACACAGCCCCTTATCAAGACTGCAGTTAACTCCAGTGCAGGCATCCTGCCTGCCCACTGTGATGGGGATGTGCGGAGGATCAGCCTGTGGGTGCGTCCATGGGGACACTGGACACACCAGCAACATGTCAGGAATATAATGGCAGAAGCAAAGAGCGAAGCCAAGGCTGGTCAAAACTTGCCCTTTGCAGTACACCTCTCCAGAAGCTTCTCATTGGGATGGTGCAATCAAAGTACTTGACCGAGAAAATACCTGGTAAGTGAGTTTGTATTGCCGTGAAAATCAAAGGCAACGTGTAACTGCAGGCAATGTGCAATGGTAAAGAGAGATAATAAATAAATAGGGGAGGTAATTAGAGATCAGGCATTCTTGAGTGCTCTTAACGTGTGGATCTCACCTTGTATGGTGGGAACATGACAGTCAGGTTCCAGCTTTTACAGGTGCAATTATGTCACTCGCCCTGCTGCAGGGCTGGCTTAGCTGTGCCTTGGAGGACACAGGGTTGGGATAGTCTCCACATTTCTGGCTGCTGAACAGGACTAAAAGAGAACAGGCAAAGCAGGAAAAGGTCATAAGGAAGCAAGAAAAGGAGGAGGAGATCCCTGGGTGTCATCGGGGCAGCTTCTCCAAGCCTGGCCGATGCAACATGAGCCCTTTCATAGGCTGCCCAGCCCCAGTTGGCAGCTTTCCCTCCGCTCCAAACCTGGTGGGGCTGGACGCGGTGGGGGCAGCCCTGGGAAGTCCCCAGGGACTTCAGTGACATCAAGGCTGGCTGCCAGCTGGGGCTGGGGAGTCACCCAACCCAGGGAGAGATGCTGAGTCAGGGCCAAGCTGTGGTTCCCTGAAGGCATCGGGTGGGAAGGGCTGATCCAGCTGCTGGAGATCAGATGGCAGCAGATATCCCGGAGGGAGGGCTCAGCCCTGGGGGTAAACGTCCTTGTAACAGGTTTCCATGACCTGTAAGATGATGAGGACATGAGTACCACGAGGGGGAGATGCAGACCAGAGGGTCATTTCAGCCCTAAGCCCTGAGCAGCCGTCCCTCTCCATTACCTGGGGTGGTAAAGCCATCCTGGACCAGGAGCATGGCATGTCCAATCACCACCTCACTTCCAGCCATCTTCACTGAGGGTTTTAGCAAGAAAAACTCTGCTGAGGGGACCTGAGGAGCAGCAGGTAAGCCCTAAAGTCCCCATCCCAGAAACAGAGGGATGGATAAGGAGGGCTTTAAACTTCAAAGCAGTTGGCTCGTGGGACCTCTTCTCCTGTACAAGGCTGGAGAAGGTCCCACAGCCCTTTGGGACCACATCCAGAAACAACGTGGTGGGCACAGCCAAGAGCTTCACTCATAGGTTTTGGGTTTTTTTCCTCTCCAGGCATTGAAAATTGCTGTGTGGGAAGAAGGAGATTTGGAGGTGATGAATGGCTCTGCTGTGCTTGCCAAACAGATGTTTTCTTTTCATGGGCACCAAACACCTGGGCTTGCCCTTCCTGGCTGGAAGAGTGAACTCCTCCAAAAAACTGTTCACAAATACTAGAAAAAACTGGAGTTTCAGTAGAAAACTAGGAAGGCTGGAGGTGCAGAGCTATGGGAATGGAGGGGAGAGACAGGGCTCTCTTCCTCTGAGGTATGTGATGTCCGTGTGCTGCTTCTGTCCCAGCCAAGGAGATTTTCCAGTTACCTGGATATAAGCAGGGCACTCTTCATCTCTCCCATTGGTCCTGGCTCAGCCACCCCACAGCCCTGCGCCACAGGAACTGGTTCCAATGCCCAAAGGCATCCGCTCAGACCTTGCAGAGAGCCCAAGGGTGTCCCACACCTTCCCTGCTGCACCATCTAATGAGGAAAATGCCTACAGAGAGGCATTGGGAGGCATCAAAGGATGCAGGTGCAAGTCCCATGGGGGACTGCACCGGGATGGATGCTCCCAGGTCTCAGGGGTGCTGCACCCAAACTGAGAGCAACGCCCAAGTCTTGGCTTCTTGGTTTGCATGTTGCAATCAGGGGTTTCCCATAGCAGGAGGATTGCAATGTTCCCCTCTGAGTCCTTGGAGGAGCAGCGTTTCGGCTGGCGAGCCTTGTGGTCTGTGAATCATGCCCTGGTTAGCAGAAAGGAGATCTTCAGAGCTTGCTTCCTGGTCATCCATCCATCCATCCATCCATCCATCCATCCATCCCTCCCTCCCTCCCTCCCTCCCCCAGTCGTTGCACCAAACCCAAGTGGTTGCTGTCACCCCAAACTCTCTGCCAATGCTGCCTTCCTCTTTCTGGGTGGGGTATTTTATTTCCCAGCATATAAACCCCCTCCTCTGCAGGAACACCCGCCGCAGGCTCACTTGGAAAGCCTCTTGCAAAACCTGTCATTGCAAGTTGAAACCTGAGAGCTTGTTTGCTCCTCGGCTTCGAAGCATTTCTGTACCGTTGCTGTTTGCAGGGCCCTTGGTCGGGTTCTCAGGCTGTTGAAGTGGTGGACATCTTTTGTCTGTTTAGCTGCTTATTTGTGCCATTTGGGATGTATTTGTAGTTCCTCATGATTCTTCTCAGAAACAGCTGTTGGGCTGCAAAACCCCTCTCCCATGGGCTGTGATGTACAGATCTCTCCAGATCTGAATTTCTAAGCAAAAATTTATATATTTGGTTTTAATAGCTTTCTGTTTCCTTTCTTAAATGATCTAGCTGCTGCTTCAAGGTGTTTCGGCTCCGGCAGCATCCCATGGTGAGGAGTTCCCCAGCTGAATGCACAGCCTCAGTTCACCTCTACCGGGGCAGGGACCTGGCACCGCAGCATTGCCAGTAATTTTCCACCTGACTCCACGCTGGGGAAATACACCCAGGCACGGAAAAAGCCTGGAAGGGAATAAAGAAGACACTTGGCCAACAGAGCTTGGCTATCTCCCAAGTCAAGGAACGGCTTCAGGTTCATCTGCAGCTCCCCGGCAGCTTGGCAGGCTGGGCTGCCTGGGCTCTGCATGGGCTGTGGGCTCCCTGGGGCTGCATCCTGCGGCACGCCCCGTCCGATATATGGGACAGGCCAGCTGCTATTTTGCCAGGTAGCCACTGTGCCAAACCCCTGAGCGCTCCTGTTCTGACAGCTCCCTCCACCCGTGGGTTCGGGGCAAGACGAAAAGGGTGGAAAAAATAGCCTTTTTGGTTTTCTTTTTTTAAATTATTATTATTTTCTTCATTCTCACTGCAGAGCAAATGGGCTTGAAGTCTGCCTTGGGAAGGAGAAGAAAAAACTTGGCTCTTCTTCTGGCAGCCAAGTCTCACCAGAAGCCATGGCAAGGGCAGAGGGTGCAGAAAGCTTGGGGAGAGTGGGGATGTGGTGGTGGGAGGGAGGCTGAGAACAGTCCCTTTATGAGACTGTAATGGCCCCAGCCAAAAACTGCATTAGCCCAGTGAGTGAAATGAGGTTTTTATGAGGGCAATAAGGCATTTCAGCATGCCGGGGTGGTAATTGCATGCCCGGGGACTCTGTGAGGAGCTGCTCATTCTCCTGCTGCAATATGGCCCCAGCCTGGGCAAGAGAGTCCAGACTGTTTCCCAACCTCCCCGCATTAATCCAGCTTACCTCACCCGTATGGCAATAACCATCGGGAGCCATCCCCACCTCCCATTGCCAGCAGCTGGAGAGCACAAGATGTTCCCAGACAAGGCTCCCCACACCCTGTGCATTCCCCCGGCAAACAAGGGAGGCATCCCAAATCCCACAAGCATCCTTCCCCTGGCAGCTCCCCGTGGCAAATGCCCTTGGAGAGCCGCTGTCCCCTGCCCACCTCTGTGAAAACTCTGTGCAAAGGGTGATGAAACAGGCTGTGAGAGAGATACCAGGGGCAGACATGACCGAGGTCTGTCATATCATCACGAGGAGTCCAGAGAAGATAAATGAGGCATGATTACTCACTGCCTTTTGTTGTGTAAAAACTAAGGCCATCAAACACGTCCAGCACCCAACAGGTTCAAAGCAACGCAGAGATGCTTCTCCATACCATTAAGCTGTGGAGCCCTTTGCTGAAGGGCAGCATGATGCAGAAGGCTGCAGATGGCTTCAGAAAGCAAATCCTGTAAGAGAAAGCCACTCAGGACACAAGATCCATCACTGGATCACTCTGCTGGGTGCTACAAGGGATGCAGAAGCAACTTCAGTTCGCCGAGGTCTTATGTTTTCCCTTGGTCATCTGCTCTGGGTTAGGGAGCAAAAAAACCCACCGGTGAGGTGGGTGGCACATCTGCTCACCCATGCTAGTACCCTGGTCCAAGACACAGAGCAGCAGTTGGACACGTTTCCAAGGGTGGGCTAAGCCCTGGTTCAGGGCTTGCAGCCTTGAGCGGAGTCGGGAGCAGGGGAGGGTTATTTGCTGCTGGTGGAGATGAGGGAAGGAAGATATTCCCATTCCCAAGGTGGCCAGAGGCAGCTGGAGCTACCAGGATTTCACCCCATGGGAGGAATGACTCAGTAGGAGCCGGTCACAGGAGCAACCACAAAGACTGGTTATCAGTGGAAAATCTGTCTCGTGAGGTCATCAAAGCAGCTCCTTGTGTGCCAAAACGAAGTGGGAGGGAGAGGAAAAGAGGACAAAGAGCTACTGTGCAGGGCGAGGAGGGTTTTGTGGCCACCAACCACCAGCTGGGACGGTGCAGAAGGGGACTGAAAGCCCCATGTCCTTCCACTTAAGAGCTCCTTCTACCCATGCTGACAACCCAAGGGCTGGGTGAGCTGGGAAAGGAAGGTCTCACTCTTCGACAGCCCCACTGAAGTCAAGGCAGAGCCAGGCTACGTGTGTGTTATTCACCTTGAAACTATGTGAGTAAACAGAGAAGTCTCCTCTTCCTGGTCCCACCTTGGCAATTAAGCTGCGTTTCTGCAGGCTGGAGGAGACGAGCCCTAATCCACCCCAGCAGATAAAGGGGATGGTCCTGCTCTCTCCTCTGGTGAGACCTTGAGCCAAACCACCCAGGAGAGGAAAAACGTGTAGCTCCAGTTAGTCTCCTGCGACATCCCCTCCTGCATGGAGCTCCTTGAAGATGTCCCACCAGGAGGAAGGCAGCCGTTTCCCACCAGCTCTCATGGTTTTATCGCCTGTGTCTCACTCAGTTTTTGTTGCTCAGGAGCAGTGATGCTCACAACTAGCCCTTTGGTAGAAGTGTGAGTGGACCAAACCGGTAAGAACCCAGCTGAGAGACCCAGCACCAGCCAGGAGGAAGAAGAAGAGATTGTCTCCCCAAGAAAGGGACCTCCCTGCCAGCACAGCAGAAGCCTCTGAGCTCTGGAGTCTTGGTGGCCAACATGGCAGCCATGAGTCCCATTGGATGCTGCACTCTGACACCCTCCACCCTGGCCCTCGGGGTTCCTGCAGCAGCTCTCGGGATGCCTCCAGACCCGTGGCTCAGTGCTGAGCTTGGCTCTTCTCTAGAAAACCTTCACCCCTCTTGTTGTCCTCTTCCCCACCAGTACCATGTGCCGAGGATTCCCAATGGAAGAGAAGAAACCGCCCTGCTCCGTCCTAGAGGAAAGAGAGCAACCTCCAGGGTGGGACAGGAGCCAGCCCAGAGCTATGAAGCCTTGCAGAAGATTTTGAAGGGTTTCCAGCCCTCCTGAGGCAGCAGTTTCTGCAGGCAGAACTGAAGAATAAAATGCCCAAACTCACCACAAAGCCGTAAGGCTGCCTGTCCTCCCACACCAGATAAAGGAAGGTGGGAGACACGGCAGCAATGCCATGGGAACACCCCAGAGAGGGGAACTCACCTCTGACTCCAGTCACGGCGGGAACCAACAATGGTTTAAAGAATTTGGGAGCATGTTGATGTATCTGCGGGATACCTGTGGACGCTGGATGGGTGGGAGGCAGCTCACAGGTGGGGATGGGAGCTGCACATGGGTTCGTAGATGTGGGCTGGCCCCAGTGAGCACCCAAGCACACAGATATCAGAGATAACTGATGGAGAACGGAGTCTCCTAGCCATTCTCACACTGGGAACCGTGCAGAAATGAATCAACAAAACACTCCTGACTTTTAGGGATATGCAGCAGCATATGTGCCACCCCCTGTGGCACAGACACAACTCGGCATCCTCGGCATTTGCTGCTGGAAACCTCTTCCAAACCTGACCCATTGAACGAGTCCCACCTTGTGGGTCTGCTGCGCTGGCTGCAGACTGCACCGGAGTTGGGAACTGGGTGGTGCTGGAAATCAGCCCTTTTTTTCTTTTATACCTATTGCCAGCTGACCTTGCAGGCAGATCGGTCCCTGGGCATCTTCACTCCCTAATCTCACCAGTTATTGTCAGTGGAAGGGAAAGGAGCAGATGGGCAAAGGCAGGTTGGAGGTGGGAACAGGGCAGATGAGTCTGGGATGGTCTGGAGTTACTGGGAAGCAGCTCCTGGGTTGGGAAGCGTAATGCCCAGGCTGTTGGTCAGCCCTCAGGGGCTGTTTACTGCCCTATCAACTTTTGCCTCGGTCTCCGTGTCCCATGGTTCCTGACGAGTGGCTCCATGTGAGGTGTCATCCCCTGTTTGCCCCAGCCGTGTAAGCTGGGTGGCTGGGGTGCAGAAGGCACCCGTGATCCTGATGCTGGCTGGGAAGTGCCAGAGATGTTTCCACCTCCTCTGTACCCCTCTGCCTGCCTTCCCAGAGGAGGTATAACCATTCCTGGTGCCCTGAAGGCAGCAAGGAGCTGAAAAACCTCCAGCCTGGCTGGCAGAGGCCACCTCCATCCTCCATTCCCCATGGAGAAAGCAACCAACTGCTTACTCTGGACCCTTGCAAACACATTTCTCCTTGCACTGGGTAGCAGTCCTGCCTCTGTTCTCGGTGAGGATGTTTTGTGCCATGTCATGGGGTCTGGTCCAGGTAAAGGGAGGATGTTCAGCTCCATGGAGAGGCCAGTCCCTTGGTCCACCCATCCTCTCCCACCTCCTTCGACAGCAAAAAAAGCCCAGGGGCCGTGCAAGCCAGAGCTGCCTCCTTACTCATCGCATCAAGTCCATACGTGGCATTTCTGAGGCAGCCAAACCACAAGTTTAGCCAGAAATGCAACCCCCGGTTGCTGTTGAGAGCGCGGAAAGCGTCAGAGAGGTCGAGGGTTTCTCTTTGGGAACGAGCCGGGCAGGCAAGCTGCAGCCACAGCTGGGAGGAGAAGGGCAGGAAGGTCCGCGTGTTGCTGAGGTTCAAACCAGGTGACCTCAACCAGGGTGGGGAAAAAAAAAAAAAAGAAAAAAAAAAGAGGTAAACAAACTCAACAAAGACTCTGTAACTTCCTCAGACAAAGACTCTGCAACTTCCTCAGGCTGATCTCTTGCAAGGCTTACCCAGAGTTACATCATGGTGCTCATTAGGTGCTGGCAGCAGGAGCCCACAGCCCTCCTGGGACCCCTCCAGCCTCTTGGAGTGCTCTCCCTCCTACCCCTCGGCCTTCCCCTGCCCGGGGGGCTGAAGCCGGCAGGGGATCCCATAGGAGTCGGTCTTTACCCGATCCCTTGGGGATCCCATGGAGAGGAAACCCCTGCTCCTTTGCCCAAGGGAGGCATGCACAGCACCCCATGGCCACTGCACAGCACCTCATAGCCCCCCCTCAGCACTCCATGGCCACTCCACAGCACCCCATGGTCCCTCCTCAGCATCCCACAGCCACTGCACAGCACCCCTTGGCCACTCCACAGCACGCTGTAGCCACTGCACAGCACTCCGTAGCCCCTCCTCAGCACCTCATGACCACTGCACAGCACCTCATAGCCCTCCCCCTGGCCCTGCCCAGCACCCTATGGCTCCCACGCAGCCTGGCCACTGGTGGCCACTAGTAACTGAGCCCATTCCCCTCTGGGACAGCAGGTCCCTGGGTATGGGTGTTGCTGTGGGAGGATGCCCAGGTCTCTGCACCACTATCTCTGGTGGAGAGCCTGACACCAGGGCAGCTCTCAAGCATCGCCATGACCCTAAACCACTGATGCGGAGAGTGCCGAGGGGTATGGGATGATGGCTGGCAGAGCCTTCGAAGGTCTGCACCTTCAAAGGATGCAGTTTCTTAACTCACTGACAGCCTCCCTGGCAGGTATGGCTCCAGAGCCCTCTGTGGTGTAGAGGGAAGGGGCTGGGCAGCACCGTCCCCGGGGATGTGGGGACCCCACAGCCAGCAGCCGGGCCAGGAGGGGATGGCACCCCAATCTCAGCAGGCTCTTGCAAGCATACAACCATCACAGCTATGCCAGAGTGGCTGGCTACCCCAAAAAAAGCCAGAAAGCCTGCAACCCATTGTCCCTGCGCAGCCCCAGGCAGCCCTAAATCAGGCTGCTTGGGTGCGGGAGCAGCCCAACGCCGTGCCAGCCAGTGAAGGCTTGCTGAGGTTCTCTGCCCTGTGTCACCTGCATGGTCTTAGGAAACAGGGCCAAACGGGAGGGATAAAAGATTGGCGCAGTACTGGGGAGGATGGGGACGTGGCTCTGCTGACTTGTAGGGTGCAGCAGAGAAGAGGCAGGGTGATGAACTGAGCTCTGAGGGGAGGGGTTTTCCCCTGGCTGTGGGGTCAGGGCTTTGGGAGGCTGTGCTGGCCAGGCTGCTCCCTGCTATGGGAGGAGGAGTGGGATCTCCTGCTCTCTGGGGGCTTTGGGTGAGAAGCCCAGGTGCCATCCCTGAGGGATATCGTGCTGGTACATGGGAGAGTGGTGGGAGCAGGTCCCCCAGAGGGACCTGGCTTGATTTTGGAGCCCAGGCATGTATGGGGTGCTCGGGCATGGGCCTGGGTTCTACATGTGGGTGCTCACCCTTGTGCCCCCATGGCTGGGATCTGCATGGCTGCTGCTAGTCAAAGCAGAGGGCAGCTCGGCAGCTTCCCCAGGCTCGCTTCTTGCTACATCCAAGCCTTTTGCAAGACCACAGGTGTCACCACGAAGCGCCGAGTAAGGTAGTTTCCCTGCCTTGCCTGCTTCCCTCTTCTGCCTCCTAAACAGCCTGGTGGTGTCCCCGGAGGTGATGGGAGCTGGGTGCCCAGGGAACAAACCTGGGCAAGGGGGCCGTGCCTCCAGGCTGGAAGGGCAGGTTAAGGAGGTGGCAAAAGGAGGGGAAGCGCACAGCGGAACCCCCAGACCGGGGATCTCTGCTCCTGGGTGTGGGATTCCTGTGAAAACCCTTTTCTCATGACCTGGGAGGCTCTTCCTTCTCCCAGTGCTGCGAAGATGCTGTGCCATAGAGCTGCCTTGGCTATGTAATGGGTGGCTGGGTTTGGGGTTGTTCCCTTCCCACAGGAGGAGAGTGGGTGAGCCACCCCAGCACCCATGTCCTGCCCTACAAAGGAGCAGGGAATGTGTCTGGAGCATCCCCGAGGCTGGCCCAGCCACAGGACATCCCGCAGTTGGAGCATCCAAACACACCGAGGCCAAGCCAGAATGGCTGCCGGGCTTCAGTACTGGAGCCACGGGCTTTCAAGCCCTGGGTGTGTTGCAAGAGTGATTTTCTTTGGCTCCTGACGAGGCTTTGGATGGGTTTCGTCAGCCTGTGAGCCCCTCTGAGGGGTGGGAATGGCCTGGGAACATCCCAGCGGGAGGATTTGGGGCACGGCGCTTGGCAGCCTCATCCCATCATGGATGCAGCTGGGCTGCTGCCAGCCCCTCTCCAGGAAGCCTCCCCTCCACCAAGGGAGCTGTCAAGAGCCCTAATTCATTGCCTCTCCAACTGCCAAGTGGTGGCTTTGTGCTTGCGCTGGAGAAATAAAAGAATGAAGCAGGGGAGAGGGTGTGCAGTGCAGGACCGTACAACGATCTTACCGCAAGCTCCGTCACCTGGGATGGGTGGTGGTGGCAGGACCCGGGGGCTGCTCGCCCTCTCCCTCCCAGTGTCCTCCCCAAGGGTTTTCCCTCCTTTACTGGGAAACAAAGGCAAAAAGAAACACCAGGGCTTTATTATTTTTTTTTAAGCAGAGGAACGGGGTGTGAATGCAGAAGCAATAACTCAAGCCAGGGACGTGGAGCTGGAGAGCTTTCAGCTCCCAAACCATACCCGAGCCTCAGCAGTTTGCTTTGTGCTGCTCATTCATCTGTGGGGTTATTTTTGGTTTTCTTCCCCCTTGGAGAACAGGATTCATTCTGTTTTCAAAGTCCCTTGGAGAGCAGCTCGCTGAGGAGACGGTTTTAGTAGAGAAAAACGCTCTTGGTTTGCTCCCACCCTGTCTGGGGCAGAGAAACAACAGCAATTCCATTGCCAGCACGTAGCTGTTGCCCATCTTCTGGGTGGGAAGGTGATGTTTTATGTCCCTTGGGAACTTATACCCACTCCACTGTTGCTGGGGTTTGGATATCTCATTACCTACAGATAATTATCTACAGATAATGAGATACCTACATCTATGGTTTACCAGGTCTCGTCTTTATTGCTTTCCTGAGGCAGTGAGTTGTGCAGGTTGTTTTATTTTAGTTACAAATAACTAGAGGCC
This sequence comes from Alca torda, assembly GCA_008658365.1. Classification (NCBI taxonomy): domain Eukaryota; kingdom Metazoa; phylum Chordata; class Aves; order Charadriiformes; family Alcidae; genus Alca; species Alca torda. Next base: position 19,653,503 of record CM018083.1, on the reverse strand, counting down.
CTGATGTGATGTAAATCAAAGTTTTGAAAGAGATGAAGCTGGCACAAGGTTGGGCAAACAACTGGACCTGCCCATGCCTTATTTTCTCCTTAAAACATCCTAAAATGTCATCTCACCCTGGGTGGAAGGAGCAAGGCGGGGTGGGAGAAGGTGTAAAGCCGTCCCTTGCCACCAAACAACACCCCACCCTACCCCGGGGCATTTCCCAAAAAATCCCAGCCCTCAGAGCATGGGGTTTGACTTCCAGAACTGAGAGAGATGCAGGAGCAGGTGCCTCGGAGGATGCTCAAGTCTACTGGCTTGGAGGGAGCTGGCAGCTCTCAAACCTTCAATCCCATCTTGGCACTGAAATAAATGCACAGGAGGAGGAAACCCTGACCTTTCTCTCTCCTCAGTAAGTGTGTTTTAAACTCAAGCACCCTGGAAAGCTGTCAGGAGCCTTCTCTTATAACCCTCCATCCTCTCCCCGCCACCGCTCCCTCCCTCCGTCCCTGTTTTCCATCGCTCGCCAGAGCCAGGCAAGACCCAGCTCCTCTCCTCTGTCCAGGCTGAGCGTGGGGAACCAGCAAAGTGTAAATTAAGACTGTTTGTACAGCTCCCTTACTCCAATTAGCTCAATAATTAGACGCTCATCAAGGACGTGGCTGCCTCCAAGGGTATCTCCAAGGCAAGAGCTACTAACGAGGCTGGGATGTCCTTGGCAGGAGCCCTGGGTGCCATGGGATGGGGTTGAAGCTACCTCTTTTCTGCTTGGACGAAGCGATGGGTGTCCCAAATTCCCCATGATACCCAGGGGATCTGCCTTCATCCCATCTGGGACCTGCTCTGGATGCAGAAGAGGACCCCATCACCCTCGCCCCTTAAACGGCTCCCCAGCCAAAGAAGAAATCAAAAACCTCCTTGGGCTCTTGAGGACACCAGCGACAACGGCTGCCAAGACCCAAAAAAGGTGGGAGCTTGTCTGCAGACCCCACAGCGTCCCCCCAGTAAAGCATCTGCAGGGACACTGGTCCAGCAGGCACCTCTCGTTATCCACCTGGGCTTTGTTGGGATAATTTGAAGGTTGCCAGATGATTTGAGGAGGCGAGAGGGGTTTTCTCATCACCACATAAGCAGCTACTGCCATTCCAAAGCCTGCCCAGGTACCAGGAGCAAACCTGGGGCCTTTTTGGAAGGATGCTGTATTTAAAAACTCAGTGGCTGTAGTGTTTGTGGGTGATGGATGACCTTTACGCCTCTCCGTGTTACCAAGAGATTAGCTGAAGCCCACCAGCTCTCTGAAAACTTGGGCACAGCTTTATCAGGAAGGAGATCAAAGAGGAAAAAGAAGAGGGAAGAGGAATAAAGGCAAGATGCTCCTGGACCCAGCTGCCACAGGAAGAGGAGATGAGCCAGGACCTGTCCCTTGGACACATCTTTGCCGTGTCTGAGAGCTGGGTACCCCAAAGCCACCCCCCACCCACCTTCCCCATCACTTGGACCCCTCTTGGTCTGCATCACTCTACTGCCCTCCAAAAGTGGGTTAACTCCCTCTGAGAGACTTAATTAGCTCCAGGGCAAATTGGGGAGCACAAGCTGGGCCAAGAATCGACCCTTTTTTGGGGTACGGGCAAGGTGGTGCGGCTGTGGTGGGAGCCAGATGCCCCCATCCCCGTGCCTGCAAGGAGTGAATCCCAAGAGTGGGGTGCCCCACCTGGGCTTCCCAGCATTTGGGGGCCCGGTCCTGGCAATCTGCAGGCAGCAGGTTTCCTGCGGGCTGGGAGGGAGCCCGAGCAGGGCAAACCACAGACGGAATCATCCGAGCGATCAACCTAGGGATAGGATGCTGTCACCACCAGGGCTGAGAATCCTCAACCAGAAAACTGAAAATCACACGGCCAAAATTTGACTAATTCAGGCAAACCGTCGCCTGCTCGGGTCAAAGCCCCTGTGGCCACAGGGCTACCTGTGCTGGTCCCCACCAGCTGGGCCCCCGAGCCCCCCCGGGTGCTCGCCCACCACAGAGGATGCTGGAGGGGCAAAGAGTTTCAGCCGTGCCCTGGCTGCATCCGAGCTGGGAATCTTTCCCCAGAGGCCATTTTCCCAAGTGCTTATGTCTTAAAAAAAAAATAAAAATTAAAAAAATATTTTAAAAAATATAAAAAATTGTTTTCTTTTGAGACTGGTGTCTACCGTGCTTGTGGCGCTCATCAAGGAGCAGGTTTGTTGCCGCTCAGCCGATTTTGGTTGCTAATGAGGAGATGAATCACACAGGAAGTCGAGAGAGAAGGAAATTCGCAGCAAAGAGAAGAAACCAGAGTAGGTAGTTGCTTGGAGGACAGGTAGAAACCTCCCCCCCTCCCTTGCTCTAGGGAAATGTCAGCCCCTGAGTTATTTCAAGAGGGAAACAATGTGTGTTTTAAAATAAGTCATCGTAAAAACAAAGCACCCTCTAGAAATTAGAGGAGGCTGCCATGAAAGCCTCATGCCATACATCACAGCGTTTAAAAGTCTTTTTAGGAGGAAAAGGATATTACAGAAATTACAGATTTTATGTTTTTTTAAAAAAAAAACCCATCAGACAGAAAACCAGGGAGATTTTGGTGAGATTTGGCTTTAAGAGTTTAGCTGAACGACTGGCAGCAGAGATGTCTCCAAACACAGATGAGGAAGGGTGTTTCTGGCGTAAAATTAAGCGAGTGCATTAACCAGCTCAATCTTAAAGGGATTATCTGCCACACTGAGTGAATTGTACTTCTGTCCAGAGAGGTAAAAATTAACGCTAATACATTTTTATGATCGTAACTCCAAATAATAAGTTTTACTATCCTCCCGTGTGCTCATTTTAATCTATAATAGCTACAATATATTACATACTAATGTATAACATCTAATAAGTACATATATAATAATTATTATAGAATTGCCTTTCTGTTTGACCAAAGAAAATAATCCAGCAGCTCATGATCAATGAGCTCCAGACAAAGCAATCGTGTGTAAACACCAGAGCTGAGGGACTGGAAATTCAGAGCTGGCTCCTCCCAACTACTTATTTTCTTTGCAGGAACCAACTGCTGGTGCCACAAAACTGCTATAAATTAAATAAAGCCGTAAGGGAAAAATAATGGTTGTGAGGCCAAAGAAAGGACAATTCAAACACTGGCTTCTTGGTCTTTGTTCACTAAGGCCTTTAATCACCTGTATTTATAATTAGGCACATTCCTAAGCCCTGTGCTGAATTGGGGCCAAAAAGAGAGTGAGCGGCTTCATACGCCTCAGTAAACTGGGGCTGGGGTAGGTCCCTTATTAAAATAACCCATATAACCTGATCAATAATCATTGCATTGCCTTTACGTTTAGTAAAGGTAAAGCTCATTCTCTTGGGAAACCTCCAAGGGAACCGTTTTCCTCCCTTTTCTCCTGCCATCTTAATGTGCTTGGGGGGGTTTGGTTTCCAATAAAACCATGCTCAGATGATGGCGTTTTGAGGCACCTCCCTGCCGTGCAAGGAGCAACTTGGACTATATTGGGAGAAAAGCCTATTCAAAAAGCAGAAATCTTAATTTCTCACTTGGAAGGCTTTATTTTTCACTCCTGCGCCTCTGCCACTGCTTCACTCCATGGCCTTGGGCACCTCACTTAATCTCGCAGCATCTGTGTCACTGGGTTAATCGTATTTAAGGGCCCTTTATGGGGGTTAATTATTAGTTGGGGAATGTTTGTGCAGACCTTTTCAGACGTGACTCCTTGCATAAACACTCAACGTTAACACTGGCAAAGAGACTTGGGGCTGGACCCTTTGTGCTGTGGGGGGTTTAAATCCGGGAGAAGAGGCCTTTCTTTGGTCTGGGGGGCTAAGAAACCATCCCCAGCCCAGACTATCAGTGGGTACCTCAGTGTCCCTCTGTCCCTGCGCAGGAGATGGGGAAGAGTTTCTGTGTGGATGGACGGACTCGTGTCTGGCCAGACCCAGACCCTGCGGCTGCATCCAGCCCCCCGTGCCAGTGGGGTCGGGGGGACATCCCTGTGCTGGGGCTGCTCTGCAAGGGCGGGGTGTATCCCTGTAATGGGGGCTACTATTTAATAGGGGTCCACGCGATGCAGGGACTGCCTGGAATGGGGGCTCTCATTAATGAGGGGTCCTCCCTAATGGGAACTAATGAAATGGGGGCTCCCCTTAATGAGGGCTCCTCTCTAATAGGGACTGCCTGCAATAGGGGCTCACCTTAACTGAGGATCCTCGCTAATGGGAACTACCTGCAATGGGGCTGCCCTTAATGGGGAGACGCCCCTAATGGGCACTGCCTGCAATGGGGGCTCCTCCCTGATAGGGGCTCCATACAATGGGGGCCCTCCCTGTTGGGGACTGCCTGCAATGGGGGCTCCCCTTAGTTGGGAGTCCTCCCTGATGGGGGCTCCGTACAACGGGGACTCCCATTAATGGAGCTTCCCTCCAGGGCAGGCTCCCCATACGGCTACTCCACCATAACGGGGGCCTTGCTGCAAGGGGAACCCTCACGTAACAGGGGTTCCCCGCCGCGGGGGTTCCCCGTAACGTGTGTGGTGGGGGATTACCCTGTGCCGAGGGTCCCCGTCCCACGTCCCACATCCCCGTTCCCAGCGGTACGGGCAGAGCCCCGACCGGCTCAGCGCACGTGTGGCGGGCTAGGGCTGGGCTGGGCTGGGCTGGGCTGGGCTGGGCTGGGCTGTCCCATCCCGTCCCCTCCTCCAGCCAGCCCACACGCACCAGCCAGCCCTCCTCCTCCTCCTCCTCCCACTTCCTCCGCACAATGTGGGCTGCCGGCCGAGCGGGGTACCGGCACCAGTCCCCCCCCCGCCGCCGAGCCCCCCGCCCGGCCCCGTAGAGATGCTCCGGGGGAGGCTCCGCGCCGCCGCCGCAGGTGAGTGCGGGGCCGGATGCGCTCTTGGAGGGGAGGGTTGCGGGACGGGCGCGGGGGGGGGGGAGAAGGACAGGAGGGACATGCCGGAGCCGGAGAGATGCGGGGCGGCAGGGGGGGGTTCCGGGGACCCCTGCCCGCCCCGTACCCCGCTTGCCTTTGAGCTCCCCTGGGAGGGTAGAGCTCCCGGCCGGGGGTATGCACTGCGGGACGGTCCCCCCCCACACACTTTCCTGTACCCTCGACTAACGCAGCTCATCTGTTTCTCGTTGGGCGATGCAGGGAATAATGGGCTTCAGGCTCCGGTTCCAGGATTTTTTTACCCATTTATGGACACTTTAGATCAGGCGACTGATGGATGCACAACGTGTACGCGGGGCCAAACACGCCTCCAGCCTCCCCTGCAAGAGCAGAAACGTGCCGAGGGTTATTCTGGGGGCGAGGATAACATCGCCCACGCAGATGGCGTGGCTGGGCCTGTGCAGAGGGGACAGAAAGACGGACGGTGGCCGTCCAACCCTCACCCGGTGGGTGCCTCGTGGCGGGGCGGGAGGGTGCCATGCGGTGATGCCTGGGGTCTGCCAGCACTGGGGTGTGTGTCCCTGTCCCACCGCGGCGAACCTGGGATGGGACACTGATGGGATCGGAGTCCAATTGATGCATTTGTACTGCTGTGTCAGAGGGGTTTGAATCCCCTAAATATTAAGATGCTATTTTGGAGGCAGTCGCTGTGCCCTTCTAGTGGCTGCTACATGTTTAATTAAGTTTTTTTTTTGTATATTGCTGAGGGGGTTTTGTGAATAACAAACCTATTTGCAATACATGCGATGGCTTGCTGCACGTGTTCGGTGAGGATACTGTCTTAAAAAGCAGCTGGCTTGGTCCGAGTGAAGGCTTCTGCTGGGCTTTTCCCTACCTGGGAAAAGCTTGGGACTTGCAAACTTTTTTGAAGGGGGATACGGTATGAAATGAGGGAGCTGTAATTGCTGAGGGCTCTTGTTGCTCCCCTAAATGACCTCAGTGGGATGGGGGGAGCCTTGCCGGCGATTGCATCCAAACCCACCAGAGAAATGGGAAAGGTGACCTCCTCAGAGGGGATCCAAGGTCCCCGCAATTGTGAAACCGGTATTACAGCCAGACAGGAAACCTCCTTCTTACCGGGAGAGAAGTCCACCCGCTTCAAGGTGACATGGGGAAAACCCCCTCCATCACCAGCCCCCTGTTGCAGGAGCCCGGGGGGTGTCTTGAGGGCTGCAGGACAGTTGGAGATGCCCGATGCCAGCGAGCTTCAGAGATTTTGAGTTTCATTTCTCAATTCCTGTGGGCTGGCTGGGATTTGGCGGCTGTTTCTTCGCATCACGTGGCGATTGAGGAGGTGGGAGGCTGCGATGAGAGGCTCCAGCTTATTACCGCCGCGTTCAGGGCATCGCATCCTGGGGAGGAAATGCTGGGGAGCCAAGTGCTGCGCCTGACTGCCCCGGCAATAACAGACATGGCTGCGCTTGTTCGGAGCTGTTGGAGCAAAAAGAGTCGTCTGAGCCATCCCCAGCGTCCTTGGCAGGCCAACGGGCCCCAGTGGAGGGGGGACGGGAACCATTCCATGCCCTTTCGACATCCGAAATGTGGCAGATAAAGCTTGCTGTGGCCCGCCAGTGCTTATCAGGGAGGTTTCGCCTGCACGCAGCAGGGTGGCATGTGCTTCTTTTCATTTGGTTTTACTTTTCTCCCTCCCGGGCCAACCAGTACCTGCTGGGAAAAACCCCTGCGGTGAAGAGGGAGGGGAAGAAAAATACAAAAAAATAAAAGAGGAATAAATCGGGCGTGTTTAATCTGCCCACTGCTTTCCCCAGCCATGGGGATTTGGTATCATGAGCACTGGCCACACGTGGTAGCATTCACCCAGGCATCCTTCCGGCCCTGATTCCTGGGTGCCCCTTTCGTCCCCACGGACCATAGTGGGGGGGGAAGACAGGAGGGCATGGTTGCGCTGGCTGCAAGGGAATAGTCCCAGAGGGGAAGGGCTGATGGTGACAGCAAATGCAGAGCTCTTTTCTTGGGTCTCAGATGGCGCAGGTGTAGGGATGGCCCCAGAGTATTTCATAGAAAGAGGGAGCCCATTAATGCCTTCACCCTAATGAGGTTAATGAGCTCAACCCCTATCAGACATCAGAGAATCCACGTGCTTGGGTCTGGCGTCCACTATGGGATGACTTACTCTGTCCTGCATCCCTCCAGCAAGGCTGGAAGTCGGAGCTGGCCGCCTGCTTTCCTATTAAATGGGTGGGAAAGGGTGTTCCCGAGGGGAAAGGTCTCCTTGTAAGTGGGTTATGAGGACTTTTCCCTCCCTTCCACCAAAAGAGGGGTCTCCGCTGCTGCGGTTGCAGGCGATTTGGAAAGGGCGTGATTGCATTGGCACTGCCGACGTGCCTGGAGGCATAACCCAGTCCCGTGGTGACAGCAGGGACGGTTGCACAATGACCCCAACCCCGCAGGTTTTGTAGATTGGCGCATTTCGGGGAAAGGGGAAAAAGCAGCGAGGAAATGTCGGAATTCACAAGAACACGGGTTTCTGTCACAGCTTGTCCACCCTGAGCATTGTCACCACGTGGAAGGGATCACATGCCTGCATCTCCCTCCCGCACAGCAGGGACGGATTTAAACTCCACCCTTCCAAGAGATCCCTCTCGGCCGCTGGTGGGTGGGGAGAGCTGGAGGGGAAAATAATCCACTTTGGGACCCCCCTCCTGCTTCACATCTTCCTAGTCAGGATGTAAGGAAAGCCCTTGGCTTGTTTTGGGGGGGAGGATGATGTGGCAATGTGCAGCCGGCTTCTCCTCCTAGGCATGGATCCCAAAATATCTCAGCCAGCAGCAACGCCGCCGGGCCGGGGCGAGGAGGGACTGTGTGGTTTGACCTGTTTGACCATGCTTGGGAGATGCTGGGTGACATTTGGCCATGCTTGGGAGATGCTGAGCCATGATCCAGCGGTGCTCAGGCAGGCTGTGGGGCTTGTTTGGGTCATGCCCATGATGCTCAGGTGATGCTAAATGGATACTGGGTGGTTGTCCAGTAATGCTCTTGGGGCTCAAGTGATGCGCAGGTGTCTCAATGGGATGCTCAGGAGATGCTGGGCAGTGCTGTGGGGATGCTGGGTGATGCCAGGAGATGCTGGGGGGATATTGGGATGCTGAGGGGACGTGGGGCGATGCTGTGACGGTCTGCCAGCTCCACCTGCTGGCACGCACTGCCTGGCACTGTGGGCCAGCACCCGAACCCCACTGCAGCAGCAGCCCAAAATCCAAAGAGACTGCAAGGCAGAGGGTCCCCCTGAGCTGCAGGCTGCTGCATTGAGGGGAAAAGCCTCAAATGAGCTGGAAAGGAGAAACTGGGGCCAGAATTTGGGGCACTCTGTGTTTGTGCCTTGCCATAGGCTGCTGGCTCTTCACCTGAGCTGACCCGGCTTGGCTCCCCGCTGCCTGCAACAGCCGCTCATTGAGGCTTGGAAACCAAAGCACTGAGAGCTTTTCAGGGCTTTTCCAAGGAGCCGGACGGAGAAATGCTCTGCCAGCCTGCCAGGATCCCCCCTGCCGGCTTCGGGCTCCCCCCCAGCTCGTGCAGGGCTGCAGGGCCAGCACCAAGGGAGGGGAGCGCCTGACCGGATCCCCGACTTCCACGCTGAGGATCAGATGTTGCTTCTCAAGTGGGGTGGGTTGGGGTTTTTTGAGGATCTCTGCCAGGTGCCAGGAAGATTGGAGGAGGAAAGCAAGTCCCTGTTGCCCTTGGCAGAAGCTGCCTGGGAGACTAGCAGGGCTCTCCATGGCTCCCCTCCTCTCCTTTAGCGTGCCAGTGGGATGCTGAGCATCACAAATGAATAAGGAAAAGCTGCCCATGAAAACCAACATGCTTTCTGCAGCCAAGGGGACTTTTGGAGAGCTCTCAGCAGACCCTGTCATCCCATGCCTTTCCTCTGCATGCCGAGTGCTTTCCGTGGGTACTTGCTTTGCTCATGATGTATTTTCTCTCTCTCTCTCCCTTTCAGGAAAGCCAGCTCACCTCTCCTGTTGCTCAACCTGGTCAGGACACCGGCAGCAACATATGAATGGCCTCAAAACGTCACTTGGAGTCTCTGGACCCCATGATTTTCAACAAGCTACCTCGACTGGAGACGGAGCCCAACACTGGCTTTCCTGTTGGCCTTTGCAAATCCAGTCCTGTGCCCAACCCTAGCTCCAAAAACCATTTCAGCTACAAGGGTTCCTACTTCGCCTGCCCACTGCAGAGCCCCGATGGCCCCGAGCAGCCCCTGGGGCACTGGAGCCCAGCATCCACTTACCCGCAGTATGGCCCCGGTGCCAGCAGCCAGCCCGTGCCGGCAGAGGGGCCGCTGGTGAGCTGCCTGCTGTACCGCCCCGAGAGCCTGGGCACTGGGCTGCAGCCCCCAGACACCCAAAAGAGCAAGGACAGCCTGATGCGGGAGCTGCTGATGGCGAGGGAGAAGTGGCCCAGCCCATTGCCGGCTGTGGGCCACCCCTTCCCGCTGAAGAAACCGGTGGCGGTGAACAAGGCGGCCCCCCTGGCTGTCCCCAAGCCTGTGTACAGAGCCCCTGCCTGCTTCATGGAGCCCAGGGTGGCCCTGCCTCTGGGAGCCCGTGTGGAGAGACTGGGAGACGCAGACTGGGCTCTGCCTGCCACCGCCCCTGCCAGCCACCCCCTCCACCCCGGCGAGCCCCGCAGCAGCACGGGGCTGCACAAGCGGGGTCCCCACTCTGAGCCCAGCCCCCTGCCACTGCACCCCAGCCTGGTGCTGCCCATGAAGGAGAAGGTGGGCTCTCCGGTCGCCTTCTCCCCCTATTACGCCACCTTTGAGAAATACAGGAGCACTCCCTTGCTGGAAGCTGGCTGCCCCACTGCCCACGGCCAGAGGAAGGTGCCCGAGGTCCCCAGCCTCAGCCCGGACCCCTGGCCCAAGCTACAGCCCCCCGCCACCAGCATGGCATACCGGGAGAGGCCACTGGCGTGCTACCCGCACACCCACTACCCACTGCCCCTCCATAAGGCAGCCCTTCTCTACCACCCCCCGCCTCCCACTGTGGAGCCACAGCCCAGCCCCTATAAAGGTCTCAGCTTTGCAGGGAGTGGGGACCCCTTTCCCAGCTCTTACCTTAAGCCCCAAGCCCCACAGAGCTTCTTCCCCAGCCCCTTGGACACCTACATGGTGAGGGCAGCTGGTGCCGGCACTGTGGCATCACCGCCCACCAAGTTGGAGGTGCTGCCAAGGGATGTCGAGTCACCACGGCAAGCTGGCTACTTGCCAAGCCCTGGCTTTGCCCTCAGCCCTGGTGACACGGCCATATTGGGCACCTCCTACACCAGCACGGAGCCGGGCTGCAAGCGGCACCAGGCGGAAAGTCCTCATTGGCGAGTGGCAGCAAGGCACAACAGTGCTTTCCAACCTGTCTGCACCCTAGAGAAGGTTGCCAAGGGCTCTGGCGAGGCATTTCCTAAAGGAGAAAGGAGCTGGGTGAAACAGAGCCGAGGGGAGCAGGACCCCCCTTACCCCGGGAGGAGGATGACCAGCCCAGCCCCCCAGGAGACCCCCTGTGGGGGACCACCGGCTCTCATCGTCATAGGTAAGGGAGATGCCTGCAAGGTCAAGGATGCAGCCGAAGACCTCATTCCCCCTTCTCTGGCTGCCTCCCCCCAGCAGGGGCTGAAAGACCTGAGGAATGGCGAGGTTTCTCCTTCCTCCCCACCCATGCCAGTGATCAACAACGTCTTCAGCCTGGCACCTTACCGAGATTACCTGGAGGGGACCAAGGACTCAGCCCAGGTTCCCTTCTACAGGGAGCAACTGCGGGGGGACACCCCAACCCAAAACACGGGGGGCTGCCGGGAGCCTGCAGCCCTTGGGGATGTCTCGGTGACATCCGGCCTGCTGCCCACAGGGACAGTGTCTGGCCAGGCACTGAAGACGGGCAGCGGCACGGTCCAGAGCCAAGAGGAAAGCTTTCATGGAAAGGTCCCCGAAAAGCCACAGCTTGTGCCCCAAGAGCTGGGGTCTCAGGAGGGCAGCCCTGGTGAGGTCGGGAGTGGGGAACCAGCCCCTGAGGACATTGTGCTTGACCTCAGCTTGAAGAAGAAACTGGTGAAAGCTGGGGAGACCCGGGGACCTGTTGGCCATGCAGAGGGGACACCAAACAGGGAGGATGCAGAGCAGGAGAAAGAAGGTCCAGGGGGGAAGGTGAGGGTGGGAGAGGGGGCCAAGCTCGGGGGGCTGCCCTTGCTGATTGAGGTGGGCTCTGGGGACAAGAGCAACTTCCAGAGCTCGGCCACATTCATGTTCAAAAAATACAAGATCCTGCGCTCCCGCCCACCCAGCACTGTGTCCCCCCAGCCGGCCAGCAGCCCCTGCGCCCCCCAGACCAGCCCACTGCCACCAGCCCCCTTGAGCAGCATCCCCGCACTGCCGCGGACCCTCCCCGCCTCCCCGCCAGCCAGCAGCCCCCCAGCCCCACAACGCAGCCCCTCTGCACTGCGGGGGGCTTGCCTGGGCCCGCAGCAGCCCCAGCTCCCAGAAGCCCCCCATGTGCCGGGAGAGGAGAGTGTCTCGCTGACCGGGCAGTGCGAGCCCCCTGGCCCGCAGACCTCTGCTGGCCAGTACTTCAGCAGCCTGCACGCCTTGCTCTGCAACGTTATTTCGTGCTCAGTGTCCGGGTCTTCCCCGGAGATCCTGCGGGAGTGGTTGAAGAAGGCAGAGGTGGTGGGGGAGCTTGGAGAGATGCCCAAATCCCCTCCCAAACCCAAGAATGGCTCCAGGATCCCTGAACCTCAGAAGCCCACCAAAGGCAAAGAGATCTGGTTGGCTTTCCAAGACGTGCCCACTCTCCTCACCAACCTGCTGTCTCAGCTGGAGACCTTCATGTTTGCTCGCAAGTGTCCTTTCCCCCACGTAGTCCGAGCAGGGGCCATCTTCATCCCCATCCACGTGGTGAAGGAGAAGCTCTTCCCCAAGCTCCCTGGGGCCTCCATTGATCAAGTGCTGCAGGAGCACAAGGTAGAGCTGCGCCCCACCACGCTCTCGGAGGAGAGGCACTTGAGGGACCTGGAGCTGAAGAGCTGCACCTCGCGCATGCTGAAGCTCCTGGCCCTCAAACAGCTCCCCGACATCTACCCAGACCTGCTGAACCTCCACTGGCACGACTCCATCAGGCAGCAGCTCGGTAGGTAGCCCAGCATCTCCCATGGAGGGCTGGTGATAGCAGTGGGTCCCTGGGACTCTTCCAGGGAAGCTCCAGCCACATCTGCCTCCCGGATGCTGCTGTTTGGTGGGAGCATCCATTGCTTGCATGGTCCCTCAGCACCCTTGTCCTACCAAGGGTTCTGCAGAGCAGAATATTTAGCTTTTCTCTGTGGGTGTCAAGGGACAAAGCTTGAGTTGGAGGTGGTGATCGAGCTGGGGGTGGTAATGGAGCTGGGGGGATTGTCATTGCACACCTGGGTGAGAACAATCACCCGTGGGGTGTTGAGGAGGTGGTGGTCACCTCCAGGCCACCTCTCTTCCTCCAAGGGCAGTGGGCCCGGGTGGCATGGGAACACACTGGGAGCAGAGCAGCATGCACCCTACATGCTGGACCTGCCACCCACGGCTGTCCCATCCCACCAGTGACAGTCCCACTGCTGCTCCCCCTCCTGATGTGCTTTTGCTGCTCAAGACCATTGCCAACAATTTGATTTCTTACAGGTTCAAGCTCGCAGGCTGGCCAGCCCCCCTCCAAGTAGGTAACTCTCCTTATGTGTGCATTTCTACGTAGGTCTGTGAAGGTGTCTATGTATTTGTGTCTTTGGTGTGATGATGGGAAGCTTGGGGAGGAGCACACATGTAGCCTCGCTGCCTGGGCTGGGCTGGAGGGGGGGATTTGTGGCTGGGGGGGTTTATTCGGGATGGGGAGGTGAAGACCCTGCCATCCCCAACCACTCTTCCCTCTCCCAGGTAGCCCTGGCGTGAAGGCACTGCAAGCTGATGGCGACTGATAGCCATGGATCGCATGAAGGGAAAGGAGGCACCAAGGAATGTGACATGGGCAACAGCTGAGCTGCCCACCTGCAAGGATGGGAAAGGGAAGGTCCCCCTCGTACCCAGAGTGGGGTCCCCTCTGGCAGTGATGCGGATGCCAAGACAGAGCAGGCCATCACCAGCAGACCTGCGGGGAGATGCTTGGCTCCCAGTGGTGGGGTGGCTGCTCCCGAGGATGGGGACAGGGGACAGGTCCTCCGGGGATGCTGGTACCTGGAGGCCACTGACACCGCAGGGACCCTCTGAGGATAATGCTTGGTGGCAGGGCCACACGAGCCAGAGGTGCTCCACAGCCATCATGGCAGGGATGGCCATCATGGTCCCCTGGCCCCCAGCATCCCAGCTGGGATAGGCTCAAGCCCATTTCGGGGCTTCGTTTCTTTTAATGCATCATCTTTTAATGCGTCTCCCATCTCCATCCACAACCACCCAGGCTGGAGCCGGTGAACTGGGAGGGAATGGTGGGAGTCCCAGCGGAGCTGGAGGGCTGGGGCAGCATTTGTGCCCACAAGAGGAGCATGGAAATGGCAACACCACCATTCCCAGCCTTAGAGAAAGGCTGGCTACTGCAGGGATGATTTACCACATCCCCTCCTCTCTCCTCTAGCTCGCCTCTCCTGCTTTATACACACTGTTCCCAATAAATGAACTTTCCTCCTGGTTTTTAATCTTTATACAGAGACTTAACACAACATTAAGGGTCAAGGGAATCACAACTTCTGTAGTTACAGGACTGATTTTTTTGTTGTTTTACATGAAGACATTTTAAAAATGTTACAAACTCACCTTTATAAGGAGCTGCTGCCTTCAGGTTATGTGTTGGGTTTTTTTAAAAAAAAATATATAGTAATTTATACTTGTTTTTTTATTTAAACTCAACAGCTTCACCTGTTTACTGTGCTGGACCAAGGCAGTGGGAGCGATGCTGTTCAGGCTGAGAGTTTTGGTCCTGATTGTAGCTGGAAGAGGCTGCAAGAAAGATTTAAAGGCTGGTAAAGAAAACCAAACCACTTTACAACACAGATGCCAGCTGTCCCAAAGGAGATGCTCATTTGGGGACAACCTGTGATGAGTGACAAAGACGTCACCCCGGCATGACCGGAGGGGCAGGAGAGGGGAGCGATGCTGCGAGACCTTGGAAGGAGAGATCCTTTCCGTCCCAGGTCCCTGAAAGGCTGATGGGCATCCCAGGAGGGATCTGGTAGCCGAGGACAGACAGACGGACTTGCCTGGTTTGCAGCGGTGGTTCCAGCAGAGGCCTTACAAACTTGACACTCAGGGGTTTTTTTCCAGCTGATGCAGGGCGTGGAAGAACAAAACGAGGATTATTATTATTGTTATTATTATTATTATTATTATTATTTATTTCACTACAGGAAATATTTATTTTAAACTAAGAAAACACAGAAAAAAGAGGGGGGAAAAAACCCACCAACCCAAACCGTACCATAGACTCTTTCTAGCCCAAAGGTGTGTTTGCCAGCCTGGGGAGGCGGCAGCTGCCACTGCCGTGTCTCCTGCAGGTGCCTTTCTGGTTTTCTACTGGGATGTACTGGCTGTGCAGGGGACGGGAAGGGGGGACTCCGTTGTTCTTGCTCTCCCTTGCCATGCTGGGTCTGTGCGTAGTGTTGTAAAGCAATTTGGAAAGCAGTGTTTGTTAATAATACTGTAATTTTTAAGGTTCCAGGGAAGAAATTTCCTTCACTTTATTTAATATTTTGTAAGAATATCAATTTTAAGCAGTGCCTCACCTGATTAAAAGGGTTTGGCTCATTTTCAAATGTGCTGTGCTTCAGTCTCTGCTTCCCAGCATGGCCACGACGACACCTTTCTGAGGATGGGGGGGTCCCAAATTGGCACCCAGCACCTCCTGGCTGCCTGGGGGGAACCAAACCCTGCTGGAGATGCACTTCCCTTCTTCTCCCTGCAACAAGTCATGAGGAATGTTTCCAGCTCCTCTGTCCCACCATCGGACTGGATCCAGCATCCAACCTGCTGCAAGTACCCAGGGGTGGAGGACCCACATCCCAGCATCCATGAGGGATATGTCCTGAACCTCCCAAGTGACAACCTGGGAGGAGGGTTCTGCTGGAAGTGTCTGTGCATCCATCAGAAATGGGGCAGGAGAACTGTGGGGTACAGCAGGGCTGGCACTGGTCCCTGCCTGCTGCTGGGGTAGTGTACCCTGGGATGATTCATCCCTGAGACACCCTGCCCCCTGTGAGCCGCCATCAGAAGCATGAAATCTGCCTGGTCCCAAGAGCCAAACGTCCCAAGTCACGTTTTTCAGCCCAAATTACTTAAGCCCAGCAGGGAAACAGCACTGCCACGACCTGCTCCCTGCAAATAGGGCATTTTGAGGAGCATCCATGGTGTTTGGGGCTGGTACTTGGGGACAACCTGCCTGGGGAAACAGGCACGCACACTCCTTCCTCTGTCAAGGGCTTAATGAGGAGCAGAGGGAAGTTAGGACCCCTCCACTTGGGGGACTGCTAATTAGTTAGTGTGTTAATTGGAAGCAGCTGGAATGGAGCCATTCCCCTGGGAAATGAGATCAAAGTGGAGGGTTGGGGTGGGTGTTTTAGAGCTCTCTTCTCTTTGGATGTTGGTGGGTTGAAGTCTTGCTGTCTCTGGTGAGGCTATTTGAGTGGAGATGGGTGCTTTGGGTGGGGAATGAGGTCATGTCTGAGACCAAGGCTGGTGGGAGCAGGAGCATCACCCCGGCACAGAACATCTCCTCACATGAAGAAGGACGTGGACCTGTTGGAAGGGGTGCAGTGGAGGGCCATGAAGACGCTCCTAGGGCTGGAGCCCCTCTGCTATGAAGACAGGCTGAGAGCTGGGGATGTTCAGCCTGGAGAAGGCTCTGGGGAGACCTTATAGCAGCCTTCCAGTCCCTAAAGGGGGCCTACAGGAAGGATGGGGAGGGACTCTGGATCAGGGAGTGTAACGATAGGATGAGGGGTAATGGTTTCAAACTGGAAGAGGGGAGATTTAGATTGGATATTAGGAAGAAATTCTTTACTGTGAGGGTGGTGAGACACTGGAACAGGTTGCCCAGGGAGGCTGTGGATGCCCCATCCCTGGAGGTGTCCAAGACCAGGCTGGATGAGGTTTTGAGCAGCCTGGTCTGGTGGGAGGTGTCCCTGCCCATGGCAGGGGGGTTGAAACTAGATGGTCTTTAAGGCTCCTTCCAACCTGAACCATTCTATGATTCTATGACCACTGAGCCATTCCTGGGAGGGAGATGAGGTGATGGGCAGCTCACCACCCCTTTGGGAACAGCTTTAGAGCCCCATCCTCCTCACATTCACACCCCATCCAAAGAGACGTCTCAGATGGCTTTATCTGGAGCTTAAGACATTTTCAACCAGGGATCTCTTGGGAAAATGACCCTGGGGAGGGAGCAGAGCCCCTCACAAGATCTGTCTGAAACACTTTGCTGGGCAAACCCACCCCTCTCCATCTGTTGCCCCAGGGCAGAGCTGCATACTCACATAAACTCGAGGACATTTGCCTGCAGGAAGGTCTCATCAGTGGACAGCATTTGGTTTAGCTGGAAGAAAGAAGCATCTGTTAACTGAGAAGCTTTTACAAGCTCCCCTATGTGAAGGGGGCACATAACAGGATGCACGCAATAAATACAGCGGAAATTCGGCTCAGTTTGATGCAGGGAGCCAGGTTTGCCCATAGCCATCAGTTCAGCTGGGGTGAAGGCCTCTCCAGCAGCTACAGGGAGGTGCTCTCTGGCTGTACAGGGGTGCTGGGAAAGGGCAGAGTGACTGGAGACGGACTGAGCCATAGTCTGTGAACTGAGCATTTCACTAGCCCTCCATGGGAGTTGCTGGGCTACCTACTGAGCTGCTGCCTGATGGAGTCGTGCCAGTGGAGGTTCAGCAGGTCTGGGTAGATGTCGGGGAGCTGTTTGAGGGCTGGGAGCTTCAGCATGTGCGAGGTGCAGCTCTTCAGCTCCAAGTCCCTCAAGTGCCTCTCCTCCGAGAGCGTGGTGAGGCACAGCCGGAACCCTCGGGCCCCTTCTCCGAGGAACAGAGAGGTTGGAAAGCACTGTTGTGCCCCACTGCTGAGGACTTTCTGCTCCATGCTGGTGAAGGAGGTGCCCAATATGGCCGTGTCACCAGGGCTGAGGGCAAAGCCAGGGCTTGGCAAGTAGCCAGCTCGCTGTGGTGGCTCGGCATCCCTTGGCAGCACCTCCAACTTGGTGGGTGGTGATGCCACAGTGCCGGCACCGGCTGCCCTCACCATGTAGGTGTCCAAGGGGCTGGGGAAGAAGCTCTGTGGGGCTTGGGGCTTAAGGTAAGAGCTAGGAAAGGGGTCCCCACTCCCCACAAAGCTGAAGCCTTTGTAGGTGCTGGGCTGTGGCTCCACAGTGGGAGGCGGGGGGTGGTAGAGAAGGGCTGCCTTATGGAGGGGCAGTGGGTAGTGGGTGTGCGGGTAGCACGCCAGTGGCCTCTCCCGGTATGCCATGCTGGTGGCGGGGGGCTGTAGCTTGGGCCAGGGGTCCGGGCTGAGGCTGGGGACCTCGGGCACCTTCCTCTGGCTGTGGGCAGTGGGGCAGTCAGCAAGGTGGTGGAACAGCGGAACAGCAAGGAGTGACATGGTCCACCAAGAGCCCAAAAGTTCCCTTGCCCATGCGCTGGCTGCAGAAAGCATGCTGGTTTTCATGGGCAGCTTTTCCTTATTCATTTGTGATGCTCAGCATCCCACTGGCACGCTAAAGGAGAGGAGGGGAGCCATGGAGAGCCCTGCTAGTCTCCCAGGCAGCTTCTGCCAAGGGCAACAGGGACTTGCTTTCCTCCTCCAATCTTCCTGGCACCTGGCAGAGATCCTCAAAAAACCCCAACCCACCCCACTTGAGAAGCAACATCTGATCCTCAGCGTGGAAGTCGGGGATCCGGTCAGGCGCTCCCCTGCCTTGGTGCTGGCCCTGCAGCCCTGCACGAGCTGGGGGGGAGCCCGAAGCCGGCAGGGGGGATCCTGGCAGGCTGGCAGAGCATTTCTCCGTCCGGCTCCTTGGAAAAGCCCTGAAAAGCTCTCAGTGCTTTGGTTTCCAAGCCTCAATGAGCGGCTGTTGCAGGCAGCGGGGAGCCAAGCCGGGTCAGCTCAGGTGAAGAGCCAGCAGCCTATGGCAAGGCACAAACACAGAGTGCCCCAAATTCTGGCCCCAGTTTCTCCTTTCCAGCTCATTTGAGGCTTTTCCCCTCAATGCAGCAGCCTGCAGCTCGGGGGACCCTCTGCCTTGCAGTCTCTTTGGATTTTGGGCTGCTGCTGCAGTGGGGTTCGGGTGCTGGCCCACAGTGCCAGGCAGTGCGTGCCAGCAGGTGGAGCTGGCAGACCGTCACAGCATCGCCCCACGTCCCCTCAGCATCCCAATATCCCCCCAGCATCTCCTGGCATCACCCAGCATCCCCACAGCACTGCCCAGCATCTCCTGAGCATCCCATTGAGACACCTGCGCATCACTTGAGCCCCAAGAGCATTACTGGACAACCACCCAGTATCCATTTAGCATCACCTGAGCATCATGGGCATGACCCAAACAAGCCCCACAGCCTGCCTGAGCACCGCTGGATCATGGCTCAGCATCTCCCAAGCATGGCCAAATGTCACCCAGCATCTCCAGAGACCACAGATGGACTTACTGCAGTGGGATCTTGTGTCTGGTCTTCACTCCCCACCCTGTGTTTTTTGGTTAGGTTTTTTTTTTTTTACTTTTTGTAGCAAGAGTTAGCAGAGAAGCAAAGAAACGGAGGAAGAGAGCATGGAGATAAGATAAAAGCCTTGCCCACAGAAGGGGAAACAGAACAGATAACTGGGGAGACTTGGGAGGGTAGATAAGGGACCAGAGTGTGGTGGCTCTGCTCTGCAGCGTGTGATTGAGTGCGCTGCACCCCTCTGATGTTCATTCAGGTTGGGTTTCTTTTCCAAACTTCCCCAATTTCTCGCTTTCCAGGGAAGATGCCACTTTCCCCAACTCCTCCGCACGTCAGAGGCTGCAGGATGAAAACCTCTCTGGAGAGTCGATGCTTCCCTGTGGGCAAGAAGGACGCTCACCTCCCCGCTTGCGCACTGAGCAGCAGCTGCATGGCTGCTGGATGAGATATTTCAGGGGCCTGTGCCCAGGAGAAGCCAGCTGCATGTTGCCATGTGGCACCCCCAAAACAAGCCAAGGGCTTTCCTTATACCCTAACTAGGATGCAAAGCGGGAGGGGGGGTCCCAAACTGGGTTATTTTCCCCTCCCTCCAGCTCTCCCCACCCACCAGCAGCTGAGAGGGATCTTTCAGGAGGGTGGAGTTTGAATCCATCTCCCCTGGAGATGCTGCGTGGGAGAGAGATGCAGGCGTGGGATCCCTTCCACGCGGTGACAATGCGTGGGGTGACGTTTACGGCTGGGCTGGAGGCCTGGAATAATAATATAATTACACATAATAAGAACATTATTTTATTATATTATTATTAACATAATGTATAATGATAAATTAAACCCAGTAAAGTGTAAACAAGTGCACTAAAGCCTTCCCGGGGTGGGTGCTGCCCACGGGGCCAGTTCTCCTCACTGTAAGTCTGAAGCTGAAATAAATACGGTAGGGCTGGAGCTGAAATAAACATCGTGGGGCAGAAATACAGACTGTTGGGCTGGAGCTGACATGACACACAGCTGGGGCTGAAATAAAGGCACTGGAGATGGGGCTGGAATATATACTGTGGGGCTGGAGAAGAAACGACACTGGGCTATAGCTAAAATACAGATACGGGAGCTGAAATCGATGGTGGAGGGGAAATACAGACCCTGGGGCCGGGGTGAGGCGATGCCGGGCTGGAGCGTCCGTCGGCGGGGCTGGGACAGCGGGAGCTGCACTAGCCCGTGGGCGAGCCGGAGCTGTGCCGGGGGGCGTCGCAGGGCCAGCACCAGACGGGGAGCCCCCGCCGAGCCCGCAGCCGACCCCTCCTGGCCCCGGCTCCGTGCCCGGGAGGGAGGCAGGGCCAAGGGTACCGTCCCCCGGAGCCGCTCGCCCGGGCTGCTCCCGCAGCGGCGCCGGCCGAAGCACCTCCCGCCCGGCCCAGAGCGGTTCCGGGTCGCGGAGGCGGGGTCTACGGCGGCGGCGGCGGGGAGCGGGGAACGGCGGCGACATGGTGGGGCGGGGGGGACGGGGGAACGGTGCGGGGGACGACAGCGGGGTGGCGGCGAGGTCTGACCACTCCTTCCTCCCCCGCAGCGGTTCCGCTTCTGCGGAGACCTGGACTGTCCCGACTGGGTCCTGGCCGAGATCAGCACCCTGGCCAAAATCGTTAAGTGCCCGCGTGTCGCCCCATGTCCCCCCCTTGCCCCGGGCACAGTGCTCACCAGCCCTTTGTTATTTTCCCCCCCCGCGCAGTCCTCGGTGAAGCTGAAGCTGATCTGTGCCCAGGTGCTGCGGGACCTGCTGGGGGAGGCCATGGAGGTGAGTGGGACCCCCTGCATTGTCCGTGCATTATAATTAGCAATATTACCGACTTCCATACCCTTAACACAAGTCTTAGCATTAATAATGCTACCAGCCAGCCCTCGCAGAAATAATATGGATGTTAATTATTGGTAGTTTTAATGCTAAAGTAAGAATTATTAGTGTTAGCATTGGTAGTGCGTTACTTCACTGTGGTACCTGGTGTTCACTCCTCTCCTGCAGTACGACAAGATCCTGAAGCTGACCTCGGATGCCAAACTGGGTGAGCGGTGCTGTCCCATCCCCGAACAGGGATCTGTGCTCCGGAGACGGGAGCTGACCCTCCCTCCCACCCACAGAGTCGGGGGATGTGAAGGCCACCATCGCTGTCCTTGGCTTCATCCTCTCCAGCGCTGCCAAGCACAACGTGGATGGCGAGTCCCTGTCAAGCGAGCTGCAGCAGCTGGGGCTGCCCAAAGGTAGGGGCAGCCCCTCAGGGTGGTCATCGCCGGCTGGACCTGGTGGGATGGCAGCCATGCTGTCCCCTCCGTCTGCGTTACCGGGATTTGGCTGCAGCAGTGTGGGCGGTTTTCTTGTCTTGTTTCTCTTCCCCACCATGCAGAGCATGCCTGTGGGTTGTGCCGGTCTTACGAAGAGAAGCAGAGCTCCCTGCAGGACAGGCTGAGGGCTTGCAGCCTGCGACGTGAGTGTGGCACAGGGGGAGGTTGGGGGGTCTCAGGGTGGGGGGGCCATGCCGGTGTGCTGACTCCTGCCTGCCCCCAGTGAGCCGGCTGGGCTCGGTGGGCTGGCGGGTGGATTACACCCTCAGCTCCAGTGAGCTGCAGGAGGTCAACGAGCCCCTTGTGCACCTGAGTTTCCAGCTGCGGGACGGGGAGCGCAGTGGGATGGTGGCTGTCCCCATGGCCCTCTCGGCTGACAAGTTCAGGGTGCTGCTGGCAGGTGAGGCTGGCAGAGGGGCGGCAGCGGTGAGTCCTGGCCCCCAGGAAGCGGGGGGGGAGGATGCTGGTACCCCCCCCCACCGCCTTTTCCATCCCTCCTCAGAGCTGAAGCAGGCCCAGGCCGTGATGAACACCCTTCTCTGAGGTGCCAGCAGAAGGAGCAATGGCAGCAGGATGGCAGCGCAGGACCCAGTGGGCCCAACTGGGCCCTGGTGCTGCCTGACTGGGGAGGGAGAAGCCAGGGGCAGCCCGTGGTGAGGCTGTGGCCCGGGGGAAGCCGCAATAAAGGTACCGGTGACCGTACCGAGCCGTGTCCCGCCTGTTTCTCCCCTCCGCCGGCCTTGACCCACAGGCCGAGTGGGCCCGTAGCCATGGCGACGCGGCGGGACTACAAGTCCCAGCGTGCATCGCCCGCCGCGCAGCCAATGGGAGGGGCGGGGGAGGGGCCTGGGCGTGTCTCCATGCAACGGGCCGGCGGGCGGCAGTGTGGCTGGTTGGGCCGCCCGCTGCTTTCCGGTCGGCGGCCATGCCCGAGGGCCCGGAGCTGCACCTGGCCGGTCGCTACATCAACGAAGCGTGCGGCGGGGTGGTGTTCTCGGGCGGCGTGGAGCGGTCGGCGGTGAGCAAGAGCCCGGAGGTGCCCTTCTCCAGCGAGGCCTACCGCATCTCGGCCGCCTCCCGGGGCAAGGAGCTGCGTCTGACTCTGGCCCCGCTGGGCCCCGGAGAGCCCCAGGACCTCGTCTTTCGCTTCGGCATGTCGGGTTCGTTCCGGCTGTGCCCCGTCACCCAGCTCCCCCGCCATGCCCACCTCCGCTTCCTCACCCGGGAGAGCCCCCCGCGTGCCCTCTGCTTCGTTGATGCCCGCCGCTTTGGCTCATGGCGGCTGGGGGATGCCTGGCAGCCAGGCCGCGGGCCCTGCGTCCTCTCTGAGTACCAGGCCTTCAGGTGAGCACCCTGCCAGCCATGGCCCAGCCCGAGGGAAGGGCCTCCCCACTTTGTTTTGGCTGCTTTTACTGCATGGCAGTAGAACAGCCATGCCCAGGTGAACCTGCCTGATGGCCTGTGCTCTGTTGCAGGGAGAATGTGCTGAAGAACCTGGAGGACAAGGCTTTTGACAAGCCCATCTGCGAGGCTCTCTTAAACCAGAAGTTTTTCAATGGAATTGGGAATTATCTCCGTGCTGAGATCCTGTACAGGTAAGGTGGGTTGAGCACCCACTGACCTGCCATGGAGGTTTGGTCTTCCAAGAGTTTGCTAGAGCTTGATGGCTCCTTGGCTAAGCCAGCTGGGCCTCCTCCCCTGGTAAACACGAGCAAGTGCCAGAACTGAGTTCTGGCTTGTGTGTAACAGATGGACTCTCTCAGGTTGAAGATCCCTCCCTTCGAAAAGGCTCGGGCTGTGCTGGAGGCCCTGAAGGATCAGGAGCAGGCAAGGAGGAAGAAGGTGAGGAATACCTTGTGCTTTCACAGGCTCAGAAAGGGGCGGGTTTCCAGACAGATGCCATACCAGGGATTTGTTTGGCTGTGGCCCTGCAGGGTGTCTCAGCAGCTCCCTGGGGTCCCAGAAACCTCTTGCCTTCCGTGCAGGGAGCTTGACTGAGCTGAGAAGTGTTCCTGATTCCAGTTTGGGCTCAGCAGCAGTGGAAGTGGTTCAGTTTGCTTCCAGCCCCCAGCCTAGGCTCAGCCCGGCTGCTCTGCTCTGGCTCTGCTTTGGGCTTAGCTGGGCACAAAGCTCTGGTTTGGGACTGCAGTTTCAGGCTTGTTCCAGCCCAGGGTTTGGGGTCAGTTTCAGTTCGTGTTTGGTTCCTCGTTCTGATGGGGCAGAACATTGTCATGAGGCCCTTGCAGAGCTCGCCTAGCCTCTGCCCACACCGCTGTTGGGAGGTATTTGCTGCAAACTTGCTGAGGCTGCACTCTATCCCTTCATCCAGGTCACTGATGAATATATTGAACAGGACTGGACCCAGTACTGACCCCTGGGGAACACCACTCGTCACTGACCTCCAACTAGACTCTGTGCCCCTAATCACGACACTCTGAGCTCTGTCTTTCAACCAGTTTTCAATCCACCCTACTGTCCATTCATCTAACCCACTCTTCCTAAGCTTCCCTATGCGGATGCTGTGGGAGACCGTGTCGAACACCTTGCTGAAGTCAAGGTAGACCACATCTACCGCCCTCCCCTCATCTATCCATCCAGTCATGCTGTCATAGAAGGCTATCAGATTAGTCAGACATGATTTCCCCTTGGTGAATCCATGTTGACTACTTCTAATAGCTTTCTTTTCCTCCACATGCTTTGAGATGACGCCCAGAATGAGCTGTTCCATCATCTCTCCAGGGATGGAGGTGAGGCTGACCGGCCTGTAGTTTCCTGGGTCCTCCTCCTTGCCCTTTTGGAAGACTGGAGTGACGCTGGCTTTCTGCCAGTCCTCAGGCACTTTGCCTGTTCTCCAGCACCTTTCAAAGATGATGGAGAGCAGCCCGACAATGACTTCCGCCAGCTCCCTCAGCACTCTTGGGTGCATCCCGTCAGGACCTATGGACTTGTGGATAGCCAGTTTACTTACAGGATGCTTCTCCTCAAACATTTTACTGTCCTTTGCCATAAACACCCGTGTCTGAGCACGTCTGCCCCTCCCAACGGAGCGGCAAATGGGGTGCAGCAGTTCTGTAAACTCACGCATGTGGCACTTGTTCACACGTGGCTGGGCTGACGAGCTGTGACGGCTCCCCAGGCACATGCCTGCATGCTGTGCCAGCACTCGGAGGCACCCTGCTTCTGCCGTCTTAGGATGTATTTGCTGTGGGTGAAGAGGAAGGAGCGAGGGAAACAAACACCTTGCAAGTTTAAAATCTCTGGGGAAGCCTGCAGTAGAGCCCATGGCTGATCTCGTGGCCTTGGGGGAGAGGAGGTGGCTATTTTAAAGGAGGCTGAAAACAAAACGTGACTTGAGGACTGTTTTTACAAACTGTTGGTGTTCCTGTGTGGAAGCCCTCTTTCATGTCTTTATAGCTGTGGGGAATGGGCTAATGCACAGTTTGTAGCCTTGCTGAGGTCTGTGGGGTGAGCTTAGGGCTGGCACGTGCCATGGCAGGGCACTCTGTGGGGAGTGTGGCAGCTCATCCTCAGGAGGGCAAGAGGAGATGGGGAATTGGGCTGCTGTTGGGGAGGAGAGACCCCAATGAGACTGGGGTGGCTGGCAGGTGATTTCCCTCCCCTTTCCCTCCCCTGCAGAATCCTTCCCTGAAACTGAGCAAGAAGCTGAAGCTGATGCGGGAGAATCCAGATCTCCTGGAGCTGTGCCACACTGTGCCCATGGAGGTCATCTCAGCAGGTGAGGTGACAGGATGGGGCGACAGGTAACAGGAACAGCTTGGGGTGGCGGGGAGGCCTGGGCTTTGTGTTCCCAGCAGCAGGAAGCTTGGGAGGGCACCCTGACACCATGGTCACTGCTTTCTCTCTACTTCTGTCCTTTCCTTCTCTCCCTTTCCAGAGAAAAAGCTCTTTGACCCAGATGATTCGGATAACTACATGGCTTTCAAGAACTGGCTGCAGTGTTACTTGGTGCCTGGCATGAGCTCCCTGCGTGACCACAATGGCAGGACCATATGGTTCCAGGTAGGAGTCTGGCATCACTGCCTGGGGCTGGGTGCCCCCGGACCACTCCTCCAAGGGGACACCAGCCCATTTTCTGCTTGATGAGGACCCCAGCATTATGCTGTGTTGCTAGGGGTCTCCCTGTCCTCCAGACTGCTGTGACTGCTGGACGTGGAGGTGACAATGACCTTCTGTGTGGTGGCCAGCTGGTCGAGGGATGGTGGGCAATCTGGAGCAGAGGGGCTGATTGTGGGAGTGGGGGACTCGAGTGGTCTGGCAGCCCTGTCCCTCCCTCCCGTGCCCTGTGTCTGGGTGAGGCACTGTGGTGGGGCCTTGCAGAAGGAGCAGGGGCTGACAGGGGAGTCCCCACAGCACAGGACAGGCAGAGCAAGCCTGATTCTCCTGGCTTCCCAGGGAAACATGGCTTTTTCCCTATCACTGTCTTAGCTGTGGGGTGGAGAGGGGGTACAGACTCTGCTGCCACTACTTGCAGATTGACTGTGCCCTAGTCACCACTCTGTCACCTTCCTTGCAGGGAGAGCCTGGCCCCATGGCTCCCAAAGGTGAGTGTCCTGTCTCCTCCCCGTGGGACTTACTCTTGCTCCAGGAGGGCTGGAGCCTGGGAAGCCCCGTGCTTGTTGCTCAAGGGCACAGGGGCAAATGCAGGGCAAAGCCCCTCTCCCTGGGGTGCTGACAGGCCTATGATGGCCAGTGGCACTCGGGGACAGAGCCCACTGTCCCCAAGGCTTCCTATCAGCATAGTCGCCTGCCTGGGCACAGCCATTGCACCTGCAGGATTATTTTCCAGGCCAGCACCTATGTCCCTTTCCTTGCCTGCCAGTCTGGGAGCTGGAGGGTGTGCTCTCCCTGGGGCTGTGAGCCTGAACTGAGCAATGTTTTGACAGGGGTAGGGGAGAGGAGCCCCCTCAAGCCATTCCTCCACCCCAGTGCCAATTCCTCAATGCTCAGCTCATGCATCACCTGGGACAGCATTCCTGAAAGGTCACTGTGCTGCAGCCTCTCCGCTGAGGTGCAGGCACACTGACACATCTCCTCCTCACCCCATCTAACTTGGGCACGTCTTCTCATGCAGGGCAGGCATCCCACAAGAAGTGTGCTCAGATGAAGGCAGATCCCAAGGCTCCGATGCCCAAGGTAAGAAGCTTTGTGGTTGATGTGGCTCCTGCTGGGTCTAGAGGCTGTCCTGTTCCCCATGCCCTAGCTCAGGCTGCTCCTGAATTCATGGTGGGGCTCCAAACCTGGAATTTCTCATCAGCCGGCAGTCCAAGCATGTTTGTGCTGCTAAGCTCCGGCTCTCATGTCCACCCAGGTCGCCACACATGCCTCAAAACGGCACCCTAGGGCTGCAGTGAAACCCCCGGAGCCGGCTGCGGAGGAGGAGGAGAAGGTGGCTGACGGGCCAAGGAAGGGACGTGCTCGTGGGAGGAAGAAAGCGACCACTGCTCCGGCCTTGTCCAAGCCTGAGGTGCTAGTCAAAGCCAGAAGAAGCCACCGGACAACCGCGCGCAGGGGCAGAGGTGAGGCTGGCAGTCCCTGCGGCTTTCAAATGCACAGGTGGGGGCTGTGGGAGTGCTCCCTTGTGTCAGGGGGATTGCGGGGATGCCAAAGGGCAGGAAAGGGCACAGCAGGGCTTCACAGGGCAGACCCAGGCACCCCCTCACCCTCTGGCTTCTCATTTTCCTCTCTATCTTGCAGGTGCAGCCCCTACTGTGTGAGTGCCGCACGCTGCCCCTCTCTTCAGGGGCACTTTAAGAGCCACAGGAGGAGCTTGGGTTAGCACTGAGGAGAAATGGGGCTGCTCTCTACCTGTGCTCATGCCTGCTTGCTACCGCTGCCAGCGTGGGAAGAAGCTGGGTTTGGTGATTGGGCTGATTTATCCAGTGTCCTCCTGCTGTTCCCAGGCGTTTGATGGGCCTAAGGGCCACGGACCCTCCCCTCTGCCTAAAAGTGGATTCCCCCCTCCCTTCTCTCTTCCCTTTCTGGCTGCTGCCTGCATCCGTGAGAAGGCTGTGTTTTTAGCTGACTAATAAAGTATTTTATGTAGAAATCACCGTGGCCTTTTTGTGCTAAGGATAACCCCTCTGTGCCCAGCCTCTTCCCTAGATGGGCTGGAGCAGGCTTCCCCTCCACCTTATCTCCACAAAATTTATTCAAAGTCAGGCTGAACAGAGCTCTGAGCATCTGAAGATGTCCCGGCTTGTTGCAGGAGGGTTGGACTAGATGGCCTTGAAAGGTGCCTTCCAACCCAAACCATTCTGTGATTCAAAACAAAGGTAAGCTCTGCCTCCCCAGTCCCAAGAGCAAGATCCTGTGAGGACACTAAGACAGCAGCAGCTACAGTAGAGGCCCTGGGAAGACGCAGATCAGTGCAGTTATTTGGAAATAAATTAAGAAAACAGGCTGGAGCTTGTTTTCATGTAACTCTCCTTTTTACTTGTGTTCTCCTTCTGCAAGGGCAGGGCAAGAGGCAGGTGAAGGGAGGGGGAAATTACTGTAGTGTGCCTTTACGGTTGCTTCTAGAGTCTGGACAAGATGAAGGCCACGACGCAGGAGCCACTGTGGAAAGCTGCTGCTCCCCAAACCCCCCGGGGCTGGAGCAGAGCCCACGTGGGGACAGTCAGCCTGTCCCACAACCCTAACCCACACTTTGGCTAGCTGGGAACTCACTCCTCTCCAGTTAGGCAGGGGGGCAACTGTCTTCTGTTCCTGAAGAATGTGGTTGTTCTCAAAAGCTGCTCTCCAATGGCTGTGGGAGATGAGGGGGAGACTCTTCCCTTCTCTGGAACCACCGCCTACTTGCAAAGCTCTTGGGATAGGGGAAGCCTCAGGC
The DNA here is from genome assembly GCA_008658365.1 of Alca torda. Taxonomy (NCBI): domain Eukaryota; kingdom Metazoa; phylum Chordata; class Aves; order Charadriiformes; family Alcidae; genus Alca; species Alca torda. The sequence continues at coordinate 19,625,699 of CM018083.1, read as the reverse complement.
TGCAATTTGAGCTCAGGGTGTTGGTCCACGTTGCCGCCGTGCCAGCAAGGGCGACTGACAGTGTCACTGCCTCAAGACCAAGAGGATGGAGAGCACATGGAAGGGTGTGAAGGAAAGCCTGACACCCTGCTGCTCCAGTGGCAGGCAGCCCCTCGCAGCTGGCTGCTCCAAGAGGTTGCAGCTGGGGAAGAACGCAGCAGGTGAGGCCAAAGCGAGGGATCTCCACCCCCAACACATGCCCAGCCCTCCAACGCATACTTACAGCATTGCCTCCTTAACAGGGAGGGAGGTCTGGAGCCAGGCGACAACCGTGCTGCCGTGCGCCTCATACAGCCGCACCACCACAGCTTCAGGTCTGTCTTCAGCCTTTGGGGGACACAGCAGATGGGAGTTCAGACAAACAGGACAGGCGCATCCCATCCTGCACCTCGGGGTACTGCCAGACACCAGAGAGCGCAGCTGAGCGGCTCTGCCTGTGTGCATGCGCTTTCCCAACCTGCCACTGTGCAGTGCTGACAACTGTGGCTGCAGAACCCACACACAGATCTGGATAATACCGTGATCCCTGGTGCGAGTGCCTGCCCAGGCTGGCAGAGCAGGTGCTAACCCCCCTTCCCACTGAGCAGGACATGCAAACCAGAGGGTTTCTGCTCAGCTGAGCCTCCCCAACACAGCTGCAGAGGAAAAAGCAAACCTGTGTCCTGGTTTCAGCAACCCAGGACTAATTTATCTTCTAACGCTTGGGAAAACTGCACTTTTAGAAGACTCTAGTGTCTGAATTTGTGAAAATATTTATTTTATAGCTAGCTGTAGTGTGCGGGTTTCAAGGTCTCGGTGTTTCTGAGCCTTGCCAGGTGGAGGGATGAGGAGGAGCGAGACCCGGGCACTTGACCCAAGCTGCCAGCAGGATTATTTCACACCATTAATGTCACATTCAATAATAATTAGAAAGTTTGCTGAGAAGTTCCCTCTCTCCCTTGATGGCTGCCATCCTGAGAACTCCTCGCCCTGGTGCCGGACCCCTGAGCCCTTCCCTTCCTCCCAAAGCCACAGCGCTTGCCATGTCCCACATTTCACAGAATCACAGAATGGTAGGGTTGGAAGGGACCTCTGGAGTCATAGAAGGCTATCAGATTAGTCAGACATGATTTCCCCTTGGTGAATCCATGTTGACTACTTCTAATAGCTTTCTTTTCCTCCACATGCTTTGAGATGACGCCCAGAATGAGCTGTTCCATCATCTCTCCAGGGATGGAGGTGAGGCTGACCGGCCTGTAGTTTCCTGGGTCCTCCTCCTTGCCCTTTTGGAAGACTGGAGTGACGCTGGCTTTCTGCCAGTCCTCAGGCACTTTGCCTGTTCTCCAGCACCTTTCAAAGATGATGGAGAGCAGTCCAGCAAAGACTTCCGCCAGCTCCCTCAGCACATGTCTCTGGAGACATTCCAAACCCACCTGGACGCATTCCTGTACAACCTGCTCTGGGTGACACCTGCTCTGGCAGGGAGGTTGGACTAGATGATCTCCAGAGGTCCCTTCCAACCCTACCATTCTGTGATTCTGTGTCTTTTGGATATTCAATTGACCCAACTGATCTCTCACTTGACCCTCCTCAATCAAGGAGAAGTTTTCCTCTTTTCCTGTTACTTTCTCCAAAGCCTGGGACTCCTGAGGGCTGGGCCGAACAGTAAAGACCAAAGCAAAGAAGGCATTCAGTAACTCCGCCTTCCCCATATCCTCCGTCACCATGGCTCCTGCCTCATCCAACAGTGGGCCCACAACTTCTCTAATTTTCCTTTTGCCTCCAATATACTTGAAGAAGCCCTTCCTGTTGAGTTTGACATCCCTTGCCATTTGCTGTGGCCTGCTGGGAGTGCACAGCTTCCTGCTGATGGAATGGGCTGAGTATAATCCTTGTATGTTTTATGTTGGTATTGGGATAAATATCGGTTCTTTAGTGTTATTAATCTTAATTATCTAGTCTTATTCTATTACATCTGCTTACATTTCAACTCTCGGGTTTCCTTGGTTTTTCCCCAGTTCCCCTTCCTGGGTGGGGAGGGGTCATCGGATGATAGAATACTTGTCTAAACAACAATAAATTGTTGTGGGTTCCTCAATCTGTAACACCATGCTTAACAACAACAACAGCTTAACCTGTCTGTCCTCTCTGCTTCTGCCCCGGGGACTTGCCTGCTTGACAGTCTCCAGCACAACCGCAGGTGAGCTGACAGAAAAGGCGCTCCAGGCTGGGCACTGGGCAGAGCTGGCTGTGACTGCATGGAGAGGGAAATTCAAGTTGTAGGCAGCTTGGATCACACCAGCCTCCTGGAAGGAACCTGCAACACAAGAACCTCTAGCTAGGCTCTACGGAGGCACAGCCAGATGTGCTCACCCCGAGGCTCACCAGAGCATCCCCCAAACTGCATGTCCCCACAGGACCCAGCATTGCCCATCACTCACCCTGGTGAGGCATCACGGCATAGGTGAACTGGTGGTGCGCGATGTCTGCTGTGGCATCAGGGGACTTGGGTGCTCTCAATCTAAGGCAACAAGATGTAGGTGAGACCGGTGTCTCAGCAGCACCCTCTGTCAGCCCAAGCCTGACATTGTCCTTCTGTCACCCAGCACTGTGACAAGACAACTGCCTCCCCGGGCTACCTCAAGACTGTGCCCTGAGGTGGAAGCCAACGTGCTGCTGGTTTCTGGCAAAAGCAAACAGACCCTGGACAAGGTGTCTCGGAAGCTAAAAATCGACCTTTGAAGGGTGTTTTCCTGTGAAACCTGTGGCTGATGGACTCAAACTGAAATACAGAGAGTTTCTCTTAGCTTTGCACGAATCTGTAACTTTGCCATTTCTTCCCTCTGCTTCAGTCTCCCCTCCTGGGCTATGTTTTAGCCAGCAACAGAAAAATTACTTGGTGCAAATGTGAATCTGATCTCTCCTGAATTATCTATGAACATAACTCATAGCAATTGCATTATCTTAGTCAATTGTAATTAAGTCAGCCAAAAGTTCTCAGACAACAGCTAGGCACTAAAACCAGACCATCTCCTTATTAACTATGATCACTTAAGGCCAGGTGTTGCCTTGACTTCCAAGAGACACCTCAGAAAGCAAAGTGACTGTTGCAGCTCCCCCCTCAACCCAACCCTACTCACAGCGAGAGGCTGAGGACATTCCTGTGCGCAGATGCCCCGTATTTGCAGTCATTCAGCAGCGCCACCCCGAAGCAGTGCTCGGAGAGATCCAGCCACTTGTGAGCCCACACCTGGAAGAGGTACCAAGGGCCATGTTCACCATACAGAGTGACTGCCCAGGACCAAACGCAGCCCCACCACACGAGGACCAGACCATTTTTCCTCTCACCTCGAATCGGGCCCAATCCCATGACGTGTTATAGTGCGTTGGCCGCTGCAGGTGTCCAAACTGGATCTCGTAGGTGGCGTTTGTGCTCCGGACCTGCACGGGGAACTCCACCTTCAGGAACTTGTGAGCCTCCTTCCACTCAACCTAAATGTTGTAACAGAAGGGCATCATTAGAGGGTAGATTTAGATTAGATATTAGGAAGAAATTCTTTCCGGTGAGGGTGGTGAGGCACTGGAACAGGTTGCCTAGAGAAGCTGTGGATGCCCCATCCCTGGAGGAGTTCAAGGCCAGGCTGGATGGGGCTTTGAGCAACCTGGTCTGGTGGGATGTGTCCCTGCCCATGGCAGTGGGGTTTGAACTAGATGATCTTTAAGGTTCCTTCCAACCCAAACCACTCTATGATGATTCTATGATCACTATGAGGGGCTGACAGGCAGAGGCTGCACTCATCCTTCCCCGGTGCGCAGCAGCCAGCTCGCACCCAGGCTGGACCAGGTACAATTAAAATCGCAGTAGAGTCTGAACACAAATGAACTGGCGGGTCTCTGCCACCCTTGTCCCTCGGGCTGCCTGCCCCTAAGGCAGAGGAGGACTGGCAGTGGGGGGCTCCAGGGAAGGAAACAGGAGGGGGAACGTAATTCATATGCCAGGTTCAGCTCCCCAGTGCCCTGCCTGCACAGCACAGATGTCTGTATTGGGCAGCAGCTGCTGGCCAAACCTGGGTCAGGAAGCGGAGGTACGGACACGTGGCATCCAGGATGATCTCCTGGGTTAAGGTGCTGCTTTTCCCGATCCGCAGAGAGAAGCTCACGCTTCCCCGCAGGCCCCCAGTCAGGGTGATTTCCAGAGGCTTCAGCAGTGTTGTCACTGGCTTCCTAGAGAAAGGGGTAAAGGCAGAGCCTAGTAAATCCAGGTTCCCAAATCCCAATCCAGCCGCCCACAGAGCAGGCACTCCCTTCTCCAGAGTGAAAGCTCAGTTAGAGATTTTGTTACAGCTAGGACTGACGGGGAGGCAAGAAGCTCAGAGCAAAGACAAAATCAAAGTGCTGCATGCACTGCTCCTCTACCTGGTTTCCAAGTGATAATCCATCACATCCCAGGCATCCCAGTACAGGGGAACGTCATCAAAGAGTGCAAACTGGTTGGCATAGCAGCCATCTGGGACTGACTCTCTGGAACAAAGTGGAACAGAGAAACAGCAGTATAAGAACTGGCAGTGGAGAAGGGAATACAGTGAGAAGACGACCTGAGAGAGGCTTCAGGCACCCAGTTCCAGTAACTGGGTGACAGACATACCTCTCAGAGTCCACCAGCCGAAGCGAGGTCAGACGCCCCATCGTGTCCAAGCAGACTGCAATCACCCCATTCTCCATGGCAATGGAGCCATCCTCCTGGGGGGAAAGGACAGAAACAGATTTCACAGACCCATACCTGCAGGAGTTGAGCATCCCAATTGCAGATCTAGTGTGCAGACTTGCTGCGTGCTGGATTCTCTAGATTTCTCCCCAGTCAAGCTTTGATGCAGGGTACACCGATCTGAGGACAACAGCCGTTGTTCTTACCTGTTTCCTCACAGCCACAGGCTGAGCGGGCAGCAACGGCTCCCTCACTATAGTGTAGCCCATGCTGGGGACTGTCACCAGAGCTGGAAAGCAAAGAGGTTCTGTTCCAACATCTGCCCCAGACCTAACCCTAAATCACACCGTGCTGCTCTGCTGCTCTCACATCAGACCTACCACCTCCTTTCATACCCTCCTCTTCTTCTTTATCCATAGCTCAGGGAGAACCTGAAGTGGGGTAAAGTCCCAAGGAGGGATCTGACAAGTCAGTAAACCCTCCCCAGGGCAGGGAGAGGCAGAGTATTTCTTTGACAGCTGTCTCTGCCCCTGGAACAAATTCTGATACATGAGTTACCCCCCGAATTAGACATACCTAAAGCCTCTGTTCCAGCTGGCCCAGTCCTGGAGATCACCTCGGTCCGCTCCCAGGGCAAGGTGTTCAACACAAGGGTGCTCTCGGCACTCCCTGCCTTGGGCTGCAGCAGGTCCCCACATAAGGACTGCACAGCTTCCTCCTGCAGCTGAGCACCAGCCCTGCGTATCTCTGAGCAATAAAAAGGCCTGAGTTAGATCCAGCCAGGCCATTTCTCACATCTGAGAGAGTTTCTGGCACTCCCATGCAACATACACACACTTTAGCTACTTCAAAGATACAATTACTAATTATTATTAATTATTATTATCTATTAGTAAGTAATTAAAGTTTATAATTATTCTTAACTTTGTCATTACAAGATTACAATGAGCTATGTCAGCTCAACTGGAAAATCGTGGTGCTATAACAGAGTAAAGCCACTGCAAGTGCCTGTGGCCAGGCAGGAGCAAACCTTTGCTGGGGCCTATCCTGGCATGCCAGCAGCAAGCACAGAAGTCAGTAATTCCGGATGTTTTTTAATCCCTTGGCTCCCCTGCTAATTCCCTGTTGTGTTAGTGCTATTACAGACATATGCCGGCACAGGTTCAACCCATAGCGCCTGGCAGTCCAGGATTGAAAACCTCTGCAGCCCCACAAGGCAGGACCCAGCGTGTGCTCTCACGGACAAGTGCCCTCCTAACCAAACTCCCTGCTCACCAGCGTAGTATTGCAGGGCATCCTCAACCACAAGCTGGATACAGCTGCCTGGCAAAACATCATGGAATTGGTTGAGCAGCAATAACCTAAAACAGAGAACAGAAACCAGGTGAGGAAGCAGGGGAGAGCAGCAGATTTGTTCTGGCTTACTAAACCCTGTTTGCAAGATGGACAAACTTAACAATTGCTCCTTATGCCCTCGTTAACAAACAGTTGAGAGAAAATGATTTTTTTTCTGTAGCATCCTCTAAATCCCTTTATGTTAGGACTTGTCAGCTGTCATCTTAGCAAACCACAACGATGGGGAGTAAGAGCTATTTTTTTTTTATCCCTTGGGGCTACCAGATATATTGTTGCACAAGTTCAGACAAGTCCAAACTCGCGAGGAATACGCTTAGGTCGGAAACAAAGGTTCCAGCCAGCACAGTAATGTGGCTTTGGAGCTATCTTCCAATGGGAGAATCAAGCAAAGCACTAAAACACTTTCCACGTGGAACCCTGATAAGTTTACAGAAGGGGTTGCATACACACAGCACTGCAGTACTGAATCTGCGAAGGTCCCTACACCCTAACTGTGCACCACTCTTCCACTCAATCAAGAGGCAGCTCAAATGAAGACAGGTTGTGGTCAGTCAGCCTTCTGACTCCAGCTGAATGGGGCTGAGAGATAAGTGACCATCTCCCACCATCAGCCCAATAACTGCCCACACCAGTGCGGTCCGACTCGTCCAGGCTAATTTTGGTGCACTGATAGTAAGGATTTCCATCCAGGCTCAGGCAGGGACAAGGAGCTATTGGGGATGAGGAGTGGTACCTCAAGAGCACCCAGCTCTCACGTTGAAGTCCCCAGCCCTCACCACATCCTCCCCTTGGTGCTGTGAGTGCTTCCGTACACCCTCACCTCCAGAGCCGCTGCAACTGGCTGGCAGGATACTGGAATGTTCCACTCCGTGCTAGAGCCAAGGTGCTGAGTACTTCAACATCATGGAGTATTCGCTCGCACTCCCGATTCCCCTTCTTTATCTGGTGTCAAAGCAAGGAGAGGAGAAAGATGCTTATGAAATGGGTAGCTAGGAGCGGATCTCTCACACTAGCAGCAAAAGCCCAGCTCCAGTGCAGGAAGGTTGGCTGTTGTGTCATGAGTTTGCCACTACCAGTGAGTTATATTTTGCCGCAGATCAATCTGAAACTCGCAGCACAGGACAAAGCTTTCCCTGTCCTTTCCTCCCTTTCTTCTGGCTCTTCATCCAAGCTCTGCAACTATCTGCTGAAGTGAAGGATGTGGCAGCTATTGACCAAGGGAGCCCGGCTGTGTCCAGGCTTCCTTCTCACTCCTTCAAGAAAGTCTGACAATAGAACTGCCTTTTGGAGTTACGGCTACAAGCTGGCTCCCACTGTTGAGACCTAAAGGGCACTGCCCAAACCCTGGTGCCACCTGAGCAGTAGCAAAGAGAACTAGGAATGGCCACCTTCCCTGGGGGCGGGGGAGACCGCTGTCCCCATCCCATGCATGCAGTCACCTGGGCCTGGGTGGTGTACGTGCCGTTGTGCAGCTCAAGGAAGAGCTCTCCCACCCAGGTGCAGAGCTGCGACGACTCCTTCTCCAGGACAGAAAAGAGTCGGTCAGGAGTGGAGATCTGAACCCTGCAGGAGAGATGCAAACAGCCATGAGCCAGGGGAGAAGCCTGTGGCACAGCTAATGGTACATCCCAACCAGAAAGGCAACAGCCTCAGAACCGAGGCCTTGGAAACCCCAACACAATGACACACAACCTCCTCCTACCCCTCTCCCACTCCACGCTGCCTGCCATGGGCACAGGGACATTCCCCAGGTAGGGACTGACTGCCAGGCACCGCTGCTGTGCCGGCCACTCACCCCACGGCTCTACTGACGGCTTGCAAGCAGTCCAAAGCTGCCACATGTACCTGTTCTTACAGTCCTTCATAATGGAGAGACTCTGTCTCCTAGCGCTCTGCTCGCCCCGCTTGCTCCCTGCCTTCCTTCGCACATCTGTTCCTTTGGCAGGGCTGAAGGCCAGGCCCGGCTCAAAACAAGTGCTCCCGCAAGGGGGGAGGGAGGGAGCTCTCCTCTCACCTTGGCAGCCCGTCTGTGTCACTCATTCTCTTTATCCTGTCCAGCATTTTCTGCGTGGGGCCCCCTCCTCCATCTCCAAAGCCGAAGAGGAGAGCACTGTGGTTCACACGTCCTTTGTCCTTGTTGTTCTTCACCGTTTTCACCATCTAGAGGGTATTTTGGACAGCTGCAATCCCCTGGTGCCCAGCCCCAGCTCCACACAAGAAAGCCAGGTCAGCCCTTGGGGTGCAAAGCCCAGTCCTGCCCCTCTTCCCCAACCCAAACTGCCAAAATCGGGCACAGACACATCTCAGAGGCAGGCAATTGACTGCCAGGTACCCAAACAGCCTCTGTCCAGCAATGCTGCCAGCTATCCCACTCCCTTCCCAGGCAGTGCCCTCACCTCGGAGCCTCAGATCCAGCCCTGAGGGGCTGGCGCTGCACTTCACATGCAGGTATAGCAACCTCACTCACCTCCTCCACTTGCCCATGCATCTCATAGGAGTCACCAGGGGGAAAATGGGTCAGGACTCGGGAACCATCAATGCCTTCCCAGAAAAAAGTGTGATGCTGGAGGGGAACCAAAGGAAAGCGTGGTGTCTTGTACAGACCCCCTATACCACACAGTGCCAAAATGCTGAAGCACAGCCCCGTTATTCCCAGGAGTTCCCAAAGAGAATCTCTGGTCATCCTGGTATCAGAAAGAGACAAATTCACCCTTAGCTCAGTGTTTCAAGGCTCCCAAACTCATCTCCCACAAAAATGTGTGCGTGGAGGGCACACTTAAACCACATCAGCACAGAACTCATGCACTAAAAGCCCATGTTTCCTTGCAAGCCCTGTCAAACACACAAAGCCCAGCACCTTTGTCACCAGGAAAGTGCACAGGGGACAGGCACCTCTGAGCCCCCTGAGGATTCTAACTGGGTCTTCACTTTCTCTCCACAGGGTTGCAGGATGCCCTGACAGATCAGTGCAAGAAGACAGTTGCACAAGGATAAGGAATGTCACAAGGGCAGGGGACAGCAGAGGAGAGGCTGGATTTGCTGTCTGTTAGACCTGCACGCAGGTCACAGCTTTCCATCTGGAAGCAGAAGGAATCTGTAGTCCAGGGGCTCATCTGGGATCTCTAACCATGTCCTTCCTCTCCCCTAAAGCCTGACAGGACATTGCTACCACCACAAACTGCCCACGTCTTTGAGCTTCTGGAAAAAAACCCTGTGTCAGCTGAGTGGAAGGACTGGCTTGATCTGTGGAACCAACAGGTCCAGCCCTGCAGACGGACTCCAGCAACCGCAAGTCCATCCCCTGGCAAGAAGGGAAGCACAACTCACCGGGAAGGTGTTCACCAGGTTCCAACTGAGCTTCTGCGTGAGGAACCGCCTGATCCCACAGCCACGCATCAGCTGGGGCAGCTGGGCTGAGTATCCAAACGTGTCCGGCAGCCAGAACTAGGAGCAGAGGTGACAGCAGCAGAGAGACACGCATGAGTCACAGCGGCCACACACCACAGCCTGAGCTCGTTTTCTTGGTAGTCAGGCTCTGAGCCCTTCTTGCAGAGGGAAATGAAGATGTGTTAGACAAGGAGCAATTCTAGAGACCTGCCAGGGACCTACAGGCAATATAACCAAGGCCTGGGCCTTGGTGTGCTAACTGCCATGATACATGGGGGATTAGGTATTTACTCAGCACAGCTTTAGCTGCAAAAAGCAGGCCAATGTGAGGCACCTGAACATCATACATGGAAGGCAAACCAGGGAGAAACCCTCACACATAGCAAGAGGTGGAAGGAGATGGTGAGCAAGGAAGGTGTGCTTGGAAAAAGCAAGTACCTCTGAGCAGATCTGGCCAAACTGCTCCTGGAAGAACTGCTGTCCCTGGAGGAACTGCCGCACCATGGACTCCCCACTGGGCAGATTCCCATCCTGGGGGGAAAGCACAGGGACTCCATGCAGCAAGTCGGGTGCCAGGGAAGGGGAGGTCTTGCAAGTGCCCCATTCCCACCCACTGTCATCCTGACCTGGCAGATCAGAGGGAGGATCTGAACAGAGCTCTGCAGAGGGCAAAGGGAGGAACAGAGCTCAGCCAGTCCAGACCAAAGCTCCTTTCTCAGGGAATGAGACAATCTGGGGGAGGGACGGTATTTCTGCTAGGCTAGACACTGCAGACAGCTACTGTCTTCTGGGCATGGAGACATCACCAACCAGACAGGCTCAGCAAGGGCTCTGCTCTGCCCTTTTGAGTGTCAGGACTGGTTCCAGAGGGATGGCGCAGGGAGGATGCAGTGAGCCAGGCTCACCATGCTTCTCACCATTTCCACCCAGGTGCCTCCGACGGGAATGAACTGCCCCTTCGCCACGAAGTCCTGAATCTGCGCGTAGAGTCTGGGATACCAGCTCCGCACCCACTCGAACTGCTGCGCCTGTCAGAGCACACAGATCTGCCTCCGGTCCCACCACAGCTCCACACTGATGTCCCTCCCCTCTGTGACTACACAGGATGCTCTCAGTGAGCCCCCCATCTCGTTTTGAGTCATGCTGGAAAAGCAACAAGCAGAAGGAGAGCTCCCCAGAGGGAGATCACTCACCTGGGAGCAGGTGAAGGTGAGCTCTGGATTGCACTCCATCAGACGGACCACCGTGACCCAGCTCCGAGCGCACTTACGGATGGTCTCCTCATATGGCCACAGCCAGGCTGCGGGGACAGAGTGGTTATCACTCCGCATAAGCTCCTCTGGGAATGGGGCTATGCTGCCTTTCACAGATCAGCCAGGGAAAATGCTAGGGCAAAATGCTGTCCTTTGACTAAGTGTCTGACAGCAACGCAGCCTGGGGCCTCCAACTCCCACTTCTCCTGCTGGCTTTCTCTTGAGATTGAAGCCCTTCCAGGGACTGAAAACTGAGGGGTGAAGTCCAGCAGATGGAAGACAGTGGTCTGTAATTCATCCCTCATCACCAACGGCATCAGTGCTCCAAATGGCACAGCTAGCCAGACACACGTTCCCCTGGCTTGGTGATAGACCAGCTCTATGGCAGCACAGAGGTCCCTTTCCCTTCCCTCAGGGCACAGTACCCAGCGCCTGGAGCCCAACGGCAGTCAGCTCTCCCCTTTGGCAGCATGCCCTGACCTCCAGCTCAGCAGAGAGGGAACGCTGTGCTGCTCTCACCAGAGTCAATGTGGCAGTGACCCATGGCATGGATGGTGTGCTGGCTCTCGCCATTCCTCTGGCTGAAGATTGCCGCAGCCAGGTCACGGGCAGCAGGGAAGGTGGAGGGGTCCGTAACATCACACACGTTGATCATCTCGTTGGCTGTGTACAGCGCCTGGAAACTCCTCTGGTTTTCCTCCCCGAGGACCTGGGGTTGGGAGTGATAACAGTTTGACTCTGAGTTCAGCACATCCTCTGGCTCAGACCAGCTCTCTGTACCAGCTCAGATGCCATCTGCCCAAGGGAGAACCTGCTACCTCCTTCCAACATCTGGCTCTGCCAGTGGTGACAGGTAAACACTGTGTCCCTGCTTCACAGATACAACCTTATTTCTTTGCTCATGTGCCTTCTAAAGCCAGGTTACACATATGCCCATCTCAGGGAGCTCTGGTCTAACAGATCCTGCCCTGGAGCAGAAAGTGGGTGAAAAAAACACCTGTGGCTTCTCTCTGTTCAGTTTTCTCCTACTATAGACATTGTCAATTCTGCTAAAGCAGCAGGAGCAAACATTTCCTCCTCCAGGGCCTCCTGGTGGGAGGGGACAGGTCATGGAATGATGGCAGAAAGGGTAAGATGAAGTTGTGGAAGGAGGTGGAAATGGTGAGATAAGGGAAGAGAATGAGCTCACAGACCTGGGCCATGTCCAGCAGTATTTCCAGATCCACCAGCAGCTCATAGACATCCCTGTTGAAGACGACCAGCTCAGCCTTGCTGAGGGTGAACCTCCTGTCAGGGTCCGGAGGGGCAATCATACTGCCCTTGCCAGCCCCAAAGAGACTGTTGCAGGCCAGCTCCACGTACAGCGTCAAACTGTGGAGAACAAAAGGAAAGCATTAGGGAGCAGATCACAAGGAGCTGAGAGATCAACTGGGAAAGTCCATTTCTCTCCCTGTGGTGGGTTCAGCCCAACCTGAACAACGGACAGAGCCCCTGAACACTGGACACTTCTCAGAGCACCAGGACGCAGGCAAGGATGTTTCACCCTGTCCTCCTAGCTTCAAACAACACCAAGCTCCCCCAGTGGAGGGGGGCCCTGGTGAGGCTCACCACCCACCTGTGGGGCTCTGTCTCTTTCAGGCTGCTTGTCAGGATGTAGCTGGTCTTCTCGCCTTCCTTCGTCAAACCCTGCAGGGGAGGGTGGCACATTTAACACAGGTCTTCAGAGGTCCATGATGGGCAGGACAAGACACCCCAAAGCCCAGCTGGATGGAGGAGTCTGGTCCCATGTCTCAGGGCATGGAACAACTGGCTCGGAAACTGCTGCTGCCCCAGCAGTAACACAAACCCTGCAGACACCACCACAGAGCAGGGCAGGGCTGCAAAAGGTCACCCGAGATATTCCACCCCCTCAAAGCAGGACTGAAGCTGACCTGTGTGACAAGAGCCTGTCCCACTGTTCTTTACAGTAATAGAGATTCAGATCTTAGGCCCAACATTTGGCTATCCTTCTTCCATGACAGACTTGCTAACGTCTAAGCAAGGGATTTTCAGCTGCTACCTGTTTGCAGACCAGAATTTTAACTCCTGGCGGGGGGCAACCCCTAGAAAACAGACTCAAACTCACTACTAAGGCTTGCCTTTCTGGGACGAACTTTGGAAATAGCCCATAGACCCTCTGTGGTCCAAGAGCACAAACCACGAGAGTAGTCCTCTCTCCCACCCCACACATCAGACTTTTTACAAATACTACCCCTCTCTGCACAGCACATTTTCCCCATATTTAAAGACAGCTCTCCTATTGCCTCAGAGATTACAACTTGAGGCTAAAAAACCTCCTCATGTTCTCCTTCTGACCTCCAATTGTTCTTGGTTCACATGCAGACATTACTCTGAGAGTGCATAACAAACAGGAGGGGGTTTCTTCTACTGCCCCACTGCAGAGGGGTAAGGGAGATAACCACTCTGCACACAGCTGAGCGCCCGGCACATCTGGCACACCCCTGATCCACACCTCCTTACCTGGACAGGCTGGGCGTCACACCACACCATGCCCTCCCCATCGCTCTCCCAGATGAAGTGCACTTCCCGCCCTGCCCATGCCAGGGGGATGCTCAGCTCTACCTTAAACCAGCACGTCTCCCACCTGGAAGAGAGCAGGCAGCAACCTCAACCCACCCCAAGGGAAGCCACAATTCCTCAGAGCCTCCATGGAAAAAGCAGAGTGAGGACTGCTCACAGCCCTTACGGCAGGCTGGTGCCCAGGCTGCAAGGAGGCATGGCAACCCCAGTGGGTGAGGAAGCTCAGAAGGCAGCACACAAGCCCCATCGTGCTGGCCTCACACCAGCCTCTTCTGGGACTCCAGAGAAATGGACAGCAGCATCATGTCTTTGACAACAGCTAGGAAAAAACCCCCAGTCTTCTCCCAGCCCTGAGAAAGCATACAGGTCCCACACAGAAGCAAATATTAGTCACAGCCATGACTACGAACAGGAGCTCTCAGCAGAAAGGATCAGTGAACCTGGCCTTTCACTTTTTTTGGAAACAGACACATCTCAGTCAGTTTCCTCATGCAATCTCCCCAATGGCTTCTAGGCAGACACCTACCTAAAACACCAGGGAAGAGAATTATCATCTCATTTCTTCACCACTGAGAGCTCATGAGGATTCACACAAACACGTAGCTCTGAGACGTGAGCTCCAACCCCACCGCTGTCATGGTACCCCTGAAACGTGGTACTTACGTGGGCCCGAAGGAGTCTCCCACTTTAGCTGGTGTGAATTCCTGCCTGACAGCCTCATCGTACGAGATGCGCCGCGGGGTCTGGAAGCAGGAGAGCGATGCCGGCAGACAGCGATCCCCAAAGAGCCTGCGGTCAGAGACGATTATTAAAGCCAGTCCTGCGTGGACCAGCCCACAGGGTGTGTGTTGGGGGGGGGGGGGGGTTGGGACCACTCTCCTTCCCCAGCACGGCTGTATCACCCTGCTACCACTTAACACCCTCACAGCATTAATTGAACAACACAGTAATAATCTGCCCTGTTGAAGGGGCTTGTTGGAGCCACACCCCCCCGAGCAGCGTCCCCCCCGCCGAGGGCTGGAGGGCAGAGGCGACTGTGCCAGCGCCACCCTGAGGCAGAGCTCCGTGCTGGCCCAGGGCCTGTCTGTGCTTTGCTCACTAAGACTCCTGACCGGCAGCAACGCGGGGGTAGCAGGCCCGGGGGCGGTACGGCCCACCCCCACCTGCTGCCAGCGCCATGGAGAGGTGACGGAAGGGGAGGGGAAGTGACCCCGCCACCCACCTGCCCCGCAGGTTGCAGTCGGTGAAGTAGGTCTCGGAAAGGAACTTCTCCACCCGCTCCAGCGCCGTGCGGCGGTGCTTCAGGGCTGCCATGACGGCTGCCGCGGCGGGCTCTGCGCAGGCGCGCGGGGCGGGGCGGCGCTGAGGCGGGCCCGGTGCTGAGGCGGGCCCGGTGTGGTGGGCCCTGGAGGAGGGGGAGGCTCGGTGCCCTGTATCCCTGCTTCCAGCGGCGGCCGCCTGCGGCAAGGCCTCCTCCCCCGGCTCGGGGAATCTCTCCGGGATGCATCGCGGTGCCAAGGGGCTGTCCTGGGAAAGGGCCGGGCCTGCCTAGCCCCGCCGAGGTGACCTCGGGTGACAGGGCTTCGACCGCGCCCTGAAGGACGGCCGGACTCAGTCCTTCCTCTGGCGGGCCTGGAAACGCGCTCCCGAGGATGGTTGTTACACACTCTGCCGGCTCCCTGCCCTCTCGGCTTCAGGAGAAAAAAAACCCAGCTCGTTACTGCCTCCAGCCAGCACCAAACACTGCACCTTTTAGTAAATTAATGGGAAACCGGAGGCAGAACCTGACCAGAGGCATCTCGTCTCTCTCTCCTTTGGCCTCAGCGACTCTGCGCCCACCTCTTGTTCTCCCTGCCCCCTTATTCCCCTCAGAAGTGCCCCGAAATTTCATTGTGTATGATCAGGAAGAAAGGAAGAATCTGTACACAATGATTAGCCCTGATATTTTAATGGAAATACTGCACTACAGTCAAGTTTACAACATTTGTATAGAAATCACATGGATTTGTGGGCCGAGGATCACATTACAGAATACAAAAAGCAAGTTCAAATAAAAAGAGAAAAAAACCCAAACCTCTGCTATTGTACAGGCTGAGAGCAGAGCTGGGATGTCGGACAGAGGCAGAGGTCTCCCCACGCATATCCCGGGGATCCACGCCAGCCCGTCTTGCGCTCATTGACATGCAGGCACAGACTCCTGGGACAAGACACCCACCAAGTAGCAGCAACTGGTACTTCCAAGCTGGTCAGAAGTCTGAATTACCCCAAGATTTTTCGCTTCCAGATCACCTTGAGCATACAACAGGGAAATAAGGGGGAAACAGAGAGTGGAGGAGCGTGCCTGAAACCTTAGAAGTGGAAGAGGACACACAAGACCCCCTTCCTGCCCGGTTACAGCAAAGGAGGAAAAGCAAGACAGGTAACTTATTGCTGGCAAACTGTGAATATTCCCCACCGGGCTCTTCCCTCTCTTTCCCGCTCTCCATAGGAGGCTCCCATTCAAGATCTGCCTGCTGCACATTGGCTGCCAATGAGTAGTGGCCCCTGGGGCCGTGCACTTCCACCCCATCTCTCCCAGCTCCAGAAAGGCCAGTGAGGCACGCGTCCCCCTCCACACCTGCTCCCCAGCCTCTCCCGTAGGAGATGACCTGCTGTCTTGGAAAAAAAATAAATCCTTTGGAGAGGTTTAAGCAGCGGCAAAGCCCTGCTCATGTCTCCCCAGCTGTCCCTGGTGCCGTTTCGGGTGCTTAGGACTGGCAGCATGGGTTTGTGCAAAGGAAAGCTGCCTCCTTTGAGGAGGAGAAACAGTGCAGTTGTGTCTGTCGTGGCTTACAAAGTCTGTGGTGACTTCTTTTTTTTTTTAAAAGCGGAATCTTCCCCCGTGTTTTAAATATCTGCCAGTGCTAAACTTCTATGCTTAAAAAAATATATATATCCCATAGGTGGATTTCACTAGCGAAACGCAATGAGACCCGCCCTATCCCCTCACCCTTCTCTTGCACGCACACATGCACTGCACACAAACACACACGCAGAGCAGCTCTATCAAATACTGGTTTGGTACTTCAGATGACGTTTTCTCCAATACTGAGAGGGAAAAATACATCAGCACAATCAACCCCAGCTAAGTAGCTCAGCAACTCTTCCCAAAAGCGAAGGTCCTTGGAGCTGGAAGACTAGGTGGATAAAAATTACCCACCGGGAAAAGCAAAAATTAAAAAAAAAAAATTAAAATTATATAATATATATTTATATATCTTAACAGGCTGCCTATACCTCAGTTGTGTTAACCACAAAACACACACACTGCCTTTGCTTTTTCCTCTCAGATTGTGAAGCCAATCATAGAAAAATGGTTAGATGCACCATCCCTCCCCTTCCCCACCCCAAAAACTGCATGCTGCACGGTGCCTTTCAGACCAGGAACAGGGCTGTGGGTGAGCGAGTGTCTTCCTCCAGTTAAGAACAAAGACATTATTTTTATTTACAAAAAAAGGAGATAAAAGTTTCCACACAAAAGCACTACAATGGTAACTCCCTTTGGTAAAAACTGTAGTAAATGTCTCCGTCAGTCTGTCTGTTGGTACTAATTCTCAAGCTACCTGGTACTATGGTACACAAGAAGCTAGTACAGTTATGCTAGCACATCAAGCATACTTCCTTTAATTAAAAAAAAAATCAAAACAAAAAAACCAAACACCAAACAAAAAAACCCCAAAATGGACAATTTGTACATTTATTTACAAAAAGGAGGGGAACATGTTAAAATCGTGTTGTTCTCTGTTGTGTGTCTGTACGTACATGTGTGTGAAAAGCTGGTGCATGGCACTAGGAGAGACTAGTAAACAAGCAGGTACAAAAAAAAAAATTAAACAGTTCCACTGGCACTAGAAAGAACAGACCAATCTGCACAGGGTGAGTCCAGCCTGGGAGGGAGGAGAGGGCGGTGAGAGGAACCCAGGGTCAGCTCCATGAAGTGGCGTGGGGCTGCCCCATGGCCCCATGCAGGAGCATCGAGGGAGGAGAATCCAGTCATGACAGGCACCTGGGGACTTAGGGACACATCCAAGAGGTCTGGCGGTGGAGAGCCTCCAGTTTTCTCTTCCCTCGCCGCCTGGGGCCTCTGGGGAGTCAAAGCCTCAACACTGCTGGTGTGTATGAGCTCATCGTGTTTCTCTGGGATGGCTCAGTTCAGAAAAGGGTCCTTCCCACCCTCCAGGGACACATGCCGAAGTCAAAGGGCCAGTGGCCCGCAGTCCCAGCGGAGATTCGTGTCCCTACAGGGAATCCCGCTGGAGACAGGTTGTACCAGCCACGCACTAGTCAAGTGGCCACGTTACGGAGATACACAGTGAGGGAAGAAAGGCGTCTTCCTCCTTTCCTTGATGCGCGCACACACACACACACACACATCTCCCGGGCTCTTCTCACTCCGAGGGAGTTTTATGGTGTCTTGAATATCGTGCCATATTTGACGCGGTACTTGTTAATGCTGACAAAGTGCAGTGTCTCTGTGTCACAGGTGGTGGTGCAGGGCACCAAGCCCTCCAACCCTTCACCCATTAGCCACTTGTTTGTCTCGGCTGCCATTTCACGGGGCACATGCTCCTTGGTCCATTTGTCCACCCAGGCCTGGAACCGCTGGTGCAGCCGCTTGCTCACCCTTTCATGGGACTACAGAAATAGGAAGAGGTGTTAGAAAAAGGTGTCTTTGGACCTCAAAAATGCAGCTTTACGCAAAGCCTGGCTGCTGGTCAACACAACCGAGGGGATCAATGACCAGAAGGAATTTGTAACGCAGACATCATCCCTTGCTAACGGCAGAGGAAAAGCTCTGATAAAGGCCCCTGGGTCTCCTCTCCAAGGCAATTACAGTGGCAAAACAAACTCAGAAATACTACCAAAAAGTTTACGCTCTTTGATTAATATAGTGGCTGTCAGGCTGGGGACACAGAACATACCCTGCAGGAGCCCGAGAGCTGCATGCCCAGCACAGAGTCCCTTCCACACTGGCCTCCTCCTGCTCCTCCTCGAGCAACCAGGAGCCAAGGTAGAACTCCAGACCAGGCAAGCCCCGCTCTCCCCAGCCCTCAGAGTCTGCCTCCAGCCCTGCATAGAGGGGCACGCCCTCAGGAGAGAGCAAGCTCAACATTACACATGTCAGGGGAACCCACTACGGAAAATTAAGAATCGGGACAGGCCTAAAAGGTCTTAGAACCACTGGTCTGAGAACCACGGAAGCACTGGGAGAGGAAAAACTGCACATTTTTGAGTAAGAGCATCAGCTTAAGGAATGTAAGATTAAGGACAGATGGCTTAGAGCCATGGCTTGAAAACCATGACTACGGTCATAATTGAACACATTAAATCTCAAGATTAAAACTTATGTATTTTATTATTTGTTTTGTTCTCCTCCCAAAGGCGGACTGCTGCTCAGTGTTAACTGTTAAATCCAATAGATTTGTAGTTCAGTGTAGCTTCTGCAGCTCCTTCGGTGTGCTTCAGTAACCAAGGGGCTAGGCTGCATGCTATGTATTTAACAGTTCAATAATTTGACTTATGTTCAGATTCTCTATGATAACACTGGCATGTAGTATCCTCTTATGAGATAATTTTTCCTTGAGGTTTGTGGCAGTTGAAATCAAATGCTTCAATATCGGCATTTCAAAGAGTCACTACTGAAATAAAACTCTCATCTGGTGTGAACACAAGTTTAACAAAATCACTTTACAACTAATGAAATAAAACCATTATTTGTATTTCATCAGCAAGAAACAGATGGTAAGTAGTTGTTTTACAAGTCTAAATACACAATTAAAACATAGCTGTGAAGGATGATTTACTAGGCTGGAAGCAGTGTGCACCTCTCTCCCTCACCTCCCAGTGAGTTTCCTCAGTGCTTCACTCAGGAAAGCAAACAATTTAATAAAGTGAATACAGTCTCTGCAGCTATAGAAAAGACTACTGCTGGCATAGCCTCTGGGGCTCCTCCGCTTCTAGTTGCTTCAGACAGTAACTTTTGCCTGAATCTAGCAGGTTTCACTTTCTTTCACATTCTAAGCAATGGCATTCTGCTTAACGTTGTGTTTTAAATGGATTATAATAAAATTGTAGTGAAGTGTTTCAAGCCTCGAGTCTAAATAGCCAAACTATAAATGGAGTTTGCTCTTAAAGCTCCCTGGTTTTCTATATCGGATGGAAATATTCCCACGGGATGAGAAAAGTAACCGAGTGTCAAAGCTTTCAGAGGACAAAATCAGCTTTCTCCAACTGAACCCTTCTGCATTTGGCTGATCTGGAGTCACAGGATGTTTTCATCTTGAATAAACCCCAACCTTTACAGCTCAAGAACAGACGGAGAGCCAACACTTCCTTCCCTTTCTGCATCTCTGCTCCCCTGCCTCCCAACTATCCCCATCACATCCTCCTTCCCTTGCCCCAACAGTTACTTTTGGCACAGAGAACCAAAAGCAGGTTTAAGTAACTTCAAAAAGTCAAATTCCAATGTAAATCAGCACTCATGAGCATTGACTGCTAAATGTGAGATGTCACAGACCCTCAGGTCCAGGACTTTCAAGCCCTGGAAAAATACTCATGGGGATTCTTCTGTATGGGTGACCTCACTACTCCCATCCTTGCCACAAAACCCAGCTTTTCTACAGCTGCTGCCACATGTTGACCATGCTCTGCTGGGCAGGAGCAACCTGAGGACTCCCAGTCTCTGTGACTGTGGGGACACGATGAGGGGATGGTACCCAGAGGGATCCAGGGGGACAGAAGGCATTTGATGCCCTGCAGTCCAATTCCTCTTTGGGAAAGCCCTGGAAGAACAGGTACTCTCACATGTCACCCACAAGAACATGCAGAACACAGGTCTTCCCTAAAACAGGGAGAACACCACCCATGGGAAGTACCTCCTGGAAGAAGTTGGAGAGCTTATGGTTGACACCACTACCCTACCACAATAAAACTCTGGAGAGAAGGGAAGAGAGATGGGAAAACAATGAGACTTAGAGGTGGAAGAAGAAAAGATTACACCTTAGGAACATTCAGAAAATCTTTAGTGCCTTGGAAGGACAAAACAGCACGCCATCCTCCTGGCAACATGAAGACCGCTAAATGTTACCCATTGGGATCCCCGAGGACGTTTCATCTGTCCTGGGAAACACCAGCTGCCCACCCCAGTTCTTCTGCTCACTCCTACCTGCTGGGCTCGCAGCAGAGCTGTCCTCCTGTACATGTAATCCTCCGATTTGATCACGTACACCATCTTGTAGGAGTTCAGTTTGAATTTACACTCCAGCTTGTCCAGGCTCTCCACATTCTCCATGGACTTCTTACTGTTTCCCTCCTTCCCTTCCTTCTCCTGCTGCTCCCGACCACGCTGACACTTACGGATCCGTCTCAGATTCCTGCAAACCAGAGAACCCCTCTTGGAACTAGTGCTCACTCTCTGGCACTACTAGGTTGGACACAGCTGGTGGATCTGTGCTGGCTCCTTGAAAGCCTGGCAAACAGCTTAGAGCACAACTGCCTGATGCAGTCATTCAGGTTCAGACCCCCACAACAAGTCAGCTCGCTTGGTTTATCTTATTTCCAAAAATTTTATTCCAACTCCCTTCTCATGCACAGCCCTGATGTGGCACCTGCCGTTTTCAGGTAGAGGGTCACTGTAAACCAAGCCAGGAGTGCCAAAAAACCCAATGTGGCAAGTCACCAGACCTCACCCTCTCCCCAACCCGTGGACCATGACATCTCTTAGGACAAAAAGCAGCATGGTACCTCTAAGTCACGCTGCCAGGGTAATGGCTTCTGTCGTAGCACTAAAATAACAGGCAAGACCGACCGCCAGCACTGTGACAGATCACAGCTGCTCTGCCCTCTATGGCCAGACACAGCCCACTGTGTAGGGTTCACGGCACAGACCAGCCACTCACCTTGGCAGGAAGACCGGTTTCTGGGCCAGGTGCTCCCGGAGCTCAGGGGAGGTAGAATCGGAGTTGACGTACCGCTCCACGTAGTCTGACCAGCGCTGGAAGCGAGCACAGAGCACAGATCAGCCACTGCCTTCCCACCAAACAACATGGGATGGTTAAGGAGGCTAAGCTGGAAGTTCTACAGACAAACACAAGGCTGCTTTTGAAGGCCCTATGCATCTTATCCCCAAAAAGGCAGGTACAGTGTTTCTCTATATGGTTTTGAGGGTTTTCTAATTCTCCTGGTTTGAGGTAAAACAGAACCAACTTTCTGTTCAATAATTTTACTTCTTAGCTAGGCCTCTTGTAACTCTCTGAAATTAACAGCATATTGTGCAGAAAATTGTCTGTTCTCAGAGGGATAAGACCAATGTTTACAGTTCATGCCAAGGCATGAACTCTGCTCTGCTCTGGTGAAGCCGCATCTGTAGTACTGTGTCCAGTTCTGGGCTCCCCAGTTCAAGAAGGACAGGGAACTGCTGGAGAGAGTACAAAGGGGACTAGAACACCTCTCTTACAAAGAAAGGCTGAGGGACTTGGGTCTTTTCAGTCTAGTGAAGAGAAGACTGAGGGGGCATCTTATCAATGCTTACAAATACGTAAAGGGTGGGTGTCAGGAGGATGGGACCAGGCTCTTTTCAGTGGTGCCCAGTGACAGGCCAAGAGGTAATGGGCACAAACTTGAACATTGGAAGTTCCACCTAAACATAAGAAGGAACTTCTTTACTTTGAGGGTGGCAGAGCACTGGAACAGGCTGCCCAGAGAGGTGGTGGAGTCCCCACCTGTGGAGACATTCAAAACCCACCTGGACGTGTTCCTCTGCCACCTGCTCTGGGTGACCCTGCTTTGGCAGGGGGGTTGGACTAGATGATCTCCAGACGTCCCTTCCAACCCCTATCATTCTGTGATTCTGTGAATGGTATGCAGAGAGGCTCTTGCTTATACTTATTGCTATAACAACCAAGGTCAGCTAATTTCGTTATTTGCCCTGTTGGAGGGTCGGAAATGGAAAAGCGTAGAGGGGTCCCACCTGCGGGGAGGAGTGGACAGGACAGGTGACACAAAATTGACCAACAGGGGTATTCCATCCCATCTGCCCCATGCTCAGTATAAAAGCTGAGGGATCAAAGGGTCAGCTCTCTTTCTTCAATGGCTGACGTCTGAGGAGGACCCTGCCTGTTTATCTGCCTTTGATCCCAATCCATGTGTTCCTGACTCCAGATCTGGAATCCAGTTCCCATCCATCGCTGAGTCCAGTCTGGGACTTCCCCAGTGCCTGACGGTGATGCAATCCTGGGAGCTTAATACAGTTTTGTATATACTGTATCTATTTCATTATTTTCTTTTTATTTTATTATTAATATTTCATTAAAGTAGTTTAGTTCCTTCTAAACTCCTAAGTCTCTTTATTTCTCTTCCTGCTCTCCTTGTGCAAGAGGTGGGGGGAGAGCATCTGTTGCCAGACATTGGCCAATTTGGCCAAAACCACAACACTAATACAAAATAAACCAAGAAGGATTTGCCTACCCACATCACTGAAAGCTTTACAGTGTGTCCTTGATGTTTCTTTATCTTGTGCTAACAGACCACAATAACAGTCAACTGAACACCCTCATTCATTGCACCCTTGACCATCACAGTCAGCTCTCTGCACAAGCTGCTCTTACCTCTGCTTCTACAGGGTCATCAGAGTTCTCCTCTTCTGTGTCCAGCAGTTCAATGGTTAACTGAACTTGACCTCTGCTCTGAATGAACATCAGCTATAAAGAAAAGGCAGAAGGGACTTCAGTAAGAGGTTTCAAATAGAAAAAACAACCTCCACTTCTCGCTGGGGCAAAGGAAGAACGAAGGAAGCTGGCATAGTTTTAAGGGAAAAAAAAACCTCTGCTTCCCACGTGCCTGACAGCAAATGGAAAACACTAGCCGAATTGCAGTCTTTAAGGAACAGAAAAATTGTAAAGCTTTCTGAAAGCCTTCCTTTTTGTTGTTGTTTATGGAGTGGTGCGGGTCCTTCTGGAGCCCCCAAAATAAGTTTGAAGGCAAGGGAAGAGAAATTATACAGGCAGGCTTTTATCCAAAGTACTTTACTCGCTCAGAAAGGGCCTGACCACTTCCCGCATCTCACACGAAAGAAGTACGGATTTGATTAGCACAGTGTACCAGGTTTATTCAGCAACGTATGCAGTCAGCAATGATTTAATGCCCAGTCAGTATTAGCAGATCTTCCCACAGTCAACAAAGGTTGAGACACAAGTGAAATGGGAGAGTTTGAGTTAACAAATAAAAACCAGTGACAGCAAAGCAGTCCGTATGATACAACTCAAAGATGTTGTGAAGCACAAGAAATATTCATTGCTGTTCCAGGAAATATATTTCTGCTTGAAACCTCATTTCCAAGGGGCCCGTACAGAAGCATTAACCTACATGCCAAAAGCTGGGGACATGCCACCAAAACTTTCGTTTTTCAGAGCTACAGAAAGTTCTCAGGGCTCTTGGGTGCCTAAACAAGGTTCCTTTTTTAAAGGACTGGTGCCTCTCCCATCTTAAAAGGCATGCCCCTCACTGCTTGCTGCTTTTACACCACATTTCACAGCCCAGCTTTACCTTGAAACAGTTCTCCTCTGACATGAGCTGCTCAGCTTTGCGCTGGTAGGTGGCCTCCAGAAGTGTACGAGAAGACTGGGAAGCAAGAAGACCTCCTGTTGCTCCATTGTTGTTCTCCGACAGGTAGAGGTCTGTTACCTGCACGCAGATCTCATCGCTCACGATGTGCTGGAGCTGCAAAAAGGAAGAACACGGGGAAGGTGTTCGTCAGGGAGTCTGCTACAGGTCCATCAGCACAGAACAGAAAGAAACAAAGATGTAACCACGGGTTTAAGCCCAAGCCAAAAAAACCCCAAAAAAGGCTGAAAAAGCATGAGTTTAAAGCTACATTTTTCGTAGTTTCTTCCAGTTGCAGATGATCTCTGCTGCTATGTAAAAAACACAGTATATCTTTAAATATATTAGCAGGTGGCAAAGTACAGCTAACTTGGAGAAAACCTATGGGCAGGGAACATCCTCAGCAGCAGGGGAGGAAGGGCTAGAGCACTGTGACATACTATATCTCCTCCACAGCAAGGCGCTGCTTCTGTGTCCGAGCAGAGGTGGGAGAATTAGTATCAAATCCTTAATTGTACAAGTTTAAAAATCAGAAGTCACTCGATTGTCTTTCTAATTCAGTTCATCTCTGGACTGAAGTATACAGGGCTTCTGAAAAGTAGCACTACCCATCTGAAAGAGGAAAGGCCTTTCAAGCCATTCCACTGCCAGCCCCCTGTGTCTGTTTTTGTTCTTTATGCTACAAAAAGGCACATGAAGAATTTTTCCTTTGGTCACACATTCTTCCTACCAGCCCAATAAAAGGACTAGAGTTGAACAGCCAAAATGAGTTACTCAAACAGCCAGATAAAAGAGAAAAAGCTTTTTAGAAAAGACATGCACGGCTCCTACAACACTGGTGAAAAGGAAAGAAATTATATGAAAAAAAGAATTAAATGGCATTTAAAGGTAAAGCAAGATTAGCTCTGGTGATACTTTGAAATTGAATAGTGATATCCTAAAACCTCTGGAAAAACAAAGGGAGAACTCTAAATGCAGAGAGAGGATATTCTCAGTAATTTAAATACAGCAGAAATTACCTTTTATCCTGTCTCATTACACCAGCGTTAGAGCTGTGTTAAGAACACCCAGAATTTACCTGTTTACCCCCGAAATTACCCATTTAGGCATACAACATTCCCCTCCAATGCGGGTCTGGGCTCTCACTGCAGCAAACATCCCAGCTACTTTCTGTACCTCGGACCATCCACCCTCCAGCCTTTACTGGCAGTCACCTGTCGAACAATGCTCTGGATCAGCTTGTCCATGGTAAAGGCGATGTAGGCGTGAATGGTGAACATTTCACGCAAGGAGTCCTCGTACTGCGATGAGTCCATGTTCCCATCCAGGAGATTGCGCACCATGTCCAGGAAGGCCGGGTAATAATCCTCAACATCAATGTCCACTGCAATAAGAGAGAATGGGAGAGATGAACACACCATCCCCAGGAAGGGTCGCTTTGAGTTTTGGTCCTCAGACTGCCCAGTCAAGCTGAAGAGTACTGGAACAGACTTAAGTTTGTCTTTTATAGACATTTAAATGAGTCCTTTTAAGGCCACAGGTACTTTCATAATCTCTTGGTTTCTAGCTCTAGCCTCCTCCATGAGGCCTTTACCTCTGAAAGACTTTTAAAAAGGTTTTTAGTTAAGGAACTCAAGGATATTTTAGATACCAAGTGTAAAATGAAAGCTCTTACGAAATAACTGCTGTATACTACCATTCTGCTATTCGAGCCCCACGTACCCTACACCTTCCCACCTCCTCCCTCAATTCAGTGCTACCCAGCGATGTTAAAAGAGAGATACCCCTGTCTTGAAGGGCAACTGATGTAACATGCCTGAAGACGCCAAGTAAGCCCTGTCAACACACTACGAATAGAAGCATGTTTCTTCCCCAGCCTCCCACCAGAAGGCACTCACTAGGCTCCTTTAGTCGCAGCTGGATGGCAGGACTGTCGCTCTTGTCTCGCTTTAGGCCCAGCACTTCTCTCTCCCACTCCCTTTCCCGTGTCTCCTCTTCGATCTGCCGCTCGGCCTGGGTGCAGATCCTCAGCAGCCGCAAGCACAGGATCTGATGCAGCCGCATGAATATGTACCAGTTGCTGTTCACGTAGAAGAGATTGTAGACCTCATCCATGCCCCGCAGCTTCTGGGCTGTCGTGTTGTTGAACATCAGCTTGGTTTTAGGAGGACTGCCCCCAACACCATTGTGCTTTTTTGCAGCCCCAGTAGCTTCATCCACATCCATTTCCTCTTCTTCCTCCTCTTCCACATCCGAGAGTTCACCTCGCTGAGCAAACAGCAGGTCTGGAATGAAGTGATACATAATCTGCTTGATTTTGTACTTGTCCTCTTTCTGGATTCCCGTCTGCCGCTTCACGTGGTGGATGATGAGAGAGGCAGCGTCTTCCAGGATCTGCTTGTCTTCATAGGCTAGTGATAGGTGTGGGCCTGTGGGGACTCCAGCATTGTCTTCTGAAGCCTGCTCTTGCCTCTACAAGTGAGAAACACAGCACAAAAATTAGTCCCAAACACCTCTCTCCACACAGGACCCTTTCAGAAAGCTCTGCCAGTGATGCAGACCTCCTCTCTCATCAAGTGGTGAGGAACAGAAACTGAAACCAAGCTTGAAAACTATATAAGCTTGAGGGAAGGAAACTACTGGTGACCTTCTTACCTCATCATAGATGCTTTCAATCTCATTGAGGAGACTCTTTGACCTCAGGACCTTGGTGTCATTCTGCTTGAAGTTGATGCCCTGGTGGTCCAAGGATTTCAGGTAATACTTCTCATTCTGCTCTCGCCAGACTTTATTAAATCCTCTCTGGGCTTCTCGCCACTCTTCCTCTTTCATCTTTAACCTGGGATCAAGAAAACAAGAGTGAGCTAAGAGGGCTACTCTGAGCATATAAGGAAAACCTAGGCCGACGGTTCCAGCCCAGTGCTGAGAAGAGCTGAACTCCTTATGAAACAGGGATAAATGAAAGCTGTCCCACAGAACGGAGCTTCACAGGAGGGGCACCCTGCACACACTCTTCTGAATAAACCCCTCTGGGCTTCTCTTGTGTTTAAGTAACACAGCTCAGGAACAAAGTAGCTTCAAGGCTTGTGCTTCCCCCTGCAGCATGACAGGACAGCTAGAGGGTTTAGCATCCCTCTAATTCCACTGTCGGAAGCAGTGAGAGGGGCTGAAGGGTCGAGAGAGCCACAAGAGCTGTCCCAGCTCTCTCAGAAATCCCCAGAAAGTCATGTAGCTCCAGCTGCTGAAAAGGAGCGACTTAGTTTGATTAAAAAAGTTATCGCCTTGCAGCAACATGAGCTTCCTGGGAATGGACTCCTGAACCTCAGACTCTGTATCTCAAGCAAAGCAGCCCTGATGCAGCTCAAGACCTGTCTCACAGGAAGAGTGTCCCTGCAGCAGGGTGGGGAAGCTGTGACCTTGCGGGTATCCTGGGTAAAGCTGCTACCCCCACCTCTCACAGCCCTGAGACGCAGGAGTGACAGTCCCACAGAGGCGGGAAGACTATCTCCTCCTTACACATCTCCTTGAGCCTCCCCAGGGAGCTGCAGTATCCACTCCCTTTTCCTGACCGAGAAAGGGGAGTTTGACAACAGAAACTGCCTTCGGAATCTGAGGGCAACACAGCCACTGCAATCTGAGCCCACAGTCACATACAGCAGTGGGATTTGGAAAGGGATCAAATTTAGGCCTGGATCAATCCACACAATACAGTTTCCTCGTCTTACACATGATGCTGACACCAGGGAAGAAGTAAGGTTTAAGAGGAGAAAACAAAAGCTCTACATCCCGTCAGCTGAGCTGGTTAGGTTTGTTTCAGAAGGGCGATTCCCTCTTTCCGGGTGATTATTATGAAATACAGCAACTGACCAGAACATAAAATGCACTTCCTAAATTACAGCCTTGTGGAGGTCATGCCCTTTAGGGGCTGAAATTAGCTACTTTTACATAAATCTGGATCACATATGGTGCGTTATCCTTCAGCAGAGCCCCCGGGGCAGAGTGCTAGAGCAGTCGGTACCTTTTCAGTACAATGGGAACAGCCACGGATGGGTTCTTCCGAAGTCCATCAATGATGTCGGCTGCTTTGTCAGCATATATCCTCTGGAGAGCCTTGCGGTGGATCACCTCCGAAGTACCACCCAGAGTGTTGTCCAGCCGGAATTTGGCCTGCTCCTCGGCAGACAAGCGTGAGAGTTTCTTTTGGATTGCCTCAAGGACGCGGATCGTTGCCAGGTTGGTCTCCAAGACAACATCCAGCTGAAGCGAACAGTGCATTAGCCATTGTTGAATAGATAAAACATGATACTTCACAGAGGCTTACATTTAGGTGACACAAAATAAGAAGCCATGCATGTTTAACAAGACGTTCTCAAGCAGCAGTTTCCATGTTCAGCTGCTCTAAAATAATCCAATTATATTTCATCTGCTACCTAGATAATGCCACGTAAGAATTTAAAGGCTACCAGAAGATACTGTTAGGAAATTACATTTTCCACCTGGGAACAGAACACAATTGACAGTTATTCTACAAAAAGGATGGGCTCAATCTGAGCGTATTCAGGTAATTGCCAAGCTAACTTCCATTTCAAGTCAAGATGTCAATCATTTAACATCCTGAACATATCACTTTCCAGATTATAACAGGAGAATGCATGTTCTCGTGCGCTACGTGGGCAGTAAGAACAGAAAAGATGCATCAATTATATGTTGGCCATTGAACAATTTCATCTGGAGCAGTGTGAATGAAGAGCTATGCACAGAAAGTGAAGGGCAGGGGTGGTAGCTTGGAGCGAGAGGTGGTTACGCAGCCGCTGCTTCTTGCATTAAGAGAACACAAGCTTTTATGCAAAAAACAGGTGACAGACACACTATAAATACAGATTCTAAGAAACAGTATTAAAGGTATAATTATATCAAGATCATTAACTGTTCACAGAACCCCAAGCTTTCCAAGATATGAATCAAGGAAAAACAATTTACCTCAAAACGCTCATCCTCGCACCTGTAGATGTGCTCTTCGTATTGTGTCTTCTTGGAGCTCACAAATGTGGAGTCTTCGGACCAGGATGGGAAGGAGACCCAGGTGTCATTCAAAACCTTTGAGGGAGAGAGGCGGAGACAAGAGTCACGGTCAGCCTTCCAAGGGGCTCCGCTTGGTTGTCTCTGAGCCCAGGCTTCTGACGGAAGGATCTAATTCCCTCAGAAGTAGATCCTCCCGTCAGAAGGATTTGGAAAAAACTGTGTGTCCCTTCCAAAGCCCAGACACCACCTGGCATCCTCAAAAGAACCCCAAACAGCCAGAATCTAAATGTCCAGGCAGCCTGAAAAATTCATTAGCTGGAGCTGGGAGAAAAAACTGGCAAGCGAAGAGAAAAAGAAAGGTGAAAGGAGCTTTTCCATTACTTCATATTAGTCAACTGCAACCAGCTGGTTCATCGTGTGTGATTCACCATCGACAGCACTGGGTGGTCATCATGTCAGACCCAACCATTAGACAGTACATGGTTTCTACCTCCAAATAAGGCTAATTGGGAATATAAATCTATACCCCAGCAACACCTTTCCTGACAAAGCAGCTGAGCACCTGCAGCTTTCATCACCTTCAAAACAGGAAGAGAACATTCAGAAAAACCTCAAACAGGCCAAAGGCAAGGAAACAGAGATTTTGGCAGGCAATCTTGAAAGTCAGTCCTGGTTTTCAGAAACCTGAAGCCTGAACAACTTAGTCATGAGATTCTCACAGGAAGAAAAGTTCATAACTGCATCACACAAGACACTTTTGAGAGATATGTCAGGACTTAGATTAAAAAAAAACAAACTTAGAATTGTCTCTTGCCCAGGTTGTTTTCACTATCTTGCCACCACTGCAGCTGAACACTTATCACCACTGCTAACTTTGTGACTCGGTCATCCACATTCATCCTCCTCATGTCTCAAGGAGTACAAGGACACAAAACCCATGATGTTCCCAAACGGCAGTCTCCTCACTATTTGTTGCAGGTGCCACTGCTGACTGCAGTCCCAGGGAAGAGATTTCTCGGGCTTTCCCTTCCCCCAGTGAACACCCTAAACCAACACGTTAATTAACTGGCATTCAGCTCACTCACCTCCAAAACATCACCTTCAATACCAGTGAAGGAACAGGATCAGCCAGTACCATTCCCACTTTGCTCAAAAGGTCATTACAGTACATTAATGACAAAGGACATCTGATGCTGCAGCCCTTTGTCAAGTGACCAGCATTGACCCTTGACCAAGAAGGCTCCCCTGTAGGGAGCACATTTCCCAAAGCAACAGCACCATTTCTCAAGACAAAAGGTCATCTTAGCTTTTCAGGCAGAAAGAGAGAAGCACGTGAGGAATACGTGGGAGAATCTGTCTACAGAAAACATTTTAAGGTTAACCTTTTAAGGTTGCACCAGAGACAACTCTGAAAGCAGACTAAGTGGGAATTTGGGTAAAAAGGTAGCAATAACCCTGAATTATGTACTGCCTTGTAAAAGATCCCCAAGATCACATTAAGATATACAGAAAACTAGTTCTGTCACTTCCTACTTCAAGTTTTTAAGTTTGTAATCTTAATGTTCTTTTCACACGTTATACTATGTGAAACATCATATATATCTAATGCTCCTACATTTTACTTAAGTAAACACCACGACTATTTGGTTGTGGTTTTTTCCAGCTGTTCCCCCTGCAACACTTTATGCAACCCTTTCACAAGCACCACTGGAGAAGAGCCGATGCCAACCACCAAAGCTGTGTGGGTATCGCATCTCCCAGCCAGCTTCTGGCATAACCCATTCCTAGACTGACGCCCAGCCCTGTGCAATAGCTTCTGGCCACGATCCAGATGTTTGCAGGAGTGCTGAGCACCTGCTCGCCACGAGGAACACTTCAGGGTGTACTCACCTTGAGCTCCAACACGTATATGATCCCGAGCCAGGACAGTACACCCACACACACCCGGGTGCAGGATCAGAGGTAACCAGGCAGCTGCCTGGCCCCAGCTCCATGCCCAGCGCCAGTTTTGGGGCACAAGGCAGCAGCACAACCCAGCTGTATGAGAGCAGATGTGCCCCGACACCCCCTGGAACCTTTTAAGCATAACACAGGGATACAAAATAAATTCCCCATCCTGTTCCACTCCTCCTTGCTCCATCCCTCCAAGAAGGCCGGGAATAGCCTTCCTCTGTCACGCAATTCCCAGCCAAGAGCATCTTACCTCTTTACACAGTGGAGTCCGCCCTGTGCACTTGGGTTGCTGGTAGCTCTTGGGTAAGGCTCGATAGCTGGAGCCCAGTCTTTTACAGGAGGCATAGTCTATCTCCATAGCAATCCCCTCGGTAGCCCGTTCCTTCGGATACGTCTCGATGTGAACAGACTCTTTATACCCCAGAAAGTTTTTAAACCAAGTGAACAATTCTGGGAATTTCCTAAAAATAAAATGAATGAAGTGAAAAAAACTAGCTAAGTAGAAATCAAACAGCGCTGAGCTGAGATGCTGAGCCTACAATTGGTTGCTACAGACAGACTGTGTCCAAGAAGACCCCTTGAATTATCAGTGTGGGGAGAGAGGATCCTCTCTGCTCAATCCCACTTGCACAGAGCCTGATCAAATGGAAAGCAAGTACCTGTTTGTTGATCAGGTGGTGGATTGCTCTCTCAGTGCAACTAAGGTGCTTTAGAATTACCTCCTCATATTGCCAGGGATACAGAGAGAAACACTGATATATCCTCCACATGCCTCCTGCATACAGTCCCCATGAGACAACTGACAATCATGGAAGAGCAGACAAAGCTTTCACTCCAGGGGCAGCACTTGTTGCAGGGTCCCATCTGTGTCTCCAAAACTACCCCAGCAGTGAACGCAGGCCAGATGCCTACTTGTTTGCCAACATTCTTAACCTTAAAATAGACCTTTCCTTTCCAAAAGCAGCAAGAAGAAACTGAAAAGCGCTTCCATAACTACCCAGCAAAACACTTCAGTGCTGAGCAATCGCTTCGACCAGCGCTGCCTCCCCCAAACACAAACTATGAAGAAGCCTTTGCCTGCCAGGCCCAAGCTCACCTGCTTGCAGCTTCCTGAAGAATTTATTAGTCTGCAATGCTGCATCTGTTCAACTCCTCTTATCTCACGCAAAGCTCCAGCAATATGAGGAACTGAACCTGGTACTGAGGCTAATTGAATCATCACTCATTTGTTGCTTTTTCATTACATGACAGAAGATAACGTCCAACTCCAGAGTAAGAAAACTGTATTATACCTTTCCCAATACAGATATTCACCATTATGGCTAGGAGTACAGAGAGCAGATGGGAGAAATCCAGAATTTTTTGTCAAATATTTCACCTTCATAGCTAAACACAGCATCCTGCTGGTGCCTAATTCCAGTGGAGCTACGGAGAAAGTGGAAGCTCCTTGGGGCAGTTTCTTTGCACAGTCGCCAGTGTAATGGGGTCCTGAACTCAAATTTATGTTGCTATTGCCTTCTCCCTTGGAACCAAGAATTCAGTTAGCAGGAAGAAGGAATGTTAATCTTGCTGCCCAAAGTTGATGAGAGGATATCAGTTGGTTTTATCTGATACAGAGTTGTTCTGTACACTACTAGCAATTATGGAAGTCATAATTACTGTTTAAACTACAGTATTTCTTATTTTTGGCTTCATGACATAATTCAGCTGCTTTTGGGAAATTTTAGTGAGTTTATATCAGTGCTCTTTTTTTATATGACATTTTGTATGTAATTAGACAGTCAGTCTTTTCTCAAATTAAATAATCTGTGATTCTAGAGTAAGAGACTGCACTAACAGGCTGCTAAATAATTCCGTTTGCTCTTCTGAAAAAGGAAGAAACATAGCAAGCAGTACCAGCACTGCTCTTGAATGCTGCCTGCCAAGACACAGCTAGGAATCCCTCTCTCACCTCCTCTTGGATAAGGAATAGAAAAGGGCAGTGCAGAAGAGCAGGAAGTTGGAAAGAAAACTGATGCAGGGCCACGCACCCACACAATATGCATTCCCCTGAATGACCACAAAGGTTAGCGTTTCTTTCCTGGCTTTCCAACTGAAACAGACCAAGCAGATTGAACTTCTCACCTCACGTAAGGAAACAGGCTCCACTTACCCCAGGAATGGAGAAACGAGCTGCACGAGCTCAGCCCGGGAGATCACCTCCTGGTTGAAAATAACCAGGCAGCGAAGGAAGTTTTCATATGCTTCTGTGCTACGCAGAGCTTTGCGGACCTTACAGAGAGAGGAAAAGAGGAACACAGTTGCTGTCAGGGTGAGATCAAGCTGTGTATGTTATTGCTGTCCAGGAGTCCTGGCTTCAACACTGTGCTTCCCACCAATGCACGGAGATTATGCATGGAATAAGAACACAAATCTTTAAGTGAGTTGAACAGAGGGTAACTTGCCCCGTACACAGGGCCAGACAAACAGATCCTGACGTGAGCCATCTCTGTGCTGGGTATGCCCTGCATTATCAGCACCCAGAGCTGAAGAAAGGAGTTAAAAGTGAAGAATGAAATCCCTCAAAAAAATCCCTAACAGCTGGATTACAAAATGCTGGAATCATGGACAGCATCAGTTGTAACTGCAGCACCACAAACCCACGAAAGCTGCCTTTAAACACTAGAGAATACTGCAAGTAGGGAGCAGGGGAGAGAGACCTGTGCCCTGGGTAACACCGCTCCAGGCCTTGCCTGCATTACAGCTTGGGTTATCACATAGAATGCAGCTTCTGTATCCCTTATCTTGACAGTACGAGGAAACCGAACAATTCATCCCAACACCATTACCTTTCCCACAAGAACAATAGGCATATATACATCAGACAGAGATCTATCACCATTAAGATATTTGTCATCACAGTTATAATTCTGCAGCAGGGATTTCTAGGTTTACTCATGTTAACACCTACACATCCTCTGAGCAATAGATTGGTTCCCAGTTACCACTAGCTGGTCTACAGCATGCTGCAAAATGCACCACATCATCAGGGAGCAACCAAGACTTTCATCGACACATGAATATTACTTAAAAGGCTCGTTTACATTCACTATATACTCCCCTCTGACCCATAAGGAAATGTATGGGCATCTTAGGGAAGACACTAAGGTACTACTTGGAAACATCCCACACATCC
This sequence comes from Alca torda, assembly GCA_008658365.1. NCBI lineage: Eukaryota > Metazoa > Chordata > Aves > Charadriiformes > Alcidae > Alca > Alca torda. The sequence goes on along the minus strand of CM018083.1, from coordinate 19,591,612 downwards.
TTCGTTTGTTCTGTACGGTAAAGCAGCAACAGGTAACAACTGTGCAATTAATTAGATTCATCTCTTAGGGAAAAAAACAAACAAACAAAAAATCGTTGACATGAATCAGCTGCTTTGTAAACTGAGCTCCTACACTGCAGGTAGCTGCTTGCGGATGGGTACAGCAAGCTGTGCCAACGCAGTAAGACACGCCACGCACATCAGCGCTTACACAGGGATTTCATAAAGGTGAAAAAAAATTGGAGCGTGCCTTACAGGAAAAGAAATTCCTATTCCTGCGAATAAGCTGCATCGGCAGTGAGTGAAAAGCTGGAGAGTCACCTCTGGGGAAAAGACACAAATATCCACGTAAAAAAGATCACCAGTCATCTTAAAAATTCAATGGATCTGACTTAGAGGTCGCACAATACATCTGAAGTCAAGCTGACAAATGTTATCAGGGTGATATGTATACCACATACTTGACTGTGATAAAAATCCAAATGCATACACGCTAAGAATATAAATCAATGACAGGAGATGGCTTTCTCTGAATCTCACTTCTCACCTTCTCAAAGAAGAGAGATTCTGTCCCCACACCATGTTTGCTGGCTTCCGCCAAAGACTGGTCTTTTAAACCAAGCAGCTTCGGTTTCTTCTGTTAACAAAAGAAAGAAAGGCAAGAAAAAAAAAAGGGCTGTTGAGCAAAGCAAATTGCCATATTTTGATTATCTATCACACAAGGCTTTTCTCTTCCTGACCCCACCATTTGCTTTCAAATAAAAGAAAGGTGGCTTTTTTTTTTCTGAAGGAAACTTGCATGAAAGTGTGTCACAAGTTCATCTCTTAAAGGTTAATCAGTAGCATAGAACTACAAATATTTTTAATACACTGTTGCATCCTTTTCTGTAACTAGTTGATTGAAACAGTCACTGCTTGTAGCGTATCTCATTTTTCTAACTAGATCTCAAAATTACCAAAATAAATCTTTTTTTTTCCTATCACTCACCCAGTTGGTTAAGTCTTACACCTCCCTAAAATTAGCATATTTCTTTTTCTCTCTTGCATTCCACTGCAAGAGCCTTTATTTTCCCCATACCATACTCCACACCCTCTGAAAGCTGCCTCCAAAGTTGTGTTTCATTTGAAGGGGCGGAGAAAGTGCAGAAGGGGAAGTAAATCACTGGATTTAAATGATACATTTATGCATGCTAATGCTTTTCATGACAAAGCAAGATACACCACCTTCAAAACAAGCAGGCGAACTTGCCTCTAATTCACAAACACTAAACCACCTGGCCACGAGACCATTTGTATTATGCTACAAAGCCTCGCTCTCTCAAAACGTGCATCATTTGAAAAGGGTGAACTCTGATAAGAGAATAATCATTCACCATTGTATTATACAGTTTATCATAGTAAAGATGAGCAAACATGATTCCACTGCATCTGCTCCGAGTTCTACTACAACAAAGCTTTCAGGCACACCTTTATCTTTCCCTCAGCTTATCTTCCCACATGCCTTAGAAAAATCACTATGAATTTTGGACAAATTTATTTTGTGATTTTACTGAGACTTTATTCACCAATGCAACTCCTCCCAGACATTCTGCAGCACCCTAATAAAGTAGGGAAAACCCTATTTTTTCCAAGCCAGTAAAGTAACTATCACTACTCTTAGGTACAGATAACACCACCGATTTGTGAAAATTGGAGACAAAGCCTTGTGCTTAGAAACAAGGACTTAAAAAGTTTTCTTTAAAGGCAAGCATTAGTTTCTGTGTTCTCAAGCTGCAGCCTGTGCCACAAAAAATTACGCAAACTCGTAAAATGCATACTGCTCTGCCACAGGCTCCTGGGAAAAACAGGGCTGCGGAAGGAGCACTACACACTCTTACCTTCACCGGAGGGGTTGCTCCAGTTCCTGAGTGCCGTCGGATCTGACAGCCATTCTGGTTGGGTCTTTGCTGTTTGTTGTTGAGCTGTGGCTTCTTCACTGTGCCACCGTGATCATTTCTTACCGATTCCACTTTCTCTGCAGTTGTCTTACTTAACAGCTTATTTAGAGACAAACCCATAAGATCATTAGAGCTGAGTTCCACACATCCAGGCAAAAAAATATGCCTGCTCCTCCTAGCTCTAGATGACCAATGTATTTTATTGCAGTTATTGCAGTCTTAGAACAATCCTTTAAGGCAAAGGGATTGTATTTAAAAGACAAGTTACGGCCAGAAAACACAGTCTATCACCCTGACCCCATACCCACACTCAGGAAAAGATCACTCCAAAAAAAACCCAAGAAACAAACAGCAAAAGCACATTTTTCTGAACTCTGGCTAGATACTGAAACAGCTTTCCGCTAGGTATTTCAGTTCCAACCTATCTCCAAGACAACTCACCACAGAGCTGTTGGCATCGGGCAGGAACTGCCCAAACTCCGAGAGCAGATCCTCCTGGTTCTTGAAGAGGCGAGCCACCTGCGCATACACCTCCTGCTCCGTCAAAGCTGGCGTGTAGTTACCTCCTGCCTCCTTGGCATTACGCTGCTCTTTCTGTCATAGGAAAGAGGAGTAGCATCAGAATAAAGGATGCAGGAACGACTTCAGTGACAAAGGGAAAAAAAAAAACCCTCAGTGATATAAAGAACGAAATAGCAAAGGTCTCAGCATCCTAATTAAAGAATCACACTAACTGCCCAGCTGGCCATGGACTAGTAGGACACTGATCAAGAAAGAGGTTTCTTTACTTTTAACATTGTACTATGGGCATGTTGTCTCTTCCTGATCCATGCTCATGGAAAAACACCAAATGGGACTTTTAAAAAGGCATTTCAGACGCTTCCAAGTAAAGATGGTGGACTGAAATGTATTATTTCATGCAGCAGCATGAAATACGCCATCAATTTGCAAGAACTCTGCTTAGCTTGCTGGCCCATGTTAATCCAGCAGGAGACCTGAATGCAAGTCTTAGAAAGGCAGAGTTAGCTCCCATGGCAAAGAAAGAGAAATAACCATACATATACTCCAATCTGCGCTGTGAACACTCACCTGATATGTATGGAGGATCTCCAGGAAGGCTTTGTAGATGTCTGGCTGTCCCTGGAACCGATTCTTGATCTTGTTGACATAGTTGATGGCGTGATTAAATTCGACGGGTTGATTGTTCTGCAGGGATGGTGTGGTTCCCAGAGAGATTGTCACAGGTGTATGAGGTTGAACTGGCGGTGAGCGTGGTGATGCATATGGTGGAATCGGGGGAGTTTGCTGGCTGGCGGGAGTATGTGCCTGCAACTGTGATGGCTAAGAAGAAAACAAGCCATGTTAGAAATGAGCAGATTACTTTATGTTTGGAATAGAGGCACTTTTATTCCATTTACGGACCACATCCAGAGGAAATAACCCAGCATATAACTATCTGATGCTAACGGTGGAAGAACATGGATTCAACAGAGATACCTCCGAGTTGGAATATCACAACTGGATTACATCTCCTGCTACCACATCCAGTCAAGCAATTTCTTCCCATTTACTGGCCCCGGACAACTCCTGCGGCACTTCCTTAAGAGACTAACCTTTTTTACCTGCTACTAAACCATTATTCCCTTTACAGCTCTAGGGAATTTTAACAATATGTTTCATAAACTGAACATTTCCTACTGGCTGTCTAAGCAGAAACTGCTGTTAAGAGTCAACCATTTCACAGTCAGAGCTAGGTTTTAAAGATTAACAGAAGCACAAGTAGACTAAGGAAAAGAAAACCATTCTCCAAAGCAAATGAATAGATAAATATTCAGTGGGCCAGTAGAGACTACACTTCATAAGGAAGACAAAACACCAGGCCCATTCAAGCTGTTGTTATTAACAGCTGATTTTCCTTGCTAATTGCTTTTGACTGAAATCTGATAAAAGACACATGCTGTCTCAAAAATTTAACAGAGCCAAAATGCATAGGTATGGCTTACTCCAACGCTGCAAGTTATTTTGCTCCTAGTGAAGAATTCTGGGATGTATAAAGACAACAGCAAGGGAAAACTGGAATTTCTTTCAATATTAAGACGAAGAACAAGCAGATAAGGCTCTCAGAGTAATTATTTTGCATAGCCTTAATAGACCCCTAACAGCCACAGGAAAATTTAGCAGCAGTTCTGAGGTGGCAATTTTAAATGCAAATGGAAGTACTCGTTCCTGTCACCTTCCAGACTTTAAAACATGTAATACGCAGAGTTTTCACTACTCACAGTGTAGATAATTGTCTTAGGATGGCCTATTACAAGATCCTGCCTTTCTTTACCTGTCTGGTAAGGAAATCTCACCTCAATATGTAGCCTGTCCATGTCCCTCAGGTTCATTTTAAAGTTTCAGCAAAAAAAAGTTCAACTCTTTGCAGGATGGTGACACGGGGAGAAAACCACTTAGCCCATAGTGATGAGAAAGAGACTGCTACCTCTTCACTGAAAGCATTGCCTTGAAAACAGCCTTGAAATATGGCACAGGTAAGTTAATTCTGGAATGTCTTAGCTTTGCTGTTTTCAGCTTTGCAAATCTTTTAGCACATTTTTGTTTGCCGTTTCTGAACAGGAGACTGCAAGTCCCACCAGTGTTTGTCTAGAGATCATCTAATTGCCACGTTTTAAATCCTGCTGCTTTCTAACTACATCATGTGTCCCCCCACCTTTTCTTTTTCTTTTCCAGTCAATTGTTAGCTAATGGTACAGTTTAGACATTAACCCTTGACTTTGGGGATTCTTTCCCTCCCTAAGGCTCTCAAATCTTTCCACATTTAGAGGCTAAAATACATGACATTTTATGTAGAGTGAGGTCCTTGAATACCTATTATCCTATTCTGTTTCCAGCTGCATAAAATACAGGACTGTAGCATCTGGATTACATCCTAGAACTGAGTCAAATTCCCTTAGTTATTGGAAGGTCACAGTTTCAGGTGCACAAACTGATACCTAAAGACAACATCATGGTCATCTTGCCTGAACTCTTGCACTTTAGATGTTGCCAGTAACTCCTGCACCCACTCAGGTGGTGGCTGAACTAGACTCTTTTACAAAAAATGTCCAATCTGAAAACAAGACTTCAAGCAACACAGAATCTACCAAATAAGTAATCAAACTCTTCTACAGGCTTCATTGCCCCAGTTATCTGAAATCACACACACACTTTCACCACAAGTACAACATCTTTCTCAAGGCCTCTGTTTTATGGGTAATTTCTTGGGACTTCGGTTATTCTAAGACAATATACACAAAAGCAGGCAGTTCAACATGTGCCCAATGCTCTAACTAGGAAGCCCTTCTTGCAAAGTCACATGCATTTCAGGGACCTTTTTCTCAGGGCTGCTGGATCACTTCCCGCCTAACGCACGTACATCTTTCAGTTCCCCACTGAAAGCAATGAGGCTTTTCCAAACCCTCAAAGTGGCTTATTTGAATTATTGTCAAATCAACCAGGATGCATCTGGAAGTCTGAAAACGAGAAACTAACCCAGCAGCAGAAGCACTACACATGCAGGTTCACAAATACTATGAAAAAGCAGTGTGGAAGCTCCTTTTTCACCCTCTAGCTCCATACCAGTTTCAGCTGGAGGCAGCACGATCTCTGTGTTATCAGTGTATGTCATTCAAAGCCTCTCACCTTACTGATTTTGGCCGGCGGTGGCTGTGGCGCTGGCTGTGCTGGTGTTGGGGTTGATTGCGCTGAAGGCTGCGACTGATGCTGCGCCTGGGGTTGTGGCTGGGGCTGCAAGCCGTGAGTGGGGATCTGGTGAACCTGCCCTGGTGTTGTCACGTTCACCATATCATTCGTCTGCACCTCTATCTTGTAACCAGGCGGCAAGAAGGTGTTGAAACCCATGATCAAGTCTGGGTGGCCCTTGAATAGCTGAGATACACGGCTGATCACTCCTGGAGTGTCAATACTGAAGAAGCAATAAGATCAAAACGTCACAATCCTTTAGGATCCTTTCAGTGGCACACTGAATTCTCCACACAAGAATTTGCCATTAGAATTCTTACTGTATCATCTCTAAGGGACAAAACGAAGCAAAACTGATTCCTATTAATACACTGCTGAACTTAAGAATGACCTAAGAATTATTTTACTAGCCCAGACAGCATTTTATATCTATGAGATCTAGTTCCAAGTCTGACCATTATTAATGGGCAGACAACCAGACAAATCAGCTATCGAGGCTGATACTTGTGAACTCCCACTCTCAGCAGAAATTGAGTAGAAATGAAGGTACGCATTTAACTTTCAGAAAAGAAAGCACAGAACTGCTTTTATACTACTGCTAGAGCTGTGTTACTCTGCACACAGAAGGACAGAACTCCCATGCCCACATACACTCTTTCTAACCTGGAAGGAAGAAGCAAAATGCAGCTTATTACCTTTGAGATTTAAATTCTTTCATAATATCCAAGAAGTCATTGTAGACCTGTGGCTGGCTACCGAACTGCAGCTTCACCTGGTCAAGATAAGACAATGCATCCTCCACCTGGGGACAGAACAGACAGGTTTTGTTAGCAGAGAAGATTTTATTTCACCTCCCATTGTTCTGCAAAACACACATTATTTGAAAACACAGCTGTTAGCCCTGAACCTGGGCAGGGAATTAAGGAGCAAGAGATCATGAGCCTGTTTAGTGTACTACCAGCACCATTTGAATAAGAGATACTCACTCCCCACTCCTGGCTCACAAGATAAAACTGCACCAAAAAGAAACAAAAAGGAAAAAAAGCAACACAGATCAGCAGAACTACTCAAGAGAAAGAAAAAAAAAAAAAAACGTACTCCAAATTTACAATCACTGAAGTGACTGCTAGGATAAACAGAACTAGACTGAGTATTTCTCCTGCATTCATATGTGGAAATTATTATGGAAGTCTAAGAATAAGCAGAAAGTGGAAATGACATATTCAGTGTAGTAGATGTCTGCCAGGTACATGCTTGCACTTTTTTCTAAAAGCCAGACATTTCAGTTCAACATATAAAGATTTCAAAAATGGCAACTGTGGGCGGTAAATTGTTTTACACCTCAAATAGCAAGAAGTTTATGAACCGTTCATGTACCAACATTCAATTTGCAGATGTACTGAAAGAACAGCCACAGAAAAAAACAAGAGCTCTGGGTCCCTGTCACCTCTGACAGCCAAGCCACATGCTCATCAGCTGCAAAAGCTACACACAGGACCTCTCTTTTGTCTGAAATTAAACGACAGCAAAGGCAGAAAGACTATCACACATCACCCCCATCTTGCATCGGCAGAAGATTTGCCATCAATGTCACCGGGAGAAAGAACCATGCACTAAAAAACCATTTTCAGAGGTCTCTAGAAATGAAGCATCCTACATTCTGCAAAAGGAAAGGGCCTCTCACCCAACCAGGCAGTGGGTTCCAATCAAAACTGGAAGAGACTTGCACCATATTTGGAAGAGACTAAGAAATAGGCGTCAATTCATATATATGTGCCTTCCTGCTAGAGCTAAACCAAATGTAGTCACTTCAATGGGTTATTTTTGGTGGTGTTTTCTCTTTTTTTAAGGCTTTTACAGCACATAATCTGAGAATAGAGCCTTCCTTACTCCCAAATTACTCCCACGCAACCACCCACATAAGCCATGTGTTCAGAAAAGCACTAAATGATTTGGCAATTTAACCCATTCACATGAAAACCCTGATCAGTACTTCCTCCTTTTCCTTCCTGCCCCTGATCTTTTCCTAGCAAGTCCATTTTTTATTACAGTATTGAGAAAAATACCATAATGAAAGGGGGTAATAAGGGTTACAGCAGAAAGAGAAGTCCCTTTCTGCATTCAGTCCTATGAACAGGAGGAGCCTTGCCAAGAAAGCTTTTAGGAGATCATCAGCTGGCTTTGCAGGAAGGTGTCCCCTAAACACCATATAGAAACAGGGAGCGATGCTTGGCATTACCTTGAGCCTCTGGAACTGCTGCTGTCCCTGCACGGGCACGGCTGGCGGGGTGGGGTGAGCGTGGCTCTGCACCACCTGGCTCCCATGGGGCTGCACTGGCGCAGTGTGGTGGTGGCCGCTGTGGACAGCCGCAATGGCTGGCCCATGGCTGCCCGAGCTCTGCGGCACGGCTGACACCTGGCAAGGCAAAGAGGATGTCACATATATGGCTGCAGCTTCATGGCCGCCTCTGCTGGCTGCACGGGACACAGCAAGATCTTCCCGGACCCGGAGACACAAGTGAAACATTAAGGAAGCAGAACACGGTCAGTTTGAACTTAAACCACAGCATGAATGCTGAAACTTACTCAAAAAATGTGTTTTGTTTTCTTTAACAATGGCCCAGAGAGATCTAAAACAAAAGAAGACAACTCTCATCGCACACTCCAAACAGAGGAGAGTCCTCTCTGCAAACACATTACAAACGCAGGTTCTCTCCAGCCTGCAGAGTCACTGCTTGTCTAGTCACTAACACTAACGTAAAGATCTGCAAAAAGAGCATAAAATGGAATTTTCAGTTTGATAGAGGTTCTCTATCTTCTCTAAAAATTAAACCACTCAGTGTCACAAGCAATAACTGGAATAAATGACTCTTAAAGAGCTTCCACACTCCTGAAGTCAAGCTGAAGCTCTCTGGCCCCAGCAGACTCAGGGGAAAACTCAGATTGCAATCTTGCTTAGAAAATCAGGGAAAGGAAGAGAAGGCATGCACTTTTCAGGTCTCCTTCATACATTAAACCAGAAAAGTTTCAATTTGGAAAAGTCCATTAGAAGAGCCTATGAAATTTTTTTTAAATTACTTTTCATTTCATACAAACTTAGTTTTCCATTCAAGCCTCTTTTAGATGGGATACACTTTTTTAATCCTTCTCGTGAACAAGAAAAGATTTGCTTGCTGGTCCACTCAAGTTCCTTTTAGGAAGGACCGCCAGCATAAACACACCCTCTTCCAGTCCCTGCCTGCAGGCTCTTCAGCTCTGTGGCTGCTACTATCAGCATGAACATCGCTTCTGCAGAAATAAGGAAGAAGCTGCGTGTAAAATTAGGCACTAGACAGGGAGGGCAGCTCACCAGCAGCACAAGCGTGGAAGATGCAACATGACAAAAACATGGCAAAGACAAATAACACAGGAACTGCCTTTCCTTGGGATGTATCTTCAGTGCACTCTTAAAGTGCATTTTTTTCTCTCCCCAGCTGACAGCTCCTTGCAAAGGAAGCAAGAGAGGAAAGAGTACCACCTGATGACTCTAGGGTAATGTTTTCTGAAACATTTCAATTTTACTGAAAGTTTCTAGTCCAAATGTGGATCCGATCCAGTCTGTTAAGATCACCCAAGATACCATATGCCAGTGACAGAGCAACCATATGAATAAACTCTTTACTGGTGGAAAAAAAAGAAAAATGGAGAAAGGGTCCTGCACACACTTGCCTCTAGGATTCAGAGACCATGATCTGAGAGAATCATTAAAAGAATCATGTTCAAAAAAGCACATCACGTGTTCAGGTGAACATGAATGAAGCCAATAGTCCTAAAGCAAGTGCTTAAAATGAGATGTATCATAAGCACATTGTCCAATCTTGGTTTCTCTTTAGGAAACCCTGGTTACTAAAATAAAACCTTGTCTCAAATACAGAATTCTATGGTGAAATGACACAGTGCTGGCTGGTCACGCAGCAGGACCGCAGCCAAGATGTGGCTAAGGGACAAGGGCACGCACCTGGTAGCTGGGAGTTACAGAGTACTGGATGCCCGTGGCAGACTGCATGGTCTCCGAAACTGCCTCATATACCGGAGGTGCCGGGGCAAGCACACGGTGCTGGTGTTGAAAAGCTTCAGTGCTGCTGGTGATACGCCTCTGCTGCGACGCATACACGGGTGACTCCTGCTCATCCAATCGCCGCTTCATGCTGAACTCATGCTCAGGAAGCACTACAAAACCTGTTAAAAACAGACCAATTAACAAACGCAATTGATTCATCGCTCCCTGCCAGCGCTGTGGACGTGAAGTTCACCAAAAGCAGGTAGGGCAAGTTTCTGGATATTCATTTAGGTTACTGATATCTCAAGATAGGAGAGTGGAATTAAGATTCAGCTTTCTACATGAAACACACAGCTGTGTTTTATCACAAATAATAGAGCCTTATTGTTAGAAATAAAATACTCTGCTTAAAAGTTAATTATTTTTTCAGTCTCACTTAAAGGATGTTGCTAGTATGGGCACCATAAGCACATGCAAACGCTGAGCAATGCAAAGGTGACTGAATATTAGTATTTGAACACAACAGACTAGGGGAAGTTGTGTTACCTACACACAGCCTGGACAAAGTTGCCTACGTTTAAAGCAGAACCTCCTGAAGAGTCCGGGCAGGATGACAGCCAGCTCTGAGAGATGCTTTAAAAATGTGGGAGGAAGAGGAAGGAGGAGGCAAAAAGCAGGATGCGTAGTCAGCTTTTGAAATCACTTACAAAGCCCCGAAGTAAAGTGTTCACCATTTAATACACATAAGACTGGTGTAGCCTCAGGGAAACCCACAGACTCACTACACCGTCAGTATTTTGGATACCATATGCCACACAGCCGTGGTCCTCCCAGCATCCTGGCCCCGCTCACCAGCACAGAGCTGAAGAGTGCACAGGAGAGCAGAGCTCACAGGCTCCATGGCATCCTGCGTGCCTGCCAGGGCTGCCGGCGAGCACTGATCAGCAGCTCTCCCACTTATGCTCCGGTACTTTGTCTTCTCCAACACGCAGGCATGTTCCTGCCCTACTCCAAGTTGTCTTTATGCAACTTAATTTCACTTCAAATCTGACAGGTCATTTTGACACTGTCCCACTCCTAAAAGTGCCATGAATTCTTTGCTCTGTTTGATTGAACTACTCACCTACTCTTTTCTGCAAGCAAATTCCAGTGCTGTTTTTTTTATGCATCAACAGTTATTGCCATCCTTGAGATCTTATCTGCTTTTCATCAAAGCATCAGGTGCTCAAAAGCACCTATTTAAGGTGTTTGATGGACAGAGAACAGAGCAAAACCCACCCTCTTCAGCCTCTAATTCACCAGGACCTCTCCAAAGCAAGTCCTTTTCAGTTCCAGTGCAGTTAAACATTGCTAACGTGGACACACAGATAAACAAGAGAGAATGAAGCTCCCCCAGAATAATGGTACAATAGCCACTGAGCCAATTCTCATCCACCAAGTCAGGACAGCTCTTCACAGCCTAAATCCATCATTAACAAAATAACCCAAAGATCATCAGTGTATATGAAATACATAAACGGGAACTGGCAGGACAGAAGTTCAGAACAGACCAAGGTGGGCTTGAAAACACAGGCTTTGTGCAACAAAACATTTTTCACCTCTATGTCCCTCTCTACTAGTCTCTACTTTCACTTGGAAAGGGTTGGACAAGAGGGAAGATGACTTCATTTCTTTTTGGAGTTGCTTTTCAATTTTAAGCTCTCAGAACAGAGTCCTGTACCAGGTCCCCAGAGCACTGGCAGGTAGAAGACAGCTGGCAGAGGCAGAGGACTCCTCACCCCAGAGAAAGGAGAAAGCTCGCTAACTGGATCTTATTTGCAAGTTACAAAGCCAAAGTAGGTCTGACTTACAGCATGTACTCCAAAAGCAGAGGAGCACACTCCAGGAGCTCATTTTGCTAATGGTGCCTGCATTGGTTGTCTTTTCATTCAGCTGGTCTCTGCTGACAAATAAAGGGCTTGACAGGTTAACTTGGAGCTGCTCCCCTCCAGCACAGCCCGCATTCAGCTTCGGAAAAACATAGAGTTTTATGCTAATAGGGCTGGGATTAAACTGAGCAATGCCGGCATATCTGGCCACGCACCATCATCCCGCAAGCAGAGCTAGCCAGGATTTTGCATGACAATGGCTGATTGCATGAGTAAAGTCTGGGCAAAGCTTTGGTGGCATCTACTTATAACCAGCTCACCAACTTGGACACCCTTCTCCTCTAAACACTGTTCCCCCAGCCAGTCCTTCCACTTTCTTTTGATGTCCCAGGCTGGTTTGCCCCTTACCCTCTCAATGGTGCAACTGCCTTCCTTCCCTACAGGAGCAAGCAAGAGCTGCTGCTTTGCAGTCACCTACACGCAGTATCCCCAAAGCAGGAACATTCTCAAAAAAAAAATTCACATAAACAAGTTAAATGGTTCCAGCAGGCTTAACACACTGTCTGCAATAAGGGGTGTGTGCGCATATATATCTGTCTATGTATACATGGTGTATATGTGGTGTGGTGGCTGTTAAGTGTCCTGGCCTTGTGTCTCGCTTCCCAAAACAACACTCCACACTTGTTGCTTTGGATGGACTAATCAACTTTTAACACAGAGGCTGTTTGAGGACAGAAGATGGCTGGAAGACTCGTGTGTCCTTATGAGGATTAAAATGCCACCTTAGGCTGACTGAGAAGCCTTTTCCCCACGGAGCCACTGAACAGCTCAGCCCTGTGAGGCTGTGGATGCACCGAGGATGCAGTACCACGTACACACCAGCAGCATGAACATCAGTTTCTGAAGATCCTAATTCTCAGAGACCAAGTGAGCAATCTTCCAGAAACCCAGCTTGTTGTACGGTCAACATTAAGCTTCTGTTTAGTGAAAATTACAGCTCCTGTAGGTTTTTGTTCCCTATGAATTCCCCTCACCTCCACTAACAGAGCTTGAACTCTGCTTCTATCCAGGCACTGTACCTGCGTTAACTTTAAAATTTCATATCATAGTCAATATATATATAGTAGATATTATAGGCAACAGTCAATAGCATTAGTCAATATTCCTAGGTAACACCTTGCTAAACTCCTTCTTAGGGTCTGCACCTTCCATGTAAGAGCAGCTCGCAGCAGACCACCACTAACAAAGATTACTAGTTCTCAGGCTTTTTTAATCCTAGTAGAGAGATGACTTCAATACTCAGCTGTACCTAGACAAAAACTAGTGACCTTAACTCTGCATCCACCACCAGCAAAACTCTGCAGAGAGCGGGAAAGCTCTGAGGGGCGAGCAAACCAGCACTAGAGCAGAAACTTGTCTGCATCCTGCAGAAGAAAACACAATAGTGAATGCTCCAAAGGTCCGTTCATTTCCTCACTGAGGTCCTGCTGATCTTGCTGTGGCATCTCCCAAGGATCATCTCCATTCAAAAGCTGGAGAGATCTGCTGTCCGGCATGTCTTACCCCTCCTACCTCCCGCCAGACAGCCGATACGGAAGACAGACTCATATCAGCTAGCCACTCTCCACCGACATGACACTACGAACAGTACAATGCTTATTTTATGTTGTCTTCTCAGAAATGTAACACACACCTCTGGCACAACTTTACGGCCTTTTGACTCTAAGATTTAGAAAGCCCCAATTCAAATCGTATCATCTGTAATCTTAATTTGGGGGTGGGGGAAAAAAAAGCTCCAAAAACACAGCAAGGACTGCACAAGACTTTCCTTGGTTAAAAGCGTTAACCCAAGGCACACAGGAGAGCTCAGCAATAACTGAACAGACTGAGTCCATGGAGACCTGCATCCCCTTTCCCCAGCACCATTTCTACCCAAACTATCTTTTAACTTCAGTGAGTACACTACATTCTGCCTACAGGAGGATGAAAAATACACACTCTATTTATTCTTCCAAGGTTTTTAGTGTTCCCCCTCACAAGGAAAGGACACCACATAGGAACACACCTCTGATCTTCCCACCCGTGCTACCTCCCAGCTCACCAGCTGTGCTCAGTGCTACAGGTAGTATGCATCAGGAAGACAAACCACAAACGCATACAGGATCTTCGGCTGGTAAAACAAGAAAAAAATTTAAAAAAGGTACGCTGCACCTCAGTAATGCCACGAGGACTATGAAATTCTCTTCCCGCCAATCTCATCAGAGGATTTCCCCCTCCATTTGCCTGGCGTAAGCCAGTGGGACCGATAAACGTAAGTGGAGGGCATCCTTTCCCCTCTGGTATTGCAGAGAGGAGAGGAGCAGCAGCACTGACACAGAAAGAGAAGGAACAAAGTGGGACAAGTCTGGATTCAGCTGATGGAGCAGGGCATGGCTCCCCTCCCGCCTGCTCACCCCTTCATGGGAGAAAGAGAGCCCGGGGACCCTCCTCGTCCCTTACAAAACTGCCCCTCTCATGGCAGCTCCGCTCCCCAGCTTTCTACCAAATAAGATGGCAAAAACCTGCATTTTTTTTTATTTCAGGTTTTCCAATCAGATAAGCAGGGTCTCTGGCAGTAGAGATCAGCTGTTAAATAGGTGTCAGAATCAAAAGCAAAAAGAAAAAGGCAGATAAAGATTAGGAAGAAGGCAAATCGGGAAGGTCTTTTGCCTGGTCACCTGTTGGGACCACAATACGCCTGTGGATAAACACCATCTTCAGAAACAAGTTGTGAAAGCGCTGCTCAAGATCATTTTGGTCCACGCAGAGTGAGGACCCTCCTGAAAAAGGGCAGGGAAATCCCATAGCTGCAGACAACGTGTTTAACGCATGTGAGGGCTTTTTAAAAGGTTTCCTTTCAAGGGAGAAAGGACTCAAGACTTGGGAGCAGCAAGTATAGGTATGCGCTACAGCTCCGGACACTGGAGCCATCACAGATATCCTGCGGGACAAGTCTCCCATAGGATTTTGATGCTGTATATCACGGTGACTGCTAGAAAGCAGACAGCTTTGGTTCTGGCAGCGCTGCTGGCTGTGCACTAACCCAGCCACACGACTTCCAGAACATCACCCAGCTTGTTCAGCACTCACTGGTATATTTTTTGCACAGTGCCACACAGCCCAGATCCCTTGCCTGTAACACAGGAATAATCCCCCAGCCCTGCTGCAGAGCGCACATCTGTGACTGGAGAGCCATTCCAAAATGAAATGAGAAGTATCCAAAAGAAAATGGTGCTGGGAAAGCATCACACAAAGCTTTCAGAGCAATTAGGAGAGTTTTCTGCAAGGTGACACAGTGACAGCCTGCGGATTACAGGCCAGCAGCCACCATGACGCAGACGGGGCAGGAGGAAACCTGACTTGTGTCCATCCAGATGGGTCACAAGTTGGTAGGAGACTGATCCATGTTCGCTAAAGCAGCACATGGTCTTGGCATTCAACTCCACTGCGAAGAGACACTCCAAACTGAACTTTACACTCAATACAGAAGTTAGCATCATTTTGCCCAGTTTCCCTGAGTATCCTTTCTCCGTGCATGGAGAGAACTATCAGAATATTTTTATTTATTTTTTTAATTAAAAAAAAAAAAAAAAGAGATGAGACCCCACAGGAGTTGAAAAAAAGCAGCGTGTCTCCAAAAGCACACCCCTCGCCTACCAGGCTGAAATGACAGCTATTACGGGATTCTCTTTTCTGTTCCAGCTTTAACAGCCATAAAAGCTTTCCAACACTGGAGAAGACCAGAACAGCAATCTGGACAGAAAACGATTCATAAATCCTGGAAACGTAAATGATCTGCCTGCCAATTCCAAGGTGATGCTCCTGGCTCCAAGACCCACACGTGCCAGGAGCCTGCGCGGAGGGCTCCCCCTGGCAATCCAGACTGGGGAAGCGGGGGGAGAGCATCCCCCTTCCCCACCCTGCTTCCAAAAGCAGTCTAAATCACATGGAGTTTCCCCAAACTTTAGCAACTTACTGCCATTTTATTGGGCAGACTACCACACTGAAGCTTTTCAAACCAGTTTATGCCAAGACTGTGTGTTTTAACCAGGCAGGTGGGTGGGAGGGAGGAAGACAAGACACTTTGGGGTGAGAAAGTGTGTATTCCTTTTGCAAAGAGCACACCAGCCTGAAAAACTGCTATCTTCACCCGGGAAGGGAAGGAAAGACCCTCTAACGTGGTATTTCCATCCCTGGAGATCCACCATGGGCTGACACTAGGCTGCCAAGGCACTGTGATGCAATGAAGGAATTTTACAGGTGCTTTAACATCACTATCTTAACATAAGGTGCCATTTTATTATATAGTATTAATGGCACAATATTTTAGAACAATGTATAGCTCTTTGAAACTGTATTTAAAAATAAATTTACATGCTAGGATGGGCAGACTGAAGCGCAGATAGAGCTGTACCAAAATAAGTTGGGCATTTCCCACTTGTTTACTGACCAGAAGCCTTTCAGCGCAGCCAACAAAAATAAAAGCAACAAGTTAGAAAAGCATCATGCAAGGTCAGGTCATCCTTAAGTGCGTGAACTATGTTTTGATTCCTCCAAGCTTAAAAACCCATGCAGAGCTTGAGGCGCCGAGATGGCTATTTTAAACAATTTTTTTTTTTTTTTGAGTTTTGTAGCATTTTAGTGGTGTGAATCAATGCCTTTCTCCTGGGACGCACCCTTACCCATCAGCGTACGGCCAGGAAAACATAGGAAAAGGCAAAAATACGAGTAGACACCGGGCAGGCTCCTATTTTTAAAGCTCTCCGGACCTTTCCTGCAATCCCGGGAAAAACCCGAGTTTAGTTTGCATGGACGTAGAGCAGCCTGAAGAATGACAAACCGGAGCTGGAATATCAAGCGCAAAGTCTCCGACCGGGTTTCCAGGCACGGAGAGGAGAGGAAGAGTCAAAAAGGACTACTAAAAAGGGTTCAAAAAACTTAATGCGGATCCCGTATATATTTATATATATATATAGCTCCGGTCGGTCCTTACGGCTCGCTGCGGATTTGGGATGAAAAACTGCAATGTTGAGATGTCTGAGGAGCGATGGGGTGGGGGTGGGGCGGTCCGGTGGCAGAGCGAGACCCCAAAAACCCTTTTCACCGCAACTTCTCCGGCAAGTTGGGGGCTGAAGGGGGGAGGGGGGCTGAAGGGGGGGCGGGACCCGTCGCGCACTGCGACCGCTACCGGGAGGGCAGGAGGAGGCGGCGGGGGCGGGGGGGCGGTTCCCGCCGCAGCACCGGGGCGGGAGGGGGAGGAGGAGGAGGAGGAGGGAGGAAGGGGGGGTGGAGGGGGAGGGAGGTGCCCGCCTCGCAGCGCGCCCAGCGGCCGCCGTCACGCTCCGCCCGCCGCTCCCCGCCATGCCGGGGCCGGGACAACCCCCCCCCTGCCCCTCTGCCTTCCCGCCCGCCCCCCTCACGGCGGGGCGGGGCGGGGCGGGGCGGGGCACGCGGCGCGGACACCGGCAGCTCCCCCCCTTTCCCGCCGCCGCCCCCCCCCCCCCGGCCCCCCTCCCCTTCCTCCGCCGCCGCCGCCGCCGCCGCACCGGCGCCAGGCCCCGCCCCCCACGGATCGCACCGCGCCTGTCCCCCCCCCCCGCCCCTTCCCTTACCTCAGAGCGGGGCCCTGTCTGCGGCCGAGTCTCCCTCACCGTGAGGGGGCGGCGAGGCCCTCCCGGGCGGGCGGTTCGCTGAGGTAAATAAGGGTGGGGGGAGGTGTCCCCGCGCCCCTCCTCGCGGGGGGGCGGGGGCGGCGGCAGGGCCCCGGTCGGGGGGTGGTGGTGGAGATGGAGGAAGTGGGGGGGTAAGATGGAGTAACCGTCGCTCGGCCGCCGCGGCGGAGCGCTGCCCGCTTCTCTGTTCCCCGGGAAATCCCGCCCACTTCCCCTCCCCGCGCAGGGTGGTGGTGGTGATGGCGGGGGGGGGGTGGGGGAGCGCTCATTGGGCAAGCCGCACACCCGTCATCCCGGCGGACAATCGGCGCTCCGGTCCCGCCCATCTCGCCCGCTCCTATTGGCTACCAAGGCCAGGAAGGGGATGTGAAGGGGGAAAAAGGTGGGGGGAAGAAGGGGGAGCGACCGCCGAAGAAAAATGTCCGTATGAGCAACGCGCCCCCCCTCTCGTCCCGCCTCCTCCGCCGTCCGATTGGCGGAGGACGAAAAGCGCCAGCCAACCAGCCGGGAGGAAGGGGGGAGGAGAAGCTCCGCCCAAGTCCCCGCCTCCCAAAGGCTAGGCCACGCCCCCTCTCTGGGGAGGCCTTTTGTGGAATGTTTACATCGGCCGTCTCCCGCCCGCGCGCTCTCTCACGGTTCCCCCCCTCCGTGCCTCCCGTCACCAACTCCCCTCCCCCTTCTCCGGCGGGTTGGGGCGGGGGGAGAATCGGCGACGGGAGCCAGCGGGGGTGGGGGGGGAAACGGCGCTGCCTTTTGTCCCCGACCCCTTCACTTCCGGGATGGCAGCGCCCCACGTGGGGCGGGTCGGTTACACGAGCGGGGGGGGGGGGGGAGGGGGGAGACACACACGCACGCACGCACGCACTGAAGGGGGGGCCCACCTCCGTGCCAGCCACGCCTCCCTGACGCGCCATTGGCCAATACGAGCGGGGGGGCGTGGCCTCTCACACACTCACCCTCCCCGCGCGGGGTCGCGCACTTCCCGCCTTCCCCCTCAGCGCGGTGGGGTCTCCTTCCCTCCCTTCACCGGTGCGTGGTGAAAGTGAGCGGAAAAGTAGCTGTTACCTACCCTCAAGGCGCAGGCGAGGAGCCCTGAATGGAGGGGGAACTCCCGCCTCAGGGGGGCGGATTGGCATCCGCCCTAGTTATCGTCACGGCCCAGCCGCCCACCGGGGGCGGGGGGGCGGTGGCAGCTGAGGGAAAGACCTCACCGTGGAAGGCGGGAGGGAGCTGATCCAGACCCTGCCGGGGTGGGCGAGCGCTGCCCGGTTCCCTTTGCCGTTGCTAAAACACCAGATTGAGGTATTGGGGTTTTAAATTATTATTTTTTAATTATTATGATTTTTCTTTTTTCTAGAAAGTTTTGGAGGGAGTTGCTGGCTTCCCCTCGGCTGCGGACCCCCTGCCTGCCTTGAGACCAAGACTAGAAGAAACAGGCCTGGCCTCGGATTACCTGTCACCAGACCCGCTGGCCGTCCAGAGCACATGCAGGAAGGGGAAAAACAAAAACGAACATGCTCTAAGCTTCTATTGAAATATGTATTTCGAGCATCTTCACTCAAGCAAAGTCTGAAACTCTTGTGGTTTTTTTCTTTCCAGCTGCTTCTGCCCTTCTCAGCTCTGCTGAGAGGCCAGGACACGCAGCCATAGCAGAGGAGGATCTCTCTCACCTCTTTGGCTGGGAGCTGCAGCTCAGTTTGGCTGCTAAAAGGTCTCTGGCCAGGGGTGTTTGAACCTGCACAGGCTGCTGTGCCACTGGGGATTGTGTCCAAGCCAAGGATGCTGGTGGCAAGGAAGCAGGAGGGCTGAGAAATGAAGTGCTCTGGAGCCAGGCTGTTGTCCCAGGCCAAATTACAAGCACTAAAGCAGCTGTAATTAGTGAGGCGGTGTGCACGCAGCCAAGAAACCCAGAAAGCCACGAGACAGGTGGGCGCAGGGATGGCATCGTCATTTTAGGGTTTCCCTGCCACGGCTTTGAATCCCACGTGGCTATTTCCACAGAAATCTGTATTTCTGCTGGCAAGCAGGACCTGTGGGCATAGGAAGGAGTGAGTGCAACAGAACCTCGTGTTGTGCAAAAGGCAGAAGGGTGTGTGTCTGTGAGCTTTTGGGTTATTTTCCCATGGAAAACGTTTACAACCTTTTCCTCCACCTCTGACACAGATGGGATCTTCATTCCTCCTCAAAGGACACTTGGCACCACCTTGCAGCTTTTGGCTCCAGACCCGACACCCTTCTGAAAGTCCCACTGAGCCAGGGAGAGCTGCTACTGACAGTGCAGGCTTGAAAAGAAACCACAAACACCCCCTTTCTGCATGTGTGCCAACAAGAAAGCCCAGCTGGGGTGAAGAACATATTAACAGGGAGGATGGAGGGCCCTGGGATCCTTCCTCCCGAGGACGAGGGGCTCTCTTGGATGCTGGAGCCACCCTCAAATGGGTGCAGGAAAGAGAACTCAAGGCCAGCCTGAGCCAGAGGAACCACTCTGCAGGTTGGACTGTGTGGGCTGATGCTGTTCAAGGAGCACAGCGGGGCAGAAAATGGGACCTAGAAGAACGGGACACTCCAGCTGAGACAAAAGTGCTCCACAAGCAGGACATTAGCAGCTCCAGGGATGCTCAAAACAGCCAACTCTTGCAGAGCCGCGGGCGCTGGGGTACACAGCCCTTGGAGACAGATGCCCTGCTGCCTCCCGTTCTTTTCCAGCCATCCAGCCCCTGCGGTTGGGCACGACTGAACCTGTCCATGCTTGGAGTGCAGGGGAAAGTGTCCTCCTCTGCCATTCCCAGGAAAGCGCTGGCCTCCTTGGCTTTTTCAGGCTCCAGCTGAGCGAACACAGGTGCTGCTCTTCCCACCCACCAGCATTTCCTCTCCCCCAAGTACCTCGCTGGCTGTGGCTGTTCTGCTCTGCTCTGGGATGCTCTCCCACTGGCTTTAGGGCTTGATTTGCACCAAGCCCTCTTTTTTCCCTAGCTGCGAAGCCTCAGGCCGCACAGACTGGCATCGCTTGCACCTGAAGGCACTGTATAGGGCTGTCAGCCCAGGGGCCCACTGGCAGCCCAGCCCTGCCCAGCTATTTCTATGCCCCAAACGCCTGCTCAGAGCAGGTCTAGCGGCACAGAAGCCATACTGCGCCCCCCCCCCCCCCCACCAAATCTAGCAGCAAAATGTCTTTTCCCAACTCTGCCACCATCCATTGTTTTATAGCATTTATTGCAGAATGCTCCCAAACATGGGAAGACAGTGGATGCTCCCCCAACTACAGCTCTAGGTGCCAAGGAAATACCACCAGAACTGCCCAACAATTCCATTCCTTTAATCTCTGCTACCATCCCTCGAGCGTTACACGTAGCAGCAATAGGACCAAGAGTGTCTTCTTCAAATTAGCAGCCGCCCCATCCTTCTGCTGTTGGCAGCATTTGCATTGGAAACAAACCCTCCCAACAGCCCTGAAATCACCGTTGAGGCAGATCCCTCACCCAGGACACAGCACTGCCTCCCCAGCTGGGACTTGGAGGCTCCTTGCAGGCAGAGGTTCGGTTTCCTGGCCTTGGTGGCCAATACAGCCCAGGCACTTTCTAAATAATTATTAATAAAAAACAGATAGGAGGAAGGGGACAGCTGGAGAAAGGGACTATGCAAAAAAGAGGATGCTCTGAAGAGCCCGTTGCTGGGAGCAGGACAGGAGATTGATGCTCTGGGGCTCAGCTAGGCCCTGGGAAAAGAGGCAGGAGCTCAGAAAGGGGGTGGCTTGTATCCCCCTGCCCCAAGCTAACAGGGCTGCACATCTTGCTGCCCTCCCTCCTGCCATTATCCTGCCTACCCAGGAAAGCTGCCCGCGGTTATCTCTTGTGGGGCCTCACCCAGGAGCGGATGGCTCTGGGGTCACCTAGACAGTAACTCAGCTCTAGGACAGCTCTTATGTGCAAGTCCTACCCCCAAAGTGCTGGGGAGGTGGGGGGGCAGGGGCGCTGTGGCAGGTCCCTGTGTCCCCAGGGACGGACAAAGCCCTAAACTCCCTCCCTCTCCTATCCTGACCAACTCCACCCCAAGAGCTAGGAGGGACTGGTCACTGGAAGTAGCATATTTATATATCGATACAAACAAGAACAAAACAAACCGCAAAAAGTAACAACAATGGAAATGTTTCTCTGAACGAGAGCAAAATAGGAACATTTACAAATACTTCTGGCTCTGGCTTAGATCAAGTTAATGTTAAATACCAAAAAAACCCCCAAGAAACAACTAAACAAAAATACCCAGCCCCCCTCAAGATTATAAAAAAATAAGAATATACACATTCAAAGAGCTTATTACAGTATAAAGTTACTGAGGCCCAGGCGCTGACAGTCCCCACTCCCTGGGCAGTACAGAGGGGCAAGAGGACAGGGCTGGGGCAAGGGGACAGGGCCACTGTCCCTGGCAGGCACTGCTGCCCCAGAGGTCAGCTCACAGCCTCCCCAGGGTTTTGGCTTTTTTTTATTGTTTTGCTCAGCACTTTTCCAGCCCGTGACTCACCACAGGGCCGGGCTAGCAGGTTCCCACTGCTGGCTTGGGAAAGCTGGGCAACCTGGAGAGCCGGCTGGTCCCCATCTGTCCCCATCATCTCGTACCTAGTGACTCCTGTGGCTGCACTGCGAGGGGCAGGGGACACTGGCGAGCTCCTCAACCCAAACCAAAATTCTCCAGATCCTCCTGCGGGAGCAGAGCTGCCCTTTCCCAGCAGGAGAGGAGGATGGGGAAGATGAGACATCCCCATGGGATGGGTACCAGGTCCCAACACTGCCCATGAGGAGCGGGAAAGGAAAAAAGGTTGGGGGGGAAAAAACAAGACAGAGCCAGGACCAAACTCACCACTCCAGGGATCACAGCAGTGAGACAACAGGAGAGCATGGACCCCCAGGAGCTGCTAAAAGGGGGGCTTCTATATATGTATCTATATAATAGGCGGGGTTGGGGAGAGCGAGGATATATGCACACATACATACAGACACACAGACTTAGTGGCAGGTAAGACTGAAGTAGATGCCTCTTCCTAAGCCGCAGGGCAGGACTGGAAATACATTTTCTAAGGCTTTGCAAAGCCCTTTCCCTAGATACATTTTAGATGGTCCCAACAAAAAAAAAAAAAAAAAACAACAAAAACCAAACCAAAACAAAACAACCTCTTAGAGAAGAAAAACCACTTCCCCAGCCAAACAAAGCCTCTTCCCGTGCCGTCCTCCACCCCCCAGCAAGCGGCAGCCACTGTTAGGTTTGGATAAGGCACGGTTTGTTAGCAGTGCTGATAGTTGAGGAGAGGTGGCCGCCTCCACGTTCTGGCACCGTCGCTCCGCTGAGTCCCTGCAGGCTCCAGCAGCCCCAGGAGGATGAAAAAGGCGGGGGGTGGTGGGGTGTTCCATGGGGAGATGGTAGGTCTCAGTGTCCCAGTGAGCTTTTCTCCTGGCCGGTGTGGCTGTGGTTGGCGAGGAGCAGACCCTCACGCTGGGCGTGCTCGAGGACGGCAGTGTAACAGAAGTAATACTGCTCGGGGGTCTGGATGCTGAAGGCGCGTTGGGTCCGCATGCGCAGCACCGTCTGGTAGATGTTCAGCGTCCCTACATCCTGCAGCTGGGACAGGCAGATGTCCAGTGCGCAGAAGGTACCTGGGGACAATGATGAGATGGACGTTGTCAGCCACCAAAGAGGGTGGCTCATCACAGTGAGAAATGGGGCAGCTGTGGCCCTCAGCGCCCCCCCCCCAACCTCCTGCATGGGACCACCAGGAGTGGTGGTGGTTCTCCACCCAGTGATGGCCCTCACCCCCTCACCTCCCCAGGACCATTGGGAGAAGCAGGTCCTGGGGACATGCATCCCCAGTCAACTGGCTTCCAAATGCATCATGGGTCCTCAAGATGGAAATGCCACAGGGACAGGCTGGACATGCCCCACTGCCACCAAGACCTCCACCCCCTACAGCGGGGTTACCCCCTCACCTGTCCTGCCGATGCCAGCACTGCAGTGCACCACGATTGGGGGTCCCCCGGGGTGACCCTTGAAGCGAGGTCCCAGGGCGCTGACCGCCACCCTCTGCTGCTGCTTCACAGCCCCCAAAAAGTCTATGAGAGTGGCCGCGGAGGAGGGGACACCATAATCCGGCCAGCTCAGGTACTGGAAGTGGGACACCAGCCGCCGCTCCCTGGTCTGGGGGAAAGCAGGGGGTTAGACCCTCTCCCCTCCTTTGCCCCTGGCCACAGAGGACCCCCAGTGCCCCCCCATGCTGTCCCCCACCAGGCAGCTGTGGACACGCACCTCCGAGCTGTGGATCTCCAGGATAGTTTTCTTGTAATGGTTGAGGTTCTCCACACCCAGGTTGGTGATGGTCAGGGCTCCGAAGCACACCTGGAAATCCTTCTCCAGAGGCCAGTATTGGCCGCACTTTCTCCTGCCTCCCTCCTCCAGCCTGGGAATGGGAGAAGGAGAAGCTGGTGATGTCTTCCTCACCCTACCAGGGACATGCCCCAAGCCCCCCCAGCCTCATCACTTTGGTCCATCCCTGATGCAGTGTCCCCACCCTGCCCAGCTCTGGCTGGCACCACAGCTGCAGAGTCACAGCAAAGCACCCAGCACTGCTCATCCAACAGCAAAAACACCCGTTTTGCAAAAAAAACCCCAGGGCTGTGTCCTCCCCCAGGGCACTCACCGGGTCGTCATCACAATCACCAGGACGTTTTGCTCCCACACCATGCGCCAAAAGTCACTGTAGGTGTTTTCCAGAGGCCCTGTGGGGACACCCCCCAAAACCTGATGGGTTTGGGCAAGCCCCTTCGGCCAGCAGCTTCCGCCAGCCCTCCCTTGCCCTCCCTACCCCAGGGGACCAAGCCTGGTGTGGAGTCACCAGCCCTGCCTGGAGCTACAACCAGTTTGGCACCCCCAGCACTGAATGAATCCCTACAGCTCAGCACCAAGGCCCCTCCTCTGCTTGGTGCTGCAGAGGCTTGTGGGGAAAAGCCAGGGGCTGGCTTAGGGGCAGGAAGAGGGGGCTGCCATGGTTGGAAGGGGATGGACCTCTTGCCTTCTTCCAGGAGAATCTCTGCTCCCTCCCGGCTGGGGACTGAGAGGGGAGTAAATACACGCAGAGAGGAGGGGGACTTGCCAGGCAGTGCCTCCTCCCAGACTATTGCACTCCACAGCCAGTGTCTGATGCTGGGCAGGGAGGTGAAGCCCACACCTGCATCAGGAGCAAAATACCCCTGTTGGTGGCTCCCACAGGGGCTCAGGGCCGTACCCTGAGTCCCGATGTAAGCGTTCCTCTGCTTGTAGCCATCCATGAAGCTTGCGTTGATGTAGTCGGTCAGCTGGGGGGAGAAAAGCACAGAGAGCATGAACCCTCCGGAGCCCCATGGCCAGGATGGCTGCAAGTGGCTCCAGGCAGGACCCAAGTTTCAGTCCCAGGCTGGCTCACCTCTGGGCAGCTGTATGGCTTTGCCAGCTTGACGCGGGTTTGGTCCAGGCAGGGCACGTCCCCATACCGGTTCTTCTCCTGGTTGTAGGGTGCCCTGGGAGGCAGGGGAGAGGGAAGCACGGTTTGAGAGCAGCCCTGAGGAGAAGAACTTTGGGGTGTTGGTGAACGAGAAGCTCAACATGAGCAGGCAATGAGTGCTCACAGCCCAGAAAGCCCCCCGCATCCTGGGCTGCATCCCCAGCAGCATGGCCAGCAGGGCGAGAGGAGGGATTGGATGGTTACATCCAGACGCTCGATGTCCAGATAGAGACGGGTGACAAGTAGTGTCCCTCAGGGATCTGTACAGGGACTGGTGCTGTTCAATATCTTCATCAATTATTTAGACAGTGGGATCAAGTGCACCCTCAGCAAGTTTGCAGATGACAGCAAGCTGAGTGGTGTGGTCGACATGCCAGTGGGACCTGGACAAGCTAGAGGTGGGCCCATGCAAACCTCATGAAGTTCAACAAGGCCAAGTGCAAGGTCCTGCACTTGGGTTGGCACAATCCTCGTTATCAACACAGGTTGGGGAATGATGTGACAGAGAGCAGCCCTGTGGAAGAGGACTTGGGGGTACTGGTGGATGAACAGCTGGACACGAGCCAACAATGTGTGCTTGCAGCCCAGAAGGCCAACTGCATCCTGGGCTGCATCAAAAGAACCATGGCCAGCAGATCCAGAGGGGATTCTCCCCCTCTACTCTGCTCTCGTGAGACCCCACCTGCAGTACTCTGGCCAGCTCTGGAGGACACGGACCTGTTGGAGCAGGGCCAGAGGAGGGCCATGAGGATGATCCGAGGGCTGGAGCACCTCTCCTATGAAGACAGGCTGAGAGAGTTGGGGTTGTTCAGCCTGGAGAAGAGAAGGCTCCAAGGAGACCTTACAGCAGCCTTCCAGTACCTGAAGGGGGCCTACAGGAAAGCTGGGGAGGGGCTGTTTGCAAGGGCATGTAGTGATAGGACGAGGGGCAAGGGTTTTAAACTAGAGCAAGGCAGGTTTAGATTAGACATTAGGAAGAAGTTCTTTCCAATGAGGGTGGTGAGACACTGGCACAGGTTGCCCAGAGAGGTGGTGGAGGCCCCGTCCCTGGAGAGATTCAAGGCCAGGCTTGATGAGGCTCTGAGCAACCTCATCTAGTTGAAGAAGTCCCTGCTTACTGTAGGGGGGTTGGACTAGATGGCCTTTAAAGGTCCCTTCCAATCCAACACATTCTGTGATTCTGCCCCTCCTGCTTTGCTCTGGGGAGGCCCCCCTGCAGTGCTGCCTCCAACTCTGGGGCCACCAACATCAGAAGGACATGGACCTGTTGGAGTGGGGCCAGAGGAGGCCACAAAGATGCTGGGAGGGCTGGAGCCCCTCTGCTGTGAGGACAGGCTGAGAGAGTTGGGGTTGTTCAGCCTGGAGAAAACAAGGCTCCAGGGAGACCTTAGGGCCCCTTCCAGTATCTGAAGGGCCTACAAGAAAGCTGGAGAGGGACTTTTTACAAGGGCGTGTAGAGATAAGATGAGGGATAATGGCTTCAAACTGGAAGAGGGGAGATTTAGATGAGATCTGAGGAAGAAATTCTTTGCTGTGAGGGTGGTGAGCCCCTGGCCCAGGTTGCCGAGAGAAGCTATGGCTGCCCCATCCTTGGAGGTGTTCAAGGGCAGGTTGGACAGTGTGGAGATAGAGAGTAGCATAGGGGATCTGTTTGACCTGGATGAGACAAAGCTGTATCCTTGAGAGACGCCTTGAGAGAAAAGATAGGCAAGCATCAGGAGATATCAGCAAGAAAAGGAATGTGAAAGCAAAGCTGCTACTCCACGTGAACAGACAGAGATGACCAATCTGAAGACACTGAGAAGCGCGTGGCAACTAACCTTCAACCTATCAGCGGGATGCTGCCTGTGCGTGGAAAGTACCTGTACCTATAAAACTTGGAAAGTTGTTGTAATAAATGATTTTGGCCCATACCCAGCCAGAGTCCGTGAATCAATGCTCCACAAATGGCTGCCCGAATCGGGACTTAAATCGTAGGGAATGTATGACTGGCGGAGCAGCCCGGCTGAACGAAAAAAGCAGCGGTATGAGAGAGCTGCAGTCTGGACAACTAATCACCAGGGAAAGGTGAGCAGCCGGGAACGTGGGAGAATGGGGTCAAAAAGGTCCTCAGAGGAAAAGGCAATTGTATGTAGATTAGAAAAGTTTTTAAGTAAAAGGGGTATACAATATGATGAAGGAACTCTTCAGCTTTTGCTGGCATAGCTAAAAAGCAAGGGCCTTCCCACTTATTCTACAACAACTTTCCAATTATCAAGTTGGGAGCAAGCCGGTGAAACTCTATTTGAGGCAGCAATGAAAAGGGATGAGATTGCATCCCCTTAATTACCATTACAGGACACATTAATTAAGGACACATTGCAGCAGATGAAGTCCAAACAAGGATTAAAAGGAACAGAGATATGAAGTACTAATTATCCGGTGGTGTACCCGCGGTTGGATGGAGGAGTTCATACCGAGAGCTCTCTAACAATTACTTTCATCGCCGTTCGCTGGACGAAAAAGGTGAGCAGCCGCGGTAGATATTAAAAATGGGACAAACAGCTACTTGAGAACAGAAATTGCAACTTGAACTTCTGCAGCGCACTTTCACAAAACAGGGCTTTAAAGTGGCCCGTCAAACTAGTGACTTTGCTTAGATGGATACGTGATTACTGCTCATGGTTCCCTGAAGGGTGGTCCTATGATTTGGCTCAGTGGCAAAAAGTGGGGGAGGAATTGCAAACGCAGGAGACGCTGCGCTTGTCCTTGCCAGAAGGAATAATAGTTACTTGTCGAACTGTATACACTGCCATACGAACACTGCATCCTGCAGAGCAAGCCCTGCAAGGGGTTGCTGGAGGGGCACCACAAGGTCCCCCAGAGGAACCTCAGTCTTTTGAAATGATACCCCCAGTTGCAGACCCTCAGCCTGAATATGCTCAAATTCCCAATCCTGAAGAACATTACCAAAAGCAGAATTCGGGAGGCGAAGAGCCAGAAGATCCCTTTGATCCTGGTCCAATAAATCCAGAGACCGAACCTGATTTATATCCACCTGTAACCCCAATTAAAGCTATGCCTGCATCTGCTCCAACTGCGGAGGAGATTTTACAGCAACAGAGACGAAAGTCGTTCTTAACCCTCCTCCATTTGTGCCAGGTATCGCGTCTGTTCCTCCTTCTCAACCACTTATACGTGCGCATCCAGAATCGGGGTATAGCAGTGTATTGTCAGAATGTTGGCGGAGAAGGACGGAGCCGGAGCGGCTTCACTCCCGCTGCCGCCTGCCTCACCCCCTCCCCTCCCCAGCCATCTCCCTGAGATAGAAGTGGTGGTTTTTTATGTCTGCTGTGTAAGTGTGTGTGGGCGCCAGTTTATACCTGCTGATCAGCATCTGTGCTACTGTTTGTTTTTTGTTGTGTCCAGTGTCGTTCGGTGACTCCGCTTGAGCAGGTGTTCTGCCCAGTGTGGTACTGTTCTTGTACGTGACCAGGGCTGTCACTCCGTCAAGCGAAGAAGTTTGTATGTATACAATGTTTAGACGTAAGGTGAGCGTGCCCCAGGGAGATAGACCAGGATGGGCTGTAGAACTGATGGAAGTCCTGAAATATTTGGGGATTTTTCACCAGCCGACACGCTTATGCTCTCAGGAATGACTTACCCATGCAGGGCGTATGTCTGGTGGTTTGCTGTTTGCCTATAAGATCATGGTTGATTGGGAAAAGGAGTTGAGCCAAAATCTATAGGATGGTCTGTAGGAAAATGAGAAACTTAAGGGTGAGCTCTTCTTGCAAAGGCAGACCTTTATGTCAGCCGTAAGTGATGGGAAAAGAAAAAAAAAACAAACAGGAACAATTAGAAGGGAAATGTGCCACGTTAGCACAAAAGTATGCCATACGTGGTACGAGAAAGCGGCAGAAAAAGAGAAATAAGACATCTGATTCAAAGCAGTACGATAAAGATATGGTTTTGTTTTTTTTCCTATATGTATATATGTTATTGCATGTCTTTGTAAATTACTCTGTGTTATACCCTGTGAGACTAAATGAACCCCAGCAGAAGCGGTCTCTTGAGTGGGGGGGTGGAATATGGGAAAGCAACAGAAGATTGGCAAAGAGGATTGTAAATACGCTCAAGCGACTCGCACCTGGGTGCTGGAAAACACATATATCACACTAATTGTTATTCTATTAATCAAGCTTTTGTTGTAAAAAAAAAAAAACAAAAAGGGGGAACTGTGGAGATAGAAAGTAGCATAGGGGATCTGTTTGACCTGGATGAAACAAAGCTGTATCCTTGAGAGAAAAGATAGGCAAGCATCAGGAGATATCAGCAAGAAAAGGAATGTGAAAGCAAAGCTGCTACTCCGCGTGAACAGACAGAGATGACCAATCTGAAGACACTGAGAAGCGCGTGGCAACTAACCTTCAACCTATCAGCGGGATGCTGCCTGCGCGTGGAAAGTACCTGTACCTATAAAACTTGGAAAGTTGTTGTAATAAATGATTTTGGCCCGTACCCAGCCAGAGTCCGTGAATCAGTGCTCCACAGGACAGGGCTTGGAGCAACCTGGTCTGACGGGAGGTGTCCCTGCCCAGGGCAGGAGGGTGGGACTAGATGATCTTTAAGTTCACTTCCAACCCAAATCATTCTATGATTCTGTGTGTTCCAGGCGGGAAGGGAAAGGCAGCACTCCTCCCTCTGCGCAAGCCTCCCGTGCCTGTAGCCTGGGCTCTGCTGCCATCACCTGGCCAAAGCCTCGGGAAGCGGAGCCCAGGCCAGGTGCTGGTCCCTGCTGCACGCTGCGTGGCTCCCTCCTACCGCCGGGGGGTTCAGGAGCCGCAAAGGGGGCTAGTAGCATCACTAGGTTGGGGGCTCTCCATTGCTAACCCAAAGCACTGCACCCCAAAGAGGCGGCTGGGCTGCCACAACGCAGCAGAAGTGCGGGGATGGGGGGAGCCAGCACTTCTTTTGGAAGTGAGAATTTTTGGAGTGAGAGTGGGGACCCCCACACTGGACCCCACCCGTCTCTTTCCTCCCCAACTCACAAAGAGCAGACGAAGGTGCCGGCCGGGCTCCTGCGCCGAATATCTTCATACTCTTCATAGATGCCCCGCTTCTGCTTGCAGCTGACGTGATCCAGCAGCTCCTGGAGGGTGACAGACTTGGGCCCAGGGACGTGGACAGAGCCGTTATCTTTGGGGGCCACCAGCGGCACCAGGATGAGCTCATCCAGGGGGTCGGGGTGCCCGTTCTGCTGGGGCAGGAACCGGAAGTTCCAGCTCAGAGGGTCCAGCTTGAGGGATCCCCCCAGGTACTCAGGGAGGCATTCCTGGGGCAGGTGCTCCTTCAGCTCTGACATCTTCACCATCTGCACCTGCAGGACAAAGAGGAGCAGGGATGGATGGAGAAGGGGACAGGGACAAGGATGCTAACGGTCTGGCGCCACCCTGATGGAGCCTGGAGATTTCTCCCAACAGCATTGGGGTCTCCCCCTCTCTCTCACCCCCCAGGATGACACCTAGGGGAACATCAGCGGTGGGGCAGGAGGTGGCCCCCCCACCACGTACCCCACCCTGACACCCAGCTCCCAGTTTGCTTTTGGGAGGAGCTTGGAGCCACTTGCAAAGGGGTAAAGTCCAGCCCAGGGAGACGTCAGGCTGGAAACGGGCTCTATCAGCAGCACTGCTGATACTGAGGGGATTTTTTTAGGGTATTTTTGGCCTTGCCAGATAGGCCCTGAGCACAGGTATTTAAGTTTCCCTGTTCTCCTGCATGCTCAGCAGATATTTCATTTCCTTTTAATTATTTACCATCACCTCTGCTTTGCTGCTGCTGGCAGCCTCACTGCAGAGGAAGAAATCGTAGGCGATTTCCAAAGGGGTTCAAAGATATTTGCTGGAAACACCAAAACAGGTTGGCCCCCACGAAACAGGCTATTTCCCAGGGATTTGGGCTCAGCAGCTTCCAGCAGACAGGGCTGAGGCGCACAGGGTGCTGACACCACTCTGGATCCAAAGGGAAAACAGCCTCAGCCCTCCCCGCCGAGGGATCCCATGCTGGGGGGGGACCCCCACACTCACCCGCTCCCGCAGCTTCTCCTTCAGCAGCAGGCTGATAATGGAGTAGGGCACACGAAACCACATGGGTGCTCCCACGATGAAAACCTTCTTCAGCCGAGCTGGGAATGCGCCCTGCAGGCAGCAGGGGGGTCAGATCCACACTCTGCTGGGGTGGGGGACATGTCCCAGCAGAGGTGATGACCAGCAAAGGGACCCCGAGGTGGCAACGCACATCTAAAGCATGCCTCACATGCAGGCACCCTTATTTTATGCTCCAATAGGGAAACAAATTACTTCCTTGGAATTAGGTAGGCAGAGGGTTTGGCTCCACCAGGGAGAGAAGCAAAGCCTGGGAGCAAGGATTTGTGTGGAGAACACACCCTGGTCAATATTTACTGTTATTTCTTTTTTTTGTTTTTTCCAGAAAAGGGAGGGGGCATGAAATGCCAGCACAATTAAAAAATAATTTGCATCTGTTTTCCCAAAAGCCCTGCCAGCAGCTGGGAGAGGAATCTGGCATGGGGACAGCTGATCCCCTCCCACCCATGCGCCAACAGCCGGGTCCAGCCTGGCAGGCTCCCAGCACCTTCCTGAGGTCCTGGAGCTGGTCTCCCTCAGCCAAGACATGGTCAGTATGGTCTGGCACAAGATTTTATGCCAAAACAACGGGACTCCATGTACTCAGTGAGCGAGCGGCCCCTGTGACATCCCCAGACAGCAGGTCACCCCCAGCCGTTACCTTCAGCAGGTTGAGGATCTTCTTGCTGAGGTCCAGCTCGAAGTTGGTGTACTGCGAGCCTGCCATGTCGTAGATGAACACCAGCCCGTTCCTCTGGGTTTCAAAGCTGAGAGAGGGAAAAAGAGCAAGAACAACCCTGCAACATCCACCCGGCTCGGCTCCTGCACGAGCAGATCTGCCCCACGCTAACCTCATCTTCAGCTTGCTGACCCCCCAAAATCCCCTTCTGCGCTTCCAGAAGGACTCACAGACCCCAAAGCTCATGTCTGCATTTCCCAGCTGCTCCACCACCTCTTCGTACAACCCTTATTTAAGCCTGGCCCATTTCTTAAGCCTGTCTCAGCTGCACGACCTGTGATGGGTAAGTTCAGAAATGGAAAGAGCCCAGCAGGATGAATGGGATGTCTGGGCTTTATATTTTTAGCAGGGCTCACGTTACGTCTTGCCGGTGGTGGGGGCTCCCTCCTCCCCGGCCAAAGCCTGCAGGAATCGGGGGGCTTTGCTAAACTGAAACTTGGATGTGGGCAGGGAAAGGCTGCAAAGAGCCTGGTTCGGGTCTTGGGGGATTTGTTTCCCCTGCTGCATGCCTCCACGGGGATGACTGGCTTGAGTTCAAACTGGGGGAAGAAAGGGAATTTCAAGCCACAGGGAGCTGTGACACCCTTCTTCCCTCTAATGAGAGATGGGACATCTGGTGACATGCAGACTCAGCCACAATTTCCCCTTCACAGGGCAGATGGCACATCTTTTCCCCGCAAAGCCTTTTGGCGGGATTTCATGAACACCTCAGGAGGCAGCAGCATCTCTCCCCTCGCCCCTGGGAGGGAAGGGGCTCCCAGGGGACCCACTACCCTAAGACAGGGTCCCCCAACTCACCTCTCCACCGCTCGGTCTAGCAGGTAGAAGAGCGCCTGGAGCACCACGTGCTGCACACTCTTGCTGGGGTGATGCAGCTTGGCTGTGAAAAGGGCGATGGAGGCTCCCGAGGGGTCCCGCACGCTCTGGCGAGGAAACAAGGTCAGGCTCCCATGTCACCTGAGTATGCCCATGTGGAGCAGGTAATTTGGGGTGGGGGGACAGGACACCTCCACGTACCAGAATGGTGAACTTTCCACTAAGCAGCTCTGAGCGCAGCGGCTCCTCATGCGGCTTCAGCTTCACGATGCCCTCCTTCAGCCGCGTCTCCTGTGGGCAGGGAGCCAGCATGACAGCCGGCACGGCCACTCCAGCCCTCCACCAACCATCACATCCAGCATGGGGGACCCAGCCCTCCCATGGAAGCCCCTGTGAGGAAACTTCTGCTCCACAGCTCTATTTTCTATCAGGGGATTGCAACCAGCTGGGGCACCATAGCTCCCAGAATGGGGAAAACCGTGATGGGAAAGGTGTGTGTATATATCTATCTCCTTTATATATGGGTAGATGCCCTGTGAGCACGCATGCTGGGCTCAGTGTTGGGGAAGAGACTGGGGTCAGTGAGATCTCCATGGTGACTCGCCTTGGCTGAAAAAGGATTTTCCAGCTGGATAAAACCCATAAGGGAGGGCGGGGAAAAGAAAAAAAAAAGCAAGGGGAAGGTCTTCCTTGGGAGCAGTGATTGCTCCCAGAGCAGGGAGCCCTCTGTCGGGGTTGGGGAAACCCGGACCTGCTCACTTACCCGGTAGGAGTGAAAGAGCTCGATGGCCCGCAAGACGTCAAACTTGCGGGCCATGAGGAACTTGACGGCCACATTCCAGGAGAGCGGGGACACATTGTACTGGCCCGTCCACTTATTGATCTCTTCCAGGAACTGCTTGGTCGCCTGTGGGAGAGACGAGGGGCGTGCAGTGAGATGGGAGGAGGAGAAGCAGCAGCACCAAGGAGCATCCCTGGTCACCATGGGAGCTATATGGTCCTCGGGGTGAGGGCAGGGGTTGACCACGGCTTGGTAAACCCAGCAGCTCCTTGGGGAGAAGTGGGGAACTCTACAGGAGCAAATGGTAGGAGTGTTGGCAGAAAAAAAATTGGCCTTAGACTTTTAGAAGGGAGACAGGGAGTAAAAGGAGGATTTTACAAGTGGCAAACTCCCATTCAGACACAGCAGCCCGGGTGCAGCATCCTCCTGGGGCTGCAGCTCCGCTGCAGAGCAGCAAACCCAGCCATATGAACACAGGTGAGGAGCAGGACTGGCATGGAGGGCTGACACTTCGATGTGCTCCAGGACATGGACCAGCTCACCCAGTAAGGCCAGTTTCACACGGCCACAGAAGACCAGACGAGAAGGATTTAGTCCAGAGTGGGTCTCAGGATGATCCAGCTGCTCCCCACAGTCCCCTAACATGCCAGGGCGATACCACACAAGCATGCATCCCATACCATACACACCCAAAACTGTGAGAAACCGAGACACTTCTCCAACAGTAGTGCTGACGGAGCAGAGTTGCAAAACCCAACCTGTAACCTCCCAGCAGGCTTAAAATCCTGAAGGTGAGGCAAAAAAAAACCCAACCCCAAAATGTATTACTTTTTACAAGCAGGGGGGAGGGGCTCAGGGTTTCTGAATGCTGTGCTAATGGAAGCAGCTTTGCTTTCTGCTGCATATTGCCCCCCCCGGCCCATAGAGGTGCCCCAAGGGAGACAGGGCAGCACAGAACAGCCTTCCACCAGGTACCGCTCAAAGGATGTGGGCAGGATGCAGGGGGTCCCTGAAACACCCCGGACACACCCCAGAACAGAGGAGTTTCCACTTCAGAAGAGTGGAGGATGGCGATGACACAGCGAGGAGGAGGGACAGCAAGGGCCGAAGGCTGGCTCCTGGAGCACGGGCAGGCAGCGGTGTTGGATGTCAGGCAGCAGCACGGAGTTGCAGGGAGCTATTCAGCCAGAAAAAGCTCATTGGCGCTAATGACTTCCGATGGGAGGAAGCAAAGTGCTGGGAGTTATCTGCAGTAGTGAGCCCCTCTTGTGAGATGAGCTGAAGGAGCCCTGCTCATCCAAGGGGTCTCTGCAGCCCACCTGGCACCACAACAGGCATTTTTAGAAGGGGCACCAGCTCGCCCAGTTGCTGGCAGCCACCAGGGGCCAGCCCAGACCCCCAGCACATCGCAGCCAGGAACTCCCTAACTGGGTACCGTAGCCCTGCAGAGTGGCCAGGCGAGCACCAGCTGGGAGGGAACAATTGGAATTGGGCTGGATCCACTGCCAGCAGCACCGGGAGAGATCTGAAAGTGGATTTTGATAGCTCAGCTCCGAGCCCTTGCAAAAATCCCCTTTAAGCATCATGAGCCCTCCTGGCACAGCGGTGTGCCACAGTCAACCACAAGCCACATTGGTCCCCCCATCTCCCCAGTTGCTGGGGGCAAGGGGCTGGAGGAGAGGAGCAAAGCGGGCAGCAAAGGAGACGGGGCATTACACACCCCCTGCCTCGTGTTCCCATCTCCCAGCCGGCAGCCAGTGGGAGCTTTTCCTGGGACCTCTACTTATGGAATGCCTTTATCCCCATGACTTCATCTCTGACAGCCTCCGTTTTGCCAAAACAAAAGCAACTCTTTCATGGCCCAAATTTCTAACTATTTCTCCTCTGTTGAAGAGGGGCAGGAAAATAAACAGGTCAATACAGAAACCATCTTAAGCCTTAAGACAACACACATATCCACATGTACATATACAGAAATATATCCTAGCCATAAGTTAAGGTGGGGAGCCTCACCAGGGGTACCCCCGCTTTGCCAGTGAGTCCCCTGGGGCCCCCAGCAGCCCAGACACTTGAGCTGGAGATGCAAATCCAAAATATCAGCAGAGCTGCTCCTTCCCCAGCACCTGCATGGTGGCACGGGGATGGGGACAAGCGCCAGGCACGCTCCCAGTGCTCTCAGACAGAGACCATATCCAACGCCATGACTTGGGAT
The DNA here is from genome assembly GCA_008658365.1 of Alca torda. Lineage (NCBI taxonomy): Eukaryota > Metazoa > Chordata > Aves > Charadriiformes > Alcidae > Alca > Alca torda. The sequence continues at coordinate 19,556,121 of CM018083.1, read as the reverse complement.
GGGAAGGACACCCTGAGATGATGGGAAGGGGAACGGTGGCAGCAGGGAGAGGATGTAATGTGTGGTTCAGGTCTCCTTCCTCAACATCTAACCCATCACACTTCACGCAATCCATTTCCAGCACCCAGCAAGAGGGATGCTGGGTTGGTTTTTTTTTTTTTTCCCACGAGAACAAAATCATCATTTCTGGCCCCGATCCCACAGGGATTTATCCAGGTGTTGAGCCGAGCACAGCAGGGATTGCTCCACATGCTGGAAACAAAGCCCGTGGACCCAAAGCCGTGGCAAAAGGCCCTATTTCTGCAAAAAACGACAGCGCTGTGAGCAAAATGGTCCTTGGCTGGGCATTGGGAACAATGCTGGTCTTTGGAGCGCTGGTGTCATCGAGGTCCTGCCGGGGCACGGTAGTGACAAAGTCACCGCTGCCAGAACACAGGGGCTCTTCAAACCCTCCTCCCCTGGAGCAAACCCACCCTCCTTCTTCAGCTTGGAGGGGGAATAAGTCCTGGGAAAATTGCAGCTGGGCTGAAAACTCCCGAGGAAAATCAGTTTGGTTCCTCTGGGACAGTCTGGGAAGGGAACACCAGAGATCCAAAGGAGCAGGAGACTGGCAGGGAGAGGGGTGAAGCCCCCCCCGGCTCCCCCATCCCATGGCAAGCAGGGACCAGCCAGAGGAGCAGCTCCTCCCGCTTGGTGTCAGTGACAGGGGACACCAGAGCAAGCAGAGGAAATCCTGATGGTCCCAAGAAGGGCTAAGAGGTGGCGGGAAGGGGACCTGGAAGAGGATGTCCCAGCCCCAACCAACACTTACCCATGAGAAGAGATAAACTTTTCCACTATTTTGGTTCTTCCAAGCCCCCAAGAGCAGCCTTCCCCCCACCACAGTCTGATGATCCAAACCTGCAGCCGTTATTGCAAATATCCCTTCACCTTCTCCAGCCAATATTCCCACACAAACCAAAACATCTTGGATCCCTCTCAGGGATGCTGGCTCTCACTGCAAACCAAGCCTTCCCTGCTGGAGCAGGGTCTTCCAAAACTCCCTTTGCTGGAAGCTTTGTCCCCTCTGTGACACAAATCCCAGGCACCTGCAGGGACAGAGGGCAGGAACACCCCCTACTCCTTCAGATTTTTATGACCCTGGAGACAGCAGTACCACTCCTGGGAGCGGCGCTGATAAGAGGGAGGTGTGGTGGAGGAGAAAGCCTGGGAGCGCCGCATTTCCCCAGTGCAGGACAGACTCCTCCACTCCCTCAGGTCTCCGTACCAACCCTCCTCAACCTCCCGGTAGAAATTAAGGATGTTTTAAAAAAAGAAAAACCAACCCAAACAAATCAAAAACTGACTCTCTGGTCCTTTTCGCCTTGTAGCCCCCCAAGGCCAGCGTGGTGGCCAATGTGCTGTTGTGCCCTTGGCCAGCCCGAGCATCGCCATGGGGAGCTTTGAGGCAGCCTCCGGCTCCCAGGCTCCACATCCCAGTCCAGCCGCAGCCCGAGGGGGGTGGGCATCCCTGGGCAGGGGGGATGGGATGAGGATGAAGGACAAGGAGCACTGGCTGGTTTATCAGCCCCCGCTCCCTGAGCCCAGCAATATCCTCCTGCGGTGACGCAAGGGCCGACAGAGGAAGCCGGGACGTCACGGGAGGGCTGGGGCGTGGGAAGTGCGTGCACATGCATCCCCACGCCAGCCTGCCCATGGGGTGGGGGGGCCTGCCAGGAAAGGCCGTGGGGACACACACATCAGTCTGGGGGTACACGACCCCAGCCCCACGCTTTGGCACCCCTGCTCGCCCCAGCGCCCACCGCACAGGTCCTGCAAAGGCCTTTGGGATTAGCACTGTGCGGGTGGGGGCTGAGCAGATTGGGGGGGTGGCCAGATTGGGTGTGAGGGCTTTGAGGATGGAGCTTTCCTTGGGGAGAAGCGTTCCGCTGGGAAAAAACAGTGCTACAAATGAGGGTGGCCAAAAAATGGGGTGATGGTGGAGGGGGAGCAAAGCAAAGAGGGGGAGGGGACAAGACACAGCGCAAGGTGGAGGGGGATACAGAGCCAGGCAGGGGGGATGGGGACGACACAGAGCTGGTGTTGGGGGGGGATGATGACAACAGAGCAAAAGGTGCCTGGGGGGACGACGGACGGTGAGACAGAGCAAAGCGGGGAGGGGGGGAGACAGAGCAAAGCCGGGGGGGGGGGGGGGAGACAGAGCAAAGCCGGGGGGGGGGGGGGAGACAGAGCAAAGCCGGGGGGGGGGGGGGAGACAGAGCAAAGCCGGGGGGGGGGGGGGGAGACAGAGCAAAGCCGGGGGGGGGGGGGGGGGGAGACAGAGCAAAGCCGGGGGGGGGGGGGGGAGACAGAGCAAAGCCGGGGGGGGGGGGGGGAGACAGAGCAAAGCCGGGGGGGGGGGGGGGGAGACAGAGCAAAGCCGGAGGGGGGGGGGGAGACAGAGCAAAGCCGGAGGCGGGGGGGGAGACAGAGCAAAGCCGGAGGGGGGGGGGGGGAGACAGAGCAAAGCCGGAGGGGGGGGGGGGGAGACAGAGCAAAGCCGGAGGGGGGGGGGGGGGGGGGAGACAGAGCAAAGCCGGAGGGGGGGGGGGAGACAGAGCAAACGGGGGGGGGGGACACGACGCAGAGCAAACGGGGGGGGGACACGACACAGAGCAAACGGGGGGGGGGACACGACACAGAGCAAAGGGCGGGGGGGGACACAGAGCAAACGGGGGGGGGACACAGAGCAAACGGGGGGGGGGAGCACGACGCAGAGCAAAGGGGGCGCCCTGCCCACGCCATCCAGGCCCGGGGAAGCGGAGCCCGGCGGGGACCTACCTGCTCCTCCTCGGCGCTGAGCTCCGCGGCCATGCTGCGCGGCCCCGCCGCCCCCGGTGGGCCGAGCCGTACCGGGCCGGGCCGCGCCGGCCTAGGCGGCGAGCGCCCCGCCGGAGCCCATCCCCGGGGAGCGGCGGCGGTGCGAGCACCGGCCCCTCCCGCCCGCCGCTGCCTCGGCGAGGGCGGCTCCGCCCCGGGGTCCCCGCCAAAAGTGCCGAAAAATTTAAAATAAATAAAAAAATGTTCAAATATATATATATATTTATGTATCGCAGCTCCCCGGTAAGTTTCAGGGGCAGCGGGGAAGCAGCCCTCGGCGGGGCCGGGCCGGGCCGGGCTGAGATGAGCTCTCTGCTCCGCTCTGCCCCGGCGGGGGCGGCGGCAGGAAGCGGCCGCAGCCCCCTCCCCTGCCGGGGGGAGGCAGGAAGCCCTTCCCCGACGGGGGAGGAGGCAGTGGGACGGGATAGGGATGGAGGAACGGAGGAGCCTTTTTCCCCGCCTCAGGGGTGGTAGCGCGTCCCCCGGCATCATCCTTCCTCCGCCCCGCTCCGGTAGCATCGCTAAAATGGTGGCGGCGGCTCTGCCCGACGAAGACGGAAGGCAGGAGGGGAGGAAGGGGCAGCGCTGGAAAAGGGGCGGCTGAAGACCCCCCCAGGGCTCTGCCTCCCAGCCTGGGACTCCTTCACACCCAAACCCAAAGGCACGGTGTGTTCCTACGAGCTCACCACCGAGGAAAGGTCCCCAGAACCCAAAATCAGCCTTTTTAAAAAATTATTATTATTATAGATGTGTGCTGTACCCCCAAACTCTGCAAGCAGCGACCCCTGGATGGGAGCAATCAGCCTGTGGCTCCCTCCTCTCCCAAAACCCCTCACAGCAGTGGCATCCTCCCTTCCCAGTATTCCAGCCTGTGCTTCCCAGCCTTTCCCCGCAGGCAGCAGGGACAGGCCCACAGCTTCCTGCTGCCCCAACGGGAACACAGGGTTTCCAGCGTTTCTTTTCTTTTTTTCCCCTCTGCCATCCCTAAATCGCATTCCCCGGCCTGGTGGAGAGCCCCCAGGATGCTCCTCCAGAGCAGGGAACCTCAGGGACCCACCCCACCGAAAATCTGAGGCCCAGGACCAGGGAGGGGGAGGAACGGGACGGGGGACATTTTGTTGGGCTGTGGAGGACAGCGTGGGCACAGTGCCCATAGCCAGAGCCTTTGCACCTAACTGGGAGAAAATGAAAGAAAAGGCAGAGAGAAGGGGCCGAGCCCCAAGCTGGATGGCCATCTGTCCATCCTCTGAGCTGGATGGCCGGCTGTCCATCCTCCAGAATCTCAGGCCACCTCGGCAGGTCAAGCTGCCCACTCAGCTCTCCCACCCCAGCCTAAATTTCAGCTCCCCAGGAGGGTGACCCCTCCTCGGTCAAAGCTGCCACCGGTTCCAGCTGGGGGCAGGGCATGGAACAGCTGGGAACGGGATCGCACCCAGCAAATAAAACAGTCACAGCAACAAACTGCGCTGGCCCCAGCAACTTCCGTTTAACACCCTCTCTCCAAACACAGCCTTGGGTTTCCAACAGGAATTGGAACGCAAATATTTATTTCTCCAGCCCCAGCTAATGCTTTTAAAAGGGAAACTATGCGGCATCATCTGGTGCTGGCGGAAACCGACAGTTGCTTCCCTCCTGCTCTCCTCCATCGACAAGAGCAAGCAGTGAAAGGCTGCAGCCCCTCTTCGGCTGTATTTTCTCCCCCTTCCCACAGCTGGAAGACCTTGGGAGGATGCTGTAGGGCAGCAGTAACCTGAGCTGCAGCTTTCTCTGCCCTAAGGGATGCACAAATCGTCCACGGAAGGAAAACTAAACTGACAGGAGGCTGGATGCGGTCTCCCGGCCAGGGCTCTCCCTGCAGTCCTTTTCCAGCCGCTGATGCCAAAGTGCATGGGGAATCTGCAGCTGGAGCAGCCCAGAGCCTTCAAGGGATGGGGAAGGACAAGGCAGTCCAGGTTTTTGTCCTCTTTCCCCAGAGCAGCTGCTTCCCACCGTAAAAAGATAATAAAAATAACAAAATAAAAGACTGCAGCAGGCTCGGATGCTGTGGAGCCAGGGTGCTGCTTCCTCCATTCTTGGGGAGGGGGAGCCAGGGGGAGCCCCCTCCCACAGCCAGCTCTGGCTGCAGTTCAGCCAGTTCCTGCTGCCCGCTGGTATAATCAATAGCGGCTGCAGAGTCAGATGATCACAGGCAGCCCACACACTTGGCACAGAAACAAGCGTTTTTCTGGGAAAAACCCGGGGTGTGAGGGCAGGATACAAGTACCCCTGCTATCTGCGGGCAGCCACCCCTGCTCCCAGTATCTCCTCCTGGATACAGGCCCTCTTCCCGGGGGCATTTTCATAGACTCCCCAGCGCCGTGTTTGGCCTGATATTTCATCCCCCGCTCTGTGGCAAGAGCATCCCCACTCTGGCCTTTTAATTTCCCCCTGGAAAAGAACCTGGGGATGGTGTACGATCCTTTCACCCCCACTAAATCCAGGGAAATGCAGCAGCCGGTGCTCACAAAGTGGATTTGGGCTGGGAGGGACTGAAGCACCTCAGTGCACAGAGGAGAATCAAACCCACACAAGCATTTCCTCCGCTCCAGCTAATGCCGCAACCGATTTTTTAATCCCTATTCAGGAGGCACAGCACACATCCACCCTTCGGTAGCAGGAAGACGTTCAAGAATTTGTCTTTCTGAGAAACTTTTATTTGGCACAATCAATGTGATCATTTTTTCAGAGCAAAACCATTCCTTCCACCCCCTACTGAGAAAAGCCTCGAGTACAGGCTGCTGCCACGCTCACGCCGCACAAAGCTGTGCTCGGAGGCAGGGCCTGCTGCGCTGCAAAGGAAATTCAGGGTTTATTTTTTCCTCAGTAACACATGGATGTGGAAAGCCTGGTCTATGGATTTGCAGCAGCCTGCTGCAAACTTTTTGTTACTAGAAGCGGACTGACCACAAAACTTTCATTGAGAAGGTCTCGGTAAACAGCTGGATCAAAGGCTGCAATACGCTGATTTCCAGGGCTGGGCTTACCAGCAGCAGATGCACCTTGGAGGTCTGAGCACTGTTCCTACACTGAAGCTTTACCAGAGGCTTTAACAGAAGCAGGGTCAGGAGCTGAACCGGGAACCCTGCAGCGTGGGGACAGATCATTTAATTTCCCAACACATGGCTGCCTTAGTAAAGAACCAGACAATACTGTTAAGGCCTCACAGAAGTCCTGGTAAAAATATAAAAAAATAAAAAAAAAAAAATATCCAGTTGCACTTGGAAGAAGACATTCCAATTCCATGCCCTTTAAACAAAACCATCCTATCATTACCTTTGCCCCACACTCAGGGGGCGTGAGTGACAGTGAGAAGCGGGGAACCTTTTGCTTTCTCCTTACCCAACCGCTCTGTCCCAGCAGCCTAATTCTCCATCTGGCTCCCTGCTTCCTCCTGGCCCTCCAGAGAGTTTGCTGGCAGAGGGGTAGACAAGTGTTCCAGCTCGTAATGTCCGTTCCTCACAGCCACCGCACTGCTCGGCTGACCCTTTTCAGCTGCCAGCTTTTTACTCTTCTTGCTCTCGATGATCTGCTGGAGCTGATGCCCAGCATAGTCTGGTTTGGCAGTGAGCGTGGTGACGGGCATGCTGAGCCCCAGGATTTCAGGTACCATGTATGGCCGGAGCCAGCCCACCAGCGGAGTGCTGCCGGGGGTGTAGTGGGTTTGCTTGTGATAGAAGAGAAGTCCATCGACCTGTAAAAAGGAGAGAGTGTGAATGAAAGGCCAGAGCTGGAGGAATCGCAGGTGGGTGACAGAGCGCCAGACAGCACCGCTCTCCATTTACAGGCCAAAACTACCAGCTGGATCATTCTTCCCTCAAGCAGTGCAATAAATAGCAGAAAGGAAAGAAGAAGCCTGCAGAGCTTCTGTCCTGAAAGATCAGTGCAAGCCCAGCGACTGCCGGATGGCTTTAAATCAGTGAAGACAAACAATTTCAGACTGATGTCGGCACCGATCAGCACTTTTCCTCTGGTTGCTATGATCCCATTCTGCAGAAAAGCCATCAGGTTTCTGAATAAGGCAGCGCACAGAAAGGCCACTTTACTGGATTAAGGTTATTTTAAATAATACATTTAGAGAGTAATTAGTCAGAGTGTGTGATGCCAAGGAGCCCTGATTTGTAACGCTGCTCCAGCTTTTTCAGCTGGCTTATGCAAAATAAATTCTTAATGTTTCCCAAGAGAGAACTCCAGCAATCAATGACAGTTAAGGGCACTCAGGACTTTGAAGGTTTAGGCCCTAACTCTTGTGCTGCTATTTCCACACTCTGCAATACTGCAGCTGGCTGACGTTTTCCCCGCTTCCCCACCACGCTAAGGGTTTTTTCCCCCCGCTCTTCCTGCACTTCCCAGGGGCGTGCTCTGCAAGGTTAGATCCTGCTGCCAGGGTGACTAACACTGGAAGTGGTGCTCCTCTTAGCTTAGCCTCCAAAGCTCTTAAAAGGCCATCTGCCTATGAGTAAGAGGGGCTGAGTGGGCAGAAATTATATGAAAGAGAGCCCACCTTGGGCTGAATTAGCTCCCAGGCCCCTCCCTGAGCCTACAGCCCCCAGAATATATAGGGCAGAACAGCACCTATATGGGCAGTGAGCTGAGGCATGGGTGAACCAAGCAGATCAAGGTGATTTTTTTTAATGGTTTTAAACTGAAAGAGGGGTGATTTAGACAAGATACTAGGAAGAAATTCTTTGCTGTGAGGGTGGTGAGCCCCTGATGCAGGTTGCCCAGAGAAGCTGTGGATGCCCCATCCCTGGAGGTGTTCAAGGCCAGGTTGCATGGGGCTTGGAGCAACCTGGTCTGGTGGGAGGTGACCCTGCCCAGGGCAGGGGTATTGGAACTAGATGATCTTTAAGGGCCCTTCCAACCCAAACTGTTCTGTGATTCTACGATTTCTGCTACGTGCTGAACTGCAAGGCAGATGGAGCAAAGAGCAACATCCATCCATGTCTGCTCCATGGATGCTAACCTCCAGCAGAGCACGGAGAGCTTCCTACACTACTCCGTCCATAATTTTCAGTCACTGTTAAGATCTTGCAAAATAATCCCAGAAAAAGGGGGATTCCTGTGCTAGGACAACATGAAACTGGAACAGCAAACATGACGATGAGCTTGTGTAACCCTCTGGATATAAAGTACAAAGCTTCTCCCTCCCCCTGCCTCCAAGGAAGACTTGGGAAGAGCCAGATTCTGTGGCACCTCAGCACTGCACCTGCACATCCAGCCCATTCCTGTGGGTGCGCAGCACTTGGTAAGCAACGTGGATTCCCTGGCACCCATAGGAATGTTTTGGTAAAGATCAGAGCCTGGAATGGCTTCTGCCTTCCAGACAGCTCCAAAAATCTTCACCAAGCTGGAGAATTCAAAGCAGTTCAACCTGGTGGAGACTTAGGTCATGTTCTTCCTTCCCCTGATTTCTCTTAAGTTACTGCAACTCCCGTATTCCTTCCAGTTCATTTAATTTGCTGGCCGGGTCCCTACCCTGAGTCACCACACTGACACCAGCCACATCAGAATAAGGGCTCATACTGTCCCTAAAGGAACGAACCTGAAGAGAAACTGGCTTAGCAAGATTTCATGGCAATGCTTTTCAGACTTTTGGTGCTTAACAGTATGCCCATTCCTTCTCACTAGGGTTTCTCAGAGACTTTGGCTCCCCCTGCCTTCGTGGAAACCTGAATGTTTTTTACTCGGACCTGTGAGTAGGGCAGTAGCTCTTAAGATCTGCTCCAAAAAAACACTTCAGTGCCAGTCAGCTGATCCAAAGTCCACTGAATTCAGTGGAAAAAAATTTCCACTGAATATAACGGATCAGGTCCTAACTCTAAGGTTACAGATTAACTCTGAAGAGCCAGCTCTGAAAGCACTGACTCCATCTGTTGCCACCACACACACAAGATCCTTGTAAGGATCACAAGAAACTGGGCCCAGGCATAAGGAAACCTCTATTACACTGCACTATCTATAGCAAGGCTGTATTTTGCCTTCTCCAAAGTTTATGTGCTGCTGGTGGAAGCTATTTAGGGTTTCTTGGGCTCCCTCTTGCGGCACATCACGAAGGGACCCAGGGCTCCTTTCGTTCCTGGAAGTGGCACCACTGTTTCTGTGGGGTTACTGGCTGCCTTTGAGCCAAATTACACAAGTGCGACCACTTGTTGGGGTGGCACCCTGATGTATTGACCGGAGAACCCAAGGGGCAAATCACAGCTGTATTACAAGGGAGAGTCCGATCAACCCCATCTCCCTCCCCCAGCATTTTGCAATGGTCTCCTTTGCAGGCCGAAACGTTTCTGCTCTGACCACAGTGGGGCAATACTCCTCAGCCATCTCTCGTGGGAGCAGATGCCTCAGGAAGGAATGCAATCAGCAAAGACGGGAATGACTGTTTCTACAGAGGCACTCAGAGCATTCGTAATTAAGTAAGTCAGCTGCAGGAAGCCTGGAATGTCTTCTCAACATTCCCCGATCTGCGTTCACAGCAGGGTCTGGCAAGACCAGCAAGGGGCTGGGACTTTCCGACTCTCTCTAATGACTGTTCCGGCTTTGACAAGCAGAAGGCAAAGTCAGCCCTCACAGCCAAATTAGCATCCCTTAAATTTAAACCTGCACGTACATTAATCGTTAATTGGGGCTGAGAGTGCACATGCGGCACAGTCAAATCAACATGGCTTTCGGCTTAGCGGGACAAGCAACCTCTGTAGAGGCTGTTTCTGATCTAGGGCTGAGACTGGGCACTCCGCAGGAACTGCTGCAGCCATCAGAAGAGCTTCTGGCTCCCAGATGTTTATCACTGACCTTATGCCAGAATGCAACCACCTCCTCCATCCTCTTCAGTGCCAAGTCAGCCAGGATCACCACCAAAAGCAGCCTGAGCTGTTTCATGAGGGCCTCCTACTCTCTGCTCACACAGAGCTGACCTGGGTGGCACACCGAGTTGCCTACCCTGCCCTTCTCCCACAGGTCAGCAGAGGGTTGAACAGCACAACAGCACCAGCTTCTAAAGCTGATGAAGCAAACGCGAGGGTTCTGTTCAGCTGCTCTTGCTGGGGGAAAGGCCACCTCGAGCAGCAGGAGCCAGAGGCAGGAAGCTGCTGGTTCTGACTGAAGCAAAAAGCAGAGCTTGCACTATCCCCTCCACAAGATCCAACATTAGTAGCAGGAGGACAGACTCCAGTACGTCTCAGGCACCCATCACTAACACCTGAAACCTTCAGAAACCATCAGGAGCTTACTACTACCCTTCTCTTTCCTCCCCAAGACAGCTGGGTGCCTTCCACACAGAGAGATGAAAATAACTAGACTAAGGAAACACAGAGCCTGTGACAGAGGTCAGAGACACCACTGCCCACCCTGCAGACCTCTTGAGAACCACCACAACATAAGGGAGCACACTGCAGAGATACTCATGCCTGGACATGCACTAACCCACCTGGGGCAGCCTGCAGTACCAGTGTTGGCCCTAAAAAGGTCAGCCATCCATCACACTGCCATGTGAATGTGAGCTATGCTGCTTCTGGAGGCAGCCTGGGTGCCTGCATCAACCCCCTCCTCCCCAGGGCTCCTTCAGATGAGAGTCAACAGCAGAAAACGCATCCCAAGCACAGGGATGCTAAGGTTTAACTCTTGCTAATTAGTTTGGTTAGACGCAGCCAACCTGTACCTGGTGACAGGGTAACAGATCAGCCATGTGCATAAAAGGCATCCATGACCCAAGCAGAGAAATAACAGCACAGCTCAGTAAGCTTCCTGCGGGCCTCAGGAGAGCACGGTTCCCAAGTGAAGGGGATGCACCTCTCTCCAAGCAGTGGCAGATGCAACAGCGGGGCTGTCTCTAAGGCTGAGGTCCAGGCCCCTGCCTGCACGTTCTCACCTCAAAAGGGAAGTCCATAGCCAGCACCTTACACAGGCTGTCCGAGGTGCAGGGGAAGTTCTGCAGGCCCACAAATTTGAACTGAAAAAGTAAGAGAGGGTTAGAAGAGGCAACTGCCTAAAGCAGAACAAGTCACTGAATCAAGCACTGGTGTGGAGGCAGCTAGGAAGGAAGGGTTTCGCCCAGTGCAAGATCCAGCATAAGAGGGGCAGGGTGAGTGACAGGCATCAGATGAAGTAACCAGAGAGGAGATCTCAAGCAGGTACCACATCATTAAACTGCTGGCCTTCCTGCCACAGGCTACTGGGGGCCCAAAAGCACAAACAGGGCTCAAAAGAGGATTAGACCATCTCCTGAAAGGCAGCTCCCTGGTGGCCATTAACTCCATAGTCCAGGTACAACCACAGGCTGACAAAGTCAGAGGGAACATGACAGGTATCCTCAATTCCTTACTCTTGCCATAGCAACTGGTCTCTGTGATTGCTACAGGTTATTGGGGAAGACAGCCCTCTGATGTGGTTCAGAAGCAAACTCCATATCTAGAGACAAAACAACAGGACCAAGCTGTCCATTGGTGCAGTCACATCCCACTGGAAGTGCCTGCATGAAAACCTACAAAAATCACCCTAGCCAGCAAAGAGGATGGGGTGGGAAAAGTCGTTAATCTCTGCCATCTCTCCAGCAATGCTGTATAAAGCACATACATTGCTGCAACTTTACAAACCGCATTGCAGTAACAGAAGATGACCTTTAAAAGAAGACCAGGGGATTGCCATCACAATGCCCAGCCAGCACGGAATCTAGAGGGCCCAGAAAGATCTGTTTCAGGTATTTATCATGCCATATCCAAATGACACCCTCTCTGGCATTTAATGAGAGAAGTGGATGGCAGAGACTTGGCACACAGCTCCCACATGCTCCCAGTACCTTTTTTTCCAAGCATCTAAGGCTGCAGGAAGGACTTTTCAGGACAGCTGACCCTGAGATGCTCTTTTAACCAAAATAGAAAATGATGACCTCTGGGCAGGATGCAAAGCAGACAGACGTCTGCTCCAGGCTGCTGGCTCAGCCAAGTGAATCTTTCCACCCAGGAAATGAAAGCTGAAACGACCCCCCCTTCATTAGGTAGCTGTCTTCTGGATATTACCGTTGGGAGTCTGAACAGGATGTTCTTCAAATACAGATACCTTCACTGCTGGCAGAGGGGCGGTCATCTTCCTTTATGAGATGCTCTGCTTAGCTGTGTCTGAGCACAGTGAACAGGTCTCACTTTGCAAACTGTGGTTTGGCCAGGCTGCCAAATCTCTTATGCCTGTCCCCAAAAATCACTTTCCAAGCTGCTGTGGGTTCTAGGTCTGACCTCCATGTGTTAAGTCTTTAAAGGAAGACTTTTTATCCTTGCTCAGCAGGGACACCAGGTGGCAATCTGGCATCCATCCCACCAACTTCAATGATTAGTTTAAGCAGGAGGGAAGGCTAAAGCTTTATGAGCCTATCCCCTTGCCTTGTGAGCTCATAATACTACACAAGAATAAATCCCATTGTAGTCAGGCTGACCCTGTAGAAACCACACTGGTTTGCCATTCCGTTTCAAGGGAAAGCTAAAAATGACATGGAAGTTAGCTGATACCCTGCAGTCTGATCTCCCTCAGCACTTTCGCTAGGAAAAAAAAAAAAAACCAAAACATAAACCCACACTCATTTACAATACTCAGTGGTTCTATTTACATCCTGAACATGGCATCCCATTTCATTAGAAGTGCATTTTGAAGACTGATCTGTGAGGAGCGGGCGGAAGAAAAAAGCTTCCGCTTGTGAAAGAAAATGCTGAAGCCTGCTGAACGCGAGAGCTTACCCCCCAGCCTTCTCTTCCAAGTACAAAAGAACTTACTGGATTAATCCTGCTTTTCTCTCCTAGCCCTTCCTCCTCTTGGATCTTTGAGAAAAGCCAGAAGAATCTGAAGTCGGTCTGTGAAAAGAACCAGAGACTTAATGACTATCCACCACACATCACTGATCAGCACCTGCCAAGCATCTACATTCCTCTGCGCTTGCCCAGATTTACAAACTCAGCTTCACCTGTGGAACGAGCCAGCACCCCAAACTCTGCTGTTTCCCCAGATACCCCCAAAAGATGTACTCAATTATTCCAGCAGCCCACAGGCTGTAAAGATGCCAGTGCTTAGATGAAATATCCATCCTATTGCACAGTGGGCTATGCCCAGTGCTGGCTGCAAAGCAGCTCACAGAACAGGGAACAAAAGGGAGGGCAGGGCAGAGCAGGGGGATTCAGTACCTGGCAGTCATAAACAAGGTGTCCTCTCCAGCACATCACATCCAGGATATAGTACGTCTGCTTTACCTCATTGTAGATGCAGTCCAAGATGGAGTACACTGTGCACACAAACACAGGGAGGTCCAGAGATGCTCCAGGGACTGCCCAACCCAACAGGCAAATGCCAGATCGAATCTCTCCTGCATTAAGCCTGCCCTGACGTAAGGCCAAGAGGTGCAGAGGGATACCCTTCTGCTAACAAAAGTTGCGACCACAGAAAGCCTTTAGCTTGGAGTCCAACAAGGCTACAAAGATATCACCACAGGCACATCAAACAAAGGCACGTTTCAGAAGGAGGCATTTACTCAACAGTAACGCCGCCTCAGGACAAGCAAAGCATCTGCAGGAAGTATTAAGAAAGATGGCACTATACACAGCTCTCTGTCGGAAAACAGAGAAGACGTTGAGGTTTAAGAGTGACAATTAACCAGGTAGCTAATCAAAATATGTTCTTATATAGTATAAAAGTATCAGAGATTACCCACACCTAGTTATCCCCAGGGACACACAAAAACGCCTGAAGCTAATGTCCCCCCTGGCAGCAGAAAAGGGCACAGAACGCAAAAGCTTCCTCACACCATTACCTTTCTCGCTTGTTGAATTGTGCCGGTTCCCCCCCGGCAGCAGGGATGGGAACCTGTTGACACAGAAACCACTCTTGGTGTAAGCTGCTGTTGTGCCCTGTGAGGAAACGGGATAGAAAAAAAATAATTCAAGCGAGACAGACGGGCCAGTGTTACGTTGGTTGGGAACCAGGTCCTTTACCAAATGGTGAGACACCACCACTGCTGCCACTTACCCTGGATGCCACAACCAGCGCCCTTTTCCCCACAGGACACACCACTACAACCCACTCCTGTTCCAGGTCCAAGGGGACATCAACCAGCCATTCAGACAGCATCAGCTATGGAAAAATCCAGGAAAAAAAAAAAAAGCAGTTAGCAACAACTCTCCTGAATTTATGGGAAACTCACAGCAAGTAGGTTTTGCCTTGGCTTCTACAGGTACAGGTGCTCCAGAGACAACTTGCATTGCTCATCACCCTGTGTTACAGCACCAAAGGGGCTCCCTCCCTCTCTTTAACCAACTTGCATTACAGACTCTCCCCCAAGTCCTTCTCTTGCTTCCCAGCTGCTGACTCAGCTTCAGATTACAGCACGGGGCTCATACTCCTCACTTGGGCACCTCTGTACATCGGTCCTCACTCCAGCACCTTAAATTGATTTCTTTATAAACACATGGCAGAGCCTATAGATTCCTAAGTACTAGGAGTAAAGAGCCCAGACAAGTTGACCTCTTCAGAGACTGTCTAGCTGTGATCATCTGAAAGGTTGTAATCTTTTAGGACCAATATGGCAGCCAAGGCTGACAAAACACATCAGCTGAGGTTTCTCTTCCTTCCTGGTGTCTCAGACATGGGGAGAGATAAAATTCTTTAACCGACTGCTGCACAACGGAATACAAATGCTGCTAGCTGAGCTGAAATCATAGAATAGTTTGGATTGGAAGGGACCTTTAAAGGCCATCTAGTCCAAACCCCCTGCAATGAGCAGGAACATCTTCAGACCAGGTTGCTCAAAGCCCCATCCAACCTCACCTGGAATGTTTCCAGGGATGGGGCATCTACAACCTCTCTGGGCAACGTGAGCCATGTTTTCACCACCCTCATGGTAAAAAAATTTCTTCTTTCTATCTAGTCTAAATCTCCCCTCTTTTAGTTTAAAGCCATTACCCTTTGTGCTATTGCACGAGGCCCTGCTAAAGTTTGCCCCCATCTTTCCTGTAGGCCCCCTTTAAGTACTGAAAAACTGCTATAAGGTCCCCCTGGAGCCTTCTTTTCTCCAGGCTGAACACCCCCAACTCTCTCAGCCTGTCCTCACAGCAGAGGGGCTCCAGCCCTCAGATCATCTCCATGGCCTCCTCTGGATCTGCTCCAACAGGTCCACATCTTTCTGATGCTGGTGGCCCCAGAGCAGAGGGGCAGAATCCCCCCCCTTGCCCTGCTGGCCACACTGCTGGGGATGCAGCCCAGGATTCAGGGGGCTTTCTGGGCTGTGAGTGCACATTGTCAGCTCATGTCCAGCTTTCCACCCACCAGTAAGCCCAAGCCCTTCTCAGCAGGGCTGCTTTCAACCCCTTCATCCCCCAGCCTGTATTGGTACCAGGGGTTGCCCCAACCCAGGTGCAGGATCCTGCACTTGGCCTTGTTGAACCTTATGAGGTTCACACAGGCCCACTTCTCAAGCTTGTCCAGGTCCCTCTGGATGGCATCCCATCCCTCAGCACATCTCCTTAAGCACACAGGCAACCCACCTCTGCCTGTCCTCCGTTTGACCGCAGCACGTCTCAGGGGCAGAACCAAGGCACGGTTCCACACCAAGCCTGGCAGGCCACACTATTCTCAGCCCCAAGGCAGTCATCACCATGGCTGCTCACCAGGTCCAGCCCAGCCTCAACCACCCCACATCCCTCCCCCTGCCTCGTGTTCACACCCGCACCCCCATCCCAGGGAGGCAGGCAGAGGCAGGCAGCTCCTCACCTGATTGGCATAGCGCTTGGGCAACTTCTTGCCAGCATCCACATCCATCTCCTCTTCTTCCTCATCTTTCTCCTCCTCGCCTTCGCTCTCCACCCCTGCCCAGTCGTCCTCTGCCAGCCGCCTGGCATGGTTCACGTAGTCCAGCCGCCTCCTGGGAGAGGAAACAGATCGGATTATTTTCAGCGGGAGGCAAGCCACCCTCCTCCCCTCACCCCGGGCCCTGTCTCCACAGCCCAGGCCTGGGCTGGGCTTGCCCTTCCCGGGGCGGCAGCCCCAGGGGAGCTCGCTCACTCTCTCTGGAGGCGGAGGAGGCACTGGCGGCGCTCGGCCTGCCCCGGGCCGCTGCGGGCCTTGTACGCGGCCAGGCGGGGGTGCGGGGCCGCCGGGCTGTTGGGGGCCGCCAGGGAGACGCCGGCCACCAGCGCCGCGCTCAGCTCCTCCATGACAACGCCCGCCCGGCCACACGACGCCATGACACACTTCCGCCCGGCGGGAGGGGCGGTGCCGCCGGCGCGCACACAGCCCGCAGCGCCCCCTCGCAGCGCGGAGGCTCCGTGCACCCCCACGGCCGTGGCCACCCCCGTGACTCAGTTTCCCCTCCCGCCGGGAGTGGGACGGGGTCAGTCAGGGCACGGGCGTGGCGACATTCAGGGCGCGGACGGAGGGGACACGGTGGACAGGGATGGAGGGGGTCACGGTGCACAGGGATGGAGGGGGCACCCCGGGCTGGGATGGAGGGGACACGGTGGACAGGAATGGAGGGGACACCGCGGGCGAGGATGGAGGGCACGATTCCCGATGAGGGACGCGGGAGCAGCCGGTGCCGGGACCGTGTCCCCGCGGTCCATGCCGTGCCGTGTCCGCGTCCATGGGCGGGATCGGTGTCCCCCCCGCCCCGGGCCGGCTGCCTGCAGAGGGCAGCGTGCACCCCGCCGCGCCGCTCCCCGCGGCTCCCCAGCTGCGAACCGGCGAGCTCGGCGCTGCCCTGCGTCACGGGAGGCTGGCGGCCACCCTCCCACCGACACCGACACCGGGGCCGCCACCAGGACCGCCACCGCCACTGGGACCGCCACCGCCACCGGGATCGGCACCGGCACCGGGCAGCAGCACCTACAGCGGAACCGGACGGCGGTACCGAGAGCGGCCCCGAGCCCCGATCCCGGGCGGTGGGGTCCCGTCCCCCCTCCGGTCCCCTGCCCAACCATGCGGTGAGGGCGGCCCGCCGGGTCCGCCGAGGGGCGGGAGGCTGCCATCGGTTCCCCGGTAGCGGCGGCGGGCCGGGCTCCCCCTCCTTCCCTCTGCCGCCCCCCTCCTCCGCCGGTGCGGTGGAGGGGCTGCCCCCCCCCGCCGGTACCGGCTCTGGTGCAGCCCTGCCCGCAGGGCCCGGCCCCTCCGTCCTGCGTGAGATTGGAGGATTTCAGGGGGAAAAAAGCCCAACAAAACAACAACAAAAACATCAAATCCCGGGAAAGTCGGGCCGGAAAGGAATTGCAAAATCCCCGGGCCGGAATCACCGGGAGGTTGGGCTGGGTTGGGGTCTGTTCCCGGTGCTTTCCCGGAGCCCACCGACTCCCAGCCTCTGGCGGGAGGCAGTGGGAAAATTGGGGTGTTTTATCCACAGGAGCCCTGAGAAAAGTCGCTTTGAATTTATTTCCTTGCTGGCAGCCGGATCTTTTCCTCCAGAAAGTGAAGCTGCAGGATCAGCGTCCCAGCAAGATAAAACCTGCGTGGACATGGCAGAGCCCAGCTCTTGCTCTGGCCGGGGTTCATATCCCGTAGGAAACAGGGAAATGCCACTCGCTTGACTGGAGAATGTTGTTTTTAACCGGGGCGTTGGGATCGGGGGGATCACTTGGACACACAGCCCTTGACCTCACCTCGTAGGAGATTTCTTTTCCGGCATTTTTTTTGGTTTCCTGAGAAACTGGCCAAGCCTTTTCCCACAGTGTGGGGCGGCCCTGGTGCTGAGCGAGCCTGTGGTATCGCCGTCAGGTTGGTTTTTGGCTGCAGGGATTGCATTCTGCTGTGACCCCTTCCCCCCGCCCCCCCTGGGAGACTAGCCATGGCATTAAAAGCCAGAGCGCTTTACAACTTCCAGAGCGAAAACAAAGAGGAGATCAGCATCCAGGAGAACGAGGAGCTCGTCATCTTCAGCGAGAACTCCCTGGATGGGTGGTTACAGGGCCAAAACAGTCGTGGGGAGACTGGCCTCTTTCCTGCCTCCTACGTTGAAATTCTCCACTCCCAGTTGGGATCCAACTACACGGACTATTCCAGCAGCCCGGCTGGCTCCCCCAGCCATGACTCCTCCTTGTACACAAACCCCTCCAACCCTGGCATCTCCTACCAGGGCAGTTTTGAGGACGACGATGATGATGACTGGGATGACTGGGATGATGCTTGCACAGTGGTGGAGACCCAGAGCGCGCCAGGCACCAACGGGCACCCTTCACCCAGCCTGCAGTACCCGGCAGCGTACGGCCACCACCAGCACACCGATTACCGTCCCAAGCCAGCACTGGAGAGGCAGGACAGCATGAGCTCCTCCAAGAGGGGCAGTGTGGTGGGGAGGAACCTCAACCGCTTCTCCTGCTTTGTCCGCTCAGGGGTGGAAGCCTTCATCTTGGGTGACGTGCCCCTGATGTCTAAGATCGCTGAGACATACTGCATCGAGATGGGCTCCAAAGGTCCCCAGTGGAGGGCCAGCCCCCACCCCTTCATCTGCTCCGTGGAGGACCCGACCAAGCAAACCAAGTTCAAGGGCATCAAGAGCTACATCTCCTACAAGCTGACCCCCAGCAACATCAACTCACCCGTCTACCGGCGGTACAAGCACTTTGACTGGCTCTACAACCGCCTCTTGCACAAGTTCACGGTCATCTCAGTGCCCCACCTGCCTGAGAAGCAGGCTACTGGGCGCTTCGAGGAAGACTTCATCGAGAAGCGTAAGCGGCGGCTGATCCTTTGGATGGACCATATGACCAGCCACCCTGTCCTTTCCCAGTACGAGGGCTTCCAGCACTTCCTCTGCTGCCGCGACGAAAAGCAGTGGAAGCTGGGCAAACGCCGGGCAGAGAAGGATGAGATGGTGGGCGCCAGCTTCCTCCTCACCATCCAGATCCCCACAGAGCACCAGGACCTGCAGGACGTGGAGGACCGTGTGGATGCCTTCAAGGCCTTCAGCAAGAAGATGGATGACAGTGTCCTGCAGCTGACCAACGTGGCCTCGGAGCTGGTACGCAAGCATGTCGGGGGCTTCCGGAAGGAATTCCAAAAGCTGGGTAACGCTTTCCAAGCCATCAGCCACTCCTTCCACATGGACCCCCCCGTACAGCTCAGATGCCCTCAACAACGCCATCTCCCACACGGGCAAGACGTACGAGACCGTGGGGGAGATGTTTGCTGAGCAGCCCAAGAACGACCTGTTCCTCATGCTGGACACTCTCTCTTTGTACCAAGGGCTCCTCTCCAACTTCCCAGACATCATCCACCTCCAGAAAGGTAAGGGTGGCTTCTTCTCCCCTGGTGATGACCTCTCCCGTGTGATGAGCCCCACGTGGGTGGGAGTAGCATGGGGTGCAATGAGGATGCATGAGGATGCAATGAAGAAATCCTGTGCTGTGCAGTGATGGGGATGGGGGTGAGCATGAGAATGGGGATGGGAATAAAGATGGGGACCATTGCCTGTGGCTTCCAGGGAGGCAGCATGGTTCCCTCTGGCATGACTCCCCAGTCACCCTAGCCCAGAAGAAGCTGCTCAGGCCATTGGGTGCAGGATCAGGTTTTGCCTCAAGTGATTCCGTGGACTCCATAACTACTGCCCAAATCTCTGGCTGGGGGGATCAGCGCAGGCATCGCTCCTCCTGAGTCATGAGCCAGCACTGTTGCTGTTGGCTCCAGTATGGCCTGCCTGGCACTTTGTGATCAAGGGGCTGTGTTGCATCCCCACCCGCTACCGCTTGTCCCTACTCATCCTCCCTCTCCGGCTGAGGCTGCGGTTCGGTGGCCAGCGAGGATGCTTGGGGCTGGGACATGGCCTCGGGTTGGTCAGAGGAGCTGGGAGGGCTGGGATATGGACATGTTCCTTCTTCCCACCAGCCTCACTGCACTCCTCTGGCTGGGGGACACACACTGGACCTTCTGGG
Organism: Alca torda; assembly: GCA_008658365.1. Lineage (NCBI taxonomy): Eukaryota > Metazoa > Chordata > Aves > Charadriiformes > Alcidae > Alca > Alca torda. The sequence goes on along the minus strand of CM018083.1, from coordinate 19,536,340 downwards.
GACAACCAGGGTCAAACTCTTCAAGAGTGCATCCCTGCCCCTCCAAACCCAGGAGGGGTGGGATTGGCACCCCCAAGGCATCAGGGATCCCTGCATCCCCTTGTCCTTGCTGGTCCCTTGGGTATTTGGGGGGCATCAGGAAGGAGGAGAGGGCAGCAATAGGTGTCTGCTCTGCCCTTCCTGGGGCGGGCAGCAGGCAGGCAGGGCTCGGTGTCCCTTTGCACCCCGACAGTGGGGTGTGATTCAGCTGGGGAGCCTGGTGTGGGAGTGTCAGTCCAAAGTTCACACACTACTCCCATCCCGGATGCCTGCGGTGGGGAGGGGACACCCACCCCAGATTATGGGGTGCAGGGAGTTTTCCCCTGGTGTGAAGCCAGGGCTGTGCATGTCTGAGGATCTGGAGGGTGTCCAAGCATCCCAGGGGGGTGTCGATGCATCGCTCCACATCCCTGGGGGAGGCTGGGAAGGCGAAGGGGGAGGATGCAATCCAGCCCTGGCTGCTTCCTTGCCTTTCCCTCCCCGCTTTGTTTATGGCGGCGGGTGAAGAGGGGCTGGATCCCATCCATCAGCGAGGCTGTGTGGGCAGAGCGGAAGGCAGGATTTGGCCTCCAACGTTTGCTTCTTCCTCCTCCTCCTCCTCTCCACCGGGAGCAGGGCTGGTGCAGCGGGAGCACCGTGACCACAGGTCCGGTGCTCCCAGCAAGGGGCAGGGAGAAGGGGGAAGAAAAGCCTGGCAAGCTGCGGGCCAGATCCTGTTTTTAGGCAAACAGTCGCTCTGCTAATGAGTGGGGAGGAATGCAGGGCCGGAGCCAGGCAGGATTCTTTCGAAACCAAGCTGTAAAAATAAATGGAAGGAGGGGGGAAAAACTGGTGTCAGAGCATCAGCTGCCTCTGGGAGGGGAAGGTGCTTTCCCAGCTGTCACTGCATGCCCTTCCTGCACCCCGATTCACCACCTTGGGCTGGAGTTTCCTGGGCTGAGTCTCCCAGAGCTGCTCCTGACCCCCATCCATGGGGTGACATGGAACATTTGTAGGGCAGGCTTGGCTGGCGTTCTTGGCTGTAATAACCTTAGCTTTGTACCCCAAGCCTTGAGTCTCACCCCTCCAGCAGCCTGGAACCCCAAACCTCCTGCTAAATATGAGGCTGACTGCCCCAGCGATGGAGCGGAAAAGGAGGTGGGGAGGTCAGAGTCCAGGGGGAAAAGGCTCCTGGTCTTTCCCTGCCTGGAGGAGAGGGGTGGGGTTTGATGCGCACGGGGAGATGATACTCCGGGAGTGTGTGGGTCCCTCCCTTATTCACTTTGCACCTCTGGTGTCCCGGCACGGACCCGACGGTGCTGGCCTGTGCCAGGGGAAGGGGGACAGAGGGTTCGCACAGATCCATCACCCTCTCACCCTTGCCCCTGCCTCGCCAGGCGCCTTTGCAAAGGTAAAGGAGAGCCAGCGGATGAGTGACGAGGGCCGGATGGACCAGGAGGAGGCAGACGGGATCCGCAAGCGCTGCCGTGTGGTGGGCTTCGCCCTGCAAGCCGAGATGAACCACTTCCACGAGCGGCGTGTGGCCGATTTCAAGAGGATGATGCAGTCCTACTTAAAGCAGCAGATCATCTTCTACCAGCGTGTCAGCCAGCAGCTGGAGAAGACGTTACGCATGTACGACAACCTCTAACGCCTCCGCTTGCTGCCCTGCTGAAATCACTCACTTCTCCATCTGCAGCCTTGCAGACCTCCTCTGTTTGTGACGGGTTGAGAACAAACAGGAACTCATGATGCTAGTGACCAAATACCTTTGGGCTTTCTTCCCCCTACCCCAGGCGGGCAGGCTGCAGTCCTGTGGGGAAGGGTTTGCCCCTGGGCTGGCCGTGCCACTTCTTTCTCTGGGGACCTCCCACCCTGCTGCAGGTTTGGCGGGGACACGGGGGGGGGGGGGGGAGAGATGGGGGGTGTGGGGGGGGGGCGGTCACAAGAGAGACAGACATGGAGGTAACGGTGCTGGTATCTTTGCTCAGTGATTTTTAGCTTTCTGAAAACCCATCCTCCTGGAGCAGAGAGGTGGGTGCATCCCAGACCACTGGGAGAAAAATCAAAGCAGTCGACACTTTGCACACTTAAAGCTTTTCTGATGGAAAAAAAAAGAGAAGAAAAAGATCTTTATTTGGAAGAGACTGATTTATTCTTTTTTGTCACGAGGTATTTTCAATATTTTCCATTTTTCGCAAATGTTTCTGCAGCATTTTTACCTATCAGTTTTTAAGTAGACACACAGAGGCGAAGGGAAATCTCTTTCTCAAGCATGGCTGTTGACCGGGAAAAGGGAGGGGGGGGAAAAAAAGGAAAACAAAAAATACCGTCCCACAGCCTTTTCAATAAAACCGTTGGTAGAAAAAACACCCACCTCCTTCCCAGAGATATCTGTGGAAAACAGAGCCGCTCCAGGATCCCGGGGAAGGCTCCACATCCGAGCATCCCCTGGCTCCCAGCCAGCTTCCGAAAATCCCCGTGCTGTGGGCGGCAGGGTGCTGAGGGCTGGTGGGGGGATGACCTGCACTGGCCACCCTCCTGCCTTCCACCCTAACAATGCAGCCGGGGGAGGGGCAAATCCTGCCCCGCTTTGCCCTGCCCAGTGGGGCAGGACCTGGGGCAGCGTGCTGCTGCCTGGGGAGACAGTGGGTCTAGCACGGGGGGCCTTGTTTTTGAAGGGAAATGGCTTGGATAAATCACAGCGAGGAAAGTTAGTGCCGGCTTGGCCTGGCTCCAGGGTTAAAATTAGCCCCGGCATGCAGGCCAGTGGGGTATTGTTAAAATAACAGCGGCAGTGGGAATGCAGTGGGCTGCGCTCTGTCCTCCCAGAGCCCTCCCCGGCCCCAGCCTGTGGGGACAAGCACATCAAAATAAAACCGGAGGCATTGCGCAGCCTCTGCCCAGGGAGGACGTGCTTCCTCCTGCATCCCACAGCTGGGGTGGTCCCCTTCACCATGGCCCAATCCCATCCCAACCTCATCCTACCCCAGCCCCATCCCACCCTGGCTGCATCCTACCTTGGCCTCATTCCACCCCCGTCCCATCCCACCCCATCCCAATCCCGCACTGTCCCCATTCCTCCCCCGCCCCTCCAGCAGCAGCAGCCATGGGAACAGGGCAACTAACCCCCGTACCAGCCCTGCAGGGGTTAACACCTTGTCCCTGGCCCCACTGGCATGACCTCGGTTGCCTTGGCCCCATGTTGAGGCCAGATGCTGTGCGGGATGGCGTGTCCCTGGGAGCACAATGGCCACTGGGTCTGAGCCTGCCACCAGGCGGGCAGCCAGCCTCTGGCACGGCACGGCCAGCAGCCTCCAGAGATCTGCTGGCACCCAGCTGTGGCATCCTAGCTCCCCTGGACCCAGCTTGGCGTGGGGATGCCCTGCCTGGCGTCCCTCTTCATGGGTCCCTGGGCTGGTCACATTCTTGGTGAAAGCTGAACACTGTGAAGAGCCGCCTCTGCTGATAAGGTGTGCAACCAGAGCAGGGAGATGTCCCAGCACCCGGGGAGCTCACCCTCCGTGTCCCGGCATGGGGACAGGAAGAGGACAGGGTCCCTGCGGGCTGTGTGCACCCCCTCTGAAGGCTGTGCCTCAGTTTCCCCAAGGGTGGACCTGTGCACTCTCCGCTGGGTGAGCACCCCTGGGGTGCAGGGTAGTGATGGGGAGAGAGGCTTGGGGTGCATGCGGTGCTCCCCATGGTTTCGGTTGCTGCCCTTACCCAGGACACAGGCTGTTCCCTGCTCCTGCTCAGGGTGACAGCAAATAAAAAAAAACCCAGGGCACATAGGGCCGAGAGGAAATGCTGGGAACACGGGGCAGGTCCGCTTCCCTCTCCTGCTTCCCAAGGCTGCTCTCGCGTGGGAAAGCCAAGGCAGCAGCGGCCAGTGCATCCTCCCCAGGGAGCACCGCAGGCGGCACAGGATGGCCCATTGCTGCCTGCACTCCAGTGGGAGACTTCCAGGTGGTCTCGTCTTGCCTCTCCCCGCTGTGGAAAGACAATCCAGCACCCATGCTGGTTTTGCTTTCATGCCGTGAGGTTTGTCCCCAGGGGCTGCAGCTGGCAGGCAGGGGGTCCTGGCAGGTGGGAAACAGGGGAGGCGGGAGCTCCAACCCATCCACATGGATACCCCAGACCAGCAGGGCTCAGCTTGGTGGCATGAGCCACCTCCACAACCAAACCAATCCTCTGCCACCCCATGAAGGTGTCCACCCCAGCGCATGCCCCCCAGGCCTGGTTTAGGGATGGATGCTCTGGGATGGGAGAACCTCCTCCTGGGTGCAGAAGCAGCTGCGGTCCCAACAGGGACCAGGTGAGCGGCTGGAGGCTGAAGGCTGGGGATGTGCTGGGCGCCTCCTGCCCCGGCGACTGGGACAGGCTGGGCTTCAGCAGCAGCAAGGATACCCCCACCAGCCCGAAGTGCTCAGTAATTTGGGAGATCAGGCACCAAAGCAGCCCAAAGGCCTGACCTGGCTCCTCCCCATGGCAAAGGGGAGCACAGGGTGCAGCTCCCGGCGGGGTGGCCAGGCAGGATGAGACCTGCTGCCGCTTAGCAAAAGTGTGTTGGAGAGGCATGGCTGCCAAGGGGAGCAGGGAGCACAGTCACGCCTGTTCCTCGGGGCTGGCAGAAGCTCCGAGGCTATGTGTGCAGAGGACGGAGCCGAAGTGGGATTTCACTGCCCGAAATGGCTACGAGGTGCCATCCAGACCCAGCCACGTGTCTGGATGCAGAAAGACCAGGCAAATGCACTAGCGTGGGGTGGCACCAAAGCAGGGGCAGAGGGAGACAGCCCAGACTGCCTGCTCAAATCTTTTAATCACGGCACTTCCCAAATATTTCCAAAGCATCACCCTGACTTAGCTCCTCAAGGCAATGAACCCCGGCTGCGGCTATAAATGCTTCCTCCTGCTCCCAGCCCAGAGTAATTGGGGGGTGGGGTGTGGTCAGCAGTGTCTTTGCTGGGGGAATTAGCTGGGAACCACCTTTAATTACAGCTGGGGTTTGCCAGCCCTCCTCATTCCCTTGTTGAATGCTGCAGTCCTTGGTGCTTTGCAAAAGGCTGGTTCTCCCCTCAGCCAGAGCTGGAGTGATGCTGGGGGTAGACCCTGTGCCAGCATGGACCGTCTCCCTGGTCCCTGGGTAGGCACTGAGACCAGGGAGGTAGGTCCTGCACTGTTGTGGAGCTGTGTCTCTGAGCTTGTTGATTGTGCAGGAGGGGTGGAGAATTGCAGGAGGGGTGGAGAACCCAGGCTGTGGGATGTGGTTGTCCCTCTGTCATTGTCTGTTTGTCTGCCTTGGAGTTCCTGGGTGCGGAAATGGAGGCTAGGCTCAGTCTGGCTTGAATGTAAGTCTGGAGTGCCACAGCAGGCAGCAGCTGCCTGGGGGACGCTTTCTGCTGTCCAGGTCCTTGTGTCTGCATCATTTCCTCTGCTTGCTAGGGTCTAGGGAGCTTCATCTCAGGTGGGTGAGGTGGTGAGGGGATGCCAGACTCCTGGGGACAGCCTCATCCTTGCATGGGCTTGTTGTCCCCACCTCCTGTGAAGTGCTGCCAGGGAGATGTGCCTGTAGCCCTGTGCCTGCTCTTCTCCCCTGGGCTCTGCACTGTCCTGATGGGCTTGCTGCCAGTTGAGCCTGTTCTGCAGCCTGTGGGCATGGCCTGCTGAAATTGGGCAGGGAGGAAGCACTCCCGGCATCCCAGGGTGCTAGGCTTGACTCAGAGCTGAGTGGAGATCCCGAGTCTTGTTAGACAATGCAGCAGCCAGCCTGAGGTCTGGCTCCGAGGTTCCCACGTGGGGCAGCTCCTAGGAGGACCTGGCCACCTCTGGTCAGGTCCTTCACCTGCCTTGGGAGAAATAGATGTCCTCCTGCCCTCCCTGGGTCTCCTGGAGACCTCTTCTCATCACTTACCACCCAGGAGCGTGACCTGTGCTTCCTGAGGCGCCCCCAGAACATTCCTCCTGGCTCCCAGCAAAATCCAGAGCATCTCCTGGGGCTGGTGAGAGCTGCCAGGGTGGTTTTGGGAGGCCGGAGCTCTGGGATCATGTTTTGCCCCTCCAAAACAGGGAGGGGCTGCCTGCATGGGCTCAAAGGGTTGATGCGCTTGCTGTGCCTCTGTCCCCATGAGCAATGTGGACAACGCTGTCACAAGGTCCTGCAGCCTGTGGTGGTCCACAGCAGTGGAGGATTTTGAAGGCTGGGAACCTGATGCTTACATGGGTCCCAGTATGCTGTGCAGGGCTTGGATGTGCTGACCTGAAGCCTGTCTGGGAATAAAGTACCTCATTACTTGAACCCCTGCATTTGCATGGCTAAAGCTTGCCAGGAGGGTTTCAAAGCCAGATGATCCTATCTGCCTTGGGTGGATGCTGAAAGAAACCTGTTTGACCTATTGTTTGTTTGCATTTGAATAGGTGCCTGGAAACTGGTTCATGTCACTGGAGCTGTGACAGACTCTCTTCCTGCTGTGTGTCCATCCCTGGATAATCTGGTGGCCAGGCACTGAGATGCTTGTACTCAGGTGATCTCCTCAGGGCGTCTGGAGGTGGCAAAGAGGACAAGGGACAGTAGCTATCAAGTCCTTCTGACCCCTGGGTGGCTCTACTTGGTGAAGTCCTTGCTTTTGCTATGCCTTTTCCTACTGTTGAGGAGGTGTTAGCAGGTCTGTCATCTCCATCTTGTCACACCTCCATGAGTCACTGTCCTTTGTCTCTGTATCTGGGTGTCTTCTGGCTTCTACCCTGCTTTCTGCCACCCCGTAGTGGTGGCAGAGGCTTTGCTTTAGCCTGTCTGCAGGTTGGCTCTCCTCTTGGCCTGCCTTTTAGTCCCTGACCCAGGTGTCCTCAGAAGCTGCAAGTAGACGTACAGGGTGTCTTTGTGACCTGTTGATCCAGGTGCCCTCAGCACCTTCTGAGAGGATGTGATTTGTCTCTGAGCAGGAGGAAACATCATTTTTTCCCACGCTGAATAGGGCAGGAGGAGGGTTTTGGAGGTAGGGAGGTTGCGGCAGGGAAGGGCAGTGCGCAGGTTTGGCACCTGTTGCCATGGGCTGCCTCTCCCTCTTCTGTTCTTCCTGGTGTTCTCGCATCTCATGTCCCCACTCCACCCCAGCCCTGCATTTCTCTGCACTCACAGGCTGGGCACAGCAATGCCCCCCTGCCACCAGGAGCAGGGACATTGCCCTCCTGGGTAGCACCCACCCGTGACCCCCTCTCCCACGCCAGGGCCAGGGGAGATGTGCACCCCACCATGGGTGCAGGTTCTCTGCCTGCAGCTCGGGGTTGGGGTGCTGCAGAAGAGGTGTCCCTGTCCTGGGATAGTGGTCTCACTCTATGTGACTTTCTTGCTTTAAAACCGTGAGTAGAAGGCAGAGGAGGGATGTAGGTGTGAGACACCTGGGGAAACACCAGAGGCTATAGGTGCTGAGGGGAGATCAGCTCCCCGGGAATAGGGCATGTGAGTTCGTGGGCACAGCTGGCTCTTGTTAGGCAGCTGTGCACATCTGGCCCCCCTTGCGGAAGGACACACAGCACATCTGGCAGAGCAGCTATAAGCATCTTCCCTAAACCACCACAAGCTTTATAACCAGCTCGGCAGGGAAGGGTGCAGCCCAGCTCCTGTCACCCCCAAAACATCCCAGATCAGAGTGGTTCTGGCCCAAACTAGGGTGAGGAGGTGGGGCTGCACTTCCACATGAGCAGGCAGCTTCGGTGCTGTGCCCTGGCCGGGCATAGAGCCCAGGGGGCTCCAGAAAAGGCATAGATGCTGCGCCGGCTCCCGAGGTGAGGAAATCAAAGGGCCTGGCCAGGAAACTTTAAAGCCTGTTTGGGTTGTGGTTTGTCTGTTTTGTGCACACGCCCCCCCCCCCCCCCCCCCCGCCTCAAGACCCTCAGCCCTTCCCCAGGTGGGTGGTGGGCAGCACCAAGGCTGGGCCTGATCCTGCCCCAGCCATCCTGCTGCAAACCCTGAAGAACTCAAGCGGACCCAGTAGCTTTGTTCAGGATTTAAACCCTGCCAGCAGAACTTGGCCCCGGAGAACCACAATCCATGCTGGCATTTTTCAGGTTACTGCCTGTCCTCCCCTGACCTCGGGAAGTGGATGTTTCCCAGCAGCAGGAATACAACCATAAGCCTTAAAAATAACTTGCTTAGCTTTCAATGCTCCTTACAAAATAGGCCATGTTCCTTCTATTTAATCCCTGGGTGCAAGGTGAAAAATCATTTGAAAGGAAAACACAGCAGATGCTTCCAAGGGGGCCCTCGGTGGATGCCACCAGCTTTGCCTCAAACCTCCGTCCCTTGCTGAGGGGTATGTACTTAGCAGAGAGAATAAATATGCTTGTTTGAAGGCGATGGGTAAGGCACAGAGCTGGGGTTAATCTGGAAGAGGGAGGGAGGTAGTGGCACTCCCTCTGCATTGCAGGGAGAGGTTGTCCCGACCTTTTGGGGGCAGCACCGCTGTGGTGTGGGCAGCCTGGTCACACGGTCCCATTTTACAGAGGGGAGAGGATGTGATTTGTCTCTGAGCAGGAGGAAACATCATTTTTTCCCACGCTGAATAGGGCAGGAGGAGGGTTTTGGAGGTAGGGAGGTTGCGGCAGGGAAGGGCAGCGCGCAGGTTTGGCACCTGTTGCCATGGGCTGCCTCTGCCACGCTCTGTCTTGCCTCTGCTGTGGGGCAGGTTGGGGGACATGGGCCTGCCTGCACCCCGATGGCTGTGGGTGCCTGGTGGGACGTGCTGGTACCCACCAGCTGGAGCCGGGCAGGTGTGATTTACCACTCGGCAAACACTTGGCACTGTGAAGGCAGTCAGGAAAAGTGATGGTGCGGTCCAAGCAAATATCCTGGCTCTGCTGCAAATATACTGGCTTGGTGTGGGACAGCCACAGGGTTCTGGTTTGGGGAGGGATGGTGGGATGGATTTTACCCTGGGTGAGGGGGGCACAAATGTAAAACAGTCCCCTTGGTCCCGGGGAGGGGGGAGTGTCACTTCAGCTTCCCATTGGTGTTGCAAGAGCAGGATGTGCCCTGTGATGAGCTTCCCAGCTGAGGCAATGCAGGGTATTATTTTTGGGTTCCATCCTAAACTCAGTGCTCAGTTTTTCCTCTGCTTGTCTTCAGATAATTTCTATTTAAGTTTTTAGGACTCCATGCTGGGGAAAACTTGAGCAAGTGCCTGGAATTTGGTCCATTACCTCCAAATGTTGCTCAGCAGCTTGCTGGGCTTAAAACTGGCCTGGCAAGGAGCAGCGATTTGAGGGAGATGGCTTATGAAAACTGTGAGGCACCTCGGAAAAGGCACTTTATTCTGTTTACTTCTGCCATACTGGAGTATACAGTGGAAAACAGTGCTGGCTCTGGTTCTCTGCTCTCCGATTTCATGCTGCCCAGGTGAGCTCCTGCCACCCTCCCTGCCGAGGGCATCCTACCTGTTGTGCAACTCCCCCCGCCCTCCCCCCCTCCCCCCACCCCCGGGCTCGGTGCTCCGTGCAATGTGCTTTATGAAACACACAGCAAGCGCGCAGAGAAAGAGCAAGGCAGGTTTTTTTCCAAGTGGGTGGGGACTCCTTAAATTCCCCTGGCATTGGCCACAGATTTTTTTCCGAGCCTCTGCTCCAGTGTCTGAGCCTGCCTAGCCCTGGGGAATTTGGGCAACTTCATCCCCAGCCTGACTCAGCCCGAGTCACTCCTCATCCTCCCTTGTGCACAGAGAGCTGTGGCAAACACCCCTGTGGCAATCGGTGCTGCCCACTGAGAAGCCACCGATGACTTGGTGGGGACTGGTGCCATCAGGTCCCCTCCAGCACCATGGCCACAGCTGGGTGGCCCAAATGAGCACCCAAAGTCAGTGTGCCCCCAGGGATATGCAAGCATTTTGTCTGCACCCACTTGCCTATGCAGTGCCCCCTCCCCTGCCCAAAGCCACCTGGAGATCTGGGGCTCCTGGGTGGGCTAGACCAGCAGCCCCCATATCCCCAGGGTCCTCCTGCATCCATGGGGTGTCAGCTCTCAGGGAGGACGAGGAGAGCTGGGAGGAGGTGGCTGGCAGTGCTCTGGGAGGGTCTGGACCCCCAGGTGGTCTTGTGCCCCCACGCCTGAGCCCTTCACACCCAGTACTGGTTGTTTTTCAAGGGGGGGTTGGAAGTCCGGCAGTACTGGAGGAGCTCAGGGTCTAGTGGTGCCCCAGGACCTGTGCCCTGGGGTGGGGGACCTGTGCCCTTGCCCTCCAGGGCATTCACAGTTGTTAGGGGGATGCCTTGGTTGGGGTCCATCCTCCGGAAGGTCTCCTGGTCTGGCACGGCCCCATTCTTGGCCTTGGAGGAGGGAGTGCCCTGGACATGGTGCTTCCCTGTCTTGTTGCGCTTGTGCAGGTAGAAGAGCAGGGGCAGGATGAGAGCCAGCAGGAGGAAGATGAGGCAGATGGGGATGATGATGCTGAACATGTTGGCCTCAATGAAGCTGAGGAAGGTGCCTCCCTCCATGGGGCTGGGGCTGGTGGTGGCACCAGGGCCTGGCCAAGTGGTGGGGGGCATCCCCAGCTCACTGGTGTTGGGGCTCCTCCATGCTGTGCCCTGAGGAACTGGGGGTGAGGGTGCCAGGGGGGCTCTGAGCAGGGTGACACCGTAGGCTTTTGAGGCATTGTAGGGCTCAATGCTGTACCCCAGGGATGACAACGCTGGTGGCACACTGGTGGCTGCCAGCTCAAAGACAAAGCTGTCACTCTGCAGGGGCTGGTCAGTCTCCCCAGCATCCAGCACCTCCAGCCCAACCAGCCCTTGCTCCAGCTCACTCTGGCTGAAGGTCTCGATTGGGGTCAGGGTGGTGGGTTGTCCTGGGTCCCTGGAGATCCTTACGAGACGGCTGTCACGGGGTGCCCTGTGGATCTTGAAGACTGGGATGCTCTTGGTGCGGTTGGCCAGCTCACTGGCATCAAGAACACTGGTGTCCAGGAGTGCTGTGGTGCCCCTAGGCCACACGCTGCCTGGCTGAGCCTTCACCAAGGCACGGACGGTCACATTCACTACCCCAGTCCTGTTCACTGCCCTTGATATGGCGAGGAACTGGAAGTTGTCCTTGGGAGAGGTGAGGTTGGTGAAGGTGAACGTCACCTCCCCGCGGTCCAGCTGCCTCTGTGAGAAGCCCCGCACTGGCTTTTGGTTGACCTGCACTTGGCCAAACCTTGGGTCCCTGGTGATCCTGTACAGGGCATTGCCTGTCCCCAGCTGTGCGGCTCCCAGGAGGTGATGGTGGGACACCAAGGCTCTGTTCAGATATTGGGGCACTTCCAGCAGCACTGGGTTGGCAGCAGTGCTCACTGCAGGCAGCACCTCAATCTCCAGCGAGGTCAAGGTGGGTGGGTGGTGGCCATCGGAGAGGCTTAGGGCTAAGGACCATGGGGCACGGCTCCTAGTGGCAACAAACACCACATGGCCTGCATTGACATCCGCTTGGGTGAAGTGGTTGATGGGCTCCTGTGGGATGTGTGCATTGGCCAGGTGGCCAGAGAGGGGTCTCTGGAGAACGCTGTACACCATCTCCTCTGGGGAACCTGATGGGTCTGCCACATCCAGGTAGTCCTGGGACAAGGTCACCACAGAGTCTGGTGGGACCCACAGCACTTCTTGCCGCTTCACCACCTGCGGTGGCTTGCTGCTGCTGCTGATCACTGTTACATTGAAAGCTTCAGAGATGACCACCCCTTCCTGCGGAGGATGGATGGACTGCTCTGCTCGGGGCCGGAGCCAAGCCTTAAATCTGAAGCAGTCTTCAGAGGTGCCATCTCCACCGTGGGCATACGCCAGGCGTCCTGTGGCCAGGTCTGACTGCAGGAAGAATGGCCGTGACCGCTCCAGGGGCACACCAGCCACCAAAAGCTGCCCATGAGCTGGCAGCCCCGTCACCAGGAAGACAACATCATGTGCAGCCCTCTCAGGGACTGGGATTTGGCTTAGCAGGTTGGAGGCATCCAGCACCGAGGTGTCGATCTCAGCCTGTTGAGCCCTTGCAAGGTGGAGACCTGAGGGAAAAGGGAAAACCCAAAAGTCTGTCATCTCTGGGAAGAGCCAGGATCTGCTGAAGAGGAGAGCAGACCAAGGCAAGACCAAGTTAGAGCAGAAAAAGGAGGATTGTAAAGAAATGGAGAGGGATGAGAATCAACTGGGACTTCTTAGGTTGGTAAGATGATGGAGGAAGGAATTATGCAGAGAGCCAGCAAAAGGATGGATGCAATTTTAGATGTTGCTTGACATAATATCAAAGCTTGTGCTTGAGCAGTCATGGGAAATCGCATGGTGGTGTCTTCTTCAGACAAAAAAGCCCTCATGAAGTTTGCGTAATCTCCCCCAAATGGAGGGACTGTGCAAACTTCAGGAGAGCTTGTTTGTCCCTTGCTTCTCCCTTCCTTCTTTACCTGCATTTCTCCATAGCTGCGTCAAGCGCTGGGGACACCTGGCCTCAAAGGAGATGAGCAGAAGAAGGATGAAGGAATCGGAGATGGTCATGGGAGCAACCACGTGGAAGCGGATGGCATCTTGGGTGAGCCAGAAGGGCTTCTCTGGCATCTCATGCTGGTAGAAAATCAAACCGCTGTCCACCTAAAAAATAAAAAAAACCCAATGAGCTCTGCTAAATAGCAAAATAAGTACCCAGAGTGGGTGATGCCATGTGGGAGATGGGTACATCTGTCTTGTCTTTGGTGTGATGGATGCTGTAGCACTGAGGGGAACCCTGGTGATGCTGTGCTAGAGCCAATGTGTGCACTGTGGGCTCTTGTCTTGGCTGTAGGAAGGAGCAGCCAAGTCCTAATTAGGTAAGAAATTGGGATCCTCACCAGCCATGGCTCAGTAGCCACCACTGAGAGCTCACGGTGCCTCTCGGACAGGATGTTTCTGTCCAGCAAGTGGAGAAACTGAGGCTCAGAGGAAGGGCTGAGCTTGCTCAGCATCCTCCAAGAGTTGGGCCAGGCTGCCTCTGAGGGTGAGCACAGCACAGGGTGTCTTGGCAGGGTGGGCAAACCTGCATGCTTCTGAGAGAGGGTAAGAAACAAGCCCTCTACCATGCTCTGCAAGAGCCTGGCTGTGTAGGACAAGCGTGGTAGCAAGGATCTGCTTGGAGCTGGGGTGAAAGCATCACACTTGGCTCTTGCCTTAGGCAGCAGCCAGGATGGCTGGATCTGTGGCAGGGAGGTAGCCGAAGAAAAAGGGGATTATCACTCCTTGAGCCTCCGCCAGCACTAAATCCAAGGCTGGTGGCCGTGGCAAAGCCGGTGGCGGCTTGTAATCCCTTTTAACAGCTGTTGGCAGGGCTGGGAATGTCACAGTGTAGCTGCAGCCTTGCTCTGCCTCCTGCCAGGGGTCAGGTCCCTCTGCCTGGGGTTGGGCTGGGACCCCTGGACTGCAGTGGGGGGTGATGGAGGCCTGTGCCTTGGGATCCTGGGGGGCTGGAGGAGGCAAAAGCTCACCTGGGCTTGGCTGAAGTTCTGTATTTCCTCCCCCCAGGGGGTGCTCAACTTGCCCAGGCGTGGGGCTTGCTCGATGCTATAGTACAGCGCGGTGGAGCTGGCGGGGCTGTTGCTCACTGCCTGCAGGTTCTGGCTGGTGATGGGCTGGAGGGCACCTGGAAAACATGTCAAGGATGGACTTCAAGCTGTGTCCTCACTACCTGCCCACAGCCTCTGCCATGGACATCTCTTGACAGCACCCAGACTTGGGCAGAGGGTGGTGGAAAGGTCCAAGGGCCATGTTTGCCATTGAACTGGGAGAATGGGGAATAGGCCTGTACCCACCAGGGCAGACAGTGAGACTCTGCTTCTTGGCCAGGCTGATGAGGGGCTCTTTCTGGGCCCTGACGAGGAAGAAGTGCCCAGGAGACAGGTTCTTACCATCCCACAGGTCGAAGGCGAAGCCTCCATCCAGGGGCCCTGCAAAAAGCACAGAGCTGGCCATTTACAGGGGGCAGAGGGCCTGCAGCCCCCTGTTAACCTGGCACGGTTTGGACCAGGGTGCTGTGTGATGGCGCTAGTATCCGCCTTGGTGGCACAGTGCTCCCCTCTGGTGGCGTCCCCTCCCTCAAGTTGAGGGTGATGCCGGGGGGTTGGGGCACCTCAGTCCTGCCTTACCTTGATGCATGAAGAGGATGAGGCCGTTGTTTATCTGGGCCTGGGTGAACCGTCTGACCTCAGTGCTGGGCGCCGACCTCAGCACAACCTTCCCGTTAGCTGGGGGCTGGATGGAGTAAGTCACCTCCTCCACCGGGGAGTCCTCATCCTCTGCACTCAGGATGTGGGGGCTGATGGCAGCTGTGGTGCCTTCCCGCAGCTGGGGAATAGGGAGAGGCTGTAATCCCCCCAGGATGCCCCCAGCTCCTCTCCCCTCTTCCCCAGCCTGCTCCAGACCCTGTCCCTGCTGAGATGGCTTTGCTGGGTGCCTGAGCACGTCCCAGCCCAACAAGGGTGCCTTGTCTGTGTGCTGGATGATGCCTCCATCATCTGACTCCTTTCCAGCCTGGCATCACCCTGCACCACTGCTGTGTTTGTCAGCACGTGCCATGCTGCTGGGTCCATGTATCTGCACCACATGTGCAGGACAGAGGTGAGGGCTCACCGCTCTGTGCCTCAGTTTCCCCAAGCACTGGAAATGGAAGAAGGCATGGGGCTGGGATAGAGGCTGTGTCTTTGATGCCTCTCTCCTTATTGTTCTGAAGGAGAAGGGCTTTTTGTAGGGTCCCCTGGCCCTGAACTTGCTCCCTGAGCTGCTGCTGTGTATGTGATGGCCTCGTCTCTCCCTGGTGTTTCTCCATGCTCCTGGCAAAGCTCCTGTCCCACCACCTACTAGCAAGGCTCCAGGAATGACAAGTATGCAGCCAAGCTCAGGGCCTGGAGCATCTCAGGGCTGCTTCCCCCCAGCCAGCAGTGCCCACCGGCCCCTTGGGATGCTGCCACCCCAAAGCCCTGGCGTCTCCCCTCTCTGGCTTGAGGCAACAATTTTCCCTGCTCCTAATCCTGTGGCGTATATTGGTCTTGGCAGACCATGGGGATGACTCCTGTGCTGCCCGACAGGTTCTGCCCATGTGCCTCAGAGCTGCCTTTCGCCCTCAGGATGTCTGAAATCGTGGGGTACATGGACTGAGCTTTCCTGCAGGGCCAGAGGGGCAGGACGCGCTGCATCCCACAGCATTGCAAGCCTGGCCCCATGTCCTGCAAACCCACGAGACAACATCCGGGTGCCGGAGGAGCTGCTCATCTGGCTGGGCTGGGTTAGATGAGCTCTTTTCTGCTGTTTTCAGCTGGCCTAACCCAAAACATTTCTTGAGTGGGTGTGGGTGCTGACAGTGAAATTAAATCCCTCGGCAGTCCCCATGGGATGGCGGGAGGCAGGCTTGAAAACACAGCTTTGGAGACAGGATGGGGGAAGTGCTGGTGCGGGAGCTGAAGCCCTCACAGCAGGATCTGCCACTCCACCACATTTGTGCACAGCGTTTTTTGGGCTGCTTCCCTTCCCCCGCACTTGCAGCTGGGTCACTTCAGCACCCACTGAAATTGCAATCACACCCAGGACGCAGTGCCAAGGAAAAATCCCCATGGTCAAAGCCTGGAGAGGTGTTTGCAGGCAGGGGGGACAACAGCAGCCCCGGGGCATTGATGCCCACTGGGGCTGGGCACAGGCTTTGCTTGCGGAGAGCCCGTGCTGCTGGAGCTGACCTGCTTCACCGTGCTCCCAGCCATCTCTCAATTATTAAAGCCTTCCGCTTGGTTCCTGCTCTCACTTACTCAGCTTATTATGTTTGCTCAGCCTCTGTGTCGCCTCCACTCTCTGGGAAAGCGTGCAGGGAGGCAGCAAAACAGCACCGGGATTGTGGCCCTGTGTTTTGATTGCAGCAGTGGAAGCCTCTCTTTTGCTGGCATCCAGCCATCCTTTCTCCCGATGCAACCCAAAAATTGGCTGCCTGGGGCAAATCTGCCTGGTCCTTTCTGGGGGGAATCTGTTTCGGGGTCTGAGCCCTGCCCATTGTCTCCCCAACCCTGCATGGACTCTGCACCCCCGGCACTGGCAGGCAGCAGAGGAAGGCTTTGTGCAATCTCTCTCCAGGACCCGGCCTGACCTTTAAACGCTGAAGTCATCTCTCACCAGAGCACAAACACAGCAGAGCTGGGCCCCTCATGAGCCCTGGGTTGCTTTGTTGCTCCTGTTCAGAGCAGGGAGGTTTTCTCAGCTGCAGAGCCCCTCCTGTGGGCAGCCGGGGGGCTGTGGTTACTCCTCCCAGGGCCAGACGGGGATCCCAATGGAAAGGCGGATGGACTCCTGCCTTGGAGTTTATTTTGTGAGCTTTTTTCTTTCTTTTCATCCTTTTTTTTAGCATGGTGGCTGGGAGGGAAGGACTTCCCTAAGTGCTTTGCGATCCCTGAGCTAAAGGACTGGCTAAAAATAAGGCAGGAGGGAGCGGCCTCCTCCTTCCCTTGCACAGGGCCATCCTGGAGATGCCCTTCCGGGGTGCGGTGGTCCTCAGTGAGCAGAAGAGAGGAGGTTTTGTGCCTCTGGAGTGGGGGCTGCGGTGGGGCCAGCAGCCAAGGGGTTAACCTGTCTCTGTAGGGGATGCAGGATTTCAGCACAGCTGGGGCAGATGTGGAGGCACCACTTAATGCACTATTAAAAGGGATTTGCTGGGAGGGAGCTGAGCTTCCTGGTCTGGAGGTGTGACTGAGAGCAGTGCCGGTGGGGGCAGAGCCCTGGGAAATAGGGGCACCCTCAAAACTTTTCTGGGAGTCCTGGTCCTTCTCCCTGTCTCTGGGGCTGCCTGGGTGATGACCAGCCCATATGCTTTCCTTCGAGCGTCTCCTCCAGAGTCCAGGCTCCCAGACACTGTCCCAAAGCCACTGTGATGACCCTGGCGTGATAATCCTGATGGAAGATGCTGCTTTCCCTGCGGCCAGCCTGGAAAATCCTGGGATGGGTGAGGGTAGCCTGGGTGGTGGTGGTGGTATGATCTTGCTGGGCTGGCACTCCTGCATGTTTTCTAACAATTTCTTTGCTGCAATTTTGTATTAGTGATCCTGAACGGGGCAGGGGGGTGTCTGAAACAGAAGGTGGGGCTTCCGGCAGCTGGTGAGACTTTCGCTTCTGGCTTTACTGTGATGCGCATAAGGAGAGGTGTGAAGGCTGCCTAAATAATTAGGTATTTCCAATCTGTGCTGATGGAATTTGGGCGAGCTTGGGCGAATTTGGAATTTTATGCTGCCAGGGGTCATTCTGGGGATATGGGGAAAGGGCGAGCAGGCTGCCCATCCTCAGAAAAGGGGAGGTGAGGAGCCCCTGCCTCCCAGCAGTCAGCTGCCTGCCGCCGTGGCAGCCCGGCTCCGCCGAGCCCGCGGTGCGAGAGGAACCGAACGCTGCCGCGGGGCGATGCTGACATCTTGCGGACGGTTTCCGCATCGGCGGCGGGGAGGGACGCGGGGAGGTGGGGTGCGGGGGACAGCCCGGTCTCCGCCTCCTGCAAAGCCTCGCCGCGCCGGGAAACTGCCTGCCTTTCCCCGGAAGCTATCGCCCGCCTCTGGTCCGCACCCCGGCTCTGCTGTGCCCGGATTCCCGGAGGTGCGTGAGCAGGCTCGGAGTGGGTCCCCTGGGGTCCCCAAGCTGGGCTGGCCACCGTCCAGGTGTCCTAGTGCTGAGCACCCAGGATCCACTGGGGTGGCATCCCACCCTTACCCGCAGGCCGGCGTTGATCCTCAGCCGAGGACCCTTGGAGCTGTGGGGCAGGATGGTGATGAAGAGGGTCCTTGGCTGGCTCTGCCGGTCCATCTCGGAGGCGTTGGCCAGGAGGGTGAAGCTGTCGGCCTGGGCCCAGGGACCATCCTGCCTGTACTGGATCCGCTGGTTCTCCACCTGTGGGGCAGGGTCTGGGTGACCTTCCTGGGAAGACACACGCCACCAGCCCTGCTGGGGAGGGGACCTGTGCACCAGCCTTGGAGGAGGGAGGAAGCTGGGTGCCTGCCAATTGCTTTGGGGCATCCCTGTGGGATGGATCCGGCACAAAGAACAGGGAGTGGGATGCCCATGGGAATCTCTGCCTGCATCCCCGCCCCATATCCTCAAGGCCATTTAAGCACACCTTGGGGGTTGATGCATGCCTTGTCTGCAGGGCAAGCCCACCGTCCCAAGGGTGGAGCTCTCTGATGGGGAGAGGAGCCCCCGCAGCCCTCCCCAGTCTCCCAGTGCCACTGGGGGCTGGAGGCCATGTCTGGGCTCTTCCTAAACCCCCTGGGAAAGCAGCGTGGTGGGCAAGCAGGAAACGTTGGCTGCTCTACCTCACTCCAGGTGAAGGTGTACAGCCTGCCGTCCTCAGGCCGCTCGCTGTTCAGGAGGGTGCCAAACCGGGGGGGCTCAAGCACCTTGAACTCCATGCTGAGAGCCCTGTAGTAGGTGTTTGGGATGTTGAGGATGCCTGTGGAGAGGGTGATGGAGCCACCTCCTGGCACCGTGATGTTGCGGACATCCAGGGGGATGGTGATGGGGAGCACAGCCAGGCTCACCACCACCCCCTCCAGTGGGTCCACACCACTGGCTGTGATGTCTACGACAAACCGGTCATGCTCCTCCTCCACCTTGGAGTGGAGGTAGAGGACTCTGCCATTGTTGATATCCTCCTGGGTGAAGGACTGGATGGGGTCCAGGCTGGGCTGCTCATTTGAGTCTTGGCTGTGCTGAAGCATTGCCAGGAAGCCAGAGGCCGGGGGGCTTCTCACTAGGTAGACTATGTCCTGGGAAGAGATCTCTTCATGGGCCACCTGGGAGCGTAGGGGAGACAATGCATGAGTTGGGGGCTTGTGCCTGTGAGGCTGGGCTGCCCCATGGCCCACTGCTGTGCAATCCCCCAAGGCTTTGCTGTAGATGAGCTGCAAGCGTTACCTTGTTGCTGAGGCCATGCCTGAAGCCCCCCTCTGCCCCTGGGCAAAGCCTGACATGGCTATGAGTGGGCAGGTGGGAGTAAAGTTGAGTCCCACCTGTGGCTGGCCTGGTTTGGTGGCCAGGGAAGTGATGCAGGCTTGGGGAATGACTAGAGAAGGGGATACTCACCAGTAAGTACTTCTCCTTGATCCCAGCTGCTTCCCCCTGGAAGACGTGGATCTCCTTGTGATTGACTACATGCAGGGGGCTGGGGTGGGTGTCCAAGAACACACCAATGGCCAGTGTGTCCTCCACTGCCACCTCGTTCGCTTCTACAGTGAACTGGAGCTCATCCCGGGTGTTTCTGCTCCCATTGTGGTGGTAGGAGATCTCTCCTGCTAGCAGGTCCCTCTGGGAGAAGGCCATGACTGGCTGCTCCCTTCTCAGCACAGTCCCCCACCTCGGGGGAGCTGTTATCAGGAACCGTATCTCTTCATCTGACCTGATGTCCATGTTGGTCTCCAGGCTGAGGACAGAGGAATCAATGGTCCCTCGGCTGCCCTGGTGGATGACTAGTCCGGTGTTGTTGACTATTTTGATGTAGGGGTCTGATGCCTGTACTTCCAGGAGGGCCGTGGTTTGGTGGAGGCCATCTGAGACCTGTAGCTGGATCCAGCCTCTGTCAGCCCCTGAATGGACAAAGAGGATCTTCTTCTTCCTCAGGTCATCCTGTGTGAACCGATAGACCTGGTGGCTCCTGTCATCAGCGAACACGATGCTGCCAAACAAGATGTCCTTCCTCGCCAGCACCAGCTGCGTGTCAGAGAAGCCAGAGTCCTTGTCAGTGAAGGCAATGTCGTCTGTCGTCAGCAGGTGCTGCCCATTGCGCACCACATTGAAGACCTTGTTCACCACCTGGACTGGGGTGTGGTCATTGATGGGTTGGATGGAGACCCTGAAAACACCTCTCACCTCCTCTGCATCAGGCTCAGCACTGCTCTCGCCCTGCCTGATCGCTACAAAGGGGATGTCGTCCTCCAGTGTCTCGGAGTCATCGTGCTGGTACAGCAGCTGGCGGTGGAGGATGTCATCATTGGTGAACTCTGTGATCTCCTCTTGGGAGGCCCAGCCATGGGATGCAGCCCAGGCCAACCTCCCATGTGCTGGCCCCTCAATCACTTTGTAGAGATAGTCCATGCTGTTCATGCTCTGTACAAACAAATGGTCCTTGGAGATGATGGCTTGCCCCCCTTCTGGCACAGTCAGGAGGACGTTGGTCAGGGCTGGTGCATCAGGGTCCCCACCAATGCTGATTGTGTAGGTGTAGACAGGAGAGTGCTGCTCGCCAGCGCGGACGCGAAACTGGAAGGTGTCCTCGGCTTGCTGAGAGTTCCTGATGGTCGCGCTGTAGCTCAGGTGGTTCCTTTGCAGGTCATCCTGGGTAAATCCAAAGCCTTCAATCAGCCTGTTGCCGAGCAGCTCCAGGTTTCCCTTTTTGGGAGCCTGGATTATCACATAGTGGAAGGGGACTGGGGCAGAATTTGGATCTTCCAGCATTGCCTCCAGCTCCTTACTGGTGATATTTCTGTGCCGCTTGTTCTTCATCTGGAGCGGAACTATGGTCCTCATCTTAATGGTGGCTCTTTCAATCCTTATGAGGAAGGTGTTGTTTTGCAAGACCTTCTGCCCCACCTGGACTTTGAATCTCAGCTTCTCCACAACATCTTCCAGCCGGTGCTCTGGGTCTGTGCTGAAATACTGGATGCGCCCTTGCTCCAGGTCTTGCTGGTAGAAGGACTCAACTTTTTTCCATTCCCCTCCCACACTTCCTTGCTTCTGGACCTCACCATACCTTAGCGGCTCTGTGAGGACATACAGGATGGCGACCCGTTGTTTCACAGCATTTGTCTCCACTGACAGTTTGGCTGTGGTAATGAGTGCAGCCCCTCCTTGGGAAATGGAGAGGCCAGTGTTGTTGTGCAGGTGGATGTCAGGGTCAATGGCGAGGATCCTCAGGGTGGCAGTAGGGCTTGGGACTGTGCCATCACTCACCTGCAGGGTGAGCTGTAAGTTTGTCCCACTCTGGTGCACGTAGACTATGTTACCCGCTTCTAGGTCCCTGCAGGAGAACTCTTCAATGGGCACTCCAGGGTGGAAGTCATACTCAACATAACCCTCCTCCATCTGCTGGCCACTGTGCAGCTGGAACTCGAGGTCATCACAGGATGTGTCATCGTCTAGGACCTGCAGGATGTCGGTGGTCAGGTGTTTTCGTGTGTGCTTCAGGATTGTCATGTGGTTCCCATGGGGAAAGATCACCTGTGGGGGATCATTGATGGGGCTGATCATGATGGGTAGCAGGTACATTTGTCCCTGCTGCAAGCACTCTGGGACCCCTTGCTGGGCAGTCACTGTCATCTCCAGCATCAGCTGGTCCATGGGGCCTTCGGAGCCATCGTGGATGTATCTGACTTTCCTATTCACAATGTCCAACAAGGTGAACTTCCTTCTGCTCCTGGACCCAGGAATATCCAGCTCCAGCTGGCCGTGCCTAGGGTCATTGACGATGCTAAAGAGGATTTGGGACTGCTGGATGTTTGCAAGGCTCAGGTCTACTGTTGGCTGGGCGTGTTTCCACTCCAGATAGGTCATGCCCCCTTCAGAGACAATGAGGGGGCTGATGTGCAGCAGCCTGCTGATGTTGGCAAAGGCAGGTGGGAAGCTGTTGTCTGGCCGGCACGGTTGCACCACTAGGCCCGGTGCTCCTGACCAGACATCTGGAGGTGGGGAAGTGTGTGCCTCATCCTGCTCATACATTTCATCATAGTCCCAGTTGTGATTCTGCTTTCCACAGCCTGATGTGATGTCCTTCGTGATCACAGCATCTTGCAGACTCCTCCTCTGCAGGTTTATCCGCAGATCCTCTAAACAGCCAACAAACGAGTTGTTGGTCACGGTCCACACTGAGATGAAAGCAAGATGGTGCTCCCTCAGCCTTTGCAAAGCTTTTTCGCTCATACCTCCAATGAAGAGGTTTCCCTGAAGGTCCAGGTAGTTGTTGATGCCCCGGTTGGACGTGGATGAGGCATAGTAATCAATCAGGATCTCAAACTTGTGGATGTCTGTGTAGACTTTGACATAGTGCTGCTGTTCGTCGCTGATGAAGACATTGTTGTGCAGGACGATGATGCCATTCCCCTTCTCAACAAACCCTCTTAGGCGCCCATTGGAGATCTCCAGGTAGAAGAAGTCATTCTCCAGCCCTGCGTGGTAGATGAGGGGTGCCTGGGTGATGCTTGTCATTATCACGAATTCAATGGTCGCTTCCTCCCTTGCATCCCATGTGGGAAACGCGATGTAGGAGTGTGGCCCCAGGAACCCAAAGGGGTCATCAGGCTCCGCAGAGAATTGTGTGCTGCACCCTTCCTGGACCTGGTGGAAGATCTTGGAGCTGCCGTCAGAAGACGGTGGTGAGAGGACATCCAGGCCATTGAATGTCACTAAGTGGAGGCAACCTCTGAAGGCTGAGCTGGCCTCAGCGAGGTACGGCAGGTCAAGGCTGCCTGTCCCACCAGCATAGAGGCCGTACTGGATGTCCAGTTCCCGTATGGGTCCTTTGATGTCCACAGAGCTGTTGAAGAGGCCGTCGATGGTCAGTGTCATCCTGCCATCTTCCACCAGCAGCTCCACATCATGCACCGCCAGGTTATTGAGCTGCAGCTCTGCTGGGGACTGCAGTGTCACCTCCTCTGAGCCCAGCTGCAGCCTGGCCTGAAGGAAAGGACATGGAAAGTGCTCAGTTCAAGGTGTTATGGGCAGCAGAGGAGACACCTCTCCACCTACCAGAAATACTTACTGAAGCATGGACTGTTTCTGGGGGTTCACAAGTGGTTTGGTCCCTCTGTTCACTACTGTTTGTCCTGCCCTCTGTGCATGTTCCTCCCTCCTCAGTGAGGTCCCCCTGTGGACATGTCTTCTCTGTCCTGCTATCTGAATTTCTCTCCTTTTTCACTCTTCCTCAGCATCTCCCAGTCCTGCTGCCCCATTGCTGGGCTTTCCCTCTCCCCCCATGGAGGAGGCCTGCCAGATGCTGGCTCCTCTTTCCCTGCTCCATTCTACCTGCTACCCTCCATCCCTGCAACCTAGGCTGCTTCCAACACTTGCCCTGGGATCTGGCAGGGGAAACAGGAGGCTTGGCTCCCCACAGGCAGCGGCCTGGAGCCTGCCTAAGTAGAGGGTTAGCTGATGGACCTGAGACGCGCGGTCTGTGTTAGGGAGACCTCTGGTCAGATGCTTGCTTGTTCTCCTGCTTTCCTTTAGATGTGGTTGGTGGCCCAGCCCAGGCTGCAAGAGAGGCAGGATGTGTGCCTTGGATGCTCCCTGCTCTTTTCCTTCACGGTGGATGCCAACACCATTACCACATGAGGGGAATTTTATTCTTCTGTCCTGATCCCTTCCCACGCCCTGGCTGGGCTTGGCCTGTGGAGACCTCTCCTTTCTCTGGATCCTCTCAGCTCACCTCTTCTCTTCACTAACCCCTCGCACCCTGAGGGTGCTGTGCACCATTGCACCATGCAATGTACATGGGGTGTTGGTGTCTGGGTGTCTCCACGATGCTCCTCAGGCAGGGGGTGAGGAGCTTCCCCAGCTGGAGCCTGTTTCTGCCAAGATTCTCCCAAGACTCTGTCCACTCTCCTCTTGAACTCTTAACATCCCCTGGCAGGGGTCTTGCCAGATTTTGCCCCTTCATCCTTGCCCTGGATGAAGCCCTGACCCATAGACCCCCAGCCCGCGGTGGGGTGCTGACCTGTAGGGTGCCGGCTTGCAGCTGGAGCAGGAGGTGGTCGGGCTGGCCAGCAGCCAGGAAGAGTAGCCCACTGCCCTGGCTGGTGTACAGCTGCAGGTGGAGCCGCACTGTGTGGGAGGCATCCGCCAGCGGCATTTCCACATAGCCATCCCCGAAGAAAGAGGCTGAGGAGAAAAGGGAGAGAGTCAGACAGGGAAGGACACCCCCCGCCCCCAACCCCAACTGTGTGGGTGCTGTGAATCTGGAGCCTTCCAAACCCGTCCATCAGTCCTTCCCCATTTGCCCTGGGACAGGGAGCCTAGCAGCCTGGAAAGACTCTCAGAGGAGTCTGTTTTCTGATTTTCCTAGGGAAAGGGTTTCTAGGGTCTGGGTGGTGAGGCAGAGGTGGTGTTTCTCCTTGCCCCTGCAGTGCTTAGAGGAACCTCTTGACCAGGGCAGGTGCAGTAGTGCCTGTCATCAGGCCAAGTTCCTGAGTGTTAGGAGGCAAGATGTTACCCTAATGAGTCTTTCCCACTTCTGCCACAGACATCTCCCTTTGGAGTAATATGATCCCTTCCAGTATCATGCCTTGGCTGGATGCCCTGACTGGTCCCAGTCACTGCTGAACAGAGAGACGCTGTGCGGGAGCCCTGGGGATGCCACTGGGTCAGACAACACTGTGTTCTGCTCCTCTCCTTATTTTACATCACTTTCTAACAGCTCTCCATATCACCCAGACATCACTGACCTTCACCTTGAAGGTGGCTGCTCCGTCAGTGCTGGAGGAAAAAAACGCCTGTGCCTGCAATCCATATGTGGATGTGAGACTGTACAGAAACCTCAGCTCAAACTGGGTGCCTGAAGCTGCAGCTGGAACGTGTTCAACGCCCAGTATACACCAGCCTTACAGGGACTCAGCACAATGGCATGCGGTCGTGAAATGAAAGACTGTGTCACAGGGCATATGCGGGAGAGGGCAGAATTAAAAGCACAGGGAGCGGCAGGGCTTAATTTTAGAACATTTATGCTTTTTTGCTTGCTCAGCACACGCATGTGCATTGCACAGACATTATATGTATGTGTCTGGGATGCATTGCCACCCATTCCCGTTAGCTCCAGAGCATCCCATGGCAGAGTTAACCCCATGCTTGCAGGGTGAAGCATAAACGCTCGGAAGACCTGTAAGTTGTAAATGTTTGGCGGGGATATGTCGGAGGGGTGAACACACACATTTTCAGTCCATATGTAGTCAGAGGCTGCTGTGCTAGAGTTTATATGTGTGGAGCTTGCCTGCTATGCTTCACTATGGCACTTGTCATCGCTTGGATTTGGGGTCCCACAAGCACTTTGAGGTGCCACGGGACAACAAAGATGAGTCTTTGGCTTCTCCTAGGGTCCCAGCCCAGCCGCTCCTCTATTTTGGCAGAGGCAGGGATGGAGGTTGGGTGCTGGGTTGAAACCAGCCTCCTGCATGGTGAGGTCTGGGTGTAAACCAGTCCCCTCTACTCTGCTCTGGTGAGCCCCCACCTGGAGTATTGCATGCATCCATCTTTGGAGTCCTCAGCACAGGAAGGACATGGACCTGTTGGAGCAGGTCCAGAGGAGGCCACAAGATGCTCCAAGGGTTGGAGCCCCTCTGCTGTGAGTACAGACTGAGACAGTTGGGGTTGTTCAGCCTGCAAAAGAGGAGGCTCTGGGGAGACCTTATAATGGCCTTCCAGTACCTAAAGGGGGCCTAAAGGAGAGATGGGGAGGGACTCTGTCAGGGAGTGGAGTGATAGGATGAGGGGGAATGGTTTAAAACTTAAAGAGGATACATTTAGATTAGATATTGGGAAGAAATTCTTTCCTGTGAGGGTGGTGAGGCACTGGCCCAGGTTGCCCAGAGAAGCTGCGGTTGCACCATCCCTGGAGGTGTTCAAGGCCAGGCTGGATGGGGCTTTGAGCAGCCTGGTCTGGTGGGAGGTGTCCCTGCCCATGGCAGGGGGGTTGGAACTAGATGATCTTTAAGGTCCCTACCAACCTAAACCGTTCTATGATTCTAAACACCCGTGTGTGCTCTTACAGCTGCTTTTTTCCCTATTGCCCAAATTTCTGTGGGGCTGGCCAGGGTGAGAAGGGACAGGAACAGGGCAGGTTCCCCCCTGCTCCACCAGGCAGGCTTTGCTCATGGGGTGGTGCAGCAAGAGAAAACCCAACCCCAAGCAGCCACAGTCAGGGAAGGTTTGAAACCAGCCCATCGTTAGAGGTGATGGTGAAGGTTTACCTGGCCTGGGCAGAGTAGGAACACCCTGCTTTTGGCTTTTTGCATTTTCTTCTAAACCGAGCTCTGTGATATCCTGCCTAGGGCAGGAAATGATTTTTTGTGGGGTCTGGGCAAGGAGGTCTCTCCATCGCTGAAGGGCTCATCCTTTCATTTCCCATTGCTGGCAACAAAGTGCCTCATGTTTTTCCTGGGGTCTGGGAGAATAACGTGGGTGTTGCAAGGACCATCACCACACCCATTCCAGGCAGGGAAGTGATGGCAGCATGGAAATATCTAGCGCTTGCTTTAACAGTAAGCCCTTTGCTCAGCCCATCGTTACTCAAGATGGCTCATTTCCTGGCCCTTGTGCCTGCCCTTGGCATGGGGCACTTTGGCTTCCTTGTCCTCTTTGGACAAGTGACTCAGAGGAGCTTGCTGTTCTTCGCAGGGTCATGAAGGGCTCTGTCTTCTCCTGACCTGCTCCCTCCTTCCAGTGGTCCCTGCAAAACCAGCCAGCTCCGGTGTGCCTTGCTTAGTAGCTGAGAGTGGTGGGTGCCCTGCCTGGGGCTCTCGACACCACCTTGTCCCGGTGTTTGGGGAGCAGGAACGATGGGGCACATTGGGAATTTTCCTCTCTCTCCTTGTATGGACACAGGCAGCTGTGCTCGTGCCCCAGCGAGGCGTGCACACGTGTGCAATATATTGTGGTCCCCGGAGACATCGCATGCACGTTATGGGCTGGCTCCCATCGAGGTTGTCCCTGTGCGTGCATGTCTGTGTTCCAGCTCCCACTGGGATTTTGCTTTTGTATCTTCCCCTAATCCCAAAAATGTGCGCTTCAGATGGGCACTGAGTGGCTGCTCTCACAAGGAGGGAAAGCTTTGCTGGGGTTGGACCCATCAGCAGTTCCTCGGCCAGCCCAGGGGCTGGGCAACATCTCCCATGGGTGCTGGGAATCGTGTTTTGGGGCTGGAGGAGCCAGTCCAGCACAGCCAGCCTGTTTTCCAGTGTAATAAGGGGCAGTAGCTCCTGCAGCCAGCACATTTTGTCCTGCCTCTGTTCTCTCAAAGCTGCCAGAGATGCTTTTCTTCTCTTTCTGTCATAAAATACTACTAATAAAAAGTTAACGAAAGTGCAGATGCCCAGGGGAGCAGTGCTGTTTGCTAGGGGAGGGAGGAGGGACCCTTGCCCAGCTCCAGGAGACACAGATTTTTCTCCGGCAGCAGCATGGTGTGAGTTACTGCTGTTTGTCTTCCCAAATTCCTGCTTTATTTCAGGGCCGCACTCTTCCTCGGCACTGCAGCCTGGCCGGGATGGGAACACCGACCTGTGGTGTTTCTCTTTCACAAGGGACTTGCAGCTTTTCACCTCCTTCTTCCCTCTTCCTCACCCCCCCACCTTGCAAAAGATGCAGAAAATACGGCTTGATGGATTTTGTGGTTGTTGTGGTTTTTTTTTTTCAAATGCATTTTGCTCTGGAGGAGCCTCTGTGGGGCAGGGTGCACCATCCCAATGGATTGCTTGAATGGAGCTCCGATTTGCACATGCACAGAGAGAGCAGGGACACCATCCCCCCCAGGGTACCCAGACATGTCCGAGGACTGGCTGTGACTGAGCATCCCGGGATTACCCCATGCCCCAAAAGCACCTTTCCCAGGTGATCTAAGGATGCCACGATCGCACCATGGGCATATGGTGCCCCAAGCCAAGCCTCATCCCTGGATGGGGATGCCCAAACTGGCCCTTCATGGGGACCAGCAAGTCTCCATGTCCTGGACGTAGGTGGGGATGGGCCCCCCTGCCATCCCGCTGACCTTGGCTAAAAATAATCGATGTTCCCATCTTGCCGTGTCCCACAGGAAATTGCTGCCCCTGCCTTGCCCAGGCAATGGAAAGGCATTGACAAGGCGAGAGGGGCCTCCGTCACAGTTTCCGAGCAGCTGGCCAGCAGCCAGCAGATTATAGGCTGCAGTGTCATTTGGATTTGGTTGGGTTTTTTTTTTTAATTTTTTTGCTTTGAAAAAAACAAGGAGACAAGCCAAAAGCTCTGAGCGAGGCCCTGGGAGTGCTCAGCTCCGCCGGGGGCCGGTGAACAAGCGAGGGCTCTGTGTGAGCCAGCGCTGTCCCAGCATCCGTCCCGGCACCAGCCCCAGCCACTGGCCACATGCCGGGGCCAGGACGCCTTGTCCCCTCTCCCCCTGCTCCTCCAGTTGAAAACATGTCATGTTTGGCCTCTCTAATTGCTGGGTTTTGGTGTTCAGGGAGTTTTTTGGCACCCCAGCCCCAAAGCGAGCTGGGTCCAGCAGAGCCTGGTGCTGGGCAGCACTGTGGAGGGGAAAAGATCCACCTCCGCCCTGGGGACCTCCAGGCTGGGGGGCTCCCGGGGAGCTCTGAGGCTCTGCAAAGCCAGTTTGGGCTCTCCTCCATGTTTTAACGTCTCGCACACAAACTTTTCCCACCTCCTCCCCAGCACGTAGGAGGACAGAGGAGCCAAGTCCCAGATCAGGTGAGGGAAAGCGCTCACAGGACTTGGCAGGAGGGTTTGCGGAGCCAACCGGCACTGGATGTGACGGTTTTTCAGAGGGGGAGATGGTTCCTCGGCGTGCAGGGGGCAATGAGAGCTGGTGGATGGATGCTTTCCCTGCCAGCAGACTTAGGACATCCACAGCCCTGCGTGCGGGATGGCTGGGTGTGTTTCTGGGGTGTGCATGAGGAGGTGCAGTCGGGGCATGGGGGATACAAACGAGTCCCCAAGGGGCTGCAGGGACCCCCATTGCTCTGCCTGGAGCGGGACGCTGATGCTGAACAGGGAGGAGTGGAGCACAGAGCAGGGGGCACGGCACCAGGGAGGGGCTGGCTGCTCAACAAGGCTTCATTCAGGCTGCGGTGGAGGCCAGGTGGGGGCCAGGGCTGGTGGCCCATGCGTGTTTGCAGGGAGGGGACTGGAATTCATTAAAGCAGCTCTTTAATTACTGGAGTGGGTGCCAGGAGAGCCCCATGTGAACACACAAGCCCCCCTTGAAAGGCTCTCTGTCTTTGCAGCCGCTTCCCACCCCAGCCACACCGGTTTTCTGATGGTGGAAAAACAGCCGGGGAGTGAAGGCTCCTTGTTGCCCGAACAGCCCCGGGGTTGTTCGGCCGCCAGTGTGGCCCATCCCACTGGCTGCCCTCCTTCCTGCCTGCTGGATGATGCCAACAAGCAGCCCCTCTGTCAGCAGCGTGCCCAGTGCTGCTGAGCCCCCATCACAGGCATGGGGTTGTGGCCAGCCGGGTGCATTCCTCCTCCGCAGCGTCAGGAGCTTTGTTTCAAGTCCCTCTGAGCTGTTTGGGGTTGTGTTTTTTATTTTACTTCAGTGACTTTATAAGGTAGCGAGCTTGCCCGTCGCCTGCCGCACTGTGCCACACCCACCCGCTGTGCAAACACTGGAGGGACTGGGGGGGATGCAAATATTGGGGGGACTTGGGGACAGCCACCCAGCCCTGGGGTTGCTACTCAGCAGCCTGAGCCCCTCCTGCTCCCCCCACAGCATGTTCATGAGGTCCCATTCCCGCTCCAAACACAGGCAGGGTGGGCAGGACCAGCCCTCCTGCCTCTGCTGTGGGTGGCCCAGGGTTTCATTCTCCCTAATCCTGAGCCAGGCTCTGCAATTCCCAGTGGGACCTGCAGCCCCTTGCACCCTAGCTGCATCCTGGGTGGTGGTGGGGCTGGGCTGTGCCCCCATCCTCGCATGGGGCAGAGGGGCTGGGGAGGTGGGGGGGAGGAAGGGATCCGATGGGGCTTTCTGAGAAAGGCTTCATTATGTTACACATTCCCTTCATTTTACGGCGCGGTTTTATTTATGGCCGGGGAAGGAAATGAGCAGCTTGAGAGGCAGGCTAAGGCAAACACAGCCACTGTGTAGTGGCCCTTGGGTTTGGCTGGGGCTTCGCTGGGAGGAGGGGGTGCCAGGGGGACACACTGGGGTACTGCTGCCTTCAGGGATGCTCAGAGACCTGAGTGGGTGTCTGTGAGGAGGGCTGAGCACCCATCTGGGTCTCTGCAGTGAGGAAATCCCAGTGCAATGGAGACGGGTCACAGGTGAGCTGGTCTTGTGATGCAGCGATGGCATCCGAGCCTGGTGGGGACCTCAGGTACATCCTGTGGTCCCCCTTGTGCTGGCAGGACCCTCCTCTGCAGGGAGTTGCCTCCAGGATGGGCTCAGGCATTTGGGATGGGGCAGAACCAGACCAACAAATGGCCCCTGCCCCGGGAAAAGGCTCTCCCCACTCCTGGGGTTCAGCCCCAAGATTTACAGGATGGGTTGTCATGGGCACGGATCCATCAGAGGCACAGAGCGCTCTTTCTCTTTAGTCCCACCTCCAGGTTTTATCCTCCGTGACTCCAGACGATGACTGCAGCTCCCACACCCTGAGCCAGGGCTATGCGTGCTTTTCAAATCCCGGCGATGAGAATGAGAGCTCTGGTTCTCACCTCCCACTGTCCACCTGGCCCTCCATCACAGTGGGGCTCCCCAGGGCCAGGGCAATGCTTCCGGGAGTGCCGGACAGCAGAGATTGCTGGAAAGCAGCTCCTGGGAAACAGCCAGCAAAGCCACAGCCCATCACTCTCCTCAGGGCTGCTGATGGCTGAGTGCTTGCCAGAAATGGCCATCAGCCTTGTTTTGCATGCAGAAGGAGAGCCCCTGGGCTGGGGTGCTCTGCTTCATCCCTGTCCCTGTCCCTGTCCCTGTCCCTGTCCCTGTCCCTGTCCCTATCCCGTCCCACTGGCCCCTGCTTCCCAAAGATCATCCTCCCCTACCTCTGGCTGCACTGTGCCGCTTTGAAACCTCCGCCTGTGTTTATAAATCCAATTCCTCTGCCATTTCCCCTGCCAGATGCTCTCCCTGGCTCCTGCCTGACAGCTTCAGGTGGGTAGTGGTGGGGGGGAAAGCCTTTTTGCAGCCCACAGACTCTGGGGTCAGGGAAAACGTGCCCCTTGCTAATTCTGCGATGCTGGGGTGGGGGGCTTGTTGTACCGTTCCCTGTCCTGCCAAACCTCGACCCTGTGCCCAGCACACATGCCTGCTCCTGCTTGACTCCCCCATCCTTACAAAGCAAGCAGGAAGGAGCTGCTATAGCTGGAGGCCATAAATGGGATCCAGGAGGCTTGGCTTAGAGCGCTGGAGCTCCAGCCCTCGCTTCTCCAGCATGGTTTTATGATGATTCAAGCAGCCCTAAAGCTGATGGAATTTCCTGCGCTCTCCTACTCGGCCAGATGCAGAACCACGGAGGGGAGGGCAGGGAGCGGAGAGCTGGCACTGCCACAGCCCCAGACACACATTGGCTGCACCCCGTTACAAAGGTCACAGAATTGCTGGGGGTGGGGGGCATCCCTAGGGCCAGAACCCCAAAGCCCATCACCAGCAGGAGGAGGGATGGAGAGCTTTAAATGACATGTGGCTCAATGACTCTTGAGGGACTTTGAGGAATAAGCCCATGCTGAAAGTTGGAATTTTTGCCCTGAGAGGCGAAGCCGGGGGAGGAGAGGTGGGGAGACGAAGTGGGAGGCTTTGGGGAAGCAGGAGGCTCAATGGGGCTTTTGTGCTGTCCCCTGCAGTGTGACTCAGGCTCACTCAGGCTCCTGCTGCCAGGACGAGTTGGCCTGGAAATATTGTATCAGCCCCAGAGGACGTGGTTTCCAAACCAGCCTAAGTCAGGTTTTGTTCTATTTTTTTCCCCTTCTCTTTCTTTCTTTTTCTTTCTCCCAAGCTGTCTCCCCCTCTCTTGCTGTCTGGCAGCTTTTCCAGCTCCACCCTGCACATCCCAGCCTCCACTCCCACAGTTTTCCCTGCCTCAGCTCCGCTCCAGCTGCTTCCCACCCGGCGAGGGAAGAGCTTGCAGGAGGGCACGTGATGGCATACAAAGGGACAATGCCGGCCAGCCCAACACTGGAGGAGCAGGGGGACATTGAGGGAAGCCTGGGCTGGAGGCTGGGATACAGGGGAGCAGGGCACCCAGGGTCCAAATCCCATCCCTGCCCACCCAACAGAGCTGGTCCCCGTTCCCAAGCCCGTCTCCAGCCCCAGTGGGGGGGAAGGAGCCTTCCCAGGAGCAGCAGAGCTTGGTCAGGGGATGCTCACAGGCATCCCTGGAACAGCTGGACATTACCGGACAGATCTTCAACAAACATCGAGGCCGCCGCTGGAGAGGGGCCCGTCTCCAGACGCCCGGGCTCAGATGTTTCCCAGCCTTGCTTTTCTCAAACAGCTCCTGAAGTGCCAAAAGTTGGGGGGGGGGGGGGGCGGGGGGGGGGAATTATCTGCCAAAGTCGGGGCAAGGGAGGGGGAAGGACAGCACAGAGACATGCAGGCCCGGCACACGGAGGGAGATGCTGAAGCTCTGCAGGAGCTACCTGTCAGCTTTATTTTCGGCATCCAGGGGCAGGGAAGGAACTTTTAAAATGTGCATGCTCAGGGTGATCTGGCATAGCCGTGCTGGCAGGGCAGCACCCACAGCACCCCGTGTCCTCCAGG
This sequence comes from Alca torda, assembly GCA_008658365.1. Classification (NCBI taxonomy): domain Eukaryota; kingdom Metazoa; phylum Chordata; class Aves; order Charadriiformes; family Alcidae; genus Alca; species Alca torda. The sequence continues at coordinate 19,503,900 of CM018083.1, read as the reverse complement.
TCTACAGGGCCATGGCCAGAATAGGTTTTGGTTGATACTGGATGCTATGAAGGAGCAGAGAAAAGTGTCTCCACAGACAGGGAGGGGTGTTTGCAACATGGAAGGAGAAAGAGAGGATATTTTTTGCTCATCTGGGGGTGACATGCTAAATTGGCCTGTCTTGCAGTTCTAACTGCAAAGAAAATGAATATTTTTTCCTTTTCTAGAGCTAAATTTCCCTTCCCTCTCCCCTCCCCTCCCCTCCCCGCCCCTCCCCTCCCCTCCCCTCCTCTCCTCTCCTCTCCTCTCCTCTCCTCTCCTCTCCGCTCCTCCTCTCCTCTCCTCTCCTCATCCCTCTCCTCTCCTCTCCTCTCCTCTCCTCTCCTCTCCTCTCCTCTTCTCCCCACCCTGCCTCCGCGTCCCCACCCTGTGATCCTGCCCCGGCTTTTCCATCTATGAGAACAAGTGGCAGGGTGATGTTTATAGAGAAAATAAATGCCTGCTCTATTTCTAGCATGGGGGGAACATATAGCTGTCTGCGGGGGGGGGTGTGTGGGGGTGTGGAAGCGGGTGTGCACATCCCCTCCCAGGGCTGCTGGGGCAGGACAGGAGGCTTTTTTCAGCCACATCTACCTCAGGCCAAACTTCCCTCTCCCCTCCCCAGCTCCCAGAGGAAATGACCCCAGTGGGCCCAGAAATTTCTGTGGTATGGGATGCAGAAAACCTTGAGTCCAGTTGAAGCCCAGCCAGAGGCTGGGAAAGGGAGTGGAAGTTCCTCCTGACCCCCCCTCACTTTCTGCTTGTGCACTGGGAGAGCAGCGGGGGAGGCTTACGGCATGATAACAGATGGGGAGCATCCATTAACACATGGCAAGCAAACACGGCCTCTGAACCGAACCCCCCCCCACCCTGCCCTCACACCCTGTTCCCCCCACCCACCTGCAGCAGGGAGGAAAAACAACCACAGATAGCCAAGATTTGGGCAAAGAAGCAGCAGGGATCCACGGGGGCCATCCCAAGCTGACTCATAGCCCACAGCCAGTGAGTCACAGTGATGGATGAATGTTACTTTTCTCTCTCCTTGGCATGGAGGCACATGATGGGACCGGCCACCTCGAAACAGTGCCATGAGTTTCTCCACTCCCATCAGTTTTTAGCAGTATCCCTGGGATGCTTTCTGTCTGCTACTGTCTGCCCGGCTGTCAGGCAGCCAAGAGCAGGCGCCGGGCGCAGGGCCACTCCCAGGAGTATTGCACAGAGCAATGCTCAACTGGTGCAAGCGACACACCCGAGAAGGAAGGACAGAGTATGGGAATTTATCACCCTCTTGGATCCAGGGCATGGGGCATAGACATCTTTCACCCCACCTCGCTGCTGGTTGGTGGGAGGATGCTCAGAGGCCCTATTTGGTCTGCGCTGAGGATGAACAACAGCTAATGAATGACAAACCGGGTGGGAAAGCTGCATCCTCCCCGTCCTGGGGTTGGGAAGAGCTGCAGCAGCCCCATTCCTCTGGTTTTAAGCCTGGCTTTGCAGAATCCAGGGCTGCCCTGGCTCTGGGCTCTGCTTTGCAAAGCAGCCTGTGACTTTGCAACAGGGCAAGGCAGGTTCTCCAGTCGTGCCACATTAATATAAAGCCTAGAGTCCATTTACAAACTTCACAAGTAAAATGAGCATCACGCAGGCACATCTACTCCCTCTGCAGCAGCTTGGGGAGAAAGATCATAACACATTTCTCTTGACCCCAGTTTTTCTGTTACATTTACCCTAGAAAAACTCTACAGGGCATCCCATCCATGTGCATGTTGGCAATGTGTCACACCAAGCACCGGGCATGATGGAGACGCTCAGGGAAGGCTAGTTTGGGAATGAGGGGGCTCCAATGGGCACCTTCTTCACTCTGTGTCTCCAGGAAGTTTGGAGATATGGGGCGGCGAAGGGGCTGGTTGCAAACTGGGCTGTGTTCCATGCAGACCTGCTGTGTACCTGCTAGGATGACTTGGGTTCATGGACATGGCCTGGGATGCCCAGGCAAGACCTAGGAAGCATACAAATATGAGCCATGGAGTTTCTAGGACTTTCCCGGCTGAAGGCTGGGGGTGATGCTAACGCTTGGGGAAGCTGGCTTCCCAAAAAGGAGGAAAACCAGAGCCTGGCTCTTCCAGGCACCTGGAAAGGGCCAAGGGAGTGGCCCCTGGGAGCTGAGGCTGGGCTGAGCCAACGCCTGTTGCGAACAGTCTGTGCTTTGAGCTTTATTTAGGCACACAGACAGCATTAGCCTACCGCTTCCAAAGTCCTGTTACTGTCCAGCCTTCAGCCTGACGTTAGTTCCTCTGGGTGAGCTTAACCCTGTCCTGCGATCTTGGAGAATGTGCTTATTATATTTTTTGCCTGTAGCCCTCTGTTGCTAAATATAAGAGTAAGACGAGAATATTCCTCCCCGATTCCACGATACCAGTTTGCATTCTCCCCCCTTTTCAGCCTTTTTCCTGTTCTTTCTCATCAGGCTGGAAACTTTTCCAGCTGCTTGGATCTATGACCTCAAAACATGTGGTGCATTCACAAAAAAGAAAGTTTGGTTGGATTTCCAAAAGTGGAGGAGAGGAATAGCCAAGGTGGCTCCTTAGAGCTGATAACCCCCGCGTAAGGCAGGAGGGGGCCCAGATGGGTACCCTGGGGCAGACAACCCATGGGTGCAGGTACCCTACGCAGGGCAAGCCATGGACAAGTTGGGGTCATCTCACCCCTCTGGGACCCCAGTCACTGGTGCTTGGGGTCCCCACCAGACTTGGGGTCACATGTTTGGCACCCCCTTGCTGGAAGCTGTGGGAGAACACTGCCCACAGGGACCTACGCATCCGATTCCTTCTTTCCCCCCCACCATCCCTCCTCATTACAACCCCAGGGGGATGATTTTTGGGGAAGAGGGAGCTCAGACTGGTGGGTGACCTCACTGGGAACCGGAGGAGAGCCAGGATGGCTAAAAACAGTTTACTAAAGCTTCACACTCAGATGTCAAGAGGACAAGTTTCATGAGTGTTTTTCCTGTTTGATAGAATCTTTTTTTTGTTGATGTGCACAGTGACTCTTTCCTTTTCGGGCTGGGCAGAATGCCCAGGCCCCTGAATCTGGGCTTGGAGGCAATTCAAAACACAGGCTTTGCCCCTAAAAATGAGCCTGTCCCCAGCCCCATGCCTGGCATGCCACTGGTGGCTGGTATGGCTCTCCATGATGGAGACGGAGGGATGTCCCAGGGCAGGCAGCCCATGGGATCACCTGGGACTGGCGCTGGTGGTCTCAGCAGGGATGCTCCCAAGGGGATGAGACTCCCAGGAGGCTGGTGCCCAGACCCAGGATTGCTGCTGGCTTCGGCCAGGCACAGAAATAGGCCCCAGCATCAGGAAACGGGTGTAAAACCCCTTTCCTTTCCCTGCCCCATGGGTCCATGCCAGGCAGATGCCCATTGATCCCCGGAGCTGTGCCCCTGCCATGGGTGGTGTTACCTGGGCCATGTCTGGGGGGGCTGGTAGGTCCCACATGCTGGTTTTAGGGGCTGCTCCAGACCATTCACCGAGAAAGAGCTTGGGAGTGCCAGTGCAGCCCCAGGAGCTACCCTGGACACCTGAGTGGGTAACAGCTCCGCGTGGTGAAATTCCTGCCTGGGATGGAAAGGTCAGGGCTGGAAGGAAGGCGACCATTTTGTTCATTAACAAAAGGCATTTTTTTCCACTCAGCTTGCCAGGTATTGTCATATTTTGGTGAATGGAAAAAAAAAGAAGGAACAAGGCGGGAGGGAAGGAGAGGAGTTGCATCCCTGGAGGCCACCTGCTCTCTGGGGAGGGAATGGGGGCAACAAGGGGATCTTGCAGGTCCTGAGGGCCACAGGGCTGGGCAGTGGGATCCTCCGCCTCCTCCTCGCACCGTCACAAGCTCGGAGGTAGAAGATGGTTGGGGAGCGAAAGACCAGAGGTGGTCAGTAATTCCTTTGCAAACCACTTGGACAGAGAAAGCTCCTGCCCCACCACTGGTCTCAGCCCCAGCACGCACGGGGAGGGTTGGGGAGAGAAACTGCTCGGTGAGATGTTACATTATTTTGGGAGTGAGTTAGGAGACAAAAAGCCGCTTTTGTAAAATCCCTCCACTTCTGAAGCGGTGGATGCCACTGACCCCACTGAAATGGTTGGTTGAGACCCTGAGCACAGCTTGGAGGGTCAAGCTAAAGTGCAGACTTGTCCTGAGCAGGATGAGACCATGTCCAGACCCTGCAGAGCCTGCTGAGGCTTGGACCATCACAGGTATAGTGCATCCTGCAGCAGGGGAAGGATCTGGAGGAAGAAGGCACAGGGAAGAGGCACAGGGTGGGAGCGGGGCTGCAGGGATGGCCATTGGGATGATGAGGCCAGGCACACCACCATGCCAAGAGCTGTGTGGTCAAACCCGGACACTTCTTCTGGAAAACTGGATATAAATCACTGGCTGTGCTCCCTGCCCAGCCTGTGCCCTGCAGTAACCCCTCTGCCCAGCTCTGTCCCTGTGCATCAGCCAGTGTCCCCTGCCCTCCCTGCTGCCTGGGACCAGTCCTTCGGCACCGTGGCTCCTCCTCCTGGGGGAGACCCTCAGCCCTGGATGGTCCCTGGTGCCCCATCACCCAAGGGTGATCCTGCACCCCTCTGGGGCCATGCTGGCAGGAGAGGGTGAGCCCTGGGAGCACAGGACAAGACAGACGGAGCAGAGCTGGAGGTAACACACAAATGCTGCCTAGCTCCTTCCTTCCCACCACCATCATCCAAGCCCCCCACTCCTTGGGTGAGAGGGGCTGCCCTTGCAGACAGCTACTGTGGCAAGACCAAACATGGACTGGGAGGGCTGGCTCTCTCTGCCAGGACCATGGGCTGTACTACGGCACAGGGCTTTGGTGTGCACATGGGAGCAAAGCCCCATCCCATCCAGCATCAGATGCAGCTGGGGCATGTTGTACCCCAAGAACCATGGGGGGTGAGCCACCTGGCTCCCTCCCTTGGTTTTCCCCACAGGGTAACCTGGCCTAAACACCCTGACCGAAAACAGGCAGCTGCCTCTCCTCACTCCTGCTGGCTTTGCAACAGGCCCCTCACACCTCAGGGAGGGACAGCTGGGTCCCCATCCCTCCTAGCCCACCCCATGCACCCAAACCCAAACATTTTCCCCCCCGGTTTCTCGCCGCTCCATCCCTTGAGTGGGCTGGTGGGAGGGGGCTTACCTCCAACCAGGGGTCCTGCGCAGAGGGGCTGCGGGTGGCAGGCCAGCAAAAGCAGCATCAGCGTGGCAATGCCCCCTTGGGCACCCATGGTGTCCCCTGGGGCTGGAGCCATGACTTGGGCTCCAGGCACGGCACAGCCTCTGCCAGCGCCTGCTTCCAGGCGAGAGCTGCTGCTACTACTATATTTAATAAAGCGGAGTGAGGGCGGGACCCGCAACTTCTCCCGCCTTTCAGATAGGAGGAATTCGCTCGGATTACAAAGTCAATTTTGTCTCTTAAAGGGCTAGAGGCGCCTGCCTGCCCACCACCCACCCACTGCTCAAAGCACCCTTGTTCCCACTGGGGCAAGGTGAGGGAGGAGCGGCCATCAATGCTGAGGGAGGATGGACCCCAACACAGGGTGCCATGGGTGACTCCTGAGGCACCGCCTGCTCTGGGCGAAGCTGGGCATCCAGGGTTCTCCTGGCACTAGGCATTTTTGGGTTAGCACAATCATCTCCTGGTGTCCATACAGACCCAAACAAGTGGCTGGGTGCCAAAGCCATGTTAGCCATCCCCAGCCATCTCCTGCCACTGTGCCGCCTGACAAAGTGACTCTACGAACCTCACAGCTCTCTCAGCAGGACTAAAGGCAATCGGGACAATCCTCAGCCCTTGGGGTTCATGACAATCCAACCGTGCTAGCATGGCACTGGGAAAAGAACTTCCCAACTTCTCTCCCCGGTGCAGAGCTGATGCCACACATGTTTGGGACAAGGTCACAACCTTTTGGAGACACAGCATCCCACCTGCTCCTCGCCCCATAGAGCCCTGGTGGGTTTGGGGGCTCTTCTTGCTCATGGTCTAGCTCGTCTCCCATCTCTCCATCCCCTTCCAAACACACTCCGAGCCTCCCACTTGGATCTTGTGCAGCACACCCCTCCTTCCTCTTGGATGTCTATATTTCAGGTCCTTTTTCCCCTGTGCTGTGTTTTGCTGATGGATTATGTGCAGCCTGTTTCCTGCTGGTTTATTTCTAACCTCTTTAGGGCCCTTGGTGTGACTTTTCTTGCCTTTGACAGCATTTTCAACACCTTCCAGCTTACAGTCATCTGCAAACATAATTAATTTATTGTTTACTCTTGCTTTCAGATCATTAATAAAGACATTAAATAAACCTGGGATGTGCTGTTTTCTGAGTAACTTTTTATGGGCAATTGTCAGCTCGGTAAGTTCATTAGCTAAATCTATTTAGTTTGGGGGTTACATGTTACCTATTATCCAGACTTGCTGATTTGTACAGATTCAGTTTTGCCAAGTATTCCCTTTCCTGCTCTTTATCTCGAGGTCTACTAAGGACCTCTGCGTTGCTTTGCTTTCTCTCTGTCCTCAGCAATCCCCTCTCTCTTTGCCTTGTTAAGGGCTGATTGAGGGTTAGAACATGCAGGGCTTGGCCCTTTGGGTGTATGTTTGATCTACATTGGTTTTCGTGGGTAATAGGCAGGCTGAAAGTGCCCAGCCCTCTCCTGCCCACTTGGCACAGGGGGTCCCACTCCCCTCTCTGGAAGGATGCATCAGGACTACTGCTATCCCAGCAGAATCACCTCCATCCCAGCAAGACGACCTCCAACCCACCAGCAAGCATCCCTGGGTTTGCTCCTGGCTCCCTGTCCCCATGCTTGCTCTATTCCCTGTGGCACTGGGGACAAGCCACCAGTCACCAAGGGAATGAACACCAGCCTCAGGCAGGGCTGGGGCAGCGGGTACGGCTCAAGCAAGGAGAGGATGGCTCTGAGCACCCTGAGCATCCTCCAGCTCGGGGATACTCGCTGGCCCTGCCTCTGCAGGTGGGATTTTCTCTGCTCAAGCAGCAGGACACACACCAGTGGCGGCTGGAATTGCCACTTGCTGGCCGCACTGGCTTCAGTGTCACCCGGCACTGACTGGTGGGAAAATACCAGAGACAAACCTGGCCAGGGCGAGGACAGAGTAAAACCATCACTGCTTTTTTAATTATTGTTTTCTCCCTCTCCAATAAGGAAATTACAATCTCTGGTTGAAACCTCACATGTTTTCCAGAGAACTGTCCCCACCAAGTCCATGGGGCAGCCTGGGTGCTCTTGTCCAGGCTGCTCTGGCCACCCTGGGGATGCCCCCCTCGCCAGAGCCTGCCAGCACAGCCCCATAGCCCACGTCTGTCCAGCACATTTGCTGTCCCTCAGACAGGCCCTGGCGGCAGCTGGGGATTTGTTTTTCCCTTTCCGAGCCAACATCTGGATGAGCAACAGAGGGGTAGAGTCAGCGTGGAGCAGTGCCTTTGCTCTCTGGGCACTTGGACAGCCTGGCTCTGCACCCAAACCCGTTCTGGTGCCAGGGAGGTGATGCCTGGGAGGTGATCTCCATTTGCAGTGGTGAGTGCCCACCATGGGGAATCAGGGGCTGTGGGCTCTGGGAGCCTGCCAGGGGGTGCTTTGAGGAGGGCTGGGGGCAAAAAATAAGAGAAGTTAAATTCTTTCCTTCCCTGAAGCCCAGGGGCTGGCGTTTGAGGCGGTCTCCGTCCCTCTGGGCTGCTCCCTGCCTCCTCTCAGTGCTGGCTGACCCATCAGCCTCCGGATGCATTTATTTATCCAAGCCCAGCTTTTATTTGGGATGTGTTTCCAGGGTAGCCGGTGTGGAGGGAGGTGTGGAGGGCTGTTAGGGGGGCTCCATGGCCGCAGCCCCTGACCAACAGCCTTGCCATGCCTGTAGGGCACCCTGCTCCTCTGGGCACCTCTTGGCCACCCCATTTCAAACCATGCTTTGTCCCCTCCATCCAAGCCCAGGGCGGGCTGGCCAAGCTGGAACCCCTTTCCCTGGAGAGCAAGTATCCTGTTGCTTGGCAGGGGCAAAGCTGCCCATGGCAATCTACTTCATGGGCTGCTTTTTGCTGTCTCCTGTGTCCTGCAGCCTCCCTGCAAATAGCCCAGGACAAGCTAACTCTCTGGAGAGCCTTTCCAACACCACTGCCTGCTCCATTTGAGGCTCAAGTGACTAAGATCGGGGCATGCTGGCGTCCACCTGTGGGGAAGTGACACCACACGCACCCTTCAATAAGCAGAGCTCAGCTTCTACGCTTGGCTTTTCTCCCTCATGTAACATCCCACAGGCTGTCTGGGCTTCACCCCAGCCCCGGGCTCCCACCTCGCCACCCACCACCGACAGAGAAGGGGGTTGACCGCCCATGGAGCAAGGATGGGGGTTCCTGATGGCAGTGAGGAGCTGCAGCTGGGGAAGCAAGTCTGTCCAAGACAGGAGAGCAGCAAGCGTGCTTGGAACGTATGGCGAGTGTCTGGAAGGAACATCCCATCTGGTGCTGGCAGGAGGGAGCACATTCATGAATGCTGCTGGGATTTAGCTTCTCTGCATCTGCCTTCCTGAGCACTGGAAGGAATTTAACAGGAAACAAAGCAATGCCTTTGAATCTGACCTGGCCAAAGCAATGCTCCGGCTGGAGGTGCCGAAGTCCCCAGCCTTGGCGATGCACCCATTCCCCCAGAAGAGGGTCATCAGCTGGGTGCTGTTTCAGTAAGGCTGGAGCCTCTCCTGCCTCGACACGCACGTGCCGTGCAGAGTATGGTCACCTTGCGAGGTTTCTTCTCCATTTGCCCAGGGAGAGAGCGATGTGAAGCTTGTGACTGTGGTCTGAAACAGCTGGCCAGATGTGCAACACCTCTGCGGCTGAGCTCACCTAGGGGAGTAGAGAGGGACATCAAGGGGTTTGGTCAATACATCTGGCATGCCCTGTCTTGGCGTGAGGGAATGAGCTTTGAGGACACCGTGGGGAGTTGAGGATGCTGTGGGGAGCTGGGGCTGCTACCTGCTGCATTAGGCAGGAGAAGCGCAGCCCCACATACACCCAAGACTTTCTTTTCTCTCTTTGCAACCACCAACAAAACAGTCTTTGTCCAGCAGACGCTTGTGATACTGTTAATTTAAGGAGACAAACAGCTCTTCACAGAGTTTTGGAACTCTGAGTGCTAATTGCCCTGACAAACCCCAACTGGGCTCACACCCACACCCTCCACACACCCTTCCCTCCCACCCCTGGGGCTGCAGTTAGGCTCAGGTGCCCTAAGCTCTTGCTCCCCTTCACCAGGGATGTGCTGTGACACTGGGCTAGTGCTGTCCCTGCCTGTCTTGGGCAGTGTTGGATGGACCCCTACCTGCTGCTCTCAGCCCTGGCAGAGCAGCAGGCCCCGGTGTCCCTGGGTAGGGGGGCTGCATCCCTGACCTGCCTGTCTGTCTGTTCACCTCTCCTGTGGTGATTTGCCCTCTGAGGACCAGGATGAGGATCAGGATGCATCTGCAGCATGGTGAGCAAACATCCCTCTGTTGACTTAGTGTTACTTTGGGGCGTTTCCACCTGTGGCACATCACACGCAGCCCCTGCATGGGGAGGGGTTTTTACATCTGCAAAAAGCAACCTGCTGGGGTGACCCTGGGCAGTGCTGGGGAGCTACATCTCTGCTATGGCAGAGACCATGGGTCAGACCCATGGCTCTCAGGCTGCTTTCCCCAAGTCTTGTGCAAGGGGCTTGCTGCGAGATGGGCTTTATTTGCACCCCTGTGGTGTTCAGAGTGCTGTGACTGTACTTGCCTGTGACTAATACCCTTTGCTCTTCCTTGAGCACTGAACACATCACTCCCTGGTGTTAGTTTAAAAAAGGAAATCAATAAAGCCCATTTATTTTTGGCCTTGATTTAGGGTGTTTTGGAAGAGGAACTGAGCTGTGAGCCAGCAAGCTTCTGCAGTGCTTGTCAGGTAGAGGAACTGGCTTTTAACTCCAGATAAATATTGACTGATGTATTTTCAAGGAGCTGGTTCCCTGCCGTGTGAGTGGGGAACTCTCTGTGGGCATGAGGAGGGATGGGGCAAGCCCTTAGAGCATCCAGGGGAGTGGTGGTGAGCTGTGCTGTCTACTTGGGCTGACTTTGAGCATCCAGCATGGTCTCAGGATCTAACTGGGCTGTGACAGAGCTGGGCTTGGATGCAGAGCCTGCTTGAAGAAACACTCTTTCTCACTGAACACCAGCTAGATTTAAAGCCCCCTAAAACCAGCCCAAGACCATGGCAGGCTTTGTCCTGGGGTAGTTTGGGCTGGCAGGGCATTTCCTGGCTGGCACTGGGAGCAGGGTGAGCTTCAGGGCGGGGTGGGAGGTGAGGAAGATGCTGGCAGTGCCGGTGTGGGAGGAAGGCTAGAGCAGCCCGCTCGGTTGGGTGTGAAGCCAACTTTCTGTTCGTGCCCGGTGCTTATTTACTCCACTCTGCAGCGGTCCGGGCGCGGGGACCTGCTGCCAGCGACGGCAGCCCAGGAGATGGCACTAGCACACTGCATTTGCCGCCCGTGGCCAGGGAGACGGGTGGATGGGTGCTGCCGGAGCGGGGGGCGGCCGAGGGAGACGGATGGATGGGTGCTCCCGCGGCAGGGGGTGGATGGGTGCTGTCGGGGGATGGAAGATGGGTGCTCCTCTCCCGGGGTGGGGGGCGGCCATGTGTGAGCCCCCACTGCTGGGCCGGGGGTGCTCACCCCTCGTCCGTCTGGGGAAGGAGTCCTGCTCCGAAGGCTGCCCTTGCTCCGGGGCGGCTTTGGGATGGGCAGGGGACATGCAGGGCTCTGCTGCCAGGCTGTGCCCTTTGGCCCTCTGGGGACTAAGCAGAAGGGAGGACCCTGGGGGCTGATCCCCCCCGTTGCTGCACTGGCCCCCGTGCTGATTTAGGAGGGGTCTTCCCCCCAAGCAGTGTGAATGTAGGGCCTAGAGCCTCCCCTGGTGCTGCCTGGCTACTGCCCTGCAGCAAAACCCCCTGGGAGATGGGGAGGGGGAATGGGAACAGCTCTGGCAGTTCCAGCCTGCTCCAGAGAGGATCCTTGTAAGCCCCAGGCTCCTGGTGCCTCTGTTGGTCCCCATCTCTTGAGCAAGCAGTGAGGCTGCCTGGGCTCCAGCTAGGAAGGAAATCAGAGGTTTGGGGGCCCCTCAGTGCTGAGGGTCTGCCTGGGCTACTCTTCCAGTGGTTCCTGGCTCCTGGTGATGGCTGGAGGTGAGACATGTGGCTGGGTAGGGCAGGAAGTGCATGTTTGCATTGGGATGTAGGACTGAGCCATAGAGAAGAGGGAGGAGGTGGCCTGGTGATGGAAGTTATGTTCCTGGCAGCCCATCCCAGCTGGGGCAGCACCTTGGTGAGGGGTGAGATGTCCTGTGACTCCCAGGGGTGGGTGACAAGCAGCATCAGAGCCCTTGGGGTCACTCTTGTCTCTGTTCTGGATGCAGGTGCCCTTGTGGTTCGTCTGCCTTGCAGGTGGTGATGGCAGCTTCCCCCAGGGAGACCAGTTAAAAAGGACACCTGTTTCCATTCAAATCCCTATTTTGTTATCATGTGCTGTTTTTCTTCCCAAACAGCCTTCCTGCTGCTTGGCCTCTTGTTGTCTGCCTCTGGTAACACTGAAACAGACCAGGCAAGTGTCTCCCCACACTGACCTTCCCTCCTAAGCATGCATTTGCAGACTGCCAGGAGCATGCCCTGGAACAGCAGCAGCTTGAAGCCTTTTGTGCCTTGACCCTGGAGAGCCTCAGCTGCTTCTTCACCTGGTGCTCACTGAGCTTGTGATGCGAAAGGCACCAGAAGCTGCCCCTCTCCGTCCAGCTTCTCAGAGAAAGGTGGGGATGTCTTCTTTATCTGGAAAGGTGGTGGTTTCTCTGGGTGTGCTGAGCTGAGACGGTAAGATGCTCATGTTCCATCTTCCCATCCCCAGCCAGGCTCATGGGGCTTGTGGTGGAGATGACACCTGACCAGGGACCCAGTTCCTCACATCCCCCTTTTCTTTTCCCTTCCTTCACACAAACCCTGAAGCCCCCAAAGCTTTAATGGGGTGGGTGAGAATAAATAAGCAGAGGAAGGTGCAATGACCCCCCTCCCATCACCCCACCTCCCGGTGCTGTCGTGTCCCTCCCAGTCAGGCTTCACTGGGGGATTTCTCTCCCCATGGTGCAACCCATCTGTCGCGAGTGATAAAGGGTGGTTTTGAGGCTGAAGGCACCAGGAAAGCCCGCAGCCCCAGCATCTGTGTGGCCTTCAAGTGGTTCCCAGAGAGCTTTAGAACAAGCCACACTTTTCCCTCCTGGCTCTTTGGGCATGGCAGCAATCTCCAGACATATGGTGACTTTTGAGGCTGGTCCTGGGGCAAGTGAGAAAGGATGGTTTTGAGGCTGAAGGCACCAGGAAAGCCCGCAGCCCCAAGGTCTGATTATGTATTTTATGATGTATTGCTATTATTGCCATGGAGACCAGCTTCAGGGCAGGTAAGACTGTGCTGGGGAAGGGATCTGCAGCAAAAAGGGTGACGAAAAACTCTTTTGGGGGCTTTTCAAAGCCGGGAAAAGCCCTCGGCTTGTGCTGGGGGCGGCCAGTTGGTGGGCAGGCTGCTGAGTGAGCCTGGGCAGAGAGAGCACTACCCCCAGTTGATCTAACCACCAGGTTATAAGAAGCCTCAGGGAGGCCAGGGACTGTGCCCACAGAGCAGAGTGAGCAACCAGTGCTCGTGTGTGTGCTTCTGCAGGTGCCTCAGCTGACTGCAGCTTGTACGGCAGGGTGCCGAGCTGAAAGAGTGCACGAGGGAAGTTCAGTCCCTCTAAGTGGTCCGAAGACTAGGGTGCTCACCCCAACAGACCCTCAGGTTGCAAGGTGTCACTTGCTTATAGAGATTCAGCCATGGTTGCTACCTGGTTGAAGGCTGTTTTTAGAAAAGCTGTGGGCACCCAGACAGAGCCCCCATGCAAACATGTGGGCATCCAGGCATCTGGCTGCAGAGAGTGCCGCAGCCTGGCACTTGCAATGGAGGGCAGCAGAGACAACACCTGTGTCAGATGTGAACAGGTAAATGATCTGCTCAGTCAGGTGGCTGAGCTGAAGGATGAAGTGGAGAGGTTGAGGAGTGGCAGGGAATGTGAGAGGGAGATTGACTGGTGGACCCACTCCCTGAGAGAAAGGGAACAGGTTGAGGCCCCACACAAATCAGAGGACCCCCTCCCCTGTTGTCACCAGGCAGTAGGAGGGGATCTCAGAGAAGAGGGGGAATGGAAACAGGTCCCTGCTCGGGGAAGCAGGTGAATCCCCTCCCACCTTCCCAGTTACCCTTGCAGAACAGGCAGGGAGTCCTGCAGGAGGAACTGGCTGTTGGAGAGGAGGATGATACACCCAGGCCAGAAATGTTAGAAAGATCAAGTTGCCATGGACCCAGCATCACAACTGGCTCCAAAAGGAAAAGCAGACAGGTCATTGTTGTGGGTGACTCTCTACTGAGGGGGGCAGAAGGACCAATATGCTGTCCTGACCCACTTCACAGGGAAGTCTGCAGCCTCCCTGGGGCACGGGTCAGGGATGTGTTGGACAAACTTCCTGCCCTGGTAAACTCTGGCTATTACCCCCTTTTAATATTTCAGGTGGGTAGTGATGAAGTGGGTAGAAGGAGCCCAAAATCATTTAAAAGATATTTTAGAGCCTTATGACAGCTGCTTAAGGGATCAGGAATGCAAGTTGTGTTCTCCTCTATCCCTTCAGTGGCAATCATGAATGAGGAAATTAACAAGAAGAGGCAACAGGTCAACCCGTGGCTCCGGGACTGGTGTTATTGGCAGGGCTTTGGGGTTTTTGATCATAGGTTGCTATACGAGACGCCTGGCCTGCTGGTGGCAGGTGGGATGCACCTGTCCCAGAAGGGGAAAAGAATTTTGGGGCAGGAGTTAGCAGGGCTCATTGACAGGGCTTTAAACTAGATATGAGGGGGGAAGGGGAGATAACTGGGCCTGTCAGGACTAAACCCAAGGGAAGCATGCCAGGGCTTGAAGGATGGTGGACTAGTGAGGACTCTCACTCTGCCATTTCATTTGAGAGAAGGGATAGATGTTTAGAAATCATGGAAGCACCTGAGAAGGGTCTGGTAGGAAATGGGGTCCACACTCAGAAAAAGGTGTTGGAATCATTAGCTCAGCTGAAGTGCATCTATACCAACGCACGCAGTATGAGCAAAAAACAGGGGAAGCTTGAAGCCATGATGCACCGGGAAAACTATGACACAGTGGCTATCACAGAAACGTGGTGGGATGCCTCACACAACTGGAGTGCCACAATCCATGGCTACAAGCTCTTCAGGAGGGATAGACAGGAAAGGAGAGGTGGTGGAGTGGCCCTGTATGTTAGAGAAAGCTATAAGAGCTCAGGAATCAGGTATAGTGATGATGGGGTTGAGAGTGTTTAGATTAGGTTAAGGGCCAATAAAGCTGATATTGCTGTGGGAGTCTGCTATAGAGCTCCCAACCAAAGCAGTGAGGTGGATGAAGCTTTCTATAAGCAGCAGGGGGAAATCTCGCAGTTACTTGCTGTTGTTCTTGTGGGGGACTTTAACCTCCCGGATATCTGCTGGGAATACAACACAGCAGAGAGGGAACAATCCAGGAGGTTCCTGGAATGTGTGGAGGATAACTTCCTCACACAGCTGGTAAGTGAGCCGACCAGGGAAGGTGCCCTCCTGGACCTGCTTCTTGTGAACAGGGAAGAACTTGTGGGGGAGGTAAGGTTGCTGGCCATTTAGGGCACAGTGATCATGAGATGACTGAGTTTTTGATTCTTGGAGAAACAAGGAGAGGGGTTAGTAAAACTGCCACCTTAGACTTCTGGAGGGCAAACTTTGACCTGTTCAGAAGACTGCTTGACAAAATCCCTTGGGAGGCTGCCCTGAAGGATATAGGAGCCCAGAAAGGCTGGACATACTTCAAGAGAGAAGTCTTAAAGGAGCAGGAGCAGGCTGTCCCCGTGTGCCGAAAAACAAGTAGGTGGGGAAGGAGACTGGCCTGGATAAATAGGGACCTTTGGTTGGACCTCAAGAACAAAAGGAGAGTCTATGACCTTTGGAAGAGGGGGCAGGTCTCACGAAGACTATAAAGATGTAGTGAAGCTATGCAGGAAGAAAATTAGGAGAGCCAAAGCGCAGCTAGAGCTCAACCTAGCTACAGCTGTTAAGGATAACAAAAAATGTTTCTATAAATTCATTAACAACAAAAGGAGGATTAGGGAAAATCTCCCTCCCTTATTGGATGCTTATTGGATGGAGGGAAAGATAGTCACAAAGGATGAGGAAAAGGCTGAGGTGCTCAACGCCTACTTTACCTCAGTCTTTAGCAGTGGAACTAGCTGTTCCCTGGGCACCCAGCCTGATGAGCTAGGAGACAGGGAGGGGAAGCTGGACGAGGTCATCGCAATTAAAGAGGAAGTGATCAGTGACCTGCTATACCACTTGGATGCACACAAGTCTACGGGACCGAATGGGTTACATCCAAGAGTGCTGAAAGAGTTGGCAGACATGCTCGCCAAGTCACTTTCCACTATTTACCTGAAGTCATGGCTAACTGGGGAGGTCCCAATGGACTGGAGGGTAGCAAATGTAGCACCCATCTACAAGAAAGGCAGAAAGGAGGATCTGGGAAACTATAGACTTGTCAGTCTGACCTCAGTACCAGGGAAGGTCATGGAGCAGATCATCTTGAGTGCCATTACAAGTCATATAATGGACAACCAGGGGATCAGGCCTAGTCAGCATGGGTTTATGAAAGGCAGATCCTGCCTGACGAACCTGATCTCCTTCTATGACAAGATGACCCGATTATTGGATGAGGGAAAGACTGTGGATATTGTCCACCTAGACTTTTGAAAAACATTTGACACTGTTCCCCAGAAAAACTGGCTGCTCATGGCCTGGATGAGCATACAATCAGCTGGATCAAGCACTGGCTGGATGGATGGTCCCAAAGAGTGGTGGTCAATGGAGTTAAATCCAGCTGGCGGCCGGTCACAAGTGGTGTTCCTCAGGGCTTGGTGTTGGGACCATTTCTGTTTAACATCTTTACTGATGATCTTGATAAGGACATAGAGTGTATCATCAGTAAGTTTGCAGATGACACCAAGTTAAGCGGGAGTGTTGATCTGCATGAGGATAGGGAGGCTCTACAGAGAGACTTGGATAGATTGGATCGATGGGCCAACGCTAACGATATGAGCTTCAACAAGACCAAGTGCCAGGTCCTGCACTTGGGCCACGACAGCCCCATGCATCGCTACAGGCTTAGGGAAGCGTGGCTGGAGAGCTGCTTGGCAGAAAAGGACCTGGAGGTTCTAATTGACAAGCGGCTGAATATGAGCCAGCAGTGTGCCCAGGTGACCAAGAAAGCCGATGGTATCCTGGCTTGTATTAGAAATAGTGTGACCAGCAGAAGTAGGAAGGTGATTGTCCCCCTGTACTCAGCACTGGTGAGACCACACCTTGAGTATTGTGTCCAGTTTTGGGCACCTCACTACGAGAGAGATATTGAGGTGCTGGAGCGAGAGCAGAGAAGGGCAACGAAGCTGGTGAAGGGCCTGGAGAATAAATATTACAAGGAGCGATTGAAGGAGCTGGGACTGTTTAATTTGAGGAAGAGGAGGCTGAGGGGAAACCTCATCACTCTCTACAACTACTTGAAAGGACATTGTAGAGAGATTGGTGCTGGTCTCTTCTCACAGGTAATTAGCGATAGAACAAGAGGGAATGGCTTCAAGCTGCAACAGCGTAGGTTTAGACTGGACATTAGAAAAAAATTATTCACAGAAAGAGAGGTCAGACACTGGAATAGGCTGCCCAGGGAGGTGGTGGAGTCACTATCCCTGAATGTAATTAAGAGTCGTTTAGATGTGGTGATAGGGGATATGGTGTAGGGGAGAACTTTGTACAGTGGGGTTGATTGTTGGACTCCATGATCCCAAGGGTCTTTTCCAACCTAAATGATTCTATGGTTCTATGGGCTTAGTCCTCCCCAGGTGCAGGACGCTGCACTCGCCCTTCTTGAACTACATTTGGTTCCTCTGCGACCAGCTCTCTACGAATGGGAACCTGCTACTGGACCTTCATTCAGGAGCCCATGGATCAGGATCAAAAGCAGACAAACTGGCAGGGTTCTCCTCAGACACAGGCCATTGACGGAGCCTGGCCACTGAAGAACACCCCAAGCCATTGATCCCTCCGCTTTTATGCTGAGCGTGACAGCTGGGATGGAGCACGCCATTGGTCAGTTTGGGTCACCTGACCTGCCCAGGCCTTCCCACAGCTGCCACCCCTGCCCATGTCAGTCAACTGCCCCTGGTGGCCACAGCAGCCAGTGTGAGTAAGAGGGTCTCCCTGAGCAGAGAGCTGGCTCTGCTGTGCCCCAGCCCAGGGCTGGTGGTTGCCTCCTTGCAGTCTTGAGGCACAACTCCCTGTTGGAGTGGCCTCCCCAGCCCATCTGCCAGCTCCCTGGGCACTTCAGGGTGCACCCCAGCAGGGCCTGGCAGGGACTTGGGCATCTCCAGTTTGCTGAAATGTTGCCTGAGCTCCTCCTCTGCCACCTGAGCCCAGCAGATCCTCTCGCCCGAAGGGAAACTCTTCTCTGCTCTGGCCTTTTCCCCAGGTCTGCGGGGCCTGGGATGTCTGGAGGCTGGTCTGGCTGGGACCGTCATGCCTCAGGGGGACTGGCAGAACCTAGAGCAGTCTCAAGCACTGCCATAGCTGAGTGAAGGCCAGGAGGGTTCTAAAAGGGTGCCAAACAAGTCCTGAAACTTGACTGTCTCATGAGCTTAACGATGAGAATTCTTCACAGCAGCTTGTGTGGGGCTCTGTTTTGCAACTGTGCTGAAAAGAGCCTGGAGAGCCCCGGGATGCGCTAGTTCTTGCAGTGCTTGTGTGGCACCAAAGGCTTTTCTGCTCCTCAGACTGCGAGCCAGCGAGCGTGCTGGGGGTGCCCAAGAGGCTGGGAGGGGACAGAGCAGGGACATCTGACCCCAGCCTACCAAAGGGATATCCCACACCCTACCACAGTGTGCTCAGCAATGAAACTGGAGGTGTGAAGGTTGGTGGGGTCTGCCCTTGCTTGGGGACTGGCTGGGCATCGCTCGCTTGCTGGTCAGCAATTGCTTTCTTTTGCATCCCTTGTTTTTCTTAGCCTTTCTTTTCCACTCTCCTCCTTGTTCCTTGGCTTTCTTTTTCTTACCATTCCTTTTAATCAAACTGGCTTTGACTGAACCCACCAGTTTTCTCCCTTTCCCCCTTCCAATGCTCCCCCTGCATCCCACTGCGGAGGAGCGAGGGAATGGCTGTGTGGTGCTGAGCTGCCGGCCAGGCTTCAGCCACACCAGCCTGTGAGCAAAATCGTTCCCTACCGAGGGGGAGAGGGCTCCCCCTTCCTCCTCCATCACGCTGCGGGCATCCCCTCTATCCCACTGGGATGCATGAGAGCCTCAGCACTCCAGCTGCTCTTGGAGCCATTTCCAAAGCTTTTTGGATGAGCTGACACATTTAGGGCGCCCAGCGTGGAAGAGAATCCCTAGCATTGCCATGAGCTGGTGGGGGGGGCTGAGGAAACTGTCCCACAATCAGTGTGCCAGGAGGATGGCTGGCCGCAGGGGACAGCAAGCCACAGGGGACAGTGGCTGCATAAGGACCTTTAGCCCTTGCTGGCCACCGAGCCCTGCCTATGTCTTGCCCTGGCTCTGACTGCATGGCATGGCTCCTAGGAGATAGCCAAGCCTCAACAGGACGTGGTCCTGGGCAACTTGCTCTAGGCAAGCCTGCTGGAGCAGACGTTGGACCAGGTCACCTCCACACATCCCCCAGTTTATTGTCGTTTAGACAGGGAGTCCATCACCCGATGTCCCCACCTCACCTGGGAAAGGGAATCGGGACAAAACCAAGGAAACATGAGGGCTGAAAGAGAAACAGATTTAGTAGAAAACGTAATTCCCATGAATAACACTAAAGACCCAGTACTGATCCCAATCCCAACAGAACATCGACAAGGATTCCATTCAGCCCCTTCTCTCAGCAGGAAGCTGTGCGCTGCTAGTGGGGGACAGCAAATGTCAGACACCGCGAGCGCTACAGCTTCGGGAGGAAGGGAAGGATGCAGGGGTCCAGCCCCCGGGCAAGAAATTTTCTGGATGGCCACCATCAAGGGCGAGAGAGAACTGTCGCTCAAACCAGGACACAGACTCAGTTGGAAGGGAGAACAGCTCATTTTATTCTGGACGTCGACTGGGGAGGGCCCAGGAATCAGAGCGCTTCATCTGGTGAGAACCCATCAGCACCTGCAATGACAGAATCTGAAAGCTCTGCTAAACCCATAGAGGCAGGAAGAGGCAGGGTTTTGTTCCCCTCTCTTTGGGGAACAGCGTTGAGGAGGCATTGTTTATGGCCCAGAAGAGAGAGCTGTTGCTGGCTTTGGCTGCGGGATGGCTCTGGCGCCTTCTCCCCATGGGTGATGCCCTTAGAGGCCCCTGTGTGTGCAGAGGTGCTCAGTACCCCTGTGCCACACAGCGGGGCCCCATTGGGAGCCCCCGGGGAGTTGCCATGGAGTTCTTCCCAAAGCCTGCACGGCACCGTCCCTCACTGCCCCCTGACAACCAGTTGGAGCGACTAAGAGCAGTGTTCCCCGTTGGGAAATATGGGCTGCAGAGCCTGGTACGCACCTGGCCTTCCTGACCTTCCGCACCTTCTTGCGTCTTCTCCTGGCTCCATGCACAAAGGCTTTTCCTCTCTTCCTCCTCTTCTTTTCCACGTGGCTTTCACTCTCCTCTCCCCAGGTCTGTTTTCTCTTGCCTGTTCTTCTTTTTATCTTTTCCTGCGGAGAGCCTGCAAACCTTTCCATCCCACAGCGGTATTAGTTTGGGAAAGCCAGCATCCCCCCAGTCAGTTCTGATTTTAACCAGAGGCAGCTCATTTTACCCTCTTTCTTCAGAAAGCCTCCCCACTTCTTGTGGGTGCCCCGGGAAGGCTGCCGTGCTCTCAGTGATGGTTGGAGGCAAAGCTGGAGGTGCCTACAAGAGAAATGCTGGAGTTGGCCACAGGCCAGAGATGGCCTGCAGTGGTAAGTGACTGTTTGCCAAATGGCTACCTTAGCTCTCCAGAGGAGATGCCTTTGGCTGGTTTGGGTCAGCCACATTGCACACACTCCCCCCGCCCCCCAAGAGAGAGACTGGATGAAGCTCTGACCAAGTAGGAGCCGAGCCAAACCCCTTGGAAGCTGACAGCTCCTCCCCTCTGTCTTCTTCTAGGCCTTTTGTAGGCATCGTGTTGGATGAAGCCCGTGCCTAGTGCATTGGAGGAACAACCTTGCCAGTTTGCCTTACTAGGTATCACCGGGGGTGGGGGCATACCCCAAACACATACCAGCTCTCCTGGCAGGCAGAGGCACAGCAGCAACTTGGCCTCATCAGCAACTGTCCTCCTCCACCAGACGCGCTCTCCCCGTGTTTGGGGAGCTGACATATCGCTCCCATTTTAGACTCCACCACCGTGTCTCCCCTAGCTTCTGCTGCCACTGCAGGGACACTCTGTTCTTCCAAAGGCAGAGTGAGGAAGAAAAAGCACGTGCAGCACAGTGACTTCTTGGAAGTAAAAAGCCGCTCAAGCCAAACCCACCCAAAGCTCTGCCCTACTTCTGTTTTCAGCCCCCCCGGTGCCCTGTCTGCAGGCTTCAGCTCATCTGGCAGGGCAAACCCTTCATACTTCCAGAGGCAGGGGCCAAGCAGGGGCCAGGTGGAGAGGAGAACGCTTGGTGCCCAGCCCCACCAGAAAGGATGCTGCGGTTTCTGGCAGCCCCAGCCCGCCAACAGCCTCAGTGCCTCCTCTTACCTCTGCCTCTCTGTGGGGGGACTGGGGACTCCTCGGCTGCTGGAGGGGAAAGGCTGGCCATCTCCTCCCCAGAGATCTCCCTGGCACTCTCCAGCAGAAACTCCACCAGCGCCTTCACCTGCACACATCAAACCCGTGGTCTCAACCCTGCTGCCTGAAAAGGGCCCAAGCAGCCTCTTCCACTCCACACCCTCGCCTCTGTGCAGAAGGTGGCCGTCGCTGGGGGGCTGCTCTTGCAGGCAGTCACCCCCCCAGCACTTGCTCCAGAGAGGAGGTAGCCAGGGACGTCTAGCAGAGCAGTCCGGCTCTCATGGACCAGGAAGGCTGCTGGCGGCTGGTGGATACAGCCTACCTTCTCCGTGACCTCCAACATGGCCTCCAGTGGGAGCAGGTCCTCGTCGGGAGGGCTCAGCAGGTTCGGCTCAATGCAGATGGCCAGATTGCTGCAGCTCATCGTGCTGGTGGCTGTCTTGTGCCCGATGTGCTGCAGGAGGCCCAGCAGCTGCTTCAGCAGGACAAGACCGGCTGCTGGCAACTTGTGGGCCACCCTGCGGGAAGGGGAACATCACTCCTGGTCCTAAAGCAGACATTGCCCACAGCTGTCCCTCCCCAGGCTTGCCCAAGGCCGCTGGGAGCCAGTGGCCGTGTTGTGCAGCTTGCCAGGGGCTCTCAGCCAGCGCTCAGGGCTCCTGCTCAGCAGGCAGGCTGCTGCCCACACTTACGCTTTCAGCTCTTCCACCTTCTCCTCCCTGCTGCGCTTCTCCATGGCTGCCATCCAGTCCCTGTAGATGTGGGTCCCCAGGAGCTTCGCAGGGATGCTTCGGAGGAAGTCCTGCACAGCTGAGGGCTCCAGCTGAGCCTTTGGACACTGCAGGCCAGCCTCCAGCTCCTCCAGCTGCAGGTTGGAAGCGCTCATCTTCAAGAGGATGGCCAGCAGCAGTGCAGGCTAGCTTCCCAGCTCCACCTCTGCGCTGCGGTCCAGGGCCTCCCGCAGCTGCCGAAGCGCTGTCCTGCTGGCAGCTGTGCAGAATATCCCCTCTGTGGCCAGCCCTTCCTGCGGCAGGACAGCCAGCAGCTCCTGCAGGAGAAGCAGGAGGACACTTGCTGGGCTGAGGAGCTGCCTTCCCCCATATGGCAGTGGCCAGAGCACCGCCCCACAGCGGGCTCCTTGCTGGGGACAAAGAGCCTACTGCCCCGACCCCCCAGCTCCTGGGGACACCCAGCGCCCCTGCGCAGGAGCACCTGCAGGGCTGGGGACCCCTCTCCAGGCTGGCTTACCTGCATGGGCCGGGGCAGCGTGCTGTCCTCCCCGCAGACGGCTGCCAGGGGCTGGCCAAAGAGCCTCCTGCTGCAGCCGGTGCCCGCCTGCCCTGGCGCCTGGTCAGCAGCCAGGCTGCGTCACAGATCAAAGGGCCAGGGCAGCCCCCTCCTCCTCCTCCAGCTGACCTCCAGGGGCTCCTTGCTCCTCCAGCTGACCTCCTGCCTTGGGCTGCCCAACCTGCATGGCGACACTCAAGGGACAAGTGAGCATGCCTCAGATGCTGGTAGGAGCTTGCCTTTCTTTCCAAAACTCACCCGCTGAGCAGCAAAGTACCCCGCTGTGTCTGGACGCCACCGTCACATGCCCTTGCTTGGGATCAGTCTGCAAGAACCAGGCTGTGCTTAGAGACCAGCCCCACAGCAGAAAGGGCCACCGGTGAGCTGCCAGCTGGCACCAGCAGCCCGAGCATGGCAGACAGCGACAGCGAGGGCATGCCGGCACTGCTGCTGGCTCCTCAAGCCTCTCCGCTCCCCGAGTGGCAGCACGTCCCCCTCCCTCCTTCCCGTACAAGCTCCCCCCACTTGCCACATGTCCCTGGCACCCCATTACAGCCCTAGGCAGGTGAAAGGCAGCCCTTCTCACCTGTGCCTGGCCTTCCATCAGCCTCTCCAGGCTTCTGGCATTCAACGTCCTCCACTGGACAACAGAGAAGGGGTGGAAGAAGGTGAGCAGCAATGCCTCTGCTGCTGGGCTGCGGGACCAGTGCTTGGGGACAGAGCACTGAGCAGAGAGACACTCATGGCATGACGGCAGCTCAGCTCCTGTGGCCAGAAGGAAGGAGAGACCCCCCATCACTCTTCCTGTGGGGGCTGGCCACTGTCTTTCACTTCTGTCCTGGGGGCTCCCCAGTGCTGGCAGGCCTACAGCTCCAGCCTCACTCTCGCCTTTGTCCAAACTCTACAGCTACTTACCCGAAATCTCAAACCCCTTTGTCTGCTCTTGGAAAATTGCTGAGCATGTGTCGAAGCCTTGGAGCTGTGCAAGTTAACATGAGCAGGACTAAAGCACATCACTTTACACCACGCTAGGCATTGGTATTCTTCACTCAGAGGAAGGGAAACTACCGATAACTCTGTCACCAAGTGATAGAAATTTGTGTACAACATTTTAAAAAAAGCTTAGTCCTTTAAGCACTTTCAAAGGAAGATGACAGTATTTGTGTGTGAGCATTGTTTGTGTGGGCAAAAGTCTGCTGCCTTGCATCTTTACTTGCAAACCCCAATTCAGGTGCCTCAAGGTCCCCGTTTGCCTTCATAGCCCCTTGGGACTTCCCTGTTGCCCTCCAGTGTGTCCTCCCATGTCAGACACCCTGGCAACAGAAAAGGAGGCCCCTTTCCTTTTGGTGTTCTCCAGAGTCCCACCTCTCCCCCTCAGAAAAGCTAAATACGTAAGACTTACTCAAGTTTAATGGAAATATTATTTGTTGGTATACCGTATGCCTGGCCCCCACAGCCATTCTGCATCATGCTCAGTATAAATGCAGAGGGTCAGCTCGCTTTCTTCAATGGCTGGTGTCCAAGGAGGACTGTCTGTTCATCTGCCTTTGATCCCGATCTGTGTGTTCCTGAATCCACATCTGGAATCCAGTTCCCATCTATCACAGGAAGGATGCTGAGAAGAGTAGACTTCTCGCAGCCTAAAGGTTTCAGTAAATCTATCTACTCAGGCTAAGGAGAGCTAAGCAAGCAGCACAAGTCACACCAAATTATTATCCTAAGTAATTTATTCAATTTAAAATTTCTTCTTTACGCTAAACAATTAATATCCCTCAACAGATGTCCTGCAGGCAGCAGTAGAGGCCAGGAATGATGCTGTCTGCTTGGCCCACTCATGCTGCTCCCTCTGTGAAGGACACCGTGAGACCGGACTGCTTGTTCCAGCTTTATTCACATGTAGTCAGTTTCACCCGGAGTCCTGGTGGTCTCTGCAGAGCCAACAGCCCAGTGTTTGTCCTGATGTTGGCTGCTTCCTTGGTGTTTCCAGGATCAGCAAGGTCTGAGCTGCCAGGGACCAGACTGAATGTTCTGTGCCATTCACCAAGGGTTGGAGGGCTGTACCAGAAACAGAGCAGTGGTGAAACGCCACTGTCTGCAGAGACCCTCCCATGCCAGCCTGTGGAATAATTACTAAATTGGCTAAAAATACAAAGGTACAGCATTGTTCACACATCAAGGAAAAGTATAAAATCAAGAGGCTTCTGAGGTAGAGAGCAGCTGCAGCTGGCATGCAAAGAATTCAACATCTGCGATTCCCTGTGCAATATTTCTTGCGAAGCAACACGGGGAATGGAGCGGGATGGAAATTCCACAGCCAAACCTTGTGATGATCCAACAGATATGGGAACGAGGTGGTACTATGGAACCAATAATCTGCCCATTTTCCACCCTGAGCCAACATTTTGTCAAATTTTGATGAAATGCTGTCCTTTGTGCGAACTTCACTCATTATAATGTCATTATAATACCAAAACACACCTCCATCCCAAAAGCTACCCACCTCTAAGGTGCGACCACTCCTACTTGAGTCTGCGCCCTGAGTTTTTCGTAAACTATACCTTTAAATGTGAAGCAAGAGAATTTTACACCAATCATAATTAAAGTAGTTATGAGTAAAGTCACTCAAACTCCACCCTGAAGATATCAAATAGTATAAAAATAGCCCGAGAGAGGGGGGATACCCAGGGAAGACACCATCGTGAAGAACTCCATCACTGACTTCCGGGACCAGTCGATGGGCTGAGCCTTTCTTCCCCCCACATAGGGACGCCTTTGGGTAAGACTTAGATCATACCAAGTGCTTTCTCGGGAAACTTAGAAATTTCTCTAGAGAATCTCTTTCCTACATTTATAGCCAGGCTGTATTGTTTATAACTTTGTTGCACGTTTTATATATGTAACAATACTTTCATTTGCATGTGCTTTGCAGACAGTGTATTTATCACCGGTAATCCTAAGAACCTATATATATCTGTTGTTTAAATAAACCGCACTGTTTAAGTAGCTAGTCGTTTCGGTTTCTCATTGAACATGACCAAAGACTCGAGAGTGGCTGTGCTAGTTCATGAGCACGACTAGACTGAAGGTGCAGTCCACTATTAGTGTATCCAAATCATAATAGTTTAATACATATTAAACGCGATTGGACTGATAGTGCTGAATTGGGCATCACTCAGAATTTAAACCTAGCCGCACCTAGCCTCCCACCTCGGTGAGGAGTGTTAGAATGCAAGGGGGTTTATCTTCTGCCAAAACTGCTTTGCCTCTTTCCACACAACAGTGGTCAAGAAGGCCAATGGCATCCTGGGGTGCATCAAGAACAGTGTGGCCAGCAGGTGGAGGGAGGTCATCCTCCCTCTCTACTCTGCCTTGGTAAGGCCGCATCTGGAGTACTGTGTCCAGTTCTGGGCTTTCTGGTTCAAGAAGGACAGGGAACTGTTGGAGAGAGTCCAGTGGAGGACTACAAGATGATTAGGGCACTGGAGCACCTCTCTTATGAAGAAAGACTGAGGGATTTTGGGTCTCAGTCTGGAAAAAAGACGGCTGAGGGGGGACCTTATCAACACTTATAAATACTTAAAGGATGGGTGTTGGGAGGATGGGGCCAGGCTCTTCTCAGTGGTGCCCAGTGACAGGACAAGAGGTAACGGGCACAAACTTGAACATAGGAAGTTCCATCTCAACACGAGGAGGAAATTCTTTCCTTTGAGGGTGGCAGAGCCCTGGCACAGGCTGCCCAGAGAGGTGGTGGAGTCGCCGTCGCTGGAGACATTCCAAACCCAGCTGGACACGTTCCTGTGCAACCTGCTCTAGGTGACCCTGCTCTGGCATGGGGTTGGACTAGATGATCTCCAGAGATTCCTTCCAACCCTATGATTCTATGGTTCTGTGAATGCCGGGATAATCTAAAGCAGCAGAACTGGTAAAATTGACTTAAAGCTGAATGAACGACCAGTAAGACGAAAACAGTATCCAATAAATTTAGAAGCAGTAAGAGGACTTAGACCATTGATAGAAAAGTTTATTAAATACGGACTGTTGCGGGAATGTCAATCAGAATATAATACTTCCATTTTATCAGTAAAAAAGCCGCATGCTGATGGCTATAGATTGGTCCAAGATTTGCGAGCTATTAATCAAATTGTACAAGGTGTACACCCAGTAGTGGCTAATCCATATACTCTGCTGACCGCCATAAAAGAAACCGATCAATGGTTTACTGTATTGGATTTAAAGTATGCTTTCGTTTGTATCCCACTAGAAGAAGAAAGTCAGAAGCTGTTTGCCTTTGAATGGGAAAGTCCCACTACGGGACGGAAAACACAATTATGTTGGACTGTATTACTGCAAGGATTTAAGAATAGTCCCACAATTTTTGGCAATCAGCTGGCTAAAGAATTAGAGAACTGGCAGAAAGAGAATGTGACAGTAAGTATGTGGATGATATTTTCCTGGGGACACAGACAAAACCCAATTGTGTGCAATATACAATTGATCTCTTGAATTTTCTAGGAGCAGCTGGATATTGAGTATCCCAGAAGAAGGCTCAAGTGGTGCAACAAACCGTTGTTTATCTCGGTTTTATGATCACTTAGGGAGAATGGAGTCTGGGAATGGAGCAGAAAGAAACAATCTGTCAAATACCTGAACCAAACTCTAAACAGGAGCTGAGAGCGTTTTTGGAAATGGATGGGTGGTGTCACCTGTGGATCGTTAATTTTGGCTTGTTAGCAAAATCCTTGTATGAAGCTATCAAGGGACCTGGAAAACTCCTAGAATGGACTCCGGAATGCGGGACAATCATTTGTTCAATTGAAACATATGCTCATGGCTGCCCTAGCTCTCAGACTACCAAACCTGGAAAAAACCTTTTGAGTTATTTGTTTACAAAAACCAACATATTGGTTTGGGAGTACTGATTCAGAAGCCTGGATCCTGGAAAAGACTGGTAGGGTATTTTTCCAAGCAATTAGACCAAGTAAGTAAAGGTTGGCCTTCATGTTTGCGGGCGGTGGCAGCTACCATAATGCTCATACAAGAGGCACGGAAGTTAACCCTGGGACAGAAGCTGATCGTTCACGTACCGCATGCGGTGGCTGCTGTTTTAGAGCAAAAAGGGGGGGCATTGGCTGTCCCCTGACCGAATGATGAAATATCAAGCTGTTTTATTAGAACAGGATGATGTAGAATTAAAAGTGACTTCCGTGCTGACCCCGGCAACCTTGTTACCTTTGCCAGGTGAGACAGAATTAGAACATGACTGTTTGGCAACAATTGAACAAGTTTATTCTAGCCGAGCTGATTTAAAGGATGAACCTATAGACTCGGCAGAAATGAATTTATTTGTGGACGGGAATAGTTTTGTTGATAACGGAACGAGGAAGGCAGGATATGCTGCGATCCTAGAAGAAGCAGTTATAGAGGCAGAAGCACTCCCTCCAGGAACTTCAGGACAAAAAGCAGAATTAGTTGCATCAATCAGAGCTTTAGAAATAGCAGCTGGGAAAATTGCGAACATATGGACTGACTCGAAATCTGGTTTTGGGTGTTATATGCCCACAGGGCATTGTGGAAGGAAAGAGGTCCTCTCTCTGCTCAAGGAACACCAGTTAAATATGGAAATTTAATAAAGAAGCTATTAGAAGTGGTGCAAATTGCCTAAACAAATTGCTGTAATGCACTGTAAGGCTCATCGATTCGGCAACTCTTTCATCATTACAGGAAACCAAAAGGCGGGTCTGACTGCTAGGCAAGCTGCAGAAAGAAAATCCTCGGGACGTGGCCTGAAAGATACCAACATTTAAGTCAGCCTCCCAAGTCTACAGAAAGGGATGAACAATTAGCTAAGTTGTTAATGTCTAATAAGGATGAAAACGGATGGTGGATGACCAAGGATTAGCGTGTGATATTGCCCGAGAATCTTACGAGAGACATTTTAGAGAAAACCCATGAAGAACCTCATTGAGGAATGGAGGCTTTAATAGATAATACTAAGACGTATGCTCTGGGAGTGGGAATGACCAGTATTGCAAAAAGTGTTGTAAACAAATGTGAAATATGTCAGAAGAATAATCCCCATAGTAAGCCGAGACCCCCACCAGGAGCAATAAAGGAAGGAAATACACCAGGGGATTACTGGCAAATTGATTTTTCTGAGCTTCCCAGGCAAGTTGAGTACCGGTATTTGTTGGTCCTAGTGGATACCTTTTCTGGATGGCCTGAAGCTTTTCCCTGTCGTACCAACCGGGCTCGGGAGGTAGTGAAGGTATTGCTAAGGGAAGTTATTCCAAGGTTTGGAATTCATCTGCATGCTATCTGAACTTGGGACTAAAAATCTCCCCAGAGCCAGGCTGAAATACAGCAAAAATATAGAGATTGCTCCCACCTGGAAAGTGCCAGGAGGGAAAAGTGGTTTTTGTGCTCACTCTCTCTGGGAACCGCTTGCATTGCCTCCGTAATCTCAGTGCTAACACTCTCCCCAGAGCCGTGTTGAAAAACAGTGTCCTGGTTCCGGTGGGGATAGGGTTAATTCTGCCCAGGCTCCGGCAGGGACACAGGTATTCCACCCCAGGTGAGGCATGCTCACTCTGAGCTGCTGGGGGAGGGAGCAGGAAGTAACCGCTTGGGAGCGGGCTAGGGCTTCCCGGTGTCCCGTGATTGAGAGGTGGTTCCATAATCGTGTTTGTGTATTCCTTTATTTGTGTTATTGGTATTGTTTTCTTGTTACCTTTGCTATTCTGTTAAATTGCCCTTGTCTCAAGCCACAGGTTTTGCCTTGTTCTTGTGATTCTTCCCTGGGGGTTGGTGGGATGGTGGGACAAGGGCAGTGTGAGAGCGCACAGGAGGTTCTTTGTTGCTGTCTGAGGCCAACCCACGACAGACCTTTTTTGGCACCCAACATGGGGCTCGGAGGTTGAGATAATGACAGATGCAACTAGAGCTTGTTAAAATGAATTTGTTGTGTGCGTTTACTGTATTAGGTAAATAGTCGCTGGTCACCATGTTGCTTAGTTTGTTCTCATGGCTGTGTTATGTAAATTCCTATATGGCTTATGTATTCCCTGCGATGATGTTTGTTACTTCTGGGAGAGGGATCAGGATTATCATTTTGCTGTCCTGTGCCATATCAGTTTATGATATGATAACATCACTGTTCAGACAGTTATTTTGAGGTGTTTATGTGGTCTTGCTGTCAG
Organism: Alca torda; assembly: GCA_008658365.1. Taxonomy (NCBI): domain Eukaryota; kingdom Metazoa; phylum Chordata; class Aves; order Charadriiformes; family Alcidae; genus Alca; species Alca torda. The sequence goes on along the minus strand of CM018083.1, from coordinate 19,474,465 downwards.
AATCAGGCATTCTTTTATTTGGGGCCGGGGACATGGGGGATCTCTCCACCTAACGTGTCGACTGAATGTGAGATTCACAGCGACTTATATCCATACAGAATATGCATGGTGATTACATTTCCCAGCACTACTTGCCGTATGCATTACATTTCCAGAACTCATTTCCATATTCACATCACCTTGGCACATGACTCAAAAATTTCCTTGTATCCGGAGATTGATCCCATGCCCAGGGTGTCAGGAGGGAAAATTGTGGCTTGTTCTAAAGCTCTCTTGGAACCACTTGCATTGCTCCACAGACCCTGGGGCTCCGGGCTTTCATGGCGCCTTCAGCCTCAAAACCACCCTTTCTCGCTTGCCACAGCGGTGGCCTCAAAAATAGCAAACATCTGGAGATTGCTCCCACGTCCAAGGTGCCAGGAGGGAAAACTGTGGCTTGTTTTCAAGCACTCTGGGAACCGCTTGTATCGCCCCTCTGAGCTTGGGGCTCTGGGCTTTCCTGGGACTTTCAGCCTCAAAAACGCCCTTTCTCACACGCACCAGGGCCGGCCTCAAATATTTCCATATGTCCAGAGATTGCTGCCACGCCCAAGGAGCCAGGAGGGAAAACTGTGCCTTGTTTTAAAGCTCTCTGGGAACCGCTTGCATCGCCCCACAGCCCTTGTTGCTCCGGGCTTTCCTGGCGCCTTCAGCCTCAAAAGCACCCTTTCTCACTCGCCCCAGGGTTGGCCTCAAATATTACCTTTTTTCTGGATATTAATGGCACGCCGAAGGAGCCAGGAGGGAAAACTGTGGCTTGTTTTCAGCATCTCTGGGAACTGCTTGTATCGCCCCACAGAACATGGGGCTCCGTGCTTTCCTGACGCCTTCAGGCTAAAAAGCACCCTTTCTCATTCACCCCAGGGCTGGCTTCAAATATTACCATACGTATGGAGATTGCTGCCACACCCAAGGTGCCAGAAGGTAAAACTATGGCCTGTTCTAAAGCTCTCTGAGAACCACTTATATTGACCCACGGGCCATGGAGCTCCTGGCTTTCGTCGCACCTTCAGCTCCAAAAACACCCTTTCTCACTCGCCCCAGGGCCGACCACAAAAATTACCATGGATCTGGAGATTGCTGCCACACCCAAGGTGCCAAAAGGAAAAACCGTGGCTTGTTTTCAAGCTCTCTGGGAACTGCTTGTATCGCCCTCAGAGCTTGGGGCTCTGGGCTTTCCTGGCGCCTTCAGCCTCAAATCCACGCTTTCTCACTTGCCCCAGGGCCTGACTCAAAAATTGCCATATGTATGGAGATTGCTGCCACGCCCAATGATCCAGGAGGGAAAAATGTGTCTTGTGTTAAAGCTCTCTGGGAACCGCTTGCATCGCCCCACAGATTTTGTGGCTCTGGGCTTTCCTGGGGCCTTTAGCCTCAAAAGCACTTTTTCTCACTCAGCCCAGGGCCTACCTCAACAATTACCATATGTCTGGAGATTGCTGCAACGCCCAGTGTGCCAGGAGGGAATCCTGTGGCCTGTTCTAAAGCACTCTGGGAACCGCTTATATTGACCTACAGGCCTCGGGGATCCAAGATTTCTCCTTGCCTTCAGCCCTAAAAGCACCCTTTCTCACTCGCCCCAGGGCAGGCCTCCAAAACTACCATATGTCTGGAGCTTGCTGCCATGCCCAAGGTGCCAAATGTGAAAACCGTGGCTTGTTTTAAAGCTCTCTGGGAACTGCTTGCATCGCTCCACAGACCTTGGTGCTCGGGGCTTTCCTGGCACCTTCAGCCTCAAAACCACCTTTTCTCACTCACCACAGGGCCGGCCTCAAAAATTTCCATAAGTCCGTGATTTGCTGCCATGCCCAAGGAGCCAGGAGGGAAAACTGTGGCTTGTTTCAAAGGTCTTTGGGAACCACTTGCATTGCCTCATAGCACTTGGAGCTCAGGCCTTTCCTGGCACCTTCAGCCACAAAACCACCCTTCCGCCCTCGCCCCAGTACTGGCCACCAGCCTCAAAAATAGCAAACATCCGGAGATTGCTGCCACGCCCAAGGAGCCAGGAGGGAAAACTGTGGCTTGTTTTAAAGGTCTTTGGGAACCGCTTGCATCGCCTCACAGCCCTTGGTGCTCCGGGCTATCCTGGCGCTTTCAGCCTCAAAACCACCCTTTCTCACTCACCCCAGGGCCAGCCTCAAAAATTTCCATATGTCCAGGATCTGCTGCCACGCCCAAGGAGCCAGGAGGGAAAACTGTGGCTTGTTTTCAAGGTCTTTGGGAACCGCTTGCATCACCGCACAGCCCTTGGTGCTCCGGGCTTTCCTGGCGCCTTCAGTCTCAAAACCACCTTTTCGCACTCGTGCCAAGGCCGGCCTCAAGAATTTCCGTATGTCCCTGTTGACGCGGAAGGCTCAGACAATAATACAACGACCAATATGATCAGGTTAATGCCACTTTATTGCAGAGATAGCTCATTTATTATAGGTATTCTAGTTCCGTATTCCACGTCAAAAAATTCTTGATTGGTTACCCGCGTTAGGCAAACTATACATGGTACAATATAATTGGTTAAAAGCATTTGCGCACACAAACGTTCCCCCCTCCTTTATCCTGGTTCTTTTGGTCTCACAGGGTGTAACACAGTAATTTACAAAGGCATGCAATAACGTATATACATATAGGAAAGAACCAAAACCATATCTCTATAGTACTGCTTTGAATCAGATGTCTTATTTCTCTTTTTCTGCTGCTTTCTCGTACCGCGTATGGCATACTTTTGTGCTAACGCAGCACATTTCCCTTCTAATTGTTCCTGTGGTTTTGTTTTGTTTTGGTTTGTTTTGTTTTTTTTCCACCACTTACAGCTGACATAAAGGTCTGCCTTTGCAAGAAGAGCTCACCCTTAAGTTTCTCATTTTCCTACAGAGCATCCTATAGATTTTGGCTTAACTCCTTTTCCCAATCAACCATGGTCTTATAGGCAAACAACAAACAACCAGCCATACGCCCTGCATGGGTAAGCTGTTCTCGAGAGCGTAAGCATGTCGGCTGGTGAAAACTCCCCCAATATTTCAGGACTTCCATCAGTTCTACAGCCCATCCTGGTCTATCTCCCTGGGGCACACTCACCTTACGTCTAAACATTGTGTACATACAAACTTCTTCGCTTGACGGAGTGACAGCCCTGGTCACGTACAAGAACAGTACCACACTGGGCAGAACACCTGCTCAAGCGGAGTCACCGAACGACACTGGACACAACAAAAAACAAACAGTAGCACAGATGCTGATCAGCAGGTATAAACTGGCACCCACACACACTTACACAGCAGACATAAAAAACCACCACTTCTATCTCAGGGAGATGGCTGGGGAGGGGAGGGGGTGAGGCGGGCGGCAGCGGAAGCAAAGCGGCTCCGGCTCCAGCTCTGTCCTTCTCTGCCGACATTCTGACAATACACTGCAATACCCCGATTCCGGATGCGCACGTATAAGCGGTTGAGAACGAGGAACAGACACGATACCTGGTGCAAATGCAGGAGGGTTAAGAACGACTTTCGTCTCTGTTGCTGTAAAATCTCCTCCGCAGTTGGAGCAGATGCAGCCATAGCTTTAACTGGGGTTAAAGGTGGACATAAATCAGGTTCGGTCTCTGGATTTATTGGACCAGGATCATAGGGATCTTCTGGCTCTTTGCCTCCCGAATTCTGCTTTTGGTAATGTTCTTCAGGATTGGGAATTTGAGCATATTCAGGCTGAGGGTCTGCAACTGGGGGTATCATTTGAAATGACCGAGGTTCCTCTGGAGGTGGAGGAGGAAAGTCGTTCTCCTTCTCCAGTTTGCAGTTCTTAGCTGGTGTTCCGAGGTGGTCCATCACGGGGACGAATTGCTGCTGCGAGCGCTCTGCGTTGCCCACATTGTTCCTTTGTGTCATTCTCGAACTTCGAAGTGGAGGAACAGTGGCTTCTGGTGGCTCTCTGAAGGACAAGCCTGTGGGGGAGATATTCTCCTCCCCGGGCGTTAACGCCGCAAACGCTGATGCAGCAGCCAGGCGCTCTGCTTGCATCTCCTTTAATGTTTCTGTGATCAGCCTCCACAACGCGGAGAGCTTTTGCGCCTCCTTGGATCCCTTACTCACTTCATCCCACAGCACTGCCCCTATCTTAGCCCATGTGTCCTGTGCAAAGGCGGCAGCAGCAGTGGGGATCAGTTCTCTATCTTGCACCCATGCCAGGAGCGCCTTCAAGGTAGGCATATCATATTTCAATCCTCTCGTAGAGAGCATATGTTGGAGGAGCTTAACCACTGCCTCTTCTTCTTTTGAGAGTACAGACCCCATTCCTCCCCGGCCACTCGCTTGGCCAGAGTGAGATTCCCTTACTTAGTGAGCACTATTATCTTCCGGAGTACTGGGGCTTCCCGAATTCCAGGGCTTCCTGAGTGCAAAGACAGCACTCACCTATCGGCCGGCTTCTTCCGCCCCCTCTGTCCATCGGTCTCTCATCGGATATCCGTCGATCCCAACACTGATCCGAGGGTCCCTGTTCGGGCACCACTTGTTGACGCGGAAGGCTCGGACAATAACACAACGACCAATATGATCAGGTTAATGCCACTTTATTGCAGAGATAGCTCATTTATTATAGGTATTCTAGTTCCGTATTCCACGTCAAAAAATTCTTGATTGGTTACCCGCGTTAAGCAAACTATACATGGTATAATATAATTGGTTAAAAGCATTTGCACACACAAACGTTCCCCCCTCCTTTATCCTGCTTTTTAGCTCCGCTTTTCCCATCACTTTCTTCCCCATATCCTGTTTGTCTCAGCATTCTCAAACCGCAACAATGTTCCTCTCATAACTTTCAAGGTCTGTTACAGCCTACATTGTTGTTAACAAATCTTCGGTGTTTGGAATGTTCACAGGGTGTCCATTTTGTACCAAAAATCCTCCCATATGTCCCGGATTTGCTGCCACGCCCAAGGAGTCAGGAGGGAAAACTGTGGCTTGTTTTCAAGGTCTTTGGGAACCGCTTGCATCGCTGCACAGGCCTTGGTGCTCTGGGCTTTCCTGGCGCCTTCAGCCTCAAAACCATGTTTTTGCACTCAGCCCAGGGCCGGCCTCAAAAATTTCCATATGTCTGGGATTTGCTGCCACGCCCAAGGAGCCAGGAGGGAAAACGGTGGCTTGTTTTAAAGGTCTTTGGAAACCGCTTCCATCACTGCACAGAGCTTGGGTCTCATGGCTTTCCTGGAGCCTTCAGCCTCAAATCAACCGCTTCTCAATCGACCCAGGGCCAGACTCAAAAATTTCCATATGTCCGGGATTTGCTGCCACGTCCAAGGAGGCAGGAGGGAAAACTGTGGCTTGTTTTCAAGGTCTTTGGGAACCGCTTGCATCGCCGCACAGCCCTTGGTGCTTGGGGCTTTCCTGGCGCCTTCAGCCTCAAAACCACTTTTTGGCAATTTGCCCAGGGCCGGCCTCAGAAATTTCCATATGTCCGGGATTGGCTGCCACGCCCAAGGAGCCAGGAGGGAAAACTGTGGCTTGTTTTCAAGGTCTTTGGGAACCGCTTGCATCGCCGCACAGCCCTTGGTGCTCCGGGCTTTCCTGGCGCCTTCAGTCTTAAAACCACTTTTTGGCAATTTGCCCAGGGCCGGACTCAGAAATTTCCATATGTCCAGGATTGGCTGCCACGCCCAAGGAGCCAGGAGGGAAAACTGTGGCTTGTTTTCAAGGTCTTTGGGAACCGCTTGCATCGCCGCACAGCCCTTGGTGCTCCGGGCTTTCCTGGCGCCTTCAGCCTCAAAACCACTTTTTGGCAATTTGCCCAGGGCCGGCCTCAGAAATTTCCATATGTCTGGGATTGGCTGCCACGCTCAAGGAGCCAGGAGGGAAAACTGTGGCTTGTTTTCAAGGTCTTTGGGAACAGCTTGCATCACCGCACCGAGCATTGTGGTCCGGGCTTTCCTGGTGCCTTCAGCCTCAAAACCACGTTTTCGCACTCACCCCAGGGCCAGTCGCCATCCTCAAAAATAGGAAACGTCTGGAGATCGCGGCCTCGCCCAAGGAGCCAGGAGAGAAAACTGTAGTTTATTTTAAAGGTCTTTGGGAACCGCTTGCATCGATGCATAGAGCTTGGTGCTCCGGGCTTTCCTGGCGCCTTCAGCCTCAAAGCCACCCTTTCTCACTCACCCCAGGGCGGCCCTCAAAAATCTCCATATGTCGGGGATTTGCTGGCACACTCAAAGAGCCAGGAGGTAAAGCTGTGGCTTGTTTAAAAGGTTGCTGGGAACCGCTTGCATCGCTGCACAACCCTTGGTGTTCCAGGCTTTCCTGGTGTCTTCTGCCCCAAAACCATGTTTTCGCACTCGCCCCAAGGCCCGCCGCCAGCCTCAAAAATAGCCAAAGTCCGGTAATGGCTGCCACGCCCAAGGAGCCAGGAGGGAAAACTGTGGCTTGTTTTCAAGGTCTTTGGGAACCGCTTGCATCGCCGCACAGCCCTTGGTGCTCCGGGCTTTCCTGGCGCCTTCAGCCTCAAAACCACTTTTTGGCAATTTGCCCAGGGCCGGCCTCAGAAATTTCCATATGTCCGGGATTGGCTGCCACGCCAAGGAGCCAGGAGGGAAAACTGTGGCTTGTTTTCAAGGTCTTTGGGAACCGCTTGCATCGCCGCACAGCCCTTGGTGCTCCGGGCTTTCCTGGCGCCTTCAGCCTCAAAACCACTTTTTGGCAATTTGCCCAGGGCCGGCCTCAGAAATTTCCATATGTCCGGGATTGGCTGCCACGCCCAAGGAGCCAGGAGGGAAAACTGTGGCTTGTTTTCAAGGTCTTTGGGAACCGCTTGCATCGCCGCACAGCCCTTGGTGCTCCGGGCTTTCCTGGCGCCTTCAGCCTCAAAACCACTTTTGGCAATTTGCCCAGGGCCGGCCTCAGAAATTTCCATATGTCCGGGATTGGCTGCCACGCCCAAGGAGCCAGGAGGGAAAACTGTGGCTTGTTTTCAAGGTCTTTGGGAACCGCTTGCATCGCCGCACAGCCCTTGGTGCTCCGGGCTTTCCTGGCGCCTTCAGCCTCAAAACCACTTTTTGGCAATTTGCCCAGGGCCGGCCTCAGAAATTCCATATGTCCGGGATTGCTGCCACGCCAAGGAGCCAGGAGGGAAAACTGTGGCTTGTTTTCAAGGTCTTTGGGAACCGCTTGCATCGCCGCACAGCCCTTGGTGCTCCGGGCTTTCCTGGCGCCTTCAGCCTCAAAACCACTTTTTGGCAATTTGCCCAGGGCCGGCCTCAGAAATTTCCATATGTCCGGAATTCACTGCCACGCCCAAGGAGCCAGGAGGGAAAACTGTGGCTTGTTTTCAAGGTCTTTGGGAACCGCTTGCATCGCCGCACAGCCCTTGGTGCTCCGGGCTTTCCTGGCGCCTTCAGCCTCAAAACCACTTTTTGGCAATTTGCCCAGGGCCGGCCTCAGAAATTTCCATATGTCCGGGATTGGCTGCCACGCCCAAGGAGCCAGGAGGGAAAACTGTGGCTTGTTTTCAAGGTCTTTGGGAACCGCTTGCATCGCCGCACAGCCCTTGGTGCTCCGGGCTTTCCTGGCGCCTTCAGACTCAAAACCACTTTTTGGCAATTTGCCCAGGGCCGGCCTCAGAAATTTCCATATGTCCGGGATTGGCTGCCACGCCCAAGGAGCCAGGAGGGAAAACTGTGGCTTGTTTTCAAGGTCTTTGGGAACCGCTTGCATCGCCGCACAGCCCTTGGTGCTCCGGGCTTTCCTGGCGCCTTCAGACTCAAAACCACTTTTTGGCAATTTGCCCAGGGCCGGCCTCAGAAATTTCCATATGTCCGGGATTGGCTGCCACGCCCAAGGAGCCAGGAGGGAAAACTGTGGCTTGTTTTCAAGGTCTTTGGGAACCGCTTGCATCGCCGCACAGCCCTTGGTGCTCGGGGCTTTCCTGGCGCCTTCAGCCTCAAAACCACTTTTTGGCAATTTGCCCAGGGCCGGCCTCAGAAATTTCCATATGTCCAGGATCTGCTGCCACGGCCAAGGAGCCAGGAGGGAAAACTGTGGCTTGTTTTCAAGGTCTTTGGGAACCGCTTGCATCGCCGCACAGCCCTTGGTGCTCCGGGCTTTCCTGGCGCCTTCAGACTCAAAACCACTTTTTGGCAATTTGCCCAGGGCCGGCCTCAGAAATTTCCATATGTCCGGGATTGGCTGCCACGCCCAAGGAGCCAGGAGGGAAAACTGTGGCTTGTTTTCAAGGTCTTTGGGAACCGCTTGCATCGCCGCACAGCCCTTGGTGCTCCGGGCTTTCCTGGCGCCTTCAGCCTCAAAACCACTTTTTGGCAATTTGCCCAGGGCCGGCCTCAGAAATTCCCATATGTCCGGGATTGGCTGCCACGCCCAAGGAGCCAGGAGGGAAAACTGTGGCTTGTTTTCAAGGTCTTTGGGAACCGCTTGCATCGCCGCACAGCCCTTGGTGCTCCGGGTTTCCTGGCGCCTTCAGCCTCAAAACCACTTTTTGGCAATTTGCCCAGGGCCGGCCTCAGAAATTTCCATATGTCCGGGATTGGCTGCCACGCCCAAGGAGCCAGGAGGGAAAACTGTGGCTTGTTTTCAAGGTCTTTGGGAACCGCTTGCATCGCCGCACAGCCCTTGGTGCTCCGGGCTTTCCTGGCGCCTTCAGACTCAAAACCACTTTTTGGCAATTTGCCCAGGGCCGGCCTCAGAAATTCCCATATGTCCGGGATTGGCTGCCACGCCCAAGGAGCCAGGAGGGAAAACTGTGGCTTGTTTTCAAGGTCTTTGGGAACCGCTTGCATCGCCGCACAGCCCTTGGTGCTCCGGGCTTTCCTGGCGCCTTCAGACTCAAAACCACTTTTTGGCAATTTGCCCAGGCCGGCCTCAGAAATTTCCATATGTCCGGGATTGGCTGCCACGGCCAAGGAGCCAGGAGGGAAAACTGTGGCTTGTTTTCAAGGTCTTTGGGAACCGCTTGCATCGCCGCACAGCCCTTGGTGCTCCGGGCTTTCCTGGCGCCTTCAGCCTCAAAACCACTTTTTGGCAATTTGCCCAGGGCCGGCCTCAGAAATTCCCATATGTCCGGGATTGGCTGCCACGCCCAAGGAGCCAGGAGGGAAAACTGTGGCTTGTTTTCAAGGTCTTTGGGAACCGCTTGCATCGCCGCACAGCCCTTGGTGCTCCGGGCTTTCCTGGCGCCTTCAGCCTCAAAACCACTTTTTGGCAATTTGCCCAGGGCCGGCCTCAGAAATTCCCATATGTCCGGGATTGGCTGCCACGCCAAGGAGCCAGGAGGGAAAACTGTGGCTTGTTTTCAAGGTCTTTGGGAACCGCTTGCATCGCTGCACAGAGCTTGGTGCTCGGGGCTTTCCTGGCGCCTTCAGCCTCAAAACCACGTTTTTGCACTTGACCTAGGGCCGGCCGTCAGCCTCTAAAAAATTTCCATATGTGCGGGATTGGCTGCCACGCCCAAGGAGCCAGGAGGGAAAACTGTGGCTTGTTTTAAACGTCTTTGGGAACAGCTTGAATCGCCTCACAGCTCTTGCTGCTCTCGGGTTTTCTCATGCCTTCAGCCTCAAAACCACGTTTTCGCACTCGACCAATGGCCGGACATCAGCCCCAAAAACTTCCGTATGTCCGGGATTTGCTGCCACGTCCAAGGAGCCAGGAGGGAATGTGTGGCAGAATATTTAGACTTAAATAGTCACCCTGTGAACACTCCAGCGTGATTGGTTGCTGAGTAGGAAGTTAGCAACACAGGGAACAAGTTTTAATTAGCTGTAAGAATAAGAAACACGAATATTTAGCCAATAGGTATTTGACGAGTGGATGTAGGTAACCAATTATATTATGCCATGTATGATTTGCTTAATGCGAGTAACCAATCAAGAATTTGTCTTTGTAGTACACGGAACTAGAATACCTATAATAACTGAGCTATCTGCGCAATAAAGTGGCATTAACCTGATCATATTGGTCTGCGTGTTATTGTCCGAAGCTTCCGCGTCAACAGGAATGCTGTGGCTTGTTTTCAAGGTCTTTGGGAACTGCTTCCATCGCCGCACAGCCCTTGGTGCTCGGGGCTTTCCTGGCGCCTTCAGCCTCAAAACCACGTTTTCGCACTCGACCCAGGGCCGGACTCAGAAATTCCCATATGTCCGGGATTTGCTGCCACGCCCAAGCAGCCAGGAGGGAAAACTGTGGCTTGTTTTCAAGGTCTTTGGGAACCGCTTGCATTGCCGCACAGCCCTTGGTGCTCGGGGCTTTGCTGGTGCCTTCAGCCTCAAAACCATGTTTTCACATTGGACGCATGGCCGGCTGTCAGCCTCAAAAATTTCTGTATGTCCGGGATTGGCTGCCACGCCCAAGGAGCCAGGAGGGAAAACTGTGGCTTGTTTTCAAGGTCTTTGGGAACCGCTTGCATCGCCGCACAGCCCTTGGTGCTCCGGGCTTTCCTGGCGCCTTCAGCCTCAAAACCACTTTTTGGCAATTTGCCCAGGGCCGGCCTCAGAAATTTCCATATGTCCGGGATTGGCTGCCACGCCCAAGGAGCCAGGAGGGAAAACTGTGGCTTGTTTTCAAGGTCTTTGGGAACCGCTTGCATCGCCGCACAGCCCTTGGTGCTCCGGGCTTTCCTGGCGCCTTCAGCCTCAAAACCACTTTTTGGCAATTTGCCCAGGCCGGCCTCAGAAATTTCCATATGTCCGGGATTGGCTGCCACGCCCAAGGAGCCAGGAGGGAAAACTGTGGCTTGTTTTCAAGGTCTTTGGGAACCGCTTGCATCGCCGCACAGCCCTTGGTGCTCCGGGCTTTCCTGGCGCCTTCAGCCTCAAAACCACTTTTTGGCAATTTGCCCAGGGCCGGCCTCAGAAATTCCATATGTCCGGGATTGGCTGCCACGCCCAAGGAGCCAGGAGGGAAAACTGTGGCTTGTTTTCAAGGTCTTTGGGAACCGCTTGCATCGCCGCACAGCCCTTGGTGCTCCGGGCTTTCCTGGCGCCTTCAGACTCAAAACCACTTTTTGGCAATTTGCCCAGGGCCGGCCTCAGAAATTTCCATATGTCCGGGATTGGCTGCCACGCCCAAGGAGCCAGGAGGGAAAACTGTGGCTTGTTTTCAAGGTCTTTGGGAACCGCTTGCATCGCCGCACAGCCCTTGGTGCTCCGGGTTTCCTGGCGCCTTCAGCCTCAAAACCACTTTTTGCAATTTGCCCAGGGCCGGCCTCAGAAATTCCCATATGTCCGGGATTGGCTGCCACGCCCAAGGAGCCAGGAGGGAAAACTGTGGCTTGTTTTCAAGGTCTTTGGGAACCGCTTGCATCGCCGCACAGCCCTTGGTGCTCCGGGCTTTCCTGGCGCCTTCAGCCTCAAAACCACTTTTTGGCAATTTGCCCAGGCCAGGCCTCAGAAATTCCCATATGTCCGGGATTGGCTGCCACGCCCAAGCAGCCAGGAGGGAAAACTGTGGCTTGTTTTCAAGGTCTTTGGGAACCGCTTGCATCGCCGCACAGCCCTTGGTGCTCCGGGCTTTCCTGGCGCCTTCAGCCTCAAAACCACTTTTTGGCAATTTGCCCAGGGACGGCCTCAGAAATTCCCATATGTCCTGGATTGGCTGCCACGCCCAAGGAGCCAGGAGGGAAAACTGTGGCTTGTTTACAAGGTCTTTGGGAACCGCTTGCATCGCCGCACAGCCCTTGGTGCTCGGGGCTTTCCTGGCGCCTTCAGGCTCAAAACCACTTTTTGGCATTTGCCAGGGCCTGGACGTCAGAAATTCCCATATGTCCGGGATTTGCTGCCACGCCCAAGGAGCCAGGAGGGAAACCTGTGGCTTGTTTTCAAGGTCTTTGGGAACCGCTTGCATCGCCGCACAGCCCTTGGTGCTCCGGGCTTTCCTGGCGCCTTCAGCCTCAAAACCACGTTTTTGCACTCGGCCCAGGGCCAGCATCGAAAATTTCCATATGTCCGGGATCTGCTGCCACGCCCAAGGAGCCAGGAGGGAAAACTGTGGCTTGTTTTCAAGGTCTTTGGGAACCGCTTGCATCGCCGCACAGCCCTTGGTGCTCCGGGCTTTCCTGGCGCCTTCAGCCTCAGACCACGTTTTTGCACTCGGCCCAGGGCCGGCCTCAAAAATTTCCATATGTCCGGGATTTGCTGCCACGCCCAAGGAGCCAGGAGGGAAAACTGTGGCTTGTTTTCAAGGTCTTTGGGAACCGCTTGCATCGCCGCACAGCCCTTGGTGCTCGGGGCTTTCCTGGCGCCTTCAGCCTCAAATCCACGTTTTCTCACTCGACCCAGGGCCGGCCTCAGAAATTTCCATATGTCCGGGATTGGCTGCCACGCCCAAGGAGCCAGGAGGGAAAACTGTGGCTTGTTTTCAAGGTCTTTGGGAACCGCTTGCATCGCCGCACAGCCCTTGGTGCTCCGGGCTTTCCTGGCGCCTTCAGCCTCAAAACCACTTTTTGGCAATTTGCCCAGGGCCGGCCTCAGAAATTTCCATATGTCCGGGATTGGCTGCCACGCCCAAGGAGCCAGGAGGGAAAACTGTGGCTTGTTTTCAAGGTCTTTGGGAACCGCTTGCATCGCCGCACAGCCCTTGGTGCTCCGGGCTTTCCTGGCGCCTTCAGACTCAAAACCACTTTTTGGCAATTTGCCCAGGGCCGGCCTCAGAAATTTCCATATGTCCGGGATTGGCTGCCACGCCCAAGGAGCCAGGAGGGAAAACTGTGGCTTGTTTTCAAGGTCTTTGGGAACCGCTTGCATCGCCGCACAGCCCTTGGTGCTCCGGGCTTTCCTGGCGCCTTTAAGCTCAAAACCACTTTTTGGCAATTTGCCCAGGGCCGGCCTCAGAAATTTCCATATGTCCGGGATTGGCTGCCACACCAAGGAGCCAGGAGGGAAAACTGTGGCTTGTTTTCAAGGTCTTTGGGAACCGCTTGCATCGCCGCACAGCCCTTGGTGCTCCGGGCTTTCCTGGCGCCTTCAGCCTCAAAACCACTTTTTGGCAATTTGCCCAGGGCCGGACTCAGAAATTTCCATATGTCCAGGATTGGCTGCCACGGCCAAGGAGCCAGGAGGGAAAACTGTGGCTTGTTTTCAAGGTCTTTGGGAACCGCTTGCATCGCCGCACAGCCCTTGGTGCTCCGGGCTTTCCTGGCGCCTTCAGACTCAAAACCACTTTTTGGCAATTTGCCCAGGGCCGGCCTCAGAAATTTCCATATGTCCGGGATTGGCTGCCACGGCCAAGGAGCCAGGAGGGAAAACTGTGGCTTGTTTTCAAGGTCTTTGGGAACCGCTTGCATCGCCGCACAGCCCTTGGTGCTCGGGGCTTTCCTGGCGCCTTCAGCCTCAAAACCACTTTTTGGCAATTTGCCCAGGGCCGGACTCAGAAATTTCCATATGTCCGGGATTGGCTGCCACGGCCAAGGAGCCAGGAGGGAAAACTGTGGCTTGTTTTCAAGGTCTTTGGGAACCGCTTGCATCGCCGCACAGCCCTTGGTGCTCGGGGCTTTCCTGGCGCCTTCAGCCTCAAAACCACTTTTTGGCAATTTGCCCAGGGCCGGCCTCAGAAATTCCCATATGTCCGGGATTGGCTGCCACGCCCAAGGAGCCAGGAGGGAAAACTGTGGCTTGTTTTCAAGGTCTTTGGGAACCGCTTGCATCGCCGCACAGCCCTTGGTGCTCCGGGCTTTCCTGGCGCCTTCAGCCTCAAAACCACTTTTTGGCAATTTGCCCAGGGCCGGACTCAGAAATTTCCATATGTCCGGGATTGGCTGCCACGCCCAAGGAGCCAGGAGGGAAAACTGTGGCTTGTTTTCAAGGTCTTTGGGAACCGCTTGCATCGCCGCACAGCCCTTGGTGCTCCGGGCTTTCCTGGCGCCTTCAGACTCAAAACCACTTTTTGGCAATTTGCCCAGGGCCGGCCTCAGAAATTTCCATATGTCCGGGATTGGCTGCCACGCCCAAGGAGCCAGGAGGGAAAACTGTGGCTTGTTTTCAAGGTCTTTGGGAACCGCTTGCATCGCCGCACAGCCCTTGGTGCTCCGGGCTTTCCTGGCGCCTTCAGTCTCAAACCACTTTTTGGCAATTTGCCCAGGGCCGGCCTCAGAAATTTCCATATGTCCGGGATTGGCTGCCACGCCCAAGGAGCCAGGAGGGAAAACTGTGGCTTGTTTTCAAGGTCTTTGGGAACCGCTTGCATCGCCGCACAGCCCTTGGTGCTCGGGGCTTTCCTGGCGCCTTCAGCCTCAAAACCACTTTTTGGCAATTTGCCCAGGGCCGGACTCAGAAATTTCCATATGTCCGGGATTGGCTGCCACACCAAAGCAGCCAGGAGGGAAAACTGTGGCTTGTTTTCAAGGTCTTTGGGAACCGCTTGCATCGCCGCACAGCCCTTGGTGCTCGGGGTTTCCTGGCGCCTTCAGCCTCAAAACCACTTTTTGGCAATTTGCCCAGGGCCGGACTCAGAAATTTCCATATGTCCGGGATTGGCTGCCACGCCCAAGGAGCCAGGAGGGAAAACTGTGGCTTGTTTTCAAGGTCTTTGGGAACCGCTTGCATCGCCGCACAGCCCTTGGTGCTCCGGGCTTTCCTGGCGCCTTCAGCCTCAAAACCACTTTTTGGCAATTTGCCCAGGGCCGGACTCAGAAATTTCCATATGTCCGGGATTGGCTGCCACGCCCAAGGAGCCAGGAGGGAAAACTGTGGCTTGTTTTCAAGGTCTTTGGGAACCGCTTGCATCGCCGCACAGCCCTTGGTGCTCCGGGCTTTCCTGGCGCCTTCAGACTCAAAACCACTTTTTGGCAATTTGCCCAGGGCCGGACTCAGAAATTTCCATATGTCCAGGATTGGCTGCCACGCCCAAGGAGCCAGGAGGGAAAACTGTGGCTTGTTTTCAAGGTCTTTGGGAACCGCTTGCATCGCCGCACAGCCCTTGGTGCTCCGGGCTTTCCTGGCGCCTTCAGCCTCAAAACCACTTTTTCGCAATTTCCCAGGGCCGGCCTCAGAAATTTCCATATGTCCGGGATTGGCTGCCACGGCCAAGGAGCCAGGAGGGAAAACTGTGGCTTGTTTTCAAGGTCTTTGGGAACCGCTTGCATCGCTGCACAGCCCTTGGTGCTCCGGGCTTTCCTGGCGCCTTCAGACTCAAAACCTCATTTTCGCAATTTGCCCAGGGCCGGCCTCAGAAATTTCCATATGTCCGGGATTGGCTGCCACGGCCAAGGAGCCAGGAGGGAAAACTGTGGCTTTTTTTCAGGTCTTTGGGAACCGCTTGCATCGCCGCACAGCCCTTGGTGCTTGGGGCTTTCCTGGCGCCTTCAGTCTCAAACCACTTTTTCGCATTTTCCACAGGGCCGGCCTCAGAAATTCCCATATGTCCGGGATTGGCTGCCACGACCAAGGAGCCAGGAGGGAAAACTGTGGCTTGTTTTCAAGGTCTTTGGGAACCGCTTGCATCGCCGCACAGCCCTTGGTGCTCGGGGATTTCCTGGCGCCTTCAGCCTCAAAACCACTTTTTGGCAATTTGCCCAGGGCCGGCCTCAGAAATTTCCATATGTCCGGGATTGGCTGCCACGCCCAAGGAGCCAGGAGGGAAAACTGTGGCTTGTTTTCAAGGTCTTTGGGAACCGCTTGCATCGCCGCACAGCCCTTGGTGCTCCGGGCTTTCCTGGCGCCTTCAGCCTCAAAACCACTTTTTGGCAATTTGCCCAGGGCCGGCCTCAGAAATTTCCATATGTCCAGGATCTGCTGCCACGCCCAAGGAGCCAGGAGGGAAAACTGTGGCTTGTTTTCAAGGTCTTTGGGAACCGCTTGCATCGCCGCACAGCCCTTGGTGCTCCGGGCTTTCCTGGCGCCTTCAGTCTCAAAACCACTTTTTGGCAATTTGCCCAGGCCCGGCCTCAGAAATTTCCATATGTCCGGGATTGGCTGCCACGCCCAAGGAGCCAGGAGGGAAAACTGTGGCTTGTTTTCAAGGTCTTTGGGAACCGCTTGCATCGCCGCACAGCCCTTGGTGCTCCGGGCTTTCCTGGCGCCTTCAGACTCAAAACCACTTTTTGGCAATTGCCCAGGCCGGCCTCAGAAATTTCCATATGTCCGGGATTGGCTGCCACGCCCAAGGAGCCAGGAGGGAAAACTGTGGCTTGTTTTCAAGGTCTTTGGGAACCGCTTGCATCGCCGCACAGCCCTTGGTGCTCCGGGCTTTCCTGGCGCCTTCAGAGACAACTTTTTGGCAATTTGCCCAGGGCCGGCCTCAGAAATTTCCATATGTCCGGGATCTGCTGCCACGGCCAAGGAGCCAGGAGGGAAAACTGTGGCTTGTTTTCAAGGTCTTTGGGAACCGCTTGCATCGCCGCACAGCCCTTGGTGCTCCGGGCTTTCCTGGCGCCTTCAGCCTCAAAACCACTTTTTGGCAATTTGCCCAGGGCCGGCCTCAGAAATTTCCATATGTCCAGGATCTGCTGCCACGGCCAAGGAGCCAGGAGGGAAAACTGTGGCTTGTTTTCAAGGTCTTTGGGAACCGCTTGCATCGCCGCACAGCCCTTGGTGCTCCGGGCTTTCCTGGCGCCTTCAGACTCAAAACCACTTTTTGGCAATTGGCCCAGGGCCAGGCCTCAGAAATTTCCATATGTCCGGGATCTGCTGCCACGCCCAAGGAGCCAGGAGGGAAAACTGTGGCTTGTTTTCAAGGTCTTTGGGAACCGCTTGCATCGCCGCACAGCCCTTGGTGCTCCGGGCTTTCCTGGCGCCTTCAGCCTCAAAACCACTTTTTGGCAATTTGCCCAGGGCCGGCCTCAGAAATTTCCATATGTCCGGGATTGGCTGCCACGGCCAAGGAGCCAGGAGGGAAAACTGTGGCTTGTTTTCAAGGTCTTTGGGAACCGCTTGCATCGCCGCACAGCCCTTGGTGCTCCGGGCTTTCCTGGCGCCTTCAGTCTCAAAACCACTTTTTCACCCTTGGCCGAGGCCAGGCCTCAGAAATTTCCATATGTCCGGGATTGGCTGCCACGCCCAAGGAGCCAGGAGGGAAAACTGTGGCTTGTTTTCAAGGTCTTTGGGAACCGCTTGCATCGCCGCACAGCCCTTGGTGCTCCGGGCTTTCCTGGCGCCTTCAGTCACAAAAGCAGCTTTTCGCAATTTCCCCAGGCCCGGCCTCAGAAATTTCCATATGTCTGGGATTGGCTGCCACGCCCAAGCAGCCAGGAGGGAAAACTGTGGCTTGTTTTCAAGGTCTTTGGGAACCGCTTGCATCGCCGCACAGCCCTTGGTGCTCTGGGCTTTCCTGGCGCCTTCAGCCTCAAAACCACTTTTTGGCAATTTCCCCAGGCCCGAACTCAAAAATTCCCATATGTCCAGGATCTGCTGCCACGCCCAAGGAGCCAGGAGGGAAAACTGTGGCTTGTTTTCAAGGTCTTTGGGAACCTCTTGCATCGCCGCACAGCCCTTGGTGCTCCGGGCTTTCCTGGCGCCTTCAGTCTCAAAACCACGTTTTCGCAATTTGCCCAGGGCCGGCCTCAGAAATTTCCATATGTCCGGGATTGGCTGCCACGCCCAAGGAGCCAGGAGGGAAAACTGTGGCTTGTTTTCAAGGTCTTTGGGAACCGCTTGCATCGCCGCACAGCCCTTGGTGCTCCGGGCTTTCCTGGCGCCTTCAGCCTCAAAACCACTTTTTGCAATTTGCCCAGGCCCGGCCTCAGAAATTTCCATATGTCCGGGATTGGCTGCCATGCCCAAGGAGCCAGGAGGGAAAACTGTGGCTTGTTTTCAAGGTCTTTGGGAACCGCTTGCATCGCCGCACAGCCCTTGGTGCTCGGGGCTTTCCTGGCGCCTTCAGACTCAAAACCACTTTTTGGCAATTTGCCCAGGGCCGGCCTCAGAAATTTCCATATGTCCAGGATTGGCTGCCACGGCCAAGGAGCCAGGAGGGAAAACTGTGGCTTGTTTTCAAGGTCTTTGGGAACCGCTTGCATCGCCGCACAGCCCTTGGTGCTCCGGGCTTTCCTGGCGCCTTCAGCCTCAAAACCACTTTTTGGCACATTGCCCAGGGCCGGCCTCAGAAATTTCCATATGTCCGGGATTGGCTGCCACGCCCAAGGAGCCAGGAGGGAAAACTGTGGCTTGTTTTCAAGGTCTTTGGGAACCGCTTGCATCGCCGCACAGCCCTTGGTGCTCCGGGCTTTCCTGGCGCCTTCAGTCTCAAAACCACTTTTTGGCAATTTGCCCAGGCCGGCCTCAGAAATTCCCTATGTCCGGATCTGCTGCCACGCCCAAGGAGCCAGGAGGGAAAACTGTGGCTTGTTTTCAAGGTCTTTGGGAACCGCTTGCATCGCCGCACAGCCCTTGGTGCTCGGGGTTTCCTGGCGCCTTCAGTCTCAAAACCACTTTTTGCAATTTGCCCAGGGCCGGCCTCAGAAATTTCCATATGTCCGGGATTGGCTGCCACGCCCAAGGAGCCAGGAGGGAAAACTGTGGCTTGTTTTCAAGGTCTTTGGGAACCGCTTGCATCGCCGCACAGCCCTTGGTGCTCCGGGCTTTCCTGGCGCCTTCAGCCTCAAAACCACTTTTTGGCAATTTGCCCAGGCCCGGCCTCAGAAATTCCCATATGTCCAGGATCTGCTGCCACGCCCAAGGAGCCAGGAGGGAAAACTGTGGCTTGTTTTCACGGTCTTTGGGAACCGCTTGCATCGCCGCACAGCCCTTGGTGCTCTGGGCTTTCCTGCCTCCTTCAGCCTCATTTCAAAGTTTTCGCACTCGACCCAGGGCCGGCCTCAGAAATTCCCATATGTCCGGGATTGGCTGCCACGCCCAAGGAGCCAGGAGGGAAAACTGTAGCTTGTTTTAAAGGTCTTTGGGAACCGCTTGCATCGGCGCACAGCCCTTGCTGCTCGGGGCTTTCCTGGCGCCTTCAGTCACAAAACCACGTATTCGCAATTTCCCCAGGCCCTCCCTCAAACATTTCCATATGTCCAGGATCTTCTGCCACGCCCAAGGAGCCAGCAGGGAAAACTGTGGCTTGCTTTAAAGGTCTTTGGGAACCGCTTGCATCGCCGCACAGCCCTTGCTGCTCCGGGCTTTTCTGGCGCCTTCAGTCTCAAAACCACTTTTTGGCAATTTGCCCAGGCCCGGCCTCAGAAATTTCCATATGTCCGGGATCTGCTGCCACGCCCAAGGAGCCAGGAGGGAAAACTGTGGCTTGTTTTCAAGGTCTTTGGGAACCGCTTGCATCGCCGCACAGCCCTTGGTGCTCCGGGCTTTCCTGGCGCCTTCAGACTCAAAACCACTTTTTCGCAATTTGCCCAGGGCCGGCCTCAGAAATTTCCATATGTCCGGGATTGGCTGCCACGCCCAAGGAGCCAGGAGGGAAAACTGTGGCTTGTTTTCAAGGTCTTTGGGAACCGCTTGCATCGCCGCACAGCCCTTGGTGCTCGGGGATTTCCTGGCGCCTTCAGCCTCAAAACCACTTTTTGGCAATTTGCCCAGGCCCGGCCTCAGAAATTTCCATATGTCCGGGATCTGCTGCCACGCCCAAGGAGCCAGGAGGGAAAACTGTGGCTTGTTTTCAAGGTCTTTGGGAACCGCTTGCATCGCCGCACAGCCCTTGGTGCTCCGGGCTTTCCTGGCGCCTTCAGCCTCAAAACCACGTTTTCGCAATTTCCCCAGGCCCGGCCTCAGAAATTTCCATATGTCCGGGATTGGCTGCCACGCCCAAGGAGCCAGGAGGGAAAACTGTGGCTTGTTTTCAAGGTCTTTGGGAACCGCTTGCATCGCCGCACAGCCCTTGGTGCTCGGGGCTTTCCTGGCGCCTTCAGACTCAAAACCACTTTTTGGCAATTTCTGAGGCCGGCCTCAGAAATTTCCATATGTCCGGGATTGGCTGCCACGCCCAAGGAGCCAGGAGGGAAAACTGTGGCTTGTTTTCAAGGTCTTTGGGAACCGCTTGCATCGCCGCACAGCCCTTGGTGCTCCGGGCTTTCCTGGCGCCTTCAGTCTTAAAACCACTTTTTCGCACTCGGCCCAGGGCCGGCCTCAGAAATTTCCATATGTCCAGGATTGGCTGCCACGCCCAAGGAGCCAGGAGGGAAAACTGTGGCTTGTTTCAAGGTCTTTGGGAACCGCTTGCATCGCCGCACAGCCCTTGGTGCTCCGGGCTTTCCTGGCGCCTTCAGTCTCAAAACCACGTTTTGGCAATTTGCCCAGGCCTGGCCTCAGAAATTTCCATATGTCCGGGATCTGCTGCCACGCCCAAGGAGCCAGGAGGGAAAACTGTGGCTTGTTTTCAAGGTCTTTGGGAACCGCTTGCATCGCCGCACAGCCCTTGGTGCTCCGGGCTTTCCTGGCGCCTTCAGTCTCAAAACCACTTTTTCGCCCTTGGCCGAGGCCAGCCATCAGAAATTTCCATATGTCCGGGATCTGCTGCCACGCCCAAGGAGCCAGGAGGGAAAACTGTGGCTTGTTTTCAAGGTCTTTGGGAACCGCTTGCATCGCCGCACAGCCCTTGGTGCTCCGGGCTTTCCTGGCGCCTTCAGCCTCAAAACCACTTTTTGGCAATTTGCCCAGGCCTGGCCTCAGAAATTTCCATATGTCCGGGATTGGCTGCCACGGCCAAGCAGCCAGGAGGGAAAACTGTGGCTTGTTTTCAAGGTCTTTGGGAACCGCTTGCATCGCCGCACAGCCCTTGGTGCTCGGGGCTTTCCTGGCGCCTTCAGCCTCAAAACCCCGTTTTCGCACTCGACCCAGGGCCGGCCTCAGAAATTTCCATATGTCCGGGATTGGCTGCCACGCCCAAGGAGCCAGGAGGGAAAACTGTGGCTTGTTTTAAAGGTCTTTGGGATCCGCTTGCATCGCCGCACAGCCCTTGTTGCTCGGGGCTTTCCTGTCGCCTTCAGTCACAAAAGCAGCTTTTCGCAATTTCCCCAGGCCCGGCCTCAGAAATTTCCATATGTCTGGGATTGGCTGCCACGCCCAAGGAGCCAGGAGGGAAAACTGTGGCTTGTTTTCACGGTCTTTGGGAACCGCTTGCATCGCCGTACAGCCCTTGGTGCTCGGGGCTTTCCTGGCGCCTTCAGCCTCAAAACCAATTTTTGGCAATTTCCCCAGGGCCGGCCTCAGAAATTCCCATATGTCCAGGATCTGCTGCCACGCCCAAGGAGCCAGGAGGGAAAACTGTGGCTTGTTTTCAAGGTCTTTGGGAACCGCTTGCATCGCCGCACAGCCCTTGGTGCTCCGGGCTTTCCTGGCGCCTTCAGCCTCAAAACCACGTTTTTGGCAATTTGCCCAGGGCCGGCCTCAGAAATTTCCATATGTCCGGGATTGGCTGCCACGCCCAAGGAGCCAGGAGGGAAAACTGTGGCTTGTTTTCAAGGTCTTTGGGAACCGCTTGCATCGCCGCACAGCCCTTGGTGCTCCGGGCTTTCCTGGCGCCTTCAGACTCAAAACCACGTTTTCGCAATTTGCCCAGGCCCGGCCTCAGAAATTTCCATATGTCCGGGATCTGCTGCCACGCCCAAGGAGCCAGGAGGGAAAACTGTGGCTTGTTTTCAAGGTCTTTGGGAACCGCTTGCATCGCCGCACAGCCCTTGGTGCTCGGGGCTTTCCTGGCGCCTTCAGACTCAAAACCTCATTTTCGCAATTTGCCCAGGCCCGGCCTCAGAAATTCCCATATGTCCGGGATTGGCTGCCACGCCCAAGGAGCCAGGAGGGAAAACTGTGGCTTGTTTTCAAGGTCTTTGGAACCGCTTGCATCGCCGCACAGCCCTTGGTGCTCCGGGCTTTCCTGGCGCCTTCAGACTCAAAACACTTTTTGGCAATTTGCCCAGGGCCGGCCTCAGAAATTCCCATATGTCCGGGATTGGCTGCCACGCCCAAGGAGCCAGGAGGGAAAACTGTGGCTTGTTTTCAAGGTCTTTGGGAACCGCTTGCATCGCCGCACAGCCCTTGGTGCTCCGGGCTTTCCTGGCGCCTTCAGACTCAAAACCACTTTTTGGCAATTTGCCCAGGCCAGCCTCAGAAATTCCCATATGTCCGGGATCTGCTGCCACGCCCAAGGAGCCAGGAGGGAAAACTGTGGCTTGTTTTCAAGGTCTTTGGGAACCGCTTGCATCGCCGCACAGCCCTTGGTGCTCGGGCTTTCCTGGCGCCTTCAGCCTCAAAACCACTTTTTCGCATTTGCCCAGGCCGGCCTCAGAAATTTCCATATGTCCGGGATTGGCTGCCACGCCCAAGGAGCCAGGAGGGAAAACTGTGGCTTGTTTTCAAGGTCTTTGGGAACCGCTTGCATCGCCGCACAGCCCTTGGTGCTCGGGGCTTTCCTGGCGCCTTCAGCCTCAAAACCACTTTTTGGCAATTTGCCCAGGGCCGGACTCAGAAATTTCCATATGTCCAGGATCTGCTGCCACGCCCAAGGAGCCAGGAGGGAAAACTGTGGCTTGTTTTCAAGGTCTTTGGGAACCGCTTGCATCGCCGCACAGCCCTTGGTGCTCCGGGCTTTCCTGGCGCCTTCAGCCTCATAAACCACTTTTTGGCAATTGCCCAGGGCCGGCCTCAGAAATTCCCATATGTCCGGGATTGGCTGCCACGCCCAAGGAGCCAGGAGGGAAAACTGTGGCTTGTTTTCAAGGTCTTTGGGAACCGCTTGCATCGCCGCACAGCCCTTGGTGCTCGGGGTTTCCTGGCGCCTTCAGACTCAAAACCACTTTTTGGCAATTTGCCCAGGGCCGGCCTCAGAAATTTCCATATGTCCGGGATTGCTGCCACGCCCAAGGAGCCAGGAGGGAAAACTGTGGCTTGTTTTCAAGGTCTTTGGGAACCGCTTGCATCGCCGCACAGCCCTTGGTGCTCCGGGCTTTCCTGGCGCCTTCAGCCTCAAAACCACTTTTGGCAATTTGCCCAGGGCCGGCCTCAGAAATTTCCATATGTCCGGGATTGGCTGCCACGCCCAAGGAGCCAGGAGGGAAAACTGTGGCTTGTTTTCAAGGTCTTTGGGAACCGCTTGCATCGCCGCACAGCCCTTGGTGCTCCGGGCTTTCCTGGCGCCTTCAGACTCAAAACCACTTTTTGGCAATTTGCCCAGGGCCGGCCTCAGAAATTTCCATATGTCCGGGATTGGCTGCCACGCCCAAGGAGCCAGGAGGGAAAACTGTGGCTTGTTTTCAAGGTCTTTGGGAACCGCTTGCATCGCCGCACAGCCCTTGGTGCTCCGGGCTTTCCTGGCGCCTTCAGACTCAAAACCACTTTTTCACCCTTGGCCGAGGCCAGGCCTCAGAAATTTCCATATGTCCGGGATCTGCTGCCACGCCCAAGGAGCCAGGAGGGAAAACTGTGGCTTGTTTTCAAGGTCTTTGGGAACCGCTTGCATCGCCGCACAGCCCTTGGTGCTCGGGGCTTTCCTGGCGCCTTCAGACTCAAAACCACTTTTTGGCAATTTGCCCAGGGCCGGCCTCAGAAATTTCCATATGTCCAGGATATGCTGCCACGCCCAAGGAGCCAGGAGGGAAAACTGTGGCTTGTTTTCAAGGTCTTTGGGAACCGCTTGCATCGCCGCACAGCCCTTGGTGCTCCGGGCTTTCCTGGCGCCTTCAGTCTCAAAACCACGTTTTCGCAATTTGCCCAGGCCCGGCCTCAGAAATTTCCATATGTCCGGGATTGGCTGCCACGCCCAAGGAGCCAGGAGGGAAAACTGTGGCTTGTTTTCAAGGTCTTTGGGAACCGCTTGCATCGCCGCACAGCCCTTGGTGCTCCGGGCTTTCCTGGCGCCTTCAGTCTCAAAACCACTTTTTGGCAATTTGCCCAGGGCCGGCCTCAGAAATTTCCATATGTCCAGGGATCTGCTGCCACGCCCAAGGAGCCAGGAGGGAAAACTGTGGCTTGTTTTCAAGGTCTTTGGGAACCGCTTGCATCGCCGCACAGCCCTTGGTGCTCGGGGATTTTCCTGGCGCCTTCAGTCTCAAAACCACTTTTCGCAATTGCCCAGGGCCGGCCTCAGAAATTCCCATATGTCCGGGATTGGCTGCCACGCCCAAGGAGCCAGGAGGGAAAACTGTGGCTTGTTTTCAAGGTCTTTGGGAACCGCTTGCATCGCCGCACAGCCCTTGGTGCTCCGGGCTTTCCTGGCGCCTTCAGCCTCAAAACCACTTTTGGCAATTTCCCCAAGCCCGGCCTCAGAAATTCCCATATGTCCAGGATCTGCTGCCACGGCCAAGGAGCCAGGAGGGAAAACTGTGGCTTGTTTTCAAGGTCTTTGGGAACCGCTTGCATCGCCGCACAGCCCTTGGTGCTCCGGGCTTTCCTGGCGCCTTCAGTCTCAAAACCACTTTTTGGCAATTTGCCCAGGGCCGGCCTCAGAAATTTCCATATGTCCAGGATCTGCTGCCACGGCCAAGGAGCCAGGAGGGAAAACTGTGGCTTGTTTTCAAGGTCTTTGGGAACCGCTTGCATCGCCGCACAGCCCTTGGTGCTCGGGGCTTTCCTGGCGCCTTCAGCCTCAAAACCACTTTTTGGCAATTTGCCCAGGGCCGGCCTCAGAAATTTCCATATGTCCGGGATTGGCTGCCACGCCCAAGGAGCCAGGAGGGAAAACTGTGGCTTGTTTTCAAGGTCTTTGGGAACCGCTTGCATCGCCGCACAGCCCTTGGTGCTCCGGGCTTTCCTGGAGCCTTCAGACTCAAAACCACTTTTTGGCAATTTGCCCAGGGCCGGACTCAGAAATTTCCATATGTCCGGGATCTGCTGCCACGCCCAAGGAGCCAGGAGGGAAAACTGTGGCTTGTTTTCAAGGTCTTTGGGAACCGCTTGCATCGCCGCACAGCCCTTGGTGCTCTGGGCTTTCCTGGCGCCTTCAGCCTCAAAACCACTTTTTCGCAATTTGCCCAGGGCCGGCCTCAGAAATTCCCATATGTCCGGGATTGGCTGCCACGCCCAAGGAGCCAGGAGGGAAAACTGTGGCTTGTTTTCAAGGTCTTTGGGAACCGCTTGCATCGCCGCACAGCCCTTGGTGCTCGGGGCTTTCCTGGCGCCTTCAGTCTCAAAACCACGTTTTCGCAATTTGCCCAGGGCCGGCCTCAGAAATTTCCATATGTCCGGGATTGGCTGCCACGCCCAAGGAGCCAGGAGGGAAAACTGTGGCTTGTTTTCAAGGTCTTTGGGAACCGCTTGCATCGCCGCACAGCCCTTGGTGCTCCGGGCTTTCCTGGCGCCTTCAGACTCAAAACCACTTTTTTGGCAATTTGCCCAGGGCCGGACTCAGAAATTTCCATATGTCCAGGATTGGCTGCCACGTCCAAGGAGCCAGGAGGGAAAACTGTGGCTTGTTTTCAAGGTCTTTGGGAACCGCTTGCATCGCCGCACAGCCCTTGGTGCTTGGGGCTTTCCTGGCGCCTTCAGCCTCAAAACCACTTTTGGCAATTGCCCAGGGCCGGCCTCAGAAATTTCCATATGTCCGGGATTGGCTGCCACGCCAAGGAGCCAGGAGGGAAAACTGTGGCTTGTTTTCAAGGTCTTTGGGAACCGCTTGCATCGCCGCACAGCCCTTGGTGCTCCGGGCTTTCCTGGCGCCTTCAGCCTCAAAACCACTTTTGGCAATTTGCCCAGGGCCGGCCTCAGAAATTCCAATATGTCCGGGATTGGCTGCCACGCCCAGGAGCCAGGAGGGAAAACTGTGGCTTGTTTTCAAGGTCTTTGGGAACCGCTTGCATCGCCGCACAGCCCTTGGTGCTCCGGGCTTTCCTGGCGCCTTCAGTCTCAAAACCACTTTTTGGCAATTTGCCCAGGGCCGGCCTCAGAAATTTCCATATGTCCGGGATTGGCTGCCACGCCCAAGGAGCCAGGAGGGAAAACTGTGGCTTGTTTTCAAGGTCTTTGGGAACCGCTTGCATCGCCGCACAGCCCTTGGTGCTCGGGGTTTCCTGGCGCCTTCAGCCTCAAAACCACTTTTTGGCAATTTGCCCAGGGCCGGCCTCAGAAATTTCCATATGTCCGGGATTGGCTGCCACGGCCAAGGAGCCAGGAGGGAAAACTGTGGCTTGTTTTCAAGGTCTTTGGGAACCGCTTGCATCGCCGCACAGCCCTTGGTGCTCCGGGCTTTCCTGGCGCCTTCAGCCTCAAAACCACTTTTTGGCAATTGCCCAGGGCCGGACTCAGAAATTTCCATATGTCCGGTAACTGCTGCCACGGCCAAGGAGCCAGGAGGGAAAACTGTGGCTTGTTTTCAAGGTCTTTGGGAACCGCTTGCATCGCCGCACAGCCCTTGGTGCTCCGGGCTTTCCTGGCGCCTTCAGCCTCAAAACCACTTTTTGGCAATTTGCCCAGGGCCGGCCTCAGAAATTTCCATATGTCCGGGATCTGCTGCCACGCCCAAGGAGCCAGGAGGGAAACTGTGGCTTGTTTTCAAGGTCTTTGGGAACCGCTTGCATCGCCGCACAGCCCTTGGTGCTCCGGGCTTTCCTGGCGCCTTCAGCCTCAAAACCACTTTTGGCAATTTGCCCAGGGCCGGCCTCAGAAATTTCCATATGTCCGGGATTGGCTGCCACGGCCAAGGAGCCAGGAGGGAAAACTGTGGCTTGTTTTCAAGGTCTTTGGGAACCGCTTGCATCGCCGCACAGCCCTTGGTGCTCCGGGCTTTCCTGGCGCCTTCAGACTCAAAAAACTTATTTTCGCAATTTGCCCAGGCCTGGCCTCAGAAATTCCCATATGTCCGGGATTGGCTGCCACGGCCAAGGAGCCAGGAGGGAAAACTGTGGCTTGTTTTCAAGGTCTTTGGGAACCGCTTGCATCGCCGCACAGCCCTTGGTGCTCCGGGCTTTCCTGGCGCCTTCAGACTCAAAACCACTTTTTGGCAATTTGCCCAGGGCCGGCCTCAGAAATTCCCATATGTCCGGGATCTGCTGCCACGCCCAAGGAGCCAGGAGGGAAAACTGTGGCTTGTTTTCAAGGTCTTTGGGAACCGCTTGCATCGCCGCACAGCCCTTGGTGCTCCGGGCTTTCCTGGCGCCTTCAGACTCAAAACCACTTTTTGGCAATTTGCCCAGGGCCGGCCTCAGAAATTCCCATATGTCCAGGATTGGCTGCCACGCCCAAGGAGCCAGGAGGGAAAACTGTGGCTTGTTTTCAAGGTCTTTGGGAACCGCTTGCATCGCCGCACAGCCCTTGGTGCTCCGGGCTTTCCTGGCGCCTTCAGCCTCAAAACCACTTTTTGGCAATTTGCCCAGGGCCGGCCTCAGAAATTTCCATATGTCCGGGATTGGCTGCCACGCCCAAGGAGCCAGGAGGGAAAACTGTGGCTTGTTTTCAAGGTCTTTGGGAACCGCTTGCATCGCCGCACAGCCCTTGGTGCTCCGGGCTTTCCTGGCGCCTTCAGCCTCAACACACCTTTTTTGGCAATTTCTCCAGGGCCGGCCTCAGAAATTCCCATATGTCCGGGATTGGCTGCCATGCCCAAGGAGCCAGGAGGGAAAACTGTGGCTTGTTTTCAAGGTCTTTGGGAACGCTTGCATCGCCGCACAGCCCTTGGTTGCTCCGGGCCTTTCCTGGCGCCTTCAGTACTCAAAACCACTTTTTGCAATTCCCCAGGGCCCCTGCCTCAGAAATTTCCATATGTCCGGGATGGCTGCCCCGCCAAGAGCCAGGAGGGAAAACTGTGGCTGTTTTCAAGGTCTTTGGGAACCGCTTGCATCGGCCGCCACAGCCTTGGTGCCTCTTGGCTTTCCTGGCGCCTTCAGCCTCAAAGCCACTTTTTCTTCGCCCAGGCCGCCTCAAAAATTCCTATGTCTGGATGCTTACAGGCCAAGGACCATGAGGAAAACTGTGGCTTGTTTCTAATCTCTTGGGAACGCTTGCATCGCCCACAGCCCTTGGTTTTGGGGTTCCGGAGCCTTCACCTCAAAACCACTTTTGCCACTACCCAGGCCGCCACCAAAATTCCATATGTCCGGGATTTCTGCCAGCCCAAAACATGAGAAAACTGTGGTTGTTTTAAAAGTCTTTGGGAACCGCTTGATCGCCCCACAGCCCTTGGTGCTCGGGACTTTCCTGGCGCCTTCAGCTTCAAAAGATCCCTTTCTGGCTCGCCCCAGGGCCTGCCTCAAAAATAGCAAATGTCTGGAGATTGCTGCCACACTCAAGGTGCCAGGAGGGAAAACGGTGTCTTGTTTTAAAGCTCTCTGGCAACTGCTTGCATTGCCCCCACACCTTGAGGCTCTGTGATTTCCTGGCGTCTTCAGCCTCAAAACCACCCTTTCTCACTCAGACCAGGGCCAGCCTCAACAATAGCAAATGTCCAGAGATTGCTGACACACCCAACGTGTCAGAAGGAAAAACTATGGCTTGTTTTAAAGCTCTATGCGAACAGCTTGCATCGCCCCACAGAGATTGGGGTTTCCGGCTTTCCTGGCGCCTTCAGCCTTAAAACCATACTTTCTCACTCACCATAGGGCCAGATTCAAAAATTACCATATGTCTGGAGATTGCTGCCACGCCCAAGGAGCCAGGAGGGAAAACTGTGACTTGTTTTAAAGCGCTCTGGGAACCGCTTGCATTGCCCCAGAGACCTTGGGGTTCTGGGCTTTCCTGGCACCTTCAGCCTCAAAAGCACCCTTTCTCACTCGCCCCAGGGCCCGCCTCAAAAATTAACGTATGTCTGGAGATTGCAGCCACGTCCAAGGAGCGAGGAGGGAAAACTGTGGCTTGTTTTAAAGTGCTCTGTGAACTGCTTGCATTGCCCCACAGACCATGGGTTTTTTGGCTTTCCTGTCACCTTCACCCTCAAAAGCACCCTTTCTCACTCGCCGCAGGGACGGCCTCAAAAATTACCAGATTTCTGGAGATTGCTGCCACACCCAAGGTGCCAGGAGGGAAAACTGTGGCTTGTTTTAAATCTCTCTGGGAACCGTTTGTATCGCCCCAGAGACCTCGGGGCTCAGAGCTTTCTTGGTGCCTTCAGCCTTAAAACCACCCTTTCTCACTCGCCCCAGGGCCCGCCTCAAAATGTACCATATGTCAGGAGATTGCAGCCACGCCCAAAGTGCCAGGAGGGAAAACTGTGGCTTGTTTTAAAGCTCTCTGTTAACTGCTTGCATTGCCCCACAGACCTTGGGGTTTTTGGCTTTCCTGTTACCTTCATCCTCAAATCCACCCTTTGTCACTCGCCGCAGGGCTGGCCTCAAAAATTACCATATACCTCGAGATTGCTGCCAAGCCCAAGGCTCCAGGAGGGAAAACTGTGGCTTCTTTTAATTCTGTCTAGGAATTGCTTGCATTGCGGCACAGACCTTGGGGATCTTGCGTTTACTGGCACCTTTAACCTCAAAAGCACCTTTTCTCGCTTGCCCCAGGTTGTGCCTCAAAAATAGCAAATGTCCGGAGATTGCTGCCACACCCAAGGAGCCAGAAGGGGAAACGGTGCCTTGTTTTAAAACTCCCTGGCAATGGCTTGCATTGCCCCACAGACCTTCAGGCTCTGGGCTTTACGGCCACCTTCAGCCGCAAAAGCACCCTTTCTCACTTGCCCAAGGGCTGGCCTCAAAAAATAGGAAATGTCTGTAGATAGCTGCCAAACGCAAGGTGCCAGGAGGGAAAACTGTGGCTTTTTTTAAAACTCTCTAGGAACTGTTTGCATTGCCCCACAGGCCTTGAGTTTTCAGGCTTTCCTGGCACCCTCAGCCTCAAAACCAGCCTTTTTCACTCACCCCAGGGCCAGCCTCAAAAATTACCATCTGTCTGGAGATAGCTGCCAAACGCAAGGTGCCAGGAGGGAAAAATGTGGCTTCTTTTAAAACCCTCTAGGTACCGCTTGCATTGCCCCACAGGGCTTGGGCTTCCAAGATTTCCTGGTGCCTTCAACCTCAAAAGCACCCTTTCTCAGATGCCCCAGGGCCCGCCTCAATAATTACCATAGGTCTGAAGTTTCCTGCAACCCCCAACGTT
Organism: Alca torda; assembly: GCA_008658365.1. Lineage (NCBI taxonomy): Eukaryota > Metazoa > Chordata > Aves > Charadriiformes > Alcidae > Alca > Alca torda. The sequence continues at coordinate 19,444,548 of CM018083.1, read as the reverse complement.
CCAGGAGGGAAAACTGTGGCTTGTTTTAAAGCTCTCTGGGAACCTCTTGCTTCGCCCCACAGATCCTGAGGCTCTGGGCTTTCCAGGTGCCTGCAGCCCCAAAAGCACCCTTTCTCACTCGCCCCAGGGCCCGCCTCAAAAATACGAAATGTCTGGAGATTGCTGCCACGCCCAAGGAGCCAGGAGGGAAAACTGTGGCTTGTTTTAAAGCTCCCTGGGAACCGCTTGCATCACCCCACAATGTTTGTGGATCTGGCCTTCCTGGTGCCTTCAGCATCAAAAGCACCCTTTCTCTCTCCCCCCAGGGCCGGCCTCAAAAAATATCATATGTCTGGAGATTGCTGCCACGCCAAAGGTGCCAGGAGGGAAAACTGTGGCTTGTTTTAAAGCTCTCTGGAACTGCTTGCATTGCCCTCAGACCTTGAGGCTCCGGTGTTTACGGGAACCTTCAGCCTCAAAAGTACCCTTTCTCACATACAGCATCACCGGTCTCAGAAATTACCATATGTCTGGAGACTGCTGCCACACCCAAGGTGCCAGGAGGGAAAACTGTGGCTTCTTTTAAAGCTCTCTGGGAACCCTTTGCATCACCCCACAGACTTTGGAGTTTTTGGCTTTGTTGGTGCCTTCAGCGTCAAAAGAACCCTTTCTCACTCGCCCCAGGGCCCGCCTCAAAAATATGAAATGTCTGGAGATTGCTGCCACACCCAAGGAGCCAGGAGGAAAACTGTGGCATGTTCTAAAGCTCTCTAGCATGCACTTGCATTGCCCAACAGAGCTTCGGGCTCTGGGCTTTCCTGGCACCTTAAGCCTCAAAACCACCCTTTCTCACTCGCCCCATGGACGGCCTCAAAAAACAGCAAACTTTCAGAGATTGCTGCCACGTCCAGGGTGCCAGGAGGGAAAACTGTGGCTTGTTCTAAAGCTCTCTGGGAACCGCTTGCATCACCCAAAAGACCTTGGGGCTCCAGGCTTACCTGGCGCCTTTAGCCTCAAAACTACCCTTTCTCATTCACCTTAGGGCTGGCCTCAAAAATTTCCATATGTCCGGAGATTGCTCCCACACCCAAGAAGCCAGGAGGGAAAACTGTTGCTCTTTCTTAATGTCTGGAACTGATTGCATTGCCCCACAGACCTCATGGGTGCCACATGGCAAGTGCCAGAAGGAAACAGTTGTGTTTCTTATCACGGTGTGTGGGAACTGCATTCACTGTCCCAGTTAGCTATGTGCTAACACTGTCCCCAGAGCTGGGCTCAAATCCAGCATACATCTGAACATTGCTCACACATGGAAAGTGGCAGGAGGGAAAGTGGGGTTTGGTCTCACTGTCCCTGGGAACATCTTTCACTACTGCAGTCACCTCAGTGCTAAGGCTTTTCCAAGAGCAGGGCTCAAAACCAGCAAGCATCTAAAAATTGCTCTAATATGGAAAGTGCCAGGAGGGAAATGTTCTCCTTGTTTTCACTGGCTCTGGGAACTGCTTTCACTGCCCCACTTCCCTAAATGCTAACACTCTCCAAAGCGCTAAGCTCAAAACCTGCAAACATCTAGAGACTGGTCGCACATGGAAAGTAACAGTAAGGAAAAGTGGAGCTTGTTTTCACTGTATCTGGGAACTGCTTTCAGTGCCCCAGATACCAGAGCTGGGCTCAACAACTGCAGACATATAGAGATTGACCCCACATGACAAGTGCCAAGAGGGAAAAGTGGTGCATATTTTCACAGTCTCTGTGAACTAATTTCACTTTCCCTGTACTATAAGTGCTAACATTCTCCCCACAGCTGGGTTCAAAGAGAACAAACATCTAGCCATTGCTCCCTCATGGCAAGTGCCAGGAGGAAAAAGTTTGCTTCTTCTCTCTGTCTCTGGGAACTTCATTTACTGCCCAGTAACTTAAGTGTTAACACTCACCAAAGCGCGAAGCTCAAAACCTATAAACATCTAGAGATTGCTCCCACATTCAAAGTGCCAGGAGAAAAAAGTGGGACTTGTTCTCACTGTCTCTGGAAACTGTTTTCACAGCCACAGTAACCTAAGCACTAACACTCTCCCAAGAGATGGGCTCAACATCAGGAAACATCGAGAGATTACTCCAAAATGAAAATTGCCAGGAGGGAAAAGAGGAACTTGTTTTCACTGTCCCTGGGAACTGCTTTCACTGCCCCTGTAATCTAAATGCCAACACTCTCCCCAGAACTGGACTAAAAAGCAGCAACCTTCTCTGGATTTCTACCACAATGAAGGAGCCACAGGGAAACGTTGTGCTTATGCTCGCTGTCTCTGGGAACTGCTATGACTGCTTTTATATTCTAACTGATACTACTCTCCCCAGCGCTAAGCTCAAAACCAGACAACATCTGGAGATTGCTACCAGAGGGCAAGTGCCAGGTGGGAAAAGTAGTGCTTCTTTTCACTTTCTCTGGGAACAGCTTTCCCAGCACCAGTAAGCTAAAGATTAAAACTCTCTCCAGAGCTGAGCTCAAAGAAAGCAAACATATAGAGATTCACCCAAAATGGCAAGTGCCAGGAGAGAAACTGCAGCTTGTTCTCACAGTCTCTGGGAACTGCTTGCATTGCCCCTCATACCCTGGGGCTCTGGGCTTTCCTGGTGCCTTCAGCCTCAAAAGCACCCTTTCTCACTTGCCCCAGGGCCAGCCTCAAAAATTTCCATACGTTTGGAGATTGCTGCCATGCCCAAGGTGTCAGGAGGGGAAACTGTGGCTTGTTCTAAAGGTCTCTGGGAACCACTTGCATCACCCAACAGCCCTTGGTGCTCAGGGATTTCCTGGCACCTTCAGCCTCAAAACCACCCTTTCTCACTCGGCCCAGGGACAGTCTCAAAAATTTCCATATGTTTGGAGATTGCTTCCACACCCAAGGAGCCAGGAGGGAAATCTGTGGCTCTTTCTAAAGCTCTCTGGGAACTGCTTGCATCGCCCCACAGTCCTTGGGGCTCTGCGCTTTCCTGGTTCCTCCAGCCTCAAAGCCACCTATTCTTACTCGCCCCAGGTTGGGCCTCAAAAATAGCAAACATCTGGAGATTGGTCCCAAACCCAAGGTTCCAGGAGGGAAAACTGTGGCTTGTTCTCATGTTTTCTGGGAACCAGTTGCATGGCCCCACAGACCTCGGCGTTATGGGCTTTCCCGGCGCCTTCAGCCTCAAAATCACCCTTTCTCACTTGCCCCAGCGCTGGCCTCAAAAATTTGCATATGTCCGGAGATTGCTCCCATGCCCATGGAGCCAGGAGGGAAATCTGTGGTTTGTTCTAAAGCTCTCTGGAAACCGCTTCCATCACTCCACCAGCCACAGGGCTCTGGACTTTCCTTGCGACCTCAACCTCAAACCTGCCTCCACCCCTGGCCCTTGTGCGAGGCGCCAAAAATCCCGAATGTCCATGGATGGCTGCCACAGAGAAGGCGCCGGGAGGGAAAACCCTTCTCATTGTTGGGGTGTCATCAGCCCAGTGAGTGTTTATCACTGGGCCCCAGAGCCCTTGTTTTCCAGTAAACCGAGATGGTCTGGCAGGCGATGGTTTGACCAGTATTTTTTTGCCTTCAGTCATCTGTACATAACTACACATGTACAGCATTTCTCCTTCCACCTTCTTTGCATTTCACATACAATTCTCTGCTCTCGCAAAGGTTTGCTGCACCAGGATTTGTAACCACTGGGCTAGGATATAATTGGAAGAGAAAACCCATCTGCAACTGTGCCTGGGTGAATCTGCAAACCTGGGTCTTTGAGTTCAGTGGCCACGGCAATCGCTCACCATGTCTCCCTCCCCTGCCCAGAGCCCTTTCCTCCACCACTTTATATGTTCCCTCCTGACAAGTCAGCTGAAGAACAGTGCATGCATTTGTCTCTAAGGTGGGAGGTTGTATTGAAGAGCTGAGCAACTCGGAGGCCTCAATTTAAGAAGAGTGATTCACAGTAGACTGCCTGCATTTCAAAACCTGTGTATCTGAAATTTGAATGGGCAGGGGAAAGGGGGGAGTTCAGCAAGGTTTTCAAGCTGACAAGCCTTGCAGGAAGGATGGTTGAAAGGGCTCAGGAGGGTGGGGTGTGGAGGGGGACGGCAACCACAGTGAAGGGAGGAGGATTTTGAACGAGCAATTTGCATAAAATGAATAAACAGCAACCAGAGCCCCAGTCTGCCCATCCTGTGGTTTATCCTGGCCAGTCCTCTGCTGCTGGGTGACAGGCTGAAGTCCTCTGGATGAAATCTGGGGAAGGCACACATGCATTGCAGGGACATCTCCAGGTCACGCTCACTAATGATCCAAACAGCTGTACAATGTCAAAAGCAAAGCAGGATACCAGGAATAATTTTAGCGTTTGGAATGAATGTAAACTGAAGGAACGTGCCAAAGCAGTAAGAGACAGTAGGTGAAGGAAATGACTAAAAGTGAATGTGGATTCCTGGACCTATAATGAGAAACAGTGAAACACTGTGAAAACAGTGAAACCACCACTGTGTACAGGAAAGAAGGGATCCAAATTATGTTGACATCAGAATTTGTTCCCCACAGCAAAGATGGTGCTTTATGTTGCTGTACCACTGCTGTGCCTTCTTTGACTGGCCTGCATCCTGTGGTGTCATTTTAGACTACAAAAATCACAATCATTCCTTCCTTTATAGGTTGTGTGATGATAAAAGGAACTCCCAAAAATAATTGAGCATCATTTAGTACTTTTCTTCTGAGTCATAAAAAAAGAACCGTGTGAATATTTCCTCCCCTGCAAGCCTAATGTGGATGTTAACTTTGAAACATCATTAAATGCTAAATGTCGTGTTATCTACATAATGCTGGTCCTTTGGCAAGGCAGGGGAGAGAAGATAGAAAGGAAGACTCTGAGAAAGGAATTTGGAATTAATAAAGAAAAAAACAAGAAAAGGATCAAGTGGAAGAAAGAAAAGAGGGGAAAGGGGACAGAAACAGCAGGGAGAACCGAGCTGTTTGTTATAGCAAGCTCACGCTAGATAGAGACTTGTGATCAGTAATACTGGGATTTGTGAAGCAGTTGCACTGTGTTGTGTGGCTGTGCTGCACACACCACTGCCTTGACTCCAGTCTCCTGGAGACTTAGAGCAGTGTGCAATCCCGGTGATGTATCCCAAAGCACAGGCTGGAATCAGGATTGCGTTCTGGCTTCCTTGGAAGAGCGAGACACTTGGTTCTAAAGAATGGAAACAGGAGGTTGGGTTATCTTTTAGATGTCTTGATCGGGAAAGGCTGCCTTAATTCTGTTAACCTTTAGGAGAGCAGTTAACATCTAATATTCTTTAATGATAATATGTTGACAACATCTCTGGTTGCACAACCTTAACTTTACACAGAATGTTTTGCATGGAGTTTGTACGCTGTATATGGCAAAAGCAAAAGGGGCCATTCCCATGGTGTTTCTTCAGGGTGCTGACGTTCGGGCCTTTGTCTTTCTTATGGACCAAACTCTAAACTTGTGAGCAGCTGGGACACCGCCTGCAGCAGCTCCAGGTCACCAGCAGCAACAAGAAGGCTCAAAACCAGACTCACCTAATGAGGTATGGAGTACACATAGTCACACATGTCTGCTCTAGCCCTGTCTCCTCTGGGGAGCCCAAACCATGGACCCTGTGCCAGCCCAGCACTATGGGGTCCTCACTGCTCCATGCCATGTTGCCTTCCTTGCTCTGCTCCCTGCTAGTCTGCAGATCTTTGCACTCTGCTTATATTAATTTTGCCTTTTACCTGATATATGCCTTTTTTCCCTAGCCTGGGAAAGGCAACCAGCTATTGCCCACAGAAAGCTTGTACCGCACCCATGTGTGTAGTACATTGCTGTCACTACTCCCACAAGCTCATTGCTTCCACATATGCTGCTCTTAACTGAAAACTGCAATCCTTATTCAGCAGCACTTTCCACAAGAGCAGAATGCTTTAAATGCTCTCCTCTTTCACACTCTTTTGGGGAATATTTCTTGCGGTAACTGCAGACCAGAGACTCCAACAGCAGCAACAACGCCAGTGTAATAGAGAAAGCAAACACGCAGCACAGCGAGTCGAACAGGGAGAGGAAGAGATCTGAGACAGATATTGAATGCCATGTGGCCATTACACAGTGAGTCTTGGTTTGTGTTGTTCCCTAACCCTGCAGTAAGAGACTCCCAGGGAACACTTAAAATAGATAAGCAGATTTGGAGGCCAAAAGTAACCATGATTGTTTAATCTGATTTCCCCAATAACTCACGTCATGGTATTTCATTCAGAAACTCTAGCGGTGAGGGGGCAGTTCAGCAGCCCTTCTGGGAATGTTTGTGTACCCAGAAACACAATTTATTACATTGACTAGTGGTTCAACTAAAGTATACCTCTCGGAAAGCCACCTGATCTCAACGTGGATACTCCAAGGCTGGTGCCCTTAGTATCGGTATATCCCCCCTGAATGTGTGGGGGCGTGTGTGTATATATATATATATACACACACACTTTGTCTAGCATTCCTCTTTGTAGCTTCAATCCCACCCTTCCCTCCCCTCACTAAGAAAGGTTTTGCGGTGTGGCAGGCTCTGAGTGGCTCCGTGTTTGGCCACAGAAGCAGCAGCACAGCAGTGAAAGTCAAAAGACCTCCACACTGTGTCTCTAATTGTCCTGGTGTCCCCGGGACATTAAAGATTCTACGTAAGTGAAGCCGAAAATTGTCATTGAAACATTAAACACCATCCTTCCTTTTTCTCTAACACTGTTTCTCTTTATCCTGCATGCAGGAAAGCCAACATCTTCGTCTCTCTGCTGATTGATGTGGCTCTGGGGATGCTGCTGATGTCCTGGCTCTACGAAAAGAACTGAATTGGTCACCTTGCTGACACCCTCATCCCCGTGGCTGATATAAGTCTGGCCAAAGCCATTTCTCTTTCACCTGCTGTGGGTACTGACCACCTCTTGATGTCTTGTTGTAAGAAGGCAATGCCTTACGCACAAGGATTTCAGAGAGAGTCCTGTCTGAAGTAGTGCAAATTAGGTCTCCTCAAGGACAGTGAAATCTTCAAATCAAGCCTGCTGGAGCTGCTGCAAAGGAACACAACTCTGCTCTGCATGTGCAGTGAATAGTAATTAGATGTTTATTGGAAGCCTCCTCCAGCTCCTAAAGTAACAATTATGGCTTGGCCAGAGCTCCGCAGCTGCAGGTTGAGTGGTTATCGAGCCAGAATACTTTTATTCTGAAGTCAACAGGAAGCGTCCTCAAGCTATTGCTATATGGGGCATTTGGGGGGAGAAAAAAATGGCTGTAACCTGGGTTGAATCTGATAAACTGCTGAAAAGTCAAACTTGATAAGCAGTGCAGCTGTGCTTCTGAAGAGAAATTTCATGGGGAAATCCAAAGGCATTGGCTAGTCAGGACACAAACACCTGAAATCCTGTCTAAGACCTCTGCTGTACAGATGGTAAACTAGGAAAACTTAATTTGTCCTGTGATTTTCTCAAACATAACTCGTCTTGCCCAGTAAGATCCCTTGGCATCAGCATAAATAAATGAAGAACAAGTATGACTCATACTATCCTACTTTTTTAGTGGCTCGTTTTAGGTGCAGTACTCCAATGTATCTGTTTAGTGGCAGTAGGGAACATACAATGTACTTCAGAGGCTGGAGACCAGACCACTAATTTGAAATGAGCTCCATTTTAAGAGCTTCCGTGTCTTGGGAACGCATGTGCAGCCGATGTTGAGCACTGGCACGCAGCTGTACACCCTAATCCTTTCTCTGCCCACTTTCTTTTCATTTCTGGGAGAGAAGGTGGATCTTTCCGTTGGTTTCTTTCTAGCAGCTGGAGAACGTTCTCTCTTTGCTCTTTCTTGAGCTTCTTAGTTGGGAGGAATTTTATTCTTATTAGAAAATTCCAACAGCAATTTCATTTTCCTATTTATCCTATCTTTCTTGAGAAGAGCTCACGTCTCCCTTGATGATCATCTGCTTGGTCCACGTCTAACCTTTTAATTGCTACAAGCCATAGGTCTCCGATCATTCTTGTACATGCTGTGCTTTCACAAAGTGTTTATGGAGTGCCCAGCATAGCTGTGGATCATGATTATTGTTATTTTTGTTATCTTTCATAGTAAAACTTTTAAGGAGGGCATGTTTTAAGGATTGCTGCAGACACTTTTCAGCAGCGGTGGTGGGGTGGAAAAGACCACAGTTCTTGCAATGCTCTTGTATTTGAGCTATACATGAAAAATATTTTTCTAAGTCTTTTGCCTTACAGATATTTCAGCTAGAGAAGTTTAAATTCTCTATAGCTCTCCCTATGGGATTACTGTAAGTGCCCAGCTCAGAAATCTGATTTCTTAACAAGTCTGCAAGGAAGTGGCTTTTGGCTGCATTCCGGCCAAAGGAACTTCAGGAGGGCTTCCATCTGCCCAGTGTCTTTGGCAGATGGATGCTCTCTGTGCTCAAGGTGTATCCAATCCCAGCACCTGCCCTGGACAGGTTCTTTGTGAGAGTTGCTTGTTTGTTCCTCTTTCAGTAATTTAGCTCACCTGTCACTCAACTTACACATCATAGCATCAGCTGTTTTCACCATATCTCCTACATGTGCAGACTTCATTGCCTTGCTATCACCAAGAGCTGTTTACTTGCTTTCCTGGAAGCACTAACTCCTCCTTGCATGGGTGGCCTGGTCGTCAGTTGCTGCCTTTCTTCTCTGCTTCTCCAAGCTTACCAGTTCAGGTCACTTACAATTCTTCTTACTTTCCAGCCTTACTTTCTTCTTTCAAGCATATTAGATTGTGGACATAAAATCATTTGGAGTCCTTTTACTGCCTTCGGTGGGCATTGATTTATATGCATTATGTGCAGGCCTTAAAAAAATGCAGATCTGAGTGATCCCAAGATATCCCAATGACTTCAGCACGTGGTGTGCAAGCCACCACTACTTCTTTTCCAGTATGACAGCAAAATCTCCCCTTAGCCATTCAGCAGTGGGTTTCCTCTTTGCTGCTGAGCGTCCATCTGGTATGCATTATTCCCATCACTTGGGCTTTCTCAAGTGCTTATGTGTTGCCAAGTTCAGTAACGCAAACTCTCCCATGTGTGGAATGTGTTACTTTCCTTTAGGCAGCACTCCTTGCTGGTGTGCGTTTGGTGTGTGCCCCAGATCTGATGATAGTGTCGACCTTACATTTCTGTAGCTCTTAGTAAATAGACATTCTATATATTATAATAAGATTGTTATGTATTATAAGGTTATATACATAACCTTATTTTAACCTTATCGATTTGTTTGATTTTAATATTGACAAACCTTATAGTGACAGAATGGTAGCTGTGTGGGGACTGGATACAGTGCTCATTTGTTTTTTTCCTAGCAAACATGTCTCTGGAAGGAAGCAGATGCAGGTAGGTTATTTTGGCTCTCAACAACTGCCAGGGTCACAAGCTCAGCCTGCTGACGTGAAGGTCAGGCCGTGTTCCCTAACCATCATTGGTCATCCCCTGATATTATGGTTCTCACATCAGCACTCAGCCAGCAATTGTTTATGATGCACAAGACATCGTTGACTGCAGCTCCCACTTTCACAGCCTGATGAGCTGCGCTGGGCCAACTGTAAAAACAAGTTGCTTTTGTCAGTAAATGAGGCAGATGTGATTCAGAGACACCTAGGGAGTAGCTGGCGAGTAGCTGCGTGCAATATGAAGGACTGATTTTTTGGAGCAGGCTTTCAAATCCAGGAATGGAAAGAACTCCCACCCTCCTCCTTCTTCTCGATCCCACCAGGCTTCCCAATGGTTGTCCTTGGTTTTGGCTTCCACAAGGCAGCCTTCTTTTAAAAATACCTGAATCAAAGCGCTACATTTGTTGGTTTTTAAAAGAACTGCTTATAAGCCATTTTCTTTTTTTTTTTCTTCTTCACCTCTTTCATCCTTGCTGATGTCTCTTTTTCTTAAGCTGTAATCTCTTTGAAACAGTTAAATATTTATCAGAGATCGTGCCTCCAAAAATATTGCTGGGGCTTAGAGATAATTGGATGTAAATTCCTATTCAGTCATGTCCTGCTAATCCATAAAGAAAGCAAGCAGAGGGGACACTTCCTGGGAAATATTCTTAGATGTTAATTTGTAGAATAATATAATTTAGAGCCCCAAATGTCTGCAACAGATAGAGGGTGCCTACCAGGTGTCTGGTAGGGGGTGCTTTGGCTCTGCTTGCTCTGCCTTGCACTGGATGCTCCACTCAGGCAGTTTGCAGCGTGCTTCCCAATGCCCACTCACATGCGCTGTATGTCCTTCTTTGTCCCTGTCACATCACCACAGACCCTCTGCGTGTGGACACTAGAAAGAAGGGCATGATAGTGATCTCATCTAAACCGTATTAGCTTTAGTCTCCGATCTGGTAACATCCCTATATCCCTTTATGAAAGACTTCCAATTCTGTATTGGATTCCAATTCCAATAACTGTATCTTATTTATTAATCCTGGCCACATTCGGTATTCATGACTGCAATGGGAGTATTGGGCTCCCAGTCACCCTTTCTTATTCTGCTTGCTATTGATCAGTCCGAAAATATCTGGCTGGAAAACAACCTGCAAGGTTATGCCTTCAGGTGAGGTTTTGGAATGCCTTGCCCAGCTGGATAACAGCAAGTGGAGGTGAATGACACCTTCCCGCAGCTACGTGCCCCTGGCAGAATTCAGTAGCACCTCTGGGACTGGCAGCCTCCAGAAGTATTCGGTGCCGAAAAACAGCCTTGCAGAAGGACTGCTTTCCAGCATTTAAATATTTCATTAAAATCCCCAAATGCTTTTTCTAAGTTACCAATCCAACACTTTAAATATTAAAAAGAGTCTATTTATAAAGCAGCTAACACTTCTGAGCCACAGAGGTAAGATCCATGGGTTCAAATCAGTTCTGACTTGCAGTGAGACAGAGGGAATATGAACAAAATAAAAAGGCAATCCTTTTGGTTAAGTTGAAGATGGAGCCCCTAATTTTTCCCCTACACTAAAAGTAAATGTTTACAAACTCATTTTGCAAGGATCCTGTTGGTTAAGAAATAAAATGGACTCATTCTTTGGAAATAATTTCCCCTTAGGGAAATTATTTCATTATCCATATGAATGATGGGGAAAGTAGGCTACAGTGCATCGGCTTTAGGTAGCATGTCTTGATTCTTCTACACATGCACGATTTTCAGTGCAACTCACTTGCATGGACTTGACTGTAAGTGGGATTTTTGGAGGTAGAGGGCTTTTACTCACAATCTCTGGTCACGCAGGACAGCGTGAGAGGTCACTTCTTACAGGTATATTCCCTGCCTGTTTGCTGGAGGTTGCCACTCAGCTACCTCAATTCACAGCCTGGTAAATGGACTTCACCACTGATTTCAGCTTAATGAGTAGGTCAGGTACAAACTAGCAAGGAGCAGAGTGACCCCATCTTCTGCCCTGTCAACTGTGAGGGAGACCTCCAGCAGAGTCATGGGGTAGAGAGAGAAAACCAGTAAATAAGATCAGCCTGGGATTAAATCACCAGAAACTGTGAATCAAAGCCCTCAGTGACTGGGGACAAGCTCCATTAGGCTTTTTTTCTTAACGATTCAGAGGGCTTCTTTTTCACTGGGATGCTATAGGTATCTTTCCATGAAGCCTGCAGGGAGACACAACAGTGCAAGGCAAGATCAGTGCTATCATGGTTAATCTTGCCAAGTACACCACAGAGTATCAAGAAAGTTTTTTTATGTATTAAATACATTTATATAATTGTGTTTTCTATCCTGCAGTAAATACATAGGAGTTATTTGTCAGTAAAAATTCACTTCTTTTGCCCATGAGTGCATTGCCATCTTCCCTTTTTAAAATCCTGACAGCCTTCCCCATAGTTAATTACTCACTCAATTCTGACTTTTCAGTTGACTGTCTGAAGAAGTCGATTTGTGTGCCAGCATTTGCCATCTATTTCAAGAACTCTCATTACACCAAGAGTTCATACTGTGCGAGTCTGCCAGAGGTGGCCGTAAACAAGCACTAAGCTCGTGTTCACAGCACTGAGACCATCTAAGCAGTTCAGCTTCTTCTCTGCTGTTAAGTTTGGGTTCAATCAAGAGTCAATAACGGTGCATTTCTGATTTAACTAGCTGTCTGTAAAGTAGTTGTTTGGATTTTTTTTTTCCATTGGTTTGAAGAGTGTGGTAAGAATACTTTGCCGGGGGCAGCATGTAGAGCGCACTGGACCTGCTCAGCATGGTGGCAGTGTTTTATCTCAGGTGCCCTTGCTTCCATGTCTTTGTAGCACGTAGCTGAAGAGCTCCAGGACCTGCTCCAGTGGTTAATGGGAGCACCAGCTGGACTGAAAATGAGCCAAGCTTTGGATCAGGTTTTGGGCCGCTTCTTCCTTTACCACATCCAACTTTGGATTAGTAAGTGCAATTGTTTAACTTTTTAGCCTCCCTTTTCATCTCTTGCCTCATGAGTGTTTAATGTTTGCCTAGAGGTGAATAATGATCAAAATGTGCTACTGCAAGTACAAACTTGTCTGTGAGTCTTTCTGCTGTGGGAACTCAAGCCAAAGTTAGATTCCCACACAAGGAAGTCATGCATATTAAATAAAGTGCTTATACCAATGCTTTGCAAGGAGTGCAAATCACGACAGAGCTTGCTTTCTTGGTGCCGTTAGAGGTAAGTGTCCAAGGGAAGGGTGAGCAGCCATGTTACATTGCAAACAGGAGAAACAGTACAGCTTTAGTTATGGGTTGTTTAGGGAATGGTTGGAAATACTGAGATATGATTTATGAATCGGGTCTGTTGCGAGCATAGGCTTGCACCCAAAATTAGTAGTGTCAGTTACGGGGAGTCTCTTCCCAACACCTCTAATTACTGGAATTTCTGTTTTGGTCTGTGAGGAGTGGCTTTGCTCCTCCTAGTTGTGCAGAGAGTGGAAATAGGGAAAGCATTTTCTCAGCTGATTGCTTGTCCCTCGTGAGCTGCAGGGAGCCAGTCTGCCCACCTCAGCTCTTCGTTAGAAGTATAGAGCAGCTATATCTTATCTCGACGCTGGCACCCAACTGCCCCTGCTGTGCCAGGTGTCCCCCATGGAGAGTTGGGAAGGGATAGTGGCCACCCACATCAACACAGCCACCGCAGCACCTTGTGTTCCTGCAGCTGGTGGAAGAATTTGCTGGTTCAGGTGCTGGTGAAGCCTGAGATCCCCTTCTGAAACAAAGTGCTTGGTGAAACAAGAGCGGGCAAGTGCGTGCAGGCAGCCAGGGAAGGTGGGGCAGGTGCCGCAGCACAACACCCATTCCATGCCATGCCAGGGTGTGCAGGGGAGTGTGCGGCCTTAGAGCAACAGGGCAGGTGGGTACCAGCAACCTGGAGTTGTCCTGGGCACCCTCCTACCTGGGGATTAGCGCACCGAGCTGCGACTGCCAGTCTGGGGCATGCTGCCAGTTCCTTGAAGCAGTTGGTGTTCCTCAGACCAGGCTCTTCTCTTGGATAAGACTCCTTGCCTCTGTTTTCACAACGCTGCCTTGAAATTTGAGCAGCCTCCTTGCCTTAACTGGGCTGGTTAACCACTCTGGCTTCTGTAGTTCAGCCTTTCTCAGGTTCTGTCCTGCCCCACAGATGGCCTGTGTCCCCTGTTTTACATCCCAGTATGTTGGACACTGCTGCCCAGGGCTCTTCATGCCTCTTCTCCATCCCAGGGGCTCTTTCTTCCTCTGTGTCATTCCATAGATGGCTCTGTTTCCCACCCCTTACCACACCAAGCTTCTCTCACTGTTGCCATTTTGTCTGGGAGGGAAGTAGCTTTAAGTGTCGTAGCACCAAGTTATAAAAGCCCAAGGAAAGGATGCGCTAGGGGTGCCACAAGCCATTTGGTTGATCTCTTCCCAGACTTATGGATGTTTGAAGCTGTGCTTTACTAAAGAAGGTGCAGGGGCTCCAGTCCCCGCCTTGTCTCTCTGTGCTGTGGAGGCAAAAGTGAAGTGTATTGACTCAAGTGTGAGGGGTAAGACCTTGGCCGCTGCTGCTGTGGAAAGGCGGTGAAGTGAGGGGACCAGGGCAGATCTAAACTGCAGAGGCAGAGGTGAGCTCAGGGGAATAAGCTTGCTGCTCCCTTTGCTGCAGAGAAGGCGGTGGCTTGGGGCTGGCAGTTGCTGCTGCTGACAGGGGCCACCCTCCAGCAGCACTTGCCACATCCCATATGCCAGACCCTTCTTCCACAGGAGCAGAAATCAGGAACATGGCATGGTATGGCCGTTGCCCTCCAGTGGTCCAGAGCTGGCTGAAGTAGCTTGCTTTGCCTGTGCCAGGGGCCAGCCCAAATACGCCTAACTGAGCAATTAGTATTTTATCTGCGTCATTCTCAGGCTGTTGCTGCCCTGAGTTCTGCAGCATGGGTAAGCGAGTGGGCGCAGGGGTGTGATGATGACAGCTGTTTTGTGTTGAAGCTCGGGAACTCGCAGCTCCCATGCACAGAGTCTCCTCTTTGCCCAGGCTCTACTACCTCAAGATTTACGGCCTGTCATCTCTCTGGTGCTTATTCTGCGGGAAGAAGTGGAACGTCCTCCAGCAGTGGGTGGATTCCTGCTCCTATGACTTGGACCAGGTAGTGCTGCAGTACCCGGGGCTCACTGCAGGATGCTGCCCATGGGCAATACAATCCTATCCCACTTCATAGAATCGTCTAGAATCATAGAATCATCTAAGTTGGATGGGACCTTTAAGATCATCAAGTCCAAGCATAAGATTCAGCTAATATTGAGACAGAAGCCACAGGAGGCTTTGTGGTGCCCGGAACAAGTGCATGCCCCGGCTCTCTACATCTGCAGCTCTTCAACCAAATTCTTGGAGGCTGTTCTACAGCACCCCTTCACTTCTCTGCATGAGGGGACCTAATTCTGCCAAGTGCTGAGCCCCTGCAAGGCACCCCAGGGAGGTGCTTTGGTGGGTGCTGCAGGTGCTCGCAGCTCCAGGAGCACGGCAGAGGGGATGGAGGAGGGAGGCGATTTAAAAAGTGGTACGAAGCAGCGTTGCCACAGTAACAGCCATGCCAGCATTTCTATTAAAAGGCCCTGTTTCATTCACATTGCGCTGGAGCCTGGCCCACACGTTCTCACTCAAGCAGCAGAGGCAGGGTTTTTTTGTCAAACGCTGCTAGCTCTTTTTAATTTCTGAAATGCCACGCAAAAGTTCAGCACAGCCTGAGTTGCTCCACGCCGGCAGTTGCAAACATCACTAAAATAATACAATAATATTTGGTAACTTCCAGGGCCAGTGCCTCTCTCTCCATCACAACAGATAACCTTGAGCATCTCACACTGCAGGGAGGAACTATTTTTCGGTTTCTTTGGTGATGGAAAAGTAAGGACCTCCATGCCAGGAAGACGATTTGCGTCAGGGCTCAGTCCCTGGGTACTTTGAGGAGAGCTGGTTTGGCACTTCAGGCTTTATCCTGCTGCTCCGGAGACCAGTGGGAATAATGTCGTTGGCCTGGGTGGGAAAAGACATTCAAAGGAGACCTTAAAAGACTTTTGGAAACATTAAGCAACTGCATTGGAGTGACAGAGGAGGGGAGAAACAACTGCTGTAAAAAGAATGAGTTGGGTTATGATCTATTTCTGGTTACATGCATAAAGCTGGGATGTTGACCCACCTCTGTCACAGGACTGTCTGGGTTATTTTCTTTTATAATATACCAGGGCCATGATCTCTTTTGGCAGAAATGGCAGTGTCCTGTCTTCCTGTGGCCTCTGTGTTCTGGAAGTGGTGACTGAAAATTGAAGAGTCAGATCCCTCTTTGTCATAAATCTGCATTTCTTCAGTTGGAATTATTTGGCTTACGCCAGCTGGGCTGGCCCCAGAATAAAAATAAGATTTTCCTGTGGGCAGTGGAGCTAATGACACCTGCTTTCCTATGGATTTTTCTCCTTCATCCTCTGAATATTGCTTCCCCCACCCCAGTAACTCCAGCTTCTTTCTCTCTGCTGGTTTCCCAGCAAGCAAGAGGCAGAAGTCCAGTGGCTGGACTGACCAGTTGGCTGCTGCTGGGAATGTTTATCAACCAGATTTTGTCAGCTTTTCCCCAGCTGCTTGTTCTGCTAAAACAAGGAGGAACAAAAATACTTCTCAATTCTCCACAGAATTCCCTACCAAATTTCTACTCCTTTGTACCCTTTCACCTTTGCCTGGTAAAAACTGAACAAGGGCTTTAAAACTGGTGGGAATGGGATTGTCTCTAAAGGCAAAAATGCTGTCAGGATCCAGCTTATTCATCTTTCCAAAGATACTCCTATAACAAGGAACCTTCCAAAAGGCCCAGTGAGAGAAGAAGTACTGAAAATATTCAAGGTAACAGCATTATTCACATAGGAGTAAACAAACATGTTAAGGAGTATTGCAAACTTTTACTGTCTCACAGTTTCCTATTATTTTTTTTTTTTATTTGCCATTGCTCTGCTAATGATTGTGTTTCTTTTTTTCCCTAGTTATTTATTGGCACTTTGCTATTATAATCCTGCTGTCCTCCTGCCAACAACTGCAACTGTATTGTTTGGTGTTTACTCTAGTAAGATTTAACCCTTGAAGCTATCATATACTGTCTTCTGAGTATTAAAAGAAAGTTTCCTAGTCATTTACTGTCATCCACAAAGAAAATATAAATTTGTCTCACATGGCTCCAGTACGCCAAGCAAGTGGAATTCAGGATACGTGTTTGTGTTTCTCCAAAGGGAATTCCCAGCAAATCCCAGTCAGCGGCACAAGCTGTTCCCCTCTCTTTCACTCGGGAGTTATTTTTTTTTTATCTTTCCATCCCACGTCTGGGGTGATGGCCCCTCCAGTTTCATCCAGAACTTTTTTTTTTTTTTTAAATTAACTTGCTGTGTTAAATGCTTTCAGCTCGGCTTTGCTCAGAGGGTTGGACTTCTTTATTTTTCTTCTCTTCCCCCAGTATGACCAGTCCTCTCTGAGGCCTGCCTGGAGCACAACTTTCCACAGACAGCGGCCATCACATGGTGTAAACATCTTCTTTGAGCCCTCTCTTTCAGATGATATTGGCGCAAAAATAAATGTAGCCGGACAAAAGGAGGTGCTTTAATCAGGGGACAGAAAACACTGAGCATGAAGCTCGTTCCTGACTGCTTTGCTCTTGCTTAGATGCTCTACACGGGGTTCCTTCAGGTAGAAATAAACTACTTCAGTTCACTGTTGGAGAAAGAAAAATTTACGTTCGCTGATACACAGTGATGGAGTTTGCTAGAAATGGAAGCCTGAATTCTGCCTTTTAGACTATGGCTGTTGAAAGTGGAATTGCCCTTGTGTCCTGGCAGGTCACAGCCTCTGCACCTGCAGGAGCTTCATCTCAGTTACACCTTTGAGCTAAGATTGTCAAGGAACCTCATGCAGAATCTGGATGCCCAGCACTTCTAAACATCAAACCCACTTTGGGAGGCTTTAGCTTAGCACACAGCCACGTCAGATTGCAGATCGGCTCATGAATTTTCTAAGTGTTGCATCTCCTGTTTCTCTGATATGTTCTTATTTTCTCTTTCTCTGTAGCTCCGCTTGCTGGTGGTGACTGTGCAAGGCCTGATACGCTTGCTGGTTGACCTGATTGATTGACTCCCTGCCTCTTTATTCAATCATCCTTCGGCTCTGCAGATCCTACAGACTGGTGGGTAAGCCCTTCAGCACTGCACATGCAGAAGCTCAAGGAGTTTGCATTTTGCGTTTCGCATTTCATTTTTAGTGCAATGGGGAGCTGCTGAATAGAAAAGATGCGGGGGCAGGGCAGGAAAGAACCCAAGGCCTGAGTCATGCGGTTGTCCGTACTGGTAACCAATTACTGCAAGGAGCAGGACGAGGATGTCAATGAAAAGAAATGCAATGCCGAAGCAGAATCAGGAGCACCTTTATGAAGCCTGTGGCAACTAAAAGTGACATCCAAACAAGCACCGTATAAATGAGTTCATCTGTTGATTCCAATTCTAGTGTGCCAGGTTAGGTGAAACTTCTGTTAGTCTTGGGGGTTTGGGCTCTGAAATAAGGCAGATTACAAAAATACTTGGAAAATCTGCTGTTTCAGAGGGATGGATCTGCAATGGCTGTGAATCAGTGCAGCTGCTTCAGTTCTGACTTGACTAACTGATGTCCTGAGCTGAGGTGTTTCAATTAATTTCAGAGCCCCGGGCAGATTTCTGATAATCATTCTCTTTTTGTGACTGATCTGTCACCATTTTGAAGCTAGACATTGTTTTTCCACTTTTGGTAACTGTGAACCATGGTTGGTATCAGAGTAAAGGGTCATTTTGAAATGGGTTTAACTGTCAACAGCTCTGGATAACCTAGTTAAAATCAAGCAGGTCTAAATTTTTCTCTCCCCTCCATTTGAAGAGCATGCAGCAGGGATTTTAGGTATGAGAAAGAGCTCAATCATCATCACTAAACCAAGGCTGGTCACCAAATGCAAAGGAAGCTTGAGGCAACCGCTGACAGCTTTGTGTGTTGGAGCAGTGCCAGGCTCAATTTTGGGAAGGTAGAGCTGAGCCATGTTACCAACTCGGTTGCTTTTCCATGGGTCCCTTCAGCAGGTTCTTATGAGTTTTCTGGCAGAAACCTCTTAACCTTTCAGGGCTGTCTTTGGAGAACAGGAGATGCTGCTGGAGAAAACTGACTCAGTGAACAGCAGGTCACAGGGCAGAGGGAAATCTTGTTGCCACCGAGAGATGAGGACATCTATTCCCACCAGTCCTAGGTTACTTTTCAGTTTTGTTCAGCCTTCTGCAGGGTAATAAGCTACCACCCAGGCAGAAGATTGGCTGCTCAGTTGAGTTTGTTACCTGACTTACTTTCTTTGTTGGCTATTTGTTTGGTCTTCTTAAACATTTTAAGAAAGAGAACACTGCAATGCCATGCTGCCTGAGAGATGAGGAGGCATCTCTGAGAATTTCTGCAGCCTGTGTTCCTGCCCCAGCACAAAAACCTGTCATCGGAGTGATAACAGATGGAGCAGTTGAATCGAATTCAAAGGACTTTAGAGAGTACACGTCACTTGATGTCCTCACTGCTTAGGTTTTGCCTCCCTTTTCAGGCTCAGAACTTGGATAAGACACCCTCTGGCAGACATTATGGCAGCTGATTTTACAGGCACCACCAAGATGGTTCTACCAACGTGAATGGGTAGCTTTTCCTGACAGCAAGGGGTTAGTGCAGTGTTTAAGTTCAACCCGGTTCAGTCTTGGCATCTGGCCTCCACGTTCTTGAACTCAGTTTCTGAATTGATAAAATACAATATTGATGAAGCCTGGGCCAGGATAGATGAACAGCCCATCCCCACACCAGAAACAAAACCTGTATTTTCTTTCCACATGTCAGAATTGAAACACTTTGGACTTTAAAAAGCCTTTTGCAAATATGTCAAAGCCAATGTCCTCTCTGCAAGAGTTCTGTCTGCCCAGTGTCAGCTCAAGGGATGCCACCTTGGGTGGGATGGGTACACTGTCACGTCAATTTGGAGTGCAAAGTAAGGCGTAGCAGTGAAGTTCGGGGGGTCTCGAACTCAGCCCACACACAAGTTACCAACATGTTGTTTGATCGTGCACAGGTCGGTTCATTTTCTCTGTACTTCTCTTTCCATCTTGCCCAATACATAGATATTCACATCACAAACTTTGGGCAAGTTTTGCCGTGGTGCTGTAGGACCTGTCGTGGTAGTGTCTCCATGATTACCAGAACACAAACAAGCAGCGAGCTTGCTTTAGTGCGCTGTCATGTGAAACAAATGGGTTCATGTCCCCACCTATCTTGTGCCATGGATGATGCCAGTGTACAGAAAAAGCAGAACGCTGAGCTCTGGGGTTGGCTGGCAACCGTGGGAGAGTTTAGGGTTCTTCTCTGCTAGAGTCATCTGCGCAGACAGAGTCTTCCTGCTTTTTCTGTGAATTCCTGAGAGTCCCAAGCATTGTAGTCATCTATAGGTCATTCTAAAATACATTTGTAGCCTTTTTGTCCACACGTTTTCCTAGAAGTTTAAACAACTGAATGATCTAATGAGGAGCTTGCTGCCCTGCAGCTGTACAAGGGAAGTGTGTGGCCATGCCCTATAGAAGCAGCATTTTCGGTTCTAATGGGCTGCTCCCAGGGTAAGAGTGTTCAACCACGTACCTGAAACGTCAGTGCCTGCTGGTTTCTATCTCTCTGATAAATTGCCTGCCTGGAAAGTATTTCCTGGCATGGCTTAGACACTTCCTCTTAGCCAAAGCTCGATGAATCACACTGAACAATTTTTGTCACCCAGCACATTTGGTTATTGAGACCCAGGGTACTCAAACATCTTTTGGAAGGCATTGTGGAAGCCCATGTTTCAATATAACCCTTCCTGTCTTAAATGAAAAAGGCTTTATGGTTTGGGGAGACACTTTAAACCAGAGCTATCTGCTAGACGAGAGTGTTCTCTCCCAGAAGGAGTAAACTCTGTAACTTTGATTAATTCAAATTATTTCAAAGATAAAATATTTTGGGTTTTTAAATGTGTAACAGTCACACAGATGCTACAGTGATGGAGCTTACACAGATGATGAGGTTTATTTCTGTTTGTGCTCTTGAGTCACTGTTTGATCCATGGCAGATCACTTCATTATTCTTGCCTCATCTTCTTACCTCTAGGGGCACACTTGGCTGGTGCAGGTTTACAGAAGAGGGATTAGTTTTATTTATGTGATGTGATTCAAGATCTTTCAAAGAAAAATGCCTTGTTAGTCCTACTTGTTACCTTTGAAACATTGCATTAAATGTTCATGTGCAATATGTCACCATTGCAATCCAAAACCTTTCCTATTTATCTTTAAAGTATTGGAAACTAGCAAGTCCAAGAGGAAATCTAAAAGTGGCAGGTTTGATGGGGTTAGCAGTGTGTTAAAAACCTGAATGCTGGGATTAGTAAGCAGTGATTGCTTTAAAATGTCTTTAATGCCTCCAGGCCAGCCACTTTCCTCCCTTAGTCTGTAAAAGGAAGAGATTCGCACATGTGCTGTATCCACATGAGCACGAATTAAAGGGGAGTTCTCTGCCTGCTGTTAGCATGGAGTTCCCATTCTGATGGAAGCTTGGGAAAAGAGATTTTTCCAGTGCCTTTGTCATCATCAGGTCTGGCTGGCTGATTTCTAGGCTTTGTGCTTGCTTTAGGACAGCGTTTCCAAGCTGGGAGACAGGGGGGTGCTTTTAATGGAGCTAAGAGAAACACATCGTTTGTCATTACACTTAAAACCACAATAGAGAGAATCTGTGCTTCCTATCGAAAATGTGTAAGGGTTCATAAATCAAGAAAGGCTGAAGACTCTGTTTCGAGGAAATCGATGCTCAGCCAACAGAGCTGAGCCGCAAATGGCACGGGCTTTTCTCCAAGGGTGGATTTGATATCTTTGTTTTGCTTCTTTTCAGCTGGTATGAAGTTCGAGTCCTTGAGCAGCAGGATGGAAAACCTCTTCGACTCCTTATGCAGGTGAGCCCCTTGTGCCCTCCGTGACATTTTCTGCTGCGGGCTCTGCCTCGGACTGACCCCAAAGTCCTTCTCTCTCCTGTAGCAGTTCTGAAACTGGTCCCAATGAAAGGCCCCACTTAAATATTCCAGCTGTGAAATGCTGAAACAAAGGAAATACATTTCACATTGTAATGATTGGCTGCTGCTTTCTCTTCTTTTTAATACCCTGCTTGAATCCCCTGTTTAGAGAAAATGCAGCATCCTGTATAGTGTGAAATGAAATGTGAAAGACAGGAGAAACATGGAGCTCTGTTTACTTCTGGAATTAAGACTTGGCGCCATTATCACCTCACGTCCTGGCTCTCTGCAGCCTCACCTTAGTAATTGCTGAACGCTGAGAGAGAAAAAGGCGGCAGCTAAACCATCCAAAATGAAGGGACAGTAAAAGGTCTTCTCCTCCAGGTGTGTTGAAAAGCCTTGGCTGCTCCATGATGCCGGCAGGCATGAGTGTGTGGCAAGACAAGAGAGTTATTCCCCTGAGTGGCTCTGGCAAGGTGTATAGGAAAGCTCACCTGTGCTTTTGTAACCTCGCATTTCCTATGCTCCGTCATCAGAGATACTAAAGGAAATTTTTTTCCAAAGGGAAATGATGTGATGGTAGCAGTGAATTTCTCGTTACGCTTTCAGGAGTGATTGTGAAATCTCCATTTCGTGACATTGCTGGAGTACTGCCATATCGCAGGGCTGCTTTTCTTGCTCTTTGCGTCCTAGGAGGAGAGCTTGCAAGTAGTGTATAGAATTTATAAAAACCACTTGGGCACTGGGGGAGTGTGTGGGAAGGAATGAACTGCAGCTTCACAGTTTTTTTGCTTTTTCCATCACCGGTCCAGCCCCAGCCCTGTTTGAGCAGAGGTCAGATTAGCACAGAACCAGCACACCAGCAAGAGCAATTCAAAAGGGAATACCTTCAAACAGATGTCTTCTAGGGCAAAACTAGTGTTTCCAAGCACGCTGTCTTCCTAGTTCCTCTCTTTCAGTAGGATATTGGCGTAAGAAACCAAAATCGTCATTGTCTGTGGCCAGCAAGACTCCATAAAAAAGAAACCAGACACTAAAGATGAGGCACAGGAGCCGCTGAGCACAGAATTTGGCATCAGTGTGTTTGTGAGACGAGGTGGATAGCTTCTCCAGAGGAAAAGGATCACGTCTTAGGGAGCAGAGGCAGTGAGTCATAAGAATATGATGAATTTTCCTTGGAGCACTGCAGAAAGGTCCTTTTGCTATCTAGAACACAGTATAAGTCATTGTATCAAGAAGTGGAAGTGCTTTAGTGGATGTCTCTCTTGGCCTTCTGTTCAAATAATAATGAGCAGAGAGTCAGTAAAGGCACTTTTTTGTTCTCCTTGTGCTGGTAGAAATGAAAAACGGGCTTGTGTCAGAAATCCTGCTGAATATACTGCTTTCTGCACGGTCTTTTGCAAGGACAATCTAAAAAGCCTATTTTTAAGTGACATGCTAAAATTCTTAGTTATGGTACATGTTAGTGTTCCTTTCTAGAAATTTCGCGGTGGCTTTGTGCCCTCCCCACATGGCAGCCCTTGGGAGCCATCCCTGATGGAAGTAAAGCCGTATGCATGTAGCTATGCCCAAAATAATTTAAGCTATTGGTGATTGGTACATTCACAGCTGTCCTTTGGGGCGCCAATAATGGATTAGAAATCAATAATGCTGGGTCTGAGCATTCACATTCAGCTTGTGGTTCGGCCGAGTGCTTATTTTTTATGTTTAAGATAGTGTCACCGGAATGCAAAGCCCAGACACAGGTAGGTGGAGGGCGGGGGATGATATTTCCATCCCAAATGCTACTTAATTTTCTCCAGGAAGTCTCACACAGTTCAGTAGTTTCATTAGTGTTTAAAATCTTTTATTTTGGTGCATGAGAACTATTTCTGGCAGTGTGGCTCAACTGAACTGCTAGCCCACTGAGAAGACACGATGAGTTTGATTCATCTGTATGCCTTCTGCTAGAAATGCCATTTTTCACAGTAATTGCTCTGAAAGAGGAGGGGAAAAGGGAACACCTCCATTATGAAACAAAGGATGTATATTATATCAGGGTATATTATAGATTTGGACTACAGAAATTGCATAAAAGGAACTCATATTGCCACTTCCCTAATAAATAGTTGCTTTTGTTTTGCTTGTTTATTTCCATTTATAATAGGAGAGGCAGACACACGTAATTGCGCTGGGCATAAAACCATCTCTTGTTATTTCTCCGTAGGCACATGTTACCACTCGCTATCACCACTCTGCCGAGGGATGGTTTTCAACAAGAGATGTTGTGGCCAAACCTTCCAGCCCCCGTAGCTGATAGTCAAAGGAACATACACTGCATATCTCCCGTGTATAGCAGCAGTTCCTATCCTCCCCCAGCATGTTTTCACTTAAAACATACTGGTTGCCTACAGCTGAGGAAATAGGCAGAAATAGTTACTCAGGTTTTACTGTCGTTTGTTTTGGGAACAGGTTTCTTTGGTCCTTCTTTTTTTTTTTTTTTTTTTTTTTGCTAACTGTCTGTGACCACAATGCGATGCGGTTGGTTCTAGTGATGCAGAACATCCCGTAAATGCTGTGGTCGATCCTTGGCCTTTCGGCTGTAGAATGGGTTTGTGTCGTGGTTTGGCCTCAGACGGCAACAAAGAACCACGTGCCGCTCACTCAGATCTTCCCAATACGGGACGAATCAGAAGAAAAAGGCAAAACTCTTGGGTTGAGATAAAGGCAGTTTAACAGAACAGCAGAGGGAACAAGAAAAACAGCAACAATAACGCAGACAGGGGAATATACAAACACGATTACAGAACCGCCGCTCCCCACCGCTCACCGACCAAACCCAGGACCCCCAGCCCACTCCAAGCGGCGACTTCCTGCCCCCTCCCCCGGCAGCTCAGAGGGGGCATGGCTCACATGGCATGGAATACTGTCTCTTGGGGAGAATTAACCCTATCCCTGCTGGAACCAGGACATTATCCACCCCTTATTCCATACCATTTTTGCCACGCCCAGATCTTACAGGTTCCAATGAATTGCCACCACTTTCCCCTGTTATGTATATATATGCACATATATATTCATGCAGATATAATGACCTTAGTTTATGGGCCATCCCTCCAAAGTGTCTGGCGAGTTCATTCAATCCATAGCTTTGGGCTCCATGAACAGTCTCTCAGGGCAGGTGAGATGGTGTGTGGTGCTGGCCTGTTGCATGCTGTATTTTCAGAGCTTGTGACTGGTGTACCCAGCATGGCTCATGCACACACGCCATGGGCTGAAGATGTAGATCTTGAGGAAGTTGCTGGGCGCCAGCTGCTGAGGTCAGTTCTGATCTCATCACCGCTGTGCTTTACTCAATTTTTCATCAAAATCCATCTGTCCTTAATTTGGGTGATTCTTAATGTAGTACAGCTGATAGCAATTATAGTAACGAGGACATACAGTGACAGTGTTACTTAGCAATCAACAATACACAATTTGATTCATTGGCTATTCTCACCCAAAATCAGATCCCCATGAGGTACACATCGGACTTCCCCATCCATCCGCATCACCTACCAAGTGCACCCAGGTCCTTGGGCAAAAGCAATCCCACGGATGGGTTTGCCTTTGCCTGAGGCAGGACTAACCCAAACTGTCTTCCCTAACATATTCTTCATGTGCACTATGGGAACTTTATCCCCTTCTACGGTACGTGGAAGTTTTGATTGGGCAGGGCCAGCCCGATTGGTAGATCCCCTGGAGTTAACCAGCCAGGTAGCCTTTGCTAAATGTGCATCCCAATGTTTTAAGGTCCCACCACCCATTGCTCTCAGTGTAGTTTTTAACAGTCCATTGTATCGTTCTGTCTTCCCAGAGGCTGGTGTGTGATAGGGGATGTGGTATACCCACTCAATACCATGCTCTTTGGCCCAGGTGTCTATGAGGCTGTTTTGGAAATGAGTCCCGTTGTCCAACTCAGTTCTCTCTGGGGTACCATGTCGCCACAGGACTTGCTTTTTAAGGCCCAGGATAGTATTCCGGGCAGTGGCATGGGGCACAGGGTATGTTTCCAGCCATCCAGTGGTTGCTTCCACCATTGTGAGCACATAGCGCTTGCTTTGACGGGTTTGTGGCAGTGTGATATAATCAACCTGCCAGGCCTCCCCATATTTATATTTCAACCATTGTCCTCCATACCAAAGAGGCTTCAAACGCTTGGTTTGCTTGATTGCAGCGCATGTCTCACATTCACGGATGACCTGTGCAATAGTGTCCATGGTCAAGTCCACCCCTCGGTCACGAGCCCATCTATATGTCGCATCTCTTCCTTGATGGCCTGAGGTGTCATGGGCCCACCAAGCTATGAATAGTTCACCCTTATGTTGCCAGTCCAGATCCACCTGAGCCACTTCAATCCTAGCAGCCCAATCCACCTGCTCGTTGTTCTGATGTTCCTCCGTGGCCTGATTCTTCGGTACATGGGCATCTACATGGCGTACTTTCACAACCAGATTCTCTATCCGGGCAGCAATATCTTGCCATAGTTCAGCAGCCCAGATGGGTTTGCCTCTGTGCTGCCAGTTGCCCTGCTTCCACTGCTGTAACCACCCCCACAGAGCATTTGCCACCATCCATGAGTCAGTGTAGAGATAAAGGACTGGCCATTTTTCTCGCTCGGCAATGTCCAAAGCCAGCTGAATGGCTTTCACCTCTGCAAACTGGCTCGATTCACCTTGTCCTTCACTGGCTTCTGCAACTTGTCGTGTAGGACTCCACACAGCAGCCTTCCACTTTCGATGCTTTCCCACAATCCGGCAGGACCCATCAGTGAAAAGGGCATATTTCTTCTCATTTTCTGGCAGTTTATTATATGGTGGGGCCTCTTTCGCACGCGTCACCTCCTCCTCTGGTGACATTCCAAAATCCTTGCCTTCTGGCCAGTCCATGATCACTTCCAGAATTCCTGGGCGACTGGGGTTTCCCATTCGAGTTCACTGTGTGATCAGTGCAATCCACTTACTCCACGTAGCATCAGTTGCATGATGTGTGGTGGGGACCCTTTCTTTGAACATCCAACCCAGAATGGGCAGTCGAGGTGCGCTTCTGTACCAACCACTTCCGAAGCAGCTCGAACCCCTTCATATGCTGCCAATATCTCTTTTTCTGTTGGAGTGTAGCGGGCTTCGAATCCTCTGTATCCCTGACTCCAAAACCCTAGGGGTCGACCTCGGGTCTCCCCTGGTGCTTTCTGCCAGAGGCTCCAGGTAGGGCCATTCTCCCCGGCTGTGGTGTAGAGCACGTTTTTAACATCTTGTCCTGCCCGGACTGGCCCCAGGGCCACTGCATGGACTGTTTCCTGTTTGATTTGTTCAAAAGCTTGTCGTTGCTCAGGACCCCATTTAAAATCCCTCTTCTTCCGGGTTACTTGATACAGAGGGCTTACAATTAGACTGTAATCTGGGATATGCATTCTCCAAAAACCCACAATGCCTAGGAAAGCTTGTGTTTCCTTTTTACTAGTTGGTGGAGACATAGCTGCTATTTTGTTGATCACATCCATTGGGATCTGACGGCGTCCATTTTATTCCTAAAAACTGGATCTCCTGCGCAGGTCCCTTGACCTTACTTAGTTTTATGGCAAAACTAGCTTTCAGAAGGATTCAGACTATTTTATTCCCTTTCTCAAAAACTACTTCTGCTGTGTTTCCCCATACAATGATGTCATCAATGTATTGCAGATGTTCTGGAGCTTCACCCTGTTCCAGTGCAGTCTGGATCAGTCCATGGCAAATGGTGGGGCTGTGTTTCCACCCCTGGGGCAGTCGATTCCAGGTGTACTGGATGCCCCTCCAAGTGAAAGCAAACTGTGGCCTGCACTCTGCTGCCAAAGGTATTGAGAAGAATGCATTCTCTATATCAATCGTGGCATACCACTTGGCTGCCTTGGACTCCAGTTCATACTGGAGTTCTAGCATGTCCAGCACAGCAGCACTCAGCAGTGGCGTGACTTCATTCAGGCCACGATAGTCTACAGTTAGCCTCCACTCTCTATTAGATTTTCGCACCGGCCATATGGGACTGTTAAAGGGTGAGCAAGTCTTGCTGATCACTCCTTGAACCTCTAGTTGACGAATCAGCTTATGGATGGGAATCAGAGAGTCTCGGTTAGTGCGATATTGCCGCTGATGTACTGTTGTGGTAGCAATCGACACCTGCTGTTCTTCGACCCTCAACAACCCCACAACAGAAGAGTCCTCTGAGAGACCAGGCAAGGTAGACAACTGTTTAACTTCCTCCGTCTCCAAAGCAGCTATGCCAAAGGCCCACCGATACCCCTTTGAGTCCTTAAAATACCCTCTCCTGAGGTAATCTATACCAAGGATGCATGGAACCTCTGGGCCAGTCACAATGGGATGCTTTTGCCACTCATTCTCAGTTAGGCTCACTTCAGTCTCCAGTACAGTCAACTCTTGGGATCCCCCTGTGACCCCAGAAATACAAATGGGTTCTGCCCCTCTATAGCTTGATGGTATTAGAGTGCACTGTGCTCCTGTGTCCACTAGAGCCTTATACTCCTGTGGGTCTGATGTGCCAGGCCATCGAATCCACACCGTCCAATAAACCCAGTTGTCCCTTTCCTCCACCTGGCTGGAGGCAGGGCCCCTCTAATACTGGTCATAGTATCCGGTACTCACTTCTTGCAGAAATGACTGGGAGGTTCCTTCAAGAGGATCAGAAGCAAGATCAGGCCTTCTGCTCTGTCTGGGGAGCTGCCCGCTGGAAACTGGGGCGGCACTTTTCCTGGAGGGATCCCCTTTTGTGGTTGTCCTTCCTTGCAACTCCTGTACCTGTGTCTGCACGATGGAAGTAGGTTGTCCATCCCACTTCCTCATGTCCTCTCCGTGGTCACACAGGTAGAACCACAGGGTGCCTCGTGGTGTGTACCCTCTGTACTCTCTCTCTTGAGTGGGGAAATGCCTGTTCCTAATAGCTGAGATGTTGGCCCGTACAGGTGGGGAGTAGGACATATTCTCTTCAAGTTGCTGGACCTTCCGGGACAGTTTCTCCACAACTGAGACAAGAGGGGAAGAGAGACTTTCTTCATATTGCCGGAGCCAGCCAGCCACCTCATCCACCATTGGTCCCTCTTCGCCTTTCCATTCCATTACTGCCAGTGAGTTGGCATATGATGATGGTGCGCTCCGTACAAACTTCCGCCACATGGGCCTTGTGCATTGCACCTCATCAGGGTCTGTGGGTAAGTCTGCATTGTCCAAGTCATAATAAATCATCTCCCACGCGACTAATTCTCTCAGGTACTGGATACCTCTTTCCATGGTGGTCCACTTGCTTGGTTGACATACAACATCTTCACTGAAGGGGTACCTCTCCCTCACGCCTAATAGGAGCTGTTTCCAGAGGCTGAGGGCTTGGGTCTTCTTTCCAATTGCCTTGTCAATGCCACCTTCCCTAGACAGGGATCCCAGCTGCCTGGCTTCCCTACCCTCTAATTCCAGGCTACTGGCCCCGTTATCCCAACACCAAAGCAGCCAGGTGACAATGTGCTCACCTGAAAGTCAGCTAGTCTTTTCGCATATCCTGCAGCTCACTCAAGGATAGGAATCGGGTAATTATGTCTAGTTCTGCCTCTTCCTCCTGTCCTCATGATGGCCGTGGTTCATCATCATCTCTTACTAAGCGAACTGATTTCTTTGTGTACTTCTTCTGTATTGGGGCAACTGATACTGGCACGGGTTGGTTCCCTGGTTCAGTGGCAGTGGCTGCCACTGGGGTTGGAGTAGCTGCAGTGGCTGCCACAGTGGTTGGAGTAGCCACAGCACCCGTCGCAGGGGCTGCAGCAGCCGCAGCACCCATCGCAGGGGTTGCAGCAGCTGCAGTGTCTGTCAGTCTGGTCTCTGTCTCCTTCTCCTGAGGGTGCTGCATAACACTGAGCAGTGCCTGGTAGATACTGGCCAGGGCCCAGCACAGTGCAGTGAGTTGTGCCTCTCTGGAATAGCCACAGCATTTTCCCTTCAGATATTCTACTACTCTATCAGGGTCCTGTAATTGTTCAGGGGTGAAGTCCCAGACCATTGGAGGCGAGAAGTTCTCTAGGTACCTGCCCATGTTCTCCCACATGCCATGCCACCCCTGACTATCCAGCCTCAGAGCAGATCTCTGGGTGGTAGTCTTAAATAGTCATTTAACCCTAAACAAGACCTGGAACATATTCAGCAGACATAACACTAGGAACATGCTGGTTTGAGCATCCCAAGGATATTCAAAATTCTCAAAGCTGTCATACCTGACCCAAAGGAGAAAAGGGAGGCAAAAGAGCTGGCGAAAGTGTCCCCCCCTGTTTCCCCCACAGACTGGGTGTAATTATTAATAAATTCTGAGAGGCGGTGCCCAATGTACGGACAGGACAGCAATACCACATAAACACCCCAAAACAGCTGTCTGAACAGTGATGTTATCATAACAGAAACTGATATCGCACAGGACAGCAGAATGATAATCCTGATCCCTCTTCCAGACATGGTAAACAGCATTGCAATCAGTACATAAGCCATATAGGAATTTACATAACACAGCCACGAGAACAATCCAAGCACCATGGTGTCCAGTGACTATTTACCTAATAAAAAATAAATGTATACAACAAATTCATTTTTTCAAGCTCTAGTTGGATTCTGTCGTTATCTCAACCCTTTGAGCCCCACGTTGGTCGCCAAAAAGGACTGTCGTGGTTTAGCCTCAGACGGCAACAAAGAACCACATGCCGCTCACTCAGATCTTCCCAATACGGGACGAATCAGAAGAAAAAGGCAAAACTCTTGGGTTGAGATAAAGGCAGTTTAACAGAACAGCAGAGGGAACAAGAAAAACAGCAACAATAACGCAGACAGGGGAATATACAAACACGATTACAGAACCGCCGCTCCCCACCACTCACCAACCGGACCCAGGACCCCCAGCCCACTCCAAGCGGCGACTTCCTGCCCCCTCCCCCGGCAGCTCAGAGGGGGCATGGCTCACATGGCATGGAATACTGTCTCTTGGGGAGAATTAACCCTATCCCTGCTGGAACCAGGACAGTTTGAAATAGAAGCTGGGTGAGTTTGGGTTAGACACACCTCAGGCGGAATGAGCTCTGCTCTCCCGTTGCTGCTACAAATGTTCGTTTTGATCCCATTTAGAACTAGCTTCCCATTAATCTGTTTGGGACCCATTTAATATCTGCTAATGAGTGGGTGTCCCACAGCTGGACTGCGCTGGGTGTGGCTCTCCGTTGGGTTCCCTCAGCCTGTGTGAGCTGCTGCCCCAGCCTTTTTCATAAACTTCACAAGGATGCTTCTGTGTACAGGCATTTTCTCCTTCTGCTTCAGCAGTGGTGTACTTTGAAACCAATTTGACAAAGGTCTCCAGGATGAATTCTAATGCACTCTTTGATGAGTCCCCGTTTCCCAGAGCTCCATCTCCGTGGGCACTGAGTTCATCCTCCCTCTCTCCCTGGGCACCAGGGAGCTGGACCAAACTGGGGGTATGGGCAAACTCCCAGAAAAGTGGTTGCTTTTCAGTGGACAAAAGAAATATTGAGCTTTTTGACAAAGTAGTGGCTGTCTGCATGATTTTTGTTGTTTCTCCTTTTTGTGGCTGGATTTTCTACTGTGAACTATAGTCTCCTTTCACGCATCTGCTCAGATGGCTCTAGCATATTGGACCCTTTCACTAGAGGAGGACGTCCTTCCATTTCTCCCCACTGCCGAAGTTTCCTCTAGCTCTGTAAGTCTCCTCCCTTGGCATCTCTCATGGTCTGTTTTCTGAGACTCACCATTTCTGTGTAATCTATTCACTCTTTTGGAGACAATCTATTGCTGTGCATCCTTTTCATTCATCAGATCTTGACCAGACTGGATCAATCCTCTGGACTTCACCTGTCTCTCTACCCTGAAATGCTTCACTGCAATGAAATTTTCCAAGGTCTAATGTGCTTCTGTCACCCCTCATCCAGCTAACATGTGTGTCTGGCTCCTCCGTCTTCCAAAAGACCAAGACAGGAACCTTGTGACCATAATCGGAGGCCACAAACTTTCGTAGGCAGAGACTCCAGAGGCGGTCATTCTTGGGATGGTGATTGAAATCAAATTAGAAAAGATTAACACATCCCAGGAGCCTTAATTTCAAATGGTAATGAGCAGCCCTGTGTGGCACTGTGTGGTGTGTGCCCTGTTCTGCTCGGACTCTGTTCCTCTGGGGGGTATCGGGTGATACCAGGTCCAGCTTAAAGCATGGCTGTGGGCTGAGGGCTTATCACATTAAAGCAGTAGATCCATAAAAGATATGGCTTAATTGGCACATTGTAGAGGAGTTCCTAGGAGTCATGATGCACCCCCAATAAAGTATTGTTGGCTGCGCTGGAAGGCCCCCACCTCTCCAGCCACTGCAACCTCCTAACACAGCCAGGCGCTGGTTCCACACCCTCCTGTAATGAGCATCACGCTCAAATCCTGCTGCTGCTTGTGTCTGCTTCTCTGCTTGACAATAATCCTGGTAATACTTGTCACCAAGCTCGATTTGTTAATGTCTTGGGGTGTTGTAGGAGGCTAAAGAGCTTTAGCTAGCCAGAGAGGGATTCTGACGCTGTGTGAGTAGTAGCGTTGATGTTTTAACAGAGGACACTACTGTGTAAAAGTTGCGCTCACCCTCCTCAGCTGTCTTGTGTTTTTTGCTACAACACATTTTCATTGCTGCTCCCCCTCTTTCTTCTCCTCACAGATCAACCCCCTATCGTGCGGCAGTGTGGTACAGACATATAGGCTGCCAACCTGCAGCTGTTACCCCAAGGATTCCTGGACATCCCTCTGCAAGAAGCTGTTCCTTGGAGAGCTCATCTACCCTTGGAAACACAAAGGAGAGAAGCAGGACTAAAGACAGCAAAAGAGCTTGAAAGACTTGGTGAGGAAAACATATTGAATCCTAATTCTTTTGGACCAAAGGCATCTCAGAGCCAGCAGCTGCTGGATCCCTTTAATTAGATTTTGGTAATGTGGGAGGGGCTGAATTTTTAAAGGCAAGTATTTTTAAACATTATTTTTCAACTCTCCTCTTCCCCTCTACTGTGTTTGTGTCATATGCTAATGACTATTTTTGAAGCAAAAGGTTAAACCCATCAGTGCCTCATGAAACCAGCATTTAGTGTCACAGAGGAATTACCTCCGGACTGGTTTGATGATCATAGAATCATAGAATCATAGAATGATTTAGGTTGGAAAAGACCCTTGGGATCATCGAGTCCAACCATCAACTCTGCTCTACAAAGTTCTCCCCTACACCATATCCCCCAACACCACATCTAAATGACTTTTAAACACATTCAGGGATGACGAGTCCACCACCTCCCTGGGCAGCCTATTCCAGTGTCTGACCACTCTTTCTGTGAAGAATTTTTTCCTAATGTCCAGTCTAAATCTACCTTGTTGCATCTTGAAGCCAGTCCCTCTTGTTCTATCGTTAATTACCTATGATGTATGTATCCTTCCACGTAAGCTCACAGGCCGTATTAAAACAGCCCTTTGGGCTTCGAAGCCACATTGCTGAGGTGCATTCTTCCAAATATTTTGGACCTTTTACACTTCAGCCTTCAAGCCAGCTGGCCAAAACCAAGATGAAGGGTCAGCTTGTCGAGTTATACACTGAAAACTGTACAGCGGGGTTTTCTGGGTTCATGGGATATTTATTCTTTTCCTTTTGGGTGGGCTTGGATTCACCCTCACTGCAACATCAGGGAAAGTGTTAAGCATAGAAAAAACAGGGCAAGAGGCCCAGAAACACAGACTGCTGTACCTTTGTGCCTGTATAGTCTCATCTACGTTTTTTCAACAGCAAGTAGTGTTTTGGGGAGAGCTGAGCCCAGAGCCAAAGTGCAGAGGGCACAGCCCCAGAGCCCAGGCTGCTTGTGTGTACATGGCAGCAAGCCATGGTAGCTCAGAGCTCCAGGCTCTGCCAAGGCTCAGGGCTGCTTTGCTCAGTCGCAGCATGAACTTGGCTTTGCACAGCGCGAACGTGGCTTTGCTGCTGTGCCCACCAGAGGACTGCGGCAGCCCCGCTTCTTAGGCAGCTCCACCAGCTCAGGACAGTGAGTGCTCCGCTCCCTCACAGGCTTAGAACATCCCCCTCTTCCTCAGCACCCAAGGGAGAGACTCGTCATGCGCTGCCTCAGCTTTTGCACTTTCTGATAATCAAGGAGCTTTTAAAGTGATCTCAGATAATAAGGCATTTAAAGTCACTTCTTTCCCTGAAACTGTAGACATGTTTCTTTTACGGGAGTTTTCCTCTATGTCCCGGTCTGATTGTGTGCTCATTTTGACGTGAGTCTTCTATTCCCCGTCTCAGGGAGAGTGCCTCTGTGCACGAGCATGTGACCTCCCACTGGGTACTTTGTTGTTATGTAGACATTTACATACAGTCTTTACCCAAAAGTATGCTTCCTCCAGCTCTGCTCGCACCTTGTGCCCCTGCTGAAACAAGGAGGTCATATCACTGTACCCTGCTGCTGCTTTGCACACCCAAAGTGAAGGCATTAACTGGGAGGTGAGAGGTGTGCTGGATCCTGCCTCCTTTTCCTCTGTCTGTTCAAGGCACCAAGGATGGAGGAGGAGGAAGAGGAGGAAGAGAAGGATGTGTTGTTTTGCTCAGTCCTTCTCTGGAGGGCTGCCTGCATACTCCAATGGAGACAAGGCAAGGCAAGGAGCCATGGCAAGGTGCCCTGGGCTTTAGTAGCCTTCAGTCAGCACCTCCACTGGCAGGAGAAGAGTTTCCTACACCAGTCCCATGTCTCATCCATGTACATTCTGTGACACCCAGCTGTCACAGAAGAGAAGGGGTTATGCCTCAGGAATGTAGGCTGCTTTAAGACATCCCTGGCCAGATATATTTGGGTTGTCTGTAGCTGCTAAAGCCTCTTGTGGTGCAGCCACTGTCTCTTCAGTCATAGCCTGATCAGGAGAAAATGAAGGTCTGTAGGCAGGTGCTTGGTCCAGAATTTCCTTAGCAGGCAAACACAGGAGCTTCCAAGGTCTTACAGCTTTCTTGAGGACATCATGAAGGGAGGCAGAATTACTTGGGCACTGTTACCCAAAAAGGATGTCCCGTACCTTGATCCAGGGCAGAAGGGCACATCATTGAAGAAAGCCAGCCCCACCGCCTGCCATCACAGGCTCTGGGTGGGACATCACTGGTTGCGGAAACTGGAGAGATCTTTGCTCTTCTTTAATGATCAGTGCTTTAAACTCATGTACAAATAGAGTATCTTCTTCTCTTGGAATATTGATGCCCAAGTGTTTCTCTCCACTCCAGGTGTGAATAGTTCCAGGTTGCAATCCATTTAGTGAATGAATTGTCTGAATAATGTTTCACACTTCAGGTTAAGTCAGGGCCATGGAGACCTATCCTTACCTGGCACTCAGCGGAGCAGATTTACGCTTTATCTCCCTCTCATCTTTCCACTGGAGCTACTAAATGATATTCCCCCTGCTTCCTCCCACGGCTGCATAGCTTGGGTTACTAACTGCTGCGAGAAACTTTATTATTTTTGGTCTTGTGAAAATAACATTCCTAATATAATGGCTTTTTAAATCTTTCTGTGAGACCAAACAGCTCACGATGGTCCTAATCGTGGCTGTCCTTTGGGATCAAGTGACTTGGAAGCCCCAGAGACACCACAGAGCCATGAAAAATAGTAACTGTGACCTTCCTATCGGGAATCTGCCAAACATATTAGATATTCCAGTGTCGGGTCTGTTTATTAAAGGCTGATACTGACTCCAGGGATGGTGAAACACCAAACTGAGAAAAAGCTCCTCCTCAAACCCTGAATCTTCTGCGACACAGAGGCCCTTAAGTAGCCCAGCTGGGAAATGACAGCCCCCTGTGGGAGCAGTTCTCCTGTGTTGGGTAGAACTGGTGTCTGAGCTGTCTTACACCTTCTCATGCTCGGTGTTCTCCTTGCTTGTGACGGTATCTGAGCCGATGAGTTCCTTCTGCTGGATATTTGCCATGTCTCTCCTCTTCCTTCCCAGTCACTGCTGTGAAATAGTCTTCCCCCACCCTTTTCCGATTCTGTGCAGACACATTACAACAACTTAGCAGACATCCTGCTCAGGAACATTTGACCTTATGTCATCTCTCTAATTAGAAGTTGGGATCAGCATCATCTTCCACAGCAGCACAGACTGGCCTGGTGCTGGCGTTTCCTCAGGGAAGAGACTGCTGGTAAGGTTATGGCTTTAATTTATCCTCAGATCCATATTATCCGTATCGGTCTTTGGAAGAGAAGTAGTTAAAGATTTCAGATCTTCTCTGATTCCTACCACACACCCCTCACAGCAGGCAACAAGCAGTCTTTGCCAACCACCATTCAAAGAGTGGAATCTTGCGGACTTTTCTTAATACTGCGAAATACTCATTATTTCTTCCACTGTACGGTTTCTGGTGCTGGCACACCACTCGATCTGCCTCTTTACATAGGCATGGGTTCTTGTGATGGAAAATGTAATTCACTGCATGCAAAACTCCATCCTAGATAGAAATTCTGCCTTTGAGAAATACTTTCCTTTCCTAACCAGAATAGCATGTGATGATGCTGAAAGGAGATCTCAGTAATTACACTGCAGTGAAGGCTCTGGTTATGGTTTGGGGAGTTTTCCCTGATCCTGCAGCTGAATTGTGTCTTGTTCTGCTGAATGTACCATCAGGTCCACAGAAAGAGCGTTGCACGTGTGTATAATCCGTATGTTGACTTATGCTCTCAGGAGGAAAAGCTCCTGCTTTGTCATCATGCGGATAATGAGCTGCTTTCCTTCTGCCCTGTGCTGCCCGATCCTGCTGCCATGACATCCTCTTCTTGCTTCACTTGAGCCCTTGGTGATTTACTCTTTGTTCTTAGACCTGCTGATTCCACCCTCACAGAATCCCAAACTGGTGGAGGTTGGAAGGGGCCTCTCAGGATCATCTGGTCCAACCCTCCTGCTCAAGCAGGACCACCCAAAGCCAATTGCCCAGGACCATGTTCGGATGACTTTTGAATGTCTCCAAGGATGGAGACTCCACCACCTCCCTGGACAGCCTGTGCCACTGCTCAGTCATCCTCACAGTAAAAAAGTGTTTCCTGATCTTCAGATGGAATTTGATGTGTTTCAGTTCATGCCTGTTGACTCTTGTCCTGTTGTTGTCTTGTACTGAGCTGGGAGACACCAAAACTCAAATCTCTTGAGTGAATTTGAAGCTTTGCAACCCTGTGTTGTCTCTGTTCCTGAGCAGTTGTATTTAGGGACTCTTCAGCAGCCTTTTGGGGGGTGTTTCCACACAGCAGCCCTCTGCAAGTAGAGAGGGTCACCTGCTCATTGACTCAGTTACCTGACCCGCTCTTTGCCAGCTTTTCCGGATCTGGTAGCAGAAAGAATGCTTGTTCTCCAGCCAAACTCCCTGCCTGCCTCAAGCATAGGGTGGAAACTCTGGGAAATGTGGAGCAGAAACCCCTCAGCTGGCAGCATGCAAGTCTGCTTGGATCAGGGAGCTGCCTTTGTGCAGTGCTCTTGGGCTCTGCAGCACCCTGGGAGTATGGCTGGGATGTGCCTGGATGGATCACAGCTGGTCCGTCCACACCACGTGAGGCCACAGCACTTACCAGCCAGTTCAGGATCTTTGGCATCGTATTCCGCTGTGGGGGAATAAACATGTTCAGAGCAATCCAAACCCTGTGTGGGCAGCTGATTTGCCTTCCCAGGTGAGAAGAGTATGCCCATCACCTTTGTGTCTGGCTCACCAGTTTGCACTGGGAGAGGAACATCTGCTTGCAAGAGCCTGTCCCCTTTGACTCCCAGCTCACCTCCAGTCAGATTCCCCATTTATTGTCTCAGAATGCTGAATGTGAGGAGGGCGCATGGGATTATGGATGCTGCAGGTGACAGAATGTAACCCCCTCGTTTCCAGAGGGGTAACGAGGCTCAGGAGCAGGTGGAGGTGCTGGTGAAGAGCCAGGCCCCTGCTCTGCTCTCACTGGGGGTGCAGGGGGGCTGCTGGGAGTCTCCCCTCCATAGTGTTATTTAAGCATCTGGCACTGGGGAAATTCATCAGAACTTCAAAAATATTGTAGTCAGTCCTCCTGCTTATAATGTTTTCAGTTTTTAAATAAAGTATTTAAAGAAAGCACTGAAACATTTCCAGTTTAATTAGAAGTGTGTGTGTGTGTGTGTGTTTGTGTGTGAAGTCTGATGAGGAAGTTTGTCGCGCTGATTGAAAAGCACTGCTACATTTTCTCTTTGCATTGACGTAAGCTACTAAGTGTTAATTGGGAGCAAAGTGCTCCTGTAGCAGCCACACACTGTTTGTTTTAAAATGTCACCATTGACACCACTGGAAGGTGATTCCCTTCCCACCGCAGCCCAGCCAGGCTCGTATCCTGGCTCCATACCCCATGTTGCTCCATGCTCCTCCCAGCACCATTTCTGAATCCAGAAGTGCCCGGCGGAGCGATGGCGGCAGGGCCTGTGTCGGCAGGTCCGAGCACAGCTGGGACCAGAGACGCTCTGCGTGTTGCAGGTGCTTGTGTCTGAGAGTTTAGGGATGGAGATCTTTGTTCTGCTGACAGGTGTGGAATTTTCATTAATTAACCTTTGATCAGCACCTGCGGCAGCACCTGCCACCACAGCGGGGACAGGGCAAGAGGCTGCTGGAGCCCCGGCTGTCCTGAGGCCAGCCAGGCGGTTCCTTGGTCTCTACTCCCACACACAGAAGGCGTTCGGCCACGCATCCAGCTGAGAGGGATCTGCCAAGGCCAAATCCCAAGGCCCTTGAGGAGGAGCGCTGATCCGGTGGTCTCACCTCCGGGCAGGGAGAGGGTTGAGGTGATGCTCCTCCAGCTCGGTTTTTTCCCCTGTGAGGTCGGCGAGGGGCTTGCTCCGCTCCCGGTTAGCTGGCCCAGGCGACACGTGACTGTCAGGTGCCACGGGCAGGACAGAGGGGACAAACCTCTGCAGCCCTTGCACAGTGTAGCCAGACCAGGAGCCGGGAGCTGTGCCTGGGAATGGTGGTGCCTTGTGGCCACTCCTCGCTTTCCCATGGCAGAGCATCACACCCTTAAATTTCCCTTTTCCCTTCCATCTTCTTCCTCTTTTCCCTTTCCCTTTTCCACTTCCCTTTTTCCCTTTGCCTTTTCCCTCTCCCCCTTTTCCTTTTCCCCTTTTTTTCCTCTTCCCTCTTCTCTCTCTTTTCGTTTTCCCTCCTTTCCCTTACCCTTTGCCCATTTTTTTCTTTCTCCCTTTCCTCCTTCTCCTTTTTCTTCCTCTTCCACTCCCTCAGCAGTTCACACCAGCAGCCTCCTGCCCAGCCAGCAGCACCTGGCCCGTGCCTTCTGAGTATGCCACCCATTGCCCAAGCCGGCCCTGGGCACCACTGGTTGCCAGTGGTTGTCTCAGGCCGCACAGATCCGGTGTGTGACCATGACGGCAGTGCTGGCACCAGCAGAGTCCCAGAGGGCTGGTCCTTGGAGGATGGAGAAGGAGAAGCTTCCCAGGATGCTCGGGCTCAGATGCAGGATCCCTCATGGCTGCTTGTGCCGTGCTGTGGGATGGTGAAGCAGCTGTTCCTTCCAGACAGCTGGGTGTCCAGCTGGATGCAGGGCCATGACAATGTCCCCACGCCATAGCAAGCCTCTGCTGGGATCACCCCTCTGCATTGGGATCACCCTCTGCCCCATGCACAGGCTCCTGCCCTCAGCCCCCTGGAACAACCCCACTGCTTCCCTGCACGGCTCCTCTCTCGTGACTCCCAGCGCTCTGGGCTTTCGTTCATTTTCCACCATCCCACCGAGGAGGTGAGAAATCACTTGAATGAGCCATAAACCAGGGATCTGGGGCTGGCCCTGGAGGAGTGGCAGGACTGCGAAGCAGAGGCTAAGAAAAGAGAAACTAAATCAAGCATATTCCTGCCCATCCTCCTCCTCCTGCCCGCTGCCCCCACTTTGGATCCCATGGACTGGTGGACAAAAATGAGAGGAATGGCTTTTCTCTCCTGGACTTTTCTCCCCTCTCCGCTTCCCATGCTCCACCATCCCAGGCCGTCTCCTGGGGTGAGAGTTTCTCCGCAGGCTTTACCCTCTGAGCCCCCAGCTCCCCGGGGAATGCTGTCGGCAGCGGCTGAGGGCAGCAGCTCCAGATGGAGCCAGCAGGACATCTGCTATTTCATTTTGCTGTTAGCTGCTATTTCATTTTAGTTTTAGCTGCTATTACATTTTGCTGTTGCAGAGGCTGGATGAGCTGGGCTGTTCGGGAGTCAGGGTGATGGCAGGGGCTGTGTTTTTTATCCCCCCCTCCTAGGGATACAAAGCCCCCCAGAGAGTTTGCAGTGCGTGGCTCCTCGCTCTAGGAGCACAGAGGGAAGGGCTCCACCATCTGCATTCCCCCAGATGGGCAGGGTCAGAGCATGGCCCTCCTGTGTGCAGCACCCAAGGGGCAGAGATGCTGCTCGCCAGAGCACAGGAGGGTCCCTTGTCCCCAGAGCCGTGGGGCCATGGGGTCCTGCCACCCCATGGGGTGCTCAGACAAGACATCTCAGTGCCCAGAGCTTGTCTCGCAGCCAAATGAGGACTGACGCATTCATCACTGCCCAGTTCACAGCGCTGCACATCGCCAAGTCCATCAACTGCGAGGTGGCCCAGTCCCCCTGGCTGTGTAGCCAATGAGATGGAGCCACCTGGGCTTTGCCAGCTGCCATGTGCCTGCCCCCCCCGCCCCTTATCCACCCCACTTCAGCCCATTTTACAGACTCCCCTTTGCCAGCCCCACTGTGGGGGATCTTTGGCAGAGGTCTTCAGTGATGGGGGTTATCCACACACCTGTGGCCACGGTCATCCTGGCCTGTTGCTCGAGGACAGAGCTGAACCAAACTCGCTGACATCTATGAGGTCCCTGCACATCCAGAGTGTTCCTTGCCCTGGGATCTGCAGTGTCACCGGTTTGCACTATGGGCCCAAAGCAGCTCCTGGCAGAGCCGGGGCTCGTACCCTTCCCCGGCAGTGCCCCGGCAATGCTTACCCACTGCCACCAGTACTGGGAGGGAACCCACCCCCCACGGTGGGACACAGCCATCTCCAACCCACCTATGGACCTCCTCTGCCCCAAGGGAGCCATTCCAGGGCAGTTTGGCAGTGAGGTCAAGGGGAAAAGCTTCCCCCTCCATCCATCCCTTCTCCCCTTCCATCCCTCTCCTCTCCCCCCTCCATCCTCCCCTCTTCCTCTCCATCCATCCCCTCTCCCCCATCTCCTCTCCCCCTCCATCCCTCCGCTCTCTCCCCCTCCCTCTCTCCCTCCCTCCCTGCCTGCCTGCCTGCCTGCCTGCCTGCCTCCCTCCCTCCCTCCCTCCATCCATGCATGCATGCATGCATGCATGCATGCACTCTCCCCCCTCCATCCATCCCATCTCCCCCTCCATCCATCCTCCACTCCCGGGTTTTTTGGGGGACACACCCCTCTCGTGTTTTGAATGGGACTAATTGGAGGCAGCTGGACTGGGAACCCAATTGCTGGCCTTTAAAAAGATCAGCCAGGATGCTTTGTGGGGTGCAGGGATTTGTCACCGATGCTAGCAGGGAGGAGACCCTCACCAAGGTGGGCACCAGCCCCTTCCCATAGGAATCCTGCGGGATTGGGGCTGGAAGCAGGACCTCCTGGGGGCCACCACCAGCCTGGTGCCATGGGTTTTGGGGGGCGGCTGGCGAGTCCCGGTACAGTGCCATCAGAGCAGCAGGGATGGTTTTGAGTGCCGCAGCCCTTGGTGGGTGAAGGCTCAGGCTGGCGCCCATGGCCCCCCAGCATCACCGTCCCCTGGGGACAGGCTGGACATCACCCCCCAGGCCTCAGCCCTCCCCAGGCCTGCCCCATCAACAGCGGGCCATGTGTGCCCCCCAACCCCATCACCCACACCAGGGCACTCCCCCATACATGATTATCCCCCCTCACCCTACCCTGGATGCCCCCATCCCTGGGTTACCCCATAAATGGTTGCCCCCCTTCCTATATGGCCCCCCGGTTCTGGGTACCCCCCAACCCTGGGTGTCCACCCCACACCTAGGTCCTCCCCAATCCTAGATGTCCCCCACCCCATAGCTGGGTACCCCCCTTCCTGGATGCCCACCCACCTGGATGCACCCCAGTTCTGGATGGTCCCCAATCCTGGGTGCACACCCCATACCTGGATGCCCCCCAATCATATATGCCCCCCCTTCCTGGATGCCCCCCACACCTGATGCCCCCCACACCTGGATGCCCACCTCACAGCTGGCTGCCCCCCCTGCCTGGGTGCCCCCCACACCTGGATGCCCCCCAACCCTGGATCACCCTCGTAAATCCATGGTCCCCCACCTGTATGCTTCCCAATTCTGGGTGCTCCCCAACGCTGGAGGCCCCACACACACACGTGGATTGTCCCCCCATCCTAAACGCCCCCCCCTTCCCGGCCGCCCCCAGCCTGTACGCCCCCCAGCCTGTACGTCCCCCACCCACCGACCCGCCCCACGCCGGGCCTCTCCGCGCCCCCGCCCGACTCGCTGTCCCATCATGCTCCGCTCCGCTCGTCCCGCGCCGCCGCGTCCGCCCCGCGCAAGGCACGCCGGGACCTGTAGTCCGCCGCCGCGCCGCACCGCAGCCGAGCGCGCCGGAGCTGGGCCAGCTTTGACGGACGCGCCCCTGAGCCTATGGGAGCGGCGGTGCCCGGCGTGGGGGTGGGCCTCGGCACCGCCTCTCCCCGGGCCCGGTCGGGCGCTGCGCGGGGGCGCCAGGCGGAGGCTCGGCCCCGGCGGCGGCGCGGCGCGGCCCGGCCCCGCCCCGCCCCGCCCCGCCCCGCCCCAGCCGTGAGGTGAGTGAGCCCAGCCTGGGGCGGGGCGGGTTGGGGCCTGGCAGGGCTGCGGCGCATTGTGCGGGCGGGCGCGAGGGCTTTGTCAGCGGCGGGGGGCGCTGAGGAGCCGGCGGGGCCGCTCCGCTCCCCTCCGCTGCGCTCTCCTCTCGTCTCCTCTCCTCTCCCCCTCTCCCCCCTCCCTCTCTCCCTCCCTCCTCCCTCTCATCCTCCTCCTCCTGCCGCTGTAGGTCCCCGGCGCGTCCCTCGGCGGAAGATGCGAGGCGAGGCGGCGGGCCGGCTGTGAGCCCGGCGGTGGGTGTCCCCACGGCGGGGCCTCAGCCCCCCCCCGTCCCCCTCGGGCCGGCGGAGGATGCGGGTCGGGCCCCACCGCCGATGAGAGGGAGGATGGGCACCCAGGGCAGCCCGGTGAAGAGCTACGATTACCTCCTCAAGTTCCTGCTGGTGGGGGACAGCGACGTGGGCAAGGGGGAGATCCTGGAGAGCCTGCAGGACGGGGCCTCTGAGTCCCCCTACGCCTACAGCAATGGTAAGGGGGACTCGGGGCGGGGGGGGGAGCAAGGCCTCCCGGTGCCCGTGCGGGAGGTCACTGCCCGTGGGGGCCAACCTTGAGCAGGCAGGGCTTGTTCTGCCCTTTTTTTTTTTTTTATATTTTCATTAACTGAAAGAGCAGTGCGTTTCTCTGTTGGCAGCAGAAAGACCATGGTTGTTCCTTAAAGCCGCAGGGGTCTGACGGAGGGTTTGGAGTCGGTGCCCGCTGTCACCGTCACTGGATGCCCTGCATCCCCCAGCCCCGCTGGTCCTTCCCGAGCGGAGCGCTGCCCGGGCACCCCACTCCTGGAGCTGAGCTGGCTTCCTGTCGCCCGGAGGAAGCAGGGGCTGTAACAAAAGAACAGGAGCCCGGTTTCCAGGCCAGAGCTGCTCTCACTTGGTAGCTGGCTACCGCGGTTGGTCTGCCTCCTGCAAACATCAAGGTTTCTAATGGAGCCCATGACAGAGCATTAACTTCAGTGTCACAAGACCGTAATTAAGAGCCAAGGAGCGGTGCTATGCTGTTTCCTGCATCCCCTCGCTGCAGTTAAAGCCTAATATGGCCTGTCGGGATGCAGGTCCTGGGGTGGTTTTCAATATGTCATTCTTTTCCCCTCAGCCTCCGTGCAAAATAACGTCCCCAAGGGCTCGGCAGAAGCAAGCCAGTTCAGCCCCTGCGTCGTTGCTGCGGCCAGGGCTGGAGCAAGTGTGCTTGGTTTTGCCTGTAAGCAGGAGTCTGAGGGAATCGGGTGCTTCCTGATGCCCCATGTTGATTCTGGCTGAATTTAGAGCATAAAGGAGCAGCATGGCTCGGCTCCTGACTACGTCCTCAGTCCTCGGAACTACTACCGGCTTGGTAGGGGCTGATGCAAGTGGGCACCTGCTCAGCAGAGATTTACGGGGAGCTGGTGACTCAGAAGTCAGGCTGCTTGTGAAGTGAGAGCAGCAAATTCTGGAACTAGAAGGTTGTGGTATCATCCATCTCCTTGGGTGTCTGGCTGAGCTGGTGCGGTTTGCCTTCGTGGAGATGCTTGGTGCTTTTAAGCTTCCCTGAAGAGAGTTTGTGTCTCCAAAGAACCTGCCTCATCTGGGAGCTGTAGAGCTGCTCCTTGGGGTTAGCATTTACTGAGCAGAAGGGGATGAGGAGTGTAATGGGGTGGTTGTTTTAAGTGAAGCATTGAAGTTGGAATTGTCTTCTGATAGAAATGGTTTTGACTGCTGTATTGAAGTAATAAGTATGCTGGCAAAGTGAGTGTGCGGTGGGTTCTTTGATACATACATAAAATGCAAAGAATGGTGACTTTGGCTGTCACTGTAAAAGCTTTGTCTCTGTACCCACTGTTTTATAACAAAAAAATACCAACTTTTTTTTCTGGAAAAAGAAATCTCAGTGAACTAATATTTTT
The DNA here is from genome assembly GCA_008658365.1 of Alca torda. Taxonomy (NCBI): domain Eukaryota; kingdom Metazoa; phylum Chordata; class Aves; order Charadriiformes; family Alcidae; genus Alca; species Alca torda. The sequence goes on along the minus strand of CM018083.1, from coordinate 19,400,209 downwards.
CAGAACCTTTCCTCATCTTCTGTGGGTAATTGAACTCATTCCTAATTAGAGAATTAGGTCACATACTGCTTTTTCACAGTAATAGTCTCTGCTTCTGTTGCTTCTGTGAAGCTACGCACCTTTTGGATTATCAGCTGGAATAGCTTTGAAATCTGAGTGAAGTTGATACTGCTGATATTCCTGACAGCCTTGGCAATCAAACTCCCTCCGTCTCTGGCATGGGTGGGATGTGTGTACTGATAGGGCTCGCTTCTCTGCCAGCGGGCTTTCGCTCTGCCCTGATGGAGACCGTCCCTGCCATGAAGGCACGTAGATTTTGTGAACAACTACTGCCTGGCCTCCTTTGGGACACGTGCCTAATGCTGTCCCGAAACTGCAAGGGTGGGCTGTTATCTAGAGGCCCTTTTTGTAAATCTTTTATTTCTAGGTGCGTTGTCCTTTTCTTCCTCCTCCCCTCCCAGACCCTACATCCCAATTTGAAACAAGTGTTGTATCATCTACTGCTTGTTTGATCTGCCCAGAAAACAGAACTTGCTGTTACCAGTGTGAAACAGAGTATGCTTTACGTTTATCTTGTGACTGGGACATCCCATCTCCAGCTCAGATCCCTAACCTCTGGTGGGGAGGGAAGCAGTCTCGTTAGGGTCTGCTGCTTTTATTGTGTTGGCCAATTACAACTGTTGTCACCCAGGTTTTTTGAAACACTCTGTGAAATGGATTGTCCTTTCAGCTCTGGGAAGGCATACCTTTAAAAGCAAAGCTCTGTATCTTTGCTGCTGCTCTTCTGCCGTACACCTGACCCCTAGAAAAAGGGTTTGAGGGATCCCTCTCTTCTCCGTGGGCACCTGGGCGTTGGCATAGCAGGCAACCAAGAGATGAGCAAGCCCTGTTTCTATCAGCATCACTATTGTGAGCTGTGAGCCGCAGGCGGCCTCTGTTTGCTTGCATCCAGTGTCTGTCAGCCCTGGGTGCAGCATGAGCTGTGTCTGTCTTAAAGCATCGTAGTTGTTTCTTCCCATCCTTGTTCAGGGTCCCTGAGCAGAAGCATCGCTTCTTGACACAGCCTTATAGCTTGGCACCTGATACTGCATCAGCACGTCTTAAAACTAGACACCGTGGTTCCTATTGTGTGTAGCAAGACCTTAGAAACATCCTTTATTTAAATCGCTGTTAGAAGTTAATCTGGTGGTCGTTACTCCCTGGATGCTGTTGGCCTTTGCAGTAAGAGGCGTGAGTGATGCCCCTAACCATTGCTGCACCCGACCTGCAAGAGCACTGGATACAGAACTTCTGGTGACATAAAAATGGCATTTTGAGGGGTGATATGAGGTCCAGTTGTCACCCGTGTGTTTCTTAATAGGTTCATGCTGAAGTTCCGGAGTATATCAGTCTCCAGGAGCATCAGGCGAAGCACTCCCTGTGCAAAGAACAGGTTTGTTTATGTCCTGTGGCTGGATATTGTCACCTCCTACCCCAGGAGGGTTTGTAACTGAGTTGGACTTACATTTTGCTTTCTCTTGGCCAGCTGCAAAAGGTCCTAAATTAAGCCATCTTACTAGTATTTTGGTGAAAATCTGGGCTTTTGGGAGAACATTATGGTTTGTTCTTCTGGACTTTCCGTGTTGTCCTCCTTCCCAACTTTCACCCACCCCACTCCCCAGATCTGCACTGGTGGAGGCAGGGTGCCATTCTCAGAGACCCATTGCTACTCCTAACACCTGGAGGACCTCACCTGGAAACCCAAAATCCTGCCTTTCCCTGGAATGTCCTCTCCTCCATCACTCGTTCCTTCTCCCGAGATACAGGGGAGGGCTGCTCTGGCCCCGGTGCCATGAGCCGCGGTGGTAGGGCTGACTCAGAACAAAACTGTGTGCCTTACTCATGGATACGAGTCAACTACACAGATCACTCATTCGTTCAGTGCTTAAATTGCCCACTTGGGGTCTATCCTTATCCTTCCCCAAGTATTGAACTGGGAGAGAAATGTGTCTGGTCGCAGGGTGGTTTTGGACAAGATGCGATGGAGCTGCGTGTGAACGTAAGAGCAGTGTATGTGACCTATGAAAGGAAAACAAGGCTGTTCCTCACCTGAAGGAGCCAGGGCTTTGTCACTACTGTGTCATACATCCCCTCTCTAATATCTAGTTATTAATGTGCTTGTGCTGAAATGATCTTGCCTAGCTGGTTTGTTGGCTTGCTCCAGAAGCCAGGGCTGCATCAACACCGGGTGAATCAGGGGAGGGCTCCTTGCACGGGTGCCATCGCTGCCGGGTGAGATGGTGCCCTGTGTGCACCAGAAATAGGGCTGGGGCAGGTCTCACCATGCAGACGTGAACATGGTACGCTCCATTCTCGCATGATGGAGGGCTTTTTCTGCGGCAGAGCCTTCCCCCTCACCTATGCTGTTCCCATAGGAAAGGAGAAATGCACGTTAGGGAAAGGGTAGAGCGTGTTTCTGAGCAGATGGCTTTGATTGGAAGGGGGATGGATTTTTATTTTTTTTTTTCCCCTGTCCTCAGCTTGTATTAAGCAAGTGATGAGGAGGAAGCCTCATGTCCGCACTCTGATCTCCTTTCAAAGAGCAGGTGAAAGCTGAACCGAAAGTGTTGCCCTGCCGCAGGGATGGTGCTGGGATCAGCCCTAATGCAGTGAGCCCCAGTGCCTTGTTTCCACCCCATCGCTTAGCTGAGGCTTAGAACCTTTATTTGAGTGTCTTACTTAGGTGCTCTGTTACCCCATTGCTATCCAAAGACCCAAGGAAATTTTAGGAAAAAGGCAACTTAAGTGCTCAGCTGCAATAGCTACCGACAGGTTTTATGGTTCAGATGAAAACTGGATCTTTCCCGAGAGCTCTTCCCCCATAGCAGAAGTCCAAGGAATTCAGCTTTTGGGCACGGAGGTTGGCCCTCCGTGGCTGGGTGTCTGTGCAAGGAGCAAGGTCTGGGGCAATGTAGCTCCGTGCCCTTTACCTGGCGGGGAGGGAAGAGTGACCATTAACGAAGGGCAGCTGAAGACACTGCTCAGCCGTTGGAGCTGGTCAGGACCCAGCCAGTGCTGTTTGCCTGGGGACCTCGCCACTGCTGCTTAATTACCAGGCTGTTTATTTGAGTGACCCACATCTTTAGATGTCTTTTCCCTCTGGTTGTTTTTGTGCAGCTGTCTAAATTTGGAGGTCCCTAAGCTGTCCCTTTCAAGTCTTTCTCCACAGCAATTACTCCCCTCAGTCACCAGCATGAATCCAGAAATATCCCCTGTAAAACCGCTCTGCTTGGCTGCGTAGCAGCCTTCAAGTTAGTTACTTGCCAACAAGGAGATGACCTGTACCACAACCAGCGTACGCAGGGGTGGATTTCCTCATCTTCCTTGCTGATATGGAGGGCATGTGAGGGGATGCTCCTCGATGCATCTGCTCCTTGCCTGTCACGTTTCCAGGACTGACTGGGGAGATGGTCTCTTGCTTCTCATCCGCGGTCTGTGTGTTTGCTGCCATGTTTGGCTGGAGGTCCTGCCGCACAGCTGCAGAGTTTGCCATCGCTTGTTTGCTTTTTGCCTTAACAAAGCGTGCAGGCGAGCAGTTCTGCTTGAAACTTCTGCAGCTTCTGTAAGGACAGGACCTCTGTCAATGCCTGACAGCATCTAAACTTCTGTTCTTGAGCACACAAGAGCCAGTTGCTGGGTGTACCTGTGTGCGGTAAAACCTCAGGTGGGGACAGCACCGATGTGGTGGCACCTTCTGGGCATAGCCACGAGAGCTACAGATGTTGAGCAGGGGCTTGAGATTGCAGCTGAGTTCTCATCCTGGCCTTGCTGCAGTCTGTTAGGGTTCTCTTTGGCATCAGCGGGAGGGAAGCATTGATCCTGGTACTGCTTCCCTGCTGCTGCCTCCTCCTCCTCCTCTTCCGGCTGTGTTCCTGCTGTCTCCCGGAGCAGTGTTGTCCCCATTGGTGGTAGACCAGAGCCATCTAGCAGGAGTGGCCTGCTGTTCCGGATGCTTCATGCCACTGGAAACTGCTGTTTGTTTGCTGGCATGACTGTATTAATTGGAATAATGTTTTTATTTTGAGGTTTTAGTGCTCTGATGCAAGGGGGGTTGAGGGAAAATCTTCTAAGTGCAGCCTTGCCATCACATTTTGTAGTGGCTGCAGAATTGATCTGTGGGGAATGCTTCAGGTGGACCCTACCGGGCGTTCTGCTAGAAATCTCTTTCAATGGCTTGCAGAGTGGAGAGTGGTTGTTGCAGCAATTCCCCATGTCTGCCAGCACTTGCATCAGTGTCCTTCAGGGACATTCGCTTCCCTGTCATTGGGGACGCAAAACTGATCTCGTCGGAGCAGGCTTTGGCTGAGGAACAACTCCGGCATCTCGTATTTCTCCAGCCTTTGCTACTTTTGTGCAAAAAATATTTCCAAACATACAGTCTTGAACCTCCATCTCTCCTTGATGTGGGGCTAACGAGCTGTGGCTTAAACTTAAAATGAAACCAACCCCAAAACATAGCAAACAAACAAAAAAAAAAAAAAACCTTGAAAACAAAAACCAAACCCCAAACTGAGTGCCTGGCAGGTTTTGATATCTTCAGATGTCTTTCAAGTCAGGATTAAGGATGCACAGCTCCACAGGAGGGTTGTTTCAGTGGGGTTTTGGTTTTGTTGTGTTTTTCTAAAGCTGGGGAGTTATTCTGCAAAGTTCTCGATTGCACTGAGCAGTTCTCGCCACCTGTAATCCCCCTAGATAAAAGCTTTGCTTTTACACGGCTGTGAATACGTTTCTGAGCCTTTAAGTGCACAAAGGTGATGCGAACTGAGCAGTGTAAATCTGAAAGGGGTGGAATGTTCTTCTAATAACTGGGATTAAAAGTTTCTCTGTACTTTTTGCTCTCTCCAGATCCCATGATGGCATTGTCCACTTCTGTTGATGTGCGGGGTTTTTTTGTTTGGTTGTTTTGGTATATAAGCTGCGTAGGAAAGCCCGTGGAAAATATCTCCTCCTCCTCCGCCTCGTCTCCTTCAGCTTTTGTTTCCAGCTGTTCCCTAGCATGTTTTCCTCTGGCAGCTTCCCTCTCTCGGAAGAGCAGAGCATCTTTCCCTTGCACTTGAAAATAGCTACGCTGCGAGCTTAGCTTTCGGAGCCGAGGTTTTATAACCTTGCTTTCTAAAATCACATTTTCGTTCCCTTTAGCCCTCGCCTTCCTCCGGCAGCCCAGGATCAGCCGAAATGAGCGGTGATACAGCAGCATTATGTCACGCTGGTTTCTATTTGCTTGCAGGCAGAGGAGGAGGAAGGAAGCTCTGATGTGAAAACCTTCGGCTCTATTTTGCTAAACACTTTGCTGTGAGTTGGGACTCACCTGAAAGGGAAATTTCCCTGGGGCGCCAACGATCATGGCTCAGAGCCCCCCATCGAAGAGGTCTCTGGTTGCTTCTGCAAAAGTTGTAGTAATAGTACAGCTGCAACATCAGCTCAGAGACTGTTTGCTCCTACAGGTCTTCTGTTTGCTGAGAGCTTTTTTACATAGCCATAGCTTTTTAGATTTTCTTCCTCTTTTCTGCCTCCTTTTTATTCCATTTCCATCACCCCATTGGGAAACTAGACAGTATTATATGATTTTAAAACTTTGACACCTGCTGTCCTATAAATATAACCCTCAAGTGATTAATGGCCTGTATGTGCTGCGCAGTGCTGTAGCCATTTCAATATCAGGCATTGAATTGGGACAAAAATCCTCATCCAATTCAAAATATTTGCTACTTAAACAGTCAGTGGTTAAGGAGGAGACAGGCAGAGGGGGACACTGAAAGGCTGTACCTAACTGGCAGTTTAATACAAGGTGCTGTGCATCTCTGGAATAATATCCTAAAGAAAATGCAGATTTTAAAAAATTTTCTTTTTAGAGGTGACATTTTACCTTATTTTTCAGCCCAGCTTCTGAGCTCCCAGGCCCATTTGGGGGTTTTGTTGTACCACTTTCCTGTCTTTGCAAATGATTGCTCTCTGCACACCCTCCCGGTCATGTACCCAGAAATCACCCTGTCTTCTGTTTCCTTCTGTATCAGTTTTAAGCAGCAGGCTGGGGGCCAAGTGGACAGGAGACCTAACTAGATTTAAAAAAAAAAAAAACCAACCAAACAAACAAAACCAAAAAAGCCCACTATTTGCCTGTCCTGTTTACTTAATGTGAAATCATCTCTTGTCCCAAGAGCTGTTATTTTTCTTACATTGCCAAACTGCTTAAGTAACTTGATGGTAAAATCCGTAGGGGACACAGTGCTGTGAAATGCCTCCTTAGGTTGAGACGTGCTCGTGTTCTTGTAGGTGTCATCTGTATTGCAAGGTTAAAATTCAAGGGTTTTTTTTTCTATTTTAAAAAGGCAAAATGCTGGCTTTCTCCTGGTAGCAGCAAAAGTTGTGCTTCGCGGTTGCTGCCAGAGTAGCTGGGGCGAGATCTTTGTCCTGCAACAGCTGTAGGTGAGGAGAAGGAGAGGACTTGGGAGGCTCCAACTTGGGCTGAGAATGGAAGGTTTGAAAACATGATTTTGGGCTGTTGAGAGCCACTGTGAAGCTGCTGCGAGGTGACAGGCTTCGTACAGGTGGGTAGAGGGGTGCCTGCTCTGCTGGCAGGGCCAGCTGGTCCTTCACGGGCCAGGAGGGGCTGCTGCGTGCACACAGCAATGTGCTGTAGGTCAGGTCCCTGGAGATTTGTTGTTATCACTGGAAACAGCACACTGAAAGGTGAAACCAGTGTTAGTGGCCATCCTGATGCTTCCAGTGTGGACGGTCCCTTTCCGGCGTGGGACACATGACGCAGCGAGACCAGATTCAGGTGGCAATGAAATTCATGGTGAGTGGTCTCTCTGTCACTGCTGCGGGAGCTTTGTATGTCCTGTGCTTGGCAAGCACGTGGTGCTTAGCCCCTCTACGCCCAGCTGAAATGCTGTACCCTTCTTTTTGGGTGTACAGCGTCAGTGTGGAGACGGATCCATCGTTACTGGCCACCTCTGTGTTGCCATGTTGCAGTGTGACCCTTGAAATGGCAAAACCTGGAGATGCCAACTGGCGTTGAGCTGTGGGGTGTGGATGGCAGAGGGGCTGCAGGTGGGCGTCCCACCGATCGGAGACTGCTGCTGTGCACATCTGGAGGCTCTGCAGGATCCCTGAGTAGGACTGCAGATGTACGCGAGGGCCTGGCGTGCACCAGGACCAGGCTTCCCACACACAGTGGTGTGTGCATCAGCCTGGTGGTGATGCCACCAAGGCCTGATGCTGACGGTTGACGAGAAGCTCAACATTCACTGTCAATGTGCGCTGGCAGCCCAGAAACCCCCCCACAGCTTGGGCTGCATTCCCAGCAGCATGGGCAGCAGGGCAAGGGGAGGGATTCTGCCCCTCTGCTCCACTCTGGAGGGACCCCCCTGCAGTGCTGCCTCCAGCGCTGGGGGACCAACAGCAGAAGGACACGGAGCTGCTGGAGCGGGGCCAGAAGAGGCCCCGGAGATGCTGGGAGGGCTGGAGCCCCTCTGCTGTGAGGACAGACTGAGAGAGTTGGGGCAGTTCCGCCTGGAGAAGAGACGGCTCCGGGGAGACCTTCGAGCCCCTTCCAGTCCCTGAAGGGGCTCCAGGAAAGCTGGGGAGGGACTCTGGATCAGGGAGGGGAGCCATAGGATGAGCCATAATGGTTTCAAACTGGAAGAGGAGAGATTTACATGAGATATTGGGAAGCAATTCTTTGCTGTGAGGGTGGTGAGCCCCTGGCCCAGGTTGCCCAGAGAAGCTGTGGCTGCCCCATCCCTGGAGGTGTTCAAGGCCAGGTTGGATGGGGCTTGGAGCAACCTGGTCTGGTGGGAGGTGTCCCTGCCCGGGGCAGTGGGTGGCACTGGGTGGGCTTTAAGGTCCCTTCCAGCCCATACCATTCTGTGATTCTGTGAATTACTGCATCTTGTTCAGAAGCATAAATGTGGATGGTTCACCTCTGCAAGGCCAAGATATTGAAGGGATTTTGGACAAATACTTGGATTTTTTTGAGGTTTTTTTTTTCTCTGTCTCCAAGTGTATCTTGGTTTTTATATGGTAATCCAGCAACAATGGAGTTTGTTATGGTGCCCTGTGACTTTGTTCGTGGACTGTCTTTGTTTCTGCATGCAGCTGTATAGTTTTTATGGAGAACTGAACTGCAAAGCATGAAGGAACTCTTTTGTTTGATGTTGCTTCTGTGCAGAAAATCATTCTTGATTTTCTTCTAAAGCACAAATCCACTTAACATCCCCAATTCTAGACTGACTTTTGTCTGTTTCTGTGGCTTCCCGGGTGTCCACTGAAATTGTTTGAGCTTTAGGAACAGATTTGCTTCTGGCTTCAAGTGCTGTTTTCAGATGCCATTGTCATCCTTAACTGAGCCCAGAACAGAATTTCTCTGTGTGAGGACCACGTAGCTGCTGAAATGCTGCTGGGCTGCGGAGCAGGCAGTGGACAAGTGAAGTCTTCTGCAAATCTGGGCTTCCTAGAGGTCTCCAAATTAGTGTTTTGCTTTCGGCTGGCTACAAAACCAAACAAGCAATTATTTCTCCAAGATCCCCAACTACAAGCCCTCAGCTGCGGGTGAAGATGCCTGGGAACAACCTGATGCAAGCAGCCTTTTTGTGAAAGGCTTCCAGAAAGCACTCTCAGCTGATATGAGGCAGGCATGAGTGGAAGATGGAGTATGTTTTTTGGGGGGAGAAAAATCTACAGATTTGGGTACCTTCAAATAATGGAAAGGTGTTTGTTTTCCCTCTGTTTCTACCTGTGTCTCCACGAGGTGCTTGGCAGGCTGTTGGAGGTATCACGCAGAGCTGGAGTTGGCAGGAGCTGGTGGGACATGCTGAGCTTCACTTGGGGAGGTGGCCTCCTGGCCCCACACATGGGGCTGAAACCCTTGGCTCAAGGCAGCTCAGACTCATCTGGTAATAATCAGAAGCTCCTTGGTACCTCCCATCGAGTTGTGCAGCACGAGTGGATTTTGTGTTTGATGAGCAGGAGATGATGAAGGCTGGAGCAGGTGGCTGACATCTACCCGTGTCCCCTGGCCAGCACTGTGCGGCAGCGGCACTGGTCTCCTGCATGCCCAGCGAGAACCGAAGCCTCTTGTCCCTGTTCCTAAGGCTCAGCTACAGCACAGTGGGAAAAGCACATGATTTCTCACCCTCGGCTCCAGCTCTGCAGGCAGGAGCTGGGGGTGTTTTGCGGCGATGCTGTTCAGGAACTTTTATCACCCTCAAAACAAAGAAGTTACACTGCCAAGGTAAATGCTAACACCAAAAGACACAAACCTGGGGTGAATCCACCTTTCATTTAAAGCATCTGTTTTGTTGACCCCTGTAGTTGATGGAGATAATTTGTTGTTTGTCTATCTGAAGAGTAGGTAGTTGAATGCATGACTCAAACTGATGAGCTCATGTGTTGTTTGGAAGGGATTTTTTCCGTGGCTTACAGCTCTGAGCTGACTCGCTAAATTGCTGCTGTTAATGTGCTGTTGTACACACTTCTTAAGGTCGGGTGACTTCATCAGTTGTTATTTGAATAGCTTGAATTCACTTTTTTCATCAGCTAGTGTTTATGTGCTCATACCGCGTTTTTTATGAGCGATTTAGTATCACTTACAGATGATGGAGAAAATAACTATTCCTCTAATAGGAGCTGCAGTGGAAGTTAATGCACTAATAGCGTCTTCTACGTACAGATGCTACTGCCTGTTCTTTAAATTACTTGAATGGGAGGATCTCGATACCTGCGTCTTTGGTGCCCGTGTTGGTTGGGTGCTGGCCCCAGCAGCTGCCTCCTGCCAAGGAGCGCCTTTGGATGTTGCACTAGTACATTTTGCAGTGCAAAACCTGTTTGCTTTGAACGTGCATTCAACAGCTGGCAGCTCCTGGCTGGCTGTAATTTCCATCCCCATCTGCCTTGTTTGACTGGAAATGAAACAACAACTCTTTCTATATCAGCTGTTGCCCACAAGTGAACAACTCTGATATGAGTCTTCAGGCCTGGCTGCCCTTTTACTCACAGGCTGGGGAAGGCACGAAAAAAAACCCCAAACCCCAAAATAAGGCATTTTGAACTGCACTCATAATGAGTCCTGGCTTTGTATTCCGCTTCATGGAGCAACTTGGCTGCTGGACTCGGGATTTGTAGGTTGACATTTAATGACCATCTCGCCATAAACCGTTTGTCTTAGTTTGAGCAACACAGGGTTAACTTCTCTCCTAATGCTTGGGAAAACTGCACTTTTAGAAGACTCTAGTGTCTGAATTCGTGAAAATATTTACTTTATAGCCAGCTAGGCTATGTGGGATTCAAGGTCTCAGTGTTTTCAAGCCTTACCAGGTGCAGGGATGAGGAGGAGCGAGACCCGGGCACTTGACCCAGGCTGGCCAACAGGATTATTTCATACCATGAACGTCACATTCAGTATAAATTAGAAAGTTTGCTGAGGAGTTCTCTCTCTCTCCCTTGGTGGCTGTGGTCCTGAGGACTCCTTGCCCCAGTGCCAGAGCCCTGAGCACTTCCCTTTCTCCCGAAGCCGCAGCGCTCGCAGGGTCCCACATTGGCTGTCCCTGGTTGGGAGTGCATGGCTTCCTGCTGATGGAATGGGCTGAGTGTAATTCTTGTATATCTTATATTAGTATCAGGATCAATACTGGTTCTTTAGTATTATTAATTATTTAGTCTTATCCTATTAAATCTATTTATATTTCAAACCTCGTGTTTCCTTGTTTTCCCCAATTCCCCTTCCCAGGTGGGGAGGGGTCATCAGGTGATAGAATGATTGTCTAAACGACAGCAAATTATTATGGGTTTTTCAAACCATAACACCATTCTTAAACTAAAAGGTGTGGGATGTGGGATGCAATGAGAGGGAGCATATGAACATGGCGATGGGGGGTAATAACTGTTCTCTTCTTGTGGAATATGGTTCAGCCAGAAAATGAGTCCCAGGAGGGCAGTGCCCACTTTGGTCTGAGTCTGTGGAGTTGCCAGTGAGTTTGTTTGGCTCTGGCTGTGTTGCAGGAACATGCTGTGGAGCTCTCCAGGAGTAGCTCTGTCCCCCTTGACCCTGTGTATAGCTTCCAGTACACCCCCAAGGCCGGGCATTGGAGAGGGCTGCTGCTGGGAACATGGCTGTGGGTAACACCATGCGGATGGGGGCTGGTATTTCACCCTGACATACCCTGATACAGGAGGGTCTTGGTTCAGGCGGTGTTGTGAGCTGCTGTGCCGGTGTCCCTGCTGTCCAGATCCCTGCTGTCAGCCCCACAGGCGAGTGCAGTTTGGTCATGGGGGTGGGCTGTGGGGTTTTGCCTTGGGTTTGGGGTGGGAGTTTTTTGCATGCTGAGGCCTGGAAATGGGAATGATGCTCCTCTGCTGGAGCTGGTCTGCTGTTGTGTCCCAGCGCGGACCTGGAGCTACTGCACCCACTTTTTGGCCTCAATTTTGTCACCTCCCTGCACTTCTCTTCCCTCATTTCTTTTCTTTGGCTTGTTGGTGAGGACAGGACTTGGCTGGATGTTGCTGCTTCTGCCTTTTCTCTGCGCTCAGCAGGGATGGGGCATCCCCGCTCTTTTGTTTTTGGGGAACCTGTGGCACTCCAGCCCCTTGGGCTCTCAGCTGTTAGATGTGGGGTGGTGCTGCTGCCCCGTAGGAAACAATTCTTCCTTTTCATCATTAACTTGCCCCTGTGAGAACATTGCCTAGGGTCAGTTTGTCAGCCGGTGCAGCTGCTGGCCGCTCTCCCCACATGTGTGGCACATCACAGCCACTCTGGCTTTGCCAAGGAACTGGGCAGCCTCGCACGGTGCCTGCATACCCGGGGCAAGGCTTTCCAGTTTAAAACCCAGCCATGCCAGTCATGGCTTAGGAAGGTCTAGTCAACATCTGTGACGGACAGGGACTTAGTAAAATAAACAGTTGTCTTTAGATACTGCTTGGTTGTTGCTGGCATTTGGGATAAATTAATTTCTGCACTAAGGGCTTGAGGCTGAGCTAGAGCACAGAAGGGCTCCAGTTCTGAGGTCTGTTGTACAGGCAGAGGCGCTGTCACTGTACTGGGTTTTGCACAGATTAATTGGGTGTTTTTTCCTCTTTTAGTCCAGCTGGAAGGTTTGCACAAGCCCTTTGGAGGGAGAGGCAGGGACCTTTCAGCAGCTCGCGTCTTGTGCACACGCAAGTAAGCTGACTGCTCGCTTACATGATTAAAAACCTTCCCTGCACATCCCCAAAGATATGCCGAGGGACTGTGACAGGCTGTAGAGCCTGAGTGATACCCAGCCAGGCTCTGCCAGCCCCACAAGAGGGTTTCAGAGGAGGGGACACCCTGGCCAGTAAGGGACCACCAGGGAGGGGACTGGGCTCTCATGTGTAGTTTATGTTCTCTCAATTCACAATTGACAATTGGTGTTCTTGTTGGCATCCACAGTGTTGTCTGAACTGGTGATAAAGGTTTAAATTTACCCACCTCCTCTTAGCCGTGAGTCTTGGAGTCCTTGCTGCTGAGAGGCATTCATTCTTAATGCTTTCCTGTTGCAAAAAGGAAGAAAAAAATTATTTGCAACCCATTGACCCATTCTAATGTGTCTAATGATTGCTACAACGCTTGGGTTACATATTCTTCGCAATTTGTCAGTAAAGTCGGTCACACTGATGGGGAGGTATTCTCAGGGCTGCCCCAGGAGAAACAGAGTTTGCTTGATCCACTTGACGGTGTTTGCCTGTTTTATAATCACAGCATGCCGTTACGTTTATCAGTTATTGATTTGCTAGCTGCTGGCGGAGACCTGCATTGCTTTCTCCCCAGGATCCTCATGAATGCCATGCAGCTCGGCCAGCCCTTCAGATCTGGTTACTCGACTTCACTGCGAAATCTCAGCAAGTTAAATATTTGACGTGTATTCTCTATTTTCTTGTTCCGGCCCTGTGCTCTCCTCTTCTTCCCAGCAGTTGCTGGTCCGTGTGGCATTAAACCTGCAAACCTTTAAGAAGACCTTTTAAGAAGTCCTAGACCTTTTTCTGGACTCGGCAGAGATGATGACCCGTAGGAAAACAGAAGAGTCTGGGCGTGCTTTGGGGGAAAATCCCACATTTTCAGTTAGGCAGTCATGGCATGGTGGCTTTGGCTGTACTAATGACAGTCACAAATGAAAGTCTGTCACCAGGCTTGCTCGGTGACATGCCGCAGTAGCACGATGGGTGTTTCTGGTGACTTGTGAGCCAGCGTTAAAATTTCCTAGTAGAGCAGAGCATTTCTCTAGGGCTGCTGACACATCAGGCACATCTCGCTCATCAGCCCTTCTCTCGGGACTCATGCCATCGTTATTGGAAGAGCTGCAGAATGAAGCCAGTTTGGCTTAATTATGTCTATAGATGAAATAACAGTCTGCCAAAAAGCAGTGTTAGTCAGATAAGTAATAAAAGTCTCCTCAATTTATCTTCTTTTCCTATTTATATAATGCTTTGAGTGAAGGAATGGCCTTGGCTCATCATCGTTGTACACCTCAGGTTTTGCCTATTGACCTTATATATCACTTTGCAAATGGGTTGGTTGACTTCTTTTGAATTATAAATAAATGAAACCCAGTTGAATTTAATTAAAAAAAAATTTAAAAGCTGAGGTGGCATTATATAGTGCACATCTGTAAGCTGGGGGAACTGATTCTATTTTTAATGAGGTTCAAATAATGTGCGCTGGTTTTTGTTGTGGGTGGACTAACAGAAAGTGAGGTGGTGGATTCCGAGCTCCTACAAGCAGAAAACAATCCGTTTAAGAAATGAGGTGGCAAAAGCATATTTGGCGAGTCTGATTCGTGCAAACTGTAAATGACTTCAAGTGATAAGTAGGGTGTCTCTTGGAAGGAAAACAAGCTTGTCTTAAAATTATATCAATGTTTAACTTGAGCGCGTTGATTTTTTATTATTATTATTTTTATTTTCCCTTGGGTAAGAGATTTTTGAGTATCACCTGAAATGTCTTCTGCCCCAGATTTGTGGATAAATTATGTTCTTCTTAGAGACACTGCAGATGCCCAGTGTCTCTGGCTTCAAGGAAGGTCGCAAGAAAACGTGCTGATGGCTTGCTTTAACGCGGGGCGAGTCCCTTCATCCCTTTGTCACGGAGCGATTCCTGGTTGTACCTTTTTGATATTTGTATGTGTGCAGTGAAGCTGTTGGTTGGGGGTTGGATCATTGGAGCAACTCTGCAGGAGGACACTTGATTTGGACCAATGACTTAAAAGGCAGAGCTGGAACCACGCGCCCCAGCACTAAGTGAGGATCACCTTCGAAAGCTGGAGGAGGAAAAAAAGCACATGCTGCTCTTGCTGCTGTGAGGTTTCGCTCAAATCTGCCTTTAAGGGGAGCTGACCCTTCTGGTCCCCTGCCCAGACATTAGGGCAGAGTCAGCTTGACACTCTGCAACTGCAAAATTGTCTCCTTTTCTCTAAAGCAAAGACCTACACAAAGCCAAGAGGCTGCTGTGTTTACAGTAGTAAATATTTATAGAACCTTGTTCACTTGAGCTATTTAAAGCAATTTTCCTGAGATATTAATCTGTTTAAAGGGAGAGCCCAAGAGTAGCATGAAATACGTATCTCACTTGTCTTTCTAGCTTTCCCAGTGTGACTTCCAGTTCCAGGTACCTGCTGCCTCCTCCGCTGTGTTTTCGATGTCTTGCGGAGCTGGGGATGCCTTTCTCAAGAGCCCTGAATTCCCAAGGGGAAGGGGGACTGACAGCCTCATACAAAGTAGTATGAAGTGCTGGAAGAAAATCGTCATTTCTCTTGGACGGGTTTTACTTTTCCTGTTCACATTAGGTGTAATCTTTTGGGTGAAAGTTTTAATTAAGGTTGGATGTAGGGTTTTTCAGGTCATATTGATGCAAAGTGTGCTGGGCCGTGCATGAGTAATTTGGAAGAGGTCAGAGTTTGCTATAACATATCCTGACTATTCCCATGGGAAAATGGCTTGCTTTCTTAGGTTTTCCTTATTACCAATTGGCAAATGAAATAAAGGTTTGGAATTCCCTGGAGCCTTGCCCGGGACCATGAAACCTGGCTCTGCAGCAGGGAGTCGGGTGTCTGACACCAGGCTTGGTGACAGCCGATCACTTTGCAGAGCGCCCAGTGCCAGGTCGGCTGGAGAAGTGGGGCTGGGATGGTGTCAGCGTAAGCCTGAGTCTAAAGCAGGACTGGAAAAATAGCAGAGGAGTCAGCCTGAATGCTAAATTAAGAGAACAGCCCAGACTTGTTTTCCCAGCCTCGTTCATTCTGTTGCATCATGCTAGAGATTGGTCAAGAAAGAGATCTGTTGGTATAAAATAAGCTTTGAACAAGGCTGTTTTCTCTTCCCCCAGTGCCGGGGACCCCGAGGGCCAGGCAGGGTTGCAGAGGCAGATGTGTCCGTGTCAGCTGGTTTGCTGGTGCTGCAGGAGCCCAGCATGGGGTTTGTTGCACCCCGTCACCCAAGCCCAGAGTGGGGTTCGTCACATCACATCCCTTCCAGGGCATCAAAGCACGTTCTGGAGCAGAATAAATGTCAAGTCTCGAAATGACCTGTACTTGGCTGTAAGCAGAGGTGATGCTCAGGTGGGGGAAACCCTGGCAACTACAGAAATTAAATTTTAAAAACTTCCCTTGCCCTGTTGGTGTCTGAGCTGCCTGAAGTGACGAGGCAAAGGAGCAGCCCTGGGGCGGCACGGCCACAGCAGGCTCTGCCACCGGCTGTTGCTCTGCCAGCAGCCTCTGTGCAATGGTGGCATCTAGTGGCTGCTGTGGCCCTCTGTCCCCAGGCCCCAGCGACAGGGGGGAATCCAAGGCTGAGCCAGAGCTGTAGGCTGGGCCATGGAAAGAGCTGGGTGGCTTGGCTTCTTTGTCAGCTGTGAAGGGGGAGTGTGTATTGGGTACAGCTCGGGAAACTGCGGGGTGTTACTGGGACTGAAATAGTAAGGTACCAGCTGTGAGGTGGCCAGTACTGGTGTTAGCCACTGTAGCAAGTCCCCCCATTTTAAGGGCATCTGTGGTCGATGCAAGTTTTCTAGCAGCAGTGAGCCATGGCTGTATGATGTTGTGTGCAAGCTTTAAAGGGAGTCCTTTTGAGCTGTCCTGGTGTGCCGAGTGTTTGTAGAAGAGGGAAGCTGGAATTTTTTCCAAAATGTTGCAGTTGTGCGATTTTTGTCCTTGTCAGTGAGCTTATAGGTGGAGTTCTTGCTCAAATATCTTTTGTAAATTTAGCTCCTGGTCCTAATTTGGGCATGTGCAAGTTAAAAAGTGCAACACTTTGCTCCAACCCATATGTCCAGATACTGCCTGAATGCTGACTGTAGCCTAGATTAAAAAGTTGAAACAGCTCTGCTTTTAACTTGAGTGTATATGAATTCCTCAGGGCAGTTTCGTGGGAGTACCGCAGTGGTGTAATGCTCAGAAAGGCCTTTACCCTTCACCTCCAGCTCTCTGATGCCAAGGAGAGAAGTTCTGCATGAAGTCCCAGACTGCCCGGAGGCCAGGCAGCGATTCCAGTTGACCGGCAGCTGTCTGAAAACATGAAGAGATAGATTTGGTACTTTCCTTTCTCTGTGCTTTTGCGTTCGGCATTTGATGTTAAGCGTGGTGGGCAGGAGGTGCCTGGTCTCCCAGAACCCAGGATGGAGCATCCTGGTGAGCTCTCTGAATTTCCCACAGAAGCGATGGGCTGCCATCCCTGCCTGTCCCCTGGGAAGGGACATCTGCAGGGGCAAGGACAACTGTCCACCTTGTGCTTCCCTCTCTCCACCTTGCATACCTTCTCTTCCAACTGTAGACATCACTGTGGAGGATATGAAGGATGTCTGCTTTGCCTCCTTATGTTCCCTAAGCATCTTTGGAGTGAGGAGCAGTTGCAGCAGGAGCTTGGGCAGTTTTCCAGTGCTGCTTTCTGCCGGTTGCCCGCTTTGGTCATGGCCATATTGTTCTGCCCAAAGCCCGGCATTGCTCTGATTTAAAGTCTGTGGTGTCGTTTCAGATGGGCATGGAGGGAATGGGTATTTAAAGCATTGCTCTGGTGACCAAGTCATGTATATTTGTGACAGGCAACCCGTGTTCCCTGTGCTGGGGATATGGGCTGGGCAGTTTGTGAGTGTTGAGCCTAACAAAGGTGTTTCTGGGTTTGTGTATTTGGCATTCCCATTAATGAGTTTTCTGCTCTTTCCAGCCAAGCTGAACCTCTCTGACTTAAAAACTGATAGTCAAGCGATTCGTTTCACCTCAGCAGTGGCATTTTTGGAAGAACATGGCCTCTGTGCCCTGAAAAGAGTCTTTATTCCCCTTCCTTGGTGCTTTCATGCAACCACTCCATCCATCTGCCTAGGCACAGAGGGTGCTGAGGACGTAGTGCTTGCAGGGAGCTCTTGTGCCTAACAAGAAATGGGGCAGTTCTGTGTGGAGCGGAGTCTCTGGGGATTTTACATCTGAAACTGGGCAGTGGGCTTAATTATCCCTTTCCCTAACCGCCCGTCAGCCTGTGCCAGGAATGATCTTGGCTCAGGAGCTGGAGGGGGAGATGTCTGGTTGTTCCCTCCTGGCTTGCTCCCGCTACTGCTTGCCTTCCCTGGGGACGAGGGAGATTTATATCTGCCTGAAAATAAATACAGATCATTCACTTGCCTCTGGAGGAAGATAAAATGTAAGCCGTCTATTTTCTGTGATAAAGCACTGGAAATAGTTGGAATTTAAGATAATTATCTTTATTGCTTTTTATAGCACCCCATGAAGGCTGAAATCTAATTTGTTTTTCACTAACAGGGAGCTCCTGCTGATGACTCAGAAAAATCCATTTGCTTTATTGACAAACTTGTCTGTTTGGTTATCGGGGCAGTATTCTCCTTGCAGGAAAAAGGAAATACAGGTCATAATATAACGGTGGGTTTTTAATATGTATTCAAAGTTTGGTATCTATTGGCGAGAGGAAAAAAATGAAGTTGATCTAATTGGAGCAAAGTGACTCTGCTTTATTAAAGACGATTGTAAATTAATTTATGCTTTAGTGGGCGTGCAGTAATGGTGCATGATGCTTTGGTTAAGCAACTTCCATATCCTTGAAGCTTATTAGCTGGGGCTTGTGGAGAAGCTGCTTTTCCTGGGCACCTGGTGCCCCTTGGCCATTGGGAGCCCAGGCTTTGGGGCAGGAGGTGAGAGGTTCGGTCCTACCTCTTCCCTCCTGTGCCCGGGGCCATGGGGAGCGGCGGTGTGTTCAGCTCCATTTGGACATGTTGCTTGCAAGTGGAGTTGCCCCTTTCTTTAAACAACTTCTCTGTTTAAATGCGAGACAGGCTGCCAGTTTTGAACAAACTCTTTGTGTATCCGAAGGTGTTGAGCACCCCTCGTGCGAATGAGTTGCTTGTCAGCCCAGCCTGGTCTTGTGGTTTTGAGGGTCTTCTGCTGCTCTGGTGCTATGACTCTACGAAAAGCAGTTGTCTGTGCCACGCTCACAGCTGTTGGTAAAGGGGGAGTGCTTTCTGCTTTATCCAACCCTGGATGACACGCACCTCAGAGCTGCTCAGAAGAAGAAACAGCATTCTCTGGACAGGCTTTCAGCATCACCCGCCTTCCAAAATGTTCTTTGGCTGTTTCGGGCAATGCTGTTTGTTGAGAGGTGGTGGGTCTGCAGGCTGAGTTAGCAGAGACACTTCTCAATTGTTCGTCTCTGGCTCACCCCCCAAAAGTCTGTAATTGAACACTATCGCTTGGGATAATCCTACAAACCACTGAATCTCCTATAGCTCAAGACCTAACAGGTTTTATCCAACAATGCAGAAGAAGCAATATAGGGGCTGTCTATATTTGTAGGGAGGAAGGATAGAGCTCCACAAGGGCTGGCTTTGCCTTGAAGCAAAGGTCTGTTTCTGTCAATCTCTGTAGCCCTCCACAAACACTCAGTGCAGCAAGGGGGAGAAAACATCACTTTCTGTAAACATGAAATGATGGATCTGGGTGGGCAGAGCATGTTTCTTGTCCGTCTCTGAAGACCTGCTCAGTGTTTGCTCAGCTTTTTATTGGTTTCCTTTCAGGAATCGACTACAAGACCACAACTATCTTGTTGGACGGCAGAAGAGTCAAGCTGGAACTCTGGTGAGTGTTTCTGGGCCACTTCGGCTGCGAGCGCAGGACCGGTGAGCGGGGGCTGTGGTGCTGCAGGTGGGATGCTGTACCAAGCTGCAGGGAATGCAGAGAATCCCCAGGCATGTGGGGAGGCTTGCTGACTCTCCTTACCAGTCAGTTATTCTAGCAAACCAGACCCCTTTCTGTTAATCAAGTAGCACAAAGAACATGCTGTTCTGCACAGGCAAAGTCCCATTTCAGTCTTTTTCCGTCGTATCTGACCATGTTCCCATACAGCTTTCGATCACTGAAGGAACAATACTATTTTGGAAGCAATACTGGATTTTCCCGAAATCCTAGGATGAGAAATATAGACAAGAGAATAGGAAAGTTTGCTGACGACACAAAGCTGGGAGGGGTGGCTGACACACCGGAAGGCTGTGCCGCCATACAGAGAGACCTAGACAGGTTGGAGATTTGGGCAGAGAGGAACCTTATGAAATTCAACAAGGGCAAGTGTAGGGTGCTGCACCTGGGGAGGAATAACCCCCTGCAGCAGTACAGGTTGGGGGCTGACCTGCTGGAGAGCAGCTTGGTGGAAAGAGACCTGGGAGTCCTGGGGGGCAACAGGATGACCATGAGCCAACAATGTGCCCTTGTGGCCAAGAATGCCAATGGCGTCCTGGGGGGCATCAAGAAGAGTGTGGCCAGCAGGTGGAGGGAGGTCATCCTCCCCCTCTACTCTGCCTTGGTGAGGCCGCACCTGGAGTGCTGTGTCCAGTTCGGGGCTCCCCGGTTCAAGAAGGACAGGGAACTGCTGGAGAGGGTGCAGCAAAGGGCTACAAAGATGATTAGGGGACTGGAACACCTCTCTTATGAAGAAAGGCTGAGGGATTTGGGTCTCTTCATTCTGGAAAAAAGACAGCTGAGGGGGAGCCTTATCAACACTTACAAATATTTAAAGGGTGGGTGTCAGGAGGATGGGGCCAGGTTCTTTTCAGAGGTTCCTGGCGACAGGACAAGAGGTAATGGGCACAAACTTGAGCATAGGAAGTTCCACCTAAACATGAGGAGGAACTTCTCTACTTTGAAGGTGGCAGAGCCCTGGCACAGGCTGCCCAGAGAGGTGGTGGAGTCTCTGTCTCTGGAGACATTCCAAACCTGCCTGGATGCATTCCTGTGCAACCTGCTCTGGGTGACCCTGCTCTGGCAGGGGGTTGGACTAGATGATCTCCAGAGGTCCCTTCCAACCCTATGATTCTATGAAAGGGGGAGAAAAAAAATGGGTGAAGCCCTTAGTCCCTCCAGAAGCCTGGGTATTTCTCAATGTTTTGAGTAGCAAATTAAAACAAGAGCAGTGAACAGACCTCGTAGTTGGTGTCAGAGTATGGTAAACCCCTGGAGAGCAGGACTTACTGGAGTGACCTGATGCTGGGATGGAGATGGGAGAGCGCTGCATGGGAGGGGTCACCCCAGCCTTATCTGTCATCACCTGAGGGAGACCTGGAGTCCTCTCGCCCAGTTTTGTCTGAGGTTTAACTCGCTGAAGAGCTGACACAGCAATCCTGTAGATGAAAGAGGAAGGACAGGTAGCCTGCCCCCATTCTGGGTTACACCTGCATCTAGTAGGGAATGACACGGGCCCTGAACCATGAAGTTAAATAGCCCCTTTACAAACACTCGTATCGAGTAACCGGAACATTAGTATTCTGTGTGAATTGTTAAATAGGAATGAGCGCCATGTTCTCAGCCTCGCTGACTGACTTCAGCAGTGTATAGTTTCATGGTTTAATTATACCCCTGCTCTCTGAAGCTGAATGTCCTCATTTTTCTTACAAAAGAACAGAAACCGCTAATTTATCTCTTCCAGCTTTTATGTTTGTATGTGCTGCTTATATTCTTTTGTGAGATGTCTGTTTTAACGTTTCATTCCCTAAGTGTGTAGTTACTTAGTTCTTCCTTCTTGAAACCCTCCTCTTTTTATACTGTAATTTTTGAGCTGGAGAACCAGCACAGAACCTGGAAAGCTGGTAGCATCCATTTATGATGCCTCAGTGTCATCTTTTACCATTACTTTCCTCATGCAACCCAATATTTGATTGTCAGGGGGAAAAGGAGACTTAAGCACAGGCTGTTAAATTGATGTCCGGGACCAATAACATGATCCTTGAAAGCTTTAGATCTGAAAGAATGACTGTCCGAAACTTGAGGTGACTGTAGCTGATGCAGATCTGTGGCTGAGGGTTTTATCAGGCTTCTCAGTGGTCATTAATGTGTCTCTTATCCTGGCCCAGTGAACAGACAAAACAAACACCATAACGTATATATACTGGTTAAATCAGCGTGCTGGGCTTACTGTCCTAGATGTTCCTGCAGGCACTGAGAGTTGCTGGTAATATAGTCAGACTTCCCTACACCACGTCAAGAGTTGCAGCCAAGACAAATGATAGTGACTGAATAGTCCCTTATTGTCACCATGGGCTAGAAACACTCTTCCCTAGTACTGTTCCTGCAGGAACAGGTTGATCATATCCTGTAGGGTGTGATCAACGAGGTCTGTCAGAGATCTGGGTATAAAGACACTTCCTTTCATTTTTGGTTAAAACATGTTTGGAAAAATAAGTGAAACTAGACAGTGCAAGACAGTTCTCCTATCTTGAGTGGTTATGTTCATTTTGTGATAGGTCAGCTCTTCTCCATGGCTCAGAGAGGTCTGCAGTCTCACTCTTACTTCGAACTCCTGTGGACTGTAGGGAACTAGAGAGAAAATCCTTTGCCCAAGGCAGTAAAACGACTTGCATCCTTGTACATCATAAGGTAGAGCTGAAGCCGAGTGGTTTTGGTTCGTAGATTCTCCGTGGGAAGCACAACAGCGAGGAACTCTGGAGTGTGTCTGACTGTAACCAAAGGCAGTAATGCACCCACCGGTTCTTCCCAAAAACAGCATGCAGACCAGTTTGTGTACCATGCATGTTGTAAAGATCTGACAAGATCAACACTGATTTGTTGTTTTTTTAAGCCAAATAGGAGATGTGCAGTATGGGATTCCATTTTCCAATTTTCACAGCTGTAACTTTCCTTTGTTGCAGGGACACATCAGGGCAAGGAAGATTTTGCACCATTTTCAGATCCTACTCTAGAGGAGCCCAGGTAAGTGCTGCTCGCAGTGCGTTGATGGAGCACACTTGCTTTTCCTTTAGGCTGTAAAAGATCTTTCATGCCACAGTAAAGAGCTCTGAAGAGGAACGCATCAAGCATCGAAAGGACGGGATCTGTGTAAAGGCCAAGAGGCACTGCATGTCGTCTTGCCGCCTGGTATTCTGGCTTTATGGTGGGAGAGAGGGGAGTGAATGACAGACTTCCCTAAACTCCTACAAAAAATGGTCTGTTACAGGCAATATTCAGTATTCGTTCCTAGAGAAGGGCTGAGAAGATGGGTTTATAGAGGACAAGGCAATTCTGGCTCTCGATCTGCCTTAGCGTTAATGTGGGAGCTTGTACTTTCTGAGGTTTGTCAAATTTGTTTAAATATGACGTTGGCTTTCCCAGTGGAGTTCTTCCAGTCTGTATTGCCTTCAAGTCAGTTCCAAAAATAGGGTGGCTCCTACTTGCATGTTTGATGCAGACTTGAAACTAGAGCAGCTCAAGTGGATTGTAATGTACGTTCCTTACAACATGAGACGGAGTGTTACATTTGGAGTTTCTCCTTTGGGCCCTTCTCCGGAATAGCATCTAGATTCTGAACAGCAGAAAAATCTCTTGGTCCTCTGAAAAATTGCTGTTAGTTAATAGAGCTTTCTTACAGTTTTGTTGTCATCCTTTTATTAACATGACAGGGTCCCTCCAGGATAAAGTCTCCCTAAGCTAAATGAAATACTGTATTTTTCCTTTAGTTTCCAAATCAGAATACTTCAGAGAAAATTCCTCCTCTCTCAGACACCAAGAATCGGAAGCTATATATTAACCTCCTGACTGGGCCAGTATTGTGACAGCTTCCCAGTCTTTGGGAAACTTTGCCACTTCTATTCAAGCTCTCGCACTGTTGCTCTTGGCTTTTTGCTCCTTGTAGCTGCAGACTTTTGCTTTGCTAGGTGGCAAAACCCGTCGTGCTCTCTTTCCCTAAGAAGACTTCCTTCAAATTCACTTGTGCTGTAGACAGGAGAGCACTTCACCTGGGATGTACTGTTCGTATCTCCTCCGGTGTGTCATTTATTCTTGTTTGTGCACATCTCTGGGATTGTGGGTGCTTTGAGGCAGCTCCTTTGAAGCGGAGGCCAATTTCCTGGTGCTTGCAGAAGTACAAGGCAAGGAGCGCTGGAGTGTAGCTTCTGCAGTACGGGACCTCGTGTTCAGGTGTTTGGTGCCATGTGTGAGTTTATCTTTAAGCTTCCCTCTGCCCTTGCTACATTTCAGATATATCCTTTGAGAGCTTTTACACTTGTCTGCAGAGTGACCTGCTGTACAAAAGACTTTCTCCCCTTCGTGTAGACTGTGAGCTCCTCAGAGCAAGTGCTGGGTCTCCACAAGGCTGCACCCAGCAGAGCCTGTACCCACATGCCAGAACTCATAGCTGCTGCCACCATACATACAAACATAAGTAGTGATGAGAATAGTTGAATTGGCTTAAAGACACAGGTACACATCCGTCTAGAAACTGCAGTGGAGCTGGCAGGCACTGGCACAGTGCATCCTTTGGGTTCCTGTAGCCTGTTCTCCCTAGATGATACGTTTGACACTGGATGCCATGAGGTGTCATGTATCTGGCTGACCTTAAGTTTGAAACTGAAGATCGCTTTCATCTTCCTTTCCCAAAATGAAGTTCTTGACCTTCTTTGTTTTGTAGGCAAGGTCTTACCCTTCTGATGTACTTAGCAGTATTGCTTTAGGAACTCTCACTTGAACATCTGCAAGGCTTGTCTTGTCCACCTTTTCTGCTCACCACTCCCAAGGAGTCTGGCTGAGAGTCTGGCTGGCTCACCTTTAATGTAACTGCTTTATTGCTGAATGCTGGGGTATGGAGTGAGCTTACACAGCAAGGTGTGGCTTGTGCCTTTTCCTTAAGGCTTGCATTCTGCTTGTGCAACAAACGCCTTTTCCAAAGTACTGCTGTGGTGCCTTAATCCTGATCTGCCAAAATAGTCAATCCTTAAAAACAACAAACCGGCCCTAAACAGCAAGTCTGCCCAGTAGGAGCAGGGGTAGTTTCCAGGTGAAGTATCTCCACTGCCCTCTGAAGTGCTCATAAGATGAGCATGGTGGACAGTGGGTGCCTCTTGAAGACTAATGACTGGAGTCCTTGTACAGTCTTCTCCAGGTGGCTTGGAGTAAAACTTAGATTGGTTTCAGTATCAGGTGATTGGCTCCCATGTGGCGATACAGTGATATTCCTGTGTTAGCAGCAATACAGATGATGTCTCTCTTAAATAACTCACCACAGCTTTCACTGGAAGAGAAAAGTAGGAAAGTATTTTAATTTAACCAAAGCAAGAGGACAATTTGTTTGGAATAACAAAGACTGCAGGCACGGACTTGAACACCTCCAGTTATTTTCAGTATGCAGAAGCTAACTTCTTCTGGCATAGCATTAGCATAAAGACAACTTAACCCAGGGTGGTCTCAGGAGAATAGAGATAAATTGCTCCCAAGTTCTCTTATTTCTTTAAGATGTATTTAATGCTGTGTGCTGTACTGACAACTTTGCTTCAGCTGTCTGCTTTCCTCACTGCTGTCTTGGTATCATCAGACTTAAAGACTTCTGCGGGAAGCCTGATTCAAATCCAGCTGGGGGCAAGAGAAACAGCTTTTTTAACCTAACAAGCCTAACAAGCTCATGAAGAATAAATACAGCAGAGAAGAGAGAGGCCAAAGTGAGAAAAGCTCTGTTTGAAGTGCAGTGTGATATTTGTACAACGGGTGGTATAAACTGGCCACAAGCACCTTCGCACTGAAAATTAGCGAAAGGCTCTCACTGAGTAGAGGACTTAGAGTCTGAACTGAGCTTCACATAAGGAGCACGGGGAGAGCTTGAATGAGTTTCCGAAGAGGACTTTGACAGGTTAGCTGTGAGAGCAGGAGGCTGGCCTCAGCAGCCTGGCAGCCCTTCCAGGGGTGACTGAAAATAGGGTGACTTTATCTGAATAGCCAGTGCTTAGGAGAATACTTGGTATGAAAAGTGCCTTCAGGTAAGGGACACACACCTTATTGTTGCTCAAGTGTAGTGATGAGAATTGAATCTTCTGAAGTAAGCCTTGGAGAGGTTGCAAAGTGGAGAAAGAGTCTCCAAATAGGGAGCAGGCCTTCTGGGGAGTTTTCCTTTCCCCCAGAGCACAGCCTCCTGCTCTGCTCAGTCTGGACTGCAGGCTCGTCCCTCGCCAGCGAGAGGATTCTTTTTGAGCACCTCCATCCCTTCCCCAGTTTAGACTCCACGCCACTTGCCTGGTACGAAACCGCGTGGCTTTCATCTTCAGCAGGAACATCTTCCTCTTCAAAACATCTAAAGTGAAATAGCTTTTCTGCCCTTGATGAGCTGGTTTCAAGTGAGGACTGGTCCCTTCTTTCAGCCAAGGTGGACCAGCTGCATTTGCCTCGGGATTTCCTGCGAGGATCACAGATCTGTCTTGCTTCCCCTCCCTGGCTGATCTGATCTCGTTAGGGAGGCAATAAGCTCTTTGGCTCAAGGTAGAGGCTTGTGGCATACTGGTGTGCCTGGGACCCCTCTTCTTTTCTCTTCTCACTTCCCTGGGCTTTGAGTTTCTACTTTATCACAGCTGCTTTCATCATCCCTTCCCTCTTGGGGTCTGCTGGGTCAGCAGGTCCTGACCTCATCACTTCAGCATCTCGCTTTAGGGCAAAAGAGGCGCAATTGTGTCCAGGACAGCAGAGCACTGGTCTCTAGGCACTGGTGGGGCAGGGAGAGCGTGCAGGCCACCTCCTGGCAACTGCAGGGCCAGGGGAGGGTGGAGATGGAAACCCAGTAGTGTTGTGACCTGCAGAACAAACTCGGGGAGCCTGGAGCTTGCTGTGTTGCAGAAGGTTTTTTATATTAATTGTCACCGCGTAGTGTGTGGTGAAAGGCATTTAGTGATGCTTAAAGGTGCTTCAGAAATCTTTCATTTTGCTCTTGAACTTCTGCCCTTTGGCTTTTTCTGCTTGGTTAGAAGGTGTCAGTCATACCGACAGCAGAGCTGGCGTGCTCTTCTCAACTGTTGCGTGCAGCTGTGGCTCTTTTGGCTGCTGTGAGCAAATGCAAGCGATTCCAAGAGTCATCACGGAGGGGAGAAAGAGGGTTGTGGTGGTGCTTTCTGATCTAGCAAGAAAGAAGCGGTGCCAGTATCACTCCTGATGTCCTCGTGTGCCAGTGATTTAATGTGTTTCTGGAAATGTGACTTGCCAGCTCTTCCCAGACAGCGTAATACAGAAGTTCCTTCATGAATCGTTTTAGACCATTTACAGAAAGCCACAATCAGCATTCAAAAATGCTCCCATCTTACAGCAAAACTGCAGCCCTAACAGAATAATGAATATTGTTGAGTTCTGCTTAGGCAGGTGATTTGAGTGGCTGCTGTTTATCCTGTTCAGGGCTTCTTAGTATGCAGAAAGGTGGTGGCTTTTTTGGCAGCTCAGCAGACTCTGGGATGTAGGCTCTGCTCTACCTTACAGCTTGTTTTGTTGCTGCAAGTACCTTCCCTGCCTCAGGTCATTCTGATGGGCTTGTCCAGCTGCTGGAAGAGCCCGCCCTGCCTGCCAAAATGTTTATCAAAAGCTCAGTTGATAAGTAACACCCCCCCCATGTGTTATGCAGCTGGGAAATGGTTTGGCAGTGGGATGTAATTGCCCATGCGCCAAGGTTCAAGGTGCCAGCTGGAAAGCTAGGACCAAACGTTGCTCCAAAAGAGCAAGCAGGAGAGACAAAGTGTTCTGGTTGCTGTCAGCACTGGATCTTTTGTCTATGGTTTACTTTGTCCTGTGGGCCAGAGAAATCCAGTCTGGGGGGGGGTCTTCCAGGCTTCTCAGCAACAGCTTTTTTCCATCGGTGGAGAATACCAGCAAGTGACACTTTCCTGGCCACCCTGTCATCTGCCTGCACAGAGCTGAAGTCTTTGGTAGTTGTGCGAGCGCTTGCTTCCCCACGGCCATGTTCTTGCATGCTTGTGCAAGCAGCTGGAGATCCAGCTCATAAAGCATCTGAGAAGCCTTTTTGGAGGAGTCTGCTTTGTACTGATGGGTGAGCATGCTGCTTCTCTCACCTTCAAAAGCTTATTGCTTGTAAGCCTGGTCTAAACCTGCAGCAGGCAGGAAGGGATGATACTTTTTATTGTTTTTCCCCTTGGTTATGTGGACAGATACTTGTGTAAGCTCCTGCTGAAAACAAGTTTGGGTTTTGGCAGAGTTAGAGTCCACATGTGCTGCTGGATACAATAACACATGATCTCTCTGTGTTCCTCGTTCACTACACGATGTCCTCACATGGGAATTCCTGTCTCTGGTGTGCTTAGGGTCTTGCCAATCCCAGTAGTGTGGAGCAAAAGCAGAGTGGAAATGAACTTGGAAAATCAATTGTGAAAAGACGTGGGGCATATCTGGGTATGAGTCCAGTCATCTTCCATCTCACACAGAAGTCTGTAGCCAGGTTGAGGAGAAAAAGAAGAAAGGCTGATGGACAGTTAGTGAGGGGTCCAGAATAGGACGAGGGGCAATGGTTTTAAACTAGAGCAGGGCAGGTTTAGATTAGACATTAGGAAGAAGTTCTTTACACTGAGGGTGGTGAGACTCCGGAACAGGTTGCCCAGAGAGGTGGTGGAGGCCCATCCCTGGAGACATTCGAGGCCAGGCTTGATGAGGCTCTGAGCAACCTGATCTAGTTAAAGATGTCCCTGCTTACTGCAAGGGGGCTGGACTAGATGGCCTTTAGAGGTCCCTTCCAACCCAACGCATTCTGTGATTCTATAATACCTTTGATCTGAGAACCTGAGCATGCAGTTTTTTACTTCATGGTGTAGGAACCTGGGGTATGTAACGCTTACAAAGGTGCTCTGTGAAACTAAAAATTGAGAGGTATGGAGATATTATGGTGTTAACAGCCATCTAGGCACTTAGAGAACAATTTAGGCTGCAAATGGGAAACTGTTCATTTTTCTAGCTGAGGAAATTAAAATTCCGAAGGAGACATTTAAAAAAAAAAAAAACCTGAAAAAACCAATAGCTCTTACTTGGAACTGTCTGCAGAGATGGAGCCAGCTCCTTGTCTGCATGCATGTCTGTGTACTGTTCTCTCTAGGGGAGAAAATGGTAATGACAAAGTGTGTTTGGGATTTGTGCTCTAGAAACGCAGTGTCTGGAGCATGCCAGCGCTATTTGGAAGAAGTATGAGGTGATCCGGCAGCACCATGAGCTGGCCAGGGGTTTTTAATACTGTTTCCTCCTGTTTACTCTGCTGAGTAAAAAGTAAAGCTGGTCATAATACCCATGCTGGGGAGGATGAGGACAGAAGCAAGGCATGAGAAAGCTTGGCCTTGGTGTCTTCTGACCTTTGGGAAGCTTTCCTTGACAATCTTCTCTAAATGTGCATGCCTGGAGCTGTGTTGTGACTTGGAGGGTAAGCTGGCAGACACTGCATTGTCTCTTGCGTTTAGAAATCATGGTCTTGGCCTTCCACCCTGCTCCTGAGAACTTGGGAGCTGCATTTTTGCTGAGTTTTATCCTTATTCCTATTTAAAGAAGATCCAGGCTGCAGTTGCCAGCAAGCTTAAAAACTCTCTCCTCCTAGAGCACATTTCTAGCAGAAGTGGTCTTAACAAACCAGGTCTTGGATCTGTTTCTCTTGGCTAAAGGAACTTGTTAATCCAGAAATAAAATAAGTAGACTTTATTTAACTTGCCGGCAATTTATCTTGGAAGGGGGTCATCAAACTTTTTGCTTTGTTATTTCCAGACTCACGTTCATTCACACATGCAGCCTTGGAAGCCAGAAGTCAAAACAAACACAACAAAAGTGAAAAGAAAGCTCAGAGTGCTTAAAATGTGATATATCCTGGTAGTAGGTATTTCTTTATTGGGCTCTTGAAAAGCAGTGTCTTTGGTTTTGTGGAATTTTTTTATTATGGAAGATCACTACTTCATTCTTATTTTTTTTGTATCTAAACCTAGGAGAAACTGATTTTCTTCTCCAAAACACAAACAGCCTCCAATTCTTTTGAGTATGAAATTTTTTTACTGTTCTAGAAATGACCCTGCAAAATATGGACTGTAGGCATGAGCTCTAGACAGTCCTTGGAGAAAACTGAAGATGCATCATCTGCTCCCCTCACCCCACAAATACTTGGGCAATTGTGAAAATTCATCATCAGGTCTCTCAGAACAACCTCAAATCCAAACTTTGAAGGGCTCACTCTTCAAGTTGGGCTGTCAGACATGAAAACCAGCCCACCACGCGTGACTTGCCTTTTATTTTTGTACATTTGAGCCTTTCTGCAAATGGTACAAACACAGATGCGTAGATGCTGGAGGGCCAACAGGGACAGAAAAAGCAAGCTTTGCCGGGAGAGCGACTGCCCAGGGTGGAAGAACTGTGCCAAGGGGGTTGGGATAAAGGTCAAGAATCAGAATTTTTCTGACCAAGACTTTTAAAAAGGATAAAATCGGGCAGGCTTTGTGAGAGGTGCTCATTCTGAGAGACCTTTGAGAGAAAGGCAAACAATGTCGAGGCACCCCCAGTGTACTTGGTAAAAGGCTGCTTTTCCCAGTGGGAGAAACACTTCAAGTGCCAGCTCAAGGCATAACTTTATTATGAGGATTCAAGTGCCTTTGTGGCTCAGATGCCCTAGTATTTTATCATTTCCGTGTGCTCCAGATCCCATGCTGCTGGTTAATTTTTTTTATAAATTTGAGGTACATCACATCTTTGTGAATGGTTTCTGTACAGGATCCCCCAGTCCATCGTGGGCTTTGGCAGCAGCAAGTATTGTAAAGCTCTGTTTCAGGAGGACTGGGTAGTTTGTGTTTCCCACCTGCGTAGTGGATTTTCCCTTTCAATGAATAAAGGAGCAACTCCACTGATATGCAAGGGTGCTTGATACAGTCTCTGACTGGTACCAGGATAGATGCTAGGCAGTTTGTCAGCTCCCTCCTTCACGGTGATGGACTTAGGCATCTCCTAGAGAGGACCAGGCTGCCAGCCGAGACTTTCCTTTGCCAACTTAAGATCTCTTTCGCTTGCACTGGGGGCTTGCTGTAGGGACAGTTCTTCCTGGAGGATACCCCTGATCCAGAGGAGACTGGTTCTGCCAAGCTTGCTGTGAAATGATCTGTGATCCTGGAGTCTGCCTCAGGCTGGTTTGTTTTGCCCTTAGCCTAGTCCTGTTGCCTTTCCTCTGGCACTGCGTTCCCAGCTGGGCTGCCTCCTCTCGCAGGGCAAGATCATCTGTTCCTCCACAGGTCGCATTTCAGGGCATCTTCAAGCGGCTGTTGTCACTTGAAACGTCCTTGATAGCAAAGAAGAAAGTAACAAGAAGTCAGAAAAACAACGGGAGAGTTTCAGAGAGGCTGCTGCTAAAGACAGTTCTATAAATGCTATATGTGCCTGACCAGTACCAAGAGGCAGCTCCTGATGCGTTGACTTGGCTGCCTGCAGGGCTGTGTGTAGCCTACTTTCCTTGTGTCTGTCCTCAGAAATACTTTGATTGAAGAAAAGCTCACTTCTTAAGAGCTGCCATGGACCTGAGTGGTGGCTAGCAGTCTGGTCATGGTCCTGAGTCCTGCTAGCCGCGCCTGGGGCAAGGGTGGAGACCCCCCAAGGTGCTGCTCTGTGTCGTCACAGCTGCCGGCACAAACTTCCCTGCCATGAGTTGTGCCTCTCCTGGTTGCCAGCATCATTACGCTGCACCTCGAGAGGTGACAGGGAAGTGAGTCATGGATGCAGGTGGTGCCCAGGAAGATGGATGTGGGCCTGAGGATGCAGTAGGTACCTCTCTTTCCAGAAGAAAGGGAAGAGAGGGTGAAGGTCCTATGGCAAGACCTTTGGTCTGACCCTCTGAAGTTTGCCAGCATCGCTGTATTATGTTCGTTCCCTGCCAGTGCAGCAGTGACAATTAGCTGCCTTCAGCAGAGCCCAGCATGGATCCCGGTCATGAGATCTCAGTCCTGCAGAGATGCTGTGTTGCTTGTTGGCATCACTCAACTTCTTCCTTGCCAGCAAAGGGGCAACAGAATGAGACAGGTCCTGGAGAGGGAAATCATAAATGGTTTGGGTTGGAAGGGACCTTAAAGATCATCTAGTTCCAACCCCCTGCCATGCTGAAGATGGGTGTTCTTTATTAACTTTGGCATGTTCTGCTACCATCCTGCCACAGGATGCAGCAGTTCTGCATAAGGAGAAAAGACTGTTTCTGCCTCAGTAAGTTTGTATCAGGTTTGTGAGTGGAGCAGAGTGTGTTTCGCGCAGCCTTGTTCCTCCAGATACACAGTCACCGAGGCAGTTCCTCCTCCTTTGTAAAGACTGCTGCTTTGGAAATGGCTTGAGGGATTTTCAAGCCAAAACGGGAGTGAAAACTTTCCCTAATAGTCCGTGACTGAGTTAGTACAGACCTTTTGTTTCAATGTTAGCCCTAGCAAGCACACAAATAATGTGGCTGGAGCAACGTTCTGTCCCTTAGCCTTTTGGTGGAGTGGTTTTTCAGGTGTGTCTCCCTTTCCTTTGCCTACTATGAAACTTCCTCATTGCTCCTGATTTTCTTCCACCAGGGAATCCTCTTGGTGTACGACATCACTAATCGCTGGTCCTTCGATGGGATAGACCGATGGATAAAGGAAATAGATGAGGTAAGTTGAATGGAAGAGCAGGTGCAGTGGTCTGTAGCAAAAATCTGGGAGGTACCAGCTGAGGTGCCACCTCTGCTATGGGGACAAGAATGGCTCTGCTATGGAGAGGAAACGATGGCAGTTCGCTAATAAGCAAAGCAAGGGGATAAGTGCCTGCCCTCCACCTCTGTATAAATCCAGAGTAGTAGGAAAGGGCTTGGGAGCGGCCAAGAAAGATAGGAAGGTTCCCTCCAAAATGGACTGCGGAGGGGATAAATTAGTCTTCCTCGTCCGGTAGTAGTAGTCCCTCAGTCACAGAGCAGTTTCTGTTTCTTTGCCCTTCACTGCTCTTGAAGCTAAGCAGAATCCTGGGTGTAGACTGCCCTTTCTAAGGACAAGCTATGATTTCTCTACCTCTTTCCTTTCTTAAGCATGCCCCAGGTGTCCCTCGGATCCTGGTGGGAAACAGGCTTCACCTCGCCTTCAAGCGGCAGGTGCCCACGGAGCAGGCCCGGGCGTACGCGGAGAAGAACTGCATGACATTTTTTGAGGTCAGCCCCCTGTGCAACTTCAACGTCATAGAGTCCTTCACAGAGTTGTCCCGTATCGTCCTCATGCGGCATGGCATGGAGAAGATCTGGAGACCCAACAGAGGTCAGTAGTGAGGAGGATGCTCTGTGTGGGGAAGGCACGAGAGCTGTCTGGGCTGGAACGGAGGGGTAGGACTGTCTGCCTAGATGGGAGGTGTGCTTATTAGTAACTGTGGGATCTGAAAGCACCTGACATGGAGAAATGCCTCGGGTCGGACAAGTTGAAGCTGAGCCACAACGAGCTGCCTGTACTAGCACAGGAACCAGCAGGGATGGGCAGCTCCGGAGGGCAGTTCAGCATGTCTGGGATCTGAATCGCCCCGGGGCATCCTACACCTCTCCACTTATTCTGGATGAGGCTGAGGGCAATTAAACTCACTACTTGAAAGTACTTCAATCAAATGGCTGTCTGGGATGAATCCAAACCTGAGCACTTCTGTCCTTACCCTTGCCTGAGCCTGCGTCCCCTGTTCTGGAGGGATGTGGAAGCAGTGTAAGCTCAGGGAGCTACAAGGGACTAAATCACATCCCTGCTGTCGGCATGCAGCAAGGCTGGGGTATTCCATATATCCATGCATGCGTGCTGCAGTGTGGCAAACCATGAGCAGACTCCATGTTGTGTCTCAGCCTGTTGCATTTGAAGCAAAACAGTCTTAGGTCCCACATTGCTGGCTGGAGGTAGCAGTGTGCCCCACTGGCAGTCTGAGCAGTGGGAGATTTGCACTCCTGGGCTGACCTGCCTTCATGTGGATCCTCAGCCTCTGCTCACGAGGGAGGGAGAATCCTGTTTGCGAGCCCCACTCGCCAAATTGTCTGCCTGGGATCCTGTCCCCAACCTGGCTGCCATGCCACTGTCCCCAGCTTGCAGAGGGAGGGGTGGCAGGCAGGAACGGGGCTGCATTCGCAGAGCTCTCCTGAGCCTCTTCCAGAGGCAGGACTTGTAACTGCTGGCTGCCTGCTTGGGAATGGGGCAGGGGGCTGCCTGCTTGGAAACAGCAGCGTGGCTTTCACGGCAGGCTGGAGGTGAAAGCGTGCCCTCGTGTGGCTGAGAAGCCAAATGTCTGTCAGGAACGTGAGCAAGGCGCTGCCAGCCCCGAGCACTGTGCGGAGGGAGGGTGGCAGTGTCAAAGCCCCATGTTGACACCAAAGCTGGTGTCTGGCAAAGCACTAACATCTAAGGCAGAGCTTACCTGGAGTTTCCCAAGCTTTTGTCCCAACTAGTCTGCTCCCTATTCAAAGTACCCATGCCATCGTTCCTAGCTTCTCTCCCCAGAGCAGGAACCGCACAGCATAAGGAAGAGTTGTAGGGAGAAGGCAGCCCTTGAAATCTCTTGGCCCGTGACTGGTCTGGTCTTTTCTCCCGGCAGTGTTCAGCTTACAGGACCTGTGCTGCCGAGCCATCGTTTCCTGCACCCCCGTCCACCTCATCGACAAGCTGCCGCTGCCCGTCACCATCAAGAGTCACCTGAAATCCTTCTCAATGGCCAATGGGATGAACGCGGTGATGATGCATGGCCGGTCGTACTCCTTGGCCAGCAGCGGTGGTGGGAGCAGCAGCAAAGGTAACAGCTTGAAGAGGTCCAAATCGATTCGGCCACCCCAGAGCCCCCCCCAGAACTGCTCACGCAACAACTGCAAGATCTCTTAGCAGGATGGATGTGCCGTGAGCTTCTAACGTATCCACACCCACCCACCGATGTACAGCTCTTTGCACACTTAACCCTTTTTGACTGGATCCTTTCGGATGGGCCGCGGTCACTTTTTTTTTTCGATGGCACGCGCAAGCGTTGGGAATGTGGTCACGTTTTGTCTTGGCATGCGACGCGTGGTGCTGGCTGAATCTCGCAGCGCTGGCGGGGAGGGAACTCTGCCAAGTGACCCTCCAAGAATGCTTTGGGCTTTGCCTCTCGGCCTGGGGTGGAAAATTCAGCAGCTGCCGGGTTGGGGAGGGGGGGGAAAGGGGAAAGAAAGCTCATCCAGTCTGAATGGAGAAATGGATTTAATGGAAGATTGAGAGGCTTAAGGGAGTAGGCAAGGAGAGTCTGTGCTGCAACTTTAACTCTTAGACTCCTGAACAGATTGCTGGTGCAATAGTGATCGTTGGATGTAGAAAAAACAAGAAATGGGGACAGGGGTCTAATGACAGTTTTCACCAGGATGTTAACCTGCTGTTGCCAAAAACAAAGAAAACCAGGCAAATGTTGGCCAATTGGAAAGAGGAAGGAAGCAGTCTGCTTGCCTTCTTCGTTTATTTATGTAAATATTATACATATATATTATATATATCACCTGTTTTTTAAGGTTTTTTTTAAGAAGCAGTCAGGGAAAATTTTATGCAGCCATGTAAATACAAGCACTGGATTAACTTTCCCAGTGCCAGCAAAGGGGGGAGAAGTGGAGGATTTTCTGATGAAAATATACAAATGCTTTAAGAGACTTTCAATCACCACCTGGGCTTGCGCTGGGTATTTTTTAAATACTTCATATGCAGACGGAAAGAACAATTTGTGTGTAACATACCCCGAGCTGCTTCATTCCGATCATTCCCTAAAACTTATGCGTGCAGAAGGCAGGGT
Organism: Alca torda; assembly: GCA_008658365.1. Lineage (NCBI taxonomy): Eukaryota > Metazoa > Chordata > Aves > Charadriiformes > Alcidae > Alca > Alca torda. The sequence continues at coordinate 19,365,158 of CM018083.1, read as the reverse complement.
GGGATGTGAGCGGATCGAGGGCAGAGCGGAGAGGTTGGGGGCGCAGGGTTTGTTTTTGGCAGGGGGATGAGGAGGCAGCTCTGAGGCCAGACCAATGGCTTGCTGGCGTTGCACCTTCCGATCGGGGGCTGAGGAGCAGAGGGTGGAAGTGTCCTGCCTAAAGCAGAGGAAAAACGCTGAATTTTACTGCAAAACCTCGGCTGTAGCTTCTGGGTCACTCCATCCACACCACCACCCCCTGTGACAGCCCCTGAATCCTGGCTGCTTCTTGCTTTGCTTTTCCAAAGACGTTCTGCCCGAACTGGCCTTTCTGCAGCTCCTCCTGGATGAAAGTGGGGAAAGGACAGAAGCAGCAGCTTTTCCCACTGGAGCATGAAGGAGCAGGGACTGGGAAGGTGGAAGAGGTTTGTGTGGGAAGACAGTGATCGATCCCCAGGTCCCATCGTGGCGAAGGTGCTCAGCTATCGTGGCAGCGCCAGGAAAATCGGGAAAGCAAAGTGCTTTGCTCCATAGGACCACTCCTGGGTTTGAGAAGGACACGTGTGCTCAGCAAGAGCTTGAGATGTGAATGTGCCATGGGAGAAGATCTTGTGTCAAGCAAGGGCCTGTGGTTCCCCACCTTCATCCCATGGCTGATCTGTGCTGGACATTCACCTGGAAACTTAGAAATAACACCTAGCCCTTATTGCAGAAGCTAAGTGTTGCTTGGCAGTGGGACTAAGCTATGTCGAGAGGTTCTCGTAGGTGGCCGGGACGTGTAGATTGTGAGTAGCGTGGTAGAAAGTGAACTGCTTTTCCTTATGCTGGGCTGCTCTCTCCTCCTCGGCGAGGAGCCCAGCCAGTACAGTGCTGCCATCTTCCTCCTGGTGTTAGCAGCTCCCCAAGGGCTTGCTCTTCTCCCCCCCCACACCAGAGCAGCTTGTTGCATTGTCTGGGCAGAATGAAGCCGCAGCAGCTCCCACACAGCTGACGGACCCGCTTTGTTGAGGCAGCAGGTGGGGACACGTCCCTCCCCAGGGGACATCTCCTTCCCCGTGCTTCGGAGCCGACCTGGGAGGTGAAGCAGCCTTCCCCCTCCGCGCTCCACGGAAGAAAATCCAAGCTGGGGTTGGGTCTTTTGGCTCGTCCCTAGCGTGCTTTATTGCCCGACTCGAATTAAACCCTGGTCAGATGGAGGGGGGGGAGAAGAATCCTTTGTAGTGGTGGTTTGGCTCGAAAGCAAAGCCGCAGCCGAGCTCGGCGCGGTGGCACAGGGGCTGGGGGATTTGGAGAACCTGTCTGGGATGGCTGGCACCTGTTACCCATCACTTAACACGCAGTAGAAGACAATCACTGGCTCAGCAACCTGGGGATATACTGCCAACAGGTGATGCGCCCCAGCACCCCAAAGGCCACTTCTCCTGGAAAACACCATACCGGCACTGTGAGGCCCCTCGCCGGCTGCTCCCGGCCACCGGTGCATGGGGCAGAGAAGAGGGATGGAGGTTTCTTTCCTGAAATCACAAAGCTGCTGCATGGCTAGAAAAATGTGATGTACCTCTGCTTGGTTTGGCTTTTCCACGTGCGACACCGCCCCACACCTTTTTCCCTGTGGTTGATTTTTATTATTTTTTTTTATTCACCCTATAAAGTCTCAACAAATCCTGTCCCAGGTGAGGATGAAAGATTGACCTGGAGCATTTGTGCAGCAAAAAACTTTTTTTTTTTTTTTTAATTTAAAAGGAAAAGATTCTTACATCTGATGTCAACACTAGTCTGTAGCTGCTCTCCAACACTTGTACCATTCCTGAGTTGTGGTTTTGGTTTGGTTTTTTTGGACTATTCTTCTATTTTTTATGCCTTTGTACAGTCAATGTTGTTCAACTGATTATACATGGTTTTGTTTTGTATAAATTAAAGTCTCTTTTTTTTTTGTCTTGAACTACCAATTGGAAGGTGGAGAAGTTACATCAGTTTTTGGGGGGACTGGGAAGAGGTTGAAGGGAAAAGGTGGTAGTTTTGCCCAAACCTGGGGCTTTGGGGCTGCTTGTGGTTCAGGTATGCATTGCCACTTCCAGATCATCCACAAAAATAACTCATGTTACATTTTATGGGGAGTCTTAAAAGTCATGATTCCTGACTCTGGTGGTTTTTTGCACTTCTCTATGGATGCAGAAGCAAAATCTGTTCTTATTAAAGGCTAGATTCTCACAGAATTGCTGATTTTGGGGTAGTGGAGCTCTAAGAAAGTACAGAGTAGTCTGTAACACGGTTAGTGGTGTTGGTGGCTGTTGGAAGCCGGGCACCCCAGGGGCTTGCATGGGGCTGTGCATAGTCCCTGCTACGTGGGGACAGGTTTCACAAGTACAGTCGAAGCCTTAAATCGCTTCTTTGGGTCCGGGCGATCGTGGGGGAGAGAGGAGCGAGTGCTGTGGTGCTATTCCCCCATCCTACCCAGACTGGAACAAGCTGGGATAAATGTCTTTGAAATGGAGAAGGTGCTGCAGGGGACTCAGAGCACTGGTGTCACCATCGGGGTATCACTGGGGCTGGCGCTGGGAGCCAGGACCCCCTGGGAAGGGGGTTTGCTGCTGGGATGGGGGGAGACTTCTCACCCCATCCTTTTCTCTCTGGCTCCCAGCCCACCTCCCCTTGACCTCCCTTTTCCCCTGACTGCTCGCTTCCCTCGGATCAGATTTTCCACTTCGTACCAGACTGGCCACGCTTGTTTTAACAGCTTAAGTTGTAATTGCCACGGCTGGGAGGGGGCAGGGGGGAAATGAGATAGTGTCTGCAGCCTGGAAAATCCTGGAGCTAAGGTGAAAGCCTGGTCAGGGAAGAGTCACAGAGGCTTGTTTTTCTTCTCCTTTTTCAGGGGGCTTCTGGAAGCGTCTGTTCCCTCTTGCCAGCAGTGCCAAAACAAAGGCTGTGTGTGGTTTCAGGTGGGGCCAGAGCCCATTACGCTGGAGCAGCAGGAGCTGCCTTGCCTGCAGCTGTCTCGGGACCAGCAGGGCAGGAAAACACCCAACAGAGCCTGAATGGTGGGGGAAAGGCTGGATGGAGCTTTAGGGGTCCCTTTTCCCTGGAGAAAGAGGAGGGAGCGGGTAGTTTGGGGCTGGTTCAGGTTTTTCCCAGTTGGGTGCGTTTCTCCCAACCCACCTTCCGGATTCGAGGGGGTCTTGGGTTGGTCCTGCCGTCCCCTGCACAGTTGTGTTGTGGAGGCTGTGAGGAAATGGTGACCTTCGTCTGACTGCACGCGAGATGCTTGAAAATGAGGATGTGCCCACCCCTGGGTGCACTGGCGGGGCAGGAGCCCCCCGCCCTGGGTGCAGGCTGTTACCAGAGCAGGGACATGGCCCTGTCCCCATCCCTCCGTGACGGGGCGCTGAGCCGCTTCCTGCACTCCCTTGTCTTGAAGGGAGAAGATGAGCCATAAAACTCCCATCAGTGTCTGGGATCTTCGAAAGCGACTCCAAAAAATACCCATTTTGGGGTGCGGTGGGTTCTTGGTGCATGGAGGCAAACGGTTTGGGAGAAACTGAAGTTAACGGCTGCCTTTAGATGGCACGAGTCTATCGTGGGCTTGGTCCAGAGTGGGGGGAGTCACTTTTTCTTTCATCTTCTGATGAAGAGGCTAGAAGATAGGCTAGGTAGGGGTCTGCAGGCCAGGGTGAGGGTCCCAAGTTGCTGGGAGCTGCATTTCCAACCACATGGCATCCAGCATCCCTCCGGCCAGCCTCGTGCTGCCGAGGCAAAGGATCCTGGCAGATGCTCATCCTGGCCTCACCACTTTTGGTCTGGGTGACATGGGGATGGGGCATCTCGGGCTCCGGTGTGAAAGAAACATGGGCCACCCCTCAGGGGCTCCTCCTCGAGCTCTGGAGAGGGGCAACGGGGGCTGGATTTGACCCAAACCCCAGCACCAGCATCTTCCTAGCCCATGTTGCTGTGACCGCATGGCCCCCAATGTGGGGATGGGCCATGCGGTCCAAAGCTGGGCTCCTAGTTTTCTCTTCCCCCGCTGCCCTTCCTCTTGCACCAGTGCCCTCAGAGGGACCCTGGAGCACCGCAAAATGGCTCCATGCCCTCAGGCTGCATCCTTGGGGATCAAGGCACCATGGCAGCCTGCCACCCTGCCTCCCAAGGTGGGTTTGGGGGTCGGGGATCTCCATGGGTAATGCTGCTGCAGGCAGCGGGGTGCTGGCAGCGCCCACTCAGCACCCAGTGTCTGGGGGGGGCCGAGGGGGACAGGCGGGGTATGGCCCCCAGCAGCTCCCAGGCCATCCTGATGCAATTCCCTGTTTGCAAAACATCTCACCAGCCTCCCCGCAAGCGTCCCAGGGCAGTGTAACCTCCCCCCTGTGTCCAGGGCTGGCCAGACCCTTGGGTGGCTGCTCGGCCATGAAACTAAGGTCCGTGGGCACAGCCACGTGCCTGGTCGTGGCAAGCTGATGTCAGGCCTAACCAGCCTTTGGGGGTTCAGCCCCCCGGGGAGCCCCAGCACAGAGCCACCGGCGGCACGGATGTTTGCCGGCCCCAGCAGCCACTCAGGCAGGGAAGTGGCAGCAGTTGTAGGTCGCAGCGCCATGTCAGCGGCACTGGCGGGAGGTCAGCGTGCCGGGACACTGCGGCTGTGTCCTGTGCCTGCCAGCATGGCAGCTGTCAAGGGTCCCCCCCAAAAATGCCTGGTCGGGGGCAATGGGGCTTCCCCCGGGAGCCACAGGCGGGGGGAGCATCGAACCATCACATGGAAAAACACCTCTGTGGTGCAGGTGGGTTAATTTTTTCCCCAAAAAACTGTCAAGAAAAAGCTCCCTACTTTTTTTTTGACCCCTCCACTATCTGACCCCCAGTTTGCAGCCCCGCATAGGGGAGCCTGGCGGTGCTGAGTCCCCTGGGGTGGGTTTGCTGCTCCCCCCTCAGCACTGAGGCGGGTGGGTCACAGCGCTCACCAGTGGCAGAAGAGTTAATGCTCTTGAAATGCTATGAAATGTTCCTGCTGCAGGTCAGTCTCCAGTGGGGATTAGGGAAATCTGGCCGGGGAGCCAGGGCCAGCTCCTGCCAGCTCAGGGCCGGCTGCGGGACATGCTCAGGGAGGCAGTGGCAGGACTGAAGCCCAGGCACAGCGTGCTGGAGCAGTCCCGCCAGGGGGTGGCATGGCCAGGCGCTGCCGTCCAGCTGAGAAAAATACATTCTGGCTGTAAATCAGCGGGGAGGGAGGGCGGGGAGCTGCTGACGGGCTGGGTGTGACCCAACCAGGGGGGCTGGGTGGGCCCCCACTGTGCTGGGTGGGCCAGGGTCCCATGCTGGGCATCACCAGTTAGCACCCGTGGGATGACACAGGGACGAGCAGGGTGGATGCGGGCCGGTGCTGGCACCCTGGTCCTGGGCTGCCTTTGCCCGGTGGGTGGCAGGCAGCGAGGTGCAGGGTGAGGGGCTCCCAGGCCAGCCCCCAGTGTAGGCTTAGCATGTCTCCCTGCTGGTGGCCCTCTCCCAGTGGGCAACGGGCTCAGGCTGTTTTCTCATCCTGCAGGAATTCAGCTCCATGAGCCGGGTGGGGTTTTTTTTGTGTTGTCCCCCCCCCCCTCCTTTCACTCTCCCTCTTTGGAGACTTTCTGCATTCTGCCTTTGATCTCCCCCCCGTGTTTGCCCAGCCGATCGCTGGGCTTGCAGGGGTTAGAGGCTGAGGTCAGCGCCTTTCCCATTCCAAACACCCAGAAACATCAGTGGGAAGGGAGGGGATTCAGATTACAACCTTCCCGTCCTCCCCTTCCACCCCACTCACCCTGCTCACTGCAGCCGGCGATGGACTGAGCCCCTCTCGCCCAGGACACCGCTGCCACCGTGTCCCCGGCACCCCAGGAGCCGAGCGGCGGCGATGGATGGTGGTGACTGGCAGCATCTCCTGCGGGCCGGCAGGCGCTGGGCGTGCTGAAGGGCAGAGCTTTGGTCCTCTTCTCCTCCTCCTCTTTGTCCCCCCTGCCTGCCCGCCTTCTCCCTCGTCCCCTCCATCCTGAATGTGATTTATCCCGAGCCCTTGCCAGCGAGCCAGGCCAGTGGCGTGGGCTGGCCAGATGCCTCCTCGTGGGAATTTCAGCCGGCCAGGCCGGGGCCAGCGAGTGGGCGAGGGGCAGCGTGCCCCCCCAGGCATCCCGCTCCTCCTGCCTTTGCTGGCAGCAGCAGCAGCCGGGTTGAGCCTGCAGCCAGGCAGGATGCAGCACCTGGGGGTCTGCCCCAACCAGCTGAACCCCAACCTGTGGGTGGACGCACAGAGCACCTGCGAGAGGGAGTGCCAGGCTGACCAGGTGAGCGGGGGCTGCGGCAGGGGACGGGGGCGGGGAACATCCCCAGGACCCTGAGGGAGATGCTTTTGGGTGTGGGTCCCACGCCTGGTTCAGTTGATTCGAGGCTCAGCCCAGCTGCAACTTCGCCCCCTTGCTCCCTGGCCCCCCCAGTGGGTAAAGAAACTGCTTGTTGCCCCCCATGTGCCCCCTTGGGCCATGCCCTAGGATGCTCCCACCCAGCTGAGGGGCTGGGACGAGGGGAATGGGTGTCCTGGGTCAAGGACCCCCATCGGGCAGTGGACAGCCTCCCCTGCCCCCTCCATTTTCCCTGGGGGCAGGAGCCAACCCATGGAACAGGCTGCCCATCCCACAGAGCCCCAGCTCCGGGCTCTGCAGCAGTGAGGAGGGGCACGGCCACCTCGACCTGGTTAGGGCTGCCTGGACCCAGGGGGACTGACTCCTTTGCAATTCATCTGTGTAATGAGTTCTGCCTCCCCTCAGCCAGAAAAAGCTGAGAGGGTGAGAAGCTGTCTGCCAGGCTAGAAGGGGCCACCATCACCGCAACGCACCCCTAACGCTACTGGGGGCGTTGAGGCGGGGCTGGGGCTGTTCTGGGGTGGTCTGGCTCTTACCTGGAGCCCAGCGATGCTGGGGGTGTACAGGGCTGTACAGGGGACACCTGTCCACCCGAAATCACGGGCCAGGGTGGGAACAGCACCCACAGCACGGCGCTGACGTCCACGTCACCTCCTTCCAATTCCCTCTCCCCACTCCCCACCATGGCCAGGACTGTGAAGGCTTCGAGAAGTGCTGCACCAACGTGTGTGGGCTGCAGAGCTGTGTGGCCGCCCGCTTCACCGACAGCAGCCTCCCGGCGCTGGCGCTGGCGCCAGCCGCCTCCTGCGAGAGCTTCGTGTGCACGCAGCAGGGCTCCAACTGCGACATCTGGGATGGGCAGCCCGTCTGCAAGTGCAAGGACCGCTGCGAGAAGGAGCCCAACTTCACCTGCGCCTCTGACGGCCTCACCTACTACAACAAGTGCTACATGGATGCCGAGGCCTGCCTGCGCGGCACCCGCCTCACCACTGTCCCGTGCAAGCACATCTTTACCTGGCCCGACACCAGCCCCATGCCACAGGAGACGACAGCGCGCCCCACGCCAGGGGCCAGCCCCGAGGTGCCAGTGCCCCCCGCGCTCTACAGCAACCCCTTCCACCAGTCGGTGCGCGCTGGCGGCACCGTCAGCTTTCGCTGCGACGTCAGCGGACGCCCACGGCCAGACATCACCTGGGAGAAGCAGAGCGAGCGGGAGGACAACTTCATCATGCGGCCGGACCAGATGTACGGCAACATGGTGGTCACCAACATCGGCCAGCTGGTCATCTACAACGCCCGCCACGAGGACGCCGGCATCTACACCTGTACAGCCAGGAATGCTGCCGGACTGCTCCGCGCCGACTTCCCACTGTCAGTGGTGAGGCGGGAGCCGGGGGGGACCCCGAGGGTTGGCAGCCCCCAGCCCTTCCCCAGCACCGAGTGCCTGAAAGAGCCAGACCGGCGGCGGTGCGAGGCGCTGGAGGTGCGCTGGCACTTCGATGCCAAGCAGGGCTCCTGCCTCACCTTCCGCTACGGGGGCTGCGGGGCCAACAAGAACCATTTCGAGACCTATGAGGAGTGCCAGACTGCCTGCCTGGGCAGCACCCGCCCCACCTGCCTGCTGCCCATGGTGCAGGGTCCCTGCCAGAACTGGGAGCCCCGCTGGGCCTACAACCACCTCCTGAAACAGTGCCACTCCTTCGTCTACGGCGGCTGCGAGGGCAACACCAACAACTTCGAGAGCAAGGAGACCTGCGAGGACATCTGCCCCTTCCCCAAGAGCCTGCAGTGCAAGGCTTGCCGCTTGAAGAGCAAGATGGTGCTGAGCCTCTGCCGCAGCGACTTTGCCATTGTGGGCCGGCTGATGGAGATCGTGGAGGACCAGGACTCCGGCATCGCCCGCTTCGCCCTCGAGGACGTCCTCAAGGACGAGAAGATGGGCCTCAAGTTCTTCAACATCAAATACCTGGAGGTGACCTTGACCGACATGGACTGGAGCTGCCCCTGCCCCAACATGACAGCAGAGGACGGGCCGCTCATCATCATGGGTGAGGTGCACGATGGCATGGCTACGCTGGACCCCAGCAGCTACGTGCGGGCAGCCAATGACAAGCGGGTGAAGAAGATCTACGAGCTGATGGAGAAGAAAACCTGTGACCTCCTGAACCGTTTCCAGGACTAGGGGAGAGGTGGGACATGCCGACAGGGCGGGGGGGCACAGACCCACAAAGGGTGGCCCCCTCACCAGTGCTTGCATCTAGGGGCTACTACCGTCAGGTAGTTCCCCTCCCCAGCCCCACACTGAGCCCCAGCCCAGCTCCCACCTCCCCTGTAATTTATCTGCCACATGCCCCCTCCACCCACGCACCACCCCCCCCCCCCCCCGCGAGAACCCACCCCCAGCCTGGCCAGCAGCAATAAAGGACTGGGCTGGGTTGCAGAGGGGTGGGAGCTGTCAGGACACACACTTCCCGCCCCGCCCTCCCTCACCCCCCCCCCCTTAAAAACCTTCCCACGCCCGGGTGCTCCTGGTGCAGGATCTGACTCCCCACTGATGCTGCAGGGGTCAAAAGCCCCCCCCCCCCCAGCTCCAGTGTCAGTGCTGAAAGCATCAGAGAGCTGCTTGGGCCAGGGGGGAAGGCCCTAGAGTTTATTGGGGGCAGCAGCACAGTCCTGGGGGGGAAAAGGGGAATGGGTCCCCCCCACCTTTGGCACAGCATCCTCTGGGGAAATGGGGACCAAGCAAGGAATGTCCCTCGTGCCTGGGGGTGCTGTGCCCCATCCCCCCAGCCTGTGGCAGCTGTGGTGGCTTCTCTGGGCCAGGCTGGGGCACCCCATTGCAAAGGGAGCCCCGAAGGGGCCGGGGGAGACGGACTCCCCCCAGCCAAGCCCAGCCCCAGTGGGGACAGTGTGACCCCTCAAGGGGGGGGCGGCCGTGCCAGGAGGTGCCGTCGGGGCAGGTTACTGCTTGCGGAAGATGAGACTCTTGTTGTTGGCTGGCATGTCCACCTGGAAGCACAGAGACAGGGGTCAAGGGGGGTCCCCAATGGTGCGGGGACGGTTGTCATCCCCCCCCGCAGACCCCCAGCACCCACCATCCTCTCCAGGTGCAGCCCGTTGGCCTCGGCCAGCTGCCGCAGCAGTGCTGTATCCCGAAGGCCCCAGGCAGGATTTCTGCGGGGAGGGAGGCGAAGGTCAGAGGGACAGACATCTTGCCCCTCTGCTCCCTGAAGTGTCCCCATCTCCTGAGGGTGCCCCTAGGTCGGGGGGAGGCTCCCCCCTGGAGCCGCTTTAGGTCTCGTCTTGAATGACGATGCTGGGAGGGAGCTCCTGGTGGCTACCGGCAGGACAGGCCACCAGGCCACCAGCAGCCCTGGGCCCCCAGCCTCCCCCTCCTACCTCTGCCTCAGGCTGTGGTCAAAGTCCACGTTGCTCTGGGGGCTGATCCGGCCATCCACAGCGTAGGGCTGCGGGGACAGGAAGTCGGAGCTGCAGGCACCAGCCATCATGTGTGTCCCCCAAACACCCCCCCCCAGGCCACAGGCTGCTGTCCCCACCACACACAGAAGCCAAGCGAGAAGGGGCACGGCCCTGAGAGGGACTACGGGTCCCGTCACCCACCGCAGGCCCCCCAGACCCTGCCCAGGATGGGGCGAGGGAGAACAGGATCCCTCCCGTCGTGGGAGTGAACAGCCAAAGCCACCCCATCCAGGGCTCAGCATGTTCCCTGAAAGGCTGAGACCCCCAAACCTGAGCTCCCCTCCCTTTTTCCAGCCCCACCCACCCCCCGCCAAGCCATGCCTGGAGCTGCCCTCCCCTCTGCCCCCCCCAGCATCCCCAGGGCCACCCCCCCACCCAGCAGGATGCCAAGCAGCACCTACCCCATAGGTGAAGAGCACTCCTCCGGGCTTCAGCAGCACCCCAGCACCCTTGAACAGCCCCTGGGGAAAAAGAGAGGTGGGGAGCGGGTCAGAGGGCTGGGGACACTCTCTCCCCCAGGAGCCCCCTCCGCAGCCCTGGGACCCCCAGGCCAGGGAGCCGGGACGTGGCGGGGGCTGGAGTGGCTCCAGCCCTGCCCCACTCACCTCCGTGCACCGCAGCTCTGTGATGTGCATCATGTTGATGCTGACGAGCAGGTCGAGGGTGGCAGGCTGGGTGCCCCCCCACGTCTCCCAGCCCTGCGAGACATCCAGCAGGATGGGGGGCAGCATGTTGGGCACCCGCATGGCCTCCGCGTAGGCAGTGATGCTGCGGGCACCAAACCCCACGTCATCCCCAGCTGGGGCATTGTTTCCCCCCCCCCAGCACTCGCTGCAGGCAGACCCAAAACCTGCCCACCCTGGCTGCCAGCCCCAAAGTCCAGGTAGAGTCTCTGATGTCTAATATAAGGTTGTGCTTGCAACACAGTCTGGGGGGGAGCTCAGCACAGGGCAAGGGGTCTGGTATTGCCGAGCTTTGCAACAGGCTAAAGGGTGATGGGGCTGCTGGGGGGCAGCGGACAACCCCCTGCAGCTGGATCGAGAGACCCCAGTGCCTAAAAAAATCCCAATTCCCCATCCCGATTCCCCATAGCCTCTCAGCAGAGCGGCCCTCCCAGCTGCCTGTACCCACGTGCTTAGGCTGCCTGCGCGCTGCCTGCACTCACCCCCGGGCTGCCTGCAGCTCTGCCTGCACCCACACACCCAGGCTGCCTGCACGCTGCCTGCACCCATGTGCCCAGACTGCCTGTATGCTGCCTGCACCCTCCCTGCCTGCACCCACACCCCCCGGGCTGCCTGCACACTGCCGGTACCGCTGCACCACTCCCCTGTGATTTTGTGGCAATTTATACCCTTTTCAGCACATTCGCCAGCCAGGGCTCAGTTCTGGACACATTGGAGCGGGGAACTGCAGTTTCCCTGCCCCGGCCTGGGGATTATTTTTAACCAGGGCCGGGTGCTGCTGCTGGAGAGGTGACGGGTGGGAAGGACACCGGCTACACCTCCCACCCCTTGACAGGCGCCCATTTCGGCACCTCCCCACTGGCTTTATATTTTTTTTCGGGGGGGACTTCCTCCCCATGCTGCAGAGCCAGGGTTTATTTTTGTTTCCTGAATGGAAACCGAGCCCTCCGAGCCTGGCACTGCAATGCCTGGATGGGCTTTTGGCTGCGGCGGGACGCACGCACACTGGCCCAGGGCAAATAAACACAGTGTGACAGCAGGAGCGGGGTGCCGGCCACCCACCGCACGGGTGAGAGCCACCAGGGTGTCCCAGTGGGGTGGGTGTCAGGCCCGGCATCACTGCGGAGCATCACAGTGGATAAGGGGAGGGTGATCACCAGGCATGGTTGGGCACTTTGTGGGCAGGAATCGCTCCGTAGCAAGGTGGGCTGGTGGAGAGCTGAATATTGGGTCTTTTCTGGGAAAAAATAAAGTTGTGAGCTGGAGAGCCAGGGCTGTTTGGGAGTTGAATACTGGGGCTTTCCTGGGGAAAAAAAAAAAAAAAAAAGCATCGACTTGGGGAGCCTGGGTCATCTGAGAGTTGAATATTGAGTCTTTTCTGGAAAAAAAATAAAAGCACCGAGGTATGGAGCCTGGGCTGTCCGAGAGATTGATATTGGTGTTTTCCTGGAAAAAAAATAAAGAATCCAGCTGGCATGCTGGGGCCATCTGAGGGTTGGAGAGTGGGTATTCCCTGGTTAAAAATAAGCATGGAGGTGGGGAGCCTGTGCTGCCCGAGAGTTGGATATTGGATTTTCCCTGGAATAAAACACAGCACCAGCTGCGGAGCCTGGGCTGTCTGAGAGATCAATATTGGGGTTTTCCCGGAAAAAAAATAAAGAATCCAAGTGGGGCGCCTGGGCCATCTGTTGAATATTGGGTCTTTTCTGGTTAAAAATAAGGACTGAGGTGGGGAGCCCGTGGCGTGGGTCCATGGGGGCTGCAGGCTGTGCCCCCCCAGGGACCTCCCCCACCCCGTGCTCCCCACTCACCTGCGCAGCGCCTGGGGGTCGATGTCTGAGGGCTGCCAGCGGGTCCTGGGCAGCGCCCGGGCGAAGTGGGCGGCGTGCAACCCCGCGCCCGCCCCCACCTCCAGCACCCGCAGCGCGCCGGGCCCCGCGTACTCCCGCAACACCGCCAGGATTGGGCCCTTGTTGCGCTCCGCCGCCGCCGATGCCTGCATGGCGGGGCGGCGGGTGCGGGGACTACAATTCCCGCCGTCCCCACGGGGACCCGCCCCCACGCGCCGTGGGTGGCACCTCCCACGGGGGTCACGGGGAAATGAAAAAAGGAAATAGATTAAAAAAGCTCATGCGCCGCCCGGGAATCGAACCCGGGTCGCAAGAATGGGAATCTTGCATGATACCACTACACCAGCGGCGCCTTTAGTTGACGTTTTACCCCGCCACTATTCATTGTCTCCACAGGTGACCGCAGTCGGGGAGCCCCCAGGCTGGTGTGGAGCGGTGGGTGCTGCCGCTCTTCCTATCCGTGGGCCTTCCCCACCCCATCCCCACCTCCCTCGGCAGCACCGGGTTAATGCCCCGCGTGGACACCCCAGGAAAACGGGGGCGCATGGGACTCTCCAGTGGGGAAACTGAGGCACAACCCCCCCTGTGTGACAGGGCAGGTGACAAGTCAGTGGTGGCATCCCCCTGGGTCACAGTTGTATTTAAGCGTGGTGATGAGGGCCCTGTAGGGTTGGGGGAGTCAGGTGGGGGCTGACGGCAGCTTGGAGCCCCCCCACGAGCCACCCACGGGTGCCTGGCACCCCACAGGATCAGGCCCTGCTCTGTGGGGTGCTCTCCTGGGGGGCCAGGCACCCTCCCGCACCATGGCCACACTGCCAGTGGGGCATAAAGGCCAAGGTCACCCACGTGGTGTGGCTTTGGTGCCCCCGGAGCAAGGCTGGAGCAGCCCTGAAACCCCCAGTGGGTTTATCACACGTCCTGTCCCCAAACCCCTAGCTGCCTCCCAGCCACGGGCAGCTGGGCCTGGCTCGGGGTCCCATCCCAGGGCTGCACATGGGGACACCTCGGTGCACCTTCCCTGTGCCAAAGGTCACCGTGATGGCTGGGACATGCTGCTCGGTGGCCCACAGCTCCCAGGCAGTCAGGGGGTGCATGGCTCAGGGCCCACTGGACTTGTCACACTGCTGTCCCCATGGTGGTGACACCTTAGGCCCTGCCTCTGGACCCCCTCGCTGTCCCCTGCATGGGTCCTGTGTGTCCCAGGAGTGACTCCTGTGTGTCCCCTGTGTGTCCCATGGCTCCAGTGTCACATGTCTCCTGAATGTCCCCTCTGTGTTGTTCCCTGTGATTTCTGTCCCCTGTGTGCCTGTGCCATCTTGTCCCACGTCCCCTGTGCCCTCTCTTCCACTTGACCCCTGTGTGTCTCCACGTCCCTTGTGTGCAGCCTGTGTCCCGTGTATGTCCCGTGTCTCCCACATGTCCTACTTCTACCCTCTGTGTATCCCATGCACGTCCTGTGTGTCCCCATGTCCCAAGTGTGCCCTCCTGTGTCCCATGTGTGTTTCCTGTGTCCCCCCTACCTCCTACATGTGCCCCTCTGTGTTCTTTGTGTGTCCCCACATCCCATGTGTTCCCCCTATGTGTCCCATGCATGTCCCCTGCATGTCCCCACATCCCATGTGTGCCCCTTACGTACCCCACGTGTCCCCTGTGTGTCCCCACGTCCCATGTATGCCCCTTGTATGTCCTGCCTGTGTCCCATGTGTGTCTCCCCACCTCTCACGTGTGCCCCCAATGTGTCCCGTGTGTGTCCCATGTGTGTCCGGTGTGTGTCCCATGTGTCTCCCACACATATGTGCCACCTATGTGCCCCACGTGTCCCCTGTGTGTCCCCATCTCCCACGTGCGCCTCCTCGGTCCCCTGCGCGTGCCCCATGTGTGTCTCCATGTCCTATGTGTTCCCTCTATCTGTCCCGTGTGTCCTGTGTGCCCCTGATGTGTCCCGCATGTGTCCCCTGTGTGTCCCTATGACCTATCTGTTCCCACTATATCTCCTGTGCATGTCCCCTGTGTGTCCCCACATCCCACGTGTGCCCCTTACGTACCCCGCATGTGTCCCCTGTGTGTGTCCCCCACCTCCCACGTCTGCCCCGATGTGCCCCGCGCGTGTCCCCCTCCCCCCCCGCCCCCCGCGCCCCCCCCGCGCCCCCCCCCCCCCAAGGCCCCTGCGGTCCCTTTAAGCGCGGGGGGGGCGTGTCGCGGTGCCCGGCCCGGCCCGGCCCGTTAAAGGCCCGGCGCGGGGCACGCGCCGCACTGGGGCGGGGGCGGCGGGGCCGGTGCCGCAGGATGTACACGCTGACGCGCGGCCCCAGCAAGCTGGCCACGCAGCGCCGCACAGGTACCGGGGGGGCGGGCACGGGGGACCGGGGCAGAGAGTGTGCGTGGGCCTCGTCCCGCCCGGTTCTGACACACACACACACCCCAACACCCCCCCCTGCCGCCCGCAGGTCCCACGCAGCAGGCGGTGGAGAGCAGCAAACTGGGCGAGCTGCGGGGCCGGCTGCAGCCCGGCGCCTGGCCCCCCGCCAGGTGAGTCCCGCGCCGCCGCCGTGACCTTGGGGAAAGGTTACGGGGGCGCCCGGGCCGCGCCGACGGGGAGGGAGGGGCCGCGGGAGGGTGGCACCAGAGGGGGGTGGGGTGGGGGCACCGCTCGGTGCCCGCATGGCCGGGCGTGCGAGGGGTGGCAGCGCTGCCGGTCCCCGCCCGCGTCCCACCGAGGCTGCACCGAGGGGCGTGGGCCGCCCCTCGCGGGCGGAGGACGGACGACACCGGAGTTGGTCGTGAGTGTGTCTCCCGCCGCCGGGGGTGTTCGGGCTGAGGCTGCTTCCGGAGAGCTCGGGGGAACGGGAGTTGCAGCCGGTGGAGCGGGCAAAGTGCAGGCAGCGGCGGGCTGCCGGCCCCGGGGGGGCGGGCGGGGGCTGTCCCGGCGTGCGGGGCGTCGGGCAGGGGGTTGTCCCAGTGCTCTGCCGGCCCGGGGAGACGGGCAAGGGGGGTGTCCCGGTGCCTGGGGGGGTGCTGCCCGCAGACGCTGCCGGTGCGGGGGTGCCGGAGCGGAGCAGAGCCGGGGTTGTGCAACACCACCCCCCCACGCACACCCCCGTCAGCCCCGGGGGGAGGTTGCATAAACCCCCCTGGCTGCTCTGCGCTGGGACCGGTGTGGAACTGGCTGGTCCCCGGGGGGGGGGGGGGACGGACAAATCACGGCTGCAGACCGGGGTTCCTGCAGACCGTGGTGGCCCACGGGGGGGTTGGAGGATGTCCTGTGTCCCTAAAGGGAGGGGAGGGGGACGGAGGGGGGCATAGCTTTTGGGTGAAAAACTCTCAGCCTCTAGCAGAAATAACTGTTGGGGAGGATTTAAGCAGCTGGTGGGCTGATGGCTGCTGCTCTTAAGGAGATGCTCTTAGCTGGAGAGCTGGGGCCAAGCCGTGCCCCCCCCACCGCCCCCGGGTCCTGTGAGGCTGGGGGACATCACTCTGCCCCACCCCCGGCAGGGACGGCACGGCAGGGGCTGCCTGTTCTCCCTCCCGCCTGCCCTGTACACCATAACCCGTCTGCACTCCCAAGGCCCCTTAGACTTTGTCCCGTGATAAACGTGGCCATTGCGGCTGTGTCCTGCCCCAAACTGGGCAGAAAAGTCAAAATACTGAAGTTCTGCACTGGATGTGCCCGCAAGTCGCATCCCAAACGTCTTTTGATCAGCCGGGTGTTGCTGGTTCCAGGCTGGGGCTGGTTTCAGCATCCCACTCTTGGGAGGGGATCCCAGCTCCGCGGAAGGCTGACCTGCTCCCAGTTGGCAGAGGGTTTGGTCCCAGTCCTGGGGCACCTTGGGGACGTGCTGGGGGCTGGGGCTGCTCCAGCGAACCAGCGTGTTTGTTTGTGGAGAACAGCACGATGGCATCTAACTGGATTTCACTTCCATTTTCCTGATATCTCAGCACTTTTGCTGGGAGAATTTTTTATTTTAGGGACTGCGCTTGGTGCTGGGCCTGGAGGATGGATGGGAGATGGACTTTGATGGCTTTTCCCTGGGGAGCTTCCCTCGCTTGCACCCCTTCTTGTGCAGGAACCCCCCTCCCAGGGGGCTGGGTCTGTTTGGGTCCCCTCCCTTGGGGACAGGGCTCGGCGCTGTGTCTGAGCGTGGATGCTGTGGGACAGTCCAGGGCAGCCCCTCTCCTTGCTCCAAACCGTGGTGGGAAGAGCTGCCCACCACTCCCTTCACCTCCCCCTGGCTTCCCCCCACAGCCCAGCCCAGAAACTGGTCTTCAACAGAGTGAACGGGAAGAGGCCGCAGGTGCTGCTACAGCAGGTCTCAGCCCCCGAGGAGTGCTACACGCTGGCCCACGAGGAGAACGTCCGCTTCGTCTATGAAGGTGAGGGTCGAGGGTCCCTGGGGACAGGCACCCCCTCACTGTCCCATCCCGGGTGGGGGCTGGAGCATGCAGGATCACTCCTGAGGCAGCTGCATCATGCTGGGGACCTCGGTGGCAGGGCTGGGGTCCCCAGCCTGGGTGCCTGCCCCGCCTTGCACCACTTGCTGCTCCTCTCCCGGGCTGGGCAATCCCCATCCCAAAACTGCCTGTCATGTCCCGTCCCTCGCCTCCACCCCCTCCAGCCTGGCAGCAGGTAGAGCAGCAGCTGGACGGCAGCCGGAGCGGGGAGAGCGCCTGTGGCCCCGTGCAGTACGTAGAGAAAACCCCCAACCCTGGACTGAAAAGTAAGTGGGAAGCAGTTGGGGCACTCAGGGGTGTGTTGGGCTCATGGGTGCAATGAGCTGGTGTGGGCTTAGCTCGGCCCCTGAGCAGGGCTGTGATGGGAAGAGGAGGATGATCCCAGTGCTGGGTGTGACAGAGGGGCTGGGTTGGGACTGTCCTGCTGGGGCTGAGGCCACTTGGGGGGTGCTGGGGGGCAGCTGGTCCCCAGCACTGTGGTGGGGATGTCCTATCGGAGGAGCCCAAGCAAGCAGGACGCCTCATTGGTGACTTTTGTGGAAATCATGCCTTCTTCAGCCACCAGGGTGGGTTGGGAGAGGAGCCCCTCGGGTCCTGCTGTAGGGATCTGCCTCTCCTGGGGCCATGCAGGACCAAGCCGGAGCGCAGCGGGGATGGGGACAATGTGCTTCTCTAATGGCAGCTGGAGTAAGGGCTGTGAGCACAGCGTGGGGGCTCCTGCCCCAAGAAGAGAAGGTCCCGGTAAACCCAGCCTGGCCTTTTGGGGACAGGGCACAGGGGTGGGGGAAACTTTGGGGTGTCTTTTTTTTTGGTCTGTTTGTTTTTTTGTTTTTTGTTTGTTTGGTGTTTTTTTTTTTCCCAGTGGCAAATGGTGTGGCTCAGGGAGAGCATGCAGAGCTCTGCTCCCTGCTCCAGCTGCTCTGCTATGCTCTCCCCTCTCTTGCAGACTTTGTTCCCATCGACCTGGAGGAGTGGTGGGCACAGCAATTTCTGGCCAAAATCGAAAACTGCTCATAAAAGGGAAGAAAGGTTTGGGGTTTTTTTGTTTGTTTTGTTTTGATCTTTTTTTAAAAGAAAAGCTGAGAGCAGCTGGTCAGAACCCAGAATCGGTGGCATTTTAGAACATTTTTAAAAGATGGCTGAACCCAAGTGACCCATGCTGCCAGCCCAGTGGGACCGGACCACAGCCATGCCTGGCCGCGTGCCCCCTCCTTGTGCCTGGCATAGAGGAGCAGCCTGCGGCCCCAGCCAGGATTCCTTAAGTGCCAGTTCTCGGACCGCTGCAGCTCCTGCAGCCACCAGCTCCCAGGGACACTGCGGTGCCGTGCTGGGGATGAGGGAGTGGATCCAGCCCCACGGGGAGGACAGTGGGGTGCTGTAGCAGGACCGCCAGGCAATAAAGCACTGAAACTGCCAATGGAGAGGCGGTTGTGGGATGGGGAGGATGTGTTGGCAGGAGATGGAGAAGCAGCTGGGATGCAGCACCATGCCCTGGGCTGGCGTGGAGCGGAGCATCCCTGCGGAGGGGGAAGGTGTTCGTGGCTGAGTCATGCCCCAGCGGATACCATGCTGCTCTGGGGCCAAAGGGCTTGGAGCGTCTCCCTGTCTTCCTTGGAGCTTCATCCCTGCCTCAGGGCTGCCTCATCTCCCTGGGCTCAGCCAGGGGCGGCTGCTGCCTTGGGGGGGTATGTTTGGAATTGGTGGGGGGGACACATCTGGGCATCTGCAGGGGCTTCTGGGCATCTGATGGGGGCAGGGGCCTGAGCACCCTGGCTGCGGCTCAGAGCCAGGCTCTGGCACATAGGTGGGTAAAGCTGCAGGAATGAAGGTGCCAGGGCCGGCCCTCCTTGCCATGGAGGCCTTTGGCATTGTAGTGACAAAAGCCTTTTGAGCCTCAAGCTCTCCTCCCTTGCCCATGGCTGTTGGGGTGCAGTGGGGGGGGGGGGGGTTTAAGAGAAGGGGGTTGTGGCTACCTGTGGTGGAAGGGTGGGGACATCCCCACTTCTGCTCCCAAAGGCATCTGATACTCAAAAATCCTTCAGCCCAGGAGCTTTTCCAGGCTGGACTGAGCCCTTCCAGGTCAGGTTTTGGAGGACATCCCCTCTTTTCCCCCTATGTCCTCCCCACAAGGCACTGAGCAGTAACCCAGCACAGCCCAAGCCCAGCAGGGCTGGAGCAGCTGCTCTCAGACTCCAAAGGAGGCCAGGAAACACCCAGTGGAAAAAAAAAAGTCTTTATTATTCCTATGATGGGAATAACACCCCCACTGCAGCCAGAGGGGAGCAGTAGCCACCTGGGGCCTCTGATGCTTCTCCCACCACACGTGGCCACCATGACCCGGGGGAAGGGGCGGACAGAGTGGTGCCAGCACTGAGCTGGGCTGTCCCCGAGCTGCAGCGTCTGTCCCATGAGCAGTCCTGCTCCTGCTCCTCTGCCCTGAGGCTGCAGCTGTAACCCACAGTGATCAGCACTGTGCACAGCTGGCAGCTCCTGCTGCAGCCAGAGGGTTGTTACAGCATCATGTGACTGCAAAATGCTGCTTCATTAAGCCTTTCTTCCTTTAGGCCAAGATAACCCCAGCGGTGGTGGGCTGGCACCAGGAGGTGCCATCCTTGCCCTTGACTCCTCCGCCATGGCATTCATGGCAGGGGCCACGCTGCCTGTGTGCCACCCGTCCCAAGCCTTGCTGGGGGGGTCACCAGTACCCCATTGGGACGTGTGCTGGAAAGGCGGGGGTGTCCCAGGTGTGCTGCTGCGCTCAGTGTGCTGCCAGCCCATTGCATTTTGGCATCTCGCCCTCATGCAATCCCCCCTTTCCCACTGCTGCCCACCCCAAGTGAAGCCCCAGAGGCTCTGCTGCATCCTGCAGTATTGCCCCTTCCAAAAAAAAACACACCCCAGCTACTGGGAGTCCCAGCAATTTCTGGGCGGCTCCAGGCACCCTCCCACCCAAAAGCATTCCCCCCCCCACACCTCCCGTGCACAGGCACAGCTGGGAGGAATGGGGCTGGTGCTGGGGTTTTCCCACCGCCCGGTGCCCCTGGCAGCGCCTGGCTCTGCCGCCACCAGGGATGCTCCCAAGGGGCAAGCCCTCCATGCCAGCGGCTCCCAGGTGTCCCAGGGATGTCATTCACCTGCTGGCTGCTTACTAATAAAAACGCATGTCGGTAAGATCCAGGGAAATTCTTAGTAACATGATGCACCATCGTTTTAAACAACAACATTAGGCAAAAGGGAAAAAATGGAACAGGCAAAAATGAGTCAGTCACAGGAACGAAACAAAAACCCAACCCCTGACAATGCAATCACTAGAAGGGAATCAGCACCCCTTGCCATAAATATTAATTCATTTAGTTATGTGCAATTGTGTGTCTTACTATAGTGCAAATAATAGCTCTGCATTGATCATGGAGCAGCCGGCCCGAAGGGGACTGCTGCCGGGTGACACAGGGACTAGTTAAGGACAGACAAGAATCAACACGGATTTAAAACAAACAAAAAGAAAAAAGCAGCCCAACCACAGGAAAATGCCAAAAAAGAAATCCCAGTTGCTGCCTCTGGCTTGGCGCAGGCAAGGCTGGGCAGTGCTGGTGCCTATCGCACCATGCCCAGCGGCATCCCCGGGTGAGGGCCAGCAAGGACAGGGATGAGGAGGGGGACGCGGTACGGATGCGTGTGGGGTGTGAGGGGAGAGCACAGCAGGACACGGGCACAGCGAGAGCATCGCTGGCCTTCAGACCTGGTCCTGCAGCTGCCCAGCACGCTGCAGGCGGTGCGGCCGGTTAAACCTTGTCACGGGCAGTAGTGAGCCCAGCAGCATCCCCAGGCACCCTGTGCTGCCGCTCAGCCCTGCTGCTGTCACCCCCAGCGCTGGCTCTGCTGCCAGACCCACCGCGTGCCTTAGCTCCGGGCATTTCTCCAGGAACACATCCTCCCTGCCACCCCATGCCAGCTCCTCGGGACAGCCATGCCTCCACCCACGGGCAGGAGGGGACAGTGCTGTCCCAAGAGGTTAAAGGCGACAGAGCCTCGGGACAGGATGCTGGCCTTGTCCCCACCAGCCAGACACCAAGTGCTTCTAAGGGCAACCGCAACCTAGTTTACCCAGTGAAGGGTCCGGATCTAAGCTACGTTACAGCCTCCTGTTAAACGACGAGCAAACCACCTCACAATACACGGCAACACGCGGGCGAAGCCCACGGAGCAGTGTCCTCATAGGCGTGAGCGTTGGGTAGGGAAGAGGGACACGGAGGGGGGACACACGGTGCGGTTTGGGGACAGCATCCCCCTCCCACCATCCCAATCCCCACCCATCCAGGCTTCCCCCAGCTTTTTGGGCTTGTGGTTTTTTTTGCTGTATGGCTGGGAATGAAGGCTGGCGAGTGGGAGTGGGACATGCACACGCAGCACGGCATCGGTGCGCTGGCAGGTGACACACACGCACCACTTGTGATCCCGGTGGCAGGAGGTATGCTGCCATTGCCCCCCGCTTCCCCGTGAACAGTTTCTTACATTTATACATTATTTCAGACACGCCGATATATAAATTACTGTCTCTATATATACTGTGTATAGGCAGCAGGGCCAGTCCGTGAGGAAGGGCACCCCTGGGGGCTTCTGCTCACTTCCCTCTCTCCTCTGTGTAGTGCTGGAAGCGAGTGAAGCTCATGAAGACCTGCTCCAGGGAGATCTGGCTCACCGAGTAGTCCTCCAGGCAGAACTTCTCTTTGGCTTTCTCCAAGGCCCCGAAGACCTACAAGGGAGGGCGCGGCCATGACTGCGGGGATGTCGGCTGCCACGCAGAGACCAGAGGGACATTTTCCCTCCAGGGAGACCCAGGGGCAGTGACACCTTCCCTGGCAGGAGGGTGGTGGGAAGCCAGGAGCTGGATTATTTAGCAAAAGTACCTGACCCCATTTAAAAATGTATGGTTTATATATATTTTTTTAAGTATATATGATACATATATATATATGTTTTTTTGTATAGCCCTGGGCCCAAGGTTTCTGCTCAATAAATTATACATTGTATATGCAATATATATAATATTAAAAACCTATATAGTATACATACTGTATAAAAAACTATCATCTGTATAGAGTATACAAATAGTTTTTTATATATAGTAACTCTATACAGTTTTCATATATATCTGTATACTATGTACTCTATGTAACATATATAGTATATATATACACCATATACTGTATACTCTATATAGGGTATACACAACACACATATAAAGCTATATATAGTATACACAATATACACAGTATATAGTACACAGTATATAGTATGCATACTATATATATAACTATCTGTATATAGTATACAGATACCTTTTTATCCATAGTATGTAACTATATATAGTTTTTATGTATATCTGTATGCTCTGTACTCTATACAGCATATATTTTATATATATACACTATATACTGTATACTCTATATGGAGTATACAGAACACACATATATATAAAACTATATATAGTATACACTATATATGCAGTATATAGTATAATATACAGATATATAAAAAACTAGATATGCTATATAAACAGTATATAGTATACAGATATATAAAAACTATACATAGTTGTATACTATATATAAAAATATACGTACACTATATACAGATGGTTATATATCATATATAAAAAACTATATATATTAAAAACTATAAATATATACATATATATTTAGGTTTTTTAAATATATCTCTCCCTGGGCTGGGATCCAACAGGTCCCATGGCTCAGTAACGCCAATGCCCGTGGCCCGGGTGGGACAGAGGGGTCCTGGCTCAGCATGCACTGGCCATACACGCGGGTGACCTGCTTGGGCCAGGAGGTGGGAAAGGGTCAGGGAGAAAACCTCTTTTTAATTAGCTTGTTTTTTATAAATCACCTGGATTTTGGACAGAGAGAGGCTCTGGAAGAAAAGCAAGATGAGCCGAGCGTGAAAGCAAAGCATCAAGAGCACACAACCGGGCAGGAATAGGGCTGCCCCTCCAGCCCCCTCCTGCGAAGGGGTGGGACGTGCTCCAGCACCCCCTTACCTGTGACCAGCTGAGGTTCTTGTTGGTCAAGTGATAATGTACCATGCCCTGGTGCTCGTGTTTCAGGACACTGCCTGGGAGAGACAAGCAAGGAGAGGCTCTTGGTTAGGCAGCTCCCTGAAGCTCACAACCACTGCCCTGCCCTCCCCCCTGGAGGGGCCAACCTCTCCAGCAGCTCACTGTACCTGGGAAAGTCTTCTCCACAAAGGCCTTGAAGGCCTGCAGCTCGCCCTCCTCCTCACTCCGTGTTTTGGCCAGCAAGGTGTAGCCGCTGCCAAACTTGCTTTTCAGGTGCTGCGGGCTGCCCAGGCATTTGAACTGCCCATTCACCATGATGGCCAGCCGCGTGCACAGGGCCTCGCACTCCTCCATGCTGCAGGACAGAAGACTTGTTCAGCAGGGCAGGAGCACTGAGACAGAACAGCAGAAGCTTCTGGGAAGGGGATGGAGGCGAATTCCCTCCTCTCTGGGTTTTTGGAGGAGGGGAAAGCTGTAGGCAGTGCCTACCAACTAGGCTCTGGAGATGGGTCCCCATCCCTTGGACCCCACCACCCTTCTTTGCTGCTCCCCAATCCCTGCCCGGAGAAGTGTCACCTGTGGGAAGTGAAGATGATGGATTTGCCACACTCCCGTGTCCGTGTCACTGCATCCCAGAGCAAACGCCGGGCCACAGGGTCCATGCCGGTGGAGGGCTCATCCAGGAAGATCACAGGGGGACCACCGATGAGGGCAATGCCAGCGCTCAGCTTCCGCTTGTTACCGCCACTGTGGAAGGCGATGGGAATGGGGACAGACCCAATGTGAGCACAGAGAGAGCTCCACAAGATGAGGGGCAGAGGGGCGTCTCCACATCTCCTCTCACCTGTAGGTCCTCACGAGCTTGTCGGCATGGGGCTCCAGGAGAAGCCCTCTCAGCATGTTCTCCACACAGCTGCTGATGTAGCGCTCGGGGATGCCCCGCAGCCGGGCATACATGCTCAGGGTCTCACGGCCCGTCATGTGGTCCAGGAGGGCATCGAACTGCGGGCAGTAGCCGATCCGCTGCTGGACCTTGGGGCAAGAGGAACCCAGCAGGGATTAGCTCACAGGCAGGTCTCTGCAAGGAGGTGCCCAAGCCAGAAGGTGCTTTGCTGCACCTCTGCAAGGTTTTTGCTCAAAGTGATGGGGACTGAGCTGCAGCTCCGAAACCGCAGGTGAAACAGGAGGGAAATTCCCCCATCGCTGGAGCCGCTGGTCTGTTGGGGATGGACACACACAGTGCTCCTTGGGATGGCAACTGTGTGGTCTCATGTTGCATTTCTCAAGCTGGTTCCTCATTGTGAAGGGCCATTTCAGGTGGCCCAGGCTCTCAGGAGAAGGAAAGCACTGGAGGGTCTGGACCCTCCCTATATCCTGGCCTCCTCTGGGGGCAAGAGTCCAACAGAAGTCAGAGTCCCATGGGAAGAAGCAAGCAGGACCACGGTTTTAGGGCAGACCCTCCTCATGTTCTCCTTGCCTGACATTGTTGGGTGTTGACACTGGTAGAGGTACCCAGGGCATGAACTGAAAGCCTGACCCCTGCTCATCTCTTGCTTTTCCAAAGGGAGTGGGCTCCTTCCCAGCAAGCAGATTTCTAGCAGGGATCTGGAAAGGTCTGACCCACTTGTTTTAGAGAGATCGTCATCCGACTGTGATCACTAACTCACATTTTTCACATTTCCAACTATGGAGCTAAGCCCTTTAATGAAGGGTTTGCCACCCTCACAAGGTATGGCTTCCATTTGTTTCATATCTGTTGTCCCAGTGGAGAGGGAACTGCTTCCAGGTGGCCAGATAATGGAGAGCTGGGCCAGACAAGGACACAACATCCCTGGGTATCACCTCCACCCCTGGCAACTGCAACCGTGTCCTCCTCAGAGGCACTTGCAAGGTGGGCCAGCCTAGGCAGACACAGGACTGTTCGTAACACTGCCCTCCGTCCCTGCAGCCCCCGGTACCTTCTTGATGTTGGCCAGAATGCTGTGACCATCCACAAAGGCGTCCCCCGACGTGATGCTCTCGTCGCCAGTCAGCATCTTAAAGGTGGTGGTTTTGCCCGCCCCGTTGAAGCCAAGAAGGCCAAAGCATTCCCCTTTGCTGACTGCCAAGGAGATCCTGTCCACCGCCAGCAGGGACTCCCGGCTGTCGTAGACCTGGTGGAGACCAACGGACAGGCCATGCCAGTCACCACATGTGCCAAGCGCCTGAGGGCACAGCAAGGCAACTGGTGGCTTTACCAGCCCCGTGGGCACCACGCTCTTCTCACCTTGGTGAGCTCCTTGATGACCAGAGGGCTGCTGAGAGACGACAGCAGTTCTGGTGGTGACTCCAAAACCTTCTTCCTCTCATCTGCCACATCACGGTCCTCTGGCAGCACAGACACCCTGTTCAGCAGTGCCACCTAAACACGGGGCAGAAAAACACCCTTTGCCATCTGGCTGCTGTGGGACAAATGGGTTCCTCCAGCACCCCCAATCCGGCCAGGATCCATCCCTTCAATCAGCCACCTCTGTGGACACCTCACTCCCTTTGCCAACCCATGCTCAACAGGATCTGCCCCTCTGAGCAACCTGCTCCAGGGATGCTCCCTGGGAACATGGTTTAGGTGAAGAGGACCTGTCTCCAGCTCGCAGGGACTCCGGGGCTTAGTTCGGAGGGCACCTTACTTTTCCCTCCCACATGCTTCAGCTTACCCATTTCCGCCGCCTGCAGATGCCACAGACCAAAGTTCTCAGTCTCCAGAGAAGGCTTGTCTCAATGAGGAAAAGGAGGAAGAGGAAGGAGAAACCCTGGATGCTCAAGGAGGTCAGGTATCGTCCGATCCCAGGCGTCTCCCAGGAAAAGTAGTTCATCTGATAACTGATATCTAAGCAGGGATGGAACAAAGTCAGACTTGGATCAATCCACACTCTGGAGAGGAGAAGATAAGCTCCAGAGAAAGCTGTGAGCCCAAAGCTTTGCTAGGCTCATCTCCGTCCCAGACGACACTGGGCTCCCTGCTCACAGCTCTATCCAACGCTTCCCACAAGAGGATTCAGGTCCGGAGGGGATCTGGCAGAAGATGCCCAGTGGAGGCACACAGCGGAGATCAAGTCACTCTTGGGACTGGGATTTCTTTACTCATCTATGAAACTTCCCCGAGCCCACATTTTCCTCCAAATCATTCGTAAGGAAAAGATTCCTTAACTGGATCAGCCTATGAGTGTCAAACGCTGCCCAGTTTTTGCTTTGAAACAGTACCTGGAACTACTGCCCAGGTTGGGTTATCCATCCCACAGGGACACACCCCCCCCCCCCCCCCCCCAGTGCGGCTATGGTGGGATGGCCTGGATGGGCAGGTGAGGACCAACAGAGAGACTCACTGAACGCCTTGCAGATGAAAATGGCTTCAACAGAGGAGGTACAAAACTGAATGAACTCATAGTTCTGGTAGAAGTCACTGATGCATTGGCCCAAGCAATAATTGGGTAAGATGAGAAAGACTTTATCCAGGGTTTTGGAGAGGTCCACCAAGCCCAGCTCTGAAAGAGGATCACAGAAGGATCAACAGAGTGGAGTTAGCTGGTTTTAGAGAAAGACCCGGAAGGTTTTGGAAGGAAAACCAACAAAAGTTGACACGTTTAATGGGCAAGAATGGACTGTCTATTGGGTTTTTTTGCTAGTGTGGGGACAGCCCTGGGGTGAAATAGTCCCCGTGGGGGCTGGTTCTTCTTGGTGACAGCAGGCTGCAGTGCTGGGCAGGCACGGAGAGCAGCGACCCACCTGGAATGCTCATGATGGTGACCGCAAGGAAGGTGGCTGTGCCCGAGAGGATGTTGAAGATAGTGAGACGGGTGTAGGCTGTGGCGGCCACTGAGAAGAAGAAGCTGAGGAGGTACATGAGGGGAATAATGGCCCAGCCATAAAGGAGGAAGATCAACATCACATCAACGAGGTGGCTGTCTTGGGTGAAGGCTTGCACATCAAAGGCTTGGAATATCACCTGGGGCACAGCAATGCGAGAAAATTGCACGTTTGTTGAGAAGAATGCACATTTGTCTTGACCGCAAGTGATGCCACCTTGCCTCAACTGCCCAGGCAGCAAGGTAATGGCAACAGTGCACGGACCAAGACAACCCCTCACTGATGGTTCCTACCAGCAGACCCTGCCTGTCCCCAAAGGAAGCTCTCTTTCTGCAGACTGGGATGCAGAAGAGCAGATCTGGGGAATTCCTCTCCATGCTCCCATGTATTTGAGATTTTTTAGTGCCCACACCCAAGTATTCAGATGCCAGAGGCTGCAGCCAACTGATCCAGCTGGTTGGCCATGGCCCAGCTCCCAGGACCAAGGTACAGCTTTCCTGATGGTTCTTTCTATTAACTGAGACAGTGCCAGAGCCAAGTGGCCTCATCCTTTTCCCTGCACCCCAACACATCCCAGCTCTCCCAGAGGAGCAGCACCCAGAGCTCCCACCCAAGGGGAGGAGGACAGGAGGGTGTCAGGGGTGACTCACCAGCATCAGAGCACAAGGGATGAGGAAGTTGATGATGTCCCAGAGCAGGGCAGAAAGCCAGAAGTTGACCACGTAGACGCCACTGACGAACTGGACATGCTTGGCTTTGATGGCCCGCTCACTGACCAGCAGGAGAGCGAAGGTGCTGGAGAGCGAGGCCATGCCATACAGCAAGTTGATGGCAATGGCAAACCCAGTCTGGCCTCTGCGGGGAGAGCAGTGGGGTAGGTTAGGACAGGCACAACTCAACAGAACAGCACTAAGGCTATGCGGGGACAGCATCCCCATGCGGTGCTTCTTGTGGAGGCTATGCTCACCCAGCAAGCCGGCACGCAGAGGGAACACCCCACAAAAAAAAGTACATCTCAGTAAAATGAGCATCTCCCATGCACAGCCCTCCTAGCCCACCACAAAATTCCACCCTGCCTTTGCGAGGTCCCACACATGTCCTCTCCAGTACAGGTGAGGTTCAGAGACCCTGGATGCAGGATTTTGTGAAGTGTATGGTCATACATGCTCTGCTCTGAGCTCCCGGGGAAAACCAACCCCAACCAGTATCTAGAGGGGGACACCCAACCACTGAGATACCTGCATGGGGCGACGTGGCTGCCAGGCTCAGGCAGGTAAATCATCTACACAGCTTTGCTCTCCTGACCTCCTGAGTACAATCACAGCTACGTTTGGGTCTGAGAAGCTCCAGCCTGACTCCTCCACTGACGCTAGTACAACCAAGCCAATCTGCACCTACAGAAGTCACGAGCCCTAGCAGGAAAGCAAGCACCGTGCCATCAGACGTACTCCATGAGCTGGTCTTTGGCCTTCTCGGTGATGTTGCGGGGCTGAGGGTAGTTGGTGACTGTGATGGAGGCGTTGGGGCCCGCCAGTACCCTGAAGACGGCATTGTCGGCCAGCACGAGGGCTGTGGCGGGGGAGTGATATGCCTGGTTGTTAAAGAGCGCGGTGACCACTGTGCGGTTCCCGGCTCCTTCGAAGGAGGTGGCTGTGATGTAGTGCTCATTGAAGGCTCCCCCCTCCTCGGAGGCTCTTGAGATGAGGTACTCCTCCAGGCCACCTGCCAAACACCACGGCTGTTAGGAGCAGGTTCCATCACATGAGAGCTAACTGGGGCCAACTGGAAAAGACCCCAAGCAGCCCCAGCCCTGGTGGCCCACCCTGGCCCCGATGATGACCACAAATCCAGGGTTATGGAGAACACAGCTCTGCTTGGTTGAGAAGGGGTCCTGCCAACTGTGGGACTCTCCCGTGCAGGAGAGGACACAAGGGGATACGTCAGATATGCTGCAGCTGAGACCTGAGCCACCCACACCAAGGGCCCTGGCAGGAGAAGCCCGTGGCTCCTGCACACCCCCCCAGGCATCGCCTGCTCCACCGGTGTTCCATGAACCCTCACCCAGCACCTCCAGCGGTGACTGGTGCTGGGCATCCAGCAGCTCCACATACTGCTCCGCCAGCCTCTGCGACAGACCCGAAGTAGCTGAGACAGAGAAAGGCACAATGGTCTGGCCGTAGGGCTCCAGCGTCAGCCTCAGCAGGGAGGAGTCCCTCGGTCCTGGGAAGGTCTTGGCCACGATGAGGGCAAAGGCAGTGAAGATCAGAGGCACGAGGAACTGCGCTGCCACCATCTTCCAGTTGCGCCAGCTGTACATGGCTCGCTTCATGAACATGGCGTAGAACTGCTGGCAGCACAGGTAGAACTGGGAGGGGAGAAGATGGGTCAGTGCCAGCTGTGGACAGCCCCACCGGCCACGTCACCCCACGCAGTTGATGGGCAGAACAACGCCAAAACCACCTCCCTGTCCTGCCCACAAGCCCACAGCCGAGCCTGTTCTCCAGACAAGCCTGTAAAGTCAAGCTGCAGGGCAGCTGCTTGACTCCAGCACAGCAGGTCAGCCCATTAAACTCCACGGCTTCCTGATGGGATGCAGTCACTTTAGGATCTAAGGTGTTAAAAGCAGCTTCAGCCACGACCTTTACCTTCCTCCACCTCTCGGCATTTGAGGCTCACAATCAGGATTACTGCAACATGGCTGCCTGCCAAAGTGACCGGGCTGAGACACCTGGGAACTCCCAGCCCGGCCCCTGTAACCATCTTCTTTGCTTTTTAAACCCATGAACATCTTTCTCCCCTTCTGCCTTGAGAGCCCTTGAGAAGCACAGGGAAATTTACCACAGGCGCAGAGACAGTGGCCACAAAGGGCTGCCAGGGATCAGAAACACAAGCCTAGCGAGGGAAGGAAGATGGTTTTTCTCATCTCCCTGTTGGAAATCTCAAGTGATGTAGCAACAGCAGGTGAAAACCACTTTAGATCACTTGGGACACCTTCAAGAACATCTTTGTAGACCTTAAG
Organism: Alca torda; assembly: GCA_008658365.1. Classification (NCBI taxonomy): domain Eukaryota; kingdom Metazoa; phylum Chordata; class Aves; order Charadriiformes; family Alcidae; genus Alca; species Alca torda. Next base: position 19,335,402 of record CM018083.1, on the reverse strand, counting down.
AGTAACATGAAGAGGATGGCAGTGACCAACTCCAACAATCCTAAAAATAATTTGCCCTAAAGATGCTGATCTTCCAAACTGCACAAAACAAGACCAGCTTGTCTCCAAGCTGTCTGGAGGCTCCACCTGGTAACCTTGCTCCAAAAACTCCCTTCACATGTCCTCTCCCCATTCCCACTGCACTGACAGCCCCAGCACTCACCCCAGTATTGAGTTTGATGCTGGAGCAGTCTTCCGTAATGAGCGCTCCGCTGTCATCCGTCATATCTGTCATGCCACTCAGGCTGCTGGAGTCATCCATGGCCCAGTCATTGGAGCGTCTCTCGTGCTGGTACTGGAGAGCAGGCAGCTGGATGGCCTGGATATCCATACTGGAGTCCACTAGCTTCCCAACCCTGCGCCAGGAGCGAAAGCGGGTGGTGAAATACAGACCCAGGCAGGATCAAGCTGTTCCAAGCCAGGGAAGCCAAACCCAGGAGATGAAACCCAACATGTGCCCCGGAGAGCTGTGCAGGACACCGCTGTCATTCAAGCACATGGGGATTGGTCATCAGCAGATGACACCCCACCAGGGCCAGTCTCCTTCCTGCCTACCTCAGGAAGACTTCCTCCATGGTGGTGACCGAGGCGCCATAGCTGGCAATGCCCAGCTCTTCCCGCTTCTGCTCCAGCTCCGTGAACAGGGCCTCAAACCTGAATGGAGGGGCGAGGCATTAGACACTGTTGCTCATGAGAGACCCTCTGGTCATCAGTCATAGAATCACAGAATCATAGAACCATAGGGTTGGAAGGGACCTTTGGAGATCATCTAGTCCAACCCCCTGCCAGAGCAGGGTCACCCAGAGCAGGTTGCACAGGAACGCGTCCAGGCGGGTTTGGAATGTCTCCAGAGACAGAGACTTCACCACCTCTCCAGGCAGCCTGTGCCAGGGCTCTGCCACCTTCAAAGTAAAGAAGTTCCTCCTCATGTTTAGGTGGAACTTCCTATGCTCAAGTTTGTGCTCGTTACCACTTGTTCTGTTGCCGGGCACCACTGAAAAGAGCCTGGCCCCACTCTCCTGACACCCACCCTTGAAGTATTTTTAAGTGTTGATAAGGTCCCCCCTCAGTCCTGCAGCTCTTTTGAGTCCTGCAGCCAGCTCCAGGGCTGCCCACAGCACCCTCCTCTCCCCAGGAGAGCAGCTTTTGGGCTCCATCTTCTGCTCTTTCCTGCCACAGGCCAGCTATCTTGCCTCAGCTACGCATATGTTCCATTTCAGGGCCAAACCAACCTGCCCTGTTTGTGCCACCCTCCACAGCACCGCCGTCACCAGCTCAGCAACCAGTGCTGTCCCATGCACTGGTTGCCCATGCACTGCATGGGCAGTGACATGGTGGGCATAGGGACATGAGAGCAATGTGCCAGCAGACAAAGGGGAGGATGGTGGTGAAAGGAGGAACCGAACCCAATTTTCCAAGACTGGCAATGCAGCCAAGGGTTTGTGCCTCCTCCTGCACCTTCCCAGAAGATGCAGAGACCCCTTCCAGCAAACCAGTGACAACAGTGTCTGCAGAAGGGGGGACCCACACAGGGAAGGAAAGCAGGATGCCATTACCTGTGCGTGCTCTCCTTGGGCAGGATGAAGGACAGCTCTGCCCCGGCATTGCTCTCCATGGTGGCATTGGGCACGTACTGACAGATGAGGCGGGAGATCTCCCCCAGGTTACAGTAGGGCTCCTTCACCATCACCATGTGATATCCTGCCCCTGGGATAGGAGGGGAGAGGAGGGTAAATCGCAGCCCAGCCTGGCCCTGGGGTGCTGGACCACAGAGGGATGCTAAGGCACCGCAAAGCATTGGTGGCTTTGCCTGGGCTGTGGACAGGATGCACAGGAGTGGGGATGGCCCTCAGAAGAGGCAGAAGAGCAGGACAGGGAGCAAGAAGCCATCAGACAAGGAGCGTGCTCCCTCCCTGCCCTATATCTCCCTCCTACTCCTCCCTGGTGAGAAGAAAACATTGAGCACAGCCTGCCTGCATCTGCCTTACCATATTTACGCTTGAGGAAGAGTGAGGAGCCGCAGCACTGCAGCTCGCCATTGGCCATGATAGCTATGCGGTCCCCCAGCAGGTCAGCCTCATCCATGAAGTGGGTGGTCAGCAGGATGGTGCGGTTGCTCCTCTGCTGCTGCAGGAGGTCCCACGTGGCCCTGCGAGAGGCTGGGTCCATTCCTGATGTCGGCTCATCCAGCATCACCACCTGCATGCAGGAGGTGGGTGCGGGTCAAAAAGGGGCTGGGAGAGGCACAACAGCGCAGGAGTGGGCCCAGAAGGATCCTTGACGTGCCAACATGCATGTGATGATTTTGCCTGGGGGAGCAGCTACCAGGCAGCAGAGCTGCACTGCAGCCTCAGGGCATTGTCCTCAGAGTTGTCCCCCTTTGTGCGGGTGCTCCTGTCCCCTCCTCAGTGTCCCTGCATCTCCCACTGGCTCACCACAAGTGAGGGACAGCCTCAGAGCCACCAGAAGGACCTACGTTGGCCCCAAGGAGAAAGGTTCGAGGTGAGCCCCACTGCAGACACTTGCCTTGGAGTCCCCAATGAGGGCAATGCCAATGGAGAGCTTGCGCTTCATGCCACCGGAGAGCGCCTTGGTCAGAGAGTGGCGCTTGTCCTCCAGGTTGAGGATCCTCAGGATGTGGTTGATCTCCTCAGGGCACTTGGAGGATGAGTACCCCTTCAGCTGCCAGACAGGGGGAAGGGAAGGTTAAGCCTGGCTGCAGGGGTACGTGTCTCTGGCAATGACCCTTCCCACCTCATCAGCCACTGGCCGCTAAACCCCACCACGCTCCCTCCTCCACACCCAGGCAGGAAAATGGGGAGGCACAAAGATGGACTTCTGCCTGACCCCGAAGGAGTTGGCACAGCCAACATGGGGGGGTCTCCACAGAGCCACGCTGCCTGCCACCCTCCACTCCTCCATCAGCCAAGCAAGGAGCTCCTGCCTACAGATGAGGTGGAAAGAGGAGGCAAGGGCTATTCCATTTATCATAGAATGGTTTGGGTTGGAAGGGACCTTTAAAAGCCATCTAGTCCAACCCCCTGCCATGAGCAGGGACATCTTCAACCAGATCAGGTTGCTCAGAGCCCCGTCCAACCTGACCTGGAATGTTTCCAGGGATGGCGCATCTACCACCTCTCTGGGCACCTGGGCCAGTGTCTCACCACCCTCAGTGTAAACAATTTCTTCCTTATATCTAGTCTGAATCTGCCACCTTTTAGTTTAAAACCATTACCACTTGTTCTATCACTATGGGCCCTACTAAAAAGTAGGGCCACCTTTCTTATAAGCCCCGTTTAAGTATTGAAAGGCCACAATAAGGTCTCCCTGGAGCCTTCTTGTCTCCAGGCTGAACAACCCTAACTCTCTCTGTCTCTCACAGTAGAGGTGTTCCACCCTCTGATCATTTTTGTGGCCTCCTCTGGATCCACTTGATGGATCTCACCACACTTCCCCAGCCTCAGGAAGCCACTGGGGGCCCAGCAGCACTCCCCCCAAAGCACTGTGCTCACCCCTGAGTAGAAGTGGAGGTGCTCCTCCACTGTCATGTTGTCGAAGAGGACATCGTGCTGGGGACACAGGCCCAGGCTGCGGCGGATCAGGACCATGTCCTGGGAGATCTCGTAGCCGTTGATGTAGGCCTGCCCACTTGTTGGGGAGTGCAGACCTGGGAGGAGTGAGATGCAGCGATCTCGGCTCAGGGTTGAGGACAACGCTGGGCAGCAAAGAGCCAGCGGAAAGGTAGGGGTCCTGCCCAGCATCTCCCCAACCCCAGCTTTCTGCCAGAAGTCAGAGCAAGCTGGTCTCTTGCTGAAGTTGGGGCATGGCAGCTTTCTCCTTCTGCCCGCAGGGTGGGCTGCACGGTATCCACAGGCGGGATGCCAGACAGTGGAGCTGACAGTGCCCCAGAGCAGGCAGGCAAGGAGTGGAGTGGGCAGGCAAGCCTGGCAGAGGGCCAGGCCAGGGCAGACCTCCAGGGAAGGTCCTGAGAGCCCTGGGCTGGCAGGAGCAGCACAGAGTGACACGGATCAGGGAAGAAAGGACCACTGAAAGTCAGTGTCCACCATGCCAAAATAGGCTGCCTGGAGCTCAGCAGCTCAGGAATGAAGACAACCAGTTCTTGGCCCAGGCCCTCACTGCCTTATCATGACAAAGCCTGTAGAGACCCATCCTACAGCAGGTCCTGTCTCTTCTCAGGGCTCTCCAACACTAACACTGGCTGTCATCTTCCCCACTGGCTGATCCCACTCTCGTGGAGGGCTGAGCAGGGACCTCCACCTTCCCTCCACCTCCCCAGGCAGCGACGTGCCTCTCAGTACCCCAGCACCCCGGCCAACAGCTCAGAGAACCGAAGGTGCCTTAGGGAAGGTCAAAAACCCTTCCCCAACCTCAGAGATGGAGTTCAGCTCCCCTTTGCAAGTCAAGCCAGCAGCCCTGCCCCATGCAAGCCCCATAGCAGGATGCGGCTCCTACCTGTGAGCATGGCCAGGGTGGTGGTCTTCCCAGCACCATTGTGTCCCAACAGGACGGTGATCTGCCCTTCATACATGTTCACCGTTAAGTCCTTGACTGCCTCTTTCATCTTGTTTCCCACTTTGAACACCTGCAGAGACCACATTAGTGAGTTGATGCTGCACTCGAGGTAAGTGCTCTCAGATCCGCTTTCTCTGCTCAAAGCCCATGCTGCTTACATGGTGTTGGAATGAGACAACAGGTCTAATTCAGCTTAAATATAGATGTCACTGCACCTGCAAGTACCTAACGCTTCAACGCACAACAAAATGCAGCCAGCTCTGGGGAAGAGCTTTACCTGCCTTACAGCAGACAAGCAACACAGCCCTGGGCGAGGAGGGCAGAAAAATGATAAGGAAGTTGCCTGCAGGCAGCATTTTTTACAAAAACAACATTATGATGTGTTTGTGCTGCGCTGGGCAGTCGGTACCTTGGAAAGGTGCTTTATTTTGATTCCTGACACAAGGTCGGCGGGTTCCTCCTCAATGTACTGGCTCTTCAGGGCTTTCTCGGGGTCCTCATCCTCCTCCTTCTCTTTTCCCACAACAGTCCTGGGGTGCCCGCACCAGTATGAGGGCTGATGGAAGGCGCCAGAGAGAAACTCAGGCACAGAGACAATCCCTTCACCCCAGCCTCGTCCACCCTCCTCCTCCCACGCAGATGCCTCACAGGGCATCTTCTTCCAAGATCACTCTTCCCGGCCTGGGAACTGCCAACCAGCACATCTTCAGCTGGAGGGTCAGAGGATGAAACTGCTTCTCCTGCCCTGCTGCCTTCCCCTACTTCTCCCCGACAGCAGGATTGCCCGTAATTACACTGGCAGCTTTTCCCTGTCTTCATTCCCTTGGAAAAGGTCAGTACTTCCATGAGAAGCAAAACTGCTCAGGCAGAAGCACCCTGCCCAGAAGAGCCCATGGATGATCATCCCCTCTAAAACCTCAACATACACTAAATACAAAAAGCCTGGGGTCCGGCCTGCTGCAATTACAGCCTTTTTTTTGTTTTGGACCTGGCTTTCTAGGAATGAAAGTAAGTGTTCAAGACCATAAATCCCTGTGGAAATAGCAATTCTACAACTCCTGGACCCAAAGCCAGCATCCCACTGTGGCTTTTGGCAGACAGCTGGATCTCCTGGGTAAAGCTGCAAGGGGGATTGGGATGCTGGGGTGAAACCTTGCTGGGATAAGGAATTTACAGGGGAGGAGGAAAAATCTCCCCATCAAATAATACGGGATACAGCCACAGGATCCAAACTGATTGTGTCACTGTGGTTTGAAGAATGCCCAGCAGCCAGCTGAGCTGCAGTAACCGCCGCAGCCACAGCCGCTGAGGACGATGCCAAGCATTTGACTTGGCAGAGCGAGGGCAGCTCAGCTGACGGGGTGACAGTCGTCACCCGTTCCCTGGCACCAGCACGTGGGACCTGGCAGCGGGATGCAGGCCATCCCAGTCCGCCCGGATCACAGTGCTTGGGGTGTTTCAAATGACTGGATCTGGTTGCTCGCACCTGGGGCTTCTCTCCAACACCTTCACTTGGGCACGGAGACATTTAATAATACCCTGCACGCCAAGAAGTGTCGGGACAACAATTTAAAGCCAAGAAGACCTTTGTATTTAGTAAAAAAAATACAGCTGCATCACCCTTTACTGAGGACATGCTGCAGACCCCTTGACTTTGCAGGACAGATGGTGCCACCCTTGTACGTTAGTCTAGATCATTGAATCATAGAATCACTTAGGTTGGAAGAGACCCTTGGGATCATCGAGTCCAACCATCAACTCCACTCTACAAAGTTCTCCCTTACACCATATCCCTTAACACCACATCTAAATGAGTCTCAAACACATTCAAGGATGGTGACTCCACCACCTCCCTGGGCAGCCTATTCCAGTGTCTAACCACTCTTTCTGTGAAAATTTTTTCCTAATGTCCAGCCTAAACCTACCCTGCTGCAGCTTTAACCCACTCCCTCTTGTTCTATCGCTAATTACCTGTGAGAAGAGACCAGCACCAACCTCTCTACAATGTCCTTTCAAGTAGTTGTAGAGAGTGATGAGGTCTCCCCTCAGCCTCCTCTTCCTCAAACTAAACTGTCCCAGCTCCTTCAATCTCTCCTCATAAGATTTATTCTCCAGGCCCTTCATCAGCTTCGTTGCCCTCCTCTGCACTCGCTCCAGCACCTCGATATCTCTCTCTTATATTGAGGTGCCCAAAACTGGACACAATACTCAAGGTGTGGCCTCACCAGTGCTGAGCACAGGGGGACAATTACCTCCCTACTTCTGCTGGTCACACTATTTCTAATACAAGCCAGGATGCCATTGGCTTTCTTGGCCACCTGGGCACACTGCTGGCTCATGTTCAGCTGTTTGTCAATTAGAACCCCCAGGTCCTTTTCTGCCAGGCAGCTCTCCAGCCACACTTCCCCAATGCTATCACAGCATAGCACAGAAGCAAGGACCATCCCCAAGTGATGGGGTTTCCTGGAAGGGGTTCGTAAGCAGTGCTCACCGTCAAGAAGAAGTACCAGGGCTGCGGCACGCCGTACTCCCCTGGAAAGACGGCCTCCACATACCAGGCCACCACGCCGTAGAGCGCCGAATCCAGCAGCAGCATCCCCAGCACTTGGGCTAAGGTAAAGTTGTCATCCACGCTGACGGGCTTCATGAGGTCCCTCCACTGAATGCCGGTCCCTGCAATGCACAGTGCCTACCTCCGCATCCCCAGAGGGACAAAGTGCTCTCCAAGACTGTCAGACAGCATCCCCTGTCCTAATTCACTGCTCAGTAACGAGGAGCACGTGATCTACAATCCCTTCTAGAGATGGAGGGAAAAGACGCAGCAAAAAGTGCACTGACAGCTGGAGGCTCCCCACCCCATCATGCTTCTCCCATCACGTTCTCTGCAGCTGCCCAGGGAAGAAGCAATGTCTTCTCCAGCCATTGGTCACCACAGCCTTTTTAGTGCCATCATTTTGCAAAACCATGGCCTCTGCTGCAACCAACAGCAAATTCTTCTTCGCATAGAAATTAAAGATACATTGGGAAGGAGGAAATGTAATGGATTCCCATCCCTTAGAACAGAATTTGCTTTGTAATTAAAGCGATGATGGCATTTTGCACAGCCAAGACTGCCAGGGGCATGGGTTCAGAGGGGCAGAGCCCTCGTGCTGATAAGACCTGCGGGAGCAACCAGCAATTAGCCCTCCTGCTCTCGTTAGGAGCAGGAAAGAGCTTCTCCCTGACTTCTTTCCATCCTTCACCCAGCATGCAAGCCAATCCCAACCCACCACAAAAAAAGGAGGCACTTGCTCACCTTTTCCTTCGAACATGCCTATAAGCTGTGCCCCCATGGCCATGGCCACGTTCGAGATGAGGCAGGACGCCAGCTTCTGGCTGTGGGACATCAGGTCGTAGCGGGGCGAGATGAAGAAGTAAGGGATGTAGGAGAAAAAGTAGAGGAAGCCGCCAGCAGCAGCCGCGACGTTTGCTGCCAGCACAGAGAAAAGCAGGAGAGAAAATGACAATAATATGATGATGCCACTGAACATTTCTCACCAGCTTTCCATCCAGGGAGATCCAAGCCTTTTGCACCAAGTGTGGTTACAAAGGGACAGGAGGAGGATGTGCCCATGTCCCATGGCAAGGCAGGATCAGCGACAGACCCTGACCCAGCAGTGGGCAGCTGCAGAAGCACCATGTCCGTCCCAGACCAGAGCACCCTGGGGCCAAGATGGCCAGATGATGTTCTAGCACATGAGCTTGTCTGGTTTGGGATGGGACAGTACGCACATCCCTTCCCATGCAGCATGGGGAAAATCCAGCCAAAAAAAGAAACGAAAGCCCCCCCACCCCTGCATGTCGAAGCAAGTTGTCCAACACAGAGTCCTGTGGAAGCCCATGTAACTCTGGAGCTGGCCCTGCTTTGAGCAGGATGGACCGATGACCTCCAGAGCTGCCTCCCAGCCAAAATTAACCAAAGATTTTACAGATTTGCCCCCCCAGCCCCGTGGGTCAGCAAGGCAAGGAGGCAGCTGGGGAGGGACTCACCTTTTGAGAAGAAGGTGCTCACCATGAAGTTGAAGGAGACAGAGGAGATGGCGAAGATGGTGAGGAAGGTGAATACCAGCGTGGGGTCGCTGTTGGTGAGCACTGCTCCCTGCTCGCTCACCTACCGAGAAAATCTGGTTACGCCCAGGGCTGCTGAAGCTGGCCATGTCTGCAGGCACGTGTGGGCAGCTGAGCCCTGATGTTCTCCATGGGTTAAAGACAAACTGAAAGATGGGTGAGAAGGCCCAAGCCCTCCTAGAGCACTCCAGAAGGAGGAAATACAGGTTGTTCTTGTGTGACATGGGGTCTAAGAGGCAGGGGACACCTTGCTCAGCATCCAGGCAGCCACCTCCTGCTTCTCATGGTGTGGATACAAGCAGAGAGGTGAGCTCGTGTCCCTCCAAGAGCATGCAGGGCTGTGGGACCAGGGTGGTCCTGCTCTGTACAGGACTCCTCAGGCCTCCCTGGTGCCTGTGGGGCTCCCACCCCCCAGCTGCCTCCTGGGGAGGTCACCCCTGCCGTGAAAGGCAGTGCTGCCCACCCACCTCTGGAAAAGGCCAACTCCAGCCTCTGTTACACAGGTGGAGGAGTCCTGAGACACCAGGACACTCCAACCCACAGCAGAGGAGCCTTGTCATCCCTGTGCACAGAGCTTCTGGCCTGCAGAAGAGTGGCCTGGGGAAAGACACTTACCTGGACACAGAAGAGCACAGTGACAAAAAACATGGACACCAGGAGGAAGAGGAAGAACATGAGGAACCAGGCACTCCAGTGCAACCAGTTGCTGAGGCCCATCATGTGCATGTATTCCTGCAGGGAGGTCACACCGTCACCCAGTGCTGCACCCACACTTCCCAGGGCAAGGTGGAGGCCCTGGTCAAGGGGGTGGTGGTGGCTTGGCTTTGCCCTGCAGCACTAGCGAGGGAGGTGGCAGCCCCAGGTGCCACCAAAGTGGTCCTGCACAGCCTTCAGCACCGCATGGTGTCCCCCAGTTCCCTGCACAGGGGCTGCCACCACTGCAGGAGAACACCTCCCCGAAGAGCTGAGCTGAACCCAAAACCACAGCAGCTGAGGCCAGCAGGGCCACCAGGGTCAGCTGGCGGTGGGGCAAAGGGCAGGACAACCCAAGGCCCAGAAGAAGCCAAGCCCTGCACACTCAGCCCCGCTGTCGCAACCACTGCATCATCTGAGCTCCAGCCGCCCACACAACACAACGCAGACACACGGGTTTCTACATTCAAAAGACAAAGATCTTGCTTCCCACCCGCTGAACTCCTGAATCTGTGGAACTCTGGAGTCCACCAAGTGTTGCCCTCTCCCCAAGCTACCTTCCAGCCCAAGAGAAGTACCAGCCCTTCAGTCCAGCAAACCTGGCCGCACGGCAAGGAGAGCCGCGCTGTGTCCCAGCGGCTGGATTAGAGACATTCCTCCCTAGGTCTTGCTAATCCGCTGCCATCCCCACCTCCTGCTTGTTGGCTCTAAACCTGATGGGGATTTTGTTCCTCATTTAAAGGTAGCATCAGTTGGGAAACACTGCAAAGGGAGGGGAGCACCCAGATGTCCCACCGCTCAACGCTACCTTCAGCTTCTTCTCCTTCTCGTGGACGACGGCGCGGACAATGTTGAGCGAGGTGTAGGTGAAGCTGAGCATGAGCAGCAGGGGCAGCTGGTTCTGGATGGCGAGGAGGAAGAGGTCGTTGACATAGGCCGGGTAGGGGAAGCGCTGCACCACCACCGTGATGTTCTCCAGCAGGCTGGCGGAGCTGGCGTTGGCGTGGTACTGCATGATGGCTCTGTCCACCGCGTGCTGCACTGCCAGAAAACCTTCTCGGATGTAGCCTGCATGGCAAAAATGATACAGGGGAATAGAGACAGGTCCGGGTTTTGGAAGGAAGCGTTGGCAGAAGGAGGGAAACAGCCTTTGCGGGAGGGACAGCTTGGGAAGAACAGGAGGAAAAAAAGACCTTGTAGGAAAAGCAAAACATCACTAAATAACCACACTCCTGCAGACACAGAGGGGCTCAGGAAGGATTTCTATCACAGCAATTTAAATCTCTCATGATCATCATTCAAAAGCAGCTGTCAGGAAAACTCAATTTAAACTGCAGTCGCCTTCCTGCAGGCACGGCTGTCTTTCTGTAAGGGTGGGGATTCTCCATCATCATCAGCCACCACCAACATCACTGAGCTGGTATTTTGTCCCTTTTTTTCCTGTAAACCAAGAGAATACTGGCTACTATGCAGGTTTTGGTGAGGGAGAATATATCCTGTTATTCACTATTTGGCTTAAATTTTTGTGTATTATAAAACAGTGAAAGACTTTTAATTTTCAACTAGTTTATTTTTACGTGGGATTTCTGCCATGAGTTCCTTGAACAGAGACTCAAATTCTGCTCCCAAAGCCCCAGACGAGCATTTTGAAAGTTAAGTTGTTTAAAGTGACCTAGACAGAAAAGGAAAAAGTAAGAATATGAGATCATCAGTAATGTTTTACATTAACTAATTTACTAAGCAAACACTGTAGGCAGGGAGCTGACCCGGGCCCCTGGTCACCCCGTCCTGCGGGACATTTGAACCAGGAAATATCGTCCTCCTGGGCTCGGGTTTATTTACACTGCCTGAGCAAAACCTGTTCGCCCGCTTTCCCGGCCTCAATCTTCTCCTTGACGTGGCTATTGGAGGATGAAAGAAGAAAACCAAGTGAGGGAACCAGCCCTTCTGCAGCCGCAGAGGAAGCTCCCAAAACACCAAGTCCCAAGGTAGTGCCAGCTCCAACAACGTCCCTGCTGCCTCCTGCTCGGTCAGGGGTTTGGCTTGCTTTAAAAACCACAGAATCACTCTATTTAAAGTATTTAAGCAGCATGATAAACACCAAACTGTTTGGACCCTGAAATCAATTTTCCATTAAAAATATGAAAGGGGAAAAAAATTTAACTTCTAAAAAAAATTCATGTAAGTGAAATTTATTCTTATCCAACCCTGCTCAGCAGAGCTACCCAAGGCCAGCTGTGCCCAAGGAGTCACAGGATAAAATTTGAATAAATATTATAGATAATAAATATAATAAACATTTAAAATATTTAAATAAAATTAATTCATTTTAAAAATTAACTTTTTTTTTGTTAAATTAAACTATTTGAAATCTCAGAGCCTCGGTGAACCTCTGTAAGGAGACAAGCTGCTGTCCAGAAAATCACACCCATCTCTTCGGCTGTGCAATAGCCCGCGGCGGAGGAGAGGTGGCCCTCACCCGGTGTCCCCCCATCGGCAAACTTGGCCTCCCGGGGCCCGGGCAGCTGGAAGAGGGGGAAGAGGTAGCTGGTGTGCCAGTCACGGTCCAGGTTGGGGTTCAGACCCGTCTGCTCGCTCCGCGGCGCGTTCCTCGGGCTGTACTTGAAGCGCAGCTCATAGTCCACCTGGAAGGAGCACACCGAGACGGCACCGTGGTGGGTGGCAGTGGGGAAGGGGACCCCGTCACTCCCTGCCTCCCCATCCATGTCCCACCTCCTCCCCGCTCACCTGCAGGGGCAGCGCGGCCGTGCTGTGCGGGAATCGGTGGTTGAAGACCACGGCAGCCAGCACGCTGCCCGAGCGGTTGTCTGACTTGATGTACTCCTCGAAGTCCCGCTCCGAGGCAAAGCCCTGGGCTGCAGCGGGGCGGAGGGAGAGATGGGGATCAGGCACGGAGCACAGCAATGCGGCAGCACTCGGCCACCACCCAAAACACCACGTCAGTCCAGCACACGAGGGACGGGCTCCAGCCAGAGCTGGGAAACACCACAGGGATTTAGTGATAGTTTTTGCAAGTGTTGGGTCAACGGCTGGACTCGATGATCTGAAAGGTCCCTTCCAACCAAGGCCATTCTATGATCCTATCTAGGAGGCTGCTGCACCCATCCTGGGGCACGCAGACGATTTCTCCTCCTCCTCGAGATCCGGAGCCAGTAACCCTTTCAGAGAAAATCCTAATGTTATCTTCAGTTTGGAACATGAAGCACTACATTTTTCTGGGCAACAAGATCTCCAAAAATACTTTTTCTTGGGGAAGTGGCAGCCGCTTTCTTTAACTATTTTCGGGCAGTGTTTTTCTAGATGGAAACTGCACCAAAAGGCGACCAAAAATCAGCACAAAATCCTGTCGTTTTAGTGAAACAAAAATAAAACTGTTGCCGTGAAGTTCTAAAAAAAATTATGCATCCCAGGAAAAGAGCATCGGGATTCATCAGAGTGAACATTCACAGCAATTTCTGGGGTGGAAGATGCAGCTCACCTCTGATGTTGATGGGTAAAGCTTTCTCCACCGCCTCGGCAATGCTGCGGACGGCACTGCTGTTGGAGGGGACATAGGCCAGCTCCCAGGGGTTGCTGGGGTGCCGGCGGTAGAAGAAGCTGGGCAGGTCATCCACGGACTCGGGGGGGTAGATGGTGGCATTGGGGTGGCTGATGGAGTGGACCCGGTGCCGCAGGGCTATCAGGATGGCAGCAAAGAGCAGCGGCAGGCAGATTTCAATGACTGTCACCAAGATCTGCCGTTTCTGCAGGAAGATAAAAGATATGGTTTAGTGCTGGTATTTGTCAGTGTTAGGTTGATGGTTGAACTACATGATCTGAAAGCTTCCTCGCAACCTAGGCGATTCTATGATTCTACACAAAAAAGACGATGTAAACAGGGAAGGCAGATCAAAGAGTAACGGGGTTCAGTGCACACAAATGCCACGTAGTGGAAGTGTTCTTGCGTTTCCCAAGGACACAACCTGGGATTTTCTGGAGCCCAGGAACAATGCCGTGCTGGGTCCTGCATCCATCAGGACCTTCCAGCCAAGGTGTCCCCTTCCCTGAATGCTGCTCTGTCTCCAACCACCCTCCTGTGGAGCTTCCCCACCACACTGCTGGGTTTGAAGGAGCTGAGCTGGGCATTTGACTTTTCCCCGGGCATTGGGGAGCCAATGTATGGCCAGTGCTTGCCCAGACCGCTCCTGCCAGCACCCACAGCCACACAGCCCCTGGGACAGTGAAGAAAACAGCTCTCACCCAAGCAGAGCAGCCTTGCCCGACACTTCACAGGGCTGGGAGCTAAAAATACTGTAACAACATGAAAGGCTGGGACAAGCGAGCAGGGGGAGGTAAAGCACAGCAAAGCTCTTGCAGCCAGCGAAGTTTTTTCTGACGGAGCTCAGTGTCTGCAGGCAGCGGGAAGCAGGCGCTGGGATGGGACCAGGCAAGTCCCTGGCTACAGGCATCGGTGGCTTCGCACAGCATGGAGAACATACCCATGAGCTCAGCCTCCACCCCAAGGCCTGTCTTGGTGGCTCAATTATTTTTAATTGAGGTTCAAGCAACCAAACAATGAACTCGAGTCCAGCAAACGCACTCAGGCAGCCAAGCTGGAGCACGACCCTCCAGTGGTTTCCCCCAGGGCTGCCAAATCCCCCTCTCCTGCCAAATCCCCACTAGCTACTAACACCCGCCACCAACCCCAGTTCATTAGCATCCAACTCCAGTTAATCAGCATTTAAACTCTGCTCGTCCCAAGGGAACCGGGGTCACCTCTGACCAGAGGGGCAGGGGGAGCAGTGGTCCCAACCAGTGCCCACAACCCTGGAACGCAACACCCCCAAGCTGGTTTATGGCAGGAGCCAGGACATGCTGCTGACTGATGCGTTTATGCTCATAAAAATCACTGCAAGGGTGGTGCTTGCTTCCAAGGAGGGGAGCAACGAGTGCTGGGCTGCTCCTGCTGCAGCTGCATCACCCTGATGGAGAGGGAGGCAGCACCCGCAGCTTGGCCGGTCACCCCAGGGCCCATTGCGGGCAGGAGGGCACGGCTCAGCGGCAGCACCCAGGCAGGTCGGGGCGGAAGAGGTGAAATCTGGACCCAGCCACCTTATTTCCTCCTGCAAACCCAAACACCTTCGCCCAAGCCCAGCCCAGCCGCAAGCCAAACCTCCATCACTGCAGGGACAGCTAACGAGATGTCCCCAGCAGCAGGGCGCAGCTCTGGGCACAGGGATGCTCTGCTGCTCACTCAGAGCAGGTGCCTGGAGCAGAAGCAGACACATTAACCTCTTCCTCGGGCTCTGCCTACAATGGGCTTTACCAGACCAGGGGTTTTGCCACCTTTCCCCCTGCCAGGCTGGAAGGAAGAACAACTCAACGCCCATGAGGAGCACCAAGAGGTTTATTCTCACAACTCTGCTGTCTCAGCAATCTGTTTTCATCTGACAACACAGCCCGTCCCTGACACCCCTGCACATTCAGGGATGTTAAACCATCCCTGCCCGGTCCCATGGCCGCCGGCACACCGATGCCGCGGCCCGGATCACTGTGATGGGCTACGGTGCCGTAATGAACAGGCCTGCAGAGGCCAGGCAGGCATACAGGGTGAGGATGCTGCAGGCAGGGCACGGCTCAGCCCACGGCAGGGTTTCTCTCCTGCCTGCACCCACCACGTGCTGCAGGCAGGTCCCAGCCACCCTGAAACCTCCTTCGTCTCCTCAAATACCAAGCATTGAGCTGTGCTGACCACGCAGTTATACCTCCCCTCCCCCTGCAAAGCGGAAAATGGCTTTATTTCTTAAATAGGGGGAGGGAAAAATAGCAGCAAGTGGGGCACACTAAGGTGGACAGAGTCCGCAGCAGGGCAGGAGCCCTGAGCACAGTCCGGCCCTCCTGGGAAGGGGGACACCCGGGGTGAATTGGTTCTCAGACCGTTTGTATGGACAGGGGGGTATGGGGCACAGGGGAATATGGCCACGCAGCAGCCCCCCCCTCCCATCGCCCCGGCTCTCAGCACCCGCTGCCAAAGCTGAAAACCCCTCTCCAGGCTCCCCCTGGGAGGAGCTGCCCACTCTGACTGCCGCAGGGACGAGCCCCGGCTGCAGCCAGCCCTGGCAGTGCCGGCAGGGAAAAAGGAGCCCTTGCAAAGGCCATGCTCATAAAAGCGAATGTTGCAGATGTCTGGTAGTTTTATAATGCAGCTCTGGCGGACCAGCTGCCTCCCACTGACTTACTATCGTATTAACCCCCTCTCAGTCTCCTGGGCTGTCTCCAGAACGGCTGCCTGGCTCCCTGAGCTTGCAGGCTAATACACATTCACCAGTGCAGGCTTTCACAGCCGTAGGAGTCATTTAAGCTGCCGTATTCCAGAGGTGATGGGGACACTCAGCCATAATCACCACCTCCGCCTGGCCAGGGCTGCCCCAGCTTTGGGCAAGCCACGTGTCCCAGCATCCATCTTCACACCAGGGTGACGGTAACTTGAGAGCTCTGTGCCTTCATCGGGAGCATGGGTTTTGGCAGAGACTTAGAGGAGGGGAGGAAACACTCCAGGTTGTATTCTGAGTCAGTTTGTGGCCTCAGAAAAACACAATGAGAGGTCTCCTTGCCCCAGAGGACACCCAGAAGAAGATGTTTTTCCCCTGCAGAGGGGATGGGGGACTGTCCTGCAGGTGGTTGGGGCGTACAGGGGGGGCTCACAGTGCCAGCCATCACGCACACCCACGGAGCACCCTCCTGGCTGCAAATCAGTCCCACTGTCCGTCCCTTTGGTCACATCCCAGCCCCACTAATGGCTCCCCGCCCTGCTGGACCGCGGGCACAGGCAGCCCAGCCAGCCCTTCCCTTTTGTCTATTTTTAAAGCAATGTTGTGCTGATCTGCAGAAGGGTAACCGCAAGCGTAAAGCCAGGCTGCGGCGATCTCTGCTCCCTCCTCTTCCGCAACCCTCTGCCAGGGCCAGCCCCAGGTCCCAGCAGAGCTGCAGCACTCGCGGGCTGCTGAGAAGCAGCCGGTGAGATGGTGCCCTCAATGGGGCCAGGAGGCCCCAAAATCCCCCATCATTAGCCAGCTGCCACACAGAGAGTCGGGCTGGGAGCGGATGCCGGGACAATGGCAGTTTAATTTCTTTTAGACCACCAAAAGCTGCTTTTGAGGGCTGTAGAAAGTAATGGAGGAAAAAAAAAATCTGGGCCCTGGTGGGTTTAGAGATGATGCACAGCCATTGGCACCTCCAGAGGAGGCTGGTAAAGGATTTGCACAAGACAGCTCAAGAAACCCACCATCGCGCAGGAGGGTGGCTGGGTTTATCCTGCCCCGCAAGAAGGGGGAGCCGAACTCATGGCTGGATTGCCAGAGGGGGATGGCACAGTGCACACTTGAGGGGACAGAGACAACCGAGCACGCAGCCCTGCCCGTGTCTCCCCAGCACAAAAGCAGGACAACACCACACACAGAAATAAACCAGTTTTCCTCCAGGAGATGCCCTGAGCCCACAGAGGTTTGCTGGAGGATCGAGACCCCGGGCAAGCTCTGATGTGCCCACATTTAGCAGCCCCCGAGAGCGCGGTGCCAGCCTACCTGCAGGATGTAGTTCTTCCAGAGCAGCAGTCCAAACTGCCTGAGAACAACCATCCTCCCATCAGAAGGGGACCACCACCGCCGCCGCCGCTCCGCAGGACCCTGGAAGAGAGGAGAGAGCTGTGAACACCGGGCACTCGCAGACCCGGGCGGCAGGAGGGTGGCAATCCCACCCTTCAGCAACCCAAGGGCAGCTCCCTGTTTCCAGCCTGATGTCGCAACAGCTGGCTTGGCCCCAAATGGGGGAAAATAACTGTCCTGCTCCCTCTCTGAGGGTCATCATTGACCCGTAAGAGCCAGAGCTCGTGGTTTATGGAGTGACCCGGTCACCGGCATGATCCGAGCTGGAAAAGAGGGAAGACACCCAGCCTGCAAGCATCAGGGGTCCTGCACCAGCAGCAGGCAGGGACAGCTTTCCTTCAGCAGTGGGAGCACTAGGTAACAGAACTGCCAACACTGGTCTGAGGAAGGCCACCAAATTCCTTGCAGCCCATTATTTTGGGACTGGTGAAGATTTCAAGCTGTGCCTCCACCCCCTGCAACATGAAGGGTTGGTTTTGCCACGCTAATGGTGCTTTCCCAGCAGAAATTCTCCTTGGAGAGGCAAGGATGAGAAAAGGGCAGGGAAGCAGAAGGGAAGGTCAGCACTTAAGGACGATACGCTCGAGGACAATACACTCAAGGACGATACACCCGCGTCCTCCTCCCCTTTTAGGAAGCATCTGCCATCCCTCCAAGTTGTTTTTGTCTCTGTTTGCAGCAGCATTTCCTGACAAAGCATTGCTGTCCCACCAGGGACGCACTCACAACAAGCCACTGAGACGGAGTGGCCCTGGCACAGGCAGAGCCACCTGCCCATGCCACCAAAAGCAGGGCAGTCCCCAGCCCAGGAGCCACCCCCAGCCTCCAGGCATGGCAAATCCCCTCTTCCTGCAACGCCGGGGACAACCTGGGTCACAGCAGCCGGGTTCATCTCCTGGAGACAGTGCTCCAGACCATGGCAGCACCGAAAGCCACTGTGCAGGCAAGAATGGACATGTTACCCACCAGCAACACCCCGGGAGATGCTCAAGAGCGCGTTTTCCAGCCCCAGTGAGGACGGTGTCATCTCGGACCCACCCAGCACCCACCAGGTTCGACAGGGAGCTCAGGGTGCTGCAGTGAGGGGAGGGGGGAGGCTGGCAACCCAACCTGCCCAACCCTCGCTCCCGGGCCAGTGGCTGGTTGAAAGCACATCGCAACAGAGCTGCGACAGCTGGGAGCAACCAGGCTGCAGCGAGAGCACAGTAAAACCCACATAGGTTTGGCAGACAAAGCACCAAGCATCCAGCCACCCAGCCTGCCCTACACAACTGCCTCCCTGAGCCCCCCACGAGCACCCTCCTGGCCTGGCACACACCTCCCCATCCCCGACCCCAAACCCAGCCACGTTCTCAGAGCAAAAAAACCCACCTTTTTGCCATTCCATGCACAGAAGTCGGATTCTCACAACAGCAAGAGACGTGTGCTCGAGAATCCCTCTCTGGGCAGAAAAACAGCAGGAGAGGTCCACTCCTGCACTCCTGAAAAGCCCGTCAGACACCCCCTGGGCAGCAAGCAGGGAAGGGACAGCAAAGGGGACTTTGCAAAGGCAGCCGCTGCCAGATTCCAGCTTAAATACCTTCAAGCTCATCACAAAGCACCATGTCTCCAGCCGACTTCCCGTCCACATGTGCCCCGGCAGAAATGCAACCCGTCTGCTATAGGACCCCTGCTATAGGTCCCCAGCCCTACGCACACACATACCGCACACCGACAGGCCTCCAAACAAGCCCCCCAAGAGCAGAAACCTCCCTCCTGTGCTTGCTTGTAGGGAATCCAGAGCAATTCAAGGGGATCAAACTTTTGGGGCGGTTTTAGAGGACACAAATACGTCAGGTTGGGCTGAAGAAGGCTCCTGCCCTCGTGGAGATGCCACCTCCTGCTCCCGCATCTTTCCTGGGCGCTCGCCCTGCCACACCCTCAAAGGTGAGCTGGCCCCCCCGACCGCCCACGCAGGTCTGACGGCTGCCATCGGGGCTGGTACGCCGCTTAGAAAATGTCAAGCAGCTCTTGGGTAACACAAACACTACACAAAGGCAGAAAACTTCATTATTGCCAATAAGGTTTTTTTTTTTAAGCTTTTTAGGGTCCCGAGAAAACCTGTACTGGACCTTTCGCTGGCTGGAGGAGGAGAGAAGGAAGAAGCTCAGTCACAACAGGGCAGCTCTTACCAGATTGGAGAGCAAAAATGCTTTTCCAGGCTCAGGGCATCCACAGTAATTATTTTCTCTGAACCCAAAAGTGAAAACATTTTTTGGAAGGCGCTGCCTGGCCCAGCCCCAAGGTGCCCGTGACCACAGGAGGCTCAGGCAGGGACCCCATCCTGGTCTGGGACCATCTTTAGCAGGAATGGAGAGCTGAGCACAGCTGGACCAAGCCAACCTCGGAGGTATGGCGCGTACCTTGCATGGGGACACCCTGTGATGCACTCACCTACTGGCACGGTGGCAGGTCGGGTTGTCCCCTCGGGAGATGCTCTCCTGCCCGGCCTCGGCACCATGCGCTGCGAGAGAAGACTGACCTTCCCAGCAAGAGGCACAGACAAAGACATGGGGGAAGAGAGGAGATGACCACCACCAACTTCTGGGAGAACAACCTAGTTCCTCTCCCCCTCGCTGGAAATACCCTGCTCTCCGTGCCCGACCACGGCAGAAGTAAGAGTCTCCTAAATACATGAGTGTGGATTCGCCTGGGCCATCCCCAGGGAGGTCAGCGAGGAAGACCTTCCTGCCCACCCACAACCCACGACCCAGACAGATGGAAGCCAGACAGGTCCTCGCCGCCTGGCCAGCTCACGCTACTAAGCGTGGCACGGAGCCGTGCCGGGTAACATGGTGGCCACACCAGCCGCCAACATGGACCAGAGCTCTCCTGCTGGTGGATTTAGGTGAAGACAGGCTGAGGATTGGCAGGGATGAAGGCCACAGCATCCCACCTCCTGACCTGCTCCTGCACTGCCTTGTGTCCAGGAGCCCCCAACCCCGGCCGCTGTCTCAGCAGAAGGGGCTGGGTGAGGCGAGCAAAGGCCACGTGCTCCCAGGAGCTGGCAGTTATTTTAGAGCACTCACTGCATTTCTGCTCTTCTGATGTCCCGTTCCCATAGAAACGAGGCCTGGAAATGGCAGACGTTGCTTTTTTTTTTTTTTAATAAAATCAGCGTTTCTGCCCACCGATTTGCACAGGCACCGCATTTTCCCTAGAAGATGAGCTGCAAACCCTGCCAAGCACCTCCGTCTCTGTGGCGTGCCGGGGACCGCACGGTGCCCGGGGTGGTGGCATCATATAGCTGGTGAGGACTGTGGGTACCCGGGTGCTTCACACGCTGCTGCCGGAGCAGGAAATGCCTCCCTGCTCCCTGCAGTGCCTGTGCTGCAAATTAAAAGCATGAGAAGCCGTGGCAGGGGGAAGGATTTTTTTTGGCCAGCGTTTTCAGGAAGAGCAATTTCCAATGCCCACGCATCCAGGAAGTCCCATCTCCTGCAGCCGGGGCCAGCAAAAAGCAACTGCGGGCGGCAGCTGCCAGACCAGCCGGGGTGATTGGAGGCGTGCAGCCCTTGCCACTGCTTCTTCTTCCCCCTCCCACCATTCACGGAGATGCCAAGAGCCACAACGTGGCCAGACCATAAAACCCTCGCCTACTGCAGCGGCAGAGGTTGTGCAAACAGAGCAATAAAACTTTCTGGGAGGCTGCAAGCCCCGCGGGGTGCTGCGAGCACGCAGGGGACAGCACTCCATCAATCTGGTTTTTTCCCCAGACAGGAACTTCTAGCCCTCAAAACATGGAAGTGAACACAGAGCCGGGGCTGGGTCCTGTTTGCAGAACCAGGGGGTCGGTTTGGTGCCTGGCCACTGGCCCAGAGCAAGGCAAGGAGGGGGCTGGTGGCCCCGGGGAGCCTGGCAGGCTGCTGGGTGAGTGAATCGTGTCCCCAACAAGCCCCCAGGCTCAGGCAGCAGCAAGAGGAAGGAAGAAGCTGCTGCCTAAGAGCTGGTCGTACCCTTTGCTTGAAAAATACCATCACTCGCTTGTCCAGAGAGTTTGCAATTGCCCATAAAGAGCCAAACCCTCGGCAAAATCAGTGGCCACATGGATTTGTCAGAGGAACACGGCCTGGAGCCCGATGGGGGGTTCACCGCCTGCCTCAGCCAGGGACGAGCAGGACAAGCAGCGAGCCCACGGCAAACACCGCCCGGGTGGGCTCCCTTCCCTCGGGGGCTACCTGCACTCGGGCCCCGCTTGCCGCGGGCAAGCAGAGACAGAAATGGTGGTTTCATACGCCTGGAGCCAGAGACCCGAGTTGCGGCTCGTTCATCCTCTGCCGAACCCCCCGTGCCGGCGGCGCTGCTCGGCAGCCCCGGGGTGCAGCCGGCTGGGCCGCCAGAGCCCCCCCCCCGCGCCGGTGCGGCTGCCGCGGGGTGACGCGACACCCCGGCCGGCGGGGACGGCGGGTCACCGGCACAGCGACGGCCCTTCCCTTCCCCCGGCTGCCGGGGCGCCGCGGGTCCGGCCGCGCATCCCCGGCCGCGCCTGCGGGGCAGCCGGGCACGCCGCCGCCTCCCCCGGCCTCGCCGCTCCCGGGGAGGGGGGGGACGCGATCGGCCCCGGCCGCGCCCGCGGCCGCCCGCGCCGGGCCGAGCTCGCCCCGGCACCCCGCAGGGGGGCAAGAAGGGGCATCCAGCGGGCCCGCGCCGGAGCGCGGAGGCGCCCGCGACGCTGGCCCGGCGGGCGGAGCCGGGCGAAGGGCCCCGGCGGCTGCCGCAGCCCCTGGGCGGTGCCGGCCCCGCCGAAAGGCCGCTGCCCCCGCACCGGCGACCCCCGGCCCGCCGGCACTCTCTCCCCGCCCCCGGCGCCCACCGGACACTCACCGGGCCGGGCGGCTCCGGCTGCGGCTGCAGCTCCTTCCCGCGGCCCCGCCCGCCCCGACAGCGGGACCCGCCCCGCGCACGCGCCGCACCGGCGGGGGGGGGCCAGGGCGCGCGGGGGGGCTGGGAGTGCGTCATCGCGGGTGAGTGTGAGAGTGTGTGTGGGTGAGTGTGTGCGCGCATGGGGCATTCTGCATTCGGGCTCGCGTGCAGGGCACCGCACAGCTGTGTGTGCGTTCACCGGACATGGCAGATGTGCACAGATGTGCACAGATGGGGGGGTGCACTGAGCATTGCAGATGTGCACAGGTGTGGGTGTGTGTGCACTGGGTATCGCACATGCGCACAGGTGTGTGTGTGCACTGGGCACTGTATGCATGCACAGACATGTTGGAGTGTGTGTGTGTGCGCACACACGTGTTCAGGGCGGTGCACAGGAGTGTGTGTCCCGTTGTGGAGCTGCCGCTGTGCCTGCAGGGACACCACTGTCTGCAGGGAACACCAGAGTGTGCGTGTGCGAGGGGCCTATGTGTGTGCAGGGCCCTGTGCGTGTGCACGGGGCTGTGCATGTACATCACACAGGGGCTCACACACTCTACCCAGTGTGAGCAGCAGCCGTGCATGGCCGGGCCGCAGGGGCCATTTGGGCCGAACTTGCATCCTGGTGAAGGGTGTGTGCCCACATGTCCACCTGTCCATCCCAATCCCAGATGGCAGCACTCCGCGCTGTGCCCTGCCTGTTTTTGGGAGCAAGCGCCAGCTTGGGTCCCCTCCAGCTGGGCAGCCTGCGTGGGAACACAGCGCTCCAGAGCCACTCCAGCTGCCAAATGGCACCTTCCAGATAAGGATGAAGGTGCCGGCAGAGGAGGGGGCCCGCAGGGGCCGGTGGCTGGCAGCCCGGCCCGGCCCCTGCCAGCCCTGCCCACTCCCGCTGCGGGCTGCCAAGTTGGCAGGAGAAGGGCCTGGAGACGAAAATCTGGCTACCGATGCCGGGAACACCGAAGGGGGGGAAAGTTTGTCATGGGCATGTTACTGGAGAGGGAGGAGGAAGAGGAGCGGGGGGAGAGGCAATGGGGACAGGGACAGACACGGCTTGACACAGCATGAACAAAGGGCATGGGGTCCCCCTGGAGTGGCTGGTGCTCTGATGTGCCTGGGGGCATTTGGGGTGTCACGGTGACTGTCACCCTCTCCAGGCCATGGCAGGCAGGGCAGCGGGGCGGCCTCCAGCCACAGCCTTTCCCCATGTGACAGAGAGAATCAACTTTTCTGGGATCTCAGTTTAGATGAATGCTGCAGTGACCACTTAGAGCATGACTGCTTTGGAGATGGTGTTCTCCTGCCATATTTTAATCTTGGGGTTTGGTAGCCATCTGCCGGGTGCTACTGGCCCCTGGGAAAGGCGAAAATAAACTAAGAACCGGGGAAAGGGTGAAGCTGTCTCCGTAAGGGAGAGAGGGAAGCAGCAATATCAACTTTACAAATAGCCATGTACGAACGCAGAGTGACACCCCATGATTGCTCTGATGGGACCCATCGAGCTGGAAGGGAAAATCCCACACACCACCTCGGCAGCTTTGCTCTCATGGCTGGCAAAAGACAAGGTTTGGCTTTCTGGGGCACCTGGGGCGAGTTACAACCTGCAGGTCTGGCCCCATAATGGAGTCTCTGCTGGGTCTCTCCCTGCTGGCCATGCTCTCCTCGGAGGGTGCTGTGCTGCGCTGCGCTGTCTGGGATGGCTGCAGAAGTGTCCCCACTGGCTGGCCTGTGCTTGGGTCCCATCTCCCACTCTGCTGCACTGGGTGATGCACAGAGCCATCGCCTGTCTGCAGAGCCACAGCTGGGAGCCATGTCCCCGTGCTCTGTGTCAACAGACACCAGCGGAGCAGAAGCCCATCTGCCAGGGACAACCGAGCAGCCACCAGACCACAGCAAAGCTTTCCAGCTCGCACTCATCTACTTAGCAGCATCCAGCAAAGCTCATTACGGGGCTCAGGGGCCGGCTCAGCGAGTTGCCGTCCCTCAGCAGAGTCGCACGTGCCCTTTGAAATGTGAATAATGCAGGTTGGTGGGCGTGGGGATGGCGTGTGCCTTCCTACCAAGCGTGGTCCAACTCAGGGCTCATCATCTCTCTGTTTGCCTTCCCCCATCACTTGTCACCGTGCTGCACAGCATCCTACTGCAGTCCCAGGGGGAACGGCAGGATGAAGGTCTCACCCTGGGTCTGTGCCCAGCATTCACCGCAGCGTAGGGACCCATCGGATGGTGCCTGCAGCCAGCAGTAGAGTCACAGGTGACTATGGTCCTGGGGAGGATCTGGGACAGTTGGTGCCTGGGGTGACACCCTGGACCCTCATCTCAGCCTGGACTGAGCCCATCCACACCCCTGCTGGAGTCTGGGGTTGATCCTCCCCAATTGCAGCCACCTCAACTCTCCCCGTGACCTGCCCCGTTGCCTCACGCAGTTGCTCTCCGTGTCAGCCTCTGAAGGAAGCTGAGTGATAAGATCAAAACAAAAGTCTTGCCAAAGAAAGTATTTACAGGCTCCTCATGGCTCCTAGAACAGGAGACAGGAGATGTTGAAATGAGGCGCAGTGGCATCGAGGTGACTCAGCTTGCGCTCCAGACCATGAGCGTGCTGGAGACACGCTGCCAGGTGGAGGAGGGACACAGGAGAAGCCCACAGGATGCTGTCTGGAAAGGGCAGGGGTGTATCAGGCAGCGAGGGAGCACTTGCTTGGGGTAGTGATGGGGGAGACCTCCCATCGCTCCCATCGGTGTCTGAAAGGAGGAATCAGCCCCTGCGTTGCAGGCCAAGCCTGCCAACCCCGCTCCTGCTGCCTGTGTGTCCCCGAGGCCACTGGCTCAAGCTGTTCTCCACCACCTTCCCGTGCTGGCTGTTAGCACCCCCCACCTTCCCAGCCGGCAGCTGCTGGGGCCACCCTATCAGCAGCAGCAGGGACATGGATCACGCTGTTTCAGACCATCCACCTGGTTCATAAACCCTGACCCTGTCCACCCTATTCCAAATTTCAGGGTTAAACCTGTTTGAAAGGTGCTGGCCGGTACCAGGAAACAATCTCATCTGCCCATGGAGGCAATGCCTCCCCTTCGCCATCTGAACAAGATCTGAAATGCAGGATGGGTTGGCAGAGGGACCATGGTGGGGACATGCCAGTGTGTCCCCAGCGCAGCCATGCCAGCTCAGACACGTGGCCCGGACCTGGCACAGGGTGCAATGGCTCCTCATCTGCCCTCCTGCAGCCAGCAGGGAAATGCGGATGTTGGGAAAAGGAACATTGCTAAACGATTTCTCTTCTGGTTCCTCTGCTTTCCCCACCACCCTGCCATCCCAGGGCAGTATCTGGGCAAGGATTTTGGTGGGTGTTCACCACCGCTGTCTTTGTGCCACCACTTCTGTGTTGCTCCTTTCCCTCCCTCCCAGTCTCCTACTCCTGCTGCTGCCTGCAAGGGCAGGAGGGAGCGTGAGCAGGGCAGACACCCCGTAATGTCCAGTGGCACCTTCCTCCAGGACAGCCGGTGGCTCAGGGACATGCAGCAAGGGCTTCCCTGGACACTGCATCCTGTGAGCCGCTGGGCTGGGGACAAACACACTGACTTCTGCTGAGAGCGTTTCCCATCTTGTCCTAGTTTCTTCCCGCTCCTTAACTCTGCTGCAGTGCTGGATGGTGCAATCCCAGGACTGGCATTTTTCACCCTCGAGCGCCACCGCCCAGGTGGGAAACATGGGGATGATGATTCCCAGGAAAGTGGGGGAGCGGATCCAGCACCTTCTGTTCCCCCAGACTTGCAGAAGACAAGCCCCGCTCCTGCCTGTCTCCCAGTCCCAGGAGCACGCACACCACCTCCCGCCCCGCTCCTGGGTGCTTCCAGCAGTGCAACAGCAAGGGTCTGCTGCTGTAGAAGGGGAGGGAGTGTGTGTGTGTGTGTGTGCGTGTGTGTGCACACACAAATGCTCGAATCCTCGCTGGCCATGGACAGCGGGATCTGCTCTGCACAGCCAGGCGGGCTGGGAACAACCATTTCTCTTAGGAACACCGGCTGCATAAAAGCAGAAGGGATGGAGGGTTCCCATCTGGTCGTATTCTAGGGAAAGATGTGCTTATTGCTTCCCAAGCAAGACTCTAAGGGCTGCTGCAGCTCATCCTCCGAGGCACCTGCAGCGCCGGTGCGGTGGTGAAGAGGTTCGACTTCTCAGCCTGCTGCGAGACCACTGCGGGGGTTTGGGGAGGAGAGATTTGTTCCCACATCCCGGGGGGAATGAAGTGACCATGCTGCCTTGCCCAGGTGCAGGTGCTTCTTTGGGCAAGGACCAGATTACCCCGGGCTCCTTTCCCCCAGGGGTGGATTCACACTTCCCTTGCCCCCCAAGGCATGCCAGCTTGCAGCCCCCCAGCTCTGGCTGTCAGGTTGAGGTCTCCCAGTGTGTCCCTCTGCTCTGGAAGCACTGGGGAGATGTGCGGGGAAGATGGATGGGCTCCCCTTGCAGTGCTCAGCCACAGGAAGATTTCTGTGGGCTGGGCAGGTTGGCATGGGATGAAGCTTTCCAGGATCCCCTGCTGCTCTTCCCCACCCCTGCCCTCCTGGAAGTGCAATTTCCCTGGCAGTGCTCTGCTGGGAGCTGGTGCAATCTCTGGCCACACCAGCCCCCTGCAAAGTGTCCCTGGGGTGCTCTTGCTCTGCCTCTGTGTCCCCGATGGGGGTTACAGAGCTCAGTGCCCTTGATAGACCCCGGTGCACCACTGGCATGGGGGAGCCATGGCTAGAAACATCTGCTGCTCCTCTGTACCTGGCTGAGCATCCCGCTGCGCTAGGAGAGGTGACAAGTGGAGCTGGGCAGGCAGCACAGCCCGGGACAGGCACGGGCAGGCTCTGCCCAAGGGCAAGCAGGTTGTCCCCTCACCCCAGAGAGGCTGCCGGTGTCCCCAGGGCCACTTCCCGCACCCTCCTGCACCAGCACCTCTTACGGCTGCTGGAGCCAAAAGGCTCCCAAGGCCTCTCAGGGGACTGTAGCAGCACCGTGCAAGCAGCATCACTTCACTTCAGGATCCGAGGTGTGTAAATGCAAAGGAATAGCCTCATTTCATTAAGAGCAATTGAAGAATTGGCAGCTTTGGGCGCTCTGTCAAGTCAAAGCTTGTAGATCTCTGCCAGCACGTAAATCCGATAAGTCACATGCTCGGGCTGCTGGCAGCTGTGCTGGGAAGCCAGGGGTGAGATAAGGGAGACATAACTGAGCAGACACCAAGGAGATGCCTGAAGGGAGGAGACAGGGATCTTTCTGATGCCACCCCAGCTGCCTGCACAGCAGCACAGACCATCCTCAGCACACAAAGACCAGAGGGAGACGGGTCTCGTCCCAAAAGCGTAGACATTTCCCTCTTCCAAGACCAAGGGAGAATTAAAAATTCCCATAAAACACTGCTTTAGAGGAAGCTGGATCAAGGGCAGGCAGTGCTGCCGGCTCAGTGAGGGTGGGCAGGTGGCTGGATATGTACCTTGGATTTTGACTTAGAAAATAATTAAAGAAACTTTTGGGACTGAAGGAGCATGTCCAGGGAAGATGAGTTCTGGCTAAATTAAAACAGAGCCAGGGCACTAGCCCTTAAAATGAAAACCATCATAGGAGGGGTTTTAAATGGAGGACAGTCGGTGTGATGAGTGGGCAGCGGGGTGGGGAATCATCCAGGGGTAAATTCTCAACTCTGTACCTGACTTCCTGACTGAGAAAAGTCAGAAAAAAAGGGACATTAAAAAAGCAGGCTGCCAGGACAAGATGAAGTGCTCTGCGATGGCTGCAGTGCCAGCAGGGAGAGGAGAGCAGCATGGTTTAGATGAGGATAAGGCATGGGGAAACCCCAGGGTGCAGGGACGGGGACAGCCCAGGGTCAGAACAAGGTGGTGGAGGGCTGGTGTGTGATCAGGGCAAGGGGGGGCATCAGCTCAAGCCAGTGAAACAGGTTACGTGCAGCGTGAATCCGCATGAATCCGCAGGGAGTGGACCATGAAACATGGAGGATGAACAGAGGAGGGCACTGGGGCTTGCCTATAAACCACCCAGAGAGGATGGGGACAATACCCCCAAACACTAAGGGGGCTACGAGGCTGTGAGAGCAACAAAACGCCACCTGGGGAGACCTGAAGTGGGGAAGTGTCACAGCAAAGCAGCCAAAATGGCTGCATCTGTAGCCCCCAGGTGGAGAACCACGAGAAGAGGCATCCCCTGAGCTGTAAACTGGTGTAGTCAAGGGTTAAAAACCTCTGCAGGCTTACCGATCCTTGCCAGAAGGGACGACATAAAATAAAGAAACTAGTTGGATGAAGTGAAAATCAAATACAGAGGAAAATACTTGCAAACAACAGGGAGATACGGTGTAGCCAGCGTGGATGTGTGGCTCCTAGCAAGGGAGATCCTAACGCAATACCATGCTGAACCTGCAGGAGGATGCTTTAACAGCAACACAAGCTAGCCAAAATACAAATAAATAGTAAAATTAAAACGAATAAAATGAAATAAACCAAAAATTCTTCCAAAACTGGCATTTTCTTTTTTCAAACAGGGAAAAAAACAAGACTCCCAGCAGGTTAAAAAGCACGTTCACACAGATGAAAATATATTTTGAATGTAATTTGCTTACCACACAAAAATTAACACCAGTGTATTTTGGCAAACCCATCAGAAACTGGAATTCTGCTGGAAACCCACTGGGCTGGTGCATTCCCGGGGCAGAGCCCGCACCCGCAGCGGGATGGAGGCAGCAGGTCCCCGACATCCCCAGCACCGAGAGGGAGGTGGCAAACGCCAGGCTAATTTTTAGGAAGAGCTCCACAAGGGATCCACAGGAAATGCTGGGATCTTAATTCTGGCTTGGGTACCAGGCAAATTTGCTGAAAGATGGAAGGAAAAATGGCATTAGAAAATGTGTGGATAAACATGGAATGCTGAGGCAATGTCTGGCGTGGGTTTGAGGAGGGAAGTCTTGCTAGAATTACATGGAAGATGTAAGTAATGGTGAATTAGATGATATATAAACAAAGATTTTTGCGAAACTTTAACAAAAATCTCTCTACAAAGCTCTTCGGGACATGAAGGTGGATTATCGGTTAGGTTTTGCTTGTAAACTAACTGCTTAAAAGTTAGGAGAGAGGGGTAGGAATAAACGGCCAGGATTTGTGCCAGCCCAGTGCTAGTCAATACACGCATAAAAGCAAGGAGATCTTGCTGACGCTGTAGAGCGTTTCAATGGTCAAATCTAAAGGTGACTGTGAAAAGCTGGGAAGGGATTGACTGCACAATGTCAAGCGGCTGAGCAGCCAGACATCAAATGCAATTCAATATAATTAAATTCAAGGCAATGTAAAAGTAACCCTATGTGTATGCAGCTCGAAATGAGCTCTGTCCCTCAGGAAAGGGATGCTGGAGTGCTTGCGGGTGCTTTGCGTGCCCGCTCTGCGTCGCTAACCAAGGGAAAAGGGCTCTAGGAGGCATCACTGGGAACGCCGGGATGTGTGAGCACAGGCAGGGTGCCTGGCAGAGGGCAGGGAGGCAGAGGAGCAGCCCCCATGAGGACAGACTCGGTGCACGCTGCAGCCTGGCAGGGCCACGAGGAAGGGAGCTGGAGGGGGGTCAGTGAGAGGGGAAAAAAGGAAGGAATATTTTCATTTCCTAAAGCAGAGCTTCAAGGAACACCGCAGGGCTGGACCTGGTTTAAAACTACAGGAAGCTGTTTCCAAGCCCTGTATTGCCACATTGTGGGAGGCTGCCTCTGCTGCGGAGATCAAGTGTGCAAATGGATTCTCAAGGAACAGGAGAGCACGCAGAGGGCTGTGGCAAGTCTGGGATGCTCCCAGGCTACTCCCAAGTGAAGAGGACAAGGACAAGGTCCCTGTTTCTTGCTCTGGCTCAGCCTTTGAATGGCCTCAGATCTCCCAGCCCACTCCTACCCCTCTGCAGCCACGCTGGGCACACCAGCCTAGTGGCCCATCCCCAGCGTTCAGAGCCTGACACCTGCTGCAGGACCAGCCCCAGGCGCTCCCCAATTCCTCGCCCCCCCACTCCGTGTGCCCTGAGAGCCCTTTGGAACACCAGCAGCACCTCAGCAGCTCTGGGCCGGGGGCTCCCACGCTCATTCGTGGGGCCTGAGAGCCTAAAGGCTCAAAGCAGCAAAGCCCAACCTCAGGGTCTGCTCTGTCCTGCTCTCTGGAGGCTCTCCAGGAGTCTGTCCCCCCCTGCAGCCTAAACTCCCGGACAGTTTTCAATGCCTGAGGAAGGAAACAAGGAGCAAATTCCTGCTGAGCTGAGACCAGGCAGAGGGTGCAATGCCCATGGACACAATCCCCTACAGCGTAACTGCGGGCACCCAGCTCACCCTGCCACACTGCCAATGCAAATTACCAGTTATGAAGTGGGGAAAATTGCTATCTATTTCCCCTTTCATCCATTTATTATTGTTTTCTTTTTTTATTGCGAATTACTACTTTCAATACGCCACTGAAATAGGGTGCGGTTTCTCTTCCGTGATGCTAGCTTAGTGGATCCTGGAAATAAATCTTAAAGAATTGCCTTTTTCCACAGTTTTCTGTCTGTCTTTTCCCATCACCACTTTTTCTCAGAGTTTTCCTTGTATTTATGGGGTCTGACTTTTTAAAGCACGACGTATTTTTGTTTACTGAATGGATTATTCCCTGCCCAAATTGAATGCAATCAGGTCACGATCATTGTTCCCTAGGCAACCACCAACAAAATTGTAGAGCTAGGATCATGAATTAACACTGTTTTAAAAAGTTTAAAAAGAAGAAGGTAACCACAAGGCTTAATAAAACATTTCGGAAACAAGGCATTCACACCAGTCACCATGGAGGCCTTTAGCACAATGATCATTGGTCTTGATGCAAGAACTAGGGGAAGACAAAATAGCACACACCAGCCCATAAAGGGAAATACAAACCAATCTGATGAAGAGGGACCGCTTCTTTTCTGTCAAAATTCTGAGGGGATGCTTTTGTTACCAAAGGAATTGCCATCTGCACCTGCATGGGTTGCAGGAATAACTGGAACTGAAAAGAAGGTTGTGCAGCAGGGGATGAGAGGGAAGGTGAGCCAATCCAGCGCACCCCTGCTGCTGCCTGCAATGCCGGAGAAAAATGAAAAAGAGCGATTGTAGAGTGCAGTGTCCTGGTGAAAGTGGTGGGGAGGGATGTGAGAACCCGGCCAACCTGCCCTGTTACTCCTGACAGTGTCCATATTTCAAAGAAAAATCCCAGCAACAGGCTGCAGAAACCCACCTGAACACGTGCCGTGCTTCCTGGTGTAATTTGACAGAGTTTTGGCTTTGCTGAGAGTCTTTCGTGTGCTTAGTGACTGTTAGGAAGATGTGCTGGTGTTTGGAGGGATTGGGAAGGAGCGACCAGGATGAGGGCTGTGCAGAATACCTTGTCTGCAGAAGCACCTTCCAAGCCCCAGAGCTCTGTGGTGGGCTCAGTCCCGGGGCTGGTACACCATGTGTTATTTTATTGTGCCTTCCACCGCTGCTCCCCTCATCAGCCGTACACCATACACAGTCACTCCTCGCTCCCCACTAAGCTTTCGTGAGAGCAACTGCTGTCATTTTGGCTCTTCATTGTGTCGCCTGCTGTCCCCTTTGCTCCTGTTTGTGCCATGTGGCTGCGGTGTTGGGATGGCTCGTGTGATGGGCTCTGAAAAGCAATGTAATTACAGGTGAGATGTAATTCTCTCTGGGACACGAAACTGCAGGTCCCCGCTGTGCACCCACCCCATCCCCCCAGCCACGGCGGGCACCCTCCCCAGCCAACCTCCACCTCCCCCCGCCTGAGGGGACAGGCCCAGACTCACCTGCGCCTCCTTCACCGTCATACACGGGCGCGTGCTTGAGACTTACAGGCGCACAACGTACATATACACTGAATATAGTTACTCCTCACAGCCCTATGTGACTGATTAACTCCAGCACTCATTAACTGTTCTGTAGTCCTAAGGTCGTTCTTCAGCAGCTGGCTGATGTCGTTTGTTAAGTCGGACACAGCAACAGCCGGAGCCCTGAGGGGCGCCCTGGGGACCGACCCCGCCTGAGGGAGGCCTGAGGAGACCCCCAGGCAGCCGCCAGCCTCCGCCAGGGCGACTCCTTCTCTCGGCTCGGGCCCAGGCTGCCCGGGCCGGGCTGTTCCCCGCTCAGCGAGGCCGCGACCCGCCGTGCCTCGGAACCACCCCCTCACAGGACACCCCCGCCGCAGGGGGGGGGGGGGGGGGCTCCTGCGCATGCGCGGCCGCGCCCCGGGGGGGGGGGAGGGCGCGCATGCGCGGGCGGTGGGGAGTGCGGGCGCACGCGTGGTGCGCGCGGCAGGTGGTGGGGCGTCTCCCGTCGCGGCCATGGCGGGTCGGGGGCGGCGGGGGCCGGCGGCGGCGGAGCGGCTGGGGCCCGAGCGCGAGCCCGAGGCGGCTGGCGCCTCCTTGAGGTGGTGGCGGTGGTGGGAGCGGGTGCGGGGCGGCCCGGTGGGACAGGGCGTGGGCGGGCGCTGACGGCTGTCCCCGCTGTACCCGCAGGGGGAGCCGGTTCTGCCCGCAGTGCGGGCGCGGTGTGGAGCCCGTCTTCCGCTTCTGCCCGGCCTGCGGCGGGAGGCTGCCCCCGCTGCCGCGGGAGGAGGAGACCGAGCAGGCGGCGCCGGCCCCGCCGCGGCAGCAGGCCCGCGGCCCCGCCGCCCCCCTGCCGGGGCCCCCCGTCCGGGCCCCCGCCGCCTGCAGGCCCAGCGGCCGCTCGCCCCGCAAGGCGCGGTGTGGGCCGGCCGTGCCGCTGCCGGCCGAGGCGGTGCTGACGGACTGGGGCGGCAGGCAGTGGAGGCTGGTCCGGCTGCTGGAGCAGGGCGGCTGCGGGCTCATGTACGAAGGTGCTGTGGGGTCCCAGGGGGGCGGGAGCGGGCCCGGCGTTACCGGGGGCGGAGGGGTGGGCCGGGGCAGGAGCGTGTTCCCGGTAGTTTGGCTGGACATCTCGCAGGGACCCGCTGTCCGTGCTCGGTGGCAGCTGTCGGGATGTCCCCAAAGCGCCTCTGGGGTGGCAGCCACCGGGGTGCGGCATTCCCACACTGGGCATCCCAACCGGGGATGTTGGCACCAACGTAACAACAGTCTCCACTCGATGTTTCACGAAATACACACTGTCAGGCACCGTACTTCCTCTTCCTACTTTTTAGGTTCAAAGCCCAAGTGCTGCCAGCACGTGCAGGAGTTCCTGTGTTGTAGGTGCTGTCGGTGTCAGCTAAATACCAATTTTGGATTTTCAGCCTGTTTTGGAGGCCAAAAGAAAGCAGCTAACTCATCTGGGCTGGTCCTCAGCTGTCTAGTGACTGCTGATCTTTTCTCTCCAGTCCAGTTGTAAACTTCCAAAGAAAAGGTTCCAATCTTATTCTCCATTGTTAACTTGAAAATACTTTTCAGGAGGAATTTTATCCATTGGTAAGCTTTGCCTGACATTTGGTTTCAGTTTCTTTTTAATTACGTATGCTGTTGCATAACAAAGTCTGGGTGTCCACATCTTTAAGAAGATGTGGTGTTAGAAAAAGAGAAAATTAGTGTTGTTATAGTGGAAGGTGCTTTTATAGACACACCTTTTGGGTGATGAGCAGCAGGTGACCTCTGTGTTGCCCTCAGCCTAAGAGCAGGAGAAGAGGAACTACCCCAAGGTAAAGCAATGGGCGCAAATCTTTTTGGAGGAGGAAGGCCATCTATAACTCTAACATCCGTGCAGAGCAGAAGGGACTTTGCCATCCATTACAGCGTTGACAAACTACACAGTGAGCTGGAGGGAATGCTCAGCGAATTAATTTGGGGGTGCCTTTGAGATTCTACTAATGATTCGTTCTTTACGTACTGCCTCCAAAGCACCCTGGTACCGTAGCCATGCCTAGATGCTTCTGTGGCTTAAGCAGAGCTGCACTGGAAGCACGTCAGGGATGCTGTGCTTCTGGAGCAAGGTAAGAATTATTTTATAGTAGTCTGGGAAGATGCTGTCGCAGAGGATGCTTTTGCAAAGACCGAGTGAAAGAAGCAGAGGATAAGTAAAAGCCAGCTGCGCAGGCTGTGTGTAACAATGCAGCTGACACTGGAAGTACCTCTTTTCCGTGCTCCTGTAACCACATCTGTTCTGTCCTTCCACAGCACAGGCAGCATCTGGAACATGTCCTCAAAAGCAAAGCTACTCCCTCAGACTTGTGAGTTTTGATCTGTTTGGGTAAGGAATAGCGTGTAATGTACTGTGCCCAGGGCCTGACCCACTTGACCTAAGAGTGTCCGAGGAATTCAGGGAAAGTGGTCACGGAGGCCCCTTCTAGCTTATGAGATGGATATAACTTCCTGAGAGTGTCATGCCTGGGTTTCAGAAGTTGGCTCTTCTGCTAAAGGTGTGAAGAAAATAGATATGACGATTAAAATAAAAAACAAAACCAAAAAGCCTTCATCACAGAAGGCTGCCTTTTTGGTCTACCAGGCTCAGTAATCTCCAAAACTGAATTTGGTGGTGTAAGGTGGAGATTAATTAATTGATTAATGAAAGTCAGACCTGCTTTTTTGCTGTATGGCAGGTGTGCGCGTACCTCGCTGCGGTCTGGGGAGACTGGAGAGGTTAGAACTTGGTGGCTGTGCTGAGGCAGTGTGATGAACCAGCACTGAGAGACTCTAAGGCCAGAGCACGTCTTTAAATCAAACTAATTATAGGTGGAGTTCCGAGCCAGCTTTCTGGGCACTTGCCAATAGCTTGGGTTCTCCAAAAGTGTGCTCTTTCCAGTAGTAGCTGTTCTGCAATGGAAATCAGTCTAGTTGATTGATTTTCCATACCTCACAAACCAGAGCAGAAAGACTGTTTTCTTGTCTGCTGTGGCTCTTGGGGGTCTGTGGGAAGACCAGTGATGACCAATGGCTGTGTGGGGTGCTGGTGCCCGCTCTTGCAGGCACCTGAAAAATCCCTCTCCCTTTTGTCAGAAGAGACATTTAAGAGGACAGAGAAAGAATACAGTGTTAATGAGAAAAGACAGCTGACTGCCACAAAACTATAACCAGTAGGTGGGACGCTCTAGGCCCTTCTGTACGCAACACTCACAACTCTTATTTTTTGCACCTTTGGCATCTTTTGGTGCTTTGCTTGGTGTTCCTCTGACGGCGCAGCCCAGCCCTTGCGGTGGCAGAGGGCTGTTGAGTGGGATGGGGCACACGAGAGCATTTTAGCTCCTGGGCTTGATGGCTTGGGTTGGCTCACCAGGCAAGGTACAGAATGAATTATCCTCCGGAAGATGGTTGGTTGTGTTGTCTGGAGCCTGCTGCTGCTCCAGCTTCCTTGGCCAGCTGTGGGCAGGGCCTTTGGTATCAAACCTGCCAGGATACAAAACTGCTGCCTCCTCCCATGCGCAACAGCATCTGTCCTAAGTTAGCTTGCAGGATGCTGAGGATGTATATACATGTGTGTAGGCAAACACGTACATATTGACTGAAAACTGCATGGGTTTCAGGTCACTTGGTAACAGCAGTAGTAAAAGAGCAGTAACACTTACTGGTTTAAAAAGATGGATTGTAAGATTTCAGCACATTACCCAGACACTTGAATGTCACAAACACAGAATTTCTTACTTGTCTCACTTTCTGGCAGCTAGAATAAAATGTTACAGTTCTTTGTTGGGACTTGCCTGTTTGCAGAAATGACCTCATCCGTGCTGTGGATAAGAAGGTTGCCTCTGGCTCCTTTTAAAATAGCAGCTTTGGGCCTAGAGCTTGCTCTAGGTTGACAGATAGTTTGCGTTTTAACCCACAGATAGTCCTAAGTGGTAGTGCTTGAAATGTCCGACGTGACGCAGCCGCTGCCTTGTTCTGTGCTGATGCTCAGGGTTTTTGTGGTGGTTAGGTGCAGCATTAAATAGTGAACCAAAAGACTTGAGCTCTGTTCTCAGCTCTGATGCTGATCTGGTATTTGATTTTTTGGGGGTGGGTCGTTGCTTACTTTAAAATGAGTTACTTACAGCAATCTTGCCCAAGTTTCTCTTTCTAGCAGGGTGTGTGTGGCTGAAGTAATGCTTCTCCTTCCTCTTCCCTTTAGGATGTCAAAGATGGCAAAATCTACAACGAACAGAACTTCTTCCAGCGAGCTGCGAAGGCAGGCACAGGTTGGTGCTTCTTGGAAGGGCGAGGACTAGGACTAGGCTGCTTGTTAGGAGAACTGCCATCCCTCTCTCCTTGGTTTTGTGAGTCTCTTGGAAGGCCAGACCAGAATAAACTAATCCACTGCTTGGTTGGTGCCAGAGTGCCGAGAAGTTTGGCCAAGAGCCTGCTCTCCCAGGGGTCTCTGTGCCTCAGTACACCGCAGTGTTGGCATTTTGAAGCTTTCTTGCTCTACCTGTGCTTTGTCTTCATCTCAGGGATGGCTGTTCAGTCCTGCAGCCTGACTTGCCTCAGGTCCCTCTCTCTTCTGTGTCCCTTTCCCGGGCATTGCTGTCAGCTGCTGTCTGGTAGTTGCTCCATTGACCCAAAAACCTGAGCAAGAGCAGAGCTGACCAGAGAACGTGAGCGGGTGTTTGAGCAGGGCTGATGGACGAAGTCGTGGCAAACCTGCACTTCTGGGAGGACCATAAAAATCTGCTTCTTCATCCCTCTCTCTCCCCTTCTTGTTTTCCTTAGCCCTATGGCAACCACATGCCCTAGCCTGGTATCCCCAGCATCCTTGCTGTATTACTCTTGCTCTGCAGCGCTATATGCATTGACATGCCAATGCCCCACGCACTAGCCTGGCATTTTTTGGGATAGAATCAGTATGAGAGAGACTTCCAGCTGCAGAGGGCAGAGCAGCCTTCGGAGCAGGGTCATCCCTGACTGAGCTCCTTTGTTCTGGAGCTCCTTAGCAGAGTCTGCCGCACCCTGTCCTCTTCTCTCTCCTTCTAGTGGAGAAGTGGAAGAAGTGGCAGTGTGTGCCGTTGCTGGGAATCCCCAATTGCCTTGGCTTTGGACTGCACGCAGATAGCTACAGGTGAGGTGACTCTGCGAAGGGCACAGCTGACCTCTTTTGTCCACAGCTGCCATCTTCTTGGGCTTTGCCTCTTCTCTCCTTGATGTCTGTTATTCCTTTTCTCGCAGTCCCTTGGGCTTCCAACCTTATGCACTGCTTCTGTCTCATTAATTAACAAATGGTTTGCCTCTCATTATCCTGCTTCCTTCAGTCCTTGTGTTGCTGGTAAAGTCACTGCTTTTGCTGCTTCTGCCCCTTAGGCCAGGGGACACCTTATTCCTGCCTCTTAAGTTTAACAGAAAGGGGAGACTCAGACTGTTTATCTACAACATGAGATCAGCCTCTCCTTTTCAAGGAGTTTTCTATTATCAAAAGTTGAGAAAACGCTTGCCCAGGTCAACTTGGAGTTGAAGGGGAGTCTAATCCAGGTGGATTGCTTGGTGACCGTCTGCTGCAGGGTTGTCAAATCAGGTATTGCTGCGTGCTAAGCCCTTGTCTCTTGTAGGTTTTTGGTGTTCTCTGACTTAGGGCGAACTCTTCAGTCTGTCCTGAATGATGGCTTATACCTACTGAGGGAGAAGGCAGCTTTTCAGATTGTAGTCCGGCTGGTATGTAGAGAACCAATACTTTCTAAGACGCTTTTTCAGAAAAGACCTATAACTTTCTTCCAGATCTGGGGGTTGGCTGGGATCTTTAAGTAGCATCTCTCAAGCCTGTTGTAAACTTGAGTAACATCTTTTGAGCAGTATGTCACCTTGAAGGAATTCTGGGTAAGGAGAATGAGAGAAACCTGACACTTGAACGTTAGAGGCTGTGAGATAAGGTGCTTTTTGTGCTCCTCCACACAGCTGTGGGGAGCTGGGGAGGATCCAGCTCAGTGATAGCTGGTGTGCTGGAGGAGTCTGCCTGGTTCTGATATGCTCACCTCTTTTCTTTACTCCTAGTTAGACTGCCTGGAGTACATTCATGAAAACGAATATGTGCATGGTGACATCACAGCTGAGAACATCTATTTGAACCCAGCAGACCTCACCCAGGTAGGGAACAGGAGCAGCACTGCGAGGAAATGGCAGTGAAGGTGGGCTTGTGAAATGGGTTCCTGCTGCTGGGCAGGGGAGCGGTGCAGTCTTGGTGCTCAAGCTGGCGCTGTGCTGTGGGATCGCAGGCTACTCTGTACGCAGAATTCACACCGGGCGCTTCTTGACACCTTCTAGGTGACCCTAGCAGGCTATTGCTTTGCGTTTCGTTACTGCCCCGGAGGGAAGCATGTGGCCCAGCGCGAAGGCAGCAGGACCCCTCACGAAGGCACGATGGAGTTTATCAGCCTGGACAGCCACAAGGGAGCAGGTGAGTCTGTCTCGGTTTCTGATATGAGCCAGCAAAGCTCAGCTAGAGCCATTCCTGTGGCAGTGCTCTCTGGAGCTCCCTGTTCTTGCTGCTTTCCAGGCATTCACAGGCACCTGGAAACAAGTTCCTATTTGGCCTGTTTCCTCTTGCCTCTCCCTGGGTGCTGTGCTGGGACTTGCCAAGTCACCCAGTGACTGCGGCAAGAGGTGTAGGGATGTTCCTGCTCCATCTGGAGCCTTGGCTGCTGTGGGCGTGTGAGGAATAGAAAACAGGGCTGCTCCGTGCTGGCTTAGCAGGGATCTGTTTCAAGCCAGGCTGGATCCCTGCCCAAAACAGATTTGCAGCAGGCTCTGCTCTGACCTTGAAGCAATGAGAGCTGGAAAAGCATTAAATTCCTCTCCTGGCTGGGTTGTAACTGTTCTCTCCCAGTGTTCAGACCGGTCAAATCTTCTTCCAGAGGCTGGGAGGTGATTCCTCAACTGCACGAGTTAACAGGCTCCCAGAAGTATTGATATCCTGGAGCCCATCTTAATGAAGTTCTTGCATTTCTTTACTTCTGCTCTTTAGACTTGTTGCCCGTTCATGAGGCTGCCTGTTTTACAGAAGAGGCACCTTAAATAGAGACTACCAAGGTTATGCAGCAAGTGCTGGAACCCTTACTTGCCTTTGGAGGAGAGGCCCAGGCCTCTTCTGAGATGGCTCCCAAACTCTTGTTTTTTCACATGTTAACATCTCTTCTTTCCCATCAGGACCATCTCGACGGAGTGACTTGGAATCTCTGGGCTACTGTCTTCTGAAATGGCTCTCTGGCTCCTTGCCTTGGTCTGATGAGCTGGACAAAGTAGAAAGTGTGGTGGAGAAGAAGGAAAAGTAGGAGAAATCATCTGCTCTTTTGGGAAATGCTCAGCAGAAAGCAGTGAGGGAGGTCTTGTGACTGAAATCACTGGGTCATAGCACGCTATTGGGGTGTGGGTAAATCCCATGGCAAAGGCTGAGCCTGGCCAAAGGGCATTTGGTGAACCCTGATTTCTGCTCCATTCAGAATGTGGCCATCTGAATTCAGCCTTTTTTTGTTTTGGCTTGGTTTTTTTTTTTGTCCCTGTTGCTAAAGACAGGTGGTTCAGCTGCCTGCTCCATTGCTTCTCACCTGACAGCACTCTGCACTGATTATTCCAGGTACAAAGGGGATGTGACATGCCTTCTCCGAGTGTGCTTCATGCAGAGACCCATTCCAGGTATGGGCTTGGTGTCTGTGACAGTGGGGCTTGGGGAAGGAGGATTGACTGCACTTGCAGCTAGAACCTTCTCTGTGCTGGGGTGCTAGTCCAGGATGGCTTCCACTGGCCACAGTGACTAAGGAGTGCATGGACTAGTTGACAGGCTCCTCCTGTGAACAAACCCCTTGTTTTCTTTACAGCAAAACAAGGAGTGCTG
This sequence comes from Alca torda, assembly GCA_008658365.1. Taxonomy (NCBI): domain Eukaryota; kingdom Metazoa; phylum Chordata; class Aves; order Charadriiformes; family Alcidae; genus Alca; species Alca torda. The sequence goes on along the minus strand of CM018083.1, from coordinate 19,295,708 downwards.
TTACCCATTTTCTGTATTCATGAGCCTTGCTGGACAGGCAAGTCTTCTGGTGGCTTTATTTCCCCATCCTATCTTTGACCTTCATATTAGTCTCTGGGTTTGTTTTCCTCTCTCTGGAGCTGGCCAAGGCAGGTGGGTGAGCTGTCTCCAGGGAGAGTGGACTGAGAAGGCCATTTGGCAGCTTCGTAAGGATAACTGGGGCTGCTGTGCTGCTCCATGCAGTCACCCTTCTTGCTTTGCAGATGCCCTGCAGAGCTACCTCCAGCAAGTTATGGCACTAGAGTATGAGGAGAAGCCTCACTATGAGGGCCTGCGGCAGCTCTTCAAGAAGCCACTGGAAAAGATGAAATCTTCAGCTTATGACCCTGTGGATATCAAAATGGTGCCCTAAGTAAGTGCCGGTAGTTTAGACTGTGCTTGTCCCCCTGCACTGCTGGGAGCACAGGAGCAGCACTGCGGTGCTGCTGGTGGTAGTTGAGGTCTGAAATCTCTCCTGGAGGGACCTAGGGGCTCCTCCTGACATGTGGAGGGAGCACTGGCCCTTCAGCATTCCCGAACTGGGGAGACCAGGCCAGTAGTACACTAAGCCAGGCTTAGCCTGTGTTACAGCATATGTTCCCTCATTTTTTTTCTGGAAATACTCATCCTTGGAGGAATACACCAAGGTTAATAAAGCAAAGGCTGAACAGGCTCCAGGCGTGTGGAGGTGGTCACAAAACAGACTGATGCAATCTTGTCCTTTTTTTTTTTTTTTTTTTTTTAAAACAACCGAGGCTCTGGGCTGTCTTTTCCTTTTCAGAAAGTGGTTTGTAGCTCTGGTTTTATTGCCTCAGGCCTGTGGCACTAAGTAGTGCCTCTAGGTCCACATGCTCTGTTTTATCCATGAGGCACCTCCAAGATTGAGGTTTGATAGAGACAGATCTGGCTTTAGTTCAGGGCTGCAGCAGCCAAGGCCACTGGAGTAAGCAGCAAGCCCCAGGAACGGGGAGACAGCTCCTCATCACCTACTTTACTCCTCCTGGGAAAGAATCAAACTTATTAATGTTCCTATTTTGTGCCTTTTCTTTCAGACCAAGAAAACTTGCACAGGAAAATAGCTCAAAGCTTTCTGCACTGTGAGGCCTTTCCTGCAGATATTTAACTTTTACCTACCTGTTTTAGAACTGAGAGATTTTTGTAAGTGTTTTCTTCCCCTTTTAATGCAACCTAATGTTGAATTTTGAGCCACTGCTGTAAGAAGTTAATGTGAAGACACTCCTGGATGGCAAGTCATTGTAAGCAGTACCTGGAGAACTGCACTGTAGCCACAGGGACGAGAGTGGAGCCCAGCACAGAAAAACTAAGTCAGGGACTCTTAATTTTTTTCCTTTAACTAGACTGGTAGTACATAGTTTTGTAATAAACTTTGTGGACAAGCACCCAAGACTGCTGTTATTTGGCATGTTCAAGGCCTTTCTGGGGCAGCTGTAGAGGTGCGGTGCTGTGTTGAGGCCCCTGCTCCTTGTGCAGGGTGTTCTCCCAGCTGCTCATATTAACGTAGAGCCTAGAGGTAGTACTTAATCATAAGAATTGGCTCAGAGCTAAACTCTGCCTTCATCCCCAAACATCCCACCAGTTCTCCCAGCCCCAGGTCAGGGGCGTACCAGTCATTGAAGTAAGACAGAGAGCCATCTATATTAAAAAAAGTTTTATAAAAAAGTCACTACACTGTGTGTATCTGAACTGTTGCCATCTGCCACAGTAACTTCTAAACAAAGGAAGAGTCACGGAGTCCAGTTCCAGTGTTAAATTCAGCAACGTCTCCTGGAAGTCTTGTACCTCGGTATTTCAGTGCTCGCTGCCTGTTTGTGAAGAGGCTGAAGGAGCTTTAACCCAGGCTTGCTAGGCTGAGGTTAAATTGTTACTGAAGCAGCACAGGTTTCGTTTTTGATAAAAAAAGCATATGCTGCCCTCATAGATTAGGAGCCAGTAGCAAGGCTTAAATTCAGGCTTTCAGTAAGACAAATTGTCTGCCCTTACTCCCTTGCTGCCAAGTTTCTAGTGTTCAAGTGATTTGTGCTTTACTTGAGAAGACACTAATGGAAATAGCAAGGAAGACTGCGAGACAGGACATGAAATTGAGCCACAGGCTGGAGGTGGCAGTTTAACTCCACTGTTCCAGCAGAGACCAACAGTTGACAGAGATCACCCCACTGTAGTACTGGGCAGTGAAGCATTAAGGCACAGAAGGAGGGATTTTCAGGCAAGGGAAACAGATGGCAATTAGAGCCCGAGGCAAATGGTGTTTCAAACCATCTGTGAGGTAGGTAAAAAAGAAGCTCAGACCTGCAGTGAGCCTTCATTTACCTCTTGATTGTATCCGTAAAAACCTTGTATCAGTGCAGCAAGTGGTATATACATAGAAGAGGGAAGCACCAGCTGAGTGAGACAGTACCTGGCCAGAAAGAAAAGGCAGCACAACCTCAAAAAGGTTTTTCAAGTGGAAGAATTCAAGCATAGTGTTACATCCAGTAACTTGAGAACCAGTCAATTCCTTTCTTTTATAGTGCCAGGCCTCTCAGCGAAGCAAGGGACACGACAAGTTCTTTTCTCTCACCAAGGAGTAACTGGTGAGGTATGACAAAAATAAGATATAAAATTTCCTATGCGGAGAAGAATCTTAATTTGCAGAGGATTAGACAATAGGGAATACTTTAAAAAGGCAGCTATCAAGGAAGGAAACAGCCCAAAGTGCGCTACAGAATTAAGAGACAGGCATAGGCAAGGTTGAGAGGAAGGGCTCTTTTTGGAGGTATTGACAATTATTCACTATCGTCCCTGTATGACTACAACAGAAATACTGTTTCCAGGAACCCTAGAAAAGTAAAGAGCAGGAAGAAATCAGAGGCTTAAGAAGCCCAAGTTCACCCTTTCTTCACTGTGTTCTGCCACATTTTTTCGCTTGACTTGCCTTCTGTCACACTTGCCCTCATTAGGCCTAGTACAGACTGACTGTAAACATGATTCCAAGTAATGAGGCAGGCATGGCACTGCATTCATGGCACTGCCAAGAGGCAGTGCTGAGGTAGGTTTGAGAGGTACTCCAAGGCTGCCTTCTACAGAAGATGTAGGGCTGGCACTGTTGACAGAAGAGTAGCCTGAGCTCCCTTCCAGGTTAGGATTTCTGGGGGTGAGATATGCTGAAAGGCTGCAAGTGTCATCAGGGAGCTTGGCCTCCCTCAGCAGCGCCGCCTGCCCAGCCCACTCTACAGCCAGGTTGTCTTCATCACTGGAGTCCTGACAGCAGTGTTCCGCAGGATCCATATAGACCACTGTCACGTCCAGAATCCCGCTGGGACCTGTCACTGCAGGATGATAAAAGAAAAAGGTTACTTTGGATTTGGGCAATGCCAAGCAGAAAAAAAGCAAGAGCATAAATCTTATGTCTACTTACACATGGAGGGGAGGGTAGAGCACTAAGTTCACCCTCATTTAAAACAGTAATTTTTTTCTCCCCCCTCTGACTGTTTGGATAAGTACAAAGAGCTGTTTAAAAAAAATGAACAGCCAGTCCCAGAGTCAGCAAAACAGATAATACAGCGTTTCTAACACAGTGGGCCATTCATCACATTTGGTCCACTATCAGGGGTATCTGAAAACAGCCTCACTCTGAAACGCCAAGCGGCTACAAAACTCTGTCATGTGCTGAAGCAGTAGAAAGAGAACAGATAGATACCTCTAAAACAGTTTAACAGTTATAACCACTGGGGAAGGGGGAGAGCTTTTCCAACTGGTCTTCAGCTGAAAGTTCAGGCTTCTGTTGCCTGAGAAACAGTTTTAAGCAAAGATGAAAAGACAGTTTTATTTCTCTCCTCTGCTTTTTATAAGGAGAATAAAATCCTCACCGTCTCCATCTCTCTCGCCTTCACTTTCCTGATCACCTTCATAACCAGAGCAGGAATCTAAACTCCAGTCTAGGAAGTTATCTAGAAGACTTTCTTCCTGGGTGGAGAGCTCTGCTGTGGGTGTGGTCACAAAGCTGCCTCTGTCATCCTGAATGCTGTCTTCCCTCCTCCTGTAGAAAGAGAATCCATAAGTCACACGTTAAAAGCCAAGTCTGCTTTTGCAGCTCTTTCAATAGATATATCAATGAAGATGATCACAGAAAAATTAATCATATTTAAGAATGGAACCTCAGGATACCAGAGAGGAGGAAAGGCTCATGCTAATCCTCAGAGACATTTACAGCAGTGAGTTATACCAGCCTTTTAGTTCTCTTTCCAGAGGGAGAGCTAAGGAAAGTCTGAATTTCCACCATGTTCGTGTGCAAGGGACTGGGCTCTGGATCCTCCTGTTTCACACCCAACAACGAACAGAGCTGGCTGTAACTCATCATCTAAAAAAACAAAAAGCCAGTAAGAATTAGACCATGTGATTCCCTCTGCCAGGAGGCTGTTTCTCTTTTTCTAGGAGAAACCTATCCCAGTGAGTTCCTCCCACATGTACTCAACCAGAGCAATCATAGTACCCACAGATCAAATTTAAAGCCACCGCTTTATTTAGATGCCCTCTCCTCCTAAAGTCTAAAGTTAGAACCCACTTCCCATTACTTGAAGTTTACTGCATCCTGCTGTATGGTAGCTTTGCTCTGGGTGTCAGACATCAGCAAATGAAGACAAAGAGCTCACCCACCTTTTCTTTGCCTATTTCTTCATACCGCTCATCTTCAAATCGTTGTTTCACTGCAGTTAGGGACACCTGCCTATAATCCTTTGGGACATCATCATGGAAACTGGAAAAAAAGATTAAAGCCCCAATCTTAGAATGGATTATATGAAACAATGTTAACAAAACCTGCCAATCTGAGTACTTTCTCTGTATCCATCCCAGCTCTGTGCTAAGGAAGCTGGTGTTTCAGCAGAGCCACTAAGCAGCTAGTCAGGACGCTTTGTTTTTAAAGCATATGAAGATCTAACTCCTCTTCTATTCCTCGAGGTAAACAAGATATTTGCCTTGTACTCTTTAAAAAAAAAAAAAAAAGTGAGCTACTTTTGGTATTGTAATTCCTTCTGAAGCTCACCAGTAAGCCAGTTGCAGTCTTGTGAAAATAGTGCTGTTTGGCAAGCTGAAACCTGTTAAGCCTTGAGGAGCATCACATTTTCTGTAACCCAGAGCCAGTACCAGTTGTGAGAAACAGAGCAGCTGTCCCTGAACTGGCCCCCAGACCTCAGTGCCTTGTGGTGGGGGGAGGAAGCCAGTTTCCCCAAGCCACCTCCTTCATCGGGAAGGGCCAACTGAATAGATGCAGTGTGTCTGCAAAAGCTGGAATCCAAGTACTCATGCCCTCCCAAAAGAGTTCCAAAACTATTACCACTTTTGGTAGAGGCTTAGCACACAGGGCAACAGGTCTTCAAGAGAAAAACCGGTGCACTCAGACAGCTGGCTGGTCCAGGGGTGTGCTGGAGAAGACAATACATGTTACCAGTTCACAAAGCTTGGTAGTTCTGTAATCAGACAGATTTTATTATTATTTTTCAATCAGATAAACCACAGAAGAGTTTAGGCTGGAAGGGCCTTTTAAAGGTCACCCAGGCCAGCGCCCCTGCAATAAGCATGACCTTTACAAGCTTATGCATAGTTCATAATTAGCACCAAGGACAGGTTTACCTGCCAAACAAGATATACCCAAGTATAGAAATCTTCAGTCTCATTTAATCACAAAGCTTGCATAGTCTGATGCTAATACTCTTGTTCATCATAGCTATAAAGAGGTAAAATAGGCTGAATTCAACTCTTCATTCTGAAGTCTTCTACCTGTCCCCCTCTTCTCCCCGCCCCCTCACCCAGCCATGTGACTGGGACATCTTGCCTAAAGACAAAATAACACCAAAAAAAACCCCAAAGGCTCCCTAAAAAGACAAGACAGACTGACATACCATGCTGCAGCTCCACTTAAGGTAGGGTTCCTTACCTTGCCTGTGTAGTATCTTAGCCAGCAGCAGCGCCGCAGCAGCCATCTGAGCTGGGGAATACACACAAAGGCTGGTGTTTAAGAGGGACAGTTCACAAATGAAGCTGTAAAGGTGAAGAGTTCTTCTCTCCAGTGAGACCACGTTTGACAATACTTCTTTGTAGTCCACAACGGTCGGTATCTAGTGCATAAAGGAGGACAGAGCTTGGCAATAGGAAACGAACACCAAGTATTTAGAACAGTTGTTTCCAGGAGATGCTGTTTTCTTTACATTAGGGGTTTTTTATTTGGTTGTTTTTTTAACTACTGCACTGACAGAAACATTCTCCAGTGAAAGAATAAATGGCCTCTTAAAAGCTAAATTTTAATCTCTACAGAAAGGCAGAGGGTTTTGTATCTGCATGCTTTGAAATGTGCGTGGTCTCCACAGCTGACTGAGAACACTCACATAAAAATCCAGCATCTTTGATAAGTAGTGCTAATTACAATAGCCTGACTTCAGTAGCAGCCCAAGGCGTGAAATATTCCGTCTGCTTTCCAAACTCACCCTTATCTTTCCTTCTAGGGCAGAAATGATCTCACCCATCATTCTGACCAAGTCTTCATATTTGTACGTGTTGTCTGTTAGCCACACAGCTTCCCGTATTGTCAAGATCTCTTTGCTGATGAAACTGCAACATGAAATAACATTAACAGTTAGCCGCAGAAGAAAGGGCATTTGTGCACTTGTGCACTAATGTTTTTGTGGCAGATAAATGCACCCAAGATAACAAAAGAGTTGTTAAACAACTTTATAAGGTACTTTCCCAGGTACAGTCCAGGAAAGAAAGAACACCAGCTCTTTTATTTATTTCATCTTCAAGCTGGAATCACCTCCTAGAATGTTCCTAATTTCTTATTATAAGACCTCTCCTAGGTTAAGATGCAAGATATTAAGGAAACTAACACAGAAGAATAATTTTCCATCACACCATGTGGTTCATCTGAGCATAACAGATTAAACTAGGTAACACCACTGTCGCAGTTGTTCCTTACAGGGTAATATGGCATGAAAGACTTCAGTCTTTTATTTAGACCTTGCATTTAAACCAATCCACCACTATGGAGTTTTTTTCGTATTTAAAACCTGTTCAAGGAATTACATTGTGTCTCGTTTATAAGGATTGTGTTTGTATGTGAACACAGCTCAAGCAACAGTCCATGTAGAGGGAAGCCAAAGATTCTTTCCAGTATTATTACTAGCAAGGACAGAAAAAAAAAAAAAAAAAAAGAAAAGCTTGAGTTGCAGATATTAATTTGGATGATCACAATAACCACCTCTGTTCACCAGTCAGAACTCCTACCGTGTGCAAATGACCATGCAGGCTATTCCCAAAAGTTGGAGTCGAGCCCGAGGTACAGGTCTCAGCTTCAAATAACGATCCACGCATCCTACTGTCATGTGAAGGCATAGGCTAGAAAAGTCTTTCATGGTAGCCACTTCTACCAGCCAATCAATCAGGATGTACCTAGACAGGAAAGACAGAGATACAATCAATGCAGTGAGAAGCCATTCAAACCCATGCTGAACACCCTCCCCACACCCAGTTACTCAGTCCCTTCTCCACTCAAGAATTCCAAGGCAAGAAATTTCACCAAAAGAATTTTCAGAAAATGACACATTGCACTGTGATAAGGATTTGCAACCAGAGGTCTGTTATCCTCTGAAGGATCAACAGTCTTCTTAAGTTGTCTGTGAAATAGAATTAGAAACTATCCTATAATAGGCACTTGCATAAGGAAAGGGTAGGGCATATGAATTAGGAGGTTAAGGGCCACCTAAGGTAACTAGAGGGTAGCTATAGCTCCAACAAGTCAAACAGTGTCTCTAATTCTTAAAGAACTTGTTAGTCTTGACAGATGCAAGACCTTACAGTCCAGAGAAATCACACACCTCATTTCGGTTCTACATCAGGGCTTGAAATATGGGCTCTAATATTTCCTCTTTGCAAAGTGTCATGTGTTTCTCTGATTGCACATAACGCATCACAGAAGAGTAAAGCAAAAAAACTCCATCCTCCAACAGACCTCATTCTAAATTTGTTTCCCTCTACATCTGCAGAGGCCAATAGGCAACTGTTTCTGCTGTGTGGCCTTACTCCTGGGTCTCAGTTCTTACCTCATTGTTTCATTCATTCCTTTCTGCACAGTGAAGATACTTTGCTTGCTGATAGGAAGGGAAGCTTGAAAGATTTGAGACACCACTTCACTGGAAGATTTTGCTTCTAATCCTGGTTGGTTTCCATTCCCACAAGCTTTGGCTAAAGCTATCTGTAGTAGAGAAAACACGAAAGAAAGTTGGTTTGGGTTTGTTGGTTTTTTTTTTTTCCAAATGCAAACTAAAGCACCACAGGATGGTCCTGTAATTTTCCTGCTGAAAACAGAGGCTGAACATGACAAAATACTTGAGAGGTAACAGAATAGGTATTTCTTAGTTTGTCTTAAATGTTGGATGCATTATTTGGGGGTAGGCTTTTAAGTCCATCAAAAGATGCATCCTCATGCAGGTTGTACCACAGATACGCATTTTTTTGCAAAAGAGGGGGAACCACAGAGTAAATACACACATCCATATCCAGATATTATTCAGCAATTTTGACCCTGCTTGCAAAGAGAGGAGTCTAAGCTTGCAATGACAGCATAGGAAAGACTGAATGCAAACGGTTTTCCTGGGAAAAGTCAGTCTTACCTGTGCTTCCCAGCAGCCCTTTGCTGCATAGTCCCGTAGCTTCCTGAGACTTTGGAGGTATCTGCCAGGATCTGACATCTGCAGAAAAATGTAAACAGATTTCAAAAACCATTACCTTTACACAACAAACAGAAGGATTGTAGTACTAATATCCAGAAAAAAAACCCACTGCCTGTGGGTACATCTACTATTTCAGCAACAGGCTGTTTCTCATCATGACGACAACATTGTTTTTAAGAAACTTTCCTCAGTTCTTGCCCAAGGTCTCACAGGAAATGAGATGGGTCACTCGGGATTCCAGCATGAGAGCTTTGGCTGATTTATTAGTGACAATCTCCCCCCTCCTGTTCCCAAGTGAGCTGGTCCATTACTAGCCAGTAGTGCCTATCCCTTTAGCAGTTAGTATAAAGGAACTTCTGGTTGCACCGCGGCTACAACTGCTCATAGACTCATTTACTTTAAACATCAAGGCAGACACCGAAGCTCATTTGAGAGAGTTCTCTCCTTGTTTATGAAGAAGGAGGAACAGCAATTCCTCCTGAATTCCTCCTGTATCTGAGGAACAGCAATTTCGTTCTGTGTGTGTTCATTGCACATAACAGAGGTCCATAAGTCACAGCGAAAAAAGTTGTTTTGAGACAAAAACATACTACTTACAGCAGCCTTTCTGTTACTTTCCCAAAGGAGGTAGGAGCTGTTTAAACAACCCTGCTTTGAAGATTCTTCAAACATTTCAAGGGACTCTCTTCTTTTTTCTTCATCCTAAGGACAAAAGGCACGACGGTATTTTTGCTGTCCAGCCAACTGGGTGCCAGATGCCAACGCTACAGCAGCTACAGACCAGCTCTGTACTGAATGCTACAGAGTGGAATTAACCAGTTGCGAGTCCCCTTCACACCATGAGGCGGGCTCCCACATCCACCCAGCGCTGTCATTTGAAGATCCAGGCTCAGGAAACGGATAGAGGTTTTCCTCAGCTAGACAAAAGCTTTTTGGCTCGCTTGCCACTGAAGGCTTATTTATTTATATATATTTTTTAATATGCATTATGACTGGAAGGCTTCCTTTGAGACCTGGGCACACTGCAAGCCCATGATCAAGCCAAAATTAATTTAACTGTGTAAAATTCAATAAACTAAGTTGATAATGTTCCTTTAAACAACCAGTAAATTAAACTCATAAGAACACAAATTCCTAGGCCACTTGAGGAATATAAGAGCATTTGGCTGATTTCTTTTTTTTTTTTAAAAAATCAGAGTAAACAGCATGAGCATCACCAAAAAAGAACCCAAACACATGAAATCAGAAACACTGCTCACCTCAAAGAGACTTAAGACCTTAGCCAAGCAATGGAGAATAGATCCTTTTTGAGCCTGAAGAAAGCATTAAGATAAAGTAGTTAAAGATAAACAAAGAATATCAGCAATTTTTGCTTGTAATTCCAGACTACAGTTTTGTTTGCCTTATCAATCATTCCTCCTCCTTGCTCTTCTCAATGTTTTGTTATCTTTGAGATAGTACTGAATGTCTCAGAAGAGACAATACAGGCCTCCAGCACTCATATATCAAGTGTAGTTTGGCAATAAATTCATTAAAATGATTGATCCACAGTCATTTTAGCAACAAGAGCATAGGAGCTCCTCAGGGAAACAGAAATATTTTTTCCAAAAGAACTACATGCAGCTACTAACCTATGGTTACAGTCAAGGGCAGAAAGAAATCTTACTTTCTCCAACTGACACTCTGCTTTGAGACTGTCATAGACCACAGCTTTACAACAGCTTCCACTCAAGGACCAGGGAGGACGGATGAAAAGCCAGATAAATGGGGCTGCACACACATTCAAACGCTCTGCCAGACTGAAGAAGTGAGATGCCTTTAATCCATTCACTTCTGCACGACCCTCCTCAGAGATGGACACTGAACAAAAAAAAAAAAAAAAAAAGGTGAGAAATCAGAGTTTATTCACAGTGTGTGCTTGGAGTTTAATCACGCCAAGACAGACAATAGGATACAATCAGGAAAAGACTGAACAGTGTCTTGCCTTTAGAGGCTTAAAAATCATGGAGATAGCAGAAGGAGAAAAAATAATCTTACTACAATTAGTCTTTAAGAACATATAACCCTAAGTGTTGGGGGGTGTTCTGCAAATACCAACACTCAAGGCAATGTTAATTCCTGTCGGTGTACAAATAAATTGGTATGCAAGTCACCTGCCTTGCCAGTACCCTCTGCAAGGAGGCTCCTCCTGGCAATCGTCAGTCCCTTTCACTACATTTATCAGCCTAGGTAAGTAGCCAAGTTTGATCAGAAGTTTACAAAGGCTAACTTCTAAACATGAATTCATAAGCTATGCATTGGCTTCTTTTCTAGAAGAGCCGGTCACTATACATATATATATATAATACTATATATATATATATATTTAACACCCAGCAGTTTAGTGGCCAGTGCTTAAGCTGCATTGAAAGGTAAAACTGAAGAGACATGGTAGTAAATGAGACCTGACCACGCACTGAGGACAGCAAGCTGGCTCTGCACTTACAGCTTTGCAAGTAGACAGTGAAAGTGCCAACTTTATGATGAGACAATTGGCTTGATCTGTATCCATAAATAAGCCTTTAGCTCATCTACATTTCCTTCCATCATGCCATCTTCCCCTGAAACCCAAGCACAAGCTTCCACACTTACAGCCTTCATTGTACAGGTATGCTATCCCCAGCTTCACAGCAGCTTCAAAGTTACCCCTTTCAGCAGCCCTGAATGGGAAACAGAGAAGATACTCCAGGTTGAATCGGTAGGTGCTTCCAGGCCCACACCCTCAAACAAGTCACTTCAGTGGAGGTCAGGCTGTGAATTTGGTGGTCACCAACCATAAGTACGTATGTGCTTTCACATCACAAGTTAAACACAAGATACACTGAGGCTTTTCTCACTGCAACCCTTTCGTACGCAGGATAATTTGACAATTCATTGGAACTGTTTCCCATTCCCCTGCAACATCCCCAACACCAGAATGCAATAACACAGTTTCGGTTCTTGTACCCTCAAGGACATGCATCAAGCCCTTGCGCTCCTCCCTTCCAAACTCATGTGCACATAGAAGTCTTCTTCAGAAATAACATAATAGGTGCATCAAAGAAGCAATTGTCAAAAGCAAAACTTATAGAGACATTTAAACTGACAAATCCCCTTCAAATCAGATGGATAAAAAGACATTCTCAACCCTTTTCAAGCAGATTTATCATTACCCTTTCAAACTTCACTCGTTTCAGTACTGACATTTACCTGATTTTCAATACAGTGGTTTGCACGAGAAGTGTCCAAACCAACTCAGAAATGTGGTTACGCTCTTGAGCCTGTGATGTCACTTGCACACTCATATAGCAGCACCAGTAACAGATGTTAGTTTATGTGCCATGTTTCAATATGGAATACTAATGCCCTTAAAGATAAATAACTTAGGTATATGCAAGGGGCCCTGCTCCAGTTAAAGAGACAGTGGTTATAAGCTGCAGCTTAGACATGAAATCAACAATTCTTCATCACCCTAAGCAAAGGCTTCTACAAAAGGGAAAGTCAGATCCCCCACTTACAGCGAGGACTGATTAGAATTGTATATCTACCTTCAAACATCCTCTTTTACAATGTCAGACAAATTTAATTCTTAAAGCTTACCTTTCAAACATCTTCAGATTGTTTGGAGAAGGCCATATTTCTTGGAAACTTGCACATGCCCAAACACTAGCATGATTATCCACAAGGTATTTAAGATGTGAGTGCACCTGCATAAAATAATAAATACTAAAATAAAGGGACCGACAGAAAAATAGTCCTTTGCAATCTAATTTTAGATAGGTAACTAATTAATCACAAGTTAATCACAACTTGTTACCTGCCTAATCACCCTTAAGGCAAGAGATGCCAAACTGAACTAATTTGTTCAGGTAATCTAACAGGACAATTCCCACAGAAAATTTACACAGAGCACTCAAATACTGGGATAGCAAAAATCTAATTAATTACTGCACGTATTCTTTGGTTTTCTTTGGGTCTGCTCTGACAGGAGAAGCAGCCTTGTCTGTGTGCAGTCCTGGCTCCTAATGGCAGCCCCGGCGCGACAGAGGGGAAGCGATAGCAGACTCACGGCTCTGACAGAGAGGATGTCCTCAGCAGGAAGGCCTTTCAGAACATGAAAAAGAACGTCCTCGGGCAGACTTAATAACGTCAGAACTCGGGGCCGTTTTCTTATCCTTCGCTTGGAAGGGAAAGAAAAACACCTGGAACACCTACAGTGAATCACTGGAGAACAAAAACACGGGACACCTCAGTTAGGGAATGAACAGTACAAGGAAAAAAGGCACTGCAGAGTGTACACACACAGAAACACATCTTTACTTGAGTACCTATTTATTGCGGCATAGGACACCTCTCAAAACATATTAATCATAGAGAGATTTAGCACGTGTCATGTAACACTGTAAGACTAAACCACAAAGCATTAAGTGACTCGTTCAATTTAGTCAATTAAGCTAAGAGACTCAGAAGAGATGGCTCGTGCTCAAGTCTTCTTCATCAAGGAGAACCCCTCCATGCCCTCACTCCATCATTTGACTGTGTTTCATTAAAATGTCATTACTACAACTTCATTTACCTCCCCCACGCCCCAGCATTTTCTTCTCAGCTGACGGCAGTCCTTGGAACATGGCCAGGGAGATGAGGAAGTTAGGACCCCCCCAAATCAGCCCAAGCCAAAAGCCCATCTCTCTCAGCAGCCAGCTGCTGCCATGGGTGCTTGTGGAAGACCCCTAAGAACCAGGAAGCCCTTTGTTTTGAAGTTTCAGCATTCATAGACTAAGGCATCACCTACATCTTCTGTTCCTCCTTAAGACACAGCTTACCTTCGCTGCATTTGCCAAGAGAGGAAAATGTTCTAACAGATGAGGCAAAACCAAGAAGAGCATGAGCACTGCTCACTGGTAGAGACCCAATCCCTTTTCCACCTCCTGGGGACAGTGCAGCATTTGCGCTGCCACCAAGGGCCCGGCCCTCAACACCCACAGCAGTCTGACTAACAAACAGCAGAAATTCAAACCACTGAAAAGTGCTAGGAAGAAAAAAAAAAAAAGGCACATTCCCCACTTCCAGCCCCGAAGTGGCAGTGAAGGATCCCCCTCATAGAGTGATGCTTGGGTAGGAGGACCCGCATCAATCCCGGCTCATGCTGAAGCTCTCAGAGCCCTGCCACGCAGAGATGTCAACACTGCTGGTCTCCACATCAGCCTCCTGCAGCTCTCAGGAGCAGGCCACACAAGCAATAGAGCCCCATCTCTGAGCAAGGAAAAGGCTGAACGTTTTCTTTGCAGACATGAGTGCTCAAAAAAAGTAATTTCTGCAGTGACAGCTTGAGTCCCACAAATTAAAGGGCCACATAAGGGCCTTTGTCTTTATTACAGAAGATTTCCTGGTTGTATTTTTCAAATCTAGTTGAAGTCCTATACAAAAAGATTATACTTGAGAATTTTATTTATTGATTTTTTCTTTAAAAGTTTAATAAAAAGACATAGACTCCTCTAGAGAGCCCAATACTGCACAACATGCATATGCCAGCATTGCTTACCCTGTTTTCACTGGTTCATTTCTAGCTTGAAGATTTTTTGACTTAAATAGAAACAATAGTCAAAGTAGTAGTATAATATATATATCAAATAACCACATATTATCTACAAAGTAAACCAAGTCAGAGCTCTGTAGTCTCACTGGATTATAGGGTCAAAGGCACAAGCTAAGAGAACAATGCAACCCTCAAATTTCTTACAATGAAAGTAGAGGCGGCTGAAAAGTCAAGGTGAAGACAGGGAATTTTAACAGGGCAAATATTTTTCTCCATGAATATTTTCTCCCCCTTTCACCTGCTCTTCTACTTTAGGTGCTTAACTTCTGGTTACAACCTAACATATGGGAAACCTCATGATCTTATACTAATCTCCAGTTCTTCACACACAACTTGAGTGAGAGATGGTGAAGCAATGCATTGCATTTCTCTTTGAGAAGATAAGAGCAACAGCTCTTTCCAGCTGTAGTGAATGGAAGAAATGTACGGACTGACCAGCTACACCCTCCTGTCTCTGAGCATGCCAGCCCACAGAACCGGGACGTCTCCAGACTTACAGGCTGCATAGCCAAAGCCAAATTTGTTCAATTTGGCTTTTGTTTGGCAATTTGTTCAAAACGAAGCTGCTGCATCAGACTCAATTACTCAATGCAGGTTTTTCAGTTTGCAAAGGGAAGATTACATGGGTTTTCAGCAGGATCCTTACAAGGAGCCTGCAGATACCTAAGGGGTCCATGACCACCACTGCACTAAAAGGTTCTTCTCTTCCTATATGCACTTCAGGTTTAGTGAAAGGAACCACCCGCCTGATACAAAATAACATCCAACATCTCACCAGTAGCACACACTTTAACCGTTACCTGTCTTTGATTAAGAAAAGCTATCCCCGTGAAAATAAAAACTTTTTTATGTGTGCAAGGCAGAACACTGCTATCCTTCGCACCCTCTTCCACTTTCTGGAGCAAACTTCAGCAGTACTGATGCTGTGAAAAATAAATGGCCTGCCACCCCGGTATGCCCATTAAGCCTGTATGAATATGGGAACGACTGGGGAGCGCGGGGTTCTTGGGCAGCTCGGGGAAGCGAAAATTCGATTTCAAAAGACAGGAAGCGGCACAAGGAGATTTTCAATGTGTCGCTTCATAAAACCAGAGTGGTTTAGGCTGGGAGAGACCCCGGGAGCCCACCCAGCCCAGTCGCCCTGCCCGAGGGAACAGCGGGCTGCCCGGGACACCCCCGCTGCAGCCGGAGACGGAGGCTCCGCGCCCGCCCTGGGCAGCCTGTGCCGCCCTGAGAGCAAAAACAGCTTGTTCCTCCCTTTGAACGCCGTTGTCCCGCACACCACCCCCGCCGGGCCATGTCCCCCACCCCGTCCCCGTCGCGGGCCGCACCACCCCCCTCCGCCGCCATTTGAATTTCGGCGGGCCCCACCGAGTCGCCGCCGGCCGCTGCAGCCGTTGCCATCCCCGCCGGCCCCTCAGGCCCCGCTCCCCCGCGGCGCGGCCCTCCTGCCCCCTGAGACCCCTCCGAAGGGGCCCGGCGCGGGAAGAGGCCGCCTCGGAGGCAGTGCAGAGGGAGGGAGGGAGCGGTACCCCCCACGGGCCGGCCAGCCGGCACTCACCGCCTGCCTTCATCGCGGCGCGTCCGCGAGGACCGAGCAGATCACACCGGCCGCCGCGCCCAGACCGACACCAACTGAGGGGCCGCCGGGGAGCAGGGCCGAACCGGCCGCCGCCGGGGCGGGGCTTCCCGTGGGAGGACACGCCCCCCGACCGCAGCCACGCCCCCCCGGCGCTCAGCGAGGGTCAGGGAAGGCGCAGGCGGCGAGCCCCACCCAGGCACCGCCCTCCGAGGCACCGCCTCCCGCCTGCCATTGGCCCAGCGCGCCTGAGCGACGCTTGCCGGCCGCGCGCACTTTTTTTTTTAAACACAGCAGCCTCGGCGATTGGCCGGAAGGGCCGAGGGAAGGTGGGGCGCGCCCCGCCCCGCCGGCCGCGATTGGGCGGCGAGGATGCGAATTCGAATCGGGGCAGTTGGCGGGCCGAGAGTCTCGCGGGCACGGCGGCTGCGGCGCATGCGTACGGAGCGAGGCCCCCCCCCCCCCCCCCGTGCGCGGTGTTGCCATGGCAACCGGCACCGGTGGTGCGGCCGGTCCCCTCAGAGCCGTGGCCATGTTCACGTGTCAGGGCCCGGCGCAGCGGCAGGAGCCTGTGGCCGGGACTCCCCGCTGGCCCGGGATCCAGCGAGGGCGGTGATTCCCTCTGCCACACCAGGCCCCAGCCTTCCCCGTCGCGGTGGTGTCACTCACCCGCAGCCACCCGCTGTGGCACGCAGGCTCACCCAGCCAAGGGACAGACAACTGCTGAAGGAACGCTTCTGTCTCACCTCCACCTAATTTCATTCCACCCTGAGGCCTAAGGGTGTCAGTGCTGGAGGAAGAGCGGCGTGCCCGCTGGAGGAAGGAGCAGGGCTGCCTAGACAGAGGCCATTTAGATGTCCTGAACTGCAGCATGACCCTGTACCTCCACGGAGCTCAGCTCCTGCCCCTCCAGGGGTTTGCATGAGGGTGAGGGGGAATTAGGAAGACAATTAGAAGTCAAAGTTCAAACTTGAGTGAAAGGTTCAGAGGAAAGCCCTGATCCTCAGAAGGCAAAGAGCAGAGAGAAATAGAGGTATCAAAAAGGCTGGCAGACAAAGTAAAGTGATGAAGGGAAAATCAGTTTTTGCTTTAGCTCACTTGAAACCTTTTTTCACCCTTTTAAGAAAAGAGCAGCAAGAAGAGGAGCTGTCATTTTGTGGGACACGAAATGACTGTGTCATAATTTGTGGTGGCTGGAAACTTTCCCAACATTGTGTACCTTGAATAAACATCGTCAGTCCCAGCACAGTTGAGGCTTTTTCCTGGTAGCGTGTATATGAGTTTTATTTAGGGACAACCCTGGATTTCACAAGCACTTTTCATTGGTAGAACAGCAACTTCTGGATGCTTCTCTGCACACACGCCCTTGCAAGGGGTTGGAAGAGCTTGGAAATCCCACCAAGGGGATTTTTTGGGGAGGCTGAGCTCAGGCAATGAGATGGCTTCTCAGCTCCCACTACAATGCTGGCCCTGCTGGGACTGGCAGCCGCTCATGTTGATGCATGGTCCTGTGCAGTGACCACCGGGGACGAGCTGCTGTGGACGGGCTTTCTCCAGTGCCGATCCACCTCCACTTCCACACGTAAAACTGTGTAATATTCCTGGGGAGCACAGCAGCTGCTGACGTGGAAAAGCAGTGCCAGGAGCACAGGGAATATTTAGCTTCCTTTAATTGACAAGTGTTTTGAGTTAAAAAGTTAATCACACTGTCGCCTTTTGTTCCTTATTTCTTCTCCCCCTCACAGCTGTTTCTGCTAACTAAAAATAAGTTGAACGAGCAAACAAAACATGAATAATCAGCTCCCCAGAGAGAGCTAAAATACCAGCAGGATATGGATGCTCCTTGAGTCATAGGTGATCCGCGGTGCAGAGTCCCCTCAGGCAGATCCCTTTCCTTCCAGCAGCAGAGGAAGGCAGGGCATGGGGAAGGTTATATTTGAGGGGTTATAGCCGAAACTGAGGGGGGCAGAGGGAGACGGGAGTTGAAATTTTCGGAAGCAGTAAACTTTGGCCTGTTTTGTCCGCTCTGGAATCAGACGGCAGAACATCCATGTGGTTTTATCACTGACAGACAGAGCAGATCAGAGGCTGAGCAGTGTGTGGTGGGATTCACAACACTTAAACACGGCCATCTGGCAAGATCTTCGAAAGCCTGTGGTGTTTGCAGCCCCTGCCCAGAGCCGGCAGATGGGACAGGAGTGGGACCTGCACCCTCTCCAAAGGGCAGCAAGACACCAGGTTGGATACGCCATCCTTCAGACTTCTGCACCTCCTCAGAAAGGCATTACACAGTTAAGAGTCAGTCCCTACAGAGGGAGAAGCTGATTAGTGCATGTTTTTATCACTGTTGCCAGCACCTGAGCTGGATTTCCCTTATTTATCATGCTGCTTTCTCCACTGAAGAGCAGGCAGAGGGCTGTGTTTCTCCTAAATCAGAATGTCACTTTCCTCCCTTCACATGCTGGCTGTGGAAGTGAAGTTAAATATAAAGAAGATCTTTTGTTCACCTTGATTGCTATGATTTAAACAAAACTCAACAAAAGTATAACACTTACTTGCAATACTGCCAAACCTGTGATTCTTCTAGGGGCAAGAGATGTTGCTACACAGGCTCAAGTTTCAGTCAAGGTGTTGATCCCTCTTATGAAGAGATTCAAGAGCCCTAGACCACGGCATCTAAGCAATATGTCCATAGTCAACAGCAACATTTCCCTGGGAAAACTGAAAATTTGCTGAAAATACCTTTTAATCAGGCAAATATCAGTTTGCACTTTTCCAGGTCCATTTGTGAGAGAAAAAGCATCAATTGCTACATGGATTATTGCTCACTGGTGTCCTGTTTCTCATCAACTTCAGCCTTTTAAGCCTTTTCAGATGGGCATTTGTGAAAGTCTTTTCAGGGCTAGTCTAGTTTTCCACCCTAATTTGTACATGAATTGTGATCAGTTTCGAATGTGCAGATTTTAAGGAAAGAGCAAAGATGAAGAATTTAGTCAAATAGGACTTAACAGAAGGTGATGTAATCAAATCTGAATGTAGCCCCCCGTCTGATGTCTTCAGCTCGTGAACAGGTTAACAAGCAGCTTAATTTGGACATTCAGAATGTGTTTGGCGTGGTGAACAGGTTGCAGACAAGCAAGGAAACACTAGAGGTTGCATCACATTCATTTAGATCTACAGTAAAATGACCTATGTCTACATTGCACAGTGGAGCTGTATGGTTTGCAGAGGTTCTTTCCCCCACAACTAGCATTGTCCAAGATAATTCCAGAATTGAAAACAAAAAGAATGTGATATTATATGGCTACATGGAAGTTTAATTAGCCAAGCTGAAACCCAAGAGTAATTAGCTCAGCTGCAGCGACATCACAGCTATATTGCCTTCAGGATCTAGCATTGCTGCAGGGTCTGATGTGATGCCATTTTGAATACAGGGATGCCTGAGGCTAAGAAAAAGGAGTGCAACAGGGAGTCATTTTGATACAATTTTTACAGTCCATGATTATTCAATCAATAAACATGATAGTTTTATATTATAACGTTCAGTCAGTTGTAAAATGATATCTTTTCCACAGTTCAAAGGGCAAACAAAAGCAATATAGGCCATTTAGTGGATGAAAGGCTGAAATGCGCTATGGATTTTCCTGGCAAATCAATCTCTGCTGTCATAAGGCTAAATTACTGAGAGTGTAGAAGAGCCAATTTTCTCTTGAAAGAGCCAATCCTCAATTGAAATAGTGGCACCAGTCTTTGTAACTTCTCCTGTCTCACTTTTAAAAGGGTGATGTAACTCAGCTCTTTAGTGCACTCTTAGCACAATATAATAACTACCAGGCTGGAGAAGGAAGTTGCTCTCCAAGGGAGGAAAGAGCTTCTCCAGATCTGCAAATCTAGCTCCAAATTGGGTGGAAATGTTTCTCTGAGGTCCTTAGATGATGAGATAGCTATGGCTAATGTTTTATGTCAGGACATCTCAGCATATTCTCTGATCCCCACGTCCATATCCTGTAGGTATTTCCACATAATGTTACTGAGTATAATTTGCAGTCCCCGCGTTTTAAGTTTGTACTAGCAGTTATTAACAGTGCCGTTCGGAGGCAGTGCTGCAAATCAGCAATGAAGGGCAAGGACGGAGCAGGACGTCTGTAATATCTCCATCCTTTCTCCAAATTGTGTTTCTCTTTCATAAGGAACTCGCTTGGGAAACATCCCACAAGAGTGAAAACCTTCCCTTGCAAATCAGGACATGAAACTGCCACGAGGTGGCATCCAACCCATATGGTGGGGCATCAAATCTTCAGCTGTTGGGGTTTTTTCCCAATTCTGAGAAAATCTCAAGTGCACAAGTCCTAAGGAAGGAGTGCACGGCTATTTTAGAAGCACTAACTCTTCATTTTACAAATCTTCACGCTTAGTACTGCTGTGTGTAATTTCACTGTCTTCCATGGGTAGTACTGCTCCACAGTAGTACATGAACATGAAGCAGGCTATCTGCATGAAGTAGGTTAACGCAGTGCTTTCCAACATCCAGGTCTGTCCCTGCCAAGGAAGAGGAAGAGTGAACATGGCTTTTAACAAGAAATGGCTTGTCAAAAGAGGCCTGTGATGCGTTTCATTTTCCTGAATAGGGGGCTGTAGTTTCTGATGGTGCTGCCATCTGCCTGTGAAGTCTCAGTGCCCAAGGTGAAACAAGCATAGAATCATAGAATCATAGACTGGTTTGGGTTGGAAGGGATCCTAAAGATTATCTAGTCCCACTCCCTGCCCTGAGCAGGGACACCTCCCACCACACCAGGTTGCTCCAAGCCCCGTCCAACCTGGCCTTGAACACCTCCAGGGATGGGGCAGCCACAGCTTCTCTGGGCAACCTGGGACAGGGGCTCACTACCCTCAGAGCAAAGAATTTCTTCCTCAGATCTCATCTAAATCTCCCCTCTTCCAGTTTAAAACTGTTCCCCCTCATCCTATCGCTCCTCTGCCGGTGTTCTGAATCAGCTGACGGATGTGTGCCTGTGTGTTGGCCCACGCGAGGTTCCTGCTCTGAGAGGACAGGTTGTGTGACTGGGTAAAGCCCATGGCATCATGTAGGAAGCGGTGGATGACCCAGGTGAGCTCTACAAGTGCTGCAGAAACCAGGGGCCACACTGCACAGTGCAGAGACTCTCGGCAGCGATGGGCATTGTGGGCGGCTCAGGGTGGAAGGGTGCAGTGACACTGCAGGAAACCCATGGAAAAGGGAGCATGAGGAGTGATGCTCATGTCTCATGGGGCCTGACAGCTTTGTGTCCCATGGTGGTGTGTGTGAAATGAGCGCCCTGGCTCAGCCAAGATCCAGTAACGTCCCACCTCCTGTCACAGTCAGACCCAGTGCAGGTCAGACCCAGTGCAGGCAGCCCAAGTAAGAGCTGTGGAGCAGAGATGGATCTCTCTCATCTTCAGAGGTCCCGGGGACAGGCACACTCTCAGCCTGTGCCTTTCCCATCTCCTGGGTGGTTGCAGGGCTTTGCTCTGGGGGCTCTCAGCAGGGCTTCTTTTGCTCCCACGCCATTCAAGTGGAAACTTATCACCTGCCCGACAGAAAACAGGGAGCTTGGCCAATCTCTTTCAAAGAATAGCTGTTTCCCTTTAAACTCTTGCTAAAAGAGGTGCATTTTAGACACTTGAAGAGTATCACTTCTTAAAATCCCACACTTGTGTGGGAGGGAGGTACCTGGAGAGGAGCCAGTGAGCCATAACTGGGAGGGAAGATTGCACAAGGCAGGCAGACAGAGCAGTGCTGTATCTGCCAGATGAGCACTGCTGCCATAGCACACAGCCGAAGGCTCTTACCATCACCAGACTTTCTCCTCTGGGGACTCTTGCCCGGGGACTCTTCAATTTATATCTTTTTATTTGAAAAATAAACCACCCATGTTTTCAAGATCATTTATGCAGATCCTCCGCACCCCAGAGGCTGCGGTGCTGGGAAGGGGCTGTTGCATTGGGCCTACCATATCTGGAGCCACTGGCATTACTGGGTAGGGTAAGCAGCAAACTGACTCTTGTCTGTCTGAGTGCTTCTTTCCCTACAAGTCCCTAAATGCCACTGAAGACATCTGGGCTTTACCACCGCAAGGGCAAATCTTCAGAATTAAAAGCTCCTGGGTACCTCTATAGCTTCTTTTAGGCTTTATCGTTGTCTCCGAACAAAGGCATTGCTAGCTGGGTCTTCCTGATCTCTCAAGGCTGAAAACACAGATTCCCTTCTCTGCATGAATCCATCCCTGGAGGGTTTCTCTCACCCTCTGTTCCTTGGGAGGCCCCTCACTGTTTTCCCTCCACCACAGGAGTTAGATGTACCCCATCTTTCTATTCCCCCCTCGTCCTCCAAAGGACTTGGGAAAGCTTCCCTCTTTCCCTGATGTGTGTCAGGGAAGCACAACTCTGGCTCCAGCTGGGTTGGCACGGGAACATGGGACCAGGGGGACACCTGGGTCGCCAAGCTCGGCTCCCCCGTGGCCACAGCACTCATATGCACTTGTTTGCTTCAGGAGACACCCCAGAGCTTCTCCTCTGCGCATCCTGTGGCACCGCGGGCCATGAGACAGTCTTCAGTACTCTACTACATATTTTATGAGCACAGTTAGAAAAAGAAAAAGAAGAAAGGAAAAAAAATGTACCCAACCTGTTGCCAGCCCGGTGCTTGCAGGCCAGACCACAGCTCAGTGCTTCCCAGCAGCTCTGGGTCCCTGGGAAGCCCTAGCCTACCTTCCATGTGAACTCTTGGAATCAAAACATGAATAGCTTCCTTATAGCTGAAGCAAAATTTGCCATGACTAGCTATGCATATTTATATCTATCGTGTACTTTGTTGCTCCACACAAGTGAATGAAGAAACCGCATGGGTCCAGCTGGGCTGCAGATTGCTGTGTACACAGTTCGTCAAGCCTGGCTATACGAGCTGCCGATCTACATATAGCCAAGCACTAATTCATCACAGAGGGTGGCAATCACCCTGAGTTTCAGAACACGTGAAGGAATCCTGCCCTAGTTCTGTGTGCTTCCTCGCTGATTACACAGTCTCCGCCACTTAATACTGGGTGTAGGGTTGTTTTTATTTCCTGTAAAGAGCAGAGTGTTTGGCAAAAGAGGAGAGTGAGAATGACAACTGTGTACACATTTCACATATTTCTAGTATTATTTCTCCTCCGGAGAAGAACAGAGCTGTTATTAATAATCACCTCGCCAAGTTTCTGCATTGATATTTTGAAATGAGCTGGGTGTATAGTTTAGGAACCACAGGCAAGAGAGAAAATGTGCTTTCAGTTGAATTTGAAATGGGTGGAGAGTTGATGATGTAGAGAGATAAATGATGGCGATTCTGGAGGGCTAGAACTGTAGTGAAAAAAAGGATGTTTTCCAGACTTTGCGAAGCCAGAGGCATCGCAAGAGCTTGAGGAGTGAAAGGAGGTTCAAGAGGGGGAGACACAGGCAGAGTCCCTGCGGGTACTTGTCAGCCTGGAGCTGGGAAGGCATTCAGCTGAGGCTGAGCATCACGAGATGGTGTCTCTCTGCACAAGACGGACAACGGGTGCTGGAACTGGGAGGTCTCAGGTGGCCACGGGGAAGGGGGCTGCAGTAGCAGGGCAAGGAGAGGCGCAGGCCCCCGCAAGGCAGGGGCTGGAGCAGAGCTTAGACACCAGCGCAGGCACACACACTGTCTGACATTCGCTCTCCTCTTGGGTAGCACTGTGCCCGGGCAGCATTATCCCTTACCCTACCAGACACGTAGGGAAGATACAGATATAGACACTTGGCAAGTGTATTGTAACCATCAAGCATGCAGAGCACTCTGTGGAAGGAGTAAGCCTTGGAGAAACGTGTGTTTGGCGTGTGAAGGACACAAGGTAAACTGTGGGACAGTAGAATTGCTTGGCAACTTTGTCAGTGTTTCCTCTCCTGTAATCTATGATCTCTTACAGAAACTAAGCTGCCGTTTGAAAACAGAGGGAAGGAATGAACTGTTTAGCTGTACAACTGCAGGCTCTCCAGGCTGTGACTCAGTGCCGTGATGTCTGCCTGAGCCTCCCTCCAGTCAACCTGAAACATGGACTCCAAAAGAAAAATCGTGAGGGATTACTGGTTGCTCTCTATAACCCCAGCAAAATTAAATCTTCCTGCAACAAACTAAATCCTTGCCCATGGCTAACATTACAACAGAGATTTCTCCTCTTGCCTGATTCCGGTGCAGGCCTGCTCAGTCAACAGGACTAGTATTTATCGTACTGCAGCAAACCCATCTCTGCCAGCCTTAGACCCACCAGTGCGAATATTCTCTGTGCGCTTCCAGCACTGCCTGACAGCTGTCAGCCGGCACTGCTTGCCAGAGGACGGGCAACAAACGGGTGACAGAAACACCCTTCCCAGGTGTACACTGCAGCCACTGGCCAGCTGCGGTCACAGAGAAGCTTCCTTAGCATAGAGCAACCATTAACAAACAGCAAAACCCACACGTTTCGAAACGTAGCATTCACAGTTTAGCACCCCCCGGGCCCTGGGGACCCTGGACCCTTTGGTGACACCCTGCATCCCCCCAGGCCTGAGCTGCCTCATGCCTGTAACACACAGGCACTGTGGAGCAGCCCCGTGGTGACTCCCCACCTGGCTAGCACCCTTGGCTTTGTGTAACACACGGGTCATGTCCCAGCACCTGGTTCTCCAAAGCTAGCCCCTTGCAGGGTCTGGGAGACTGGCAGGGTCCTCAGCACAGCACAGCCCCCTCCCTTCCTCAGGGCTCAGCGGCCTGTGTCTGAGGCCAGCTCTGGAGTGGGTATGCATGTCCCAGTCCGGGGGTCAGAGTGCTGTGCAGGACAGAGCAGTGAGAAGCCTTGTGGGAGTCTCCAGAGCTGCCTTTAAGCTCAGGCTCCTGCCCTTGGGGCCGTTGCACGAGCTCCATTGCAGCTGTGGCCATGCTTGAACCTGTCCCTTCCTGGTTCAGGCTCTGACCTGCTGACTTGACTTCTTGGCTTGACCTCGGACCAAGTCCTACTACGTTAAGAGATGCTGTACCCTTCCTTCCCAACTAGGCAATGTTTTCTCTGGGGTAGCATATGTCAAAATATAGTTTGGGCAGTGATTAGAAGGCTGGAACACAATCTTCTGTGACTTGATTTGGATTAAACACAGCCCAGCCAGTTTGAGCCTTGTAAACACAGCAGCTTCCAAGGAGCTAACAGTGGTGCATCTGCACCTCTTGTGAAATACAAGCCTCAAAGCTCTGCAAACACAAGGCATAAAAACGTCAGTCCCTTCTCAGGCTCCACTTCAGCAAAGAACAAATTTATGCCTAGCTGCAATGGAAATTCATTTCCCTGAGTTTTCTAGTGCCAGGATTTCATGGTGTCTCCCATGACACTTTAGAGACAATTTTCAAAGGTAGATCTTTAGAGACCTGGATTTTTAATACAAAAAAGAAGTGAAATATGAAACGTTGAAGAATACGTTTTGAGCTCTCCGCAAACAGAAAGAAACTGCTTTCCCTCGCGTCTTTTGTCTTCTGCGAATAGATAACGACATGCATTAAATACAGGTCCAGATCCCCAAATGTATTTTGCCAACTAACTTCTACCAGTTTTCTTTATGGATCTATGACTTGTTTCTCCGTACTGTGCTTGCATTGCCCCTCTTCACAGCAAACTTTGCAGAAGTGTAGCAAAGAGTCTGAGTGCTGCATCTAATTGCAAGGAGAATGAATCATTAACACATTTCTAAATAGTTTAACTAGAACAGAAAACAGAACCAAGCTGTAAGGCCACCATCTTATTAATTAGAAAAGCAAGGGTAAGGAATTAGGCTGGCAAAAATCTCCCATATGAATTGTTTTGCAACAGAAAGTTAGCGATTGCAAAGCAAAATTGAATTGGGCAATTTATGACAAAATTATTTTTGATTTCTCGGGTTAGTTTTCTTTTTTCAATCTGGGGCAAATCATCTGTTTAGGTTTTAGGGTTTTTTTATATAATAATTTGCAGGCACACCTGCAGACAGGGGAGAAATTGTAGCTCCTCTTGAAGTCCACGAGGCAGGAGAATGTCTGTGGCACTGTAGGACACAGTCACTTTCTTAGCTTTTAGTTAATTGCCACATAAAAAGTGACTCCATTTCTCTTGCCATCCCAATTGCCTTTGTTTCAGTCTGCTTCCCAGAAATTGCCTCTCTAAGTAAATCTCTCTGAGTAAGTACAAGCAAAATGTCTGCTTCCTGCAGCAAGAGGCATCAGCCGCGGGCTCAGCCAGCTCTCTCCAGCTGCAGCCCTGTCTGAAATCTAGTTTAGGAAAAAAAAGAATTAGTTCCTTCTTCAGTCGATATTTCTTAGTCTTCTGCTCAGTGGGTCAGTGTCGGGGCTTCCCACATGGTCTATCCAAAACACAAACAATTATGCCCACCTGGGCAGGCTAATAAACATTTCTCCTGCCTTTGGTACAGAAGGTGACCTCCAGGAGGTGAGGAGATGGGTGCAGGGTGATCATTTGTCTGTCTACCACCATACTCTCATGGCTACTGCACCTCCCCAGTAGCCCTATATTCTTGTGCCTTTTAGGCTTTTTAGCATTTAAAGAGCTGACCTGCAGGCTGTGATGACATTGCTCACCTCCCATCTGTTTGGTGCCTGCATGCTCACAGAGGAAGTGCTGGATTTGTCCTGCCTGGATCAACACAGCCGAGCAAACCATGACCAGAAGCGGAGAGCATGGCACTGCTGCCAGCCTCTCTGTCTGAAACACAAGCAATCCCTGGGCAGATGCTGGGTACATTAGTGACTTGGACACTCTGCGTGAGCTCCGGCTTCCAGCAATGCTCCCCGGAGAGCCGGGCTTCTTCACTCCCTGGCACAGTGGGATGGGAAGGACTGGCAGAGCTCTGAGGGGAAAAGACTTCTTAGCAATTCTTTCCACAACAACTGTGGTCTTTATGAGCTGGTGAACACTCACCTGCAAAGAAAAATGCATCTAGCAGATCTGGTTGATGCTGTTCAGTCATCCAAGCCAGCTTTGGGTTTTCCAGCCTGTTCTCGGTCACAGCAGTAGCTCACCTGAGGAGCTCGGCCGTGCCTGTTGGTTTGCAGCTGATGGCTGACATCCCTCACAAACCTGACAAAATCTAAAAATGCTTGACTTAAATAGCAGGAGCAATTAAATTTCCTTTCTGCAACAACTGAAGCAGTGGAGGCCACCACAGAAGGCACAGACAACCGTATGGGCGTCTGAGCAGAAGACCTGAAGGTCGCCAGTCATTTGAAAACTAACCTTGCAAAGTTTTCACAGTACAGCCACACAAAGTCGGCGATGGGGAAGAGGCAGAGCTGTGCAGCCGGGATCCTAGTGAGGGAGAAGTTAGGCACTGGCTGTGTAGGGATCACATGAGCTTGATCCCCACAGGAGAATTCTCTTGGATAAATTACTTCCACTGGAAGTAGATGTGGATTTCTAAGCAAGGAAACTGGCACCCTGCTTGTTTGTACAGGGCTCAGGAAACCAGGCTTTACATGCGTTTTCTCTAAATACGCCCCATCACACTGAAGAACATACCTGAGCCAGCCTCACTTTGTCCCACTAGCAGAGCCAGCTCTGCAAGTCCCATCTCTTAAGATGCCACACAGGCTGGACAAGATACTGGTTTTAACCTCCCAAATCCCACTGGGTAGGAGAGTAACATTTTCAGCTTGTTCTGTGATGACGATGGTGAAGACGAAGAACAAATACTCATCCAGCCTAACTTCAGACATTAATTCAACTACCTAACCTAGGTCCTGGTGGCCACTGGTCCTGGTGGAGTTGGCAGCGAAGAGCAGGCGTCTCTGGCGCGTGACTCAGATGCCATGCGGGTGGTATCACCCTGCAGAGCGCTCCAAGAGAGGGACCCCAGTCATTAGGCTCCAAATGCATAAAGTGGGGTGAATTCAGGCACAAGTGACACCCTTGATGTTGGAAATTAAATCTGCAGCATACTCTAATATCTTAGCTGCTGAACTAGCTTTCCTCTCACTCCGGTGTAAGTTAAATTAAAAGACTCTTCATGCAAAATTACACCCGTGTTTAATTACTCTTGTTGGCATTACAGTATCACTAAGTAGTTGTAGCTGCAGATGAGGACCCTGCTGTTCCAGGCTCTGCACAAACACCACAGGCTGGGTCCTCTCAGAAGTGTATGCTCTCTTGGCACTGCGTGGCAATGTGATAAAGCTTTGGTCAAAATCAGAAAAATTGTGTCCTATCCAGGAAAGACAGGTTTGGAGATCATGTTTTCCAGTTTCTGCTGTAAATCAAGATTTTTTTTTAACATTCTATGACATAAAACATTTGCAAGGGGCACCTGGCTTGAGAGAAGGAAGTCGCTGATATGCTTGCAATTATATTTCTGGCTTTATGAACTACAAAATTAGAAATGATTTCTGTAAGTGGGCTGAGGGTGTAACAGAAGAAGCTTGGGCAAGCAGAGGCAGAGAGGCAAGCATGGGAATGCATTCAAAGAACTGCCTTAGGCTCAGCCTGCGTAACGTGTTACTGACAGCTGGCCAGGAATACTCCAAGCACGCCGCAAGGTCCAGGCAAAGTCCAAGGAATCTGCAACCCAACACCAGCAAATGTGAAGCCAGGACATCACCGGGGGAGGACAGGGAGCGTGTCTGCTACAGGAAGGAAGAGAAGAGCAATAAATACAGTTGCGGAAGCAAAAAGGCTGATGGAGGGCTTTGGAAGATAGGGAGTGATTGGCCAACAGGGGACAGGATGGAGAAGGGATAGCCTGAAGGACAGCAAACGAAAGAGGAGACAGGAACGGGTAGTGGAAGGAGAGAGAAAATAAGTTTGAACTCAATTTCTAATGTTACTCATTGTGGATTAAAAAAGGGGTTTAGATAAGTGCTTGTTGTCCTGCTGCTATGAGACTGCATGCTCATGGGAACCTGTGTCCACTGTGCCTAGTCCTACAGGCTCATCACCACACTCCGTGTTTGTGACACATGACAGTCCTTCCTCGTCCTTGCCTGTAAGAGCAGGTACCAGCAGAGAGCTCTGCTTTCAGCCCACAGCGCCGGAGAAGCCCCTCTCTGCCATCCTGAGCACCTCCAAGGGATGATCCAAACTTCTTCCCAGACCCTGGACCCTGATGGCACCAGGAGGGTGAAGAATCAGGCTAAATCCTCTGAATGGGCCTTCTGTGGCATTGCCCCGGTGCTACTAGCAACTCCATGGTTAAACAGTATTACCCTGTTCTGATAGCTGTCTTCAGTAATTATAAAATTTCATTTTCTTTGTGGTAATGCTGTAATTTAGTGAGCTGGAAATATTCCCAGAGAGGAAAGGAAACTGTACTCCAAAGACATTTATTTTAATTGTTTTATGAGGCACCCATAGAAAAAGACACTAAGTTATCTCTAAAGAGGTAACGTTAAAGCATGGGAGTTTCTCCTCCCAAAGAGGTACCTCACACTGAATCTCTGACAGATCCACTTTGCCTCTAATGTGCTTTTTCATGCTGCTGTATGCTCTTTGCAGCTGATTGATAGGTTTATTTTCTGCCCTTAGCGTCTAAGATGACTGTTAGTCAGCTTGGCTTGGACTTTCCCAAACTGAGATAAGAGCGAAGTTGCCAGGAATCCAAGTGATCTTGGAGAAGGGTACTAAAAAGCCTGACTCTCCTGTCACTTGTAGTGCCGAAACCTTGAGGAGCTGCTGTCCTGACCACAGACTGACTAGGAGGGACTGCTGAAAGAGCTGTCAAAGCCTGGCAGATGTGTGGCATTGCACTGTGCCTGGGGAGCTGGGCCTGACACTTCAAATTGGGGTTCAGCTGTGGAGTTCTTGAGCTGGGCCAAAGGTTTCCAAAGGATAAAGCTTTCCTGATGGGGTTTCAGGATATCAGTCTGGAGCCATTTCCAAGAAGGACATTGAAGTGGAAAAAAAGAGCCAGTAGAAGAATAAAAAGTTAAGGTTAAGACAGAAAGGCTTCAAATGCTCTGGAGTGAGCACTTCACTTGCAGGACCACCATGAGGCTGTGTCAGTAGGCCTCCTAAGCTGTAATTGCGAGTGCAATATGACTTTTCAGGGCAGTCTTAGGTCCACGCTAGGTGAGAAACCAGAGAATAAATTCCTGGGATGTTGGGTTCACCACCCAACCAGTGGACGAGTTGGGTGAAGTGGCTGTGGCCTCCTTCAGTGCTCTGGGCTGTCCTGGGGAGCCACAAACAAGTCCATGGCCACATGAGCCTCCACTTGTGCACAACACAGGACCCAACCAACTTTGCTTCAGTGAAGGCGGACCTCATGTGATGTGCTCCATAGAGTTGTTTTGATGCACGCAGGGAGTGGTAACTTTATTAACCAGCTTTACTTCACTGAACAGTCTCTCCATAATCACAACTGGTACAAATTGCGTTCAAAAGAGCATGTTAAAGTCATTAGCTGAAGATTGGGTGAGGAAGTTATCCATTCCCTGGTGATTAACCAGCAATTTCCTACCCA
Organism: Alca torda; assembly: GCA_008658365.1. Lineage (NCBI taxonomy): Eukaryota > Metazoa > Chordata > Aves > Charadriiformes > Alcidae > Alca > Alca torda. Next base: position 19,265,275 of record CM018083.1, on the reverse strand, counting down.
TCAAGGCCCAGCACTGTGCTCTATTAGACTTTATGAAACATGCAGGGTGTGTGTATGCAGAGAACACAGTAATTGCTTTAATTACAATTCTTTTGATTAGAAATCTTTATTCACTGTGGAGAAGGTTGCCTGCTTCTGCATTTGTGGAGAACAGATTTCATCCCCTCCTTCTCAGGAACATGTTTTGCATGAGCAACGGCTCTTCAGATCCCTATCACTCTTCCCTGTACAAGAGCATGAGCTGTTTGCGTGTGTGTGTTCACATGGTGAGAACTGTCATGTTTTGCTCCTTTCTAAGCTCCCTGTGATATTCTGCATCTTCATAGCCACAGCACAGATGAATTTTCAGAAGACAGCAGGCAGACTTCTTTTCTCCTGCCTCATCTGTTCTCAGACAGGCTCATTAATGTTGCTGCTGTCTCGCACTTCAATGCTTTCTTTAATCACATCATACCAGTCCCGGAGGACCCCATATCAATTGCCAGAGCAAGCTATTACACTTCCAGAGCTCACATCTGATAGGAAGGATCATTCGATGCCATTGAATTAGGGCAGAGGTAGGGACAGTGCCATGTAGTGTGTTGGAAGAGTGCAGGACCTGTGTGGAAGGAGGATGGCAGAGCTATGGATGGCACTGGGGTGAAGGGAACAGATTTGCCTTCCAGGGTTTGTTGCCAGATTCTCAGTAAATAATTTTACTTAAGAGTGTTCTGGAGTTTAGGTTGTAGCGCAAGAAGAGCCTAGCCAGAGGGGCTGGGATGACCTGGCAGTCTCAGGCACGTGGAAGGCAGGGAGCCCAGCAGCTCACTCACGGATCCCAGCAGTGACTGGAGCAGAGGGAGCTTCTCTTTTCTGAAATCCAATTTTGATCTCGTCACCTTAGGTCCTCCTTGTCAGCAGGTGTTCCCCAGAATGTCGCACCTCGTTTGAGCAAAACAGGAGCATGGGACATCAGAACCGAGCACACTGGGGGACAGTGGCAAATCTGGACCACCGCATTCGAAAGAGAAGAGTGGGAGTAGGTGAGGGGGATGGTGTCTTACTTGCTGCCCTGCCAGCTCTCAGACCAAGATGCATGAGTAAGGTAGGACACCATGCAGGGACATGCTTGCATACGTCTCATAGACATGTAAAAAGACCCATCTCAGTCTTTTGGTCATGCAGCTGAGGCATGGGGCCACCAGCATCCTTTGGGTGACCTGTGCATGCACCACCACATGGCTAATGGTTGGCAATTTGTCCTCACTGAAAGTCACCCAGTGACATTTTGCTGATGTAAAGATGGAAGGCACTGTGTCAACCTAGTGCTCCAAGGGTACAGAAAAAGCAGGATATTCAAAACCTTTTACATGCTCCAAAGTGGTGGTCTGAGAACCCAGGTACCACGCTGGGCCATGATTGGTTGTGCGCAGGTACTGGTGGATTCATACCATCTGCAAACACATGGAATAAGTCAAAACCTTGCCTTGCATCTGTTAGCTGCATCATGAGGCTAGCAAAACCCAGGACTTTGGAAATACTTTATCACCAGACAAATAAAGCTCTTTATATACATCTTACCTCCAGAGAAGGATATCTACACATGACTAAGTGAGTGGTAGCCATGTAACAAAGTACATACTGCATTCATATCTGAAAATGTTTGTACTGTAAGATGTGAGAAAAGCTATACAAACAGGGCATCGGTTCTCCCAAGCAGGGGGAATGCGGTGCCTGTGAAACACCACACTGTGTGGCCAAACTGCGGGCTGGTGCAAGAGGACTGGACTGTCAGGGGCTGTCAGAGATATCATTTCATGTACAGCTCAAGCCAGAGAGCATAAAGTTAAGGAAAACATGTTCATGAAAAACGAAAAAGCATTTAATGCAGGTACTAGAGAGATGAAAAATTAAGTTATTGGAGAAACAAACCAGGGCATTGCCAGGGATGGACACCCCAGACGGCTGGGGACAGAGCATGTGTGATTGCCGAGGCAGAAGGCGTCTATGACACACTCCATTTACAAAACGGATATAAAATACGAAAAAAGGATGGGAACCCCTGCTGCAGCCAAATAACACTATCAGAACAACCTGCGTAGGCAGAGTGCTCCCATGTTGATTGAAATCAAGCCAGGTCAATGGGATTAACAGCCTCCTCTTGGGAAAGTACCAAGGGAACTCCGCATGACTGCAAGCAGGCTGAACCTCCTCCTTTTTCAGTTTCACTGGCAGGAAGACAGCCTTGCTGGCAGCACAGCATCCTCTGGCGGACCCACAGCCATCCCGAGTCAGACTCGAAGCGGAGAGCACTGCTGGTGGAGCTCTCTGCTTCCCTTGGTCCCCTCAGGGGGTCTCTCATCTAATCTCATGCCAAAATCTGTGCTCTGTTTTCAGTTTGAGACCTGGCAGAGGCAGCCCCCAGTTCAGGCAAGTGTAGGGCTCCCAGTGAAAGCATTCATCTGAGCTGTTCCAGCTGGAAACCCCAGATCCAGCACCAACAACTGGACATCTGTGGCCTGGGCACGGGCAGGACCCTGGGCACTCCCAGTAGATCTCAATGTACTCTGTGTTTTAGGTGGGATTGCTGAATGCATGCCATGCTGCCTGACAAGCCTGAGTTCGCTACCACCATAACACAAAGCAGGTTTTGTTCAGAAACATTGGGCACAAGAGTGCAGCTCAGGCCACTACTCTTGGGGTTGTGCTCTCATCCCTGGTAGCAGTCGGTAGCAGCACTCTCCAGCCCAGGTTCCAAGGGACACTAAAGTGATGGCACAATAAACATTCTTGAGGCTGTGTTAAATATCAACTTGACATCTTTTTCTTAAGCAAGAGTAAAAAACAAGAAAATAGTGATGCTGAGGGTGTCAAGATGAAGATAAATACAACACTGCAGCTCCTATGATGGATGGTGGGCTTAGCTTTTCCTCAGCAAGGTTCAAGTGCCGTTGGAGAGGGTAATACAGAGTCACTCACAACTGCCCACCCCTCCTTCCTTCTGCACCTGGATCAGCAGGGCCTTAGGCAAACAGATGGGCTCTTTGGTCGGTCGGTCATCCCAGCATCAATCCTCACTCCGCTTAGCCAGGCACCACTTGGCACAGCAGGTGTGCAGCCCAGAGACAGATGCTGATGGATCTATTTACACTCCAGTCCAGATTTAAAGCTTTTTGTCTCCGCGACCTGAAGAATTGGAGATTAAGTGTTTTAATTTGGATTTAAACTTAGAGTTTAAGGGAGAAAGGCAGCCTCCAGAACAAGAAGTACAGGGCTGAGCCGAGCCTGAGATGAAGCATTGGTGCAGCCCCGTCCCTCCCCTCTCCCCAAGGAAACTGTCTCTGACTCCATCTGACAAACTTCAGAAAAAGGCAGGACCCACGGATCTGGTGTCTCCTGAAACTGAACTTCTCTTATGTCTGGGACATCCATTGAGACACGCCTAGGAAAGAAACACTCACGGCTGGCCTGTCTCTCTTCCATCTGAGGAGCACAATAGGGAAGAGTGATAAAGGAGCAATGGGAAGCTTTTAGAGAGCTATTTTTAGCCTTCCCCAGCCAACTGAAAAGCTTTACAAATTGCAAGTGAAGGTTGTGTCACAAAAGCTTGCTCTGTGTCGCTCCTGTCTCACAGGAGAGCACAGGTTGGGAGAGGCCGAAGATGCATTTCAAAGGCCAGCACAGACACTCTGCCAGCTACCAAGCAGAGATGGCTTTCATTTATGATGAATCATCACCATACCTTAGCACGACACCCAAAGGCTGTGTTTTAAATCATCATCTTCTGACACAAGGCACTGCAGTCCCTGCCCTAGAGCTCAGAGCTTCAGCAGGGTATCTCAGGATGAAAAGCAAAGGCTTTGGATAAGTCATACATGGGATCTAGAGCAAAAATGGGAACCAGTTCCAGACGTCCAGTTTTGAAGGCAAAGCATCTGTCTTAAAGCCATCTTTTGCCTCCAGCAGGGAAGTTTCTTACATTGACTTCCTTACAATCATGGAGAAATTGTACCCTTCACAAGGTGCTAGGGAACAGCAGCCTCGTTTCTTAAAGAGCAAAACTTCCATGTCAGGTCCTCAGATCTCTCTCTCTTAGCCAAAGGCTGTTTTTCATCTGGTTTTTGCTTGACTATTGCACAATGCTTAAGCAAGAGGGTGGGAAGTTTCCTGTTCTCGTAGAGAAACCAAGGGAAATGTCAAGGGGAACATCCCTGCAAGCCTAGCATTGAATGTAAATATGCATGAAACCCCAAGGCTGAGTCCTTTCATCTGAGAAGACGTTAATAAAAATTTACCCTTCAGCTCACAAGCCTGCAAACCAATGAATAATAGCCACATCCTGGTAAACTCTGAAACATTTCATAATAGAAACAGAGGAACCTTCTGGGCTCTGCATATTTTCATTAAAACATGAAGGGAAAAAACAGTGTTTTACTGAGACTAGGAGCGTCCTCCTTCCGAGGTGTGTCTGTACCGTTGTGGTCTGCGTGCTGAGCAGCAGCAGCCTGGGAGAGCCGCTTCCTCTCGAACCCAGGCCAGGTGAGCTCTGTGGCAAAGAACAATTTCTTCAGTCACAGCACAAAAGTCCGAGGGCACTGGCTGCCTCTCAGAGCAACGGTGTTATCCTGTATGAGGGCAC